>OU795039.1:48232047-49509033 GCA_917208275.1 Patella pellucida
TCGCATTTTTAGCATGTAGTCCTCCTAGAGATCACTCTGGTTGAGAATCACTGTATTACGATGTGGTATTATTTTAATGTAATGTCTCTTTATTCGTATCATGTACTTCAATAAATGATTCCAATAGAATCCTGATTTTTTTCACATTATATTAAAAATGGTCAATAAAGCGATGACTTATAAATCGTGTAAGATGAATATTGACTTTTTTTTCGTTATATAATTTGCCTGACTTTGTAATGATCATAAAATGTCAGTATCTGTGATGTAATTTCGCTTGCAAGCTTAACCAGATTTTCAATCACAGTTCGGAGCCATATTACAAGAGAAAAAAGAATGTTCAATGGTTTGAATTATGTCTTAGTTATATCAATTTTTTACAGTTAGTGTGAAATGAGAGATCTATGATACTGGAAACAGGTATAAAGGAAACTGTGTCTCATTTAATGACCATAAAATAATTTAAAATGTCTTTGCTTTAAATATATGTCTGACTGAAAAGGGATAATCTGCTGTGTTACCCATGTAAGTCCCCTACTTTTGTACTTTATTTTTCTAGATTCACTGTACAGTATTATAATCTAGTTCAAATGAAATTTACCGCAGAAACCTCCACATTTCTTAAATAAAATGTTTGAAAACTCTAATTATTCGAGAATAATCAAGAAACAGAGGTTAAACTATTCAAATTTATAAATTGATATTCATATTGAACAATTAGTGTGATTATAAACCAATTAATGAGGATATATTATTCTGGTTTGAATGCTTACCCGCTCCTTTCTTGAACTCTAGATACCATTATCAATGTCTGGATAATATAATCAATTGAAAAAGGGTTGTAAGATCATACTTTTCTGCACAGACAGACAGGCGTTCATTAACTGAATGCCTTGATTGAGTTCGATGATGAACAGTGACTGCTTACGGTAAGCATAGATAAGCAATCTGATTGGTTGATGCTTTAGAGGCACGATAACTTTTGTTTTAATGAAAGGAGAGCGATGAAACCTCGAACATAGATTAATTATAACATTACCTTGACTAAGTTCGATGGTGCAAATTTTCTGCCTAGGCTAAGGACTTTGGATCATTAAAACTTTGGATGTTTAAACTTAATGTAGATGGTCATTGGGTGAATGTCTTGACGGAGTTCAATGATTAACATTTCGAGCTAAAGCTTAAAGCAGAGCTAATCATTTTCATTGGTTGATGCTTTGAGACAAGATAATTTTGATTCTATCTGATAGAGAGTGATGAAACTTAGTGTATAGTTTGATTGCTAGATAATTTTGAAAAAATAAGATGTGCGATTAATTAATATAATATAATATGTGTCATCTATTTATTTTGTGATTTCGACGGGGGGGACATCAGCCTCACTATTGGCTTGTTTTAATACATATTTATGGTTGTATAATTTGATTATTGTCGTGGGTTGAACTATTATTCCTTTGTCTGAAGAGAATATCTATGTCTGGTGGTTTATTATTCTACATTTCTAAGGCTCTGGATGGTGCTTTAATCTGTGTAAATAGTCTGTAAAGGTGTGAGCTCCATGACACTTGTAACCACACAACCACCATCACAGTCCTCCGGGATGCAATGGTTAATTATTGAGTTAATTTGCCAGAATTTATTGGTCTGCTGAAGGCAAGGCAGTAATGACAAGGCTAACATTTCTACTTAATGGAGTATCGAAAGAGGCAGATATCTGTTTATGGCAAGGCTTCCATTTCGGCCGTATATGCCGGTCGGGACCTACGGCTCTGGAAAATGACCTACACCCGAGCAGACCCGTAGGTCATTTTGCATGCCGGAAAAATAGCATATTTTGTGCTAAATCATAAAATCCCGGGATACGAAGAATCTCCGTGCGTGTCGTGATGTTAACTGTCGGGTATAATCAAATTAACAGTGTTCAGTAGTCCGCGAATTGACACCACTGCCAATCAATTATCCTAGTGTATATTGCTGTACTCACAATCAACGGAGGATCAATATCAAACAGATTAAAAGCTTGACATTTAATCACGTTAATTAACCGAGTTTTATTTTTTAATCAGTACTGTGTGACCATTCTTAAAACCGAGTTGTTGTTACAGCATATTTGCCGACTTTCATCGCTCGTGCAGCCATATTTACTACATGTATGTCAACATCAAACAGTTTAAAAACATTACTTTGATGTCTTCACTTGATAACTAGAGTTAAGCATGCGAATGATATATAAAGCAGAAATGTTTGCATGCTTTATATCATTTAAAAATGTTGAAATTCCAAACCTCTCAGAATAACAATTGTCGTCAAATGCATCCAACCGCCTATTTTCAACATCGGCCCACGTGGAAGACAAATTCTGTCTTAAAATCTTGTCACAAACATTCCTGTGGTTAAGATTTAATATTCCTACACAAAAAAGTATTGTCGTTTTTTTTTTTAATCCTTTTGTTTCCTTTATGTAACATCTGATTGTCGTTACTTTACTTGACACAATAAACTATTTACGCTGGCCGCCATTTTGATACACTGTGAATCAATCTTTACATGCTATCGAGTGCAAATACAAGAACGATCATCTTTGAGCTCCCCAAATATTGATACGAGTTAATAATATATTCATTAGTTTAAAAAGTATGTTAATTATTGTACATTGAATGACTTTTAATAATTTAAATGCATTAATCACTCGGAACTACTTTTCGCCGCGTATGGAGAAATAGTGATCAACAGTCTAATTTGTCCCGTATACGAACAGGTTAATTAAAAGATCGTTGTTAGAAATATAACGTCAAGAATAGTTTTGTGATTGTTCCCAAAATTTTAGAAAGTCGGCTCTCGTAGAGCACACTGTCTCCAGTGACAATAACACGTCACATGAACATGAATATCGACTATTTAAAGATGTTATACCACAACAGTTCCATTTGAGATACCACGAGTATAGCCTATACGGGTGATGTTGTAAAAAAAGTAAGAAAATAGTGTACTTGCGAATGTTTCTTGTTGTTATATTTTTATATTATATAAATCAATAAATGATAATTGGTTACATGTGTTCCTTTATTAAGGGGATGGGTGGGTATAAATGCCGACGTGAGATTAAATTTCTTTGTGACTGTCATTGACCCAATTAAACCCGAACGGCATTTCAATACCATGTTGTTTTATGGCTTCTTATTTTTTGCTAAAAATACCATCACTTTCTCCACGGGAAAAATGACCGGTTGTGAAAATTTTGAAGTGGAAGCCCTGGTTTATGGTATCCTATGTCATGTGAAAACAGGACCCAACATATCAATATCTTCATGTAACTTAATATATTGTGATGTGTATTTATTGAATAGTGACTGGGCTCTGGTCTAGAAACCTCATAACCGTACTAGGTTATTCCCCGGAAGCCTTTCCATGGAACTGTCGACCAGGTCTAGAATATCACCCTTTTAAACTAGAGGTTGTAGATATTGTAATTTCGTAAATGATTACAAAAGTGTCATATGGTGTTAATTGTAATGAAATTTCTGGCTCCAATTAATAACTGATTACTTAATGAATACCACAATCGATCTAGAATATGCAGAATTAAATGCCTCGCTATTGTGCTGTCATCATGTACCAACCCATCTGCAGTTACCACTCGATCATCTGTGACCCTACTATAGCCCACATGATGAAAGTGATAGCTGCATATTTTCTTAGGGAGAGAGAGAGAGAAATGGGGTTTAACGTCCACTCGACACAAACTAGATCATTTCGAGACTAACATATGGTTTTAATTTTACTTCAACAATTCGCTTGCGTAGCAATCATTATATCAATTCAAATGATAATAACACCAGAAATAGCAAAATTATCTCCCTTGTTTTTTATACGCTCCATGAAACTTCCAGTAAACAGAAATGGCTAATATTCAAATTCTCCTAGCAAAAATCACGCTTGGTGTTGACAGATGTAAAAGAGACTCATTAATCTTGTCAGCAAATGTGTATAGTAGCTGTTGAGAATTTTACTGAAGGTGTTGTCTGCCCGATTGAATTGAAATATTTGATACCATCTTGGCTTTGATGTTCCTGGATTGAAATTAAAAAAAAGATGGTGGCATGAGATCAAGAGAAAGTAATGTGAACTTTAGATGAGCATAACTTCTGGTATTATTGATCTATTTTATTAATATTTTGCCCAATATGATTTTCGACATTTCAGAGGTTCTTCAGTAAGTGCAGGAAACTTTGGATTGATTATATGATTCAAGGACCATTTTGATTACATGCATGCTAGTTCACCCCCTTTCCTGCCTCCGCAAAGAGTTCCTTCTGTATGAAAATTTTTGTTGAATCTTTTGTAATTGAATAACGTTTTACGGCAAAGTAATGGAAACTGCTCTTTCAAATTCCCAGGAGTCATGGTAAACTATCAGAACAAACAAATAAATACACTTTTTCAAGTACATGTAAATTAATTTCCACACAAATTTAGTTAACATATTTTTTCTGATCATTTCGAAATTCAATTTAGTCCTTACTGATTCATTGATGTGTTGTATTTGTTTGTTTTTTTAAATTTCGTTTTATGTAGTGTTCTATCTTTAATTAGATTGTCTGAGTAAGGTGATAAACCAGCTGTATTTTATTGCTCTATCAGAATTATTGATTTCCACACAGATTTGCGGACGGATGTAGGTGAATGTAAATCTTTAAAAGTACTGAATCTTGTAGTGAAAAATCCACAACTCCCTAATGAATCTGGTTTCTATTATTGAAATTCTTCATTGGAACGGTGCCAAGACAACTGATTTCGTTAATTTGATTTATGCCTTTTTGATGGTAGTTAATAGAACTAGAATACATAAAACAACCACAACACAACACCATTTAAAGATAATTTTCAATCTTGTTATTTCTTTATGCTGCTTTGAAATTGTTAACCTGTGTCTAGATTTTATGTAAAGGTCTTTTTTCCTTCTAAAAGTAGTTTGTTACCAAGCAGATTATTGGTCAAAAGTCAATCTATATAACCTTGGTAGCCCCCCCCCCTCCCCCATCCATCCTATCTATCTGTATTAGTCCACAATAATAGATAATAGATGGTACACACTACACAAATATCTTTGTTAATTCACCATAGTGTAGTGTGTCACTATATTAAAATTTCATCACCCATTATAGTTTTGCAGATACTTTATGAATTTTCAGATTTGCTGAGATATTTGTGTCATAGGAAACGTTTATTTAAATTCCAAAATTTGATTACTAGTATATGAATTTCATTCTTGCTATCTTTCTGGTCATATTTTGACTGGCTTGACAGGTCTAGAAATAAAATAGCCTTATTTGTATCATCAATTAATTGGAATATTGTAAAATAGTACAATTTGTTGACCGGAATAATGATTGGGACATATTATTCAGTTACAACAAGAGTGTTATTGGGCCTTTCAAGCTTGGGAATTTGATTGTGATACTGGACAAAGTTCTTGCTGGAATTTTTAAAACACGATGACAGTATTGATTAGTTCCTAATAAAGAACCTTATTGAAATTCAGAATTTTATCTCAGTCTATAGAATTATCAACCCATTCAAATGTATTAAATCTTAACACGAGACAGAATCAAGTTTACAACAGAAGCTTTAGCATCCTTGTTAGATTGTTCATTGAGGAAGAACCTCATTCAATTTCAAACTATTATATTTAATCAATTTATTTTTCTTATTATTTCTGGTTATTTGTAAGCTTAGGAGTAGAAAGTGTTTTCTTTTTGAATTTGTCTCTGCAGAATTTGTTAGTAAAAGCCCCTTTCTATTGACATTAATGAATGATTTAGAGAATGGAGGGTTTGGAGAACAAGTCTGTGTTGTTGTTTGACCTGTCGGTAGGGACTGATAGACACCAGATAGATCAGACTATAATATCACTTCATTTGTGGTCAATTTAAATTACAGTTCTTTGTGTCACGGTGTAATTTCTATATAAATATGTGTATTAATAGAAATAATGTGTCTGTCAGAATCATTTTAAGAAATGTTTATCAACAACCAATACAGTCTAACATTGATTTTATTTTGATCGAAGACACAAACACCCACCTTCTTTCTGGTAGCAGAATAAAATGTAATCACATATTAGCATCTTTCATATAATGTCAGCAAGTCTTCTTATTTATATACACACTCACATTAAAATATAGTCATATAGATAGCTGTCATGGCAGTAATATAGGATATGTCTCTTCCAAGATATGTTTTCATTCATTTGAAATAAAATATTGTTAAGACAAAAAAGTCCCTGTAAATAGGCTAAAATAATCAAAAATCATACAGCTGCCATACCTTCCAATACAACTATTCCCAAGTTATTACAGGACAGACCTTGAAGGCTCATTCCAAATTCCAAATCTGATCAGGTTTTGCTTTTGACTAATCACATAGAGTATAATAACAATATTCCAGTTCCGATTTGCTTTGGCACTTGGCAGATGTGATGTGAACAGTATGTTGACTCTGTATATTAGTCACCTGAAGATGACTAATTTAATTCCTTGCTCCTACCTTATCTTTTCTGAAGCAGCCATGATGATTGTAATGTCATGGATTATGTCTGATTTGGAATGTCGCATTTGGAATTTGAAATCTAGTATTTTGGAACGGATGTTTATCTGGCCCAGGCATAAGATAGGTGAACTAGCACTAATTAGTTGTGTAAAATTACAATTTATTTAAATTCTAACTTTTTAATTGAGGAGGGTGCCAATTTGCTATTTTATTGGTAAGACATGAATTTAGAATTTAGAATTTGGAATGAGCCTTCTGGGCTTTCGTAGAGGGGTGGGGGGGAGGTCATACTTTTAAAGCTTGACTTTATAGTAGATTTTAAACTTGCTCTGCTTTATTTGTTGACCATGATTTTAGAGCTAGATGAGACAACTGCTGATGAGTATAGTAGGGACCACAAACCCCTGCAAATATTTACTTTACCTCGTGAAATTTAACACAAACGTATAGTAAAGAGATTATTTTTACTTTTCAGTAATGAAGAAACAGATATAAGAACAGATGACAGACAGTTCCAAGAGAATATAACTTTTGGCCAGTTAGGGTAAGATATATTTATTTTTATACGCCCACATTTTCATTTGGACGTATTATGCCGTCGCCCCTGTCCGTCCAGATGTTCGTCCACAATTGTTTGTGAACTCTCTACAGGTCACAATTTCTTATCCGATTTTGACGAAACTTGAAATATAGGTTTATCCCCAAAAGATCTTGGCTGCTTTCGATATTGGCATGTATCGGATCAAAACTTCATGGGTTATGGCCCCTGATTGTACGAAAAATCATGTTTTTAGCTTTTGACCCTATAGAGGTCTGGGATCACGGTGGCTAAGTGGATAAGACGCTGGTTCGCTAGCCTGGAGGTTGAGTGTTCGATCGCTGCATTGACTGAGAAAGTTCATCTCGATTTTTCTGCGTGATTTCCCCTTGTCAGTGATGCAGAAGGAGGGCCTGACAAGGACAGCTGCCTAGTCGTTCGGATGGGATGACAAAACGAGGTCCTGTGTACAAATTGGAGTGCACGTAAAAGATCCCTTGGCAGTTGGAATTCGATATAAGAGTAGGCCGTAGCGCCGCTGCCCGGGCCAAATTTCCCTCATAGCACACTGCATGGCGTATGCCCGTCTTCTTAAGCGTAGGACGTTAAACCCCATTTCATTCATTCATTCATTCCTATAGAGGTCACAATTTTAAACTGATTTTGATGAAACTTGTCATGCATGTTTATAACCCAAAGATCTTGGTTCCTTTCGATATTTGCGCCTATGTGAACATAATTTCCTTACGTGGCCCCTGATTGTCCGAAAAATCACCTAAGGAAGGTTGAGTTCGAATTTCGGAAAAATTGGACCAAAATTGTCATACAAAATGGCCTGTTATAACTCAAAGATCTTGGTTTCTTTCGATATTTGCGCATATCGGATCGTAACTCGCTGAATTATGCCCCCTGATTATACGCAAAATCGCCTTGGTTTAGCTTGTGGTCCCTCTGTAGGTCACAATTATTATCTGATTTAAAATATTGTTTGATTGTATCACCGTTACACCCTTAGGAAGGTTCAGTTCAAATTTTAGGACAATCCGCCGAAAATTGCCATACAAATGGCCGCCGTTTGAACGTAAATACTGTTAAAAAATTGTATATCAAGGTTGTGGACCCTGTAGAGGTCACAATTTTAATTTGATTTTGACGAAACTTGAAATGCATGGTTATAAGTTATAACCAAAAGAGCCTGGTTCCTTTTTATATTTTACATATTGCCCCTGATTATACGCAAATTCGCCTTTGTTTAGCTTGTGGTCCGTCTGGAGGTCACAATTATTATCCGATTTGAAAAACCATTTGAGTCTATCACTGTTACATCCTATGGAAGGTTGAGTTAGAATTTTGAGAAAATCGGACCATAATTGCCAGGAAAATGGCCGTCGTTTGTACACAAATAGTGTCAAAATATGGTATATCAAAGTTGTGGACTCTGTAGAGGTCAGAATTTTAATTTGATTTTGATGAAACTTGAAATGCATGTTTATAACCTAAAGATCTTGATTCTTTCCATATTTGCACATATCAAATTGTAACCTAATGAATTATGGCATTTGATTGTAGGAAAAATCACTTCTTGTTCTCTATCCATCTCTCGAAAATGTGCGTGCCTGGCAGTGCCAGCTTACTATCTTTCTCTGCGAGAAGGCTGGGTAGTATTTAAATGGGTTCAAGTGTCTGTCAGTCTGTCATAACTTTGCGTTTTATTGGGGTAAAATGTTCAAACTATGTTCAGGTGTTATGGTTAGTGCATGCGCGTTGTATTATAAGGTTTGTAATTGAGTTAACTGACATGGTTTCGATTCCCCGGATGTACTTTACAAAAAAAAGAAATAGGGTTGCCTGTCCAACCTCATGGGTTTTCTCCAGGTCTTCTGGTTTCCTCCCACTGCTAAAGACCCCTACATTCATGTGAATTATAAGATACAATTGATCTACATGTATGTTTGTCCAAAAGAAATGACCAAGTTTCACTGTAACATTGATATCGTTGACTAAGCAACAAATAACTGTTATAAATGAAAATATACATCACTAATAGATCAAAGTGATCAGTTGATATAGATAATGTGTATTAGTTAAAATTGCTAGTAATCAGGCAGAAGTCATTAAGTAAGTGTTGTCTCACTAAGTAGTAGTTATTAGCACCCTTTCCGAGGTGTATCGGTGAATATCAGGACAGTTTTGGTCGGGGGTTCAGCCGAGGTGAAGCCGAGGCGGTCCCCGACCAAAACTGTCCTGATATTCACCGATACACCGAGGAAAGGTGCTAATAACTGACTTACATCACATTTCTATCGAGTATTGTAAAGGAAAATGTGAAAATAGTATTTATTATCGAGTCGTTTCAACCGAAACGTGTCAAATGCTCTTTCATTTATCCCTTTTTGAGCCTCACGTTACATTTCATGGTAGAATGATTGCGCAGTGGAGAGACGACCTGAATAGTATTTACACGTGCGTATTGGTATACCGCTGGGAGTAAAACTATCACGTGTTTGTTTAGACCACATCGTCAAAACAACTTGTCTATGGCGAAGAGGACTGCGATATTAATAATATAATTATTAAATGTAGTGTAAATTAAATGCGAAACGTGGGTCATTCCTGGTGAAAGTATGCATCAGCGAATTATTTGTAATAAAGTGTATGTCTTTCTAGGCGTTTCTTTCTCATCCTGCTTATTTTTAATGCCTGTGAAGTGTCCAGCAAGAGAACTGCGCCTTCTATCCTCACAATTGATATAATTATTTAGTATTCTAATTTATATGTTTTGCATATTAATATAAATCAAACCAAATTGTGGAATAGATGCCAATTGATATGTATAATAATTGATTTTTGTAATATGTTTTTATTTTAATTTAATAATATTGTATATATTTTTGAACTACCAGTTTGTTCCACCCGGTTTGTGTTGTTACAGTGATTTTGACTACTTGTTTGGTGTGATTCTCAGGCTGCTTTGAATAGAGCTATCGTTATCATTGCGATCTGGGCCGGACTAAACGTCCGCTACTTATTGCTTGATTGGTATCTTAAACGTTGTAGAAGTGTTCGTTTGTCGGGAATGAACAGTACCCTTTTTAAAAAGTGTACTGTTCATTTCTGATACATGGATACTTTTAAGTCTGTATTGGAAATAAACAGGCCACTTTTATCAAAGGTTGCCACTGGCAACGAGGTATAAGTGGGATGTAAGGTGATAAAACTGTGACTATTGGATGATACACACCACTATTGTCAAAGTTTGTGTATTCAATAGTGATAGGTGTTATACACTTCTACACCAGTAGGGACATTTTTTACAGGTAGTTGCACACCTGCCAATTAATGACAACTGTATAATTTCTAACCACTTTTTATACATACTAAACATTAATTTAGAATATTGTCCACTTATATGATTTAATGACAAAAATGATCATTACTAAAAGACCTAGCTTCATAAGTGAACGGTATCAGCTTAACAAAATTTGTGTGGATGTTAAACCCCTCTCTGTGTGCAAGTAATTAAGGAGTGTCACCTATATATTTGGGGATTGGATTAAGACAGAGGACATCAATTTCACGGTTGGCTTATTTAGACATTTATTGATATGACAAGCCCATAATCAAACCCTGTAGGACATCGGATGGCAGAGATTTAAATGGATTAGAACGTCTGAAATAATTAAAATTGAACCTTAAAATGGATAGTCAAGATTTATTCTTGTTTCTCCAGTACTGATGTTATGATAATAAACAATCCTTGCCAACACTAATAACTGCTCAGAATTAAAATGGGTTCGTATTCGGTATGTCTTGTCTGTACGTCTGTCACACTTTTTGGGAAACAATAACTCTCTTTCTAATTGAGCTAGAATATTCAAACTTTGTGTAGGTGTTTATTAGGTCATTACCTTGATCGAGTTCGAAGATGAGCATTTTCCGCTTAGGGTAAGCAGTGATAAGCAATTTGATTGGTTGATGCTTTGGGACACGATAACTTCAGTTGTAATTAAGTGAGAGTGATGAAACTTGGTATATAGTTTTATTTCATCAATACATTGACTAAGTTCGATAATGAGCATTTTCTGATCAGGGTAAGCAGAGTGATAAGCAATTTGATTGGCCGAGACTTTGGAACATAATAACTCTCCTTCTAATTGAGCTAGGATATTCAAACTTGGTGTAGGTGTTTAGTAGGTCAATACTTTGATGAAATTCAAAGATGAGCATTTACTGCTTAGGGTAAGCAGAGATAAGCAATTTGTTTGTTTGATGCTTTGGGACACGATAACTTAAGTTGTAATTAAGTTAGAGTGATGAAACTTGGTATATAGTTTCATTTCATCAATACCTGGACTAAGTTCAATTATGCGCATTTTCTGCTCAGGGTAAGCAGAGCGATAAGCAATTTGATTGGCCGAGACTTTGGAACATAATAACTTTCCCTGTAATTGAGCTAGGATATTTAAACTTGATGTAGATGTTTATTAGGTCAATACCTTGATGGAGTGCGAAGATGAGCATTTTCTATTTAGCGTAAGCAGAGATAAGCAATTTGATTGGTTGATGCTTTGGGACGCAATAACTTCAGTTGTAATTAAGTGAGAGTGATGAAACTTGGTATATAGTTTCATTTCATCAATACCTTGACTAAGTTCAATAATGAACATTTTCTGCTGAGGCTAAGCAGAGCGATAAGCAATTTGATAGGTCTAGACTTTGGAACACAATAATTCTCCTTCTGATTAGGGTAGGTTCGAACTAGGTGTAGGCGTTCATTAGGTGAATGCTTTGATGGAGTTCGATGATGAACATTGTCCGATTCTATCTGATAGAGAGTGCTGAAACTTAGTGTATAGTTTGATTTCTCAATACTTTTGAAAAAATTAAATATGCGATTAATTAATATGTGTCATCTATTTATTTTGGGATTTCGGCGGGGGACATCAGCCTCACTGTTGGCTTGTTTGTCTATAATCTTAGTGCCATGCAAGGGCAGATTCTTACACAATTCCTGCCTTACCGACTTTTATTCTATTTTCACTCCATGTTTTATACTTGTTCTATTCTAATGTTGATTTATTAAATTTGGGTGACAAAATGGTGAACATGGCTGCAGTAAGGCTAGACTCTGGATTTGACCAGATGAAGCAATATCTATATGAGATTTCTATGATCATTTCTTCTTGCATGATTCATCACACCCAATACTCGCATTGTTTGAAACAAATAATTAAAACAGAAAAAATATTGTTACTTGCCCAAATTGGCTACACAACCTTTTTTGTTAATGCAGTTTGGACTGTAAAGCAATACATCTTTGTTATATTAAGTTCTTGTGATTGACCTTTTGTCAATATAAATGTAGCTAGAAATTATATGCAATTATATTTGGTAGTGGTTCAGTATAAAATATAATATATAGCATTATATTATTTACTAATCAAATTAATTTATAAGGTCACAGTAGTTGTAACTCTATTTGAGTTGACAGTAGTTTTGATATTTACATTGTGTAAGATATGTAAATATTCTTTTTTTCACACAAAGCTTTTTATGCTTTACATATGGTTTGACCATCATATGTGTCCTGCATTTCAGAAGTCAAGAGAAGTTTACAATGGAATTTGATTAGATTTCTGGGAGACTATATTTTGTTGAACTCCTCAGATTTGGAAATTGTCTTACAAAATAAAAAATGTTTATCAGTATGTTAAAAAAATAGGAAATGAAGTAGCTGGTTTAGTTGTCACCATTTTAACTGGGGAAATTCAGCAGACTCAATGCACTCCAAACTGCCTTAAAGCAGGCATAGACAAATTAATTAGTGATTTTTCTTACTTAAACCTATTTTTGAAAAAGGTTATTTTAAGAAGATAAATTGTAACCGGATATGCATGGCAAGAAATAGAACTTATATCGATCTAATTAAATTACTATCACTGGAACATCTATTGAATTTGATTTCCGTGTTGAATGTTACAAGGGTCTAATATATGTATTAAGAAATTTTATAGCATTATTGATTATTGTAATGAAATCATGTAATGTATGTCATTTCTAAAAGTCATTGCTGCTTTTATTGCCCTATTCAAAAATTGAAACCAATTTCAATTAATATTTTCTGCCAGGTTTTTGTAAATATTCATGATTTTAGAGGCTGAAGGATAACAGTTTTATCAGGTTGCCTACGGTGATATGTACGGCAACTAGTTACACGTTTTGTGTATGCTTCTTCAAGTTTGTGTATCTCAAATTTTGGTGGTCAACCTCATACAAATTTTAGTGCAAAGTCATGGTCACTTGTTAAAAGTTTGGGGAAAGTTGGAGGTGGGCATAGAGGCCAGAATTAACATTGAAGTCAATGGGGAAATTAATGGTGGCCTGCCTCCATAAGGAATATGTATTGGTGATTTTTCTATCATCATTGATTTGTACAAAAATACTACTCAACAGATTGTCCCGAAAAAAATTTGATGGCTGAATATGTGATCAGCAACAATAATCTATTGGTGTTGATAAATCTGTTTACAGATGCATGTACCTTTCATCCAGAGATCAGCCCCAATACCACTCTTGTTGTAACTGAATAATAGGCCCCAATCATTATTTTGGTCAATAAATTGTACTATTTTACAATATTCAGTTTATTGATGATACAAATTTGATCTTAACACACCGAATTTAGAAAATTGGAAAAATTCAACTACATGGTAACAACATGGTTTGTAAAGCTTTACTTAAAACACTTTCAAATGCAACTTGGATTTAAACATATTTTCGAACCCTCTGGACAAGTAAAATAGGATGTAATGGATAATTTACACAATAGGTAGGACACTTAAACATCTAGTAATTAGAATAAGGCTATATTTTTTTCTGGACCTGTCAAGCCAGCAAGAGTGGTATTGTCCCTTTAAGGACCTATAGGGAGGGTTTAGGCATGTCAAACTGTTACAATTTTAACAAATGTAAAGAAATAGCAATTAATTGCCAGACAGTTTATAATGGTTTGTCTTCAATTTTTCACTGAATAACGAGATTCCTGGTAGGACGTTTGGAAAATAGCGTAGCATTTATCCAGAATATATGGGTGAAATAACATCAATGCTGTGGGCCTATACATATTGTACAGGTGACAAATTAGTTTCAGTGGACCCCCAGATATTCGTGGACTCAAGTCCAGTGGCCTACTATCCAGGCCTGACAGCACCTACTGCATTAAAAAAAACATGTTATAATATCCAGGGGCTAGAATGTAATTTTGTTCATTTGTCCAATAATAAATTAGAAATAAATGGCAGTAAGTCTAAAACTGAAATATCTAATAAATAATGTACGTTTCTCTTACAAACTATAGAAGACATATTAATGGTTTTTGTAGGATAATCCAAGGTTAAATCCATTCATTATAAGAGAAGAGTAGAACATACCATAATAACTTATTGATTGAATCAATATCTATGTTTATTTTAAGAGCATATTTAATTAAAAACAGCAGAGACATCCTCAAATCTTCTTTCATCTCTCCATTACATTGATTAGGATTATATTTTGTTAAGTTGTTGTCCTCTAACAGCAAATTCCTGATTTATTACCATTTCATAGATTGAATACTATACTATATTTAATACTTTCTCATAACTGTGGTCAATACATACAGTATTTCATAAAAATAGATTTGAGTACCTGCGATTGCCGTAGTCACGAAGCAAGTCATCCAGGCTATGAGAAAGTTAGACTTCTTCTTCCTGTCAATCAGATCCGTTAGTGCAGCAACTAGAAACTATTCCAAAATATGGCATTATTTTTGTGGTTTTAGAACCGAAATCACACTATAATGTGTCCATCTGAATTCCAGATTTGGGAGAGAGGTAGCAGAAATGAAATGGCCATTAAAATGCCTAATTTGATTCTTTAGGACTGCAGCGTGCTGCCACCAGCAAATATCAGGGGGGGGGCTAATTATATAATTTAGTTCATCAATACAGCGATCTTAAAGTGCTCAAATATATCTGTTTTGGGTTAACCAATATGGCGTCTATGGTTTCATGAAAATGACGCAGCATGCCGCCACCAGCAGATATCTTGGGGGGGGGGGGGGAGTAATAATATAATTCAGTTCATGAATACAGCGACCTTAAAGTGCTCAAATATATCTGTTTTGGCTTAACCAGTATGGCATCTATGGTTTCACCAAAATGACGTCATGTCGCCTCCACGTCATTAAAGCTTCTTGGTTGCAACAATTTCTTATAATTTCTTATAGATTTATTGCCCTTAGAATATTGTCAAAGCACAAATGATATTAAACAGTATAAATACTGTATGTTGCTTTTTATATACCTAAAGATTGACAGTGATACAAACTTGTAAATAGCACAGACGCCTTAGCTGTTGTAGGTGTATTATTTGTTTACTGGCAAACTATTTTTAAAGAACTTAATGATATGGGATGGTTATAGCAGACTTTAATGTTCTTAATTTTCATTACAAAAATGCTTGTGGACCTTATGTTTTGCCTGGCAACATCATGTTTGTAATAAGTATATCGGTAAGAATTCATGTTGACAATTACCAGCATATAAATAAGTTGATTTATTCACAGATTCTTCAATATATTTCAGGACCTTCACATGTAATATGCGAGCATTTGGATTAAGTAGAGAACTTTGTATGGAGTTTTTAAGAAAGCAGGCTATTATTGCTAACCTCAATAAAGGTGAGATACTTATTATTGGTAGCTACATAGTGTACAAATATATTCATACACATTTTAACAGAGAATGGTGTTCAAAATTTTCAAAAATATTTTTTCTAAAAAAATGGAGTGCCGGTAGTATTTTCCCAGCACTACCGGTATTTAGACTTTGAGAGTGTCTGTATGCCAGATCGTTAAGCTTATTCACAAATTTAAGTAACAAAACTTATATAACCTTGAATTACGTTATGTATCTTTCAAATCATATATTTATATTAAATTATGTATCTTTTACAGAACAAGTGAAGATGCTAAAAGATAATTTTGATAAATATAAAGATCATTAATAGATGTAGGTAAAACTATATATAGTATATATATACCAACATCTGAATACAAGTGTCATATAGCAGCCCGTGATATACTAGTAGATGCTAATAGATATATTTAATACTGGAAGTGGTGAATAGGTTGACAGGTGTTTGTCATGTAGCTAAATGGCATAGAGAGAGACTAAGCAGAATGAATGTTTATGTTTTATTTTGCTTCATAGATCTGTACCATAGTTTTAGAAGTAACTTATAACAGTGTATATAATTCTAAAAATGATCTTATCATTGATTGTATATAAACATTTAAATGTAAAATATTACATTTACCCGTAATGACAGTGATGTTGAAATTGTAGTAATCAACATCTCATAATTCAGATAGCTCATTTGTTGATATTATCAGTTATAATGCAGATAAAGTATAACCCAAGGCATCTTCATTATATGGAACATTCCATTATTATAATTGACGTGTTTGATATTAAATAATTATGTATGTGAATCAACAAAACACAAAGAATGTACGCATAATAACTTGACAATAATATGAAGAATATTGAATCAGAGATCAGTGCTGAAATGTCCATATGTTTGACTGTAATATATACCTATTTATGACTTAAAGTATGTTAGGAATATATATCTGTTATCAAATTATGTGGAATAATATTTATTTCTAATATTTATAAACTTAATTGTAATGCATCTAAATAGTTCATCAATTTCTGGCTCTTGAGTTTTGTTTGTATTTTTTAGGTTGAGAAGGAGGCATAACCTTTATCACATCTCCTATATAGGTATTCACTGTATTAATTTATAACTTTAATAGAATTAATGTAGATATGAAAAAAAAATTCTTACTGCTTGATGAGAACAGAGGGGTTTAATATGCAATGTACAAATAAATTAGTTATTGTTATGTTTTAAATGTACATTGTATATCTACCACTCACAGTTATTATTAGATAGTGTATATTTGTAGTTAAAATTAAATAAAAATTGATAATTAAACCAATTATTTACTCTGGATAGTTATAGTAACATGCATATAATTATAAAGGCATAGTAAGGATGTATTTGTATATTTGCTAATCAAACAGTTATTAGAATAATAATATTAAAAAATATTGTTCAAGAGATTTATGTAAACAATAATCAAATCAATTAAATAAAATTGATTTTTAACATTCCTTTTAGATGTATATATAAATGAAGAGCTTATAGTCATATGTTATTATATATGTAAATATCTAGATTTACACAGCAAACTGTAATTGTATTACTTATATTCATAAGCAAGACTGTGGTCACAATATTTAAGTTTCATGCTCAGTGTTTCACATTCTTTGTAGAAAATTGACAGATAGATTAGTAATATAATTATAGTTTGGAAGAAAACTTTACATGAACATTGGTACTGTAGAACATATTGAATGATCTTTTCAACGTTAACAGATTATCACATAAGTCCTTTTCTGCTTTCGAAATCAACAGTGGAAAAATATAAAATCTGCTGAGTTTAATCGTAAATTATAGGTGTATTTAATTTATTCTTCAAAATATTATAGCCATACCTACATTAAAATGGTGGGTATTGATATACTTTTTATAGATATTATAATAATATTGTCATCAAAAAGATTTGTTTGAAAAACAACTATATTAAGTGCCCTGAAATAGAGTAATATTATCATTAATTTCTGGATAAGATTTCATTGTACCGTTAAAGGCATAAATTCAAAATTTAATCAACCTATTATTAGGCAGGCCCGGCAGAGTAGGGGGAGCTTTAGCCCCCCCCCCCCCAATAATTTGGCTGCAAGTACTCTTTTCTCCAGGTTATTGTGTCCCCTGGACGCTCACCAAGAAGTTCACCCCCCCCCCCCCAATCAAGAAGTGTGTTATGACATTTATTGACCTATAATAACCCAACATAATCTCCTTGGGGATCAGGGAGGAGTTAAAAAAAAACCCAAATAACATGACAGTGATGAAGGATTAAGTTTCAGTTAATAAAAAAGTGCAGAGAATTAATATACTACTTCTATGCCTGTTCTCATATAGATTATATATGTATCGTAAATAATCCATTTATTTTAGTCATTGGTGCATCCCAAACTCCAAACTATGATTTACATTACATTCCAGTACAGTTACTTACAAATGTTTATTATATCTAATTTATTCATACAAGTATAATCTTAGTAATTAAGTGCAATGATGTTAGATTATAATAATTATAATAAAGGCTAGTGATTAAGGTCAGGTTAATTTTAATATGTTGTTTTTTTCTTTCAATAAAAACACTGTTGTACCTTCTGGGCAAACAGAGCAAAGGTTATGGACAAAGAGAGCAAACGATAGCTATTTAGGGTGGGTTTGTTTTTTTTGTATCTTTGCTAAATGTTTGCCTGGTTCTATATCTTATAAGATATGGCGGGGGAAAGCGGCAAAAACCTAATGTTATGTAGAAATGTCTAATTCAAAACACACATGTAACATAAGGCCATACCAAATACCTAAAACGTCTAATGCAAAAAAACAAATATAAGAAACATCTAATACAAAATACCTCATACGTCTAATGCAAAAGACAAAATACAAGAAACCTCTAATACAAAATACATTTAACCTCTTATGCACAATTGATTTTACAATCTGAAACATCTACCATAAGCATAAGATGACATATCTCGTTGGTATTACTTACGTTTCTCCACTGAAATATCTTTATTTAGGTCAATGTCAAGGTCACCGAACACAATTTGGCGAGCTATTCGGCTAGCGAGCTATTCGATCAATCCAGCTGGCAACCTATTCGTTGGAAAACTATTCAGAATAAATTCAAAGGTCGCCCAAACTCATCTATTTGTATCAACCAATAAAATCCATCGTAACGTCTATCAAACGAAAGTAGAATATATTGTTATTTTAAAGTGAAAGAACGTTAATATTCCGAATCAAAATTCGGGTCATCGTACAAAATTCTGAGCATCAAGCTAATATATTCTGAATAAGCTTTCCAAATATTATTAGTAAAAGTTAGCACAATCATATTAAATGGGTGCGCTCTCATCCTAAAAATAGCCAATTTGTTCATTATTCTAATTGTAACTAACGATATGCCGGTAATTTTTTAAAAGTCCGAATTCAGACCATCGTACACAATTCTGAGCATCTAGCTATAAATATTCTGAAAAATTGACAATGTTTAGGATGAGAGCGCACCCCTTTAATATGATTGTGCCAACTTTTACTAATAATATTTGGAAAGCTTGTTGGATCACCTTTTACAATATATACAGCCAGGTACTCTGAATTTTGTACGATGGTCCGAATTTCGACTCGGAACATTACCGTTCTTTACAGTTAGAATATTGAAAAATTGGCTATGTTTTCGATAAGCGCGCACCCCTTTAATATGATTGTGCCAACTTTTACTGCTAAGATTTGGAAAGCTTATTCAATTACCTTTCAGAATATTTATAGCTAGATGCTCAGAATTGTGTACGATTATTCAATTATCTTTCAGAATATATAGGCCTATAGCTTGATGCTCAGAATTTTGTAAGATGACCCGAATTTTGATTCAGAATATTAACGTTCTTTCACTTTAAAATAACAATATATTCTACTTTCGTTTGATAGACGTTACGATGGATTTTATTGGTTGATAAAAATAGATGAGTTTGGGCGTCCTTCGAATTTATTCTGAATAGGTTGCCTACCAATAGGTTGCCAGCTGGATTGATCGAATAGCTCGCTAGCGGAATAGCTCGCCAAATTGTGTTCGGTGACCTTGACATTGACCTAAATAAAGATATTTCAGTGGAGAAACGTAAGTAATACCAACGAGATATTTCATCTAATGCTTATGGTAGATGTTTCAGATTGTAAAATCAATTGTGCATAAGAGGTTAAATGTATTTTGTATTAGAGGTTTCTTGTAGTTTGTCTTTTGCATTAGACGTATGAGGTATTTTGTATTAGAGGGTTCTTGTATTTTGTTTTTTAGCATTAAACGTTTTAGGTATTTGGTATGGCATTATGTTACATGTGTGTTTTGAATTAGACATTTCTACATAACATTAGGTTTTTGCCGCTTTCCCCCGCCATAATGAGAAAGTTTTGTTTGCTTTGAGTTGAAATGAAATGAAATGGAGTTTAACATCCTACTCTGACTGGGCTAATGAAGACAGATGATATGAGTTCGTGAGTTTGATAAATCATGTGAAACTTCCAGAATCCAAAGACTTTACTCACAATTCCCTCAATTAAACAATTGTTTAATCTGAAGACAGTGTACTAAACCGTTCGTACAAAAACCACCTTCTGTAATATGGCGGGGTATCGGGTTCAAAATGCGATACCTTTTCAACGTAAATATTCTACTTTCAACAACACAATTTCTACTTTCAATAATCAATTTTTGACATTCGACTTTCAATAATCAATTTTTGACATTCGACTTTCAATAATCAATTTTTGACATTCGTCTTTCAACTTCAGATTTTCTACTCGAGATTTTCTTGAGGAGAAAATCTCGAGTAGAAAATCTGAAGTTGAAAGTCGAATGTCAAAAATTGATTATTGAAAGTAGAAATTATGTTGTTGAAAGTAGAATATTTGCGACTTAAGTTGAAAAGGTGGATGTATTAGGTTGAAAATCACGAGCGGTATATGTTTCCCACACGAAATTGTCCATTTCGGATAAGAATTTTCTCTTTTGACTTTTGATTTTCTATTTTTTACTCTAGATGGCATTTTGAACCCGATACTGTAATAGTGATCAGGAAAGCTTAGTTTTGACTGGTACAATTTCAGATTATTTATACATCAACACTCATTTTTATTTCTGGATTATGGAAGTTTAGATAACGTCGAGCTCACGATTGGCTCTACAATAGTTAAGAAATAGATAATGTAATGGGAATATACTGAAAATTTCAGTCAAATTACTTCACTCAGAGCCGAGAAATACTTGATTGTCATTGTTACGATGATAAACAAAGTCTAGGTTGTCCATTTTTAGGGTTAATCATTACCCCTGCTGAACAGACTGACAGACTCATAGAGACACATTGTAATAATCCCCTGCTTTCTTCGAAAGGCGGGGGACAATGATGAAACTTCTATTAAATAATTATCTGAGCTCTTATATGACCAAACCCTATTAGATCACTTCGCTCTCAAAATAAACAGTCACTAGTTGTTCCAAGATATAATTTAAAGTCGTATGGGTAGAGGTCTTTCAGTTCAGCTGGTCCTAGATTATGGAACAAACTTCCACAACAGATCAGGAATCAACAAACTTTTAATCAATTTAAATCTGCACTAAAGACTTTCTATTTATACAGTTTTACCAGTAGTGCCATTACTAAAGCATTTTGAGCATGTGTCAACATGAAGAAGGCGCTAATAAATCCTCATTATTATTATTATTATTCAAAGTTTAGATTCCAGTAATTTTCACATTTGCCCTTATAATTGATATTGATGTTAAAGTACACCTTGAATGGCATAATCATTAGTGACCAAGAGAGATTCATACAATATACATGTAGATAGGTATTTCCTCCATTTGCATATACAAGACATAATTTTCACCCTTGCTCTCATTGTCCTAACTGATATTGATGTTAAATTACACCCTGAATGTCATTGTCATTAGTGATGAAGAGAGACCCATACAATACATGACATAGTTATAATTATGCTCTCTATTATCATGGATTTTTCTGTATATTTCAGACAACACATCATCCTGAAACCTAACAACTTGGTTCTTGCTGTTTTGAGTGCATCAAAGCTATGACCGACAAAATCCTAAAGAGCATGTCAGTTATTTCCATTATAGGTCTTCTTTATATGATGGAACATTAATTTCACCAGTCTGGTGCTGACATTATATTTTTAATACCACAATATATAGGACATATCACATTTGTCCAGAAATGTCAAATTGATCATCTAATAGTCTCAATAATTGAACTGCTACTTGGTCTTACAGCTAGAATAGTAAGTGCAGGAGAACCACAAAACACAAAACAGATCAGACAAACTTGCAGATAAGACAAATGTACAGACATTGAAACAAATATCAAATCAAGTGTGGATCTCGATTGGTTTCATGCTCAATGTATACCATTGAACAAGAAAGAGAGAGAGAAAAATGGGGTTTAATGTCAACTCAACACAACCAGGTCATTTTGGGACTAACATATGGTTTAATTTTTATTTCAATAATTCGCTTGCACATAGGGATCTTTAGCAGTGGGAGGCAAACCACGAGGTTGAGAAGGCGCCCATATCTCCATGCCACATAGGCTCACACCAGGGCTTGAAACGACAGTCGCAAGCCAGAGTTGCCCGGACAACTAGAGGTCGAAGCTCGGCACTCTAGACCACTAGGCCATCCCAACGACCCTGCACAAGAAAGACGACGAATGGTTTACTTTTATTTTTTTAATTTGTTTGCAGTGGGAGAAAAACAGAGAACACACAAGAGGTTGAACAGGCGACCCTACTCCTTGTCAAGTACAAGTGGCAAGTAGATGGAATGCCACCAATAGGCGACCATTTCTCCTACTATTCCACAAACACCTGATAACACAGTCTTGACTCTATTTTTATCTGACACTGTTACATAGTTTATCATCAGCTGACATTTTTGTATTCATCTGGACATACAATTTATTTTTAGTACTGGTTTTTTTTCTATGTCAATGTGAAAGGCTTTGCAAAATCACTTTGACATTTTGGATTGTTTGTGTAGTGTTAATGTACTGGTGTATGCTGATTGAAAAATAGTTTGTATTCAATGCTATTTGACAAGTTCCTATTACTGGTAGATTGTTTGCTGAATCAGTAGAGAAACGTCGAGTAATCTTTTCGAGTATAAAAGATTAGGGGATTAGTTTAGCACACAAACTTGAGATATACTTTTTCAATGTAATATTATCTAGGATTAAAATCTATACACATTTAAAATCAGGGATGGATTAAGACCTTTAAGACTCAAAGTACTGAAAGAAACTCGAGACCCCCTAGAAATACAATTCAAAATAAAAACAATAATAAACCATAAAATAAATTGTTATCTTTTGCTTTTATGTGTCTCAGGCAGTGTTGGGCTTTTGTTCGTATATCCCGGACCTGTCCGAATTTTTTTCCCAAACACACAATATTGTCCGACAGGGAATATGCCCAATCAGACATCAAGACATAGTGAAAAATATTCAAAATTCCAAAATTAATATAGTGTACTGAGAGTGAACGTCAAATCTTAATCCCCTTCCCCTAAAACTACCCAAAAAATGGTTTGCCAATCAACAGATGTATATATTCCCATCTGATAAAATTTTAAACAGTGACTATCACATGCCATTACCCTGAATAAACTAAAGGATAAATCTGAGTAGTGATATGTCTCCTCCTTACGAGTAGTTCTTAGGACTAGCCATACAATCTCTTCAGTTCCAAAAAGTCTGGCCTGTAGAGCATTTAGAGGAATTGTGAATGGATGGACAGACGAAAATATATAAAATTATGGAGGTATATAAAAAAGGATGTCTTCTTTAGCCCAGCCTGAGCAGAAAAGTAGGACCTTAAAGTAACTGATATCCAATAAATACTGTGAAGAGATTGAATATATAGGCCCTTCTGGACAGACAAACGAGGAACAGAAGCGGGAACGTAAGCCCCTTGAGATAATCATGCTTTACATTTAGTATCACTGAAGTGAGGTAATTTTTATTTGATGATAAATTAGAATAGTTATTACCCACATTACTCTCAACACTTTGAATTGGTTCTGTTGGCATTGGCAACAGTTATAATGAATCAATGCAACAACATTTTATCTCCCAACACAACACAGCTTTCTATGATTTCTCAATTACTTTATCACATATAATATGATCAAAATGGAAAACCTACATTAAAAGTATGGCAGAATTATTGTAGCCTAAATAAGTTAATGGCTTCAATAAATGATTGTCATTTTTGTCATAATAAGTTGGGTGAATTTGTATCATAAAGATAGATAATTTTATAGTACTATAGTGGTCTCCAGCAAAACGTCAAATTATAAAATCCGGGCCACAAATTTGTAATTAGAAATCAAGAAGTAGCTTGAAATCTAAGTGTTGAAGTAATGGTCATTGACAGTGTACAGTGAAACAATTCCACCATTTATAAGTACTAGAATATCAATAATGAACAGAATTCAAAACGAAAATATATTTTATTTTCAAAGGTATAAATAATATGATGAAAACTTGCATATTTAGAATATTAGGTACTAGTGTTATTCACAACAGCAGCTGTCAAAACTTCATTGTTGGCCACAAGTTATTATGGTGGACTGATGTGTCAAGGGAGATAATCAAACATGAATCATTACAACCTTGTCTTTTAGAGGATCGTCACCTACTCACCTGAATTACAACTTTTATGAAAATTACTCTACCCTTCATTAAGATATTTAACTTATAATTTGATATTACACTAACAATATCTACATAATATTAACATACAACCATCATCTTTCAATTAAATAAATTCCTAACTATATACAAAATATCTACAATAACTCACTAATAATGTTTCTATGACACCATTTGTTTATAATATTCAATAACAATAGATAGCCAGTAATATCAGTCAGTCTAATCACCAATAGTATTCTATTTTTACTGAATGTAAACAAACAAGATATTGCCTTTAAGTCATTCCAGCAATGGAAATAAACTAAGGATTTATCATTGCAATTGAGTAAAATGGAATTAATTTCAGTCACAGTTCTGTCAGTCCCCACAATGGTGTGTATGTTGGTAGAATAGTGACATAATTAAAATCAACCAATATGTTTCAGCTGTCATGATTGGTTGAGATATTTTCTTACACATTCGGCGCATGCACTGTAGCCCAAAACCCCTCTTTTTACTCAATTGCCACTGTATTTGGGACTGAGATAATTCAAATCTAGAATGTTCATTGAGTAATTTTTGATTGACTGAATAAAAATTAACAGTTATTTGCGTAAACTATAAAATAGGACAGTTATACATGTATGTCCAAATAATCCACAGAAACCTGTATATGCATAATGACAATCCTGTGGTAGCGTAGAAATTAATCCTGAGATCTTATATATAATAATATATTTCATTTAATCTGCTAGTAATTTCACACACTCATCTTTCTAGATATACATATCACTGGTATATAGAAAACAATGGATTTAACCCTAAACATATAATACAATACTAAAACCAGCCATATTTATTAGATTTCGTCTCTTCTTCTTTGTATTCTTTTTCTGTTTCTAGATATTCATCTCTATCATAGCCTTCCGATATATCTACCTCGAGAGCACGAGCGACGATAGATTGTGGTGTTTGTGGTAGATTTCTAAAAGCTGCATCTAAGGATAAAACGTGTAATTTGTCAGCACTCTCATTAAGAAGTCCGAAATTTTTTAGAAGTACAACTGCCTCCGAAGAATCGAAATCAAGAACAACACCAGTTTTGGATTGAAGCCATTTCTCAACAGATTTTTCTACTGTTAATGCAGTTAAACCACCTGAAAAGAGAGAAAAAAAATTATTTACATTATCTATTGAGTGACATTTAGCAATTGAGCACATAAACAACACTAAGACATTTTATGTGGGATGGGAGATGCTAATTGTAGGCCGGTTGGGGAGGTTCGGAAATTTCCAGAATCCAAAAGGGCCACTTTATATAAATGAGTGTTTTGGGGAATACTACTAACCCCTTCCCTAACCCTTTTAGGAGGTGTAAATAAAAGGTTAATTAGATCCAAGTTCAGTCTTCTAAAAAGGATTAGGATAAGGGTTAGTATTCCCCAAAATTCTCAATTATATAAAGCGGCCATTTTGGACTCCGGAAACACACGAACCTCCCCAACCGGCCTACAATTAGCATCTCCCATATGGAATACAATCAATGGTTTATTATACATATAGCGCAACTTTTTTACAAATATTCTCTATAAGCTGTGCTACCTGTATAATAAAACAGTGATTGTATTCCATGTGAATAATATCTGTGTAAGAAACATGGAAGTATGATATCTTTAAGTTTTGTCTTTGATTTTGATCAAGTATCATCCCCCATGAATGATATATATGCTGATGTGGCTACAAACCCAATGTTTAACTGGATATTTTCTAACATCATGATGCATGTCTATATCCATACAACATTTAATCTTACAACAAGATAATTATAGTAAAGAAAGCATGAGCTTATCCTGCCATTTAATAAAAAATAACTTTTTATTTAAACATTGAATAGCAACAGATGGAATCTTAGACCTCGGGTTTAGTTGTGGTGATTAGTCAACAAGACTTACAAAATAAAATACTTTACCTAATTCTGCTGGCTTTTGTTGATTACTAGGTAAACTTCGTACTGATGGCGATCTCTTGGTTAATAAGAAAGCATACGTCAGTAAAGCTTCTTTAAAACTTTCATCTTCAGCTCTATCTACTAATAATGTCAACAATCCACGATTATTGGCAATGTTCTTATAATATAAGGTTCTAGATACATCTACAAGATATTTATTTTTACGATTATTATAAACTGTCCAGGCACGGATACCAATGATTCCTGTCAATGCTGTCAATATAAGTGTCCAATCGATGTTCATGTCAGCTAAAACTGTAACAAGCTTTGCTACCACGCCAACTGATGCTATAAATGCGGATGTTGTGAGAATACCTTTATCCATCGTACTCATTTTAATAGTACCATCTGGTAATAACATTTCTAAGGCATTGACTGGCACCTCTTTAAATGCTTTCAGCATTAATTTTTGGTCTTTTTTTAGCCTAATGGCCACCACGACTCGTTTATAATATTCTATGGGTTTTCTAGCAGGTTTTCTGGTAACTTTACTCAGGAATTGTTCATATAGGTTAAACTTTTGTTCAGGTATCTCACGTCCTAGTGCCCAAAACCGTAGTATATCATATTTAAGGGGATTAACACTAACCTGGAAAAAAGAAAATTTATAAATAAAATGAAGTTTATAGTCCTACTTTTCTTCTCCGACAGGGCTAATAAGACGAAATTAAATTAAAACGGTAAAGATAGAAGTCTCAATAAACATATTTGAACAATATAGTGATTAAGTCCACAACGTATTGTACTAATGCTCAAACTAAAACCATAAAATGCAGACAGAAACTGTGAGGTAAAAAGATTTAAATCAATACATTCAAATCAATAGCAAAGGTTGAAATGAAATTAAAAAGATAAGTAAAATGTTGGGGTTTTTTTTTTGCTTTATTCTCCAACGTAACAACGTTACTTGATCTGCACCTTATTCACTTTTGCTCCGGAACAATCTCGAACAAAAATCAAAGAATCTTACCCTCACACCCTCTCTTGCCTCATGATCTGATAAAGCTGTATTAATAGTGTTTTTAGATAATTCATGAAAGTTGGCTTTTTCCATTATGTCTTGTAATCTTTCTAACAACCAGAATTCATTATCAAGTCTTTCTCTCCTATTCCATTTCCTTGTTTGAATTGTGTCTTTGTCAGGGTTGATAGGATCAAAGAGACTCTAAAAGCAGAATATTTATTAAACAATTAGAGTAAACCAGAAACATGATGAAAAGGATTAAAAATATAATACTAAAACAGGTCCAGTGGTCAATAGAGAATCTCCTACAAGTCTTTCTTGATATCAAAAAAGACGAGTAGGAGAATTTATCTATCACCAAATCCTTTCTTACATGCACAAATATATAAATATAATTCTTTGCTATAGATTTCACTTCTACTACACCTGAATACATGATGGCGTAGTGATACATCAATTTTTTGACAGCAATTCAACCACTGCAAAGTCCTTTATATTCACCCAGTGTTTCCATCAAGGTAAATTCAATAAAAATAGTTCCTTTTTAATAAGAAAGAAGTTACTTTTAATGAAAAATGAAATGTTCTTTGAAAATAAAAAGCGATATCTCTTATAGAATGTATTATTGGGTGATAAAATCCTTTAATCGGCTTTTAGTTCTATTCTCAGATGTCACCATTTACTAGAATGACTTCATACAAATGGCAAAAACAAACATTTTAACTATGAAGTCATGCATAGTTAAAATGTTTGCCTTTTTCGCCATTTGTCTTTATGCCATATATGTTTGATTTTTGAAATTCAGAGATGAGGAGTTTAACATCATATTGACACTAACCAAGCTATTTGGGACTGCTATATCAATTAAAGAGTAAAAAGATTACCCAAGATAACCCATTAAGTTAAGCAAGCGACAGTACTCTTTGTCACGTAAAAAGCTGTCATCAAACAAATGACCTTCATAAATAAAAGTGCAAGTATCAGATGGGAAAATCACTCATCAGTCACCCATCCACTTCCTGGGATTCATCGGAGTAACAAATCAAACATTAAATATCCCAGATGCTCAGAATGGCTGTATTAAACGACAGGTGACAAATTTTCGAGACAGATCTATCTATACTTTATTCTATATTCAATGGATATAATATGAATAGAAAAACATACCTTAAGTTCTTGTAAAATTCCATGATATTTGTTAACAAGAGCACTGTCTAAAGCCAGAGCGAAATCTTCAAACTTTTTTTTCTCCTCCTCTGTTAAGAACTCTTCCTCTTCCATTATGTGTCTGATAACAGAGCGGCGTGTTATTGGAATATATCTTTCTCTGTAATAAGTATTACGTAGAAAATAAATAAAAATAATTATTTAGAATCCTGTTTGTCATATATACATGTACTGTGAAGCAGTGATTGGCCAGTTTTTGAACGACATTTGAAAAGAAATTGGGTTTAAGGTCCTACTGTTCTGTTCCGACTTAGCTAATGAAGTCTGGCATATGCCATACCGTGTTTACTGTTGAGGGATCTCTTACATGCCACCGATGTGTTTCTCATTCCCTCTGAACGACTATACTATACGTTTTCCCAATGAAAATTTTCGAAAACGCTTGGATTGAACATGGGACCTCAAAGTTAGCAAGCAAAAGTCTTACTCACTGAGCCACCGTGGCTCTAAAAACAATAACATGTGACGATGCCATAACAAGATTGGCACATTATCTGGTAACACCCTGCCTTTCATTAAAGAATATTGCCTGTTTCTCACAATTTTTATATTGTTTTGGAAAAGAACTCATATTATCCAGTTTAATCTCTAATGAAATAATATACCTATACAATTGTTCCTCAGTCGGAACTTCTTCTTCTGGGCTAATAGCAACCCCATCTTGCTTTCCACCTTTACCTCCTTCCTCACGTGATGCTGTTACAGCAGAAGACAAACTTCTTGTAACTTTGAATTTTGGTTGATGAATCAAATTTTGAAAATTGCTCAGACATTTCTTCTCATTCAATATTCGTACAAATGTCTGAAGGCAGAAATATTGATCATATAAGGTACAAGAATTAACTTTTAAAAGCCTCAATTACATGCTGATAATTTAATGTATTAAAAAAAGGTCAATTATAAAACATGTAATCAACAGTTAAAACACAAACATTAGGTTTAATTGAGTGAGTTCAGTAAGGAAGTTTGCCTCAGAATATAAACAAATCTCCAAATAAATTGTTAATTCAGCAACTTAAAAAAAAATGTTTGGTGATCATCCTTTTTATACTTAAACGACCCCAGTCGAAGAAAAATATCAGATACAGGGATGTAGACAGAATTTGGTGAGTGGTGGAAAATTTGTTTTGCAAGCGTAGATAAATTAATAAATATTTTGGGAGGGGGCCGTGTTCTTTTATGAAAATTCAACCCTTATTGGTGTATTTTCAGCGCATTTTGCAGTCTTATTTGCTTCAGTGCAAATCAATTTCCATTTATATTTTCAAATTTATATAGGCCTATTCTTGAAACGGTGTTTGTGTTTTATTTGAGTACAATGAATTATTACAACTGGTAGATATTGATAATTAAAACAAGTTGTTTTATTTGACTTATGTCTCATGAATTATATTATTATTACGGTGGAATGAGAATCAGGTCAGACAGAAGTTGAGAAAGCTCTCATCGTCCTCCTAGTCCTACTTCCGGGGCGTAGCAAATCCACAGTCAACACAGGCAAGAAATAAAAGAAGAAACATTGACATTTTGGATAGGCTAGGATTTAGTATAGATTTGGTAGAATTAAACCGTAGAATGAGTACCGGTACATTAAAAATTGATCGTAAAGCCGAACGTACGACACCATTTACAACATCCAAACCTTTAACATTGGAGTGCCACAAATAGAAATTTAGAGACCGTAGAACAGCTTCTTAATATAAATAAACAAAATACCAATACTTCTTTCTTTAAACAAATTTGGGATGATAGGGTCTACTACGGCACACAAAAATAAATAATGCTGCACGGCAGACATGGTTTGCGTGGGCTTTTAGTTACCATGGCTTCCAGTTACCATGGCTTCCGTGGTAAATTTCGAGAGCTGAGTTTATGTACAGAGAGAGAGAAGGACAAAGTCGAAATGGTTTAATGAGTTGGTGGCTTATTTGATATTTTCTTTGTGCTGGGCGACAAAAAATAGTGTCAGGCGCAAGAGCACCGCGCTGCCCTGCCCGGCATGGCTACATCCCTGCAGATATCATCAAGGTCGATGAAACTTTAGCCAGTTCAGTTTTAGATTAGCGTACCACCACTTTGACAAATGATTGCCGAATGCCGGTTGTCTTCACTCATGGGGTCTTAATTGAACATTCCGTCTGCAAATTCCTTCTGAGGACAACATCAATACAAATCTTTTACTGGCATGCAAAAAAATCTCACAGACATTATTGCAGACCAATACAGCTTTGAAAACATTAATCATTTAAAACATGTTGTAAACTATAAATGTGAGGAAAACAGCATGCGTAACATAGGTTGCCAACGAACAGGTGCCAATTTGTACTAAGGATGTAAACGGTCACTCGGTTGACCGGTTACGGTTCAGTTCGGCAAGCTGACTGGTTCGATATTCCCTTGACCGTTACTCGTTCTATATAAAACCAGCGGCTGCCAGGCAGGATACGCCCACATTTTCGAGAGATGGATAGAGAACAAGTAAAACGGAAAGTGATTTTTTCTACAATCAAAGGCCATAATTCATTAAGTTACAATTTGATATGCGCAAATATCGAAAAGTATCAAGATATTTAGGTTATAAACACGCAATTTAAGTTTCATCAAAATCGAAATTAAAATTGTGACCTCTACAGGGTCCACAACCTTGAAATACCATTTTTTAACAGTATTCGCGTACAAACAGCAGCCATTTTGTATTGTAATTTTGGTCCTTTTTTCCCGAAATTTGAACTCAACCTTCCTTAGCTTGTAACGGTGATATAATCAAATGATTTTTTAAATCGGATAATAATTGTGACCTCCAGAGAGACCACAAGCTAAACAAAGGCGATTTTGGGCATAATCAGGGGCATTAATTCAGGAAATTACGATCCGATATGCGCAAATATCAAAAGGACCCAAGATCTTTGGGTAATATCCATGCATTTCAAGTTTCGTCAAAATTGAATTAAAATTGGGACCTCTACAGGGTCGACGACCTTGATATACCATTTTTCAACAGTATTCGCATACGAACGGCGGCCATTTTGTATGGTAGTTTTGGTCCAATTTTTCAAAAATTTGAACTCACCCTTCCTTAGGGTGTAACGGTGATATAATCAAACGATTTTTTCAATCGGATAATAATTGTGACCTCTAGAGGAACCACAAGCTAAACAAAGACGATTTTGCGTATAATCAGGGGCCATAATTCAGGAAGTTACAATCCAAAATGCGCAAATATCGAAAGGAACAAAGATCTTTGGGTTATATCCATGCATTTCAAGTTTCATCAAAATCAAATTAAAATTGTGACCTGTACAGGGTCCACAACATTGATATACCATTTTAAACAGTATTCGCGTACGATCGGCGGCCATTTTGTATGGCAATTTTGGTCTGATTTTTCCGAAATTCAAACTCAACCTTTTTTAGGGTGTAACCGTGATATGATCAAACGATTTTTTAAATCGGATAATAATTGTGACCTCTAGAGGAACCACAAGCTAAACAAAGGCGATTTTGCGTATAATCAGGGGACATAATTCAGGACGTTACGATCCGATATGTGCAAATATCGAAAGGAACCAAGATCTTTGGGTTATATCCATGCATTTTAAGTTTCATCAAAATCAAATTAAAATTGTGACCTCTACAGGGCCCACAACATTGATACACCATTTTAAACAGTATTTGCGTACGATCGGCGGCCATTTTGTATGGCAATTTTGGTCCGATTTTTCCGAAATTCAAACTCAACCTTCTTTAGGGTGTAATGGTGATATAATCAAACGATTTTTTAAATCAGATAATAATTGTGACCTCCAGAGGGACCACAAGCTAAACAAAGGCGATTTTGCGTATAATCAGGGGCCATAATTCAGGAAGTTACGATCTGATATGCGCAAATATCGAAAGGAACCAAGATCTATGGGTTATAACCATGCATATTAAGTTTCATCAAAATTGTATTAAAATTGTGACCTCTACAGGGTCCACAACCTTGATATACCATTTTTTAACAGTATTCGCGTACGGACGGCGGCCATTTTGTATAGTAATTTTGGTCCGAATTTTCCGAATTTGAACTCAACCTTCCTTAGGGTGTAACGGTGATATATTCGAACGTTTTTTTAAATCGGACAATAATTGTGACCTCCAGAGGTACCACAAGCTAAAATAGGTGATTTTTCGGACAATCAGGGGCAATAATTCAGGAAATTACATTCCGATAGGTGCAAATATCGAAAGGAACCAAGATCTTAGGGTTATAAACATGACTATAAAGTTTCATCAAAATCGGTTCAAAATTGTGACCTCTATAGGGTCCACAAGCTAAAAACATGATTTTTCGTACAATCAGGGGCCATAATCCATGAAGTTTTGATCCGATACATGCCAATATCGAAAGCAGCCGCGATCTTTGGGGGATAAACCTATATTTCAAGTTTCGTCAAAATCGGGTAATAATTGTGACCAGTAGAGAGTCCACAAACAATTGTGGACGGACGGACAGGGGCGACGACATAATACGTCCACATGAAAATGTGGGCGTATAAAAAATGTCAGTGTATATCGACTAGTAGTAAACTAGCATTGGCCCATCTCTCCTGTTCATATTACACGTTGATGCAAAACTTTCCCGGTATTAATACGGCCATATTCACTGATCGAAAACGTAGTACTAAAATTATGCCGTGAACAAATCGTCCCTCTGGCACATGGGCAAATGGTATAATCTTTTCGTCGTTTCTTATTGCGTTGTATCTTCGGGCTGGATAATCTTGACTACAGGACACGACAGGTTGACTATTGACTGCTGGTATGCGTATGAAAATGAAAGTAATGCTGTGCGCGCGAATAAATGGAATACATGGATTATAACACTGCATATTGAGGTGGAGGTATGTGGGGGCCGTAGAATATTCCTATATTTATAACGGGTCAAACACTAATAATATTTAAGCAATTTTCCGATCTGTCACACAACGGCATGTGATACCTGCACGAGTGACGACCACGTGTGGTAGCATGCGATATTGTACTACCTCCGGTTAACCGGTCACGGTCGTTTTTTTGCTAATCAGTTAACCGGTTCAAATTTTTTTAACCCGTTACATCCTTAATTTGTATTCAGTGTTTTGTGTGACGTCAGCGCATAGAGAAGAGGACAAATGTCAACGGCAAAAAAAATATAAAAATTTGAAATAGGTGGCTATGATATCCTTTTGTGGAAGTATTTATGCATATCAAAACGACTGGATTAAAGAAAAAACATATCTGAGTGAATTGACAGAGGTTTGATTGCCTGGCATTACGAATTGTTGAAAAAGCAACGAACCTAAGCCGAAGCGAAAGTAGATAAAATCGAGTAGGGCCTTGGCATCTGACTCATTTGCGATGATCAAAAATCATGACCGCTTTCAATCCAACCATGAACCTTATATACATGTATAATAAGGTCCATGATCAAACTTATCCAAGTCCAACCTTTTTACCTTTCCCAAGTCTCACTTATTAAAACTTATTTATATTTCATTCAACTTATTATTGGAATTGCTAAATTTATTCCAGATATTTCTTATGACATAGATCTAGGTTCGGGCAGGCATCTACGGGTCAATGTGCCTAATGATTGAATGCCATTTTCTCAGAGAACAAATTACCCTGTTTGGAAGGATTTCCAAGGACAATCTGACAAGATTCCCTGCTTTTCTTCTCAGCAAGGAGGCAGCCATTGCAATCGATCCAAGGTCAAGGGCGGAGTGTGAAATTCTTTTCTATCTCGAATTTCCAGACAGATGACTGGATATTCGAATGTTTGAAAGCTGGTTTTATAAAAAAAAATGTAATCTAGCGTTATTAACGAATACATATTATATTGCCAAATACGGTAAATTATATCATGTTTGGGTTATTTCATTTGTGTAAAACTAAACATGTTCATATCTATTTACTTTTAATTAAAATAATGCTAACTGAAGTGAAAAATAAAGAATGTTTTTCTATTTATTTCGTTTCTTTTGTAAATATCTAATTTGATAACCTCCTAACAACTGTTTGTAAACAACATGGCTGTCAAATTTATTTATTTTCAGTGACTGTTTTGTTTCTTCGTTTGTTTTACTATAATTATTTAAATGGTACAAAATAAATGCACATTTCTAAAATCAAAGGTATTTTCTTTGTGAGAAAATTTACTCTTATTACTCATTAGTCTTATTTAATCTGATCCATCATTCCATGCAATAGAGAAAGCGCGACAATATAATAATACCACCACCTGACCACCACTACCACTACCAGCAGCCTAGCTAGATATGGATATTGTGGCATGGCTAGATCTAATAAATAAATAATAATATTATTATCAATAAATATGATTTTATGATTATTATAATTTTCTGATGATGACCAAAATATCAATATCATGTAGGGGTTTCAGGTCAAAGTTTTAAATGAGAGAAAAAAAATTATTTTAAATATATTTTGAAAATATACATAAAATGCTACCCAATATTTTTTATTTCATCAAAATATTCTAATTAGATCCAAAGTTATGGAATTTTAAAATCCGAGATCGACGTCAATAATGTAATCAAACTGCTCTATACCCGTCAATGCGTAGCACGGCACCAAACTAAGTGCTTTTCAGTCATATTTGAGTGACGTCGTAAGCGGTATTTCCCCTTCAGAATCGCTAGTACTAATTTTAAAACTGAAATCCGATCGTTATTGTCAGCTAAGATTTATTAAAATCGTAATAATTTGAATGATAAAATGTCAAATATTTATAATCTGTATGATACCTCAAGAAATTTTTTTTATATTTAGTCGAAATTTAGCAATTTTCAGTCATCAAAACAGATAAATTCCATTTTCTACGGCTCTAATTGTCCGATCTCGAGGTATCACGGACAATAATAATCACAAAAACGTTATCTATCGTTTGATTGGTTCTATATGAAAATCCCCTGAAAAATAACGATCGGAATCACCAATGAAGTGGGCCGTAGCAATGCCGTCAGTGGAAATTTACCGGCGGCGTGACGTCAGAGCGGTGTTTTCCCGCTAGCGTCTTCTGTAAACAAACGGTAATTTCGCTAACATATCGATACTTTTTTAGCCCGAATCTTTGCAGATATTGAGATTGATATTAAACTATTGCAATACAATTGTTGAAATGCATTTACATCAATTAGTAATTCAGAATCGTAGATTGAAGTGGGCTATATATCAGCTGCTGGCTGTCCCGATTTCAAGCTAAAGTCACGTGACGTGAAACCCCTATATCATGCCTAGGCCTTTTTGATGTGGGTCAAAATTAGTAGGCCCTACCGGCACCGCGTATTGCCAATATCACTGTTTTTATGTACCGTATGTATTTTGTGGGATGACAATTGACAATCATAATCCATAAAGAATTATGCTTAATTTTATTAAGATATAATAAATGATAATAATATATAAATATGTAACACTAACACTACTAACAGTAGTAACAGGCATTGCCTGAGTGGAGCGAAGCTGTTATCAAATATAAAATCAAATAAATTCTATTTTCCAAATTTTTAAAAATTTAGATCTAAATTTTATGATTAATTTTGTTTAAAAAAAAGTGTGATAATTATTTTCTTTGACATTAAAAAATATTTGATGTCATTGATTAAACGCGTCACTAGAAATATTTTTATGAGACGTCTAATCTGAATTCTTTTTAATCAAGAGTCTGTGGGTGACGCTCCCGTGTTACCAGAAAAGAGCAAATGGAGCAAATGCTCAAGCAGAGCGCTTTGCGGTATGCTTCAGAGCTTCGATCTATATCATTAGGGCTATAGGCTAGATTGATAGTCATGTAGATAAAACCAGTGTAAATAATGTTGGGATTGTTTTTCACCATAGACACATTAAGCCAAGGTCTGTCATTTATTCAAGTGGCGTGATTTTGATTCCCCGCTTGTACATGTTGGTCTCTGTGTCCTTCAATTTCTTTCCACTGCTAAAGACCCCTACGTGCAAGCGAATTATTGAAATAAAACTGAACCATATTTAGTCCCAAAACAAAGAATTACTCAATTAGTCTTAGCTTTCCTGTAAAATCTCTATAGATCTTCTTTCATTTAGTGCTGCAAGTTTATCCAGAAAGTGAAAGTGTCAGTAGAAGAGCAAGAGATCCCTAATTTATGATAACAAAATGATGTACTTACTTAACTGCATAGATTAACATAGATATTTTTAAAAAATAATTTAGTTATTCCTTTCTTCTCAGATTCAAAATGCCAACTATTTCAAATTTGAAAGATACAACCAGACAAGCATCAATTCCTTCAACAGCAAAGTTAATAGAGACAATAAAATATTTGCAAGAAAAATTGGAGCAAAGTCAAGATGAAACTCACCAAGTCTCAAATCAATTATCCTGTCTCATTTCTTTAGTTAAACGGTAAAAGGAAATTTATAATAGAGGTTGTACTCAAAGAACAAGAAAAAAGGCACAATTAAACCCATTCAACTGTCAGAAGTCTCAAACCTAGACAAGGGTTTTCTTAAACACAAATTCAAGTACCATAGATAGCTGTTAACTTTCAATTAATTTAATATCTAGATATTGAATGGGGAATGATTTGAGCACTGACCCTGTACTGTAGTCATGAACCTTATATTAATTATGCTGTACTTATTCATCAGAAATACTTAATTATGAAATGTGCTGTCATTTGATTTTACAGATCATGGATTGGGGACAGAGTAGCCACCTACCATGTGGCTAACATTATTGGTAATGAATAATTCTCAGTCCTTACCTTTTTCACATTGATATGAGTTATAAGCTGGCTGTGTTTGAAAACTCTAAATAAACTCACATGACTTTAAATTAAAACTTATTTGACAACCATTCTCCATTGAAAAAACTGGAGCAACGGTCAAGCTTTGCTAATTATGGATAATTTAATTAGTGTCAATTTATCAGTTCAATTACCTTGACTTGTTTTCTTAAACATTTACTTGATCCACCAATTAAACTCCATGATGTCACTTCATTCATTGGCATAATAACTGACAGTATTTTAAGTAATCCTTCAATTATAATTGCAGGCATACCTGTTCCAGATGAAGGTGGAAAAATGAATTCACCATTTGTAGACTCTAAGGTAGGTTTACTTGTTATTGATTGTAAAATATGAATATGAGCAGTCTTCATGAGAAGAAGAATCTGTAGTTTATTAATAGACAGAGTTTATTTGATTTTCCAATCAATTCAAGTGGTCATGAAAATAAAATGGACTTTAATGTCCTACTTTTCTGCTAACAAAGATGGGCCTATACCATACAGTGTGCTATGAGGGAAATTTATTCCGGACTGCGGTACTATGCCCTACTCTTATATTTAATTGATCATCATTACTAAAATTGGACAATAAAGTCAAAGTCTCAATTATCCATCCTACGTTTATTTTTTTTTTCAAACAATAGGTTGCCAGGCAAAATACGCCCACATATCGCAAGAGATGGATAGGGAACAACCTAAAAAAAATGTGTACAATAAGAGGCCATAATCCAGGAATTGATGGTTTGAAGTGTGTGAAATGTGAAAATGTAGAAAGGGACTGAGATCTTTGGGATATAAACATATATTTTAAGTTTCATCAAAATCAAACAAAAGTTGTGACCGCTAGAGGGTCCACAATACTCCACAACCTTCGTATAACATACTTCTACACAATTTGCATGCAAGGAGCAGCCATTTTCTAAGGCAATATACATCCACATAAAAATGTGGGCATATAAAAATCTATCCCAATCTGCTAAATATCACAGGCTAACAATGGCCATGAGAGTTGATTATGGTCTGGATAAGTTAAAGAAAGACCTACAATAGGCAGATTTAGCTCTTGCATAATGTATGTTTTTGAAATATTTTGTTTTCAGCCAAAAGCCATTATGAATTGGGAAAGATTTACATTACGTTTATTAGATAATGAATATAAAACTGTAAAAGATGAAATAAAAGAACGACAACAGCATTATATAAATTATCGTGAATTATATATGGATCAGATATTAAACGCACATCAGGAAGAAATGTCTCACTTAGCACTACACAAAGATGTTGACAGCAAATTTGTCAAGCGATATAAGGTTTGTAAAAAATATTAAAATATCATGAGTACTGAATTCACAAGATTTTTACTACCATAATTATAATGATTTAGATTTTTTTTTAAAACTGAGTTTATTCTAAACACCATTTATTTTTGTTAGCTGGACATGCCAAAAATTTGGATAATGATCTACCCAGCCATCTTTATTTTTTTTAACAATAGTCCCTTTTAGTTTTTTCCAATGGTTTTTTATACAGATATATTCATAAAACATTTGTTTTACCCTACACACATATTAATAGTGCCACTTTGGGTTGTATTTTTCGAAAAGAGGAGCAGAGGAAGTCCAGGGATCACAGTCATCACACCCATGTGGTATTCTATTAATGTCATCATTTTTTTAGGGATTAATCTGCTAGTTATGATTCAGTGTACCGGTACCAGTACATGTATTACCTGACAGTAACACAATAGGTGCCAATTAGAGCATTATGATCTCTTATATAAATTCTGCAAATGTGTCTCAAGTATTTTAAGGTTGATGAAATTGCAATGGTATTTACATATCTGCTTTAATATTATTTCAGACTGGAAGTCGGCCACCCAGTGGTCAAAATAAGAGGAAATGTCAATCTGCAACTAAAAGACAAGGAAAAATAGCTGAGGAAATTGTGGACAAAGTAGATATAGGACTACATAATTTACTTTTAAACGCCGATAGTAATGGCCTATCTAATCATAGTAACGGTGTATGTAAAAAAAAAAGTTCAATATTTGCCTTTTGCCATACTTTCAGTTTTGACTTATATTATCAAGTTTTAAATTAAAAGTTATATTTGAATGGATATGTTAGAGTTATAACATATCCAAATATTTTTATGAAGTAAATATGTGTACACTTATGACATACATTTCTTTAAGGGGTATTTTTGACTTGTAACAAATCGGTAATTGATAATCTCTTTTTCAATAAATTTCAGACAATATATAGAAATGGAATGTGCTTTAATTCACAAACCAATGGAACATATGATGATTCTAGCAGATACACAAAGGTAAGACTTCATATTGCATGTTTATAGATTTTTCTAATTATACATGTGTATGTTGCTAAGATCTAAAATTGACATGAATTTCAATGATAAACATATGGGAAGTAATAACAATTATCACCCAATCATACATTTTACTGTAGATATCGCTTGTGTGATAAATTGCATAATCTACTGTGATATCTCCTTAATTAGGAGATATCGCTTTACATGAATTTGATTGGTCAATCAAAAAGGAACTACTTTTTATTATTTTCAAAGAACAGTTCATTTTTTTATTAATTTAAAAGTAACTTTTTCCTTATTAAAAAGGAACTATTTTTTTTTAATTGACCTTGATTGAAACACTGGGTCAAATATAAATGACTTTGCAATGGTTGAATTGCTGTCAAAAAATGATGTATCAGTACGCCATAATATAATCAGGTTCAGTAAATATAAAATCTATAGCAAAGAATTATATTTATTTTTTTGTGCATGAAAGTAGGGATTATGTGATAAATAAAATCTCCTACTCGTCTTTTTTTTATATCTATCTCTTTGTCACTTTGAGAACAAAATTCGCGAAGTATACTTCGTGTTTTCGACTAAAATCCTTGATTTAGGAATATGACTTGAAATATCATTCAACCAGCTCAGTGTCTGTTCTCAAGTAGACAGGTAGCCTAACTTTGCTGTCTAAGTATAGTATGACCAGCTTGGTCACTAATATTTTCTTTACTTTCTGTTGACAATTTGTTTGCGACTGTAATCAGTCCTTTAAAACTACTGTAACTCATTATCATTGAACTGGCTGAATGACAAACCTCGCAGGAAACCCTGAACTTGTTTACTTAAGGTTACATTAATTTTAGCTTTCAGTAAATCCATGGACCTTTTATATTTAAAATATATGTATTATATTTTATAAGATCCATGGTAAAACTTATTCTGATAAAATCAGTAATTGACTAAAGATTTTAATATTGTAAATAGTCCACATTATGTTTAAAAAACTGATAATATACATGGTATTTAGCATATTACATAAACTATGCCTTCAATTACCCTGGGTGATTAGATGGTTGAAAGGTCTGCATGTCCCCTCTATCATAAGACCTGTCATTGAGTCAACTCTGACGTGGTATCTTTTCCGTGGTTGTATGTTACAAGGAGTAGGGTTGCCTGTCCAACCTCGTTGGTTCTCTCTGGTTTCTTTCCACTAAACCCCTACGCACAAGCAAATTATTGAAATAAAATTGAACCTTATTTTAGTCACAATAATGACCTAGTTTGTGTCTCTTCAGAGTACCTAGCACAAATTTATTTTTGTATTGTCACTGAACTTTAAGCAACCATTCTTTAGTATTAAAAGTATTTTATATGTGGATTAGATTTAACAATTTGGTCACAGTTCAGCTTGAAAATATCCAAGTATTTTATGCTTTTATTTTTAGGCTAATTTATTTAATACAGAAGATGCTTTTGGTAAAGCCGCATTCTTTAAGAGTAAACGTCCAGTTAGTGCCACATTATTGAGAGAAAGGGATAATCTACGATCTAGACCTAAAAGTGCTACAACTGGTAAATATATAATACTGTTAATAACTCAGGTGGGTTGGGATGGCCTAGTGGTCTAGAGTGCCGCGCCTAGACCTCTAGCTGGCCAGCCACCTCTGGCTTGCAGCTGTGGTTTCGAGCTCTGGTGTGAGCGTATGTGGCATGGAGACCCCTTCGAGCAAGCAAATTATTGAAATAAAATTAAACCGTATGTTAGTCCCGAAATGACCTAGTTGTGTTGAGTGGACGTTAAACCCCATTTCTTTCTCTCTCTCTGTTAACTCACAATTTGGTAGGGACCAGTACGAAATAAGGGAGAGAATTCATGCCTGTAAGTTTTCAGGATTAAGTCCCACCATGGTTGGTTAGGAGAACATCAACGAGTTTGCAAGAGAAAGTGAGCCATGTACAGTACAAAATGATTTGGGGGATACATTTATAGTTTTAGAATTTTTCTTATTGTTAAAAAAGCCCAAAGTATCTAATTTATTTTTACATCTTACAGGATTTCCTCCGCACAAGACAGAGAGACCATTAAAATATGAAACAACTAAACCTGTTTCATCAGGTCAAAGAAGATCCGAAAATGACAGACGTGGATCATTAGAACATGGAAATTCAAGGGGTATAGAGAATAGCAGAGAAGCAGTATTACTGGAACAGACAAAAGCTAAGGCAGAATTACAGTTCAGAATCAAATCTGCAACCAAACGACCATCCAGTGTTGACAAGTTTGTAGAGGATATGAAAAATATGACAGAAATGGAGACAAAATATAAACAATCTACGATCAGCTTACAAAAAAAGTTAGGACTTGAAAACAAAGGCATGATATATTAAAATATATTAATAAATGTTTATTGTATGTTGTGATGTGATTTTTACATAATGTGTGTATTTTTGAGTTGCTTAAAGGGACAATACCACTGTTGCTGGCATGACAGGTCGAGAAAAAAATAATTAGCCTTATTCTAACTTCTAGATGTTAAGCTGTCCTACCTGTTGTGTAAATTATCCATTGCATCCTATTTTACTTGTCCAGAGGGTTCGAAAATATGTTTAAATCCAAGTTGCATTTGAAAGTGTTTACGTAAAGCTTTTCAAACCAGGTTGTTACCATGTAGTTGAATTTTTCCAATTTTTTGAATTCGACGTGTTAAGATGAAATTTGTATCATCAATTAATTGGAATATTGTAAAACAGTACAATTTGTTGACCAGAATAATGATTGGGGCATATTATTCAGTTCCAACAAGAGTGGTATTGGGGCTTTAAGCATATTGATTCTATTTAATGGTATAGGATTAATGTTTATAGTATGATTCCGATATAACGATATTATTCAGGATGATATTCAATCTTATTTTTTGTGTTGTTTAATAAGCCAAAAATAAAGTTTTAATATTGTATTTTACATAAACATCGGGAAAAACTACAGCATTACAAATATCCTCGTCCATTTTGATATGAATTATTACATTAGTGTTTCCATGGGCCTTATTATACCAGGTCCATGGTTTTTCAAATTCTATTTGTTGAACTATTTGCAACAACCAAAAAAAAAAGCCCCAACAACATGAAACAGTTAATTTGAATTAACTACTTGGGTCCTTTTTTATTATTATTTTAACAACTTTAACCACTGTCATTTTTGTTAGTGTGCTGTACACAAATCATATACATATGATATTATATAAAATTCATTATATTTATTTTTTCGTTACACTTCTTAATGTCTCTTTAATTTGCAAAAAGTTTTATTAAAGGGCACACATTTTTTTAAAAAATATTATTCAAACAACTTTAACCACTGTCATTTTTGTTAGTGTGCTGTACACAAATCACATATGATATTATATAAAATTCATTATATTTATTTTTTCGTTACACTTCTTAATGTCTCTTTAATTTGCAAAAAGTTTTATTAAAGGGCACACATTGTTTTAAAAAACACTATTTTATACAACTTAGTATGGTTGAAATTAATTAAAATATTGTTTTTCACAAAAAAAGTTATTTTCTTTGTAAATGTTATTCCACATGGATGCAGTAAATCTAGTCCACTACACACTTTTCATTTTACTAAGATTTATACACCTAGGAGTAGATAACCAAATATCCTGTTTATACATCCTAATTCCCCAAAAGATACTAAAATGTGTATATTTTACAATAAAAGTAGTTTAAGTATGATACCCATATAACTTTTTTTTATTTAGAAGCTGATTATCATTCAATCCCTCAGATCATTCAATTTCATTGATGTTTAGAAATATTGTATATTTGAATCATATTCCATCCATTAGCCTACCGTAGTATGTATACCGATAACAGCATTTTACCCCAAAATCTTATATTCATAAAAACATAATAAATTGAATGTCTATAGTGAAAGGTTGTTTTTTTTGTTGTCTTTGACAGACATGGAAGAATAGATGCTAAATGCACCCAGTTCTTGACAGTTATCTGGTATATTATGATGGTAATCGTTAGACCGTGGTTGTCATCATGAAGTAATACCTTATTTTAATTATAAACAACTATTACAATAACAGGGGAACACATGTTACAGGATGTGACAGTCGAGTTGATGTTCACAAACATAAACATAATATATTGATTTGATTTATTCTTTGTATACTATATATACACTATTTCATAACATACTAAATATCATATTAAAACATAAAATTAACAAATATATATTGATAACAAATTTCATTACCCTGAATTTCATAGATAATTGAAATACATGATATTTTATGATCAAAAAGAGAACTGGTTTATTTTTTAACCTGTTAAGTGCGTAGGTCGTTATATAACGTATTCTTAACATGTTCTTTTTTCACTTCCACTCTCATATAAATGCATGTATTATTACCTCAAATTCTCATTTACATCTTTAGTGATGTTTGTGAGGAAAAAATACTGATGACCTCTTCAAGCACTTTTCACAGAATAACTTTAGATAATCACTTTTATGATCATGATCCAGTGATTCCAGTCTATAAAATGTTGCTGCATTCAAATATTTTAAAATAATCACAGATATATGGATGTTTTTTAAATCAGTTTTCCAGTATTAAGAATACTCTGTCATATTCTCTTTAACATGATACGGGTACTTCAGAAGAAACAATGAGAGCAGTATCAGTCACTGTTGAAATCAAATGTATAAAATTTGATTAAATCAGGCCATTAAACACTGTAATCTCTCTAGTGATGGGGAATAAAGTTATTGGGGTATAACAAATGGAGTATCTATTCCTGAAAATCCCGCACAAACACCTCCTTCATTTGTATCAGCAGTTTTAGTCCGTAATAAATGGCCACAATTTTCATTATAAATTTCTTCATTCTTATTCCTAAAAATACACATATCAAAAATATTAAATAATTAAGTAGCTCACGTTATTATAAATTTAAAAATATTAAGCAGAAAATCACATAATTCAGAGGTGGCCATTTTTAATCAGATTGTGTTTGTTTTTCTCCGGGGGATCACGGCAGCTAAGTGGATAAGGCACTGGTTCGCTAGCCTGGAGGTCGGGTGTTCGATTCCTGCATTGGCCGAAAAAGTTTATCTCAATTTACAGGCGTGATTTTCCCTTGTGAGTGATGCAGAAAAAGGGCCTGACAAGGACAGCTGCCTAGTTGTTCGGATGGGCCGAAAAACCGAGGTCAAGTGTTCACATTGGAGTGCACGTAAAAGATCCCTTGGCAGTTGGAATTCGATATAACAGTAGGCCGTAGCGCTGCTGCCCGGGCAAAATTTCCCTCATAGCACACTGTATGGCGTATGCCTGTCTTCCATTAGCCCAGGTTAGGTGCATAATAGTAGGACGTTAAACCCCATTTCATTCATTCATTGTTTTTCTCTGGTGTCAGTCATTATCATAATGTGATAGAACTGGTTATAAGCATGTTCCAAATATAATCAGATCCTAATCCAGTAAATATTGCAGGCTAGTGATGACATCGAGAGTTGTTTATGGTCTGGATAAGTTAATTAATGTATAATTAATAATTGAGATAAAATTTTAGGCCTAAAAAAAGACCTGTAATAGACAGATTTAGCTATTGCACAATTCATGTTTAATAAAAAAAAATATGGCAATGCACAGACTTTTTCTGTTTTTTTTCTTATCTAGTGACATTCATTTTTTTTTAATTGTCAGACAAAGACTGACACCAATGATTTTCAAACGGTCATCAAAAAGTGAACGATAGTGTGAAAATATCGACTTAAGCAACTTAGCAAACATAATACTTTTATATTTCTTTTAAAACTGTATACCAAATGTACTTACCCAATATAACAACCATATATTCCCAGCTCTGATATACACGAAGATTTAATAAATGGTATTCCTGCTTTAACTAAATAGTTGTCTTGAGGTTTAGGTCTTACTTTCTCCATTAAAATATAACCAGCCCTTTCATTTGATCCTCTATTTACCTCTAAAAATCTTTTCATTTCTTCATCATACATATTGTATCCTACAAATCAAAATGATATTTTTCATTTCAATTACAAAACTATCATAGCAAAATGTATATGTTTTATATTTCAATTACAAAACTTTCATAGCAAAATGAATATGTTTTATATTTCAATTACAAAACTATCATAGCAAAATGAATATGTTTTATATTTCAATTACAAAACTATCATAGCAAAATGTATATTTCAATTACAAAACTATCATAGCAAAATGCATGTTTTATATTTCAATTGCAAAACTATCATAGCAAAATGTATGTTTCATATTTCAATTACAAAATGTATATGTTTTATATTTCAATTTCAAAACTATCATAGCAAAAGGGATTTTCACAGGGTCATGAAAAATAGTACCAGGGGTTCACCTACCTAAAGAATAGCATCATAGTATTCTAGCAAAAATGATCAAAAATAAGGGATGTATAGATTTTATATGGAGTACAGTATATCAATCTTACCTCCCCCCTCTCTTTGTGGTTTTAAAACAAACTGATCAGGATTATTGACCGCCATATTTAAAGCTTTATCACCTTCTTCTCCCTATTGCACATAAAATAACAAATAATATTATAAAATGTACAATAACTCATCAATAATCTCGATAACACTACCAATAAATTATCCAGTATTACCAGGAAGGAAAGTTCTCAAAGCAATTATATATCTAAATGCCATTTTGTATACTCATGTCGGTTCTAGGACATTTCCCCCCCAGACATTTCCCCCCCAGACATTTCCCCCCCGGACATCTGCCCCCGGACATTTGCCCCCCAGACATTTCCCCCCTTAGACATCTGCCCCCCTAGGACATCTACCCCCCGGACTTTTTCCCCCTAGACATTTGCCCCCTAGGACATCTGCCCCCCTAGGACATTTACCCCCCGGACTATCACCCCTCAGACATTTCCCCCCTAGGACATCTGCCCCCCTAGGACATTTACCCACCGGACTTTCACCCCCCGGACATTTCCCATCGTGGGGCATCTACCACTGTAGGACATCTGCCCCCTAGGACAACTGCCCCCCCCCCCCCCGGACTTCTACCCCCTGGATTTTTACCCCCCGGACATTCTCCCCTATAGGACATCTATTTCCTGAATTTCAACCTTAGGACATCTATCACTGTAGGAGATCTGCCCCCTATGACTACTGCCCTTTGCTGTCATCTCCTGAGGTATCTAATTTTTTACTACATCTTTTTATAATAGAAAGAACTAGATCTGCGAAAGCAGAACTGATGGATTTTTGTTCTGCTTGGCTTCAAATTAGGTGATGTTTGCTTTTCAAACTAAAGGTCAATGATCAGGGTCATTGAGCTTAATGTTGAAAGTTCTATATCATTAATTTTCAAAGTTTTGTGGAAAGTTACAAACGTTAATATCCGACTTTAGTAAATTTAAACAATAATAAAACCGGGATACATTTAAACTACAATAAAACCGGATGTTTAAGCCAGAGGTCATATTTCTTGATACCGTTGGAAAGAAAACATCTGCTACTTTCTAACAAATAATTGTTGTAAACTGTTTGACAATTAGGTAAAGATAAAGTGTTATTTTTTAAAAAGGTCAAAGGAAACACAATTACAGGAATACATACCAGGGAGCAGGTACAATTAACATAAGTATAATAATAATGTATGTCATTGATCTAAGGCGGAGGATATCTCCTTGACAGCATCTCGACTCAACTTGTGAGGCTTCTTTTCCTGTGTTTCTCCCTTACTTTATGTCGCTTTCTGGGAGGCCCATTTATCAAGACATATTTGGAAACGGGTTTATATGGCGAGTGATTACTTTAAATGGTTTAAGAAGGGTTTACCACACGTAGTATACCACATGTAGTATAACATATTATGTTCAGTAAATAGTAATTACAGTAGGCCCTGCACATAATCAACAGACGAATATTATTACATAATTAAATGCTTCACACGTTTATAGGTGTAAATTCATATTCCTACAGAGGGAAAAGTCGAGGGGGGGGGGCGGATGTCCGAGGGGTAAATGTCCTAGGGGGGGAGATGTCCGGGGGAAAAAAGTCCAATGGGTAAATGTCCTATAGGGGGTAGATGTCCGGGGGGCAGATGTCCTAGGAGGGCATATGTCCTACTGGGGGAAATGTCTGGGGGGAGAAAGTCCGATGGGTAATTGTCCTAGGGGGGCAGATGTCCAAGGGGGGAAATGTCCCGGGGGAAAAAGTCCAGGGGGGAAATGTCCTAGGGGGGTAGATGTCCTAGGGGGGAAATGACCAGGGGGTAAAGGTCCGAGGGGCAGATGTCCTCTGGGGGAAATGTCCAGGGGCAGATGTCCGGGGGGGAAATGTCCAGGGGGGGAAGTGTCCTGTTCCCACTCATGTCTGTTAAGTAAGATTGCCAATAAATCATCCAGTATTACTAGGAAGAAAAGTTCTCAACATAATTATTTATAATAAAGACAGTTTAAGACTACCATAGTCCATAACTATCTATTTTAATAGACAAGATCGTGGGCACAGAAAATGTGCAGACATTTGTTATTTACATCTCCATGTAAATTAAATGTAAAATCAACAGAAATTTACTTACCATATCAAGTGGATACAGACCAGCAAATGTAGATTGTATTATTTGTTTAATTGATATATCTGATATATATTTATCTAATATACCAGGTTTAGCTAAAACTTGTTGAATTTTCTTAGCTCCTACCAGTTGATATTGTACAGGTGGACATTTTATACACCAGGCTTTCTCTAATTCTAATCTTACATTCCAGATCTAAAAATTGGATAAACTAGAATCAAAATCTAATGACAAAAATGGATGATATACAATCTGATTAAAATACAGATCTATATTTAGTTATGATTTTTTAATACTTTTGATGGCCACACTACATGAAGATCTGGCAAGTTATAGTGTGAGTTCACATCAGGTCATACAAGCGCCTTTTGAACCTATGACATCAGACAATTGATTAACTAATCAGCATTGATGTTACTAGTGGATTATCCACAGTCCCATGCAAAACATGCTTAAAGCTTGCCGTAACATACTGTTTCATTGGCTAATGCCTTACATCATTCAGACTATGTCAAATTGTCAATGATAACAACTCTTCCAGATCCTCGTGTAATAAAGACAAGTAAAACAAAATTTTGATCTTTATAAAAAAAAGGAAAGAGAAATGGGGTTTAACGTCCACTCAACACAAACTAGGTCATTTCGGAACTAACATGTGGTTTAACTTTATTTCAATAATTGGCCAGCATGCTGGGGTCTTTAGCAGTGGGCAGAAACTGGAAGACCCTCAGAAAACCCACAAGGTTGAACAGGTGACCCTACTCCTTATCACATATAACCAGGGATTCGAAACCACGCCTGTTGACTCAATGACAGGCTTTATGATACAGCAGGCACATGCTACCTATTCAGCCAACCAACGACCCGAAACAAAATAGGATCTGTGTTTTAATCAGATTGGATGATATAATAATAGACCACTTGGTTTATTCTAGTTGTATTTGTTAGAAACCCTTAAAGGTGCTGATTGTTAATTAAAAGAGTAAAAAACCCGTGCAAACTACAAAGGAAGTAGAATTTTCAAAACAAATGTTAGTTTAAAATGGTTCAATTCTGTTCAAAGTTATGATGAAGTGAAAATTACAAAACATTCAGAAAAATCTACAGACAATATAAACATGCCAGTCAGGAAGTAGGTATTGGGTAAAATCTTTTGAGGAGATTATCTACCATTGATAATTTGGTTTTTTTTCTTAATTAAATATTAAATAACCAATTTAATTAAGTATGGATGAAACTGCGAAAAAATAAATATTGTCCACAAAATGCAATTGACAATCAGCAGCTTTAAAGATATGTTCACATTATTCAAGAGGTAAATCTGTCTAGATCTTTCTTTAGGCTTGAAATGTTATATAAACTATTAATTAGACATTTATCAACATGCCAAGACCTTAATCAACTCTCGATGCCATCTCATGTGTGTGATTTTCACTAGATTTGAATCCCATCTGCTGCTCAACGCTTATTGATGATTAAATCAAAAAATGGATAATCAAGACTATGTTTTATATAGTACTAACTTTACTAATGATGATCTAGGCTAGGCCGTATATTCAATCGTTGCTATCTTCGTTCAGAGTAAGGAATTTGACTGAAATTTTCAGTATATTTCCTTTACATTATCTTTTTTTTAAACTGTAAATAGTTACAGCTCTTAATCTAATCATCTCTATCGTATCTTGAGTGAACATGTTTTTAAAGTCACTGACTGTCATTTGCAGGTCACAGAATATAATGTTTTTAGCAACAAATACATTTTCTCAGTAGTTTAATTAAATATATTTTCCATCAATATTGATTATCTATTTAGTTTTACAACTGTCAAGGAAATATATTAAACACTTATCTTACCTTGTCAGTAGTATAATCTGTAGGTGCATATCCTACTCTATAATATACAACACTAACTTCTTCTTTTTCTCTAATAATATAAATTTATATTGACAATTAATTTTTTAATAATAAAATTTCATAGTCAGTTCCATAAGCAAGATTTTGATTGATTAGATTTTGCTTCTTTGCCAACATTATTTTAAATGGGGATTCACAACAGAAAGATATGTTGACAAGCAAAAAACCTACGCCCACAATAGCTATGTCCTTGAAGTATAGTTAATAACAAGTAAAGCGTGAATCTTGAGGTCAATAAATGACAAATTCTTTATGCTGTATAATATCAAAGAGAGACTATAACTCGAGGCAATAAATTAAAATTTTCAAAATCCAATAGACTTTTACTAATCAGAACAATACTCGGTGTATATAAATGTAAAGCAGATTGGGTGATAAATAACTGTTGTTGCTAGAGCATTCACAAGTTTCTACATTATTCAAAATGTTCATTTGTGACTTCAATCATTCCTTCTCATTTGAGAATACATGGAGATTATATGAGTAAAATATTACTATTGTAATGTGGCCTATTATTACTACTCCTGAAGTAAACATTGAAAAAATGCATTAATAAATAATCAGATATATTCACATGAAGTATTTTCTGTCTTCTCTCAATTTTCCATCTTGAACCAAATCATCAAACGTTTTTCTTATAACTTTAATATTTTTATTTTGTTTGTAGATTTCATACTCTAAGAATCTCTGATCCATAACATTTCTTTCATTATGTGATACAAGAAATAAAATAACTGCTCTGAAATAAATAAATACAATTATTTATATCAGATTCCAAGAACTCTACTTTAAGCCGCACACAAAAATACACGATACAAATTCATTAGGTTTTCTCTTTCCAACAGCAACAAAAATATATTGTGACTCATGATTGCAATAATCTACCTTTTATTGAATAACTGTAGCTTTAGATCATAAGGCATGTCATTGAGTCAAGTAGTGTGGTTTCGATTCCCAGCTTGCGTGTGACAAGGAGTAGGGTCCTCTGGTTTACTCGCAAAGCTTAAGACCCTGTGTGCAAGCGAATGTCAATAAAATTGAATCATGTCTTGGTCCTCAAATGACCAAGTATGCATCAAGTGGACATTAAACCTCATTTTTCTCACTTCACTCTCTATCTCACCTCATTTCAAGAAAAGGAAATTGTCTATATTTACTTTTTCAAAAAATCAATTTTGAATGCTTTATTTTAAACCTATATATATATTTAAAGATAATAAGAAGAGATATGGCTTACTGTTTATTCTGATACAGCTCCCACGCCTTTATAAGTCCTGTAGCTAAACCTTCTACGGGTCTATTATAAGGCATCTATAATGTAACAAAAATAAAATTAATTAACAATGTTAAAGTCCCTGTATCTAATTTACCTATCTCTCTTGAAAGTTACTTTTAAAGTTTCTTTAAACTTAATACAAAATGGATTGACAAATTGTATCAATAATGTAAATATACATGCAGGTCGATATGCTAGGTTATATTTGTCAGATTGGCAATGAAAGTGGCCTGCCAATCAATAAAATTAGAATGTCAAAAAAGATAACTATAAAACAAATTAAAGATACATTCCCACAAAAGTATTTATAAGGTGGTTATTTCAAATAAAAGTATGGCGAATTTGGTTCATATGGAAATAAGAGACACCCAATCTTACTAGAAAATCACTTTCATATGCAATGAATTCTCCTTCATAAAAACGAATGTTTATTGCTTGGGGTATTTCCTTGAAAAAACAATATTTTGAATACCTAAAATATATATATATACAAGTTGGGAAAACGCTAAAACAAATATTTTGTTAATGAATTTAGAAGCCACCCATTTGTAACTTACAAAAGAGGATAGATTGCATTCATTTCAATATCCATTTGCCAGACCTCCACCCCACCCCCTCATACTATCAGATCATATTAATTTTTGAAACATTATTTTCTTGTTTACAGTACATATTATAATTGTACTTTTTAGACAGTAATATTAAAGGAAAACTCCCGTTTAAGTGGATACAATCTGGAATGATTAATATAGTACTGTCATGTATATAAACCTGTTTTTCTGTGTTCTTTTCTTCAGCAAAATCCATAACATACCTGCAATTAAAAAAAAAACCCATATAAATCAGTCACTATATCAAATCATATCTTGTAAATATTTTCTGTAGTATCAAACATTTTTTTGCATAGATATTTATATGATGACAAAAAACGATTCTAACAGGATAACTGGATTAAACGCAAGAAAAAGTTTAGCTTACCTATGTAAATAATATTGCTGAGATACTAATCCTCCAAAACTTGATGCAATAGAATTGAATTCTATTTGTTTTATTTGAAAAGTAGTTTCATTGCCCACTGAATCTTTCTTCTCATCTAACATAAAATCGTTCCGAAATAGACCGAGGCTGACAGGCTGAAAAACAGGAATAAGGAATACCTGTGACCAGATTTCCTACAGCTAAATGGAGTAATAATGTAGTTTTGGACATATCTTTAATACCCCTAAGTTTCACTTTGAAAATTTTGCCAGAATCAGAATTGAAGGCAAATGCACAGCCACAATTATCAGACATACTAGCATAACAATTAAGGTAATTAAAGTAATTTGATATTCTAAAAATATACGAATACAAATAGCCAAATACGAGAAAAGATACACACACCTGAACCCTGTTATCATCCTTAACTTGTAGGTAGATCTGCCATAATTTATTAGAAAACTCATCAGTTTCTATAACACTGAAAAACACAGTAAACTGATTAACATAATTAATTCAACCATGACAAACCATGGGAGTCATCATTACTGCACTAGTGTACATTTCTTGGTATCTACTTATTAAATGATGAAATGATGTTTGCACTTTTCTGTCCCAGGTGGACATACACTATATATTCATATACACAGTGTGCAGGACGGAGGGTCATGCAACAACAGTGTCTAGGATGGTTCTAAAATTTGTGGTAGTGTATATTTTGTAATTATTGTATTTTTAGTATTTGTCGAATTATTGTCCTTTTAATGTATTGATTATGTATGGTATGTTTGGTGTTTGTGGTATTGTCTCTTTAATACTACATATGTAAGCAGGTATCTCTTTTCAATAACAAGTCTAAACTCTGCTCACTTTTAACTCAGTAAATTAATCACATCTCAGCTTCTTTCAAACCTCACTTGCATCTTAACCTTGTTACAAGAAGGAGCACTTAATTTCACTTGGTAAGTTTTATATTTATCTGACTGACTTTAATATTTTATCTATTTAATATGGTACTATAATTAGTATATATTTTATATAAGAAGTAATTAAAGGGGAAGACCAACAATTTTCAATAAGGTTTCCATAAATAATAAATATATATTTAAAAATAATCCCTCCTTTAACATCTGCAAAAAATAATTTGTAAGCGAGAAATTAATTTTTATTAATACCGGAAGTGACGTAGTTGGTCCGACACGCTCACTGGTCACTATAGTAAACATACAAATTTGGAGTAAGTTTAGCGCTGTATTTTGTGATTGTTTCGTCTTTTGGCAGAAAATCTGATGGAAGGTAATCTTTATTAGGATATTAAGAACAAGAACTTACAGTGTTTTGAAGGTATAATAAACAACGCATTTGTGTAAATTAGTTTCTAAACTGGACACAGTAACACAATTTAAGCCACGTGGCTAATTGTTTACATCATGTGATAGCTAGCACGTGACAGATATTAACCGAACACAAATTGGCGACCTATTCGTCTAGCGACCTATTCAACCGAGCCAGCTTGCAACCTGTTTGTTGGCAACCTATTCAGAATAAATTCAGCAGTCGCCCAAACTCATCTATTTGTATCAACCAATAAAATCCAACGTAACGTCTAACAAACTTTTACAAATAATATTTGGAAAGCTTATATAATTACCTTTAAGAATATATATAGCTGGATTCTTGGAATTTTGTACGATGATTCAAATTTGGAATTTTGAACAAAATACAAGTCACTGACCGAATAGGTCGCCAATTTGTGTTCGGTTAATATCTGTCACGTAATATAACTCACTTTTTTATCAAAATTAAGTTAGGACCAAATTTGTAGTTACTAGGGTATGCGCTTCCTGTTGTTGTACTATATATTCCAATCTTTTGATTTTGTAAGCAGTTACACCCATGACACAACCTAGCAACTCCCTTCATTTGTCTAGTATACCACAGCAAAACCTAGTAACTCAATAGTAAATTCAATGGATGAGCTGGGGTTTAATATTCATTCATTACGTTTTCCTTTGTTTTCTCAAAACAAGAAAAAAGTGAGTTACTAGGTTTTGCCTTTTTACGGTAGAAGTATTTCTATAAATATAATTGTGTATTTTTAGAGTATTATACTTAGTTTAATCTATTCATATTGTTATTTTCAGTCTTATATTACTGTGTGTATGTATATATGGCAGCATATTTAAATAATCAGCCTCTTTATTAAAACTTCTATTTCATAGGGTATGTATTGATTACTTAAAACGTTCATTTTAATTGTAATAACTCTTTTCATTTATTTGTTTAGATCAAATGATTTCCGACCTTTTTTTAAATGTATATATGTTAATTATTATTTTTCCTACTCTTATCCGTTTCTTTATGTATTTCAGAGTTTTTATATATACAATCTCCAAATAAAAACCTGGACCCATGACCTGGTGTTTTGTTCGTCATTGAATAGAAACCCTGCTACAAATTCCAGGACCAATGTTCATGTTTCTTGTATACCTAAAAGAACCATTGACAGTAGGAACTTCAATTAACCCAGATGGGTATAGAAAATTAATAAAACCAAATATAAAGCTGAATAATCTTACTGTTTAAATGATTCTTTTAAGAATTGATGATCCATAGCAACATGATGCATCAGACGACTAAAATATACCATAGATTGTGTAGCTTGTTGTAGATTAGATTCAGGTATTGTTGTTGGAAACAAAGTAAATGGTGCATGTACAACTTTATCTTGATCTTCTGATAAATTACTTGGTCTCATTGATATACCTGTAATAAACATTTCTCACTTATAAATCTATTCCTTGTCATGCAAAAATATTGGATTGAACTCATGACAGACAGTAGGGGAGTTGGGATGGCCTAGTGGTCTAGAGTGCTGCGTTAGGACCTCTTCTAGCTGACCGGTCACCTCTGGCTTGCGGCTGTGGTCTGGATCCCTGGTTTAAGCGAGTGTGGCTTGGAGATAGGGGCTCCTTGGGTTTACTTCGGGTACTCCGGTTTCCTCCCAAAGAGAGCCACCTGCGAGTGCGCTAAGATAATGAAAATTTTAAAAAAGACAACTTGTCTGCAACATCACCTTTGGTGGAAGCGGACGTTAAACACTAAGAACAACATGACGTCCATGTGTTAGATCTCTCGGCCACTCAAACAATGAGATAAACTACCAAGCATAGATTCTCTTGGGAGGCCAAACCTTGTTATCATGTAAGGTTATAGTTATACAAACAAAATTTACCATGTGCCAATGCCCAGTCTATAGCTCTTAATCTCATATCTTCAAGTTCTTCCTCAGAAAAATCTCTACTCAAACAGGATGCCATCTTTAACTTCTACTGAAATATTTAAATATGAAACAAAAAAAAGAAAGGAAAACAAACATAGTTTTTAAAGCTAATTTTACATTTTTTTAATATAAAAAATTATGTTTTGCATAGATTTGAAAAATCACCTTAGTTTTGAGTTGAAATCAGTTTTTTTTATACCAAAGCAAATGATATCTTCAATTTTCCCCAATATAAAAGCAAATAGCATAGATAACTGTTCTACATTTCAAATATGCTTAGTCACACACATTTGTCTGTCATTAACACTGTTCAAGTAGAGCTTTTTATTTAGTTGGCTGAGCATAGCAGAATATTATTATATTTCAATAAATTTGATAAATTAATACTAACATGCCATGGAATAATTAATTGAACCGATAAATAAATTTTATGGTTATTATATACAGATACAAATCTTGATGTCCATAATAATAAAATTATCATTTGTGAAGTAGGCCTAAAACGTTTTGAAAGAATCAATAATTATTCAATGACAATATATTCCCAAAAATACTTTTTATATGTTAGTTTACTCATCAAAAAATTGCCCAGTGGAGAGTGAAAATTCAGCTACAATTAAGTACAATATTTAGGTGCTCTTGAAAGAATTGAGTTAGGAGGAATAAGTCGTTTGACACATCACCAATTATACATGTTCAGGACATCCATGTTTAATGTCACTTCCTTTTTTTACGGCATGCAAAACTAACCCTTGTCTTTAATCTAAAAAAAACGGTAACCTACCTTGTTACTTTAGTTAGTAACAGAAATTTGCGTTATTAAAGGCTCAATACCCACTCTTGTTGTAATAATATGTCCCAATCTTTATTCTGTTCAACAAATTGTACTGTATTAATTACAATATTCTAATTAATTGATTAAACACACCTAATTTAAAAAATTAGAAAATTTCAACTAAATGATTTGAAAAGCCTAACGTAAACCTTTTCAAAGTGACTTGAATTTTAAAAGTATTTTCGAACCCTCTGGACAAGTAAAATAGGATGTAATGAATAATTTACAAAACAGGTAGGACACTTAAAGTTTCAATAGCAATTTTCAAGTTATATTTTTAAAATGTATTTAAAAAAAGCCCTAAAAAGATGGTATGGTATCTATAAACAGTCCTACCTTGTAACTTTAAAGAATAGTCCTATTAATCCTACAATTCACTATTGCCAGTTGAGAAATTGGCAAAAATATGCTTTTCAACTTCATTTTTAAAACGTTGAGAAAATCGGTGTTCAAACTATGGATCTCTATATAAAGGGGGGTAATAATTAACTTATTATTTTCGGTGTCAGGTCTCGGTCAACCAGGCATGATTATCATTAACTGGCTAACCACAGATCTTGAAGATCAAGGCAACACCTGCTTACCACGTAGAGGGTGTTTTTCATTGAAATGAAAATATATTAGTTTCAAGCCGCTCAAGGCGAGTAGAGAAAAATTCAAATCTGTATGTGACTGAATTTTAAATGTTAAAATGATGCCTATGATCATAATAGTGAGTTGACAACCTATAGACATTCAAATAATTATGTTTTGATTTTCTCAGAAAAAATGAAATCTTCGCTTTAAACATCTACTCATCTAGTAGTTAGAATAAGGCTATTGTATAATTTACGTTACCGGTACTTGAAGTAACTAGGCCGGCCCTACATTCTGTTGTTATCATATAATCATAGAATAGATAATACCGTGTCCGTATTAATTATTAGTATTATCCATGGTTAGACAGAAAATGTTTATTTGAGGTTATTGAAAAATCCAACTCTAACTTTATCAACTTGAATAGTCTGAACAAATACGTTTGGTTACTAACTTGTGTAAATGTAGACATATTAAATGAACTTGGTCGTTTTTTGCACAAGAATTTGCCATAAGTCCTTATCTTGGTTAAGCACAACACAGGTAAAATATGTACATGTAGTCTTGCATAATTTCTGGATTAATATTCAAATATTGGTCTGTAACACTAAGTGTTAAGTGGAGTTATCTCCCTTTCATTAATAATGTTCTTATTAATACCGTCTATAGTCAATACGGTTCTTATATGTATATGTTGTTACTTGACTGTCTTTTGGGTTTTCTCTCTTTGTTTAATCTGTACCATGTCCCCTGTGGACCCTTGATTGGAAATAAAGTTATTATTATTATTATTATACATAACCAGGCTCATATATTTAGGGAGTGACGTCAATAATGATTGCCCACTTCAGTTGCATGGAATAACGTATCATGATATTACTTACACTCAAGCCAAATGATAAGAAATAACCTGTCGTCACAAAATATTAAGAAATTCATCAACTAGCTGACTTTATCAACGTGAAACTGCTACTCTTTAATGTTGGGAAACAGGAAAGTTAAAAAAAATACTCTTGATTAATGGGTCTGTTTTGGTTTAACAAACAATATTGTAAAGTTTGGAAATAATTTTAATAGCTTCAAATGTTTGCTCTTAATATATTAATATATGATCAAAGGTTATAGGTGTTTGGGATGAGCCAAATCGTTACACATATTGGTCCGGCCCATTCTCAAATTATAATTTTATAAGTAGATACGTTTGGTTATCGAGAATATTTCACATTGCAACGAATGTAAACATTTACTATCTCGAATATCCAGTTACTTTTCACGTGTCAAGGCTTCACGTTCCACCATAGAACTGTACTAGACTTTCGGTTCAAACAAATAGTTAAAAGAGAGGTTAATAATACCAAATACCAACTAAAGTTACAATGTCACGTATAAAGATGGTGAACAACGAATGTTTTGCAGACATTATCCATCATTAACCCCAAAATTCACAACAGGTGGATGGCTTCAAAAAGAAATGCATGGCTTTGAAAATGCGTTTTTTTTAAACCGCAAGCCAAGAAAGTCGTTTTAACATTGAACAAGTGATGACGTTTAACTTGAACGAAAATGTATGTAATGATTTTGTTTATTATAGAAAATTAAATGATTATGACTTTTCGGGCAGTAGGTCAAAGTGACTCCCCCCCCCCCCCCCCAAAAAAAAAAATATTTTCGGGCAATGCAAAATTCGATGACCTTTTTTTTCTATTAAGGTTTAGAGAAAAATATAACTAACTTTTTTCTATGTGATCCACACTGCCCGAAAAATATTTTCTCGTCTGTTTCTTGTCCACTGCTTGTCCGAAAATGTACCCGAAGCTCTCTTATGATAGGTATGCCCGAAAAAACGGTATTGCCCGAAAATAGGTATATTGCCCGAAAAACGCGTTCGCGACCGTCAAATAATCCACAGTTCACCTCTCAAAGAAAACCGGCGCCACTGTCTATAAACTCGAAATTTTTAGGGCATTTCTAGCTTTGCTTCCCGAACTGTCATCGAGCCCTAATAAAACACTAATTATATTTTTCTTGTAATTGAATATCATGAATTTGTACTGAGTTGACTATGGATTAAAACATTTTGTCTGGAGCCACTCTACTTTCTGCGACATTTTTAGGGCATCGATTATAAATGCAGACGCAATATTCTGATTTGATGGTTGGAATTCAGAGTGGAATTTTGGCTACAAAACCATTGGATACTTTTGGAATTGCTTACGCGGGCTAGAATAGCAGAAAACGAATTTGCGTTGATTAAATTTTCAAATTTTTCTCCGGGAAGGTGAGGCCTCCATACCACGCGACGATCGATTGGTTATTTGGAATTCGGGTCAGCCAGGAGGCTATAAAATTTGACCAAATTGAAGTTGCTGTATTCACAGACTGAAAGCAGGAAACGCATTTGCCACAGTTACATTTTCAAAATTTCTCCCAACGGTCCTGTCTTCGTGGACTGTAAACGATTGATTCGAATTCGGGTCAGCCACCTTAATAAGGCTATATTCGACCACTTTGAAGTTGCTTTTTTCATCGGCTGAAATAGCAGGGAAACGCGTTTGCGGCAGTTAAATTTTCGAAATGTTCTCATAACGGTCCCGTCTTTGAGGACTGTAAACGATTGATTGGAATTCGAGTCAGCTACCTTAATTAGGCTATATTAGACCACTTTGAAGTTGCTTTGTTCACCGGCTAAAATAGCAGGAAAACGCGATTGCGGCAGTTAAATTTTCTCCTAACGACTCGTCTTCGAGGACTGTAAACGATTGATTGGAATTCGAGTCAGCTACCTTAATTAGGCTATATTAGACCACTTTGAAGTTGCTTTGTTCACCGGCTGAAATAGCAGGAAAACGCGTTTGCGGCAGTTAAATTTTCTCCTAACGACTCGTCTTCGAGGACTGTAAACGATTGATTGGAATTCGAGTCAGCCACCTTAATTAGGCTATACATGTACATGTATTAGACCACTTTGAATTTACTTTGTTCACCGGCTAAAATATCAGGAAAACGCGTAAGTAGCCTAGTTAATTGTTTTAGATGATAGCACGTGCTACAGTCGAGTGCAATTATTTTGCAGTTTGTGTCACTCGTTCGTTGTATTAGAGCGACGTTAACTAGTAAACTACGGCTTTATACATGTCATTTTTTTACTTTCTGTATATAAATCGAAACGTAGTATCTGACGAATGTCGGACATTGCTGAAAAATGTACCGACGTAGGATACCAAAAATACGGTCATTTTTGGGGAGTTTGATGTCATGTAATTTTGTACATGTCATGTAGGAATATTATTGATATAAATTTGAATACCGAACGGGTTTTAAACATGAAATATATAACGAGGTGCGGTCCGACAAAATAAATATTCCATTCACATTCACTTCCTGTTATTGGATAAACCGCCACTCGCCGACATCCGCCATTTCTATTTGGTCCTGCTTGGTGCTGGAAGTTACAGAGTACACTGTACATGTATTAGACCACTTTGAATTTACTTTGTTCACCGGCTAAAATATCAGGAAAACGCGTATGCGGTAGTTAAGTTTTCAAAATTTTCTCCTAACGGTCCCGTCTTCTAGGACTGTAAACGATTAATCTGGTCTGCCCTCTGTTTGCCCCCCCCCCCATAATTTAAGAAAATAGTTTTAAAATAATTTACAGTAGGTTTACAGCAGAATGAGCTTGTATAAGAAATCACTCTTTGACTGAGTAGGGATGTGAGATTTAATCACCGTAAAAAAAAGGTATTGATTACCGAAACGTATCACAAACTCTAAACAATAACATGTGAATCACCATCCCTAACTTAGGCTGCCTACAGTATCTACAGCTAGCCCCGGCTTTAATTCTCGTATGACGTAGGTGGAACGCTGTGTGCAGTATGGTGAATCACTTGAAAGGTATAGGTTTAACGCGGCGTGAATATGCATTCACTTGGTACACTCAATCCGTTCGTTTGACACCTCCCTCTTTTTTTAAGGATAAGCTAGTGATTTGGCGACGAACAGTATCATGGTCAGCTCTATTTATCTCGACGACCAGTATCTGAAATACTGGCAGGCTGCATTTCCGGCAATATTGTGGCGAAAATTTCATTTAATTTGATTCACTCACTTCGTCGGTTTGTCACTTTCCTCTTTGGATAAACTAGTGATTTGGCGACAGGCGATCTGGTAAGCTTATTTTATCTAGACAATCAATGCCTGAAATACTGCCAGGCCAGATACTGCATTTCGGGCAGTCTACTTTTTAAATTTTCGGGGGCTTTGTTGAGGTTCGCAAGTCCGTTCATTTGACACATACCTCTCCGGGGTCGGATAGACTGGTGATCAGGCGATAGACGGTATCTGATCAGCTCTATAAATCTCTTCTACAATCGGTGCCTGAAAACCCTCAGACAGCATTTCCGACAGTCTATTTTTCAAAAATGTCTTGGAGAGGTCCGAATACCCCCCACAAGGACTCCTTACTTTGGCACTCGAGAGTGGATTTCGTCGAGGTTCGCAAGTCTGTTCGTTTGACACTTTATCTCAACTACTGCCAGGCTGCTGCATTTACGGCACGCAGCCTGTTTTTCAAAAATTTCGGGGGGAGACCCCCCCCCTACCTCTAGTTGAAGCTCGTGCCTTTGCCCCCTTTACCTTGGAGTTTGCCCCAGCCTTGCCCCTCCAACCACCGACGGCTGGCGCCGCTCCTGTTGGATACTTATGCCGTTGCTTAATAGGGCTAGAATAGCAGAAAACGCATTTGCGGTGATAAAATTTTCAAAATTTTCTCCGGGAGGGCGAGGCCCCCATACAGCACGATGATTGATTGGTTATTTACAGACAGTGGCACCGGTTTCTTTTTGAGAGGCGAAGATGCGGAGCTGACCTTGTAATGTAGCCCCCCCCCCCGCGTTTTACTGCTATTCCATGTTGTATTAGATTAGGGCACTTTATTTTGCCAAGTACATGTATAGATGTAATAAACATTTTTTTTCACTTTACCCCACTGCCCGAAAAGTCAGCTTGCCCGAAAGTTAGGGGGCAGCTCTCCTAGCTACGAGAACGTATAAACATTGAGATTGAGATATAGGCCTACTGATGTGCTTGTTTTTAGCTATACGATCGGCACTTATCATTTTGACGTTGCAAAGTCAATTTTTTTCTCAATACATGTAACATCTTTAAAATAAGATAAGTTTGTGCTTATGACTAATTAAACTTACAGTGACCAATGTATAGTGGCACAACTATCGCCTAACTCTAAATATTCGCGTTTAAAGTCATGAAGCGGCGGTTTTGTTCGACATAGACCGACATCGCCAGGAATAAAGCAAAAACATCCTTCTTGCCATTTATTATCAGGCCCAAAATAATTTCTTGTTCGGGTTTTAATTCAACATTTACGCCGTAAATTGATTTTATTTTCTGAAATGATGCGCGGATAGAACACGTGGATTTCATCGTAGAACTGTATACGATCTATGATGTCTTTACATTCTGCTCCACTTTCGATTGTCGTTTAGATTGGCTGTTATAAAGACATCATTAGCCCCTCCTTCATGTCAAAATTCGCCTTTAAATAACACGGCGGTCGTAGAAAACGACTTAACGCCTCGATTTTAAATATGACGATTTGTACCCGTTTCAGGTAAGATAAAGTCCTTAATTGTAGTGTTGTGTGGTGGAAATATTATAAATAACAACAATCAAACGTTGTTTCGATGAAAAATGCTGTCAATTTTGTCTAAATGATAGTTATTCGCGACCGGCCTTGCAACGTTAGTTGTAATGGCAGTCAAGCTCATCTCGAAACACAGAGGGTTGAGAGATGAGATTTAGTTATCTACCCTTCTCCCTGCCCCATGGCTCGTACGCCTATGCCGGCTATCGGCATGCTTCCAGACCCACCCACCCCCCCTGAATTTTTTGAAAATTAAACGACAGCAAACGCGTTTTCCACCCACTTAGAACTGCGGTCGTAGAAAACAACTTAACGCCTCGATTTTAAATATGACGATTTGTACCCGTTTCAGGTAAGATAAAGTCCTTAATTGTAGTGTTGTGTGGTGGAAATATTATAAATAACAACAATCAAACGTTGTTTCGATGAAAAATGCTGTCAATTTTGTCTAAATGATAGCTATTCGCGACCGGCCTTGCAACGTTAGTTGTAATGGCAGTCAAGCTCATCTCAAAACACAGAGGGTTGAGAGATGAGATTTAGTTATCTACCCTTCTCCCTGTCCCATGGCTCGTACGCCTATGCCGGCTATCGGCATGCTTCCAGACCCACCCACCCCCCCTGAATATTTTGAAAATTAGACGACAGCAAACGCGTTTTCCACCCACTTAGAACTGCAATCAAAGTCGCTCCCGTGTGTAAATTTCGGCGGCGCTATTTCTCATTTTGTTGTTAAACACCAAATTGAGAAACTTCTTGTCCTCTATACTAGAACTAGTCCGAAACATTAATAAGGCCATGAGGATAGGACAACCAGAACGAGAATCTCCAATCATGTCATTTGTCGGCGCCCCCCCTAAGACCGAACACAATTTGGCGACCTATTCGGCTAGCGAGCTATTCGACCAATCCAGCTGGCAACCTATTCGTTGGCAACCAATTTTCAGAATCAATTCGAAGGACGCCCTAAGTCATCTTTTTTTTTATCAACCAATAAAATCCATCGTAACGTCTATCAAATGAAAGTAGAATATATTGTTATTTTAATGTAATAGAACCGTAATATTCCGAGTCAAAATTCGGGTCATCGTACAAAATTCTGAGCACCCAGCATATATATATTCTGAAAGGTAATTGAATAAGCTTTCTAAATAGTATTAGTAAAAGTTGGCACAATCATATTAAAGGGGTGCGCTCGCATCCTAAACGTCGCCAATATTTCAATATTTTAAATTTAAAGATAGACCGGTATTGTTTTCGAAGTCAATTATCTTTCAGAATATATATAGCTAGATGCTCAGAATGGTTGGCTAGCCGAATAGGTGGCCAAATTGTGTTCGGCCCCCAAAGATCGATAAGGCCCTATAAGCAATGTGGATAAGGGCGACCAAAACGAACCCTCTTATCAGATGATAGTATAGGGGCACTTCGCTTATGAAAAATAACGCTGCAGGAAACACGCTTTTCGGTGACTCTGGTTATATCCAAGAGTTGATTTTGTATTTCTTATGGTCGTTTTTTTAACGGGCGCCATATTTAAGGGGCGCCATATGTTGTGGGGTGCCACGTCCCTTGGATCTGCGCCTGTGGTGGCGCCCCATAGCCTCAACATAAGCGATATAAGAAAGTTTGGATCAGGGCAAACGAATCAGGTACCCTCTGGCATGTGGGCGCCATTAAAACCAACCAACTCATCGGTGTCTTAAGAGCATCACTGTGTGATCATAATCAAGTGTTTTATTTTGTAAGTGAAAGGTTGTCAAGTTTTTTGAAGGGGCGCCATTTCTCGGGGCGCCTTATTTTCTGGGGGTGCAATGTACCCCCTTGATACGGCCCTGGTGCTGGCTTCGGTGGACTTGATGTCCGGTTTTTTTTAACATTCCGTACGAAGTTAAGTCTCTAACTCAATATTTTACAGATTCGAAATTAAAAACATGAATTAGAATTTAATATTGACCAGTTTCAATCAATGTTGATTTTATCATATTGCCGTGAAACTATAGGATCCGAATTAAGACACCATTAACATTTTATAATCAATAGCCTACACCGGTCGTATACCTATAGTTTCGGGTGTCATTTTGTAACGAACAAATAAAAACATACACGTTGTGGAAGTAATTAGTAAAGACTGATTCACATTCGACAAAATAATAAACGTCTACCGTTCAATTTGAACTGTTCGCGTATTGATTGAAAATTACAATATTTTTTTCCCCAGAAATTGAATATAAATCACTTTATACATACAGTGCCGGACTGGGCCCACTTGCCCACTTGCAAATGGCAAGTGGGCCTAAGCCGAACAAAAAATATGGGCCTGAGCCTCAAAGAGAAAAAGTAAAAAAAAGAAAAAGAAAAGGTAGTAAAAGAGGGGAGGAGAGGAAACAGGGAAAGGAAAGGAAAGAAAAGCAGAATTCTTGACTATGACAAATTTGATTTCTCTATTCGTATTCGAGGATGTGTGATTAAAGTGCTCGCAGGTCACCATATATCTCCATCCGCTGCTCTGGCCTGAGGTGCTTGGAAAATGGGTTTGCGGCTGTCTATTTTTCAAAATTTTCTGGGGGGAGACCTCCCTCGAGCGCCTCGCACCTGCGGCGCTCGTAGGCGGGCTTCGCCCGCCATTTGCTCGTCGGCCTTGTCACAGGTATGGCAAGTGGGCCTTCGGCCCACCAGTCCGGCACTGTATACATACATTCATATTACATTAATATTGTGCTTTTAGAACATTTTTGTCTATCTCTTTATACATACATTCATATTACATTAATATTGTGCTTTTAGAACATTTTTGTCTATCTCTTTATATTAGGTTATAAAAATATGCGTACTCAATTAGATTAAAGATTGGGTTTCAAAATTTTTGTATATTTATATTTGTATTTTGTACTGTATAACATATTTGTATTTTGTACCATTATTCATTTTTTGTTTTAAAACATTTTTTCATATTTTATTTTTCAAATTAGACCTCTATGTAATAAACCAATAACTTTTTGTTATCAATGATTGACAGTGGCTAATCAATGGTGGCTAACGTCTTGTCTCTGCATTTCTATGTCTTGATAGATCGTGACTAATAACCTAAGAAATTATGGGATTTCAAAGCTGAAGAGTTTTCCTGGATATGCGCATTAGTTATTATCTGTTGTCAAGTGTGGTGACTTTTCATGATTGATCGAGTTTTTTTTATTCACTTGCACGAATTTAGTTAAAGGAAATAACAGTAAGGTGTAAAACCATGTCAACAAGTCCAATGAGTTCAGGTGAATTAAATCACCTTTTGGCTTTACTCAACCAGGTACGTAATTTAGACCAAAGTCGTTTGTTTCTAAGGTAAACAAATCATTTTTTTTTAGTTAGCCTACCGGTACTCTCCCGAATTTTTGCTTTTTTGTTTTTACTTTTTAAAAAAAAAAGTTGAAAAATTAATTCCCACCATGAATTAATATCGGTGCAGTACGTTGGTTTGGCTACTCTGGAAAATAGGGTTAGGGTAAGGCCGCAGTAAGGGGTTAAAAAGTAGTCAAAACTGATAAATGAATCAATGAATGAATGAATGAAATGGGGTTTAACGTCCTACTTAACCTGAGCTAATTGAAGACGGGTAAAACTGATAAAAGTAGCCCCGTCATTTTACATACCGGTACTTGTACTCTTGTAGTTGTACTAGGCCTAGTACGTAGCTACTCTAAATATTAGGCCTAAATCTTCAAATATATCAACGAATACCGTACCACGTCAATATTCTTTTAAAGCCCCAATACCACTCTTGTTGTAACTGAATAATAGGCCTAAAGATAAAGGAGATTTAATTAGGAGCTACCGTCAGTTTCTGGCAGAAGTCTGTAATGTAATTGTAAGTAAGGCCCTAACTCCATATTTAAATTTCCATAATATCGCATGCGTAATAACATTATTAATAATATTCAAAATAAATAATGAATTAGTTAGAATTCAATACTGATCAATATTACTTAAAAATAGGCATATTGTAATTTTTGGAAATTTCATTAAAATAGCAATAAATCTTTTAAGGTTTTATTACTAAGTCTATATACTAATAGATGTGTAGAATACTATAAGAATAATAATACTAAAAAATAAGGTCCATGATTGATATTGATAGTACCTACTCTCTCTGTAGGCTGCGTGTCTGTCGATCTTGTTATCACTTGGGAACTCGTCATTTGAGTTTAAACATTTGCTGTGGAGTAAATTCAACTTTTAATACAGCATTTTTTTTTGCATCTTCTTCTTCTTCCAATAATGTGTCGGGTTCTGTTGTGGCGAGTTCACGCTTTTTTTTTAAAATCAGGATAAAATCAAGCAAACATGGCTGCCTAGGGCTGGAATGTTCTGATCCTGGACTTAAAAATATCCAGGGTATCGGCATTCACAATATGGATTGGTAGTTTGTTCCATAGGCTGATTCCGGGAATCCTGGCGTATTCAACACCAGGCTAATTCAACACCAGAAAAATCGGCGTATTCAAGACCAGTACATGTATATATTGTTATTTTGTATTTTAAACTTCAAATCAATTCCGATGTCCTTGAGTACGTCAAGAACCAATGGATATCAAACCGAATGTTTAGTGCGAAGAGATGGTCCGTGTTTATGCGCCCCGTTCGCCGAATAAAGACGTCGAGGGTTGGCATAACCGAACCAACTCTCGATTGAACACTCGGGGACCGGTTTCCACTTTATTTATTACTTGTTTTATATTATGTAAATATTCAATTGCCTTCGAATATGAAATATTTATTATGACTATTTAAGATATATAATAAATATCTTGTTAATCTTGCTTTTGTCTTATAATATACTGGTCTTGAATACGCCAATTTTACTGGTGTTGAATTAGCCTGGTGTTGAATACGCCTGATACCGATTCCGGCATGTGTCATTCTGAGCTTTTTCTGTTTTTTTGGTACTGTCATATTTTGTATTACCGGTATTATAATTTCATCCTGATTATTTTATACCCAAGTAACAACTTCATCCTTCCCTTTTCTTTGTTAAGCTGTCATCTTTTGTTTTATATTTGTTCATGAAGGGCAGGATGGTAGAAAGGCTTCTACAGCCTAATCCTTTACCCTTCTTACATTAAGTATTTTATTAATACACCTGAGAGAGTCTAGATGTCCTGTTCGTTTTGAAACATCCTGTAGGCTAATTCATCAAAGTAGAACTACTTTGTGAATGCATTTTTCCCAGAGTCCTACTTTATTTATACCGTAACCTATGAATTCTACTTTATACTAACATAATCTCAGTACTCAATTACTGTATTTCAAGAGAAATAATATTGTTTTATTATAAGGATACAACACCAAAGATCCATTCTTCTCCATGTACAGCCACCAGGTCCATTTCCCCAGAAATCGAACTCTGTGGTACAGCATAAAAAATAGTAGACTCAATTGCTTATTACTAATATCAGGAAAATGTTATTGCATGATATGAGGATTTACTATAAATTCATTTTATAAACTTATGTTTATTCAGGAAACAGATTCCTCCAGGAGAAAATTAGAATTGATATATCGATCTTCAGGAACTATGGATGCCAAACAGGTGATATTTCATTTATTGATAGAAGATAACTATTTATTGTATTACGATCCTACAAATAATCTCACTTAGCACTCTGGTGTAGTTCACACATTTACTCTGTGCATCGTATAGACATATAGGGTTTGGTACTAGCATGTTTCCATGTTGCTGCTCACTTTTGAATACAAGTCTGTCGATAAAATATTGCATCTATTTGAATTAAATACAACAAATTAAACTATGTATAATATATTTATACTATAAGCTTATATACCAAATAACAAATAAAGGATTTATTGGTAAGGCTATGCTTAAGATTTATTGTTTAAATGGCGAGAGATCTCCCTATGATTTGTACAGAATTCAGTGATGATAACCAAATGTTTTGGCGCTGAATCTCAGAGTCACAGTGTTAATTAGTATGATGTCAATTGTATTCAAACTTTATATCATCTGTTTTGTTTATTTCAGGCAGCAAGTATTTTATCAGCTATAGGATGTGCTCCGCATAAACTTCAAGCAATTAAAATCATGGCACCAGTTAGTATATTTGTACATTTAATTACAGTATTTATTTTGACTCCATCTATTCTCTTTAGTAAGGGGTTAAAAAAAGGCTGCTAATATTAATTGCTTATGTCACGGTTCAACCCACAAATGCATGTTGTTTTCTATAAAAGTGAGTTGCTCAACAGTTTATCTAGAGGCTCAAGTTTGAATTTTGTTTGTATTTCATACTTGAAACATATCACTGGTGGTTGTTGAAAATGTAAAATTACAAACTAGAATATATAAATGCCTTCTGCCCCCTATCATGTTCTAGTTTAGTCTAGAATTATTAATGAAATGATATGAAGTGATATGTGAACAATTATTATATTACAGAGGCTAGAAGGTATGACAGGTCATGAAGCTAAAGATGTTATTGGAGCTGTCAGTATTCACAAAGATAAACTTGTTGTTTTAGAAACCATAAAAAAGTAAGTAAATTGGCTATTGTGATATTTTGTCTTTTTTTGGTTGATGAAGTCAATAGCGACCTCCCCTAACTATGCCACTAAACAAAGCCTGAGGTATTTAACAACAAAAAATTCCAATTCTTCTATTTGTGGGGAGTATATAATTACATATATTTCTTTTATTTACAGATCTTTAATAGATAATGAGACAAAACTAGGAGAAGAATACATCCTTAGTGCATTTCCATATGAACATGATAAAAACCAAGCTCTTAATATACTTCAAACGGTAAGCTTTACTTCTTATAATCTGAGGTTAATAACAAGCTTTATCTGGAGTTTAAAAAATATATTTATGTGTAATGTGTATATTTTTACTGATAATACCACAAAGTAAATTGTGCAAGCGTATGATCCCCTGGAAGTTGAATTGGAGAAGAATAGGCACAAATCTTAGGTCACTCACAAATTCCCACCATTGCATTTCACACATCACAAAATAAATTATGAATTCTGTTATAAATTTTATTTTCTAAACAATATTTATTCACAGAAGCTGGATTGAAGAACAGACAGAAGCCTATAGACCCCCCCCCCCCCTTTGTTTAAATGTGGGTAACAGTGTTTGAGCTAGACTATTCTGGAGGGGCGCCCTGTCCCACCCCTCCCCTCCCTTATTTCTGAACTCCCTCCATATTTCTTCTTTTTTTTGTTTTTTTAAATATTTATTTTACATCATTCATACATCACATACTACGAATTGCTGGTTGTCATCCCATTGCACTGTACTGTACCGAAACTCTCATGATCCCTGACCGCAAGTGTGCAACAGCCCCCCCCCCCTCGAGCAACATATCCCCCCTCTCTTTTAAAATAGTTTTTTCACCCCTCACAATTCTGATCCTGGCTGGAACACGTACTGGGGTAATATGTCGAAAACCATTTTCAATCAGTGATTTATTATCTTCTAATTCAGATAAAAGTGGACAGATCTGAAAAGTTAGCAGCTGGTGGTCATCAAGGTTATGCAGCATTAGGAGGTTTATTTACTCAATCCCGTCCATTACAACCTCATCTATATGGGCCAATCGAATTACAAGCTACAATGATGAAGGTTTGTTGTTCAGATAATAAATTAATACAAAGTCGATTGTATTTTGATTGTTAGAACATCATATCTCAGTTGTTTGCTACCCATTCAGCTAGGTGTAATTTGATTAATAAAAATTTATAACAATGATGTCCTGATGGGACCTTGCAACTTTGAACCCCATTGGAAATAAGCAACGGATGTTATATATGTCAGGCTTTATGGGCTATCCTAAGTAAAGGTCTCTTCAGGACACCATAACTATTATATTTCTCTATGCTTGTCTCTTTTCACATCCCAATTATACAATGTAGCATATAGGCCTAGTTCTTATTTTCATACACATATCTGTATCTATTGTTGTCACTTTCCCAGTCGTGCAATGCAGCACTTGTTCTTATTATAATACATTAATTTATTGTCAATACTTGAAGAATAAATAAATAAATAAAAAGTTATACAACTTTAATATACAAAGCTGAATGTCTTTCCACTTGGAGTATATTGTAGTTACCTTGTTGAATGGAAGAAACCTATAGATGTCTTACAATTACTGCTGAAGTTACTTCCCATGATATCCTAACTCTTTTGATCCCAAGTGTCAAGGAATTTTAAGACTTGATTTCAAGTACTTTGTCTTTACCATGGCTCTGTCAACAAAGTAATTTTCTTACTTCCTTAATTTCAGATGAAATAAGACCCATCACCCAATAACTCTTCCACTTCTCAAGCTTTGCTACAGTTTGTGGTTCTATTTTTGGTGAGATTGATATTATTTCTGTTTCAATTCTATAATTTCTGATTTATTTCAGGATAAAAGTAAAGGTAGGATTCCAGAAAGAGCCAAATCTGATTATATGAATTCCACATACTCCACAAGTCATCCACCATTACCTTATATCCAAGATAAAACCTACCAAGAAGAGAGATGTTACCCTGGCAACCCTGGTTTCCCTGCTTTCATTGATACCACCCCTGATTATCCTGCTGGTGCTCCACCCCTCTCTATGAGCGGCAGTGCTCCAGCACCAACTGGCTATTATAATTTAGAAAAATCAGCCTATGTTCAAGATCAATTAAATTAATCAACAGATGATTGTAGCCTATGTTCAAGATAAATTAAATTAATCAACAGTCGATTATACCTATTTTTGTTCTAAATATCTCCTTTTTTCCAAGCAGCATTATATGTACTATTATTAAATACTAAATTTTGCCATGTCAGCATTACTTTTTAAAACTGACAATTTTGTTAAATAGTATTCAGTTACATTACTTCTTGATATTTAAATTGAGTGATTGCACCATTGAACTATAATATTCTGTGTATTTATCCCACTTTCATTTTAAATCATTTAGATGTGTAAAAAGAACTCCATTAAAACAATTTAACTGGATAAATCAATCCATTAATTTGTAAAATCCATTCGGATACATTTAATCATTCCTTTGCCATTATTAAGTGCTTTTTACCAATATGAAAAATATTAACTAGAAAAGAGCTACGTTTGTTTAGATTATTCAGAGCAGAAGTCATATTCTATGTTCAGACATAACTAAGTCATAATAACGTTAGATTATTTTATTATATAGCCCATACCAGTATTTCCTTGCCTTATTTCTAACTATCATGTTAAATAGAAATTCATGATTTTATGTATAAATAGACCTTTTTAATCTATATTGATATTATTATGTTATATAAATCTAATCCTGTGATATTTATAAATTATTACTAAGAACTTATTATGTTATTGTAGAATAAACTATTTTATTTGCATTTAATTGTTCATGTATATAGAAATATAGTCACCAACCAGGGGGACCTATCTCTAATGTTATCTGAGAAAGTGTCTGACCTTGTTAGTGGGTATAGAGGGCATGACAAGGAAAGAGTGTCTAATTCGAAAAAAAAATGTCTGTGTGCTTGTTAGCAAGCACTTAAAAAGAGCCCTTGACAATTAGAACACGTTGCTGTCTCGGCAGCATTGGCTTATAGTACAAGGCATATGCCCAGTTGGCACAGAAATGTAGGATGTTTTTTAAGTGTTATGTGATTTTTTTTTCCAACCGGGCTCTTTCACCTGGACCGATAAAGAAAAGGTGTTGTATAGACAAATTGGTAGAATAGAAATAAATGCCACTATTCCTGTTATTAATAACTGGCAAATTATGGCAATAATTTGTTTTTAACGAACCGGTGTATGGCATAAAGCAAGTTAAATATGATGATAAATATTTTCTCCTGGTCTATTGACACTAGTTTGGCAATTTATTGGAATTCAAGTTTTGTTGATTTATGTTTGACTTTATAAAATTTATCCAGTAAAAGTTTAAGTTTGAATTGGTTCCCCCATTAATCTTGATTGTAATCAGGAGTTCAAATTGGAATAAGATGATTTTTTATTCCAACTTTGATTCAATGTTGCCCATAATTTAAATGTGTAAAGTTTCAAATGCTGGCTATCACAAAGAAAAGAGACTGAGAGAAAAATGGGGGTTTAACATCCACTCAAAACACACTAACTCAATTTGGGACAAATATGGTATTATTTTATTTTAATAATTTGTGCGGGAAAAAACTGTAGGAGGTTAAATCGGGCAACCCTTCTCCTTGCGATGTACATGTGTGGGGTTGAAACCACACCACTTGACTCAATGATAGACCATATATAATTTAAGGCGCATGCGTTAGTCAATTCGCCCACCTTAACCCTTCCACAGGGGCAAGTTAATTTTGTCTGTATGGTCTTGAAGTTGAAACCTTATTTTCAGTTTACTGTAATAAGGGCACACAAAAAAATTATTCTGGTTCTGACAAGGGGCCAATCCCGATAACTTTTTAGGGAATAAAACTGCTTAATTTTGTGTTAAAATCATTTAAAACCCATTATCTAAGGCCGATCAACTAACCCGATTTTTGTGATACGCTTGTAAATAACTTAAACCTGACAGTCTGCATCTGGAAATGGAGACCTTTGTATCATACAGTATCTGGATAAAACCAAACTTTTTTCTATAAAATTATATGTAGGTAAAATTTACCTTCTGTTATCAAGTACAGTACATGGGTAATCCACTGTATAGACCTCTCAAGAAACGTAAATCGATTATAAGGTCACCAAATGAAAAAAAATGACCATCAATATTAAAAGGGTTACGTGTCCGGATAAGCAATTTTGGCGTTCACGTCCAAATGACTCAATATTTTGAGTTGAAATTTTGAGACAAGGTATATACACCATTCCCCTATATTTTGGCGTTTTATTTTCATACATTCTCAGACTTTTATTTTTGAGCCTCTGTATAATACGGGACTGTCCCTTTAACAAAAATCTGATGAGGGAGGGATTTTTTTTTTTTTTGTGTTTTTATTTTAAATGACTTTTCATAAGCATCACACTTCAAGGCACTACATTTACCTCATCATGTTATTTATAGGATTGTTTGATTTATCCAGTATCATTTATGACTAGGCTACGCAATAACATCTATAATTGAACCTATGCCAGATTTCTGGATTCATTCAAATTTTTATAGAGCAACTTCCTGTAATCCGGGTAAAACATTTACATGTAGTTGAGGTAATTTATGAGATACAAATGGGATATGCACCCTTTTTAAGTGAAGCAGGATTATCTCAGAACCATACTATTTTTTGTATGGCCTGACTAACATCAAAACATGAAACCGAAATTATTTATTATTTTTATTTTTGTGTATAAAGCATATGTGTGTACACATTTATATTTTTACATAAATAGGATAAAAATAAAATAATCACAAACTTGTTCTCACTGAATTGTTCTAGTCATAATTTTGTTGTATGATCTATTTTACTGATAAAAATATCTAGTAGTACCATAGTGTAAATTGTTTAAATACTAATAAGTACATGTAGATATTTTATTTATTTAAAATAAATAATTTTTTAATTTGATAAAGTAAAAAATTTATTATTCTAATTCCACGTATTATGCTGATTAGAACTTTTAATATACCAGTCACACAGCATTCTTTACCTAACATAATGCTAAAAGTACATTAATGGTGAAAATCACCACCTTGACTTAATATCCTGCGACATACTATTTAAAGATAGGTTCCCGAAAAAGTATTTATCGGGTGATTATTTCTAATAAAAGTATGGCAATTTTGGTATATATGGAAAGAAGAAATATCCAATCTTACTAGAAAAATACTGGAACCCAAAAAACACTCATGGAGCGTATACAGGATAAAAATGTAAGGCTTCCCCTAATTGACAGCCTGACGATTAGAAATATCTGCACGCGTGATGTCAAAGATCGCACGCGAACATTGGGCGCTTAATGTACAAGTTAATAAACTTTATGAAGAGTTAAACGTACAACACTTTCTGAGATAAAAATAACGGAAAAGACGTGGGCAGTGGATAATCCGAGAATATAATTAGGATTTAATATTTGTAAGCGATTAAAGACAACATTGTCTTATGGATGCAATAAATTCTCCTCTGACTTCAGAGAGGGGTAAGTCAAGTGACATAAACATGACCTTTTTTGATCAAATTTTTATAGCAGGGCATTCCTTGGAAATAACAATGTTTAAGAAGGATTTGAAGCAAAAATATGACAAATAATTAGTTTGAATATATTTTTAGTCCATATATACCATTAAATCACCTAGTTAGTATGCGGGAATGTATCTTTAAGATCCTATTTATAGATGGCAAAATTTTGTTTCACAATGAACAATCTTTGATTAACACAATTAAATATTGTAGCATTTAATTCATTTATTATAAAAAAAATAAACTTAAAATTTGAAAAATATCAAGAAACCTTCCAATAAAACCACTATAACAAATATTTCTTTTTAATCAAAGATCAAAAAAAATGTCATAATACAGATATTTGATAAAAAGTGGCTAATGCAAATGTGATGATATTAGAGATCAAGAAAAATGTCATGATAACGGTTATTGATTAAAATCAATACTAAATAAGACATTAGATAAAACTTTACAAAATAATATATAAAGACATTGAAGCACAATTTTCTAAAACTAGCCTTAAGAAAAATATAAAAAAGTATAAGTATGATTAAAGATGATATTCTTTGCTTAGAACATTTTATATTTCATTTTACTATATTAAGGTCAGGGCCCTGTTTCTCGAAATCTTAACTAAAGATAAAATCCAAATTTTAGTACATACTTGAATCGGATTGGCTAAGCACTAAAATCAATCTAATATTATCCAATCAAATTACTAAAATTGGATGTTTACAGAGTTTTACACATATTCCTTTTGGGTGTTATCAAATGTGCAACTCAAATTAAGCTTAATCTGCAGATACGAAAGAAGACCTGAGAGTGGAATAAAGCAAACTATTAAGATGTCATTACCTGTGTTATACACAATCAATCTTTTTACATTTTAGACCTTTGAATTTAATTTGAAGGACTAAATTTTAAGAAATTGAAAAGAAATATAAATACAACTAGGAATTGCAGAAATCTATTACAAATGATAATACCGAAATCCTGTATCAATACTACTCTTACTAAATAATTCATACAATTATTGAACTCTCCTCTTTTAATATCTTTGAAGATAAGGGAGTTTAGACGACTGCATGAATGCAATTAATAGTATTAATGTTCGGATTTTCAATATATAGAACCAAAACTACATATATGGACGTATAAAAACAATATTCTTTCATCTTAAAGCATTATGCCTGGAACCTTTAAGGCACTTAATTCACAGTTGCTTAGCAATACATATGTAATTGTTCGTTGTTGTAGACTGACTAATTATAAACTGTTCTATGTTATATATAGACTAGTACTTTACATATTTTGATAACATAATTTAATACTTTTATACATATATTAATCATTGTATCCTTTTCCAATCATAATAATCATTGTGAATAAAATTATAAACAACTATATGTACACAATCAATTCCATTTATTTAATAACATTATATTACTTAGTCTGCAAATATTGTCAAGATACCATGAACTCAAAATCTTAACAACAGTTTAATCAGCATCAAATTTAAGGAAACTAGTTAGATATGTCTTATTCACAATACTCTTAACTGTTCAGTATTTAGAACATTTTTTCTATCATTATATTTCAACTACAAAAAAAATAATGAATGATCACTGGTGCCTGAACATATATCAACTTTTAAACAATTGACATTCTATAATTTATGAATCAATTTACACACAATATACATTAAAATAAACTTGATCCCTCTTGATGCTGACATATTTGATAATAAAACAAAATTCGATCTGACATGATATTTCAAATTATAAGATTCTTTGATTAATTACTAATCTATTTTAAATTATCAGATTATTTGATTGTAAATACTAATTGAATACTAATTTATTTTAAAATCATCAGAATATTTGATTAATTACTAATTTATTTTAAATGTCTATAAATTGATCTATTTTGGCTATTGATATTTTAAGATATATCACTATAATAAATAATGCTTTGATTTATCACTCTCCTGTTATATATACAATGGCTGAAGGGGTTGTTATCGTATAGAGCACCACTGAAATTAACAGATATGTACACAAATCATGAAAAAAATATATTTTGGTAAATGCACCAGGATCGTAATTGCTATAGAGACATACATGACTCTGCAAGATGTGATGTTATAAAATAGTGATAAATCAAAGCACTAATAGATAATCAAGGAAACTAAATAAATCTTTAGTCTAATGTCAAAGTCACTTTATCATAACTAATATTTCCCTAGTTATTTCATCTCCTTTACTAACTGTTTACATCAGTCCTGATGATAACGGAACACTTCCCATAAAATTCTGAAATACGGTACTGGTTGCCTGAAGATCCATGAAATACATGTTACTTGATTATTTCATCCACTAAACTTACATTGTAGGCATTGAGGGAGCAACATTTTATGACAGTGCCACATGACAGTTAGTGTAACCTTTCTATCAAGTACATTTACAAAGAGACAGGTACTGAAACCCAAAATAAAAACAGTAGGCAGGCGGTACACTTTAGTACTCTATACAACAACACCCTTTAATCTATATCAAGGTATAATAGAACACTGTTTTTTGTCAGATTTTCATATCCTATCATAAACACAGACTTAACTATAACATTGCCAGGGGTTGACCCTAACCTTAAAACACAACCCGCAATATTAACCCTGATTTAGGACGTAATCATATTGGGAATCCAGTGTTGTCTGCTTTCAGTGGTTCTACACATAAATATCTGCAACATTCTTTATAAAAAAATAGATCTGCTTATTAATTCTAATGCTAGCATAAATTCTCTTTCCGTTCATTTAGCACAAAATGACAAATAAGTTGGTGTGCATAGCAACCATTGAAAATAAACTGTGTGTGTAATAGCTTGATTAAACGTCCACTTTCACACGGTTAGATTGCAGACAATAAAGAGAAACTAGTCTATAGTTTCCATAAAAACTGTGTCTTGTTAATAGTCTATGATTGAAGCAGCCACTATCGGTGTATTTTTAAAAACACTATTATTATAGATAACTTGTTTCATTATCAGATTCTACTTCATTATCTTCTACATCTTCTACATCCTCCATCTTAACATCTCCGGGTTCAACGTCACTATTACTAGATTCTAACCATTTCTGTACTCTATTTGAAACTTCTTTTTGAAATGCGTATTCATCCATTAGAGCTTCAGCTTCTAACATTGAACGTTTACGTGGAATGGACTGCATTTCAATAGGTTGCCAATGTTTTGGAACCAAATTGGAAGTGCTGCCTGGAAGATTAGAACTTTTTGGGAGATCGTCATCAGTATCACTTGGTATAATCACAGAATGGGAAGAAGGTATACATTTATCATCATGAAAAGAATGCAAATTATGATTAGCTTTCTCCGACATAGCGTTACTAAGAAGAGCCGTCACTGGCTCTATTTCATTATTTTCTTTCCATGGTGGAGGTATATTGTCTGTTTTATCTTTTTGATCGTTATTAACGGTCTGAAATACTTCAAACACAGACGGCTGATTATTGACAGGAGGTGGAGCAGTAATTGTGGTTTCTGGTGAAACATATGGTGACCCTGAATCTTTCAAATGATGATAAGATGGATTACATGCCCAAGAAGGCAGAGGTGAAAACAATGGCCTGTCATCATCAGGCATGTCTAAAGATGCCGCAGATGGTAAGGGATCATTTGTGACCTGTCGTTTCCATGGCAATGACCACTCTACTTCCGTTTCTGTTGGTGGTATAGGTTGTACTCTTATGGCTGGAGGTGGAGAAGGACCTGCAAAAAATACAATATAAAAGATTCATGAGCAAAAAATGGAAATAAAGCCAGAAAATTACACTATGCAAAGGTCAACCCCCCACCACATCCTTATATATCTTACTTTAAAAGTGTGATGAAATCAGAAAACTTAAAGGGCCAATCCCGATAACTTTTAGGGGAATAAAACTGCTTAATTTTGTGTTAAAATCTTTTAAAACCCATTATCTAAGGCCGATCAACTAACCCGATTTTTGTGTTACGCTTGTAAATAACTTAAACCTGACAGTCTGCATCTGGAAATGGAGACCTTTGTATCATACAGTATCTGGATAAAACCACACTATTTTCCATAAAAATAATATGTAGGTAAAATTTACCTTTTGTTATCAAGTACAGTACATGGGTCATTCACTGTATAGACCTCTCAAGAAACGTTAATCGATTATAAGGTCACCAAATGAAAAAAATGACCATCAATCTTAAAAGGGTTACTTGTCCGGATAAGCAATTTTGGCGTTCACGTCCAAATGACTCAATATTTTGAGTTGAAATTTTGAGACAAGGTATATACACCATTCCCCTATATTTTGGCGTTTTATTTTCATACATTCTCAGACTTTTATTTTTGAGCCTCTGTATAATACGGGACTGTCCCTTTAAAGGCCCAATAACACTCTTGTTGTAACTGAATACTATGTCCCAATCTTTATTCTGGTCAACAAATTGTACTATTTTACAATATTCCAATAATTGATGATACAAATTTCATCTTAACACACCAAATTAAAAATTTTTTAGAAAAATTCATGGTTTGAATAACTTTACGTAAACCTTTCCAAATGTAATTTAGATTTAAAAATATTTTCGATTCCTCTGGACAAGTAAAATGGAATGTATTGGATAATTTACACAATAGGTGGGACACCTAAACATCTAGTAGACAAAAAAAAAACAATTGTGGGTGCATTAGCTTTTCCCTGTGACAGCAAAATTCTGAAAATATGATTGTGTTAGAACATTTTGCCACCCCTCAATATATATAGGACTGGCATAAAATTGCTGAACAAAGTAATTTCTTTTCAATTAAACAGTTTGGTAAAGTCCTCAAAATTTGCGGTGCAAGCTCATTTACATACCTTTCAGAAGACAAAATATGTTGGCCTAATATTTTAATGTAAAGACTGTTGTTATAGTGTAACTAAGCCAATATAGATTATAAAGAATAACCTTTATTATAATTATTAATTCTGTATTTGCTTTAAGACACATTAGTCATTATAAATGAATATAGTTTAAGTTAGAATCAATTGATTTAAATAATAACATGTGCACAATCTGATTAAAACACAGATCCTATTTCGTTTCCATTTTTTATAGTTCAAAATTTGTTTTACTAGTCTTTAGTACACTAGGATCTGGACGAGTTGTTATATAATTTGCGTTCTGGATGATGTTAGGGATTAGTAAAAAAAAACTGGTCTGTTACAGTTCTGTGCACATCAATGCTGATTGGTTAATCAAATGACAGATGCCATAGAGACAAAAGCTGCTAGTATGACTCCTGACACGACCTTCTACTACAACTACTCAGATCGTCACGTAGTATTTAAAACAAAACAATACTCACTTTTAATTGCATCTACAGGTGTAATTTCTGACAGACCTAAGGTGAATTTGACAGGGCTTTGATCACTTTCTGTAGGAGAATTAGGGGATTCCTCTTCGATTTCTGAAATAATAAAGCAAGATACCAATTTTAAACACTGAATAATAAACTTTCAAATCTGAACACTAAAGGGGAATAACTCCTGTACTACCAGTGCACTATTTCAGTAATAGCATGGGAGACTAAACTGTAATCTGGTAATTGATCTTCTGTCAATTCACAACGGCTTACAAATATTATTTTGATAAATATTTAGATTATTGTTTCTGGAAATTTGTGAAAAATTAATTGGCATGTAGGCCTATTCAGCTGTAAAAATGAATCCCCTTAAAATAGTGGAGAGTCTGATGAGATTTTCTCTAACATATTTTTTAATGAGCTTGTCATTGTTAGTCACAACACATGATGAAGGATGATATCATCTTTGTCAACATACTTTGTTACATTGTATCATTGGTTAGTCAGTTGTGTCCATTAATAATTAGTAACCTTAAAGGGGTTGATCCATAAATATTTTGTAAAAAGAATCAAAAGTAAGTAATATTTTACTTAAAGGACAATATTACTGTCGGTCATTATCACTTATGTGACAAAACTGGTTAAACAAGTTCCAAATATAATTTTAACACAGAAATCACTTCTACGAAGCTTTCAAAAAAAGAAAGTGACGAATGCAAAAGGAAAACATGAGGTATATCCTTCTATATAACCGATTGCACTTATTGAAGTGAGGGTATCAAACTGCTTGTAACTTAATTTGAAATATATTCACACAGGTACAATTATCTGAAAAGTATGTTCTTTAAACTGTCCCTGCCAAAAGATAAGGAATTTCTCTTTTGAATAAGAAGGTCATGAACTCCTTTAAAGACAAATTCTAATAAGCCCTAGTGGACAATAAATAAATTCTTAAATATTCAATGAAAATTAATATAAAGAATTTAAAAATATAGGCAATGCTGAGATAAATTATAATACAAATATTTCTCCCTTAAAAATATGAATGAAATTGACAACTGCCTGTCTGCATGAGGAGGTTGAACACAAAATCTACTCTGACTAACTAAAATGTTAATTCTTGTCAGTTTGCCTAGTTCTTACTTATTCCCAAATTTCCGCTGGGCTGAACATTCTCTACCAAAGACGGAGTTACATCTGACAATATCCTACTTCAAAGCTTGCCCATAGAAAGAATGACTAAGGAAATTTTGAGAAACAAATTGTAAGTAACATACTAGTAGGCCAAATCATGCAACTATTTGACAACAATATTACCATAACCTTTTAACTCCATTAGACTTCTGACTCAAAATCATAAATATAAAACCAAACCCAGCCAAACTTTTATTGATTCTAGGCCAAAATGACAATACAAAAAGATTGAAAATTGGGGTTGATTGGGGCATCCGGTTAAAAGAAGAAAATTTGGTGGTCTGCGACCAGTTAATTTTTGTCCATCCAAATAGAGTTTTCTCCCTTATAAATTTACCCAACTTAACGTCTGCTAGCCTTTTTGTTCATTTGGCTAAGAAACCTGTCTCATGTAAGGATGTTGGTTATTCTTGACTTCAAAAAACCCCACAAAAATCGAAAAGCCAAATAGGCAGAGAAAGCCATGACTGATTGTGGTCCTGAAAAGGTAGGCCTAAAGAAGCATCCAACTGAAATCTACGATCAAGGTATGTGCTGCTTTTTATCTGATCTCTGAAAATTGGTTTATTACTGGTAATGCTCAAAATAGTATTCTAAAAATTATTAAATAGGGGTTTCAGGTTATGTCACTTTAGCATGAAAACGGACAGTCAATGACTGAAATGTAGCCCACTTTCAATCTATGATTGTATTGTAATAGGCCTACTTTCAACTTTAATAACAAGCTCAATATCTGCAAAGATTCAGACTCAAGAATTATTGAAATGTAAACGAAATTACCGTTTATGTACAAGAGACATTCGCAGGAAAATATTGTTAAAGATAAGTGTTGAAGGTAAGTTGCCAGGCAACAAAACATGCTGGATGGTCCTGTCAATTGGGATTGAAAATTCTGAATATTGATATCTTTGAGAAATTGAAAATGCTAAACGTTGACAGACAAAAGCTATGGAGAACCATGGCTTATAAGTCCTAACAAAGTGTTTACATATATATAATAAAATATTGTGTCTTTCTCTGTATAGCAATAGCATAAAAACATTGAATAAATCTTCCAAAAATAATATTACGTAAGTAATTGAACACAAACCTTGCATTGGTTGAGCTGCTGTTGGTAGTTCACTAAAACTAACGTTTTTAGGCGGTTTAGGTGCTTCTATCACAGTATGTGCCACACCATTTTGTTGTTGACTAGATTTTAAACGATATGCTTGACTAATAAATCTTCGTAACTGAAAACGTTCTTTATGTCGGAATGGTTGATGATTATGAACTTCTGACAACTGATAATGATTCTCTTTTACCCACTAAAAATAGAAAAACATTCCTAACATTACAGCTACATTTATATCCTCATTAAATCTACTAGAATTCCTTCTCTTTTACTTGTGAAACTAACACAAAAAAAATAGAAATTAAATAAGACCATCCAGGATAAATGTAAAACAAAATAAAGACAGAACAAACAATACAGGAACACAGAACCAATATCATAAAAATACACATTCCATAAAAAACACATAAAAATCGAAAGAGTAAATTGAAAGATATGGAATAAATAAAGAGCATTGATTATTAAATTTTTCTCCATGGTTTCAAAATCCACTTGAATAAAGCTATTCTTAAAAACTTTTAAAAAACACAAATTAAAAACATGTAGTAAGTATTTTCAATATAAAACATTGCTTCGAACCGTTTCACAACTGAACACCAAATGATGAAATACACAGAATCCAATCACATTTGATTAAATCTTCTGTTTTAAGTGGCTGCAAAATCATTCTATAGACTGGCACCTGTTTCTGTTTTATGGTGGAAGGTTTAATCCTGCCCACTGGAAACTGCTCTTCAACTAATAGGTTCAGAGAAACTTTTTTCAACAGATAAAAACCCTAGTATTATTCTGTATGTTTAGTGTTATGATATCTAAGCTAGAGTGGCTGTAGTTATATACATGTAGTAGTTCTATTCCAGTGTGTATGTGTGCGAGAAATTGACTGACGCATCGTGGGAATATTAAATTATAACACAGACTTCACAGTAATCCATGTGGAAAGATGGTGAAGAGAATTCTTTTGAAAGCAAACAAAAAGCCTTAAAAAATCTATCACTTGTGATATTATGTGTTCATCTTGTGCTACTTGATTACTTAATGCAGGACCTGTTTAATCGAAGAGATAAACTTATACAATACATACAGCTAGTGTAATAAGTTGTCTCAAAACCAAAGCACTAATCTTGTCTATGATTAAGTGAATATATAAACTACCACAAGGTATACTATTGGCACTAGACCAGAAGGGCAATCTTGTGGGAAAGTGCTTTCCACAGTGAAAAATCCTAGCAATATGTCACAAATTATAAGCATCAATGCAGTATTATGTCTAATACACCTGTTCAAGAGTATTCCCTACCATTCAGACTGACTCGAGTAAACTAATTTCCTTTATTGATAGATAAATATAAGAAAATTGAAATGTTATCTTTCTAATCAAAAAATAATCTGAATTACTAAAACTGTGAGAGACGCTGTTATTTAAAATATTTCATCCTAGTTTCTCTTGTATATAAAACATCTACACGTACCATTCTACACGTGGTTAGTATTTTAACACTGATCATAAACTCCTTAGATAAATAATAAACACTAAATACCTACCTGAAGTGTCACTTACAACACTAAAACCTCACTATAGATTCAAAAACAGCCTTTTCTACTAGAAACTTATCTATTTTGTAATAAAACAGAGTATGGATGCACCTAGTCAATGGAGATAGCGAAAGTGACAATACGAACTGTCACAAGTAATTAATTTTTAATTTTTCCTACCTATATATGTTTAACACGTACAGCTTCTGTACATTGTATTTTCAATCCTAATATTTCTGTACTTCTAATATAACACATATGAATGAAATATGAACATCTAGATCAGGTATAATGTACATGTATGTATAAAATCCAATAGGACAACTCAATATATCAAATAACATACATAATATATTTTCACTCAACGAAAATAAACCCTGTTCATAAAGCTTTTATGACGTAGGCCTATTACAACTTCATTCATATTGAATTTCTACACCTGTCTGGGTACTTATTGAAATAGTTGACCTTTACCACCCCCACAAAAATAATATTGACATCTACTCAGATTACACCCACCACTGACAACATTCATTGAATAAATCTCAGAAATGAATAATAAATTTAATATTTATCCCCTTTTTATGAAGCAGATACCCAAATAATACAGCTGAAAGATATACCCTACCTTAGTTATACATTAATGTATACATGTATATATATTGTCCTCTGTATAACAGGCATTTACATTATGCACATTAAACTACAATTTTTACAGTATTTTTCTTGTTTTAATGTAATTTTTGACAAAAAAGGTCATGGTTAGACATATTACACAACCTATCTTGTAGAATCCCGACTCTACTGCTGGTTGACAAGTTGACTTACTGACAAATAAATGTTTATTATTGTAGTTTTAGCACAACAATTTGTTAGCAAAGACTTATTACATATTAACTTACTTAGTCATACAAATATATAGCTTGACACAGTATGTATAGTTTACACACTGTAGGCCATTCAACCTGTACAGAATTATTTGATTACGTGTACATACTGTTGCTATAGGTAATGGCAATAATTACCACCAGTACCTGTGTAGTGTTTACAAGGCATCGATAACAGCAGCAAATACACTGCAAATAATTAACAAAGATGGCAGAATTTGGAACTGGTTTCACTCTAATGCAGTCTTTTAACCCCAGCAAATTTCAAAGAAAATTTCTAAACCTAGACAAGAGCAGAAAAGCTGTCAGTTTTGTTTCTAAAATCAATTTTAATAGATCCTCCTTAGCAAGTTAGGAAAGATAGTAAGCTGGCACTGCCAGGCAGGACACGCCCACATTTTCGAGAGATGGATAGAGAACAAGTAATATCTAAAGTGATTTTTCCTACAATCAAAGGCCATATTTCATTAAGTTACAATTTGATATGCGCAAATATCGAAAAGAATCAAGATCTTTCGGTTATAAACAAGCATTTCAAGTTTCATCAAAATATGCCATATTTTTACACTATTTGCGTACAAACGACGGCCATTTTGTCTGTCAATTATCGTCCAATTTTCTAGAAATTCGAACTCAACCTTCCGTAGGGTGTAATGGTAATAGAGTCAAACGGTTTTTTAAATTGGACAATAATCGTGACCTCCGGAGGGACCATAGGTGATTTTTCAGACAATCAGGGGCCATAATTTAGGAAGTTACGATCCGATATGCGCAAATATCGAAAGGAACCAAGATCTTTGGGTTATAAGCATGCATTTTAAATTTCATCAAAATCGAATTAAAATTGTGATCTCTACAGGGTCCACAACCTTGATATACCATTTTTTAACAGTATTCGCGTACAAACGACGGCCATTTTGTATGGCAATTTTGGTCTGATTTTCCCGAAATTCAAACTCAACCTTCCTTAGGGTGTAACGGGGATATAATCAAACGTTTTTTTGAATCAGATAATATTTGTCACCTCCAGAGGGACCACAAGCTAAAATAGGTGATTTTTCGGACAATCAGGGGCCATAATTCAGGAAATTACGTTCCGATAGGCGCAAATATCAAATGGAACCAAGATCTTTTGGTTATAAACATGCATGTCAAGTTTCATCAAAATCGGCTCAAAAATGTGAACTCTATAGGGTTCACAAGCTAAAACCTTGATTTTTCGTACAATCAGGGGCCATAATCCATGAAGTTTCAATCCGATACATGCCAATATCGAAAGCAGCCGAGATCTTATGGGGATAAAGCTACATTTAAAGTTTAATACAATTTGAAGATTTCTCGTGACATTGAATTAGATGTCCAAACAGGAAAGAAATCACTCATTAGAAATATACTTCTTCCATCATCCATCTTATGTCTCTAAACTAATCAGTAATAAATTTCTAGTCAGATGATCCCTTTTCAATTAAATTTACGCCAGAATATAATACTCTTCAAAATCAATACATTCTTAAGCACAACTTCCTGCTTCTCTATGATAAGCTGCCTTTAAGTATCCTATTAAAAACACACAACTAAATACAACTTATATAATAGCCTACATAAGCCTACCTGTTTACAATTGCAGAAAATCACTATGTTTTTACCATTATTTTTAAAAAAAATGACACACAAAAAATTTCAGTTTCTACAGCTATAACAAGATAGCTAATCCAGTCATGACATTATAAATAGGAAGAAGGAAGTGAAACTTGAAATGAAATTTACAACGGAATTCCCAAAGAATTGACAAATCAATTTAAAATGTAAGAAATTACTGATATCTTTTTTTCAGTGCTAAATGAATATATAATGGTTTCTGACCAATGAAATTTGATTTATAGTTTATACTTTGCTCCCTTTGAGGATAAAACAAAAGAATAAAGTGTCTGCTGATACAATTTCCTATTTTTGCGTTCTAGCCGAGCACATACCAACCAAATTTGGTTGAAATGTCTAACTTTGCCGATTTGACTTTAAAATGCTCTCAGCCTATAACCCAATATGAATCATGTTAAAAAATTCAATAACCATTTTATTTATTAGGAAATCTATTCATTAATTCGATTAACGCAAAAATAGGAAATTGTATCAGCAGACACTTTATTCTTGTGTTTTATCCTCAAAGGGACTAATGAATAGATTTCCTAATAAATAAAATGTCAAAATATTAAAGGACAGACATGACGGACAGAACTACATCTTAAATGATAATGTAACCTACCGTTTTTCGTGGTTTAAACATGGCATCTTCTAAAATATGATGTATTCGACTGTCATCTGCCATTTTCTTACTATAATATACATCTACGGCTTGCATGTCTAACACAGTTTTATTGTCTATAACAGTATCACCTGTGGAGGATCTGTTGGATAAAAATAATTACTTGTCAAAATTATATAGATCTCATTATCATAAAGTGTTCAAATGGATATTTCCTTAATTTATTTTTCTACCTAAATCTACAGTCGATCTTTCTCAGTTACATAAAGTAAACTCTTAAATACTTCAAAGTTTATATAAATGTTATACCATGTTTAATCTTTCCTCAGTAGCAGACAGACGGCTTCCCTTATATTATGATGTGTGTACATGTATGTATAGCATGTATCTATATGTAACATTTATCAAACCACACACTTAAATGTTTATATAGCAGACACTCCTCCCTAAATATCAATGAATACAAAATAAAATCAAGTTCAAATCTTGTTACTAACAGTCAGAGTGCACAGTCTGATCTCACAGCTTGATTCATTCAATTTATGAAGTCATCGATAGATCTAAACAACTGTTTTTATCCATTGTCCCAATCCCAAATAATTCAGTCTATTGGTCGTGGAAGAATAAAGTTGCTAACAATAAAGACAGCGATAATTTAAAGAATAGATTTATGGTGAACATTCTGGCTGAATATTGATATCACGCTGGTATCACGTTTTACTTATTGTGAAAGCTATTTAACACAAACTGTAGTTCTAGCTAAGTAAATATATATATATAAAACTAGCAAAATACCTGTTGACGCATTTTGAATATAAACCTACATGTGTACATTTAATACAAACAGAATTAATCAATATACACAACACAATTCTGTGTAAATCATGACTTTGTGTAGGCTTCTATCACACATTTTCAATCTTTTATCGAATTTTACTAATAAAAGCAATTTATGACGTTCTTATAAGATCAATTTACGATATCTGCATGATGTGTGCGTGGTTTATTCTGAGCTATTTATAGGCATTAAAAAGTCTGAGATTTCTAACCAAGGATAAAAATAGCCTGATTGTTAGAAAACTAATAGGAACGATAGAGTGAACGGTACTAATGTATCAATGACGTTAGTGTGAGTGTGAAATACATACAATTCAAAATCATTCCAATTAAATTGGCGGTGTATAAAGTAGTAAAGTAATAAGTTTCCACAAATAAGAAATTACTTAATATAGAATCTGAAATGGGACCAAATTCAGAAATATTTATTAAAAGAAAATCTGGTTGATTCAATTAGACTAACACATCTGTTTATATTGCTAATACGATTTATAAATAGTAATAATAATAATAAACATAATAAGATAATACTGAACACAATCACTATTCTAATTGAAGCAACATTTCATGCAGGATTCTCTCAATATAATCAACACTGCTTTAAAATGATAGTAATTGTGTACCATATTTAGTATTGTGTTTATTCTGAAGTCAAAGATTAACAAATAATTATAAAAATCTTAACTGATCTACCTTTATGTGATCTTAATTTTTTCTTGCATATAAATTTCAATCAGGGCCGTATCTAGCCGGGGTGTAGGGGGTACATTGCACCCCTCAGAAATAATAAGGCACCCCGAGAATTGTTCCTCCCCCCTCTCCACAAAAGTATTTGAGAGTCTTTCAATTATAAAATGATACACTTGATTATGATCAATATCAGTAACTTGGGCATTATATTGGTGCCCCACCGCTCTGTTTCACCCTCACTTTTAAAATCCTACATACGACCCTGATCTCAATAGTGTACTGGTAAGCCTTCAACTGAACATTAATATAACACAGATATCACTCATTTTATATTGAACTTTAGGGATTGTGATTTTATTGTGAAATCGTCCAATACAAACGAGAACTTGACAATAGATTACAAGTAGACAGGTGTGTAATTCTATTATCACAAATCACTCTCTAGACTAGCTATATAATATTGAACTCTGTTTATTGGAGTAGGACAACTAAGATACTAGAATTCCAGCCCACTCATTAACATCCTAAAATGAGGAGGTGTAACAGTTTAAAAGTTTACAGAAATTAGTTCATGTTAATATATGATTATATATAGATCTATGAATGTTATTACAGTCAATATGAACTGATCTGTTTGTGGCATTGCTAAATATAATTAAGGCATTCAATCTTACAATGGGACTGTAAAAAAAATGAAATGGGGTTTAACGTCCTACTCTTCTGCACCTAACCTGGGCTAATTGAAGACGGGGGGACTGTAAATATGAGGCTGTTTGTTATTAGGGAAGTAGTTTGTTACAAGAAAGAGGACACTTACATCAAATATAAAACATTTCTTCATTTTATCTGAAATTACACTCCCTACAAACAGGGGTCCTGTTTCATAATTTTGACCGTCAGCCATTTTTAGTTGGGGTTAACATAGGTCAGAATTATTTTAACAAATGATTAAAATTTTGTGTGATTGCAAACATGATGCCACCTGGATCACGATCGACTTCAGCAATATTTTATTTCCAAGATATAAGTTGGATACTTACTGGATGTGTTATGAATATTGATAATGGTCGTATATTGACAGAATTATAAAAAGTAATGTTTATACTAATTGCTTGTCTCTTGAACTCATTGCTTGTCGATTGCTAAATATTAAAATAACTGACAAGTTTATAGGCATACGAACCAGGGTGATTTCAGTTGCAAAACCATTGGACAACTTTGAAGTTGCTGGACTCATAGGCTAGAATAGCGGAAATCTGCATCTGCAGCAATCAAGTTTTCTACGGTAGGGTTAGTCACCTATTCACTGCCTCGATGAACAGGACTAAACGATTGATTGGTTGTTTGGAATTCGGGTCAGTCACCTAAGATAGGCTATATTGGACCACATTGAAGTTGTTGTTTTCACGGGCTGGAATAGCAGGAAAACGTGTTTGCGTCTGTCAAGTTTTACAAAACTTCTAAGGGAGACCCCTACACAGTAAGCTCTGAGATTTTGGTGATCACTGATGACCGGCATGGCTGTCTGTATATCAATATTGGACATCAAAGGAAACTCTTTTTTTTTGTCAATCAATTTAAATGCGTTTTTCACCAATTTGGTAGGAGTTCATAATTCACAAGTTTTGTGTAACAGAATGTGGTCTTTAAGATGCATGCTTACGACATGACCTATGCTTAAAATTGAAAATAGTAAAATTCTGAGTGTAATTTTTTTTTAAAGTTTTTAAAGATTTCAACTTGAAACTTGCAGAATCCATAAAAATGGGTGGATTAAACCAAAAAAAATCAACAAAATTTTACTAATTATCTCCTTTTTGAGTTATTGTGTCCCAAAAAGTGTGACGGACAGACATATCCATTTTAATATTCACTTGGTCGACCTATTTGGGTTTTTTGGCAGCATTTTTCATCATAGTTCCACAGTTCACAAAAAAACACAAAAAATACCCCAAAATTCAATGAACACAATTTTGTTTTCTCAACAGTATGCCGTAATCAACATTATTTAAGTTCTCGTCATCACTCTTAAGTATTCTAGCCAATGCCTGGTATACTGTTACGCGTCTGGTTGCCATTCATCAAGACCGTAAAACAATATTTTAAGGAATATTTGCGTTGTGTCTGTGAATGTAAAGGAGAAAGTCCTCACTGCAGACGACACATTGTAACATTGTTCTGATTGGTCTAAACTTGAAGGAATTCCAAGTGAGTAATGCCTTAGGAAATGGGTAAAGCCATTGCTACACATAACACACGGCCATGTGGGATATAGACGTTATTATCTTGTCCGGATAATTGGCAAGTAGAGTTCAAAGAGTTAAGATCCCTGATATGGGATATATTTCTATATTACTGCATTTGTTTTTTTCTTTTTTCTATATTTATTCATTTATCCCTTTATTGATCCATTCATTCATTTTTTTATGCCCCATGTGTTGTTCTTGTAACTTATTTAAATTTCAACTGATTCGTTTAATACTAATTAGACCTGAAGCCATTTTAATATCATATATTACCATATTCCTGGTGACAGCTGACATATTAGTAGTTTTAACTAAATGATTTAATAATTTTAACTAAATGATTTAATAGTTTTAACTGAATGATAAGCATAATCCTTTATTAAGTCTAATTATTGTCTTCTATATTTTATTATGACCAATGCTTGTTACCGGTAACTTTAATTCTAATCCGTCGATGCAAGCTAAATAGTACAAAATAGGTTTTATACCGTCACTCTGCCAGGCAGGCATGGAACCCATTTGTCTTTTTAAATATGAAAATCTTTGCCTAAAACTAAATTTGTTGTAAAGAAGTCACCTACTAATCATGAAATGCATTTTTATACTACATTACTATAGAAGGATAACACAGTCAATATAATTTCAATGTCCACAAGCCAAAAACATGCTTTTTTGAACAATAAGGGGCCATAATCCATGAAGTTACGGTCAAATACATGCCAATATCGACAGGAACCAAGATCTTTGGGAAATGATTCTATAGCTTAAAGGGTTAATCCCAATATTTGTTTTGGGAATAAAACTGCTTAATTTTGTGTTAAAATCCCTTAAAAAAATCGAGTCAAGGGCCGAGCAACTACTTCAGTATTTCTGATACGCTTTCAAACGACCTAAATCTGTCAGTCTTCATCTGCAATTTGAGACCGGTGCCCGAAGGTGTATTTTGTGGTATCTGGATAAAATCAAACATTTTTTTTTATAAAAATAATGTGTAGTTGAAATTTGCCTTTCTTTATCAAGTACGGCACATGGGTTATTAACGCGTAACCCTCTCAAGTAACCGTAATCAGTTATAAGGTCACCCAACGAAACAATTGACCCGAAATCTTAAAAGGGTTACGAGTCCAGATAAGCAGTTTTGGCGTTCACGTCCAAACGACTCAATATTTTGAGTTGAAATTTTGAGACAAGGTAAATACACCATCCCCCTATGTTTTGGCGTTTTATTTTCATAGATTCTCAGACTTTTATTTTTGAACCTCTGTATAATTCGGGATTGTCCCTTTAAGTTTTGTCAAAATCAGATAAAAATTGTAATCAGGGGCCATAATCCATGAAGTTACGGCCCAATACATGTCAATATCGACAGGAACTAAGATCTTTGAACCTTTAGCTCAAGTTTTGTTAAAATCAGATAAAAATTGTGATCAGTAGAGTATCCACAAACAAATTGTGGACATCCGGACAGGGGCGACGACAATATACGTCCACATGAAAATGTGAGCGTATAAAAATGGATAAATATTGTGAATGGATGTCTGAACGGACAGACAAATTTGCCGACATGATAAGTGGGTGTATAAAAATATAAACTGTTTACACCAAATAAGAAATAGAAATAAGAGCATAAGCTCTTTGGGATATTGACTGGATGGGTTGACATAAATTTTATGTTTTATAATGGATGTTAAGAACTCACCTTCTCTAGAAGTATTTAGATCTAGATTCAAAACATACTTTTTCACAAAAGCATTCACCATGTGACAGAGTTTACACTTTTTGGACTGCGCTTTGAGCATGCTTAGTCATGGAAACAGCGCATTATAAATAGACTATTATTATATTACACATATTTCATTTTGTAACTCTACTAAAGAATAAATCATACTTACGGACATAAAGACGTTGTAGAATAAGATCGTATGACTTTAGCTAATGATGGCTCTTGCATAACAGATGGGGTTTTAAAATGGCCATGAGTGGCGATGTGATCCATGGCTTCCTGCATATTAATCTGCGTAAAAACTTTAAAAAGCTTTGTTTCTCTTGTTTTTGGTTTCTCTCGTAATAAAAATGGTTTAAGATATTTGGTGTTGTAATGCTCAAATCTGAAATGGAAAGCAACAAAGATTCAATTTTATATCAATTTGAACCATGAAGACGTAATTAAATTTATAGGTACATCATTCTTACATGCTAGATTGATTATTCTCACATGTTATGATGGAACAAAAAGTCTTATAAAATTCAGATACATGCATTTTAAGTTTAAATTAATTGCTCTAATATATGAGCAAGTTTGAGAATATCCTTAGAACAATTCATTATTAATCTTAATACCTAAACCATACTCTAGATATTACCATGTAAAATATTTCATACCTTACTTATAAGTATACATAATGAGGTTTGCTAATGTATATTCTAGCTTTTAATGGCAATAGCATTTAGTCCGGCAGCCGTTTACGAAATAGCAGGGGGACCCAAATTTTTCGAGATAAGTTTTTTTCTCGACGGTTTTATATGGAATCGGACCCGCTGAATCCATTTTTAGCTACTGGATCACTGTCAGCCTGGAGGGTTTTGAGTAATTAGCGAATTACTAATTAAATAACTAATTAAAATCCCAATTCGTTTAAAATGACACGTACAAGTCGAAATACGCCGCTGTTTGTAATGTCATTTATAGAATAGGACCCCTGAGTCTGTTTTAGATACTAGTTCATTATCAGCCAGATTGTATTTCAAAAAAAACGGCGGCCGTTTACGAAATAACAGGGGGACCCAAATTTTTCGAGAAAAGTTTTTTTCGAGATACGTTTTTTTCTGGTCGGTTTTATATGGAATCGGACCCGCTGAATCCATTTTTCGCTACTGGATCACTGTCAGCCTGGAGGGTTTTGAGTAATTAGCGAATTACTAATTAAATAACTAATTAAAATCCCAATTCGTTTAAAATGACACGTACAAGTCGAAATACGCCGCTGTTTGTAATGTCATTTATAGAATAGGACCCCTGAGTCTGTTTTAGATACTAGTTCACTATCAGCCAGATTGTATTTCAAATAATCGGGTGTCCGTTTACGAAATAACAGGGGAACCCACATTTTTCGAGATAAGTTTGTTTCTCAGCGGTTTTATATGGAATCGGACCCGCTGAATCCATTTTTCGCTACAGGATACCTGTCAGTCTGGAGGGGGGTAAGCAAGTCGCTTATTACTAATTAAATAATTACTAATTAAATAGTTAATCCCAATGATTTACCACCCCCTTTTGCAATGAACATAGGGATAATTCAGCACGAGTAATAAACATTGTGGAAATGCGCCACTTATGTCACTTATGGAGATCGATCACACGAAGAGGGTGTGTCCACTTATTTGTGAGTGTGTCAGTCCAGCGACTGGAGCTTGGAGTCCAGTCTCCTACTCGTGGGACTACCGGCGGTGACTTGTTAGAAATGTCATCATTTTCATGCCGAAACCAGAACAGCCTCGTCCCTATGTGGTCACAATAAATGCTGTAGTTTTGTGAAGCCCTCACCACTCACTCTGCATCGAAATGGCTGAAAATACATGTTATTTCAAAGGGCTGTATGAATGTACTAGTAACAAGGCGTTGGGTGGGTATGTTAAAGCTATATCAAAAGAAAAGAAAACATATATATGCTTCCATCGTTTGATTCTAATTCATTCTTTAAATCTTCCTCAATCCCATCCTCATAAATTTCGCTACATCTAGCCATGTTTTCTATTCTTTTGGATTTAGTTTTAACATACTCTCCCCACGCCTTGTTACTTGTACATGCATACACCCTTTGGAAATAACATGTATTTTCAGCCATTTGATGCAGAGTGGGCGATGAGGGCTTCACAAAATTATAGCATTTATTATGACCGCATAGGGACGAAGTTTGTCTGGTTTCGACATCAAAATGATGACATTTCATACAAGTCAACGAGCACCACACACATAGATTGATATGGTTCACTCTGCAGCATGCACTTACGATACATAGATTAAAAATATCATCCTGGGCACAGCTTTCGATAATCCAATTATTATAGATATTTTTCGAACGTAAATTGGAAAAGACACATTTTGTTTTCCCTGGTCACCGCTAGTAGTCCCACGAGTAGGAGACTGGACTCCAAGCTCCAGTCTCTGGACTGCCACACCCACAAATAAGTGAACACACCCTGTTCGTGTGATCGATCTCCGTAGGTGACATAAGTGGGGCCTTTCCACAATGTTTATTACTCGTGCTGAATTATCCCTGTGCAAAAGGGGATGGTAAATCATTGGGATTAACTACAACTTTAATTATTTAATTAGTAATTAGCGACTTGCTTACCCTCCCTTCAGACTGACGGTGATCCTGTAGCGAAAAATGGATTCAGCGGGTCTGATTCCATATAAAACCGTCGAGAAAAAAACTTGTCTCGAAAAATTTGGGTCCCCCTGTTATTTCGTAACCGGCCGCCGGATTATTTGAAATACAATCTGGATGATAGTGAACTAGTATCTAGAATAGACTAAGGGGTCATATTCCATTTAAAAACATTACAAACAGCAGCGTATTTCGACATGTATGTGTCATTTTAAACGAATGGGGATTTTAATTAGTTATTTAATTAGTAATTCGCTAATTACTCAAAACCCTCCAGGCTGACAGTGATCCAGTAGCGAAAAATGGATTCAGCGGGTCCGATTCCATATAAAACCGTCCAGAAAAAAACTTATCTCAAAAATTTTGGGTCCCCAGCTTCGGCCGCCGGACTAATTCTTTTATAATTTTCAAAACTGATATGAAGTCGACATTGTCTTATCTCAAGTTTACGAAATCAGATGTGCATTACAAGACACAATTTACCTAATACGATAAATTAAATCCATTTAAATTAAAGGAGCATTCACGTTACTCCCTTACTGTAGCAAATCAATTTTTCTTTACCAAATTAACATGCCTGTTGTGATACTACTTAAGTACATGTAAACAAACAAAGTCGCGCTTGTGGGATAATAATCATTTTTCTATAGTTTCTTAGTATATTTACCTAAACCCATGTTAAATCTAAAATACAATATTGTGTTCTGTTGGGCTTATAGTAGGGAGATACTGTGGACTGTAGAGTCTACATTTGTGATAAGATATTGTGAAGCCCATTCAGGACTTGATTAAGGATTTACTGAACCAATCGAGAGTGTAGGGAAACACAGAGAATGCTTACCCAGGCCTGGGCCTTGATCAAGCCTGGAGTCTATTGACGCTAGATATTGTGTTAAATATTCACCTAACTTGATAAGTTTCTTAACAACATCACTTAATTGTGAAAACAGATGTTAAATAAAGCTTTTTCACACAATTGAAATGTTTCTCAAATTATTGTAATCGTATTCCATCAAAGTTTTGAGTTTCACTTATTTTGGATGACAAAAGTTAGACCACATTTACATAAACATGTTTCCTGTCATATAATACCTATTTATTTGCTGTTGGATTTTAAGGTCTCAAGATTAATTTTCTGTATTGAAATTTCATCTTTTTATAGCATTTTCGAAAATTAAAGAAATAAGAAAAGGAAGAAATAACTTACTTGTCACGTAAAGAGTTATGTCCTGAACGTCCAACTATATCTTCTATACCAGCCATTAAATGATCAATAAACTGAAAGTCAAAAAATAAAACCCAATTAAATATTCTTATTGATGCATTTGGTCTTCATGAAAATAAACAGGTCTAGACATGGTAGGCAATAAACAATACTTAATTATAGGCCTTAATTTACCATTATGATGTAATGTTAATATAAGTAGTAGGATCATATAGATATCGAGAATATTAGAAAAAGGTAGAGATTTAATCTTATTCGATCTCAATCAAACCAATGGAGTCTAGAATTCTCAGAGTAAAACAGTATCTAATTTTCTTCCTTCAGTGTTCACTCATGCTGGCATTACACAATGGTTTCTTTGGGTTTTATTCCTGATTGTTTACAATTTTGAGTGAAGTCTGTGTCACTGTACAGCGCAGTGGGCTTACAGCTTGCCCCCGGATCCATTCACTCTTTTTGAATTGTTTGTTTGTTTGTGGTTTCTGAGTATGATGTCTTGTTCATATATTTGTTTTTGTGTAAATATATGATGTGTGGTGCAGTCCCCCTTAAACTTACTATTTAGTTTTAATAACAGTGAATAGAAAAGCTAGGAATGAAAAAAAATGAGCTTACAAGATGACCTCCCCCCCCCCCTCCAACAATAGAAGTTAACACTCTCCAGTCAACTCCAGTGTAACACTCTCTAGTCAACTCCAGTGTAACACTCTCCAGTCAACTCCAGTGTAACACTCTCCAGTCAACTCCAGTGATGTAAAGTATTATCTCTAACAATGTAAAATACTATCACTAACAATATAAGATTAAACCATCTTTGCTCCACAGCCCGCATAAATGAAAGAGAACACCAATAAATGAAGAGACCCCCACCCCACACCCCCAAATAGCACCCTCTAACAATCAAAGATAAAACCATCCAACAATGAATGCGTACAAAGATACGGCTTGCCAATAAAAGAAAATGACACCCTACACCTGACAACAATTGAAAAGTAATAATGAAAGAGCAAACCATCCAACAATAGTACAATGGCAGAACAAACCGTTCAACAATGAGTACAATGACAAAACAAACCGTTCAACAGTGAGTACAATGACAGAACAAACCATCCAACAATAGTACAATGACAGAACAAACCGTTCAACAATGAGTACAATGGCCGAACAAACCATTCAACAATGAGTACAATGATAGAGCAAACCGATCAACAATGAGTACAATGACAGAACAAACAGTTCAACGATGAGTACAATGAAAGAGAAAACTATCCAGCAATAAGTACAAGTACCATGGAAAAGAACAACTTGCTAAGAATAGAAGATGACGCCCTGCAAAAATTGAAAAGAACACTGAAGAGAAAATACCAGAATAGATTAATATGAGAGAGATAAGAGATATACTGGTACATCATTACACTGATTCATGGCATTCCTCTTGTGTTTTCACTCAAAATATATTATTATGTTGACATTGTCATTTTTACAATTAACCATAAATCCATACCATACTCCATATTGACTGATATATTCAAGGTATTATATAGCTTCAGTTCAGCTCTCATATTAACATCAGCGTAAAGAATGATGAGTCTATCATGACCGGTTATCTGGTACATTAGTTTGATCAACTATTTCCTTCACAGCATACTCTGATTCCAATAATCACATGATACATGTAGTTATCAGAAGGCTAACTGCACATAGACATTACCATGATAATGTAATAACTTTTAACAGTGTGGTAAGCGTCAGGAGTAAAAGCATCGGGGTAGTAGGGGTGATAGGTCACTTTATATCTATTCTAAGCTCACATCCACTTCTGTTCATCAGTATTTCCATCCGGGTTTCTCCAAGGTCTACCTGTATGGGTGTTGTCATGAAGGGTAAAGAACGCTTGATTGTTGGAATTTTACGACAAGTAGGTGGAAACACTGAAAACGTCGCTGCATGGGTAAAATTTCCATCATTGTACATTGCGTGACAAATGCCTAGCTGTCTACCTCCTTTTTACCATGGGGGGTTGGATGGCCTCATGGTTAGCGTGTGCGGTCTGTATCATACTGTCTGTCATTGAGTCAATTGGCGTGCTTTTGATTCCACCGATGTATGTGACATAGAATAGGGTCACCTGTTCAACTTTCTGTGTTTTCTCCTGGTCTTCTGGTTTCCACCAGCTGTGCAAGCGAATTATGGACATAAAATTTGACCTAGTTTGTGTAGTGGGCATTGAACCCCATTTCTCTCTCTCTCCCTTTTTATGATATTTCTGTATCTTCATTAGCCATGACATAAACATGACATTAACAACTAGATGTATGTTATTAGGTTAATGAACTAGAAAAATATGAATAAACCATATTTTATGATACATACTACAGTGTATACAATATAGATACTACAATATGATTAGATATGGGTTATTCAAAACACACTTGCACAGTAACAAACAAATTCACTATTAGATCTTCAGCTGATTATACTTCCATTTCTTTCATTTTTTATTTAAACTATACCATGGTCCACATATATTTCAGTAAATAAAAATATTTCACATAAATCATTATCTGCGCCCAGTACAACTTGGATTCTTTAGAAAAACATGCTGTCAGTCAATGTTAATTTATGGTCTAGACACTAGATGGGACATTGATTAATATATGAAAGGTACCTGAATTATTAGATCAATTAATCAGGGTAAAAAGGCTTTAAAGCTAGCTGTTCCAAAAACTATGATAACTATTTCAAATTATTAAGCTGAATCTTAAAATTTGTTTAATTTGCTATTATATAAACCCACATTAATTAACCAGAGTCTGGTACAATGTATGGTGTTCTCCTATCAGCAATTGGTGTAATTATCAGTTATTAAATCTTTCATCATCACCTAACCTATACAAGAACATGTTACTTAGTGCATTTTATAAATATATGTTTTGTATCACCTTTAACAAAAATACCAACCAAGATCTGATAAATGCCCTAAAAAATTCATATTATCTAATGAAATTTCTGCATGTTTACATAAAAATATTAAAAGAAACTGACATAGATGACACTGATGTTTGAATTTATATGGGATACTGGGAGTCGTACACGCTAAGTCACCATGGATTCCTGCTGTAAGTTAAAAACAGGGATAGCCGAGAATAGAACGAAATTATGCAGTGTGGCGAGAAAAAAAACAGGAGCCACAGACAGCAGTTTATCCATGAGGGAATCTTGGATGTTGACAAAATTTGATAAGGATCTGATAACGATAAGTTTTTCCGACATGTAATATATCTGATATGTAATATATCTGAAAATCAATAGGGTTCAATGTTTTAATATAATCTTTAAGTGGCATTTAGTGATTGGGAAAAACAATAACAGAACACACTCAATTTGAAAATCCATAGGCTTTGTCCTCTTGCTGAAAAACAATAGGGATCATTCTTTCACAATCCTAATGTAACACACCAAATGTGAAAAAAAAAATCCATTAAAAACTATAACCTCCAACGAGTTCACAATGCTTTTGAAAAGGGGAATAACTCTAGAATGATAGAGTTCCACCTGTCAAAACCGAACTCCTTTCCAGGGAAACTTTATAAAATCCGTTTATAGTCAGTCCATTAACAAGATTATTTTATTCAATAATAAATTGTCTTACCCGTCTATGGAATCTTTCATTCATAGTTGGGTTATCATCTAAGACATGTTTCTCTACTTTCAGAGCATTGACAACTGGTTTTATAGTTATACCCTGAAAAACATAAATACACATATCATATAATCATTCAGAAAATTTGCTCTGTGTGTCAACAAGTTGATTGATGTTTTTAAACAGAAAGTAAAGAATGAGAGAGAGAGAGAAAAAAAGTAGGGGTTTAATGTTCACTCGACACAAACTAGGTCATTTCGGGACTAACATATGGTTCAATCTTATTTCAATAATTCACTTGTGTGTGGGAGAATCCCACAAGGTTAGACAGGCGACCCTAAGCCTATTCATTATCACATACATCTGGGAAATCGAAACTACGCCAGTTGACTCAATAACAAGAACTTATAATACAATGTGCACACGCTAACCATCCAGCCACTCATCCGCCCCACACCCTGCCCGAAGAGAAATAACCTTTTGCAAATGAATGTTACATTTAAAATAATTTTAGAGATATCATTCATTTGTATACAAGTTTTTTTTCGCTATTATAATAAATCTATTTCACCTGAAGAAATATCTTTAATATTTTTAGAGATATCATTCCATAGTTAATTAGTAATTTTTTGTACCAATAGTAAATTTTTCTCACCTGAAGAAATACTGTAAAGAAGACGACAACTATTGTTGTTGATACAAACATTCGTTTTTCTGGTATAACGTCTTCATTTAATAACAAAGCTAAGCAGAAAGCAATACCACCTCGTAGCCCACCATATGACATAATAAACTGATCAAACTTTGAAAGCTGTATTAATCGAGTTCTATTTACAAAGAATGCTATAGTAACAATACCTGGAAAATATAAATGGATATATATAAATAAATAAACCCTTGATTTCAAATGTTTTGGTCTATATGAAAACATTCAGAATGAGCATTTTTATAATGAATAAAACTAACTCATATTTTGAATTATTCAATTAAAATTGTAAACATTGTATTCACAAATCCAATTCTATGTTTCATAAATGGTCCATAATATTTAACAGAAATGAACGAATTTTTAAGATGTCAACTTAGTATTGTTAAACTTTGAGATAAGAATTGATGATGGTAATCAATACGTACAAACAAATAATTTTTAATTCTTGCTTTTTACTTATTATTTTAGACATACATGTAGAATATTTAAAAAAAAGGAAAAATTATTAAATAAATTATCTTACCCATAACTCTAAATACTATACAGAACAGAAGCGTGAAAAAAATAAAATCTAGCTGCCAATCATGTGTTTCCACTACTGTAGACAGTCCCAGAAACATAAAGATGACAGTCTCGCTGATGTTGCCCATTAACTTCATAAAATACCGACATGTTGTTATAGATGTCTTTGTCATATTTAACTCTACATAATGTCTCATTGTAATACCACCAAATGTTAAACTGAAAAAAAGAGATACAAGATAGGTTGTCAGGCAATGAAACAGGCGTTCACAGCAGCTAAGTTGTCCATGCAGTCCACAAAGGTTGTCACATATTCTACCTAATTTAGAAGAATATATTTTTGGGGTTCTAAAAACTGAAAAGATCGATTTACAGATGGGCACTGAAAACACTCAGTATAAATATTCACCTAACGAACATTTACATCCGGTTTGAAATGAAATGAAATGAAATGGGGTGTAATGTCCTACAGTTTTTCTCCGATATGGCTAATGAAGATGGGCAGCAAGTTTAAACATTCTACCTGAATTTGAATTAGAAGCACAGTTATCATGTGTCCCAAAATGTTTGATATGTTATGGTTTTAGTGACATGCCTGGAAATAGAGAACTTTAATTTGAATAGTTTGATTGTACTTATACTTACGCTAAAATACTTGAAAGATGAACCATTTCAGCAGTAAGATAGGCTAAATATCCTAGTACAAACACAAACAATGGTTCAATAACTTTAATAGATTCTGTATATTTAGTTATAAAACCTCCAATAAGTCCATATATTATACCAATTAGCGTTCCTCCTAATGCAATAATAAAGAATGAGAAGAAGCCAGTAGCAAGATCTATAGGTAATATGTTTGTCTCTCCAATTTCAGAATAAGATTCCAACATATGATACAGCACCTGAAATAAAAAATACCGATTTTTAAATCCCTAATTTATGACAATAAAGATCTTTAAAAAAGTAAATATCAAACAGTCATTTTGAACACCCAATTATTGTCTTTTTTTTATTTGTTTGCATTGTCAGATAAATGTACACACTTGCCTCCCAGGTGAATCAACTAAACTAAACGATTCCACATCACGATAGCTATAGTCCTATTTACATATGATTTTTACAGATTGGGAATGGAACAACTTATTTAATCCTTATATTTATAAGACACATAGTACCTGTATGTGTACTGAAACGTAGCATGTTAATAATTCAAAAGTAGTATATCCATACAAGTGTACATTACTGTTTTCAGAAACTAGATCTAGTTTTCAATAAACATTGTCTTTTAAAAAAAAAACAAGCAAATATTTGAACTAATGTTTGATAATAAATTTGCATTTGTGCTTGATAACGACAAGAAGATACTTGTCGAAACGTCGTGCTATATGTATATAAACAGTGATTGTTATTTCCATATAAATTGTGTTGTGTTTGTATAGGATCTAACATTACATGTTCAAAACTCATTTTACCTGTATGCACACCAGTGCCAGATGCAGATGTGGAGATACCCTAATCTATTTCACTCATGAGGCTCCTCCAAATCACTCACCTTAAGAGGAAGATGGAGAGTGTATTAAACACAATCTAGTAAAAGCGAGGATGATCAAGGGTGTTTTAAGACTCCTCAATGTATGTGCTATCAGGATTTACCAGGCCCTTTGGATCAATTTAGTTAATATTATACATGTATGTACGTTTCTTGTTCATTGATTTCAATGTCTGTATTTATAGTGTATCTTGTATGCAGATTTGTCTTTTTAGTTTTTGTTTAGGTGTGGTGCCATCCTCATGAACTTATTATTAACCATCAAGGTGACAAAGCTGTAGAGCGTTCTGTTCCCCCCCAAACCAACAGCAAAGTCTTCTAAATCTTTTCTATGGCGATTTAATTATCAAAATTAATTTTTCTGGAAGACTCCCCCCTCTTCCCCGATTCCTTAATACACCCCTGCCTTTATACTGTCCATGATAATAATTGTACTTTCCTATAATGCCCCTTCATCTTTTAATGATATCAAGTCAAGAGTTGTTTTTCAGATCATATATAATATGTAAATACATTTATCTATTAGTAAGATAAACATGATTATCTATATTTATAATCTCAATTGATATAGATTATTATTGATCATAACACGAATTTAACATTAAATAGATAAATAACACAATCACTTATCAATTTAACAATCAGAAGTACATAAAGACATCATTAAAGGCCATATAGCTGTCAAAACCCCAGATATTCTGTCATATTAAAATATAGGCTCTCTCAAATTTGAAGCATCAATATTTTCACTCTACTTTTATTTTATTTATACTTTAAACAGAGAGAGAGAGAGAAATAGCATAGGGCTAACCATTCAGCCACGCACTAACCATTGACTCAATGACAGATTTATGATACAATGAGCACGCGCTAACCATACGGCCATCCAACCCCGAACTTTAAAAAGACCAATCTTATACATGCAAGTTACAATGATTATTTGTTTAAATTATCACAAATTCAGTACTTTTCTGAAAATTAAACCCAGTCTTTCAAACACAATATCTCAAATAATCTTCATTCTCTGTTAAAGGGACAATACCACTCTTGCTGGCTTCACAGGTCCAGAATTTTTTTTTTACTTGTCCAGAGGGTTCGAAAATATGTTTAAATCCAAGTTGCATTTGAATGTGTTTATGTAAAGCTTTTCAAACCATGTGGTTGAATTTTTCCAAATGTTTAATTCGGTGTGTTAGGATGAAATTTGTATCATCAATTAATAGTACAATTTGATGGCCAGAATAATGATTGGGGCATATTTTTCAGTTACTACAAGAGTGGTATTGGGGCTTTAATAAGGTTTTTGTTTTACATTGTAACATGCTAAGAGTGAACCTCGCATTTTGATTGGTCAATTAGACACCATCTATTGGACAATAACACCCCTCTGTTTTAGTATTTTTAAAAAAAATCGTAAATAGCATGTTATAATGTCGATAAACACTTCATGTTTTGCATTTAGAGGGGTGTTATTGTCCAATAGACATGTCCTGAGATTTTACATTAGAACCCGCGACGCTACGCGTCTTGGGTCCTAATGATTTCAGGACATGTCTATTGGACAATAACACCCCTCTAAATGCAAAACATGAAGTGTTTATCTCCTAAATGTAGCTCATTTTATTTATAATAATTGTAATTATTTAATAAAGTGGAAATAAAAATGTTATTTTACCGTAAGCATATCAGAGTTTTTGTGTTTAATAATGTCTTTGTTTACGTCTTGTGGGGTAGTCTATAATTTAATGCATGTACACACCCATAAAATGTCTAATATGAGTAATTATTATGGTAAAAGATGTACTGATAATAATCCTATTGTACTGTATTATAAGCTACATACCACGTTCTACCAGTATACACAATGGATAATATAATTGCTATTTAATATCCTTCTAGCTATTTCTGAGCATATAAAATTGATGAGAACTTCCTAATCAAGTTGATTTCATCTAATTTGTCTGAGAGAATAGCTTACATAGGGCTAGTTACTGTTAATGTCCTCATGGTAAACATAGTTATTTTTACAGTGTCGGCTCCACGGACCTAGATCAATAGACAGAGTAACACAGTTCTATTAGATTATTACCATCCAACCTAGTTCCCTCCTTATCCAAATATAGGTTTATAGGTTTCCATGCATGCCAAATGATTTATAATGGTCTGTTAATGAGATAAATACTTCCTGTTTCAAATTTATAAGGTTTCTTTTTAAATCCGTATTTAACATTTCTTCAACCAATTGATCTTAAATGGTAAAAATCTTTTCTGTGTTTCAGCATTGTTTGAATGTTTCTGTCTCCTCGTCAAATGATGTAAATGTAAATTGATTTTGACTTTAGAATCCATAAAAACATCCTGCATATTGAACGATGACAAGCCAACAGTGAGGCTGATTTCCCCCCTGGCCGAAATATCAAAATAAATAGCACATTTATCTTCAAATGTTTTGAGCAATTAAACACATTATCTATTCTTACTCGAAGCATAAAATGTTAATGTTCAAACTTAGTCAAGGTTTGGGAGTGCATGGTTGTGAAACTATACACTAAGTTTCATCACTCTCCATCAGTTAGAATCAAGTTATCTTTTCGTAAAGCATCAACCAATGAAATTGCTTAGCTCTGCTTTGCCTTACTGGGAAATGTAAATCACTGAACTCACATCAAGTTTAAACATTCTACCTTTTATCAAAGCAGAGCTGTTACTTTCCAAAGTCTTGACCAAGAAAGAGAGTTATTGTGTTTCAAAGTCTCGACCAATCAAATATTGCAAGTTGTTCAACTTGGTCAAGGTATTCATGTAATGGAACTATACATCAAGTTTCATCTCTCTCACTTAATTAGGTCTAAAGTTATCATGTCCCAAAGCATCAGCAAATCAAATGGCTTATTCTGCTTTCCCTACGAAGAAAATGTTCATCGTCAAACTCCATCAAGGCATTTACATAATGAACGCCTACACCAAGTTTGAAATTTGTACCTCAATTAGAAGGAGAGTTATTGTGCTCTAAAGTTTCAACCAATCAAATTGCTTATCGCTCTGCTTACTCTAAGCAGAAAACGCTCATTATCTAACTTGGTCAAAGTATTGATGTGATGAAACTATACACCAATTAGAACTAAAGTTATCGTGTCCCATCCAAAGCATCAGCCAATCAATTTTCTTATCTTTCCTTACCCTAAGCAGAAAATGCTCATTAGGTATTCACCTAATAAACACCAAGTTTGAACATTCTAGTTCAATTTAAGAAGCAGAGTTATTGTGTCCCAAAAAGTGTGGACAGACAGACAGACAAAAGGACAGACAGAAGAAGAGACCCAATTTATTATCTCTGATTTCCTTCGTAAGGCAGGGGACAAAAATCATTGCTACTGAGTAATTCACTGAAGTACTATCAGGGCCGGATTTACCTACTTGTGGGCCCTAGGTCAAACAGAACAGTAGGCCCCCAAATTTTTAGCAATAATTGCATAATGACCTATTTTTTTTTTACCAGAACACTGAAATGATTCTTGGCATAAAATGACAAGTTAATTTAAGCGTTCAAGGAAAACAATCTAAGTTTAAATTTCCCCAGGGCTTTCACAAGAAAATGTCACCAGGCTCAAACATGACATTCCATAAAACAATATACTCCCACTTTAAAATACAATATTGATATCTGAATCATTCTTTCATCATCTTGGAAATCTGACCTAACCATTATGTGTTTCAGGAAAAATTGACTGACAAATAACAACTTTTAAGATAAAACAGTGAAAACATTATACCAGTAACTTAATTTCCTTATATACCAGCATATATATAACTCAGATTCCCAGCCAAGAAATTGTCAGTTATCCAGCTTGTAATAAAGTGCTAATTTTTCTTTGAGATATATTACAGACCAAATTATCTACCATGATAAGTCTACATAATTGTCAATAATCTTGAGGTAAATCAATAAAGTAAATCAGAATATTAATAAATAGCGTAAACACATTCAACATATTTTACCCAGAAATATTTGTCTGTTGTAAAGTTATAATTTAGTATTTGCAATTACCATGCTAACTGCAAGGCTGATGTCTTCTGTCTTAATCTTAAAATATATAGAATACATGCCCAATTATCTTTTTACAAAGCATCTGGTAATCAAATGGCTTTATCTCTCTAGTGAACATGAGCAGGAAATTTTCCTTTAAGAAACTTAGTCAAGGTATTGATGTAATGAACCATTCCCATACAATAAGAAGCAGAGTACCAGTAATTGTGTTTTAAGTCTTGAATAATCATGATTAATGTCTCTCACAACATTAATTTAATTTAATGAACATCTACACTACATTTGAACATTCTACCTGAAGTAAACACAGACTTATTGTACTTTAAGAAGTGTAAAGTGTGACAAATATACAGCCAGTTGAACTGCAGCTTCACCTAAACAGAAAATATTCATCACCGATCTCTGTCCAGATTTTGACCAGGTTTGAAATTCTCCATCACGTATTGTGTACGAAGGTGTGGTAGACAGACGGGCAACTAATGCACATCTACACCCAAATTTGAATATTCTACTGTAATTAGAAGCATGGTTAATCAGAAATCGCTGCAAATCATTAGGCTTCTTTGTCTCATGACCTTAAACGCTGCGTCCACAAACATGGGCAGACGGACTGACAGATGGGGGGACTACATTTCAATATTAAACAGTTTTCAAAGGATGATAGTAAACATTAATTGTGTTCATTGTGTTTCTTTGATAGCATATATATTTATATTGCCATGAATATCAGACTCACGCTTTGCCCCCCAACCTTGCTGGAAAGTAAGGGCGACGCCACTGTTCTCAGACACTATGTTTACCATTAAGTAATTGTTAGCTTTTGTAGATTCAAATTTAATCTTATTTGTACATAATTATCTGTGGAATTGCCCATTATTTATATAATACTTAAGGATCATGATTTTATTGACATTCCTTCGAGAACTGTCCTTATTGTAAACACTCTAGGAATGTTTGGCTTATGAATTAACAAAATTAAAAGTAACACATTTATATGTTGTAGACTGGAGTCATCAAAACGTTTTAAACACTCCAAGAAAAAAGTCCAAGATCAGTTTTAGAGATTTTATTTTTTGAATATTGATGGAATTGTTGAGATGGTAAAATAGAAGAAACCAAACAAAAATCAGATAACATTTGCAGTATTCTCTTAGTTATATTGTCCTCGTTATTCAAACACATGCAGTCTAAAGACCTGGCTGAGTATTTTAGATTGAATAATTGCCCATTTGACTTATTTTAAGTTAGCATACTGCAACCCTAAAGACTTTCTTCTATTCATCTATTTCATGGACACTTCTAATAGCCATATTATAATTACATGTATGTATGTGTGGACAAGACTCCCATAGTTATGAATTTTGGGATGGTAAATTACAGGACAAATCTGTTCTTGGTAACTGTGGAGATTATTATAAGAATAAAATAAAGCCAAAAATGGGGTCTAGCTATCCTAATTAAGTTAATTTACTATTCTTTTCCAAAGCAGAAGAGAGATGGTGACTATTTTAGGGTTTGTTCTACGGACATCCTTTCTGTCGAAAATAGATCATGATACAGCGATATAAATATGATAATTTTTGGATGCAAATGTAGTCTGGGTAGGGTCTAGACTAAGTTTCACCACTTTTACTGAGAGTTATGGTGTTTGAAAAACATCGACAAATAAATTGCCTTTCTGTGTTCATAGCCAAAATGTTCACCTACTGAAAATCTACACCAAGTTTTAATATTCCACCTCAATTAGAACCAGTGTTATTGTGTTATTGTGTTATTAAGACAAACAGATGGATGGACAAACCCAATTTGATATACCTCTACTTTCTCCCAAAGGCAGGGACAATGACACAAATGAATGTAGGCTATCTGTTTTAGATAGTCCTCATCTGTTTCATGATTGTATTTTAATCCTGTGGCTATGATTCTTGGTCTTTACATAATAATCAATATCAATGACATTGCCACTTGCTTGTCAAATCTGGTAACAAAGTGATTTTGTTATTGAGGCACCTAAGGGCAAGCAACTCTGTTTATAAAACTGGCCTGGTGTTGATCTGTCTGGGCCTTCAATGCCATAATCAAGCATCATAAAATTTCATACATATACATGTATTACAAATGTTGATAATTGGTACGCAATACCCTGCATCAGAGACTAATTGAATGAGAAATAGGTCTTTGAAGTTATTTATCTTTGTATAGTCTTGACCGAATTATAGGCCCTGCTTTGTGAAATATAGACAATGTATGACTTATGATAACGCATATTCTTATCTGAATAATAGGCCAAAGTGTCTATCAATTTATCATATAACAATTGAGCAGGTTTGAAAAGAAATTTGAATCCCCGGTTGAATGTCATGATGAGTAGGGTTGCCTGTCAAACCTCTTGGGTTTTCTGCAGGTCCTCTGGTTTCCTCCTATCGCTAAAGACCCCTACACACAAGGGAATTTTTGAAATAAATTTAATCCACATGTTAGTACCAAAATGAACTAGTTTGTGTCAAGGGACAAGAGACATTAACCCCCATTTCTTTCTCTCTCTCTCTCTCTCTTGAAAAGAAATTTAGATCCGCCACTGAGGTTACATAGACCTTGAGATATGGATAATAAATTTTAAATATTGATCCTGTTAAGGCTAGCCAATCTTAATATAAAAAGCTAATGAACACTATATATTCATGATAAATTTGTAAAAGTAATATAAAGTTAGCAAAGGTGAATCACTATCTTTGTATATACACACATGTAACACTAATGATTTTGGTATAAGTTGAAGCCAAATATTGTAAAATACTTTGAATTTATTAAAGAAAAGATTAACAGAGGCATTATATATTGCTCTGGAATAATTTTTGATTTTACTATCCAGAAACAGGATTTTCATAATAGATTTTAGTTATACTTAACGTAAATATATTCAATACCCCCCCCCCCCCAAAAAAAAACATATTGAATTTGTTCACTATTTTGTCTATTTGCTAATACATTATCACATAATCAAAAGCTTAGCTTTTTCTTTAAGTGAGAATTTCATATTTCCTAAGAAAGTCAAAACATAATTATTTCTATGTCTTTTGCTCAATAGGCTATTAATTAACTCAACTTTACAAAATTGGGCGGATCCGCAATTTCCTCGACGTTGACTCTACAAAACTGTTAATTAACTCTTTAGTGACCTCACGCCTCGACTACTGCAACTCGCTACTCTACAACTTACCAGCATATCAAATTAATAGACTACAGAAGATACAAAACAAAGCTGCAAGAATCGTTACAAGAACTAAATTATACACCAATATTACCCCTGTTTTGAAAGAACTCCACTGGCTACCAATTAAGACAAGAATCGATTTTAAAATTCTCATGCTGACCTTTTGTGCTTTGTCATGTGATGACTCTCCTCTCTATATTAAAGAATTAATTCAACCCTACCACCCTACCAGAAATCTTCGCTCCGAAACTAAATACCTTATTAAATCAGTAACTGCAAACTCTTCTTTCGGTAGACGCTCCTTTGCTTTTGCCGCAGCAGAATTGTGGAACTCTAAAGATTTCCCCATAGAACTCAAGCAGTGTGCATCAATTGACAGTTTTAAACAGAATCTTAAAACCCATCTTTTTAGAAACATTTTCTTTTAATTGTTGATCGTGAACTTTTAACTAGTGTTTTTCTTTTAATTGACCATAATGTTACCAAAGAGCAGCTTCGGTTGGATTTTAGGATATTATTATTATTATTATTATTACTATTATTCGATCATGGGCATTATTGCCCATTCTTAAAAATCATTGACACAGGAAATAATAACACAATTTCCTCCCTTGTTTTCATATTCCCTCCATCTTATACAGGTTCTACTTTTACAAATGATGTAAATATAGGTTGCCTGTCAATGAAAAATATTCCAATGTTTTATTGGCTCTACTTTTCAGCTACACCCCCAATATCAGCACTATGACCTGTAGTGTGATTAAGAAATTTATTGCCAGGGATATATGAATTTAAATAGGGTCCATGTCTTTGCTCATTAAAATGGGTCCATATGAAAAGACAGGACAATAAAGTTTAATATTGCTCAAATGAATCCATTTCAAAAGATTTTAAAGATTACATGAGATAAATACAATAACTGACAGTTAATATGATGATAAATCAGGAAGATTAACTCATTTCCACATAGAGCAGCGTTACTAAAAAGCAGACAATCGATTCCAGATAAACTAGATCTTTGATCTTAATATTACATTTGGTGTGACACAATAACCGACCAAACAAATAGAAAATAAATGTGTTAATACTCTTATATTTACGCCTTCAGATTATGCAGTAATTGATTATTAATCTTTAAAGGGAGGGCTTTTTTAGCAACAGAAACTTGTTGCCATTTTTTTAAAAAATAAATATGGTAGCTTTCTCAGAAAAGATTTCTATTTTGGATGTTGTTTGTTGATAAGATATTTGTTACTGGCTTTAGGCATAAAAGGTTGTATAATCTCACAAAGAATTAATAATAATTCATCACTAGATAAACCAAGAGAAATGCTTATTATATTGTAGAAATTGCTTACCACTGTTACTCCATCATTAAGTAACGATTCTCCAAAAACAATGATGTATAACATTTCGTTGACATGGATTTCTTCAAAGATGGCTAGAACAGCAACAGGGTCAACAGCTGATATAAGAGCACTAAATAAAAAACAATGAAGCCAGCTTATATCTCTCTCTATCCATCCAATATAAGACATTCCCCATAAACTTAAACCAATGGCTAATGTATTCCATAATGTGTTGACCACAGCCAGAAGCAGGATAGTTCCAAGGTTATTGAAGAAAGCTCTATTGGGCATGTGATAGCCAGCATCAAAGATGATTGGAGGCAAAAGAAACAAAAAGAATGTGTCAGCATTCAGGACATATTGGTCGGTGGAAGCTGCTTTACTATAATGGAGAACAGCACCAGTACATACACCCAGTGTTATCAGAAGACAGCTCTCAGGGATGTTGGCGGACAGAGTCTTGTATAGATGGAATGCTGAAGAAAAAAAAAAAATATTAGAAATATGTATCATTATTGAAATGAAAATGATGGGTGATTTCAAGAACACTATGATAATGAGACTTCTAAATGACCTCACTTAAAATCCCATGTGTAAAATGTCAACTAATTCATTGTGTGATTTTTACTTTCCTGGAATTACTGATGAACCAGTTTCAAAGCTGCAAAGAATACAAAATCATGTTGCTTATATTGTCACTAACACTATATCAAGATCCCATTTACATTGGCTTTGTGTTCGAGAAAGGAGTAACTTTAAAGTCTGCTCCAGGTTATCTTTAAAATCTGCTCCAAGTTATCTTCAAGTTATCAAAGCTGTCTGGCACACAGTCAAGCAAAGCATAGTCAGTGACAAAGGAGGTCAGCTTTTGGATCCCTCACCTTACCAACAGTACAGGACACCATCAACATGCAATCCTGAAAGTGTTCGTAGATATGTGTGGAGTTGCTGTCCTGTGTTGCCATCCAGGCCTTGGGCTATCTCTATTGGACCCTGTATGTTAGAAGCAAGGCTTCCATTTCGGCCGTATATGCCGGTCGGGACCTACGGCTCTGGAAAATGACCTACACCCGAGCAGACCCGTAGGTCATTTTGCATGCCGGAAAAATAGCATATTTTGTGCTAAATCATAAAATCCTGGACACGACGAAACTCTGTGCGTGTCGTGGTGTAAACGGTAGGGTGTAATAAAATTAACAGTGTTCAGTAGTCCACGAATTGAAACCACTGCCAATCAATTATCCTTGTGTATATTGCTGTACTCACAATCAACGCAACGGGGGATAAACATCAAACAAATTAACGCTCAACATTTAATCAATTTACATGTACTTAGGTGTGTTTTGTTTTATAATTAGTAATACTGTGATCATTCTTTAAATTGAGTTGTTACAGCATATATTTGCCGACTTTCATCAGCCGTGCGGCCATATTTACTGTATCAACATCAAACAAATTAAAAACTTTTTCTTTTGATGTCTTCTCTTGATTAGGCCTACAAGAGTTAATCATGTCAACGTCGCGAATATCAGAAATGTTAGCATTCTCTATATCATTTCAAAATGTTGAAATTTCTCACCTCCCAAAATAACAAACGAAAGCGGGATGATGATATTTCCGTCAATGAATCCCACAGTTCCGCTTCAAAAAACAAAGTTAGTCGTAAATTCTCTGCTAAATGGTCACTCACAAATATTTCCCGTGGTTAAGAAATGATATTCCCACACAAAAGATGTATTGTCGGGTGTATTTTTAATCCATATTTTTCTTTTACATCACAATTGATAGACGTCAATTTGCTTGAAACAATGCTCTTTCACGGTGTCGGCCATATTGAAATACGTGCTAATGTTTTTACATGTTATAGAGTTAAAATACTAGCTGGATATTATTTAAGCTCACAAAATACCAATACGAGTTTATATATTGATAAGTTTAAGAATTATGTAAATTATTGTACATGTTTATGACTTTAAATTATTTACATGAGCTAATCAATCGGAACTACTTTTTCCCCGTGTATGGAGAAATAGTCAACAGTCGAATTTGTCATGTACGCTAAAATGTGATAAAACCCAAGTTGCGATGTTCTTGGAGCATGGAAACCTTTGACTAACTAGTGAGGATATCTACGGAGGGACTCAAACGTGCCGAATTTCAACCAGCACGTGCTTTACAGAAATGGAAATCGGGTAAAAAAAACGCCCATTACATACGAGTGGTGTTGTAAATAAATTACGAAAATAGTGTCCTATCGATGAATAAATGTACATTGTTATATTTTATAAATGTATAAATAAATAAATGATAATATTTGATTACATATTATGCTCTTTTATTTACTAGTATTATGGAGATGGGTGGGTGGTTATAAATGTCGATGTGAGATTGAATTTTTGTGTGACTGTCCTTGACCCAATTAAAGCTGATCGACATTCCGATAGCATGAAGTTTTTGGCTTCTTATTATGTGCTAAACAAAGCACCACTTTCTACGTGAGAAAAATGACCGTTTGGGAAAATTTTGAAGTGGAAGCCCTGGTTAGAAGTGATCTGTCAGTCTTAGAATGGTAGTCTGATGGTACCCAAAGCTTTGGGCGACAGCTCTGTTCATTAATGCACTGAGAAGTGTAAAGCTGAGCATATCATTGTGTATTCCACAGAACTGAAGGAGTTGTTCACAGATCATGGCTGTTTAAAAGCCATATTTTATACCACATGCTTGGCTTGCAATATAAAATCGTGATTTTTAACATCTCTATTCTGTCAAATATTTGAGAGAATTGTTCTGTGTTGTGTTTATGCCATCATCAATACATCATTCTCACATGTTATCATCTTGATCTGAAGTTGTTACATTCAGTTGCAAGATTAAAGGGTATCTCTCAAACCAGATTTTCAATCATCCAGTTATGAAAGTACTGGGTTTTTACTGCGTCTCAGTTTATGATTAATTTACATGCATACAAGATCAAAGTAATGAACATTAATAATAAAACTATAAAAATTTGGGAGCGTTAAATGTTTGTTGCCACCTGAAGAATCGTCCTTCTAAAACATTCAAGAACCCCTGTTCCCCCTAGAATATCCTGACAAAATCACCAGGCATCTTATCTACCCATACAGTCTACGTAATAAAGAATTATTGTATTTAAGTAAAGTATAACCCCATAACAGTGTGATTAAGGCAAATACTAAGTCGTGAATAGATCATGTTTAGTAGCTTAGAAATAAATAAGCCGTAGATTAAGTATACCATTATCAGTAATCAGGCTTAGGCACCCACACAAATCTATATGATTGGAATACATTGCAATAAATATGCCACATAATCATTTGTCGTCATAACTTTCTTAAAAGCATTTAATCAATCTTTAGAAGTTAGAGAATATTATAATGTATAATTATTATTCAAGAATCAATACTCAAGGTCCGACTGAAGGAGATATGATGAAAACATTATTGACTGTCTGATAACTTGACATTTAGAGATTATATAATATAAAATATAAAAGTTTGAGGGCTAAAAAAATCTATAATATAGAATTATTAAATCATTGGTATTCTTATACAATGCCAGTTTTAACTTAAATATGTAATTGAAAATCATAGAATTTTCAGAACCCACGGTAAATCATCTAAATTTTATTGCATATCATCAGCCATATTTTACCATTTTCAACGTACCAGTAAGCAATCAGTTGTATGTCATCAAAATAAAGTAGCTCAATTCGGCAAAGTAAGGAGCGCATAGGGAGCTAATGCAACCAGCTTTCGCACCGAAAGACAGGCATATTACTCAGTGCCATACATAGGTTTGGTGTCCAAATCCTTCTTGCATGCTCTAATTTACAAGTATAGAGCCTAGTACTGAGAAATGTGTTACAGGAAGACATTTTAAATATGCATGCCACTGTAACCATCTACGAGAGATTAAGTTTGCAACCCCTTGTAATTAAGGAGTTATTTTGTGAATAGTCAGTAAAATATGTATTGTGTAGAAATGTAACAGAAAGTTATATTATGACATGAAATCACATAGTTCCTTGTTTCAAATTAGTTACAACTGATGGATGAAAATACATGTATATGTACTGCAATTTTTATGGTGACAAAACAGTTGATACAATATGTAGACTATTCTTATTGCTATCTTCCACACAAAAGGTTGACACTTGACATTTGACAATAGATCTGTGTTGGTAATAATTTGTTTTATGTATGCCTTAGAATCTAAGGTATTTCAATATCCAGAGAAAACAAATCAGATAGAAGATTTATGTTTAATGGAGAAATCAAAAGGTTAATACACTGAAATGCTTTGGAAACAAGAACCTATATCACTGAAAATCACACACCTACAATTTCAAAGCAATCGGCAGACAGCAGACACAGTAAATTTGAATTAAGACCAAACCCAATTCCCTAATCAAATTTTTTCTGGTTAAAGCCATTAGGAGGATGTCAGCATGGTGGTTCTGGCAGTTATTCACCTTACGTCTATTTTTATTTTTCACTAAAATAATGGAGCATCATCTTGTAATATAAAAATATAATCATTCATGTGTTAGTGCTAAAATATATAATATAAAACACAGTTGGCTTTCTATATTTTGTCAACACATTGAAACTGTGTTTGTCATTTCATGACAAAAACACAAGGTTTAGGTTTCACTGACTATAGTTTGTGCTATGAGAAAAAGTTTGCCTGGACGACAGCCCCTCAGCCTACTTTTATATTGAATTCCATTTGTCAAGGGCTCTTTATGTGTACGCCGAACAAAATGTACATAGATTGACTTGACAATGTCCTTGTCTGGGCCGCGTCTTACACCCATGACAAGTTGAAAGCAGTCTGGTAAAACCCAGAAAATTTTCTCAAGTAATACCGGGATTGATCACCGGACCTCCTGTTTAATGAGCCAGTGCCTTACTTGCTGAATTTAACTTTCTTAACTGAATAGACAATGACATCTCCAAGTTGTTTCTGTTTGTTAAATGTAAATATATAGGCTAATTGAATATTTTGAAGAAACCAGACATACATATGTAGGACCTGTCATTTCATTTCTTTGCTCGTTGATAATCAATTACGAATTCAATTTCTAATCGATAATTAATCACAAATTTGATTTCTAATCAAAAATCAATTACAAATGAAGTATAAGATACGTCCATTCATTTATAACAGTCTGGCATGTAAGGTTAATATATTCTCCTTAATAATTTAAAGAAAATAGAAATAAAACAATTTTAGACAATCTATCAGTTACAGCCACAAAGAAGAATAGGATCAGGTTTAATAGCGTCTGGTATTCAGCCATATACTATTTGTGAAGTTTATATGCTTCAAATCAATCTTTAAGTCAAACCACATCTCCGCTGAAAGGATTGATATCAAGGTCCTTGCAATATCAAATTATAGGTCGGGATGACAAGAAACAGAATTTTGAAGCTTGAATGGTCCTGTGTACACATTGGCGTGCACGTAAAAGATCCCCTGGCAGTTGGAATTCGATATAAGAGTAGGCCATAGCAGGGCTGCCCGGGCAAAAATTTTCCTCATAGCACACTGTATTGCGTATGCCCGTCTTCAATTAGCCAGGTTAGGTGCAGAAGAGTAGGATGTTAAACCCCATTTCATTGCATTTCTATTGAAATATATGGAAGAACTTACAGTCAAAAGAGAAATCTATAAACATTAGCCTACATTATAGTTTGTTCATAGTTATAACTCAACAAAGTAGACCTTAATGTGGAAATAATTCTGTTTTTGTGAGTATGGTATCTATTTCTAAATGCTGATTGATGGCAGAGGCTAACACTGTCTGCACCTGTATATATAGAGTAAAGGTATATAAATATATCTTGAATGTTTAGTGAGGGTACTAACACTTGTGCTAGATATGTAATCATGCTGCTATAATAGGAACAGTCTGAGATATTTAGACTAGTAGTGATTACAAAAAGGTTATTCCTCTTAACGTACCCAACAATCTCATTCTAAATAACTTTTGTCCAGGGGATACTATGTAATATGTATACCATAGTAAAACATAATATTAAATTAAGAGAAAAAATGAACTAAAAATACTAAAAAATTACAACTTAACAGAACTGTGTAATTCTAACATCATTATTGTTAGAATACCGGTACGGAAAAGCATAACAATAAACTAGAATGGCGTTGTTGTAAGGTTTCCGACATTACAATATGGTGTGATCTATGGAGTTTGAAATCCAAGATTTAACCTCCTCAATGCGATTTTGCTGTAACATTAATTTATTGGAACTATAAACATTTCTATGTCTCCTTAAGAATTAAGGACAACTGAATTAGTGATTAGTTAAAAGTTGCTACATCACCCCTGGATTGTAATCAAGTCTTGCCAGTCAGTTACCTTACATGAGCATAACCAGAATATAGTGATCGGGCAGCCGAAACTCGTGAATTATTGATTGTGTTAACAAATATAGCTCAGCTTCCATTGTCTTATATTTACATCCCCTTAGCTTTTCCTAATGTTAAACTAAGTGACTTTGCAGATCATTGGCCCAAGGTTATATTGTCTATAAAATAACTTTTTTGGCATCTGAAATCCATGTCGAATCTATATAAAGATATCACTTAAATTTACTAGAAGCATTGTAAACTGTGAAGTAAGAACACCTCCTGTAACATCTGACATGGGATGCTCGATGGCTATAATTTTCAGTTAGCGTATACTTTTGAAATCTTTTAAGATATTATACCCAAACAAATAGTTGGTTTGGGTTTCCTTCTTTTCATGGTGTGACTAAATCCTCAATTCAATTCGTGTATGTTTGACATTTATATCTTCTTTTTCTTTTGTAAAACCTAAATACTTACATCAGTTTGTACATAAGTATTTTAAGTTCAACTAATTCCTAAGAATGTGTACCAGGAAACTGAATTAAAAAATCTGTATGGTCCTTTCTTTGATAAAGATTCTAAAAATTTAAATTGTTTCAAATAATGACATTGTTTTTCAATCTGACCTCATGAAACTACAGATTTGGATGATTATGCAATCATAGACATAGTATTACATAAACATGGTACAATAAATTTAATACCTAGGGTGAAATTCCAACGAAATGTTTTCATAGAAATATTTATGCTAAATCACATGTTCCACAGGGTCATGTCAATACAGTGATTTTTAAATGTTGACCTAAGTTTTTAACACTATCTAATATAAACCTTTCTAAACCCACACTTTATTATTAAACAATTGAGTTGAAATTAAATGAAATGTGGTTTCCATGTAGTTTTGAATCCCTGAAGATGTATCACAGGCGTGTTTACAGCATTGTAGATTAGGCCAATTGATCTCAAGAATATAACAAACATGTGCATAGTCCTACAATTAATTAAAGTTAGATAATCAACATACTGGTAAACAAACATTTCCAACAACCTTTGTAAATCTGATAAGTTAATAAGAGTTGATAATCAAATGTCATAACTCTTGGAGATACTGATAATCTAAACAAATCATTATTGCAAAGATCTAAAGAACCTTTGCACCTTAAATAATGTTTTATTATAAAAGGGGAATAACTCCAGGGTTATTGTCAGAAATTGTTGAACAACTCAAATGATTATCCGTATTCTGGTCCCTGGCATGTTAACTTAGTTTTAGAAGCAAAAGACTAAATTCTGGGATGTATTCCAGAAAGACCTCTTACAAAGCTAAACATTCGACTAAAATCAGAGAAATCCAATGATAGTTGTAGCTCCTGGAAATAAAGTTTCATTAACGGGTTTAACTTCAGCAGTAATCTCAACTGAAACCATAATAAGTGAATAAAGTCCTTCCAGTGACCTAGCAAAACACCCTAATCAAACTTTAAAAAGAAACCAATTGCAGTTTATAGAGTGTAAGTTTACCCATAAATTATGGATGGACGAATGGACAGACAGAGTGACATTTTTGGGTATATAATATATTTCATATCTTCTTGTATAAAAGATACATTATGTAAGATTATGATAAAGAGCTGACCATTCTTGCTTTAATAACTCAAAAATAGATAATGTAAAATGAAGATATTGAAAATTTCATTCAAATTACTTCATTCTGAGCCAAGCCAACATCACTGTTTTTAATTTTGACAAGATTTGTACATTGTGGTAACCAGGGCTCTGTATATTCGATGGCGAACCATTCTAATCTAGTTAAAATCTTGAGTATCTGATTCTGATGCCATCAAGAGTTGAATATAGCCTCGTTTTGTTAATTAATGTCTAATTAATAATTTATATAAAATTTCAGGCCTTAAGAAAGACCAGCAATAGTCAGATTTAGCTCTTGCATAATATATGTTAATAAGGACTTGTACTTCAAATTCAGGTTTTTTTTACATGTATCTTCCTCACATATTTCTTAATTTCTAGACTGTCTGATGTACACGTAGAACCATGTGCAAATGTGATTTAACAAAATCAATAATTCCTCCCTTGAAAAGTTAGTTCCATTATTGCAATTCCATGTTCATCTTCGAATAAACTCTAAGTCTAAGTCATTCAAGACTTAATTATTCTGGGTTTGAAAGTTTGCCAAAATGTCCATTACAAATTTCAACAGTTCATTACTTCAAAACTGTTGACATTTCACAATGAGGCATGAAAATTTAACAAAAAGAAAACATTTCGAGTCTACAAAAAAAAATATGACTGGTCTGATGTAGATCAAAAATAAACTGATTTATAAGGATAATAATCAAATCAACTTTTAGAATTATTAACAAATAAAATCATGCCTCAAACATATATGTATTTCACCCTTCACATTTGAAAGGCAGACTTAAAGAAAGCGAGAATTTCTAGTTCAGCCTTCCCATCAACAACAATGGCTAAAAGTTTTCAATATTTGTCATTTTCTTGGTTACTTGTTTGTAGTTAATCAATGACCAGGAAAAAGATTTCTTTAATTTGTGACTTAATTTTTTAAGGAATCTAGGGCAGTTTATGACAATAGACACAGAAAATCTATGCGGAAATTCATTAGTTTAATTTGTGTACATGTTGCCAGTGTTTATCTATGACTGGGTCAAGCTACTACTCTATGACGATACCTTAAACTTAAACCTCATTGTCTGTTCAAATACATTCTTTATCTAGCACTTATACGTCACTATCTAAACCTTGAGAATACTAACAAGTTTTTCCACAGAAATTTTCCACAAATAATTTCTAACACCAGACACACTTTATTCCAAAAAATAACCGGCAAATACATTTTGAAAGGAAGGGATCTTACATCCAATATTTGTTACCTTTTATGCATTCTTTTAGAGAAGTTTAACACCAATGCAACAAGGGTTCAATCCCAGCTCGGGACAAGAACTTTATCGTTGTAAGTGAGAGGGATATTCGGTCTCCCGTCCGATTAGGCAGGTTTCCCCCCCGAGTTCTTCGGTTTCTTCCTGCAGTAATGATCGAAATCATTCGCACGATATGTGCCAAGGGCCAAATTGGAAAAAGGCTGCAGGCCTAATTTGCTACCCTTGTAAAATGACACGATTATTATTATTATTATTATTAAGCAATGGAATAAATCATTTGCTGTTAGGATCTCAAGAAGTCCATGCAAGGTACAACCACATTTTGCAAGAGATGGACAGAGAACAAGCACAAACATGATTCTTTTGTACAATCAGGGGTGATTATAAATGTATATTTTAAGTTTCATCAAAATCAGATAAAATTTGTGAGAGTTTACAACCTTGGTATTACATACTTTTACACTCCATTTGAACTCAATCGTCAATAAGGTGTAACAATCATATATTTGAACAATTTTCAAAATCGGATAAAAATGGTGCCATCTAAAGGATCCACAAGTTAAATTCAAGATTTTTGGTACAATCAGGGTCATAATCCAGAAAGTTACAGTTTATTTTTCATATTATCGTAACGAACCAAGATCTTTGGGCTGTAAACATACATTTCAAGTTTCATCGAAATCGGACAAAAACTGTGATCTCTAAAGTTTCCACAAGTTAAACACAGGGTTTTCTGTACTTGAATACACTATTTTGCCTACGTTTCTAGGACTTCGAATTCTGTCTTATGGTTTGAATTGTTCGTACTTGGTTTTTATTTTATGCAATACATATCTATATTTCGTTTCGGATTTTTATAATTTCGATGGCCTACATAGTGGAAGTTCACATCAGGGGTCAAGAAATCACTGTAAGAAATCGTTTCATTGGCGAAACCTTCACATCATCCAGAAGACGTCAATGATAACAACTATTCCAGATTCTAGTGTAGTAAAGACAAGTAAAACAAAATTTTGAACTACAAAAATGTAATAAAATAGTATCTGTGTTTTAATCAGATAGAAATTCATGAAGTTAAGGTCCCATATATGCCAATATCGAAAGGATCCAAAATCTTCGGGATATAAACCTATATTTTAAGTTTTGTCAAAATCAGATAAAAATATTGACCTGTAAGATATGAATGGCATGGACAGACAAGGGTAATGACAATATATTGTCCACATGAAGATGTGAGAGCATAAAACTTCATGAAATTCTTTGCCCTTCATATTATTCATCCAATACTTAGTAAAAATAAGACTGTTTTATATTTAGCCCTTTTGAAAGACACCATGAATACAATTGAAGTTGTATGTAAAGATTTACAAATCATATAATTAAAAATGTCTGAAAGAAAATGAACAAGAGAGAGAAAGAATCAATACACCAAGTGCAGTTGGGTTTTAGAAAGTTGGTGTTTAAATATGTCCTTCTCCCTACTGAAGAGCTCAGTGTACACTGAATTATTGAAATAATCCATTTATTTCTGTAAAAACGGGCTGAAATCTTTATCACAAGACTATATAATTGAATATTGAGAAACTGAGCATTAATAACAGGTGACAATTAATCCAAATTCATTCATGAATAATTGATCAAATGCAGCTCTCCACTAAGTTATATTATGTAAACTTCTGTTCAAAGGTTGACCAATTAATTGTATTGAGGTTCAGGTTAAACCAGTATAGTCGACTCACTTATCTCCAGGTGATTGTTAACAGCCAATGGAGATACAAATAATTATTTTGACCAAGATCCTCTTAAATATTGTAATCAAGTCTTTTTCTCAAAATCCTTGTTAAAAACATTTATTTATAAAGGTGTGGAAGACAAACAGGAATACAGAAAACTAAGACACTTATATAAGGTTAACTAGTTCATATCTTGATCATGTATAGAAATATAAAGCACCAGGACATTGATAATGAATGTCCATAGGTAAATCACCTCGCCTCATTAAAAAAAAAGTCACATACTTCTGAAAAATCTAAAACTCACTTTGAGTTTCACAATCTTCGAATAATAAAATTGTAAAACCAGTAGATTTTTAATCATAAAGGACAAAAAAGTACTGTTTTTGTAATTAAGTTATTTTAAAGATGTTAGATTTGAGATTTATTTATTACATTGAGCTCTTATTTTGTGATATCTGTCCTGCCAACATGAGGTACATGTATATGATGTGTGAATTCAAATCAGTTACAATCTGATTAAAATACAGATCTATATTTTTATAAATTCAATGGCCTCCACTACATGAAGATCTGACTAGTTGTAGTGGGAGGTCGCATCAGGGGTCATACAAAGGGTTTTTTTTTACCCTATGACATTAGACATTTGATTAACCAATCAGCGTTGATGTTTCAAGTGGGTATTTAGAAATACAACTTGTGCCTTGTCTGCACTACGAATATCTATCTACAGGGAATTTTTTCCTGTTGAATATCCACTTTCTTTATTTTCTTAGCAGAACATCTGTAGTTATCCCATCAGCCTACCAGATGTGACTCCTTGTAGCTGCTATATCTCTTTTTTTAAAAAGTAATGGTATGTAATCATTACAATTACTTTTTCATTGCCAATGTAATTAATAACATTACCATTACTATTTAAATGTAATCATTACAATTACTTTATCATTTTTAGCAATGTAATTTAGAAAGTAATTAATTACCATTACCCATTACTTTATGACTATATTAATAAAAACAAACATTTTTCATAGAAATTTAAAATGAATATTCATAAACCAAATGTAGGTTGTCAGACAACAAAACAAATACCTACAGTTGTTTATATTTATTCTTAGTATATGTAGCTAAGGAGTATTCACAAAATTGATCAAGAGTAATAACCAATCAAAACCAAGTAATTATCAGATTTTAATTGTCTTCTGGTTCTTCCTCATGCCAAAATTAAGCAAAAACTGTTGAAAAATGAGTAGACATTTCCTATTTGTAAGAAGGCCTATAAATATCAAGTCAATTGAATGTTAGCTTTTGCCTCTAGAACAGAACAATATTGTTCAAATTGATCAGGGGTCATAATTCTGACATAAATCGAACATAAACAGTATGTATTAACCTGAACTTTAGCTTACACGGCAGCCGAATGATCTTTAACAGTGGCAATGGCCATAGTTCTGACAGTATTTATCAAAAGTTTGATGTATGTTTGCCAGAAAATTCCTTGAAATTTCCAAGCCTGATTTTTCCCTTGTCGGTGGCGTAGGACACATGGTCTGACATGGATAAGTGTCTACTGGTAATCATTTGAATGGACAACAGGTGCAAGTAAAAGAATCCTTGGCAGTTGGGACTGAAAGAGGGGTAGGTGGAAATGCTGCTGTCTTGGCAAAATTTGCCTTATAGCAAATTTCAATTTAATTTTTGAGTCTTCGTTAAAATTTGTGTTTGGTAATACTATTGAAATCCCAGTGATGATTATTATCTTTTTCAGCCAATGAAAACATGCATGTATACAGTATTTGTTTCATTATTGAAAAACTTAATTACTTACAATGCATTCTGAGAATAACTGTATTTCATTAATAATACAAAAGAGTGAGCTTATCCATGTGATCAAACCTCATCTAATCTAATGACAATCCAAATACTCAGGGCAGTAGCTAATGCAGAACAAATTATATAGAGGGTTTAACACCTTGAGAGTGCTTGTTTCAAAAACATGAAACTATCCTCTTTATACAGGAATGAAACAATTTTTCTTACGACACAAAATCATTGTAGATGAAAGTTCTTATTAATTCTTGTATATCTGTATCATCCTCTACTAAGGTTTTCAAACAAGCTTATGTTACCCCTTAAATTTAAAAGTAAAGGCCTACACTGGATCCTAATGTTTTAAAAAAATTACAGACCTGACTTAACACACTATGTATTTTTCCCCATCTTGTTCATAAGGTAAAAGTAATTTATCAGATACCTGATGACATTTATACTTATTGTTTCAATAGATTCTAATAACCCCCTTTGCAGTTAATATGAAAGCTTTCATATCTGCTGTGCAGGTCTTTTTGTAATTTGTAATCAAAACCCCCATATTCTCTTACTTGTAAATGAGATTCACGAATATCAGTTAATAGAATTCAATCCTTATTTTTATGCACTGATTTAAAGACATTAAACTATTCCTACTATAGTCTTCAACTTAAGGGTTTTATCTGTTAATTTCAATAATAATATTTAAAACTGGAAAATATCAACATACATAATAAAAACACTGTGACAGATAAATTATAGCAATTTGTTTTCTCAATGAGAAATAATTGTATTAAATCAATTTCTAGATAATATAATCTTATCTTTATATTAGAAGATAACCTGTCCCCAATCACCACAATAAGAACATGGATAATTAGAAGGATCCTTTTTATCTGAAGTCACTTCAGTCAAATACTGATAATATCTTCCAGCTGATTTACCCAGCTTAAATCAACCTATTTTTCACTTGAGATAATCTTTAATAAATATCAATAAGCTTCATATCAGACAAATTAAATGTAATCAAGCAAAGGAAATTAGGGGTTTAATTTGTGTTGATCACAGTTCACAGTTAATTCTGAACATCAAAGACAGCTGTATATAATATTTAAAGCCATTTTATCACACAGAAAATATTTTTGTCCTCCTGCAATCTTCTTGTAGAAGGATACTATAAAAAGTTTCTACGGTACAGTAATGATATCTGACAGTTTGGGATGTTGTTGGTTTATCCCAGTCTATCTTTACCTGTAATACGCCCCATATAGAAATATCTTGAATATTGCAAACTTCCAGTCAAATCTAAATTAAATTGTATATTTCTCCCTTAACAGATACAATCCTTTTAAACAGGCAAAGACATAAAATATTAAAACTTCCCATAGGATGGAATTAATTAGCTTTCTGTATGTAAAGACAACATCTTTTACAAAATAGGTCAAGACACTAAAGCCCACTGACACAGTTTTGTCTTTGAGTGGTACTTTGGTATTTTCTTAGCTTTTTTCTTCAGATATAATGTTGTATTTGGTTGGTTAATACCGGTAGTGTTAACACAGTTCTTGTTGCTATTTTACATGTAGTAATACCTGTACAAACATCTTGTAAGGTTTCTATTTAGAATTGGTTTATCTCTACCTAATTGCCTTCTGCACCTTGACTGACTCCTATCCTATATAGCATAGTTTAGTAAACCATGTCTGTCTACCGACATTTAACTTATTGTTACGACCCTCCACTACCATTACTGACCTATATACACGTACTCGGTAACTAACTTGTCTGATATTTAAGACACAAAAAAGATCCCGTTAATACAATGGTAATCGGCTGATTGGGACCATGGCTGATTGGGACCAGATTCGTGGCTGATTTGGACCAGATTTTTAGCTGATTCAGACCGTGACAAGGCTCATTCGGACTATGATGAATGAATGTTAGTTCACAACAGAAAAATATTAATAACCATTATAATATACAAGAAGTTTGCATGAAACGTCTAAATTAATTTTTTTGTATAAAATTTATATGTATGAAAATGGCATTAAATTCAGATTATGTCATTTTCATCCATTTACATGAAGGGTCTATCTAGTTTTTTTTTAATGATATGACTTAATACTATGCCTATTGACCATTATGACTTGGGTTTTTATGACGTTATGACGTCAAACCTCTGGGTCGCTTAAGAGTTAAACAAACACTCTCTTCTCGCTGTTTTATCAATAAATTTGTGGGATTTTTTATTTCCTGATTTCAACAATGAATAATCAATGTTAGCATAATAAATGTTTTGAAGTTATACTCATCTCAATGTATTGCTTTTCATGTGCAATTACAGAAATAAGGTAATGTAATTAATCCAGCATGACGTTCTACTCAACAATCACATCAGCTACGTAAATTTTTTTATTGCAAATCTATCAGTGGAGGGAAGCCTTCCCAGATTTCTTTTATGATGATATTAGTTCGTTCTTGTGTGGCTTATAGCCGTTGGGGACCAGAGCACAGTAGCAGTCTTCGGTTGACCGAAGCAATCTGTTTCACCGGCTATATATTTGCCATTATAATTTTGCTTATTTGCATAAGCTCTAAGCTCCCAAACCTATTGACTTTGTTGTTTAAACATGTGGGAACTATTTGGATAACCATGCTAAGTTATTTAAGTGCATATGCACTAATCTTTTAATATTAGAAAACGCTGTAAGATGGCCAAGGCCATCATATATTTGTACTTGTCCTGACATTTGTACGTTTAATAGATAAAATTAATAGACAGACTAAAATAAATAGTAAACTTTGATGCTCAAATAAACCAAACCTGATGACTGTGAGTTAAGCGTCAAACTTGTCAAACCACAATTTTAAATATCATTGAACAATATAAAGATTGTCACTTAGAGAGCTGAATATTGTTCCAGCACTTACAGCACAACATGCAAACAATGTGCTAAAAAGTATTTTCTAAAGGAAGCTTTTAATTGTAAATGTTCTGCATTACAATTAGGATAAAATTGCAACCTCACTATGACCATAGAAAACAAAGATGAAACAGAAACAACAAGTCAACAGTGAGGCTGATGTCCCCCACCGCAAACCCAATATAAATAGATGACACATATTAATTAATTGCACATTGATCTTTTTGAAAAGTATTGAGCTATCAAACTTATTATCTATACTTAAAATCAAGCATAAAATGTCCACAATCGAAACTGGTCAAGGTTTTGGAGTACCTGGTAGTGGAATTATACAGTAAGTTTCATCACTCTCAATCAGTTAGAATCAAAGTTATCTTGTCCCACAGCATTGACCAATAAAATTGCTTAGCTCTGCTTAGCTTTAGCGCAAAATATTTATCACTGAACTCGGTCAAGACATTCTTCTAATGCATTAGACATTTTAACTCAAAGCAGAGTAGTAAAAATCAAAGTCTTGACCAATCTAATTGATTATTGTTATCATCGAACTGATAAAAGGAATCTATACTCTGAGTTTCATCACTCTTTCTTACCTAATTAAAACCAAAGTTACTATGTTCCAAAGTCTCAACCAATCATATAGCCTTCATTCAAAATGAGCTTGATCGATCACTATAAAGGCATTAACACCTACACCAAGTTTGAACATTCTACCTCAATTAGAAGGACAGTTAATGTGTTCCAAAGTCTCGACCATTGAGATTGAAGTCTCTACTTTGCCTAAGCAGAAAATGCTCAGCATCGAACAAAGTCAAAGTGTTGCTGTAATGAAATTATACGAGTTTTACCACTCTCACTGAATTAAAATCAAAGTTATAGAGCTCCAAAGTTTCAAGCAGAAAATATTCATTATCAAACTTAAGTCTAGATATTGATATAATGAAATAATAATGTAATATGAATGTATAGAAACTGATTTACATTCAATTGTTTCTGGGGGTTTTTTACTGTAAATTTTAATCAGTTATTAATCAGCGTAATACGTCAGAAATCTCAATCAAATTGCAATCTCTAGCGTCTGGTTATTCCAGTTAACATCGAAAGTATTTATTGTGTATGCTCTCCAGATAAGAATATGGCGTCACCGTTTCACATGCCTTGTGGAATAAAGAATATGTCTAGCCTCTTTCTTCAAGTTCTTGTTACAAATGGCGCTGAAATGTATTATGGAACACGATTCATGTACCAACAATAAAATGTTTATTTTGTCTGAAATATTGGATATCAGAAGCCCATCTTTTCTCGGTATGATCACAACATCAATGTTGATTTAAATTGGCAAATAATTCATGCTTTCAATGTTGAAGACTTTGGATGATACTGAGTTAAAGACTTAGTTTAAATGTGTCATCTATTTATTTTCGGATTTTGGCAGGACATCATTCTCATGCACTGTTGGCTTGTTGAACTTAGTGATGTTCCATAAATTTTACATTTTATAAATGGCTTGGAGTCAAGCAGATTTGGAGGCTAAAGGATTTCAAGAACAAAGATAAAATTTACTAATAAAGCTTCAGGGGGTCATTGGTGCATTATTTATCAAGACCAAGTCATCTCATAAACTTCTTTTACACCCAAGTCATAAAAATTCTCTTTCTTTCTGGTGTATAAAAATCACTTTGGGGTCAATTGTATTAGTGCTGACTAGCTAGGTATCAGCTACATGTAGGACTGGTTGAATTACATTTTATCAAAATTTATGAAGGACAGATTTTTTAAGACCAATCAATTAGATAATTTGAAAAGCTACCAGAAATTAAGCTTATAAATATTCCTCACAATATCCAAAAGTCATGTAGATACACATCATACATGTCAAACTTACATAGATCTAGAAGGTTAATAAAGACCTGCGTCATCAATCAAAAATAATATATTGATCTGTTCTAGATCATATTAAAAGAGTAGTCACTGTAAAATAAGCCATATTTTTAAAGGGTAAATAAATATAACTTCTGCAAAACCATCATCTAGATAAGTCTGTGATATCATTATCTTATAATTATATAATCAACTTTTGTTTAAACTGTAAACTCTATGGCATGGTGGATGTAATTATACAATAAAATCTTAGTTTATCTTCATTCCATTCTTTCTACGTGAAGGTATAACCTAGAGGGCACAAAAAACAAACTAATTTCACATACATGTAGATATTGCTGAATTTCAACAAAACTTAACAAAATGAAATGTCCCCCCTTATCAATAGATCATCAGAAAGACAAATATTCATTTTGAATCAATAGTTCTTCATGGAGACAGATTTACATGTATAATGAAACTAAAATATAACGGTTTTATAAATTTCAACAAACACATCACGAAAATGTGAGCGTACGGCGTACAATAAACCAGGAAGCGAACATGACGTTATAGCAGCCATTTAACACATCACGAAAGTGTGAGCGTACAATGAACCAGGAAGCAAGCTTAACGTTATATAAGCCATCTTCAATTCGTGATGTCATATCAATCGATGAGCAATTGTACAAGGAACAAGAATGCCTTAGTTTTATGTCAATTGTAATTGAAATGGCCAAGCCTACGTTTTGAGGGTACAGTGTAGCTTCGCCCCAAAGAAGAAAAACAACAAGAAGATGAGTAGGGCCTAGTGCTTGAGGCCCTGTTCCTGGTTTCAAAATACATTGTATAATTAATAAGAGTTTTATAAGCCATATACCATGCTGCACCCAATTTAATTGAATTTTACCATGTGATAAATCAATTAATCTAGCCTTGGGAAGGTGATAAAGCTAGTAATTAAAGAAATATAATTAAGGTGAAGAGCATACAGATAGAAGTAACACCTTTCTCTTACCCTGAAGCATTCTCACACATCATATATTGATGTAATGTTATGACCACCCAGACTATAAAGTACCATATAAAAAATAAGATTAATTAGGATAATAATTAATTATGTCTAGAAGCTACAATCACCTGTCAAAACAATATTTTTTTATTTTATAAGATATTTATTATTAAATCTTAAGATGAATACAGACGCAACTTATGATTAATTTTCTGAAAATTGTAACCATCCTATAAAAGCATAACATATTACAACCAACAAAACAAGCTTCAAATAAGTTACTATACTCCCCATTCCAATAGTAAAGATAGTTTCCTTTCACAAAGTTTAATAGTCATAAACTATAATGTATATTGGTCTTCATAAATAAATACATTTAAACATTGGATATTAAATATATTCTCTATAATATATACACCTTTGATCATGTTTAATATTTATATTTACTGTGATCAGATACATGTAATATGCTTTTATATACATTTCATCATGTTAATCAGCATTTACATTCACCATGGGCAGGTATTACTTCTAAAACACATTACCAGGTAGATGATGTTTATCAGTATTTAACTCACAGTGACAACTGACCAGGTACATGTTATACACTTTTAATACACATTTCATCACGTTTATTAGTATTTATAATTAAAGATACAATATGGAAGATTGAATGGAGAGTTGGCAGTTCTCACTATCATAGTTAAAAACTTGATGATGTAAAGGGAATATGCTGAAAATTTCAGTCAAATTGCTTTACTTTAAGCAGAGAAAATCTTTTTTTAAAATCTTTGTAGCCATGATTGTCATTGTCAGCGCTGTCACGATAATTAACAAAGTCTCCATTATCCATTTTTGCATTTCATCATCAATAGATGTTGAACAGCAGATCACATTCAAATCTAAGGAAAATCAGACAGATAACATGGAACCAAGAGTTAATTATGGTCTTTTCATGGGAATAAATGTCTAATCAATAGTTTATATAACATTTCATGCCTAAAGACATGCAGATTTACATCTTGCATAATGCATGTTTAACCCATTAAAACATTGAACATTTCAGTTGGGATCTACATTTTATTATTGTTTTTTAATTATTATTGGATACTTATTCTTCACCCCCCCCTGCCCCAAAAAGTGAAAAAGGGTAATTTAGTATGCAGTTTTTTATCACAATGAGACCCTGGTAAGCAGAGATAGTAGTTGATAAACTCTGAACTATCTGTACAGTGTTTACAATGACAATCAGTGTCTTATTAGACCTACTATAAACTTATCTAAAACTTTATCAAAAACAATATTTCCTCCTTAGCAAATCAATTGCGTTGATTTAATTTAATCAATTATTATCTCATAGCTTATCAACAAAAGGTTGTTACTTGAAATAAATATTTTCACTGATTACCTTGATACAGGAAAATTAAAATTAAAGTCAAATATAATTGTCTTGGTCAGTTAACCTAAGCTTAATTAAACTTAATGCAATATCCATTTAAGAAGAACTACCCTTATTGTACGTATTCAGACACAACAACTTAAAATCAATAGACATTTAATATGTGTATGGTCTAAAGATTTTAATTTGACCTTACATTTACAGAATAAACTCTAAAAAAAAAAAGTTCTGGATAAATTTCATTAAATTTAATAGCATGCAATGAACATAATAGTGTTGACTTTTCTTTGTTTATTTCCATTTCACATGGATTTATTAACTTTCTTGTGGATTCTAAAAGCTTTTGAAAAAATATACCCCAAATAATTTATAGCTGTCATTTTACATCCAAGTAAACATTTTGAATACTTTTGCTATTAGTTAGAACTTTTGGTTTTTTAATGATACCAATTTCGATGAAGAGAAAAGATTTGTCCATAATATGTTTCTTTGTGTTGAATTAAACAACTCATTTCAAATTACAGAATAATGCATAAGCACATGAACGTTTTAACAATTATTACACTTAACACGAGAGAATGTTTCAATATAAATTCCTTGAAGCTGATCAATAGGATTTTACTTGGTGTTCAATAAATCATAAAAACAATGACTGTGACCATTTTGTCTGCCTTAGTCATTTTATTGGGGAAATTCTCTTTTAGATTTACCTACATGTACATGTACATGTATATATTGATGTTGAAGACATTTTCACAATATTTTCATGATATTTCATTTCCTATTTGATACTAAAAATTTACACTTTAAATTATAATATTGATGTTTAAGACATTCTCACAATATTTTCATGATCATTCATTGCCTATTTGATACTAAAAATCTACAGTTTGTACACTAATAATTTAAATAATGCTTGATGTTTCTAATTTGTTGTATGGTATATAGGATACCATGCCTTGTTTAATGATTGCATAGATATTATACTCAATGGCCCTGTATTTACTATGTTTACCTCATTAGTATATTATGAAGTATTCCATAATATTAGACAAATTCTACTTATAATTATATGCACAAGTAGGTAATGTCATTACTTATCATAAAACTATCTGAAATATTATAGATTCACATAATTATATGAAATAATAACCTTTTACATTAAACAAGTTTAAAAAATGTAATATTATTTCATTGATGTAAACATTATATATTACGGCATCTATAATGAGTATAACAGTAGGCTACACACAATTTCATTGTGGGTGGAGTAAATGTCAAGGTTCATCAATATCAGAGATTATGTCGTTGATTCTGGTCAAATACTATTTAAATAAAAATACTAAATTTTCTTTAAATAATACTTTTAAAACACATCTCTAATATGAAATCGGGTCAAGACACGATGTCTCAAATGTGTGACCGTGATGAACCATTACCATTACCAATATTACCATGCAGTTATAACGGGAAAATAACAGTAAAGTTACAAGGAAACATACGTATCCATTACGTCAATTAATTTTAATAAAAATAGTATTTCTCACCCAATTTTGTAACACTGGCTAATAAAACCCACAGACATATCACGTATGGTATTTCTACATGATGGAAGTTCCAAGCAGCGAGTTTGTATCTTTCAGTATGGTTACTTTCACTTTTTCCTACATGTTCAGCCGCATCAACGGCATCTATTTGCCATGTCGTGATGAACAAAGCTACTAACATTGTCAGGCCAGTTTTATGAATGAAAATTATTTTCCTTTCTTCCATGACTACACTTAATAAAGTTCACACATAACAGAAACGTATAAAATCTGAGATAGTTGTGTCCAAAGACCAAAACATGTGACTTATGTGTACATTGATAACATCCAGATTGCCGCGACCATTGTGACGACCAAGCATTTTTATCAGCTACCAGTATAGGAGCGTTTCGCCACTCGATTTGATGACACCGATTAAAAGGTCGCGGAGTCTGCGCAACACGTTAGTGGTAAATGTACTGTTACTTTACACTAACAGTGTTATATATTACCGACATTCTGCCGGTGTCTGTAACGACAGAAACAAAATGTGGAAATATTTTTTTTACTATCTATATGAATTGGAAAGTTATTCTTTAATGCTTCCAAACAAACACCGATTAAAAAAAGATTTCTTTTTTATATCAATAATAAAGAAAGAAATTGAGCTAAATCAATAGATCTTTAATATTTCGTAGGCTTGACACAAAATAATATACATGTAGGTGGGCGTAAAACTATCACTATGTGCGATTTTCAGTAGTAACCTACCTATAATACCATAATTTCCCGGTCTTTTAAGAATATACACCACGGGATTATTATTTATACAAGTATATTCCCGTGGTGTATATTTATTTGTTATCTAATATGACAGAAATAATTCGTATATTCGTATGTGGAAAATTTCGGGTCCATAATAAAAAAAATCAATCTGTCGAGGCTCTGTCATTTACTCCAGCCAACTTGGCTTTCACCCATTCTTCATAAGACATGTGAAATTCATGTCAAATTGATTTTGGAAGTCCAGGGAGCCAACATAATAAAAAAAAATTTGTACTTTCGAATTCTATATTACAAACGTTAAAATACACTAATATCCTATAAACAATATCATATTACTTGTATAAAAACCAAATATCAGAAATTAAATTAATAATAAAATGAAGTTTATATTGTCTTCCTTATAAGGTTACATACTTTTACAAATGTGCGTACCGAGCGTGGCCATTTTTAGGGTAGTTTCGTTTAGATTTTCTCGAAATTCGAATTCAACCTTCATTGAATGAATGGACAATTCACACCCCCACCCACCTCAGCGGTTGCCAGACAAGATGCGCCCATATTTTGCAAGAGATGGAATGAGAACAAGCTAAAGAATAGAAGAGATTTTTCGTACAATATTATTAGGGGCCATAATCAAGAAAGTTGTGGTCTGAAATGCGCAAATATCAACAGGGACTGAATTATTTTTACACAATTTGAGTACAAAAAGCGACCATTTTGCTGGACAGTTTCGTCTAGACCAGTGCTTCTCAACCGGGGTCCATTTGCACCCCCAGGGGTGAATTCGGAATGCTCGGGGGTGAAATTTCGAAAAAGGGGGAATTGGGGGTGAATTTTGTGAATGGGGGGAATTTGAATTAAGTTTTCAGACACCTGTCCGGGAGCCATTACAGAATGTTACTAAACACAGACCCGCGTATAGTCTTTGGCTGGAAACTAAATGACTGACTAGCTGTAAGTCCATGGCATCTGTTCATTAAATATGTGTTTAAAATATACCTAATTAGCATGTTTCAGTTTTAAGTTTTTAGTACCGTAATTTGATGTTTAATAGTAGCAGGGGTGAATAGCGGAGAGAATATTTCTCAAGTGGGGAATTGTATCATAAAGGTTGAGAAGCACTGGTCTAGACTTTCCCGAACTCGAATTCAACCTCCATTGGAATGGTGATATATATATATAAACAGTTTTAAAATCGAATAAAAATTGTGACCCTGATGGAGCTAAAAAACACGATTTTTCGAACAATCAGTGTAGGATAAAGCACGAGACTTGGGTTATGCTGGGGAAAAAAGACTGGAGGAATTAACCCGAGGAAAAGAAAAACTGAGGCCGGTAGGCCCGGTTACTGGCGGGTAGGCCGAGATTTTTCTTCGAAAGTTTTTTCTGAAGTCTTTCTCCCCCAGCATAACCGAAGTCGAGAACTTTATCTTGCTTATAAACCGTCTATGTTTAGATGTATATACGTAAAATGAGAATATCTCAGAATTTCCGTAAGAAAAAAAACACCCTGATATCATGTTTTCTTATGGTAAAAAACCCTTCTCTGGAAGAATAACCCGAAACAAGTTTAAAGAAAAACTTTTAGAAGAATAACCCCAAATTCCTCTTTATATGTACACGTATTCAGACAGCTGCAGGTTATTCCGGACATATAGAATATATCCCAAAGATCAAAGAGATTTACTCTTACAGATTCATTAGGGGGCATAATCCGGTAAGTTAGGGTCCATATCGCAGGGAACTTTTGCTTTGGTTATAAACACCGATTTTAAGTTTTATTAAAATCTGATAAAAATTGTATTAGGCCTACATACGTTTACACTATTTGTTTACACTCTTTTGTCCGGCAGTTTTGGTTTGATTTTCACGAAATTCGAACTCAGCCGACATCAAAACCTTCCAAACTAAACTGTGTTCCACGATTTCTGCGGATTTGAATTATGTAAGAAAAAAAAATCGAACTTATAAAAATAACTTGGTTTAATAAATCCCAAACTAGGCCTGCTACAAATTATATAAGCAGTCAATTTGAGTGCAATACCACACCTCCAGTGGCTTTGTTTTCATTTTAACTCATTTTTTTTAAATACCGTGATAGGCCCTAAGTCGGTAAAAGGTGTAGCCTATATTATATTATCTTGTAGGTTATTGTATTTATTGTCGTCGGTCTTTAATATATATTTCGTTCAGTAGGCCTAACTATTCATCACATTAGCAATATTATTTTCGTTGTTGATTTACCAAACATTGTTTGTCGCGTTTATCCCATCCTCGGTTACCCAGTGTGCTCATTCCGTTCTACTCCACTATACCCTGGGTTACTCTATAGGGCTTCCACGATTTTAAATTGCTAGAATGTAGCTATACCGCACGAACCAATCAGAAAACAGTTTACAAACCAATCGTTTCGCCTTCGTTTTTATAAGGGTAGATAACCATATCCATGTCCATTTACTGATTGGTTTATGTAAGTAATGTATATATTAATAATTTATTTATATTTAATTGTATTATCAAAATCTGTAGTATGTGTTGATGATTTCAAATATGTATAACATCTATATGTTTCACTTTTGTTATAATTATTACTATTCGTTCTTAGTTTGAAATAATAATAACAATATGTCGTTTTGTTATATTTATTATTAATGAACGTATACTTGGTAATTTAATACACTGTTAGTTATCTACGATATCAGGTGTACGTAAAATTCGCGGAACGAACACACAATTCTCAATAAAACTAATAACTCTACATGATAAAAGAGAATTTGGTCTTCAATAATATAACATATAACTACGCTTTTAGAATAGGCCAACTCCTAAACACTGTCAGAAGAGAGTAACTTCCCTCTGGCAATTTCCTTTTCAAATAACAGTTATGGGATTGGTCGATAAAAATAGCACAAGCATCAAGGGTGGGTAACTTGAAAACGTGTCTCCCCCATAGATTAACCCAGGGTATAGTGGAGTAGAACGGAATGAGTATACACTTGGTAACCGAGGATGCGTTTATCCGGACAATATCTCAAGATTTTTTTATAGCTGTTCTTTGTTCCCAATAGAATCTACAGTGAAGGTTTGTTTGGAATGAATGGATGAATGAAATGGGGTTTAACGTCCTACAATATTATGCACCTAACCTGGGCTAATGGAAGACGGGCATACGCCATACAGTGTGCTATGAGGGAAATTTTGCCCGGGCAGCGGCGCTACGGCCTACTCTAATATCGAATTCCAACTGCCAAGGGATATTTTACGTGCACTCCAATGTGTACACGGGACCTTGGTTTTTCGTCCCACCCGAACGACTATAGGCAGCTGTCCTTGCCAGGCCCCATCTCTGCGTCACTGACAAGGAGAAATCACGCAGGAAATTCGAGATGAACTTTCTCGGCCAATGCAGGGATCCAACACACGGTTTGTTTGGCAGTCATATATATATTATATAATTATTTATTACATTCGCCCTCGTTGCAACGTTTTTCATTGATACTCACAGGTACTGCTAGGTCATTAGGCTATAAGCCGTTTCGGGCCATTCAGCAAATGTTTTGTGATAGTTAAAATATATCTTCGCCATTCTTCGGTGGATTTGGCTGTTACCCCCCCCCCCCGCATAGTGTCTATAAAATGCAGGCTATGTTGATGGCACTTTAATTGTCTTTATGAAACACTCTGCTAGCTTTTTTAAAAAAAAGTATGTGATAAGAATAAATCTTTGGATTTTGCATTTTCTGTTTCTTATTTAGCCTATAAATTTAAAAATATAGGCCTATTGAATGCTAGGCATGCTGGCAGTACATAGGCGTACGAAGCGGGGGGGGGGGGCAACATGGTCTTGTCGGGAATGAATGCACAGTTTGTCGGAAAGCGTCGCGCTGTTTGTCGGGTTTTGAATATTTGTAATAATATCGAAGCGAAAAGAAAGCAGTCCAGTCAATGATGAACACGTACGCCATCTGAATAGAACTAGCACGTACACATGACCTTTCTCAGTTCTTGAGTACTGTGTTCCTGTATATTGGATGACGAACTTAAAAAGTGTCGTCGATTGATTAATGGATTCGGTTACAGTACAAGATAACTGTAAATTTTGCCCATCGTCTTATAGTAGACTAACTCATTAATCTCATTTTCAATTTTATATGACTTTGTTAAACTAATCAATTTATATGAATTAAGTTCTCACGTGCTTTTTGTCAAGTTAGATGTGAGTGGTACCATTTTATACAATTAAGGGACACTTGGTGAGAAAACTGTCAAATTTGTAAAAATTGTATGTTGTCAAAACTGTAGGGATTGAATTGAAGTCCACACTTAATTTGCTGCCAGGGCGGATGCACCACTTATATTTAATATAACTCGAATGATATGAGTGTACACTTTCTTTTGCTGAAAAATTCAAAAATATTTTCAGTACTGATTTAAATACTGCTAGCATAGAAGATTACTAATGCTTTAGCAGTACTGAAATTAGTATTGAAGATTATAAAATTTTCTGCAGTAGCCTACTTCTGTGAAAATTGAAGGAAATGTATCTACTGGGCCTATGGAGTCACAGTCAAATAACCGAAAGAAAGATCACGGCGGCAAAATACAATGTAGGCCTACGTCCTGCCAACAGATAATGGACAAAGAATACTTTAAATTGCATTGCGAGAAAAAGCATGGTCACAGCACCTCTGACATTAAATTCACTAGGATATCAGACTGGCACAGTGAAAAAAGGCCAGGTCTCCGCTGAATCACCAACCAGGAGGTCCGTGGGGAAACAGATTTTTCCAGCGTGGTTTTCACCTGCCAAGAACAACATCGAGTCCTTCGGGTGGGATAAGAATCAGGTCTCGTGTGACCTACGGGCTACAACTTGTGTGAACGCCAGACCTGGCTCTAGCCTGGGTGGTTTTAATTTGACCAAGAGTAGCCTAGGTCTTGGTGGAAACACCGCTGCCATGGCAACATTCCCTGATAAAACACCGCATATGCCCTTCTATATTATCTCGGTTGGTGAAGAAAAGTCATTTCATTTCATTGAGCATTAACTGCCTCGCCTACACTACTTGTAAAGTTTTAGTTAAAGGGGGACAAATCCAGTATTCCAAAAGAGAAGTTGACTGTCATGATTTAATCAATAAAATGTTACCCAAGAAAACAATATTTCACCGTTATTATTCTGTGTAGGTTACTATTACTTCAATTTACGGAAGCCTTACATTAAGGTCATGTTAAATTGGTAGCATGTCACCTGTGCAGTATCGGTACTGGTACTTCTGCTTGCAGGACGGCGGAAAATGGCCGAACAAATTTGTTTTTTTACTTTACAGACAGTACTTTACACGCCCACACAGTCGTACCGTACGTACCTAAACAAGTTAAAACTAAAATATTATTTAACATATATTATTTATTTTTTTAGACAACTTTAAAAGAACGATATAATATCGAAAATTTTAACTAAAAGCATAATAATATTATGTTCATCTTTCGATTTTCTATTTACATGTGACATCACACAGCAGATGAATCATACTCGCATGAATTAGACACCTGGCAAACACGCATGCGCGAAGAGAGTTCAGCCATTACGGAGCAATATGGCGCCCATCGGTGAAGGGGATGACAGGATGGGCTCACTCGTTACAGAGGATATTAGCTCAGACGAATCACAGAATTTATGGTAAATGAACCTATAACTGCATGTGCCCAATACCCAACAATCAGTTTGTTCAAAACGTTTACCCCCAAAGACCACTGGGGAGAATTTTTTAAGCTTCGGATGGAAATTGGAATGTCAATGTCTGCAGGAATTTTTCTAATTCTAGGCTAGTCTTTCTGGAGAGTGGAATTTATATTTTGACTGCAAAGCCCGATGACACAAATGACATTTTAGTATATTGAAATATAAATATTGCAGTCATTAAATCCAAACCCTGTAATTCTGCTCCTTATATGTGCAGGATCTATTAATCTGATGTTGTCTGGCATAGATTAGCACTTTAATTTAGCTAAATTGTCCTCATCGTAGACATCTATCTTATTATACTCATACGTAGTAGACTACTAGTATTACCTGTTCAACCAGTAACACTGTAGACGTAAGTGTTATGACTATTTAAATGGATTTGCAATAGGCCACAGAAGTAAAAACAGACTAAATATAATATTATTATATGATCTCTATGCAGAACAATTGCATAAAATAAGCTTAGGTAGAAATGGTTCCTTCACGGCTCCACTGATGTCTTTCACCTTACTTTAGCCGCAGTAGTGGTTCCTTTGCGCAAGTTTTTTAGTCAAATCACTACAAAAAAGTTATGGCCTATTAAATATAGCTCCCTCAATTTACACATAAACTGACCTAAAGCAGTTACATAGCTTATAATAAATCAATTCTTTTGAAATAAAGGTGAAGCCTTACTGGAATACCGCATAGCATAATTATATGATTTGATGAAACCCAACTGCTACGCGAAATTTCAACTGGCAGGTATCATGGCTGCTTCCGCAATAAGTCACTACAAGAAGCATCGATATGCAAGCATTACCACAAAGAAAAACTGTTTGTTATATATTTTAGTGGTCCAGTCTACACTTTCTGTCATAGAATTACCAAACTGTAATGATATGTGTTGACAATTGTGCATTTGAGCCTATTTGAACTTGCGTAACAGGCCCGGGACTGTACAGCGCAGTTGACGCTTACTGCTGGCCCCCGGATCCGTTCACTTAATTTGATAATTGTTTATGTTTATTTTTGCAATGTCTATTTTCTGTCTTATCTGCAGGTTTATCTTGTAGTTTTTTTTGTTTTGTTTTTTTTTGCGTGTGGTGCAGACCTCCTGCACTTACTATTAGAGTAGACTGTATCAATTGTAGTTACAAGCTCTTAGGGTGGTGCATGTATCATTACAGCAATCAATCTGTTCATGTAATCCTAATTCAGTAATTGACATTGTTGGTGACTTGGTAGGCCTACATAGACACAGTGGTCTGTTGTGGAATATGGACTATTGTAACTAGTGCATGAATTTCTAAAAAATCTTATATAGACATACTATCCGCTACATGTAGCTTTATCTATTTAAAAACTGACTTTTAATTTATCACTAATTTATACAAATGTAAGATGTACTGAAATGTTGTACCAATAATAGTCATTGTCCTCATTAATAAATACATGTAGTATTATTTTGTGGGTTTGGCATGTAAATAGCAATACTGATACATGTAGCTCCAGGCTAAACTTCTTTTTACAAGTGTTGGCCTAAACTTGTTTATTAGTTGATATTTCAAAAGTCAACTAAGATTGTCTATTTCACTAACAATTCACAAGGCAAAGTGATTGACTAGCTTAAATACATTACATGTATGATAACTTCTGTATTCCCTTACTTTCTTAACATTAGACTTGAGTCTGTGCATGTTATTCCCAACAATTTTTTGGTTTGAATTAAAAGTGAAATATATTTTTTTTATATTGTTTAGATATCAATAAAAAGACCACAAACATGGCACAAAACTAATAACTGCTTGAATATGAAAAGCTAAATTGATCAACTGTGACATTGTAATAGTTATGAAATGAGTTAACATATCGGTACCATATATGATTTGGTCTTTGATATTCTTCATATTTGTTAATATTGATTACAAACTTTCAATACTTTTTTTTTAATTTTATGATGATGTTTATGGACACATGTTATCCAAATTAAAAATTATGATACATGTGTAAGCTTAATATTGAAAAATTAAGATGAATGTATTTATTATTTTCAGGGCAAGTATTCTAAGTGAAGTACAGTCTAGTTCAGCATCTAAATTATCTAATTCAAGGACAGTATTAGTGTTAGGTAAGCCAATCAATAGCCATGTAGTGTGAATAAGATAATATATCAGTAACCCTGTAATAGTTACTTGTACAATGTATGTAGTTAGTTATCATGTCAGTACAGTGAGCACACAGAAGTACAGAAGTAGCATATACTGGTACAATATGTTGTTAATCTTATCGTGGCAGTTACTTTAGCAATTCAACAAAATGGGTTTAATATACAAACAGTAGGCCTACTGCAAAATGATAATGTCATGCATAAAAGTTGCTTCTCCATTTGTAGATATGGATTTGCAAAACAACACTGTTCTTAAATACATTACAGACAATTCAAAATGTCAAAGTGAATGGCAAAGACCATAACATTTACAATTACCTATACATGAAATAATTTAATACAGTATGGAATATGAAAATTTAACCAAATGTCAAGATAATTGAATATATGTAAAGGCAAATTTGTATGAGTTGAAAATCAAAGTAAGCATTTAATTATAAACAACCACCGAACTTGTTCAGAATATTTTAAACTCTGTATTCATCATTTCTTGTTTGAACCAGGAATCGCATGTACATGTACCGGTAACAAATTGTTTTCTTTCATGTATCCATAATATAGTTTGGCCTATTTTTAATACATTTACATCATGGCAACTTTGAAAAAATTATATTTAAATTTTTCTTTACATTCCAAGCACTTTTTTGGCATACCAGTATGTCATGTAGAACGGTAGTGTATAATCCGAAGATCGAAGATCGCAGACCTGTATAATCCGAAGATCGCAGACCTCAACTATAATCCGCAGACCCCCTATACTATAATCCGCAGACCCCAACTATAATCCGCAGACCCCCTATATTCCGCAGACCCCAACTATAATCCGCAGACCCCCTATACTATAATCCGCAGACCCCAACTATAATCCGCAGACCCCCTATACTATATTCCGCAGACCCCAACTATAATCCGCAGACCCCAACTATATAATCCGGAATATAGTTGGGTCTGCGGAATATAGTATAGGGGGTCTGCGGATTATAGTTGGAGTCTGCGGAATATAGTATAGGGGGTCTGCGGATTATAGTTGGGGTCTGCGGAATATAGTATAGGGGGTCTGCGGATTATAGTTGAGGTCTGCGATCTTCGGATTATACAGGTCTGCGATCTTCGATCTTCGGATTATACACTACCCGTACATGTAGGCCCAGGTTTGTTGATTGCCGTATGACTACGACGAGTGCTAGTATTTTTTTTAGCAGTTGACATCGTAGGGCAGCTGTTACATTCTAAGATTTTAAAACATCAAATACAAAATGACAACAGGCAAGTTTTTTTATAAAGAGGAATATAATCTATGTAATGGGGAACATCTCCAAATAACCGTACCATTGAGTTCTAAGAATTTAAGGCTATCCGACTAGCCGTTGGAACACTAGTTTTCCCTGAACTAAATCCACAGAGAAGACCTTCACCTTCATGCAGACAAAATAAGAGGCTGAGACAGAACATTGGCACTAATCTCATTTTTAGCAATCTATCCGTGATGAAGGCCTATCAAGGTCGAGAACCAAGTTTGTGTTGCAACCTACACTAGATGTACTAAGTGTAAGAGTGAATGAAGCAAAATGTCATAATCTACAGTTTACACTTATAATGTTAATTTAACTGTTAAGTTGTGAAACCTCTCTAATAATTAGTGAAAAACATTTATGAATAATGATTGATCAATTGTATTTATTCAGGTGACAATGATTCTGGTAAAACATCTTTAATAGCCAAATTACAAGGAATAGAAGAACCTAAAAAGGGATCTGGATTAGAATATTATTATATAGATGTCAAAGATGAATATAGAGATGGTAAGTGTTATAAAACATTTCAGTTGCAAATTTTTTTGTCCATGAATGTCATACTCCCTGCAGCGTTTCGTTTGATTAGAGGTAATCCAACTACACACTGCTTTCTGAGTGGATATTGTTGTTTTAAATTTTTGGTCAGTAGTCCGCCTACGAACCAATCACTAGCTGCCTTACAAAAGCTTCACATTTAAAATGAGTGCGCCAGTATTGGACCAAATATGTTAACGTAACGTCATGGCTCACGATTTTATTATGACTAATTAATTCTGTATAGCAGAATACTGCAGTAAAACTAATTGCGTGACAATTGAGGCTATCAAGTCGATTGAAATGTAAATAATACTGTTTTGGAAACGAACATACTTTCACCGTTTTTAGTACTTTATATCACCGTCCCAAAGTTTTAGGGAAGACCCAGAATAAACGTAGTACTGCCATGTTACTGTACTTAAGTGATAGCTTTCATTGAACGGTAAGAATAGACACATTCACGCATAAGTTCAAGAAACAGACGCTATTCCAGCAATGGCCAAAGAGAGATTTCTCGGGCCATTGCTTCAGAAACATGATGAATGTTGTCATTGACAACTTCTAGCTATTAGCTTAATCTTCTTATGAATACTCTACTTGGTAAAAAATGTTTATTTTGATTTGAAAACTTCAGGACCGCTACTGGACAGATATTTTACACTTTAATCTTATTGTTTTCTATTTACTTAATATTTCATTATCATCATCTGGGTTTCTTTTTATTCTGCCAATTTTTCATTTTAATTTATTAGCTATATAATTTTTTTTCCGCCCCAAAAAAGAACAAATATTTATTAGATTTTTTCAGTAATTTTGTAGGCTGTTCAATTTTTCGCTTACGACCTATTGGCATGTGATTTGATGATAACTGGCTTGTTCGTTTTACGTCCACTTCCATATAAATAGTAACAATAAAACCTGGCTTCATTTATTAATGATACCGGCAACGGGAGTAAGAAAAAGATAAAACAGACGTAATAATCCAACACAAATCGAACAAGTATTATCCACAGTGTCGACCATTTTGAATATAATAGAAACTGTCAACAAAGCCATTGATTCGTATTTGGAGACAAAAAATTAAATCTTTTGTTTCTTAATTAGTTTATTAACACTAATGCGAGATTGATCAAGAGACAAAAAATTGGTGTCTAAATGATTGATAACTGACACAGCCAAGCACGATAGACTGTAACGTGTGTGCACGGCGTGGAAATCAAAGCTTTGTGGCTAGTGCTCCTACGGTTAGGACTTTTTGTCATTCAAAAAACCATAGCTATTAACTGGTTAACATATGGTATCAATTAAACATAAAATGTATAAATTTATTAAGGAAATTCTCAAGTTTTTAATAAAATTGACAATCTCATGGAATATTCCAATGACTATTACGGAAGTTGCCGACCGAATTGACTGAACCGATTCTTCGACGCCCGCCATTTTGGTTTGTTTACATGACAATGAGAGATGAACGAGACTATCTTTTTTTCAATTTACATGGTTTAGCCATAAATAAAGCATAGTTTCATTTCTTAAAGGGGCCAGCCCGAATTTCAAAGAATCTGAAAATTACACGTTCATGAACATATGAAATTTAAACGCCAAAATATAGAGGAATAGTGTATTTACCTTGTCTAAAATTTTCAGTTTGGACGTGAATGCAAAAAAATGCTTAACTGGACACTTGCTCTTTTAAGTTTTTCTTTTAAATTGTTAATATGGTCGTTTTACTTGATAAGCGCGACTATATTTGATACCAATAAAGAGCTTTAAAAGTGAGTCAATAGGGTTAGAATGAAAGCTGCACTTATATAGACTGGTTTTATCCAGACACTTCTGTGTAATTGGAAACAAGCCATACCGACGATTGGAAGTTGTTTGAAAACGTATCACATAGCTTGAAGAAGTTGCCCGGATCTAAGTTAGAGGCTATTAAGGGCTTTTCATACAAAATTAAGCAGTTTTAACCCCCAAAATGTTATCGGGATGGCCCCTTTAAATGACCAAATGACATTCACGCAACTATTAGTGTGTAATATTATTAAGCTAATTCGCAAGTTTTCAATAGAATTGACAATCTCACAGAATATTCCGATGAGTTCTTGGACGTGTATCGCGATATGATGTATTGGCAAGTTTGAATCGCAATACACCGGTACATGTATACCTAGTTATAGCCCTAGTAGATATCTTTCAAAAATCTTGTAAATTGTAGAAGTTCTTCAGATTTATGTTAATATCTGATTGACTATTTATACACAGTGTTTAAAGTCATGAGACAAAGAATCCTATTCATTTTGAACAATTTCCAATAAAACTGCCAGAGTTATGGCCCTTGATCATGTGAAAAATCTTGTTATCATTCGATTGACTTTAAGGTCTTGAAACGAACAAGTATATTTAATTTTTAATGAATTTTGATAATTTGAACAACTAGTGAAGGGTCGATAATTGGTTTTAATATCGGTAATTGGCCATCAAGTGGCCTATTTAAAGAAATCGGTATGACCAAAATGAGCCAATTTTGCCGATATTGTAGTTGCCGATATCTGTTCAAAACGACTCGGTAAATACCTTTATAATATTAACCGAGTTATGAACAAATCATTACTATTATTAGACCTACGGGTAACACGTGACTCTCTCACACCGCATTGTTTACTATTAAGACTTACGGGTAAAACATTGCTCTCATAAGGACTGTAATAAAAGGAAGGAAAAAACAGTAGCAAACCCTTATTGGTCTCAGTTAATTTGTAAACTCCTTTTCACATACTGTTTATGGTCTCTCCACAGCACAGAGTAAGAATTATTTTTAGAATATCATTTCTGTGTATGTGCCGACAGACATTCCATATGCAACAAGTCAACCTTATAAAACTTTTGATTGGAAGTGGGAATAAGCCAATTGCCAATAGAATTGGGGATAATGATCAGTTAGAGAATTATATTGTAATCAACACTTCATATGATTATCTTGACTTTATTATACAGCAAATAATTAAGTTTGTAATAGATAGGCTAGTGAGTGTGTGATTGTGTAGGAAGCGTGACCCAATTATTATTTTAAAAAATTGCGCGTTAGTGTTCGATTAGTCCCTACCGAGGTAATAGTAGCGAGTATAATGTACATAGATTATCATGCCATTTCATGTATTAGACAGTTGTGTCAACAAATAATAACTCTGATTATAGATCATACTTTATCAATTAATAATAATATTACCAACAAATAAGTTCCGATGACTGATTAGATGGCTTTTTTTTTAACAAAATACCTCTAGAAATGGCGGGAGAATATGTCACGTAATTGACATTGTTTACCGGCAAGTCATGAAGCTTTTCTCTTTGATGTACATGTAACATTCATTACTGAATGAAACATTCTGCCATCTATTTTAGACATACAGGCAGCGATCACTTTAGAGAATTATATCGTAATCAACACTTAAATATGATTATCTTATACAGCATATAATTAAGTTTGTAATAGATAGTGATTGTGTAGGAAGCGTGACCCCATTATTACTGCAAAGAACAGCAGGCTTGTGTTTGATTCCCTAGATCAAATAGTAGCTACTAACTATGACATATATCTACTTAGATTATCTTGCATAATACTTTAATATCCACCACTATCGGTAATTATCTGTATCGGCCGATATGTTTGGCTGTCAATATCTGATATCGGTAAAACCGATAGGTGCCATATCGGCCAATCACTATGAACAACTAAACGTTAGCATGGAGGAGAACTTTATCTAAGCCAAACAAATAGTTGTTACTTTTAATCAGGTTTTAGGTGTTATAAATGTTTCATTACAGAAAAAGGAAAAATGTGCAACAACTCTTGTTGAATGCCCGGACGATTTATCTGCTGTGGGCGTATGTTTTGTTGCCTGGCAACCTATCTTTATTTATTTTTAAAATTGTGTATAGTGACCTCCAAGCAATAGGCGTTTCCATGGTAAAACTAGGGCTGTCATAATTATTCACCAAACATATTGAATGTTAGTATGTAAGGCTGGTTTTAATTGGATAGAAGTCTAAAATCAGCCAATATAATTTGATGTTACTTGACAGCCTAATATAACGCTGAATGTTGATGACAGAATATCCGCGGGAATGATAGAATGACATGTATGGTACCTGTTGTACATGTAAGTGGGTAAAGAGAGACTATATTTAACACTAAATAGACCTAGCTTTTTTTTGCTGCGTTTGATGGTTAAAAATACATTCAATAAGCTAACTTATTAATAATCAAACATTATTTCTAATTCCAGAACAAGCTCGGTTAAATGTTTGGGTAATGGATGGAGATCCAGAACATACAGGATTGTTACGATTTGCATTAACCCAAGAAAGTTTTGCCGATTCTTTGGTTCTGTTGGTGGCTTCAATGAGCAATCCATGGTCTATAATGGAATCAGTCAAAAGATGGTCAGGAATCTTGCGAGAACATATCGACAGATTAAAAATTCCACCAGAGACCATGCAAGAGTATGAGCAAAGTTGTAAGTTCTCTCTTCTTATATAGGTATTGATTGGTAAAAAAAACTTTGTGTGATTATGATTTATTTTTTACTATAGTTTACAGTTGAATTTCACATTTATTGCATTTAGAATCATTGGCATGAATGGTTTTCTGATACTTTGTTATAATTTGTCAATAAATGAAGCTAAATATTGAATAAGGAAATGGGATATTTGACTAGCTTTAGTTATAGTATGAATTGTAATGTATTTGACTAGGTGGGGAGGAGATTTATTGATTTTTTGTTATTATAGCCATATGTAGAATATATGTACAATGAGTAATATATAGTATAGATCAGTTATTAAATGACTTTTACTAACTTGTAACAGGTGCTTGTCTTATGCTTTAATGCAGTATAAAACGCAAATAAAGTTAATAAACATACTAACGAAATAGTACAATAATAATATGATTTGCATGGTGCAACTGCATTCTTGTCAATATTAGGTAATTATTGGTTGAGAATTCCAGTGTCTAGTTTAAACGTCAGTGGATGATTTAAAATATTAGAGAATTTGTTGAGGGTAGTGTGTCAGTCTGTACAGAAACAATAAAAACGCAACATATATGGATAAAGATTACTGGTTTATTATAGAGACATTTCGATGATGGTACTCTTGTCTCTATCAAGCAGAAATTTGTTTTAAGGGCTGGTACTGTAATGTATTGAATGTGAATATCATATGACTTTATAAATATTCAAAGACCACAAGAATAACTTTCTTAGGTCAACTTAGTTGGAGCAAGGAATAGGGATGGTTGAATAATTGGTTAAGAATTGGTAACTGGCTGATATGTGGCTATTGGAAGAAATCTGTATTAACCAATACTGAGCCTTTTTGCTGATGCTGGGAGTTGCTGATACCTGTTCAAAAGGTCTCAGTAGATAACTCTAAATATCATTTGAGTTGTGAACAATTGAATTATTATATCGTAGAAAACATTTAATAATTGATCGTGACAATCTCGACCTTATTTATTATTCATACCCAAAAAAATTTTAGTTCACAATAGATGGTGTGTATAATTGACTTTGGAGGAGGCGTGACCTAATTATTTTTCATTTAAACACCTCTCATCATATTCCTGTTTGACTCCCTGAGGTAAAATAGTACCAGGTATATCAGTAATTGTATTTGTCACGGCTGATATATTTCGCGGTCAATATCTGATATCAGTAGAACAAATAGTAGCCATATCGGACCATCACTTGCAAGTAAGGATGTAAACGGTCACTCGGTTGAGAGGTTACGGTTCAGTTCGGCAAGCTGACCGGTTCGATATTCCCCTGACCGTTACTCGTTCTATATAAAAAAAAATGTCAGTGTATATAGACTAGTAGTAAACTAGCATTAGCCCACGCTCTCTTGTTCATATTACACATTGATACAAAACTTTCCTGGTAATAAAACGGCCGTATTCACTGATCGAAAACGTAGTACTAAAATTATGCCGTGAACAAAGTATCTTTCGTCCCTATGGCACATGGCCAAATGGTATTATCTTTTCTTGGTTTCTTATTGCGTTGTATCTTCGAGCTGGATAATCTTGACTACAGGACAATACAGGTTGACTATTGACTGCTGGTATGCGTATGAAAATGAAAGTAATGCTGTGCGCGCGAATAAATGGATTACATTATTATAACACTGCATATTGAGGTGGAGGTAGGTGGGGCCATAGAATATTCCTGTATTTAATGTCACACAACGGCATGTGATACACCTGCGCGAGTGACGACCATGTGGTAGCATACCATATTGTACTACCTCCGGTTGACCGGTCACGGTCAGTTTTTTGCCCATCAGTTAACCGGTTCAAATTTTTTTTGGCCCGTTACATCCTTACTTGCAAGGTATTTTTCATAAATGTTCAATGATTTCTATTTTTAATTGTATCAATTTCTATACTTATAGTGATTAGGTTCTTCCAAGAATATACAGAGCCAGAAGAGGGCCAGACATCCAGTCAGGCACCACCTCGAGGAGATGCTAACCCTCTTCATCCAACAGCCCCAACCACGGAGGGTGAAGAAAAAGTTTTACTACCATTAGGCGAAAATACACTGTCACAGAATTTAGGAATTCCAGTAGTTGTAGTTATAACAAAGGTAGTGAAGACACTGCGTTTTATACGTCCACACTATAACGCCGTTGCCTGTGTCCATGTGTGTGTCACCTACAGACTGCACAATTCTTAATTGATCTTCTTGAAACTTTAAATACTTATTCCTTATACCCTAAGGACGGTAACTATTGATTTTGGTGCATGGTGCGATTTCCGAGTTATCGCCCTTGATTACTTCAAAATATCTTGTGGACTTTAAATTTATACACAGTGTTGAGGTCATGAGACGAGGAATCCTATTGATTTTCAGCAATTTCAGATAATTAATGTCAGAGTTATGGCCCTTGATCACTTCCAAATATCGAGTGGACACTCTAGAGGCCAAAATTATCATCCGATTGACTTTAGATTAATACACAGTTTAAGGTCTTGAGATGAACGAAAAAATATTGAATTTCAATGAATTTTGATAACAGCTAAATCAGTGATATTACATGTTTTGTATACTAAACTTCATCAAAGCCAAACAAATTCTAATGATTTTCTAATAATTACATAATGAATTGTTTCTCTTAATTTTAGTGTAATATAAATGTTTAATTACCGAAAAAAAAGTAAAAATATGTGACAACTGTTGTTAGCTGCTATGGGTGTATCTTTGGATGGGTCGAAAAACCAAGGTCCCGTGTACACATTGACATGCACATGATATATTCCTTGACAGTTGGAATTTGATGTAACTGCCCTGGCAAAATTTCCTTCATAGCACACTGTATGGTGTATGCCTGTCTTTATTAGCCCAGTTGAAAGCAGAACAGTAGGTCTTTAAACCACATTTCATTTTCGTAATATAATTCTCCCTGACTATTAAGATGGGGTTGTCCACCTGTCTGTCCACATTTTTGTAAACACAATATCTCTGCTTCTAATCGATATCTGAATTTGATCATTGAAATTTTCTGCTGTTTGATGCTTTTTAAAAATATAAATGTTCATTTAATTAATATTGATTTGGGGATTGTGGAGGGAGACATTAGTCTCACATTTGGCTTGTTTATACAACATATGTGTTATAAACATCCTTGATATTTAATTGACTCATTTACCTATTTTTAGAGTGATGGAATCTCAACGTTGGAAAAAGAACATGACTATAAAGATGAACATTTCGATTTTATTCAACAGTATATTAGAAAGTTTTGTTTAAATTGTATCCTTTTTATACGCCAAAACGTTGCCCAATTAATGGATGATCTTATGCAGACTGACTCAAAAAATATTTTTTTAGATATGCATGATTAAACACAAAATGGTTTAGGTTCTAGGACAGAAAAGTAATAAAAACATCAAATCCATTCAGATCGCAATTTTGATACTTTTACCTAACTTTGGATTTTGTCGCTATATGTGAGGGGCTCTGGCAAAAACAGGCTCTTCTTGCAAAATTTTAAGATTGAGATTCTGAGAGAATTGGAGTCTGCACATCAAGAGCTTTCTAAAAGTGGATAAATTTTTGAAATCAGATAAAAATTTGGTAAGTTATACCCTTTTCTGGGTTCCGATAATAACTGTCAGAATTATGGCCCTTGATCACTTAAAAAAATCTTGTGGACGCTCTAGAGGCCAAAGTTAACATCCGATTCACTTTAGATTTATACACAGTGTTTAGGGTCATGAGACGAAGAAGCCTATTGATTTTCAGCGATTTCCAATAATAACTGTCAGAGTTATGGCCCTTGATCACTTAAAAAAATCTTGTGGACGCTCTAGAGGCCAAAGTTAATATCCGATTCACTTTAGATTTATACACAGTGTTTAAGGTCATGAGACGAAGAAGCCTATTGATTTTCAGCGATTTCAGATAATAACTGTTCGAGTTATGGCCCTTGATCCCATCAAAAAATCTTGTGGATGCTCTAGAGGCTAAAGTTAATAACCGATTGACTTTAAATTCATACACAGTGTTTAAGGTCATGAGACGAAGAAGTCTATTGATTTTCAGCAATTTCCGATAATTACTGTCAGAGTTATGGCCCTTAATCTCTTTAAAAAATCTTGTTGACGCTCTAGAGGCTAAAGCTAATAACCGATTGACTTTAGATTTATACACAGTGTTGAAGGTCATGAAACGAAGAAGCCTATTGATTTTCAGCAATTTCCAATAATTACTGTCAGAGTTATGGCCCTTGATCTCTTCAAAAATTCTTGTGGATGCTCTAGAGGCCAAAGTTAATATCCGATTGACTTTAAATTTATACACAGTGTTTAAGGGTCATGAGACAAAGAGGCCTATAAATTTTCAGCGTTTCCGATAATTACTGCCCGTCTTCAATTGGCCCAGGTTAGGTGCTTAAGCGTAGGACGTTAAACCCCATTTCATTCATTCATTCCGATAATTACTGACTGAGTTATGGCCCTTGATCACTTTCAACATTTTGTGGATGCTCTAGAGGCTAAAGTTAATATCCGATTGGCTTTAAATTTATACAAATTGTTGAAGGTCATGAGACGAACAAGTATATTGAGTTTCAATGAATTTAGATAACTTGAACAGCATGGAGGAGAACTTTATCAAAGCCAAACAAATTCCAATGATTTTCTGATAATTACATAATGAGTTTTTACTTTTAATCAGATTTTAGTGTATTATAAATGTTTCATTACCGAAAAAAGTAAAATATGCGACAACTCTTGTTGACTGCCCGGATGATTAAGCTGCTGTGGGCGTATGTTTCGTTGCCTGGCAACCTATGTTTAAAATATTTGCCAAATATATATCTAGTATTCTTGTATACAGTACACATATCAAGTCTTTCTTGTAGATAACACAATAGTCTAGCAATATTCAAACGATAGCCTTGTGGATTAGCAGCTATCTTGTTACACTGTTGATCCTAAAATAATATCGAAGATTAAAGGAGACTGAATCTTGTGAATGTTTACATACATGTATATATCATAAGCACTATATAGATCAATATTGGCACGTCTATCGATGTTATAGTCCTGAAATGACCTAGTTTGTGTCGAGTTGATGTTAAACCCCATTTCTCTCTTTCTCTGTCTATCATGATATTCACTCTGTAAATTAAAGACTTTTTACATGATAATAAACACAGTAATCTAATTATACTGTATTTCATAGAAGATTTGTGAAAAACATACTGTATGTCACACCTTACATTTTTGTAGCAAAATATTTGTCTTTTTGAAGAAATCTTCCTTAACTATTGCATAGATGGTGCTTCATTAATATATGCTTCTGTTAAAGAAGATAGAAATTGTGATTTATTATATAAATATTTGACTCACAGAATTTACGGCTTTCCTTTTAATAAACCAGCTTATGTAGTAGAAAAAGATGCTGTATTTGTGTAAGTTGAGATATTTTTACGTCTCTTTTTTTTTACCTGTTCTCATACTATGTATATATTTCCCTCTTTTATTTTCTAAAATGAAATTAAATAATGTTAATAAAGATTACACAAAAGAAATTTTAATTATAAGGTAGAAAATTACTGGAAATTTATCCAAGTTAATGAACACGTAATCTCTTGGGTATAAATTGAGACACTGTCAAAAACAGAAATTTCAATGTTATAATGTGTTTCTAGGAAATACAATATCATGCTAAAACCTGATCCAACATCATACAATAAGATAAGATTTATTTATCGGAGTCCAAATAGATTATTATGTGTAATCATCATTGATAATGCAACACAAACCTTGTAAATATAGATATAATACATGTATGTGCATTAATTGTTTTCTGTTTTTATTAACTTTGATCTATTTAATAGTGTGATTTATCAATTTTCAGCCCGTGTGGTTGGGATAATGAAAAAAAGATAAGTATTTTATATGAAACTATGAATAGTATAAAACCTGAAGATACTTATGATGATATTATAGCGAAACCAATGACCAGAAAGGTAAATATTATACAGAGATGAAATGAGAAAGCTGTACTTTTATAACTTGATCATTGTAAATCTTGATTGAGTGGTATACTTTAATTTTGCAATTTTGAATGTAACAACATCAGATTACGATGATAGAGTGTGAAAGGGATGTTTTCATGATTAATTGATTCTCTCAAACACAAAATCTTTACTTTGACAGATGTTGAAAAGCATTATATTATATAGAGGGGGGAGGGGTATGTGTGTCTTTCAAAAACTAAAATTTTGTGGAAGACGAAGCAATACGTTAATTTACAGGCACATTATTTCAAAACGTGTGAATATGTTTTGTTTTACTGTACAGCAATGTAGACCTAAAATAATGAAAAATGTTGAAATTGAAACTTTCCTTAAACTCAATTCACACATTGTATATTACAGCCAGTCCAGAGAGATGCAGAAATAATAGCAGAAGATGAACAAGTTTTCTTAATGCGACAACAGTCACAGCTTAGTAAACAACCGGCACCGGGACCAGCAGCTGTAAGTTGTAACTAAGATGATATTGATAACACTGCAGGGACAGTCTCTTATCTAACCATTGTCTTTCTAGACATAAAACAAAAACCTGTAGTTTAAATTTAAGCCAAATAATTTTTTTGCTGATTGAGTTTTACCAGCTTATTAAACATAACTAAATACTAGGGCTGCAACGATACGCCAGGTTACGATACGATGCGCATCATGATTCATTGCCTACGATACGATTTGTATCGCGATATAGAAAATAAATTTTGACAGTCTTTCTTTGTGAAAATTCAAAGGTCTGCTTGTATGATTTACTTTATATAAATGTGGTGTTTTCTAGCTAGGTCAACTGACCGTATTTATTTGCTGTCATTCTTAACAGAAAATCCTAAAAATTCCATACTTTTTATGTGACTTATGTTAAGGGGGATTTCGATCTCATTTATCTCAATATTGCTTTTGTCGATCGTGCGACTTCAATTTGGTGTATTCATTACAAGTCTAAAACCAGAAAAATGCAGCCATTTTTGCTGCGACGAAAGAGATCTCTGTAGGCGAGTTTAGATGAGATATGAAGTTGTCAAGGTATTTTCACCAAGAAGATGACACAATTATCATTCATGGAAACAAGATTTATCCTTTATAAGGTCCGTGATTTACCGAATAAACATAATAATTCATCTGTGCAGCCATGTTGCTGCAGCGAGAGGTGATCGGTCATATTACTTGATATTGATATAAGCGGCCCAGTTATTCAGCCAGCGGTAACCGAAGAATTCCGAATGTATGGGCTGCTTATATCAACAAGTCATAAATGACGACACATGATCGAGATTCAATTCAATGATTTCATTGTTTTTTGAGGGCTCTCGGATTCAAAAGGAGCGTGAATATGAACACGCCTGACATGAAATTTAGATGCGCGAGCGCGTACCCAAATAAGCAAGGCCTGTCAGAATATCAGTCTATTTTTGTAAAATTATTATTTGGATAACGAATCGCGATGCGACCATTGTTTATATCGTGCATCATGGATTTTTTAAACATCTCGATTCATCGATGAATCGTTGCAGCCCTACTAAATACTGAATGGGTTCTATATATTTTTTCTAATCTTTTAGGAGAGTACACCTATTCGAACACAGAGACCACAGGCCCAGAGAACACCAGAGCGACCTGGGGGTACTCCTAATACACCTCTTAGAGGAAAGGTAATACTAATATTTTAAAACAAATCTATATCAACAAAAACACAACTAAGTCATGATGTCTAAACGGAGCTGATGCATTTGTGAGTGGATTTGTTTACAAGGCTTGTATTATCACAAACTGGTTCAAAATAAAACAAAAAGTAAGTTTTATGGCCTATGTGCCATGCAGTATGATAAGAGGGAAATATTGCCTGAACAGCGGACATTAATCTAAGAATTGATGGGAAGTTGACAAAACATATAAATGATTTATTGTTATAATATGTCTATTGTTTATTTACAGTCACAAGATGGTAAAGGTGCACCTCCTGGTACAAGTGAAGGGATGTTAGCTAATTTCTTTAACAGTTTACTCAGCAAGAAGACAGGAGCTGCTGGAGCCGGTAAAGGTACCCGTAGTTTAGAATACCTCCCTTTAGCTCTTAAGTAAAATCCATCTTTCAGAAATTATATAAATTTAAAGAAAAAATACTTTAGTCAAGTTGTTAGTGACAGATTGTTGAACTTGTCAAAGTTTTAAAATGCACTAATGTGAAATTGTTTGGTTTGAAAAAAAGATGAGAGGCCAGGATACAAGCCTATATTATTGTCTCAATTAACTGTTGAGAGACCAGGTGAAATTATATTTAGCAAGACAGATTGCAGGATTGATACATAATTTAATTGGTTAAAATGTGACACTGTTAAGAAGAGATCATGGATTTTCAAGAGCTAGATATAGAAATTATCCCTTAATCAATCTTAGTTTAGTCTTCCTCACTTGTAATCAATCGTCATCTCCTGATGTCTTTGTCCGAAACTTTGTTTCAAAATGGCTCTTTTGGTTTGTGATTAGGTTTACTTCTCTTCTTTCTTCTATAGCTATAGTAGCCTATCTATCTCATGAATGGGGGCATGAATTCTGTATTATTAAACCTGTGTATAGAATTCCAAGTTAGTCTTGTAATATATGTCTCCTTCTTTCAGTTCATAATGCAAGACGGTAATAACGAGACTATAAGAATTGTATTATGTTGAATCTTGTTGATATTTACATGTTTTACTAGACTACAATTGATGTGGATATATAATGTTGTCATCCTGGTCCATCTGTCAGTCAATTTGTCCAAACATCCTTCTACATGGCATACACCTGTCAGGTTATTCCATATCAAAGCGAATCAAGTGATCTCTTGCAAAATGTGGGTTTATCTTGCCCTACAACCGCTGGTTTTCATTTGATTTTAATGAAACTTGTTATATTCCTTTATATGTATGAGATTTCCGATACACTTGGAACTTGAATCATTTTCTCTATTTATATAGTAGCTTTCACTTTGATAAACTAACACTCCAAACTTAGACTTGTTTGACTGCTGCCATTCTGTGGCGACATCTCAGTTTTATGTTTTACAATTTTGTTGATATTAATTGTTGTACAAGTTCATAATTCATTTGTTATTTCTATAGTTTTCATCTATATAGTATGTATTAAATTCCAATATTATTATATGATGAATTGAACCAGTAAGAATACAATTTATACATGGTTCATAATGATAATTATAATTTGTCATGAATCGGATTTATTATGGTTATATATTTTACCAGATTCTAGTTATACCATCAAAGTATTCTATAATTTAAAATTATGCTACTTCTTTCGTTTTTGTTACGATTTTTAATCAATTTCCCCTATTTCATACTTTCAGACAAGGCATCAGTGACCAGAGACGCAGCGGCAGAATTAGAGCGTATGACACGGGGCAAGAAAGCGACAACACCGGAAGTTAACTCCAATAATGATGCCAGTGCTTCAAGTTCCTGATGATTTCTAAAGGGTTTGTGGCTTCAATTTTGATTCTACGGAGGCTGTAAATTGTGTTGTGTTGTCTATTTGCAATTTGGTTCGCCTTGCAATACTTGCTTATTACCATATCACATATAACTGCTGCTTGCCCTTAAACATATTAAAAAAACAGTGATGAGTCAAAAGCTTGGAGAAAGTTAGTTGAACAATTAGATTATTTCTTCCAGTATAAAACAGTTTAACATTCCCTGTCATTCAAAAATATTTAGTATTTCTAAACCTTGCATAAACATCTATTATAACAAGCAAATCAGATTTAAAGATATCGTTTAATTGACTCCTTAATATAGAATAAGACAAGTTGAAAAGAACATCACAACACATGCCTCTAATATCAAGAATCATGTTAAGAAAACTTTAGGAGACCTGTTCATAATTTAGTCATTGCATAGTAACTGACTTGTAAATTGCATTTGTTAAATTAATGGAATTTCTTCATTCTATATATTATTATATATGTGTAAATAGTTATCACTTCTCCTATATAAAAAGTTTGTTAAAATTATGTGGAGTGGGCAACATATTCCTCCCTATTCAAAATAGTCCTTTTATATTGATAATAGATATAGGGTATGATTGAATGGATGAAGGGCTAGTCCCAAACTGGCTCAAAGTTAGGTTTCTATTGTTAAGTGAAGGATAGTTTCAAAGAAAATGTGAATAACAAATTTAATCGGCTGTTGAATTCACAATTTCTTTGGGTTTTTAGTAGAATAATTTATTAATTAACAGGCCATAGAACAATTCCACAGATAACAAAAGTTTCTTTGTTGCATCTTCTGTTAAACAGATTTTACATGCATATTTTGATTATTTTTTTATTTTTTAAGTGTCAATTAGCTTCAATGGTGGAAGGATTTCTTCTCTTAATTACCTCACTGTTAAGTGTGGTTTAATGGTCAAGAGCAAGACGTTATGTTATATATTGTAACAACAAGAGGACCGTGAGGTCCGAGTGTTTTTACAATATATTACGCAATGTCTTAAGCTTGAGAGCATTTAACGACTTAAAATACAGACACTCCGCATGTGCGTTTACAGTGAACTACGTCACTTGAGTCTAATATTTTGATAATGTACTATTGGCAAGTTGCCTGTACATTATTTATTTTACCTCTTCAAGAATCTTGAAAAATTAATTTGCTGCGTTGTATATTTTTCTAAAAGTTCCCAATTGTTTCAACATATAGAACAGCTTATTTTATTACTAGTACAAAGGAGTGTAGAAAGAATATTATTCTCCAATAACTAGTCTTTAAATGCGAGTCCTGGGTATCAAGTATTGTGTTTTGTAATCCATTATTGATTATCTCCCCTTGATGCTAAATACATAAAAAAAACTAAGTTCAGTTTGATATTATTATATTATGCAAGGACATTTACTTTCTTCAAAATTAAATCTAGAACATGTATCTATCAAAAATTTAAAATCCCCACATTTAATGAACTGGGAAGATCTCATAAATTTGATTAGTTTTTTCTACTAGTACATGTATGTGCAAGATGTGAGGGAACTTGCGTAAAATTGGGCTTTCAAAATTAAATTGGGAGGTAAAATAAAAAAAACGGCTATATTTGAGATTGTGGTATATTTACCATGTGAAATAGACTTCATGTATATGAACAGTACTATTATTATTATTATATGTCAAGTGTTCACATTTATAAATATATGTAATAATAACTTAGTGTATATAGATACAAATATCTTTTATAATGATATTACCTGCTGTCATTGAAAGAAAAAAATAAATTACACATCATTCAAGTTTTCCCTCATGCTTTTTGTCTATTTGAATGCTCTTATGTGTAATTCTCAAGTTATTTCTGATATGAATTAATTTTAATAATTTATTGCTTATTATTTGATCTATATTACCAGTTGTGTATGTCACATCTTGTGAATGTGTAGATATATCTATATTATTAATATATAAAGATGGTAAGGGTTCTCCTTTCCTTAATAGTTAACTCATCAATTTGGTTTTCTTGACTTTATTAATAAAACTATTTTGAGAATTGCGTATTCACTATGTTTGGTAGCCAAACAGTTTTTTTAAGGAACAGTTTAATGTTTTGTATGGAATAAAGATATGGCATTTCAGAAGTTAAAGAAATGGATAAAGCGTTTGCGGACTGCTCAAAGTGTTGACATTGTTAAGAAAATGCCAAGAGAACCAAATTGATGAGAAAAACAAGTTTTTCCTTTCCATTGGGGCTACAGTCTTGTTTTTGTTACAGTGAAAATGTTTGTTTTTGTAAACATTTATATGCAGCAGTTATGCAAATGATAAATATGTTATATTTATAAGTTGCTGTTTATAATTAATTTGTTGTATATTATGTTTATTATTGTAATATTATAATTAGTTTTTCGTAGATATAAATAGTTGTTAATTAATATATAAATATACCAGATATCTGCCTATAAATTGCACTGGTAGAATATTGACACACCAACCCTGAAACATGAATTAGTTGAACCAGTGTATTCTTGAAATAGGGATAATATACTGGTATGTTTTTTGCCACACCTTTTATTTCAAGCAATAGGAAGTAGAGTGGCAATTTTTTATATTTTAAAACCTGTGCCATTTAATTGTAAAAAGATGGAAAATACAAAAGTAACCTTCTGTTGCCTTCGTGTGTTAAATCTGTGATCTTTTTTTTTCGCCATGAAAATAAATTGATAAATCTGTACATTTATCTGTACAGTTTAGTAGTGGACTAAAATTAGCATTTGGTTTAGTACTAGTTGGCCCGATATGCTGAGTTGAAATGAGTGGTTATTTTCCCTAAATTAAGATATTTGACATGGGTAGTGTTGATGTTGATAGTAAAAAAAAAGAAAAATACTCAACTATAATCCGAAAAAGTAGGTGTATAAATTTTTATCTGTAAACAAGGGATGCATATAATACCTAGTTTACAAGTTATTTCATCATAGAATATATTATAACCGATAACCTATTATTATAATCGTTTCAGCTCACTGTAGAAAAATCATTGCTCAAATCTACACCATTGCCCGCACAAAATCAGCCCCTTATAAAACTTTATTAAGAATGCATTGAATGGCTTCTCTAAATATAAAAGCATTAGAAAGATATTTATGATGGAAAATCCTTGAGCGTAAACATGTCATTTAATTTTTTTTGTTAATCTCTATTGTCATATTTAATTAACAAACATTATAATTTATATTATAGACACTCAAGTTAAAACACTATTTCATCCTGGAGTAAAACAGTAAACAGGTTATTAATCTAAAGAGATATATACAACTTGGGTATTAAGAACTTCATTTTTAGTTCATTGAAATAGTATCATTTGGTCATCTATTTAGTGCAATTCTTGTAGAATCTTGAATTCAATTTAGAATTAGATAAAGTAGGATTCAACAAATGCTTGATATGTAATTGTATAAAAGTAATTCCATTGAATTTATAAAATATTTATTAAATTTTTATTTCTTAGCTTGTTTATAATGTGCATTTCTCATAATGTATGTGTTAGGACAAGGGTCCTATTTCTCAAGAAAATACTTTTGGCAATGTTTTAACACCAGTCAACAACTTGTATTCAGTTCTGAATTCAACTTGTTCAGCAATAGTCATCAAATTTATTTAGAAATTTGTTCCCTTGTTCCTAAAACACTGGTATGTATAGTCATTTGTTATTCAATATTTCAATATTATGGTTATATTATTACATATTTGAGGAAGTCAGCTTATAGAGTAGTAATGGTAGTAGTGTAGTGTGATATTAAGTTATTTACTGCTTTAAGACCAATATGATTTGTATACATCTAGTGCTAATTGTTTTTTTATTTTTTACCTATTGTGATCAGGGAAAATCTTTCTATATTAACAGATACCATACAACTTATTCTATGAAAGATAGCTTTATGGCAAATAAACACAAGTACAAAATAGCCTAAAATGGCTCTGTCTATGCCACTTTTATATCTGACATGTCTGGTTCTGGGATTCGGTTTGTCTTGGTGGCACAGATTAATAATAATAATAATGAGTACATTTATAATGCGCTATATCCACAAACCAAGTTTATGCTCAAAGCGCTACACAATTACTATCCCGGTCTCTAGGATTCAGGTAAGCCTGATTACCTCCCTTTACAACTCTTAGAAAGAGCTCCAACATATGCAGCTTCAACTTGAAGTTTCAAGGAGCGCAACAGTTTTTTGTGTCAAATACACCATCCTACCGGTACCCATTTACAGCTGGGTAGACTGGAATGCAGGGATGAAGTGTCTTTTTCAAGGACACAAGAACTCGGCGCACAATTCGGGTCTCGAACCTGCAACCGCTAGGTTACAAATCCTACTCTCTAACCTTTGCGCCAAATCCTTCCCTTGAAACAAGTACAAAACAAATCTATTATTGTATACTTTAATATCAGGATTTATCAAATTATACATTGGCTATACAAAAAGAAGTTATTAAAATAGAAATTTATATTTGAAAGATCTGCTAATTGAATGCTGATTGTGTTTATAATGAAAATGGCTGCTTTTATAAGATCTAGTCACAGTACAATATTATTAACTTGCACTTTGTACATAATTGATATCTGTGCAAGTATTAATGTGCACCATCAATTTGTTTTGAAATTAAAGTGGGAGAAAATAGCCCCTTTGATGGGTTCTTTTTACATGTATTTTTAACATGTAGACAAATGTTCCCCTATTAAAAGTATCAAATAAGTGTACCTTTCTCTGTAGTTTTGCTTATGTTAATGTAATTTGTACTTGCTTTGCTTAAAATTAAATGCACTGAAGTAGTCCATTGCTCTAACTAGGTTATTGGTGAGAGAAATATAATATTTTATATGATAAATTATTAGATTCTAAACTTAAAATTATGACAAGCCATGAAAACTGAAAGTCATCAGTGGTGGGTGTAAGTACAATAATATGAGATGATCAACTAAAAATAGAACTTTGTTTATGAATTGTCTTTTTATTTCAAACAATGAATTATGTTATCAGTGTTTCTCATGTAAATACAGTCTTTACCAGTGAAGTTTTCCCCAGTAATTCAACATGGCTTTCTTGTATTTGGTATAATGTGTGTATATTTACTGTATAGATATAACTGCCTTATTGTCTGTTTATCTGTAGTTCCAATGGGATCTGGAAATCTGTGTTTACTTGAATAAAAAAACCTACAAACACACCTGTCTTTATTATAAACTGTTTGATTTGGGTAACAGTGGTTGGTTGATCAATCTCGGCAAACCTCAGCAGATTCCAGTACCCTACATCTAGCCTCGGCTGTATGACAAGGTCCACAGAGTCTATCAATAGAACTACTTTCAAGTTCCCAGATTACCAACATCGTTGTACATGATGACGAATTTGAAGAATGTTTATCTTATAAAATTTTCAAAGTTTAAAGCTGTTTATCCGATTTTCTTTAGACAAGGACAAGTTTTCACTGAAAATTATAACACTTTTTGAACAACGAAATTTTGAGTACTTCTTTCTAAAAGCGGCAGTTTCCCTTATAAGTAAAGATAGTAAGCTGGCACTGCCAGGCAGGATACGCCCACATTTTCGAGAGATGGTTAGAGAACAATCAAAATCGAAAGTGATTTTTCCTACAATCAAAGGCTATAATTCATTAAATTACAATTTGATATGCGCAAATATCGAAAAGAATCAAGATCTTTAGGTTATAAACATGCATTTCAAGTTTCATCAAAATCGAATTAAAATTGTGACCTATACTGGGTCCACAACCTTGATATACCATATTTTAACACTATTAGCGTACAAACGGTGGCCATTTTGTCTGGCAATTATGGTTCGATTTCCCTGAAATTCAAACTCAACCTTCCGTATGGTGTAACGGGGATAGAGTCAGGTTTTTTAAATCGGATAATAATCGTGACCCCCAGAGGGACCATAGGCGATTTTTCGAAGAATCAGGGGCCATAATTCAGGAAGCTATGATCTGATATGTGAAAATAACGAAAGGAACAGTATTCGCGTACAAACGGCAGCCATTTTGTATGGCAATTTTATTCCGAATTTTCCCGAAATTCGAACGCAACATTCCTTAGGGTGTAACGGTGATATAATGAAACGATTTTTTAAATCAGATAATAATTGTGACCTCCAGAGGGACCACAAGCTAAACAAAGACGATTTTGCGTATAATCAGGGGCTGTAATTCAGGAAGTTACGATCCGATATGCGGAAATATCGTAAGGAACCAAGATCTTTGGGTTATAACCGTGCATTTCAAGTTTCATCAAAATCGAATTAAAATTGTGACCTCTACAGGGTCCACAACCTTGATATACCATATTTTAACAGTATTCGCGTACGAATGGTGGCCATTTTGTATCAAAATTGAATTAAAATTGTGATCTCTACAGGGTCCACAACCTTGATATACCATTTTTTAACAGTATTCGCGTACGACCGGCGGCCATTTTGTATGGTAATTTTGGTCCGATTTTTCCGAAATTTGAACTCAACCTTCCGTATGGTGTAACGGGGATATAATCGAACGGTTTTTCAAATCGGATAATAATTGTGACCTCCAGAGAGACCACAAGCTAAACAAAGACGATTTTGCGTATAATCAGGGGCATTAATTCAGGAAGTTACGATCCGATATGCGCAAATATCAAAAGGACCCAAGATCTTTTGGTAATATCCATGCATTTCAAGTTGCGTCAAAATCGAATTAAAATTGGGACCTCTACAGGGTCGACGAGCTTGATATACCATTTTTCAACAGTATTCGCATACGAACGGCGGCCATTTTGTATGGTAATTTTGGTCCAATTTTTCCGAAATTGGTACTTGCCCTTCCATAGGGTGTAACGGTGATATAATCAAACGATTTTTTAAATCGGATAATAATTGTGACCTCTAGAGGAACCACAGGCTAAACAAAGGCGATTTTGCATATAATCAGGGGCCATAATTCAGGAAGTTACAATCCGATATGCGCAAATATTGAAAGGAACCAAGATCTTTGGGTTATATCCATGCATTTCAAGTTTCATCAAAATCAAATTAAAATTGTGACCTCTACAGGGTCCAAAACATTGATATACCATTTAAACAGTATTCGCGTACGATCGCGGCCATTTTGTATGGCAATTTTGGTCCGATTTTTCCGAAATTCAAACGCAACCTTCTTTAGGGTGTAACGGTGATATAATCAAACGATTTTTTAAATCAGATAATAATTGTGACCTCCAGAGGGACCACAAGCTAAACAAAGGCAATTTTGCGTATAATCAGGGGCCATAATTCAGGAAGTTACGATCCGATATGCGCAAATATCGAAAGGAACCAAGATCTATGGGTTATAACCATGCATTTAAAGTTTCATCAATATTGAATTAAAATTGTGACCTCTACAGGGTCCACAACCTTGATATACCATTTTTTAACAGTATTCGTGTACGAACGGCGGCCATTTTGTATGGTAATTTAGGCCCGATTTTTCCGAAATTTGAACTCGACCTTTCTTAGGGTGTAACGATGATATATTCGAACGGTTTTTTAAATCGGATAATAATTGTGATCTCCAGAGGTACCACAAGCTAAAATAGGTGATTTTTCGGACAATCAGGGGCAATAATTCAGGAAATTACGTTCCGATAGGCGCAAATATCGAAAGGAACCAAGATCTATGGGTTATAACCATGCATTTAAAGTTTCATCAAAATTGAATTAAAATTGTGACCTCTACAGGGTCCACAACCTTGATATACCATTTTTTAACAGTATTCGTGTACGAACGGCGGCCATTTTGTATGGTAATTTAGGCCCGATTTTTCCGAAATTTGAACTCGACCTTCCTTAGGGTGTAACGATGATATATTCGAACGGTTTTTTAAATCGGATAATAATTGTGATCTCCAGAGGTACCACAAGCTAAAATAGGTGATTTTTCGGACAATCAGGGGCAATAATTCAGGAAATTACGTTCCGATAGGCGCAAATATCGAAAGGAACCAAGATCTTAGGGTTATAAACATGAATGTAAAGTTTCATTAAAATCGGTTCAAAATTGTGACCTCTATAGGGTCCACAAGCTAAAAACATGATTTTTCGTACAATCAGGGGCCATAATCCATGAAGTTTTGATCCGATACATGCCAATATCGAAAGCAGCCGAGATCTTTGGGGGATAAACCTACATTTCAAGTTTCATCAAAATCGGGTAAGAATTGTGACCTGTAGAGAGTCCACAAACAATTGTGGACGGACGGACGGACGGACAGGGGCGACGACATAATACGTCCACATGAAAATGTGGGCGTATAAAAACCGGTGCCACATTGCAATTGTATAGGCGTAGGTATATATCACTTAGTCATACAGCCGAAGCTGGATGTAGGGTACTGGATCCTCAGTAAAGTTTTGCTCCGCTACTGTATCTAAGAGGGATGACATAGGGTTAAGTTAATGAGGAAGACATTGTCTTAATTGTACTACTGAGATCAAATGTCAGAAAGCCAACAGAGATAAAACGGTGGGGTAACTATTAAACATGTGAATATGTTTTATTCTTTCAAAAAATATAATACACTGTCTTATTTATTGAAGATGTATATAGAAATAGCTGCGATCATATAAACATTTGACTTATTAAAGCACTATATATAGTTACATTTTATACAACTGACATACAATATCAACAGTATATACCAATAGTTACTTTCAGGTTTGTAAAATAAACATGAGATAAACTTCTCCAAAAGTAATAATTCTTGATATAATTATACACAACACGTTATTAAACTGAAGTCTTCTCACTAAATATCTGTATATAGTATACTGAATAACTTGAGATACAAGCATGGATTGTAGAATCAGATCAATAAGGTCCTTTTAACGTCAATGGGATTTAACGTCTAATGTTATGCTCCGGCAGAGCTAATGAAGAGTATCCTTAATTTGCATTATGTTACAATCTTGTCTTGTTTAATCACACCTGGAAGACCAGTCGATAAAAAATCGCACAAAATCTCTACAAAAAAAGACTATAAAGAGCAAGCTATTGTCATGTTTAAATAGATTTTGTCACATTCTATCCACCATACAGCCATTCTTTAATTCACAACAGGACAACAGGAAGATAACAGTTTCACTAACCAGGCACTGGAATGATAATTCTGTAGTCCCATGTTAAGGTAAAGCTCCACACCAATACGTTTACGTTGATTTAAACTCGATTGTTACTATGTAGTCTTTTAATTAAACCTATAAATGGTAATTTATGTCGATGTTCCTTTAATGAATAGTCATGCTTATATTCTTTATATGATGGCCCCCAATCAGCTGCTGGACGTAACGTTTGGCGGAATTTCTGAAAAATAATTTAAAACAGAATGATATAGGCCTTATACATTTGAAAAGCCCCTTTAGATACAGACAATTTATATGGCAATAAAATGAGAAATAATATTCACGTGATCGCAATAACGAAAGACTGAATAGTTTCAACAAAATAATTATATTTATATTATAATTATGTAAATTTTGAGCAAAAAATACCACCATAGAAGCATTTGAAACATACTAATCATTCTTGTATATCTGGTCTTGAGTGTACACGCCTTTGCTTTATTGTCGAATTTGTTAAAAAATGTTCTCGATACTGCATTGTGAAATAAAATGAAGTGTGTGTTTTCTACTTTTCTGAACCAACTAGGTTAATGAAGACAGTCATACGCCATGTGCAACACAGCACCTCGGGGATTTTTTGTATCCCACCGAAGGAATAGGCGCGCGTTCTGCACCACTAAGGAAAGGAAACCACATTGGAAAATCTTTTGATTGAGCTATTGTTTCTTCCCGACTTTGTAAATAAACCACATGTCAGTTCCCATGTCACAGAGAATTATTTCTAACAAATATACTTACTTGAAGTAGGTTACCGTCAGCTTTATAAAGTTCAATCACCATAAATAGGGGAATGGGTATGAGAGGAATAACAGACAATAAAAATCCAACAAATCTTGCCCATTCAGGATAAATATAACCATCGTATGTTGGCATCTTTAGGTTAGATATGGTAAATATCATAGACAACTGTAACAAAATAACAACACATATAATATTTCCGTGTAGAATCACAATTAACTGTAATTATTGATCAAAATGAAAATGGTAAACCAATCCATAAGAAGATATCCTGCCAGTCTGTTAAATTTGAAAGTAGTTTGGAATCTGTCAGTCTGTTAAATTTGAAAGTAGTTTAGAATCTGCCAGTCTGTTAAATTTGAATGTAGTTTAAAAATTAACTAAACGCGAATATTTTTCATTTACTCTCTTATGTATTCATACTGGGTGGATCAAAGCAATATTTTTTACGACCCAATTATGTGTCGCGTGGTAACTGAATATCCGAAAATCCTTACCGGGATCAAATCAAAATCTTCCCTCCCAGCACTCCAACTGATTTATGGCCCGCGTGGTCTTTGCTGTTGCCAAACAATGCCCCCCCCCCTCCATTCGAAACCACAACGTAAGACACATCGGTATTTTTCAATGCACTAGACTAAATGTCCCGCCCCTCAAACAATTCATTATTTATCGCTACTTACAATCATTAGAAATGGTGTGATAAAGCACCAACATATCTTTATTATAATTCCTGGTTTTCTTCCAGTCATTAATTCTATATCTTTACAAAATCGTTCTACACCTAAAACGTATAAATTGGCATGTATATCAAATTATTATTTCAGAAGACGACAGGGACAATAATTTCACACTGAATAAGGGCACACTATAATTTCTTAATTAGACCTAAAATCGTCACATATTGACTACCGATAGGTTATCGATTAAAGGACCAATCCCGATAATATTTTGAGAAAAAAACTGTTTAATTTTGTCTTAAAATTCTTTAAAATCCTCTACCTCAGGGCCGAACAATTAACTCAATATAATTATGTGATACGGTTTCAAACAACTTAAACCCAGCAGTCTTTATCTGAAAATGGAGACCCGTGTCCTAAGCTGTATTATGCGGTTTCTGGATAAAATCAGACTTTATTTTATAAAAATAATGAGTAGGTGAAATTTACCCTTTGTTATCAAGTACAGCAATAATGGACCATTCACCGTATAGACCTCTAAAGGAACTAGTCTCTATCATCCAGAAAAATATTCTACGAATATTAGTCTGGATCCGTTGTCAACATTTGACAAAAATTGGCTTATCATAAACAACGTCTAAGGGAGTTAACTCCTCTTAAAAAAGAATGTTTACACCATGACTTAGCTAAAGAGACTGGATAATAAGACACATTAATAACCAAACTCCCCGTTGCGCATGAGCAATGGGCTTTACGTCAAATATTGAGAACGGTCCCAGACCCTCTGTATGTTGAAGACTAGGAGGTTCTGGGTGACCGAGACTATAAAGGAACGGGAATCGGTTATCGGGTCACCCAACAAAAAATTGACCCGAAATCTTAAAAGGGTTACGTGTCCGGATAAGCAGTTTTGACGTTGACGTCCAAACGACTCAATATTCTGAGCTGGAACCTTGAGACACGGTAGATTCATCGCTCCTCTATATTTTGGCGTTTAAATTTCATACGTAGACAGACTTTTTTTTGGGACCCCGTTCAAATCGGGATAGTCCCTTTAAACAAATCCGGGGTCACGGTGGTTCATTGAGTAAGTCGCTGGAGGTCCCGGGTTCGATTTCGTGTTGGCTGATTTTCTAGTGGTGCAGAACGACCTGACAAGGAACAGTGTCTAGTCGTTCGGATGTTCAGAAAATCGAGGTCTATTTGCGTCTATTAATTATATCTAAACTAATAATATTGAACGATCACTGATGGTGTGGCTGCTTACCAGTCCCATCGCAGATATATCGAAACCAGAAATGATTTATGGCGATTTTAAATATGATCTATGGCGATTTTAAATCTGATTTAACGCGATATAAAGTGGGGGTTGGGATCCACTGATTAGTCCTACAGAAAGCGGGTCTGGGGTCTGTATACTAATATAGAAAAATTAATAAGCAAAAACAATTCTGTTCTACACACATCAGTTAAATCAAAGATTTAAAACGGCATAGCTGAATTATACTTACCATAAATCCAACCAATTATCAAACATTCTAAAAATGAGATTACAAGAACACAAAACGCTGCTACAAACCAATCCATCAGTTGGAATACATAAATACCACCCTAAAAAATTTACCATGTATTTGAAAATAGGAATTGTGAAAAAAATATTAAATCCAAATCAGATTTTGTATTTACGCGCTACTGTTTGTACTGCATTATGTATGAAAGTATTACATAAAATATTATTTGATTAAATATTTAAAAAAAAATATCTACTTACATTTGTTGCTATAGGTAAACCAACCAAATAACATAATGCTGTTAATCCCGCCGTCACCCACATTCGATGTTTTGACAGTTGTTTTGGAAAAGCATCAACTATCCCACTCACCAAACTTTCAAACATACCAAACTGCAAAAGTTTATAAACCCTGGTATAAAGGCTCTTGTTGGTAAATGATTAAACATTATTAGAAATCCCTGATACTTATATTAGAGGAACTCATCTTAACACAAGTTTATTGCACTTATTTAAATATTTTAAATACACTTTATCAAAAAACACACATTAATTTTAAAATTGTATATCGCTCAATATTATAAGTACAAATAAGATATTTTAAATTGAATTCATTGGTATTTAATTCGTCACTACAGTATTAGGACCATACACTAAACACGATATTATTAGATCACCACATTCTCAAATATTTGAATTATAATTTTATATTTTAAATGTTATATTTAAATCAAAGTCAAGCTTAGGCCTGGGTCTGGGCCCCGCGATTTCGGGCGGTTCATGGCAAAAAGAGAAAGAATTCAAATTCCCGATGGAAGTTTCACGGTAATCTATTGGGGCAAGACTGAAATGTCCTTCAAACTTCTCTGTATGTTATTCGGGACTCAAAATATTTCGTATGTGGTCAGATATTATGTAATTATTCTTGTATTACATACCGTTTTATTGTGTGCTTTGCATGCGTACCATTCAAAAGGATAATATGTAATTTAACGTTCACAGTTCGGATAACCCTAGTCTAATTTTGATCAAGAAAAGACATTCTGTCATTAGTTTGAGGACATAGACAATGGATTTCTGACATTATAAGCATCATACATCATTTATAACCATACTACGGTAAACCCACTTTTAGCATTGTATAAATGAAATGAAATAGGGTTTAACGTCCTACTGTTCTATACCTAACCTGGGCTAATGGAAGACGGGCATAGGCCATACAGTGTTCTATGAGGGAAATTTTGCCCGGGAAGCGGCGCTACGGCCTACTCTTATAAGTTATATCGAATTCAAACTGCCAAGGGATCTTTTACGTGCACGCCAATGTGTACATAGGACCTCGGTTTTTCGTCCCATCAGAACGACTAGACAATTACCATTTTATAAATACTTATCTGAAAACAAGAAGCTCATTAATTACCTGACTATCTAGTCCTAGTAACAATAACATTAGAAAGAATAAAACAGCCCAGAATTGGGGTAGAGGTAATTTAGTTATAGCTGCAGGATAAGCTACTAAAGCCAAACCTGGACCTGTATAATAAAAAAAATCATACTTTAATTACAATGCCAGAAGATGGAAATCAACCGTATAATAAAGGGCAAATCTCGATAATTTTTTTGAGAATAAAACTGCTTAAATTTTTGTAAAAAGACCTTAATATCTACCTTAGGGCCGAGCAACTAACTCAATATACCTGATACGTCAAACAACTTAAACCCGCCAGTCTTCATCTGGAAATATAAACCGGTGTCTGGATAAAACCAGACTTTCATTTTATAAAAATAACGTGTACGCGAAGTCGACCATTCGTTATCAAGAACAGCACAAGGGCCATGCACTGCATAGATTTCTAAAAAGGAATTGCAATTGATTATCAGGTCCCCCAACGAAAATAATGACCCGAAATCTTCAATGGGTTATGGCTAAGCGGTTTCCGAGTTTCGACGTTAACGTCTTAACCACTGCATATTTTAAGCTGAAATTTTGTGACAGGGTAAATAAACCATTTCTCTATATTTTGACGATTAACTTTCATACGTATGCCTATACACGGACTTTCATTTTTGATACTCTGTTCAAATCGGGATAGTCCCTTTAATTTAATATGTATTAGTTTGACATTCCAAAGCTGTCTGCTAATCTGTGTTCAACCATTTCAAAATATTCAGGTTGTTTTGGGATTACTATTTATAGATTTATCACTAAATTATTTATCTCTCTTGCTAGAGATTCATATGACAATTATGTACAATCGTTTTTCAATCTCTGAAAATATACTAACCTTCTGTGGCTATTTCTGTGACAGAAACTCCAGCTTCTTTGGCCATAAAGCCTAGAACAGCGAATATAACAAAACCTCCATAGAAACTTGTTAAACCATCTGCTAACGTAGCTATTACAGCATCCCTAGAAGATACGCCAGTTTTAAACCAACACAACAAGATTTAACATAATCTACGGAAGGGATGCATGCATATGAATCCCATTATAAGTAGAGCAATATGGATAGAATGGTGCTTAATTAACAATTAGCACAGCGGTCGGCAAATAGAAGTTTAAAGCCCACTCCACACTAACCAGGTCATTTCGGAACAAACCTATCTTTAGTTCAACATACATTTTGCAAGAGGTAAATCTGCCAACCACAAGTCTATCTTTCGGCTAGAAATTTTATATAAATTATAGACATTTTTACCACAACAAGTCTATATTAATCAACTCTCAATGCCATCTGATGTGTCCAATTTTGGTTAGATTTGAATCCAGCCTGCCGTTCAACGGCTGTTGATGTTTACCCGTAAAAATGAATAATCGAGACTTTGTTTATTATCTAACAACGGTAACAATTACAATCGAGGCTACAGTGTTATTAAAATGGTATTTCTGGGCTCAGAGTGAAGTAATTTGAATGAAAATTTCAGCATATTCCCGTTACATTATCTCATTTAAAACTATTATTGTAAAAACTGTCCGCTATAACAATGCCGCTTTAAATAATTCATTTAGATTCCTTACCTAAAACAGTTATGATGAAATTTATTAAAACTAGACATAGTAATAATACCACCCCATGCTGGACCTAGAGAATAAAATACTTGGAGGCAAGCTTCTGTCCATACCTGTAAATATACAATGTAAGGCTCTTACGATTTACTTATACCATTACCATCACAGAATCCATATTATTCACAAGTAAAGTTCAAAACACACATACACGTGTAACAATTTTCATTTTAAAAATGTGCAGTCAAAGATAAATTAGCCATACTAAAACGTAAACTGGTTAATTGTGTATCGGATTTGCTTAGAAAGACTTGTCGCACTCCCGTGGCACTCTCTGAAATCAATACAGTACAAGTTAGATGTTCAATGTACCGATGGTGATAAGCTTATAAATTTCACATCATTAAACCATGTCTATACGTTTTCCGTTTCCACGGGAGTAAGATTTTATCCGACTCGTTTACGTTCGGGAACAGTAACAACCAGACGAAATGGGCGAGATTAAAGTCCATAGTTTCCAGTGTATACGCTTTGATTACGTTCGTCATTTATTCCACTATTAATCATTTAATATATGCCTTACTTATCGTGGCTACATTTTAGTGAAAACACAGGTAGATCTGTCGGCGATAAAGATCGAAAAAAAGCTGCGTCCAACCCAAGAGTATCATCGTGCCTATAGAGCAATGACCTTTCAAAACCCCTTTAAGTAACTTTAAGAATCACTTGCGAACGGTTTTGAGCTGACACTTTCTCATTTACTTGTATATTTAATAATACCCCCCCCCCCCCTCTTGCCCCAACAATTCGTCAGATTGTCATCATAAATTTCGAACCAAAATACTTACACTAAAGGTAAGCAGCTTGGAGAAATCTGGAGTAATATAGAATAATATACCATCTAAAGCACCTGGTAACATACATCCTCGTATTAGAAATATAGTTAATAATACATATGGCAGTAAAGCTGTAACATACACAACCTGAATGGAAAAAAAGGTAGTACGGGGGTAATTATACGGACTTGGGCCCTGTTTCTCGAAATCTTAACTAAAGATAAACATCCAAATTTTATTAGATACTCAATTTTGATTGGCTAAGCACTAAAATCAATCTAATATTATCCAATCAAATCACTAAAATTTGGATTTTATCGAAGTTAAAATTTCGTGAAACAGGCCCCAGATGAGAAATGATACGATCCAATAGCTGTACAAACAAATTTAAACAACGGTTATACTAACGGTTTATGCCTAGGACACCGCCACTGATCTTAACAGATTAAGGGGGTTGTAGAGATAATTGAATTAAAGGATTAGTATAACTCCTCATTGCCTGTTTATTTAGATGACATTTTTACGAATTTTAACAGTTTTAAATAGAAAACATAATTATACAATTCAACAATGATTAACATTAAAGTATCTGTAATCTAAGTGGGGAAATTAAGATGCGACATCAGCGTATTCACAGATGTTAATGGCACCAGTAAATAGGGTAAGAAATTGTTTCATGATTGTCTTGGTAAGACTTGTATGGAATCTGTAGTTGATCATTTTGGGTAAATAATAACCTTTCCAATCTGCATTAGCAAAAACGGTTGCAAAGATGAACACAGGTCACGAAAAATATCGATTTGGTCATAAACCCTAATCAAATTACCTCTACACTTCTTAATCTGTTATGGAATATAAAAATATTGTAAATATTGTTTACTGTGTCAATACTGAAAAGGATGACAGCCTTCAAGGTAAAAATATGTTCTGTTTGAATCGGTGTGTATGGATAATATTAAGAAAGTTGTACTTACATAACCAAGAGATTTGACGCCTTTTATAAGACAAAGAAATACAAGAACCCAGGCTACTAATAGACAAATAGAAATATGGCCTTGTACTTGACCTAGATCATGTAAACCTGATGATTTACGTAATACATTATACCTGTAAATTAAATATCCAATTATATAAATATAAAATTAAAACCTACACCGAGTAACTTTGTTATGAATTTTCTGTCGTCAGGTAATTTATTTTTACAAAAAAAACCCCAGATAATGAAAACAGTTTAACTAAATACTGTAGACACACAATCATATTTACATCAATTTTTTATTTCTGTATAAAATGCATCTAATTAACTTTGTATTTACAATGTTTGCTTGCATAAATGAAGAAATTCATCTGCATGTAAAAACATTCGATATGCTTAGTGAAACGAACTAATTCAATTGCAATTTTAAGCAACCAAAAAAATTACTCACTGCCAAAATTCTTCTGCTGCAGTCATGCCCACTAGCTCTGAGGAATTTGAACTTGTCCTATTGTCAAATATAATACTAGTAATATTTGAAGAGAAAACTGTGTTGTTATAGTAACTTCCATTGTTTATACTAGAGTTGTCATGGAGATTAAAATTATCACGACATGTTGGAGTGTTCCACCAATGTCCACAAGCTTGCCATGGTAGTTCTTGTTGAAATGAACTAACTAGATAATATAGAACCCATGTTATTACACCATTATAATATATGGTAGCCATTCCTGACACTATCACCATACCATACCCAACACCTGGAATTTAAATTAAAAAAATATGTAACTTGGCAAAACGTTAATAACCATTTAATTTCGCTGCCCATTTAATAACCCGTGTACACGTTGGCCTGCACGTGAAAGAACCATTGACAGTTGGAACTCGCCGTTACACATTTGGAATTCGATATAAGAGTTGGTTGGTTGTATGTCCGATATTTGGGCAAAATTTTCCCCATAGCCGTGGCACACTGTATGGCGTATGCTTGTCTTCATTAAACCCAATTTTATTTCATTTCCTTGCGAGGGAAGTCAGATAGACACTGCCCAGGTTTTTTTTTTGATTTTGAGAATTTCCGTACTCATTTCCCATACCAGAAAACAGTTATAAATTTATCAACAATGTATCTATATTTAATTTATCTATTCCAGATGTGTGTATGTCATCCTATAAAAAACACATCTATATTGCGTATCAGCCTAAAGTATAGAAAACTGATAGTGATGTGACTAGCCAGTGTTTTTGCATGGGGAAATCAGAAGGGCAGTTATTGAAGGCCACTATTGTGATGTCCTTGCCAATTAAAATTAAACAAAGGTTGCCAGACAACGAAACGTTCGTCGGACAGAAGCTTCGTCATCTGGGGATTTCACAAAGGTTATCGTATATCCATTCCTTTGTAGGTAATTAATGTATTTTCAGGGCAGTAAACCGACGAAGGAAACAAGAAATAATTAAAATTTGATTGACTGGTTTCTAATGATGCTATCACAACTGGATGACAACTCTGCTGTATCAAATCAATCGGAAAATAATTTTAGCCACTTTAGTGTCCACAAACCTGATCACGGGTTACAAATCTAAAAATAATTCTCCACTTCTTCATCTCATGAACATCTTGAACATATGCAAATTTTGGAAGTTGTCAAGAGAAGATACCGGGTACTGTTTAAGACCAATGCGTCTCCGTCTTGTGAACATATTAATCTGTCCACAATGTTAGCCTCTAAAACTTCAGCAAGCATATATGAGAGGACGGCGGTGACGACAATATCCATATTGGCGAATAATTTTTTTTTACTAAGTTTCCAAGAGTTTTGTTCATTCTAAACATTCTCAAATTGTAGACTTTTCCCTAAAACTACTTAAATATAACTAAATACTAACCTTTAAATAAAGGACACATTTTCCAGACAAATAAGGAACTGGTGCCTGAAAACTGTCCCAAACATACTTCCAGATAGAAAAGTGGTATACCACATAGTATTAGGAAAAAAAAGAATGGTATAAGAAATGCACCTGGAATTATATATAGAGATAAATATCTATATTGAGAATTATTTTAAGCGAAGAAAGAAAAACAATAGCACGTTGTCAAATAGTAACTTTACCCATGTAAACTGCCTATTCCTGAAGCAATGGCCCGAGAAATCCATATTCACAATGTACCCAATCGTCCAAAAAATACCATTAGATCATATGGACAAACTTAAAAATATTCTAACAGGGGATTATTGGATCAAGATCTATCGTCTTATAGGATCTTTTTGTAATCCCCCCTGTCTAGCTGACGATAAACGTTTGAACAACGGTAGTTTTTTGGATACCAAAAATAGGTACATTACCTCCTCCATTCCTCAAACACAGATACGGAAACCTCCACAAGTTACCAACACCTACTGCATAACCAATCAAAGATAAAACAAAATCAAACTGGCGCGTCCATTGATCTCTATTGACACCATTTTCTTCGGGTGTTATATTAGCACGTTTCTCCTTCCTTTTTCCTCCGGGCAAAAATGTCTGCAGTTCCTGGGAAGCGGCCAGTTCGTTTCCCACGTTCGCCATCTGAAAGTTAAAAATGACCTACATTAATTTATCGAATACACACGTGAACCGACCAGTCTGATCACCAACCCATATTTCCATCGTATGATCGTATTGTCAAACATGAGATGTTTGTTGAGCAAAAAAAAAAAGCACCCCCCCCCCCAAAACCACGTTACCAGTTACCATAATCAGGCGATGATGACTTCTTATACAGCTCAGACTATAGAATATATATGTTACGAATCTGAATTTATACCTCGATATTTAGGTAACATTTCCGGTAATTGTGTTTCTTAGTAACGCATACATGGTGTGAAATAACCTTGGTATCATTTATTAAGATTTGTGTTAATGTTTGTCATCTGTAGCAAAATAATAGCCCGCCAGACGAACCATATATTGACAGACAGAGTTGACCGCCTTCTCTGCCCTCCGCTAAAAGCCGTTTTGAGATCTAATATCGAGTTCTAGTTCCGATGACTTAGACAATTTTTGACATTTCCTTATGCTGTATACTCCAATTTTATTTCATTTTTTTCCCTTGATAATACCCTACATTTATATATTAGAAAATGTTAGTTGTTAAACCCACGCAGCTATTACCATCAAATTGTGGTTTCTTATAAAACTCTTGTAAATTTTTTGTCTGTAATTTCATTTTGAAAACCGTAATAAATTGATATATGGAAGAGAGCCGGCCGAAGTAATGTTAAAGTTTTGGGGGGAAAAAGATCTTATTTTGGAGAATTAAAGAAACAATTTAATTAATGGATGTACAATATGGTAGAATTTAAAAGAGAAATGACGTATTAAATAATTACCTCGTGTAGACCATGAATATTCTGCTCGATAAAATATATATATCCTTGACAAGAATTTGAATTAGGTCTACTAGTATATAAAAATAACAATCCTGTCAAATCCCGTTATTCTGTTCACGAGAGGAAAGGCTCCAGCACAATTATTGTATGATTATGTAAACAGAGACGTATGAATAGTACAAAGTTCGCCAAAGTCAATCACAAAAAATGACATATTACGAAAGAAAAGTAGAGCAAATGAATTGTGTTATCTTTTCTAAATATAGTAAAAAGATCATGTGATACATATAAATCTCGATTAAGTTCATTCACTAGGTATAAGAAGCGTGAGAATGATTTTAATTTGGTGTAGGTGCGTGGTTTATAAAATTAAGTCCGTGGAAGGGCATAGTTTTACCGTAATCTTTTAACAGTAGGCTAACTAACGACCGCAATCCCTTCTGACTAATGAAGTTCCAGGGTTAGAGTTAGGACTAGTCTCTTACAGAAGGTTAATCGCTAATATTTAGGACCAAGGAATTGGCACATTGGCACAATGTAATGTGAATGTATATAAACTGATTTACATTCAATTGTTCTGTTTTTACTCTATAATTTGAAGGCAGTTATATTCGACGAAATAATCCAGAAGTCTCAAACGAATAGCAATCTCTAGCGTCCGACTATTCCATACTCTCCAGATAAGAACATAGAGTCGCCGTTTGAAATGACCTGTGCAATATGTCTAACCCCGTTTTTCGAGTCCCTTGTTACAAATGAAGCCGAAATGCATTATGGTGCACGATTCGTGTACCAATGGTAAAATATTTATTTTGTCTTAAATATAGGATATCAGAAGCCCATTTTTTCCCATTAAGATCACAATATAAATGTTGGTTTAAATTGACAAATAATTTGTGTTTTCAATGTGTTTAAAGAGAAAGAGAGAAATGGTGATTAAAATCCACTCAACACAACAAGATCATTTCGGGACTAACATATGGTCTAATTTTTATTTCAATAATTTCGCTTGCGCGCAGGGGTCTTTAGCAGTGGGAGAAAACCGGAGTGCCCGGAGGAAACCCACGAGGTTGAGAAGGCGCCCTTATCTCCATGCCACATACGCTCACACCAGGGCTCGAAACCTCAGCCGCAAGCTGACCGGCCAACTAGAGGTCGAAGCGCGGCACTCTAGACCACTAGGCCATCCCAACCCCCCAAGTAGTACATGCATATATATTATGCTTTGGACACAAGGGGTTTACAAAATGCCCCGAAAGGTTTGTGATGGTTATCAATTTCCTCTTGAGTCGCATGACATCGCTCTCGTGTGGCTGGAATGTATACACGAAAGCAGAGACTTGCTAGGACATCCGAGGGAAGGTAGGAAGAAAAAACGTACTGCACTTTGGAGAAAGGCAGTGCCGGTAAATTGTTGGTTTTGCTAGAATTGGTTTGATGGGCAATCAGCCATAACATACCATACATTGGCAGTTCGTTGATGGATTATGATTAAATTCTAAAGGGTATCAGCCAAGTTCCATTCGATTCTGTTTGCTAGTGGGAGAGGAATGGTACTTGAGAGTAGGGGATATTTGATTTTTAAGTGTTATTAAAGTCACCTTATGAAACGGACGAAGAAACAAATGACAAAATGAAATGAAGTTCACATTCATCGATTTATTCCAAATGATCGTTAGACTAAGTAAGGCAAAGACTGACCATTATAAGGGTAAAACGATACCCGGGGTCAAACAGCAAAGTTACCACAGCATCACAACAAAGTCAGTAACAGGTAAATCCTCCCCTGTTTGCCAAACAAGCATTGAACCGACGTGGCATACTCCTAATGAGACGTCTAAGGTCATTTTGGTCCAGATTGTCCCATTACTGTTGCAACGCAGCAGCAAGTTATTGGACATTGGCAGGACGTTGTTGACGTTGACGTAACCTCTGTCCAAGCATGTCCCAGGCATGCTCGATGGGGGAGAGGTCGGGACTCAGTGCTGGCCAATGTAATTTGGTGATGTTTTGTTGTTGGAGGTAACCTGTAACGATCCTGGCCCTGTGACATCTTGCGTTGTCATCCTGGAAGATGAAACGGCGGCAATGACGTCGTGCGAACGGCACAACATGGACTGCCAAGTAGTACTGGCCTGTAACACGCCCTGCAACAACATGTAAGGCCGTTCTTCCAGCAACAGTGATGCCTGCCCACACCGTATCAGAACCACCCCCAAATCGAGCATGTCTGATGACGTTAACGTCTTGGAAGCGGTCGTTTCGACGACGCCAGACCCTCCTACGTCTGTCCAAAAAATCAACAGTGAACCTTGACTCATCTGAAAACACCACATTGCCCCAGCTTCGATTATACCAGTGTTTACGATCCCTACACCAACGACGTCTTGCCTGAATGTAATGATCTCTCAAACAAGGGATCACGCGATCACGTCGGGCGCAAAGGTGACACCTATGTAGTCGATTCCGAATCGTCTGGCCACTTACTCTCACACCGGTGTCTGTTTGAAGACGAGCGCTGATCTGATTTGCTGTGATAAGGCCAATGTACGGATAAATCGATCTGGGGCTTCAGTTGTCGCCCTTGGTCGGCCTGAGCGTGGTTTGTCCTGTACAGATGGTGTATCACGGTATCTGGACCATAGCCTGCTTATGACAGACTGAGAAACATTCATCGTCCGCGCCACAACCGCCTGTGTTGTGCCGATCTGTGGCATACCAAGGGCACGTAACCTTTCATTTTGGGTAAGCCGGCGCATATCAAAATTTGTTTTCTGGTCACTAAAACAATTAAACTGATGTTTCCACCCTGGAATTCAATGCCACAATGACTGTAACATTCAAACAAAGTCAGAGTCGTGCAAATCTTGGGCTGGAACCCCATGATGATTCCAAGCATCACCGGCATTCCATGCGGTAGCTATTGGTGCGTTTGGGTGTCACATGTAACTGGAAATGTTTCTTCTGTTAGGTTCTATAGTGATTTTTCGTAGTTATTTGCATATTTTAGTATTAAGCCCCCAAAATCAAATATCCCCTACTTTTTTTGAATAGTATAGGCCTATTAATGGTTATTATGCTCAATGTACCTTATGACAGTTTATATAACTGAAACTCGGTTGTATAAACAATGCACATCTAATGTTTCTAAACAATGACTAGCTAGACGAAGGGATGTCAATTTGGTAAATTCAGCCGCAACATTGAAATTTTCCGTCATTTTCATATAGTTTCAAACCCTATTTCCCAAACTTTTCTGAGGGTGAGGGAGCCTCCACAGTGCCCCCCCCCCCCCGGAGCCCCATCGGTTTTAAGGGCGCCCTGTTTCGTTTGCCCTGATCCAAACTTTCTTATGTCACTTACGGAGGCTTAGGGCGCCACCACAGGCGCGATCCAAAGAGGGCACCAGGAGCAAATGTCCCTACTAAAAAATACTCCCGCCCATGAGAAATAGCGCCGCCGAAATTGACGCACGGAATCAATTACTGACGACTTTGATTGCGGCTCCAAGTGCTTGGAAGACACGTTTGCGGAAATTTAATCTTCATTGGCGGATCCGCGCTCAGTAACTTTGGCATTATATTGGCGCTGCACACCCACTTTAAAAATCTTACATACGGCCCTGTCTCTATGGTGTTCACGGACACAGGCTTCCCCGGCCATTTTATAAGTTGATACATATGTGTAAATTTCACTGGTAATATCTCACGTTTATAAAGTAGGTAAATTTAACTCTTATAGGGTCCATACACGGTCAATAATTCCGTCAATATTATTGACTCAATATATTGACTCAATGTATTGAGTCAATAATATTGACAGGAATTGCCCACACACGAGTCAATATTTCCATCAATAATTTCATCATTTTTTGTTTCATTTTTCAAAATGGATACCATGTTTACTCTTCCAAGGTTGACGATGGAATGAAACTATTGACGCAATTATTGACAGATTCTCCACACACGATCAATATTGTCATTGACCGACTGTCAATTATGGGAGATTAGATAAAAATCTGTCATTTCTCATTATATCAGTTAAAAACTCTGCGGTCGTGGCTTCGATTCCTGCCTTTTCAACATCGTTGGTAGTCAGGTGCGGATCCCGAGGGGGTTTGGGAGATCACCACCTCTTAATCAGCTACATATTTTTTTTTTTAAACGACACTTTTCTGACGCCTCCCCCCCCCCCTTCCTACAAAAAAGATACGTCTCGGGAACCTGGCAAACCCCCTCCCGCCAAATTTACACGACTCCTCCCAGGTACTCCGATTTCCTTCCACAGAAAATTTTCCTGTGCCTCCATAACCGAGCAAATATTTATGTCCCCCCATACAAGAAATTAACTAAATCGAAATAACTATCATGAAAGCAATGCAATTTTCAGCTAACGGGCTACTTGTGTGTTTAGAGTGTATGGAACAACGGGTTCAAATGAAGGTCGTCAAAATAATGTTTAATTTGTGGCAGTCTGTCAATACATTTAAATCTAGGAGAACGTGCTACCGGTACGTTTAAAAAAAACTCATCCCGCTTGAAATAAAATCAAGTTAGTCTACCACAATTTTATATACGCCCATTACGTGATTATTAAGAGCGGATACGCTGCTTGGGCAAGGTTATCGTACCATATTTCTACCGACTTATCAGTTGGTAGAGTGACGAATTCGTCAAGGGGTTAAATAGAAGCTAACAGGTTAGTGGGTGTTGGTTGATAATAAATGAAGATGAAGGAGACTTGATTTGAGACATTTGAAAACTTTTAAATAAAGACATAATCTACGCTCAGTTAACCGAGCAGACCGGCGAACTGCAATTTTCAGTTTTCACCCGAACAGAGCCTATGGATAATAAAGCAACTAACGCATGCTTGTCTGATATGAATGGAGCCCTATAGGCTACTATATGCCAAACTAGTAAATCGATATTTCCCAATATTCTTGAAAGATGTAGCCTATATTCATTAAATAGTCGATAGTAAGACCCTTAACGATACTTTGATAATCCACAGTAGGCTACACCATTTATTAAGACATAACCTAGGCCTACTTGTCGGATTATGTATGTTATTCAACTTATTGTTTATGTTCTAGTCCAAAGTCCATTTTCCTAGCGTTATTAACTCAATTTCGGACTATGTAGGTTATACTTATCCCAGTACATAATTTAATTATTGACATGGTAAATACACAAAATGTGCATGATGTATCACATGTATGTACGGATTGTCTTGGGTAAACACTTTGACAGTCCAAATGACAAATAAGCCTATATAAATAATGTGCTGAGGCCTTTGTCGATTATCTGCCATCATCATAACGATTTAATTCAAGAACTAAGAACAAAATCGATGCATTTGTGTGCACGTAAATAAATAACTAAATCAAGATGATGACATACCCTTTCGATTCCAGTTGGAAATCTAGAACTATATTAAACCTAGATCAGGAAACGGTCCTCCTCTGATACTGATAGACAATAAACAACTAGATCAGATTTTCTCCTGACCTTTGCCGGCTTTGGCATGTGGTCATCAATCAAACAACGAAGTTGGTCATACATACCGATATCCAATTTAAAATGATGTATACTGTCTGTAAGAGACTCCCATACATAAACTGACCTATACCTAACCTTTTAATTTGCACGCATTCGCCATAATCCACACCGCAACATATTCATTATCATTCTTTTTCATGTATCAGGTACGATACAATCCGTTATTTACAGAGGCAGTTGAGAGTTATCTCCCTTACATTAATTATTTATCTTGGTTGAGGGTCATTTAGGGTGCATTGGAAATCCATATATCAAACAATCCGATTAAAACATAGATATATGATTAAAATACAGATCTATATTTCATTTCGTTTATTTTATACCTTCGATGGCCTACACAACATAAAGATCAAATGGGCGGCTTTTGACCCTATAAAATTCATACATTGATTAATCAATCAGCGTTTTCCTTTCTAGCCGTTTCATTGGCTAATCCCTCACTTCAAGCAACACGCCGGTAATAATAACTGGACAGGTGATCCTGTCACTTGTTACACACAGCCGGAGAATTGAAAAGACACCAGATGATTCAATGACCGACGTTTTGACGCTAACCATCACCCACTCATTAACAAAAAGACGTGCCTTTGATTGATCCAATTAATGGGGAATTTCGCAAGACCTTCGTGTTACCGCTGTGAAACAGTTTGGCATGCCATGCATTTGATTTATCCAAACAAGATATCCCCGTTAGACAGGGGCGGGGCGGGGCTTATGGTTCAAACCCCATCCTGCTCAGCTACATAAAAAAGTTGTAAAACAACACTTCATGAGAAAAGTGTAACGGTCGTGTGCTTTACACTTTATTGTCAGATGATGGGATGTGTATGTATGACTAGTAATTAAAAGCTGAACTCCGGTTACAAAAATACCGAAATGATTAAATAAAAAATGTTAACGCCCCAAGCCGCCATACTTGTTTCCAAGTTGTGAAATAAATATGGCAGACATGAGGGCTTATGACGTGGTAAGGTAAGTCGCTCTCACCTCTGTGTGTTTGTTGTCAGCCAGCTGTACACATCCGGTTTTATTGAAAACTTAAAGAGTAGGAAGTTTACAAAATATATATTTTACAAAGATTTTAGAGATTCCTATCGGGATATTTCCCCTTTTTCACTTTTTAAAGTAAATGTTTCATATACATTAGAAGTGTGATAACAACACTAAACCAAACCATTAAGCCAACAATGCACGCGAACTGGGCCATGGCCTGGGAATTTTTCGAAGCATTAATAGATTTTCTCAACTTCCCTTGTCTGTAGTAACTTCTGGTCTGAAAATAATAACAACAGAATAATAAAAATTTACCCGAAATTCCAATTACCATCAAACATAAATTGCCTAACAACGAAACACACGTCACGGCAGCTAATTCGCCCATGCAGTTATGAGCTAAATAAGCTGTAAATTTTCAATAGGACAATATAAATAGAAGCTTATAAGTTGCTAAAAAGATTTCTTTAAAACGAAAATAATTCTGGAAATAACTCTGGCGGCAATTATCGTTAATTATCAAAAATATATTTTTTTTCTGCGGATAATTAAGATATATAAATTCAAAAGTAATTGCAGGAAGACTGAATTTTCTAAGGTACTACGAAGGAGCGCGGCATGTGAGTGATTATCGAAAATTGTTGAAAATCAATAGGCTCACGCTTCTTCGTTTTAATCATTATAGACAAAACATTATAATAGCCTCTGTAGTGCTAACGAGGCATGCACAAGACAGATAGACTGACGGATGATGTTAATACTTCGCCACACGTGAGCGTAAAACGGCATTACTGGTGCATAATTCAATTATTCAAATTATGTAAAATTGCATACACCACGGGTATATAAAAAAGTGAGCTCCAATGTTTGATAAGATTTGTTTCTCTTTTCGGCCGGGGATCACGGTGGCTAAGTGGATAAGGCGCTGGTTCGCTAGCCTGGAGGTCGAGTGTTCGATCCCTGCATTGGCCGAGAAAGTTCATCTCGATTTTCCGATGTGATTTCCCCTTGTCAGTGATACAGAAGGAGGGCCTGACAAGGACAGCTGCCTAGTCGTTCGGGTGGAACGTAAAAACCAAGGTCCCGTGTACACATTGGAGTGCACGTAAAAGATCCATTGGCAGTTTGGATTCGATATAAGAGTAGGCCGTACCGCCGCTGCCCCGGCAAACTTTCCCTCATAGCACACTGTATGGTGTATGCCCGTCTTCAATTAGCTCAGGTTAAGTGCATAACAGTAGGACGTTAAACCCCATTTCATTCATTCATTCATTTTCTTTTCGGCTAATTTTATTTAGGGGGAGTAACAATTGGCATTAGTTTTAATTTCTAATTGGTTTAGGGCTGGAAATGATATCAAGAATTCACATCAACAGTTTTACTTCATCAAGAGATCTCTGGTGAACTTTTATATATATTATATCATTTCAACAAGGAGGTATCGGGTTCCCTCCCGGAATCGGCCGAGGGGTTATTTGGCATTTTCTAGGCTAGTTTCCTCCATGACAGTGGTGCTGGACAGTAGTCATGGGAATGGTGCGATAAACCAAGATATAGCGTGTACGTAAAAGAACACTTGACATTTGAAATTATATATAAGAGAAGGCCGTGGCAACATTTCTCTCATGGCACACGGCCTGTCTTCATGTAATGCAGAAAGGTGGGGCGTTAAACCCCATTTAATTTCTAGATCATTTGATGTTGTCGATTCCCAATAACCTATTGAACCCTGTAAATAAATCAGACAGACATTGCCCTTCTAAAAAAATATAGAACACGGAAATAAAAAGCAAATGTACCAACCTTAAAAGAATAATAAAGTGACAAACAACCAAAAGGAAAAAAGCAAAATAATGTAGTTAAAATTGCGACACACAAATAATCGCTAGGTTGAGTGTTGGTCGCTGTTAGTGTTAGATCCTGTACAATCTGAATAAAATAAATTATATTACATTACATGTACATGCGTTGCGAGCCATTTGTGTCCATTTGAAGGTGCCTTAGAATAGCGATCTAGTCCATCTTATCACGGTAATATAACAACATCAATGTTGATTTAAATTAACCAATAAATCGGGTTTGGAATGTCGAAGACTGTGAATGATATTGAGTTAGCGGTGTTCATATTTATTGGCAACGTGCACCTCAAGTTTTTTCAGATTGTATAACCATGGGCTTACATACTCCTCGCAGGGTTTCGTTTTTATTATTGCTGTAAAGTAAGCAAATTCATATTGCAAATTAAGACTGGCCAAAAGTCCGATTAACAACCAATAGCTAACTGCGTTACAATATGATTACGCTTTAAACAAAGCTCCAAATTGCAATAATATGTTTACATATCGTTACGTCATTACAATATGATTACGCTTTAAACAAAGCTCCAAATTGGATATAATATGTTTACATATCGTTACGTCATGACTAACGATTTTATTATGTCTAATTAACCAGTGCATTGCAGAAAAACAAATTGCGTGACAAACGAGACGATCAACTCGAATACAATGTAAACAATAGTATATGGAGACGAACATGACTACACCGTTCTTATCCCTAAAATAACTGTCCAAAGTTTTAGAGAAGACCCCAGATTAAGCGAAGAGCTGTCATTTTGCTGTACTTGGGGTGGATTTGATTGAATCAGAAGAATAGACACACTCCCTCAAAAACTAAGTTATCAGAAGCCAATCCAGAAATGGGCAGAGACGAAATTCTCAGGCCATTGCTTCACGAATAGTCCCTATTGGCTACAGTGTATTCCTTTTACTTTAATATTTGAAATGAAATGAAATGGGGTTTACATTCCCACTGTTCTTCTCCTTAACTGGGCTAATGGAGACGGGCATACGCCATACAGTGTAATATGAGGGAATTCTTTACCCTTGCAGCTGTGCTATGACCTACTCTTATATCGAATTCCAACTGCCAAGGGATCTTTTGCGTACACGCCAATTTGTACATGGGACCTCGGTTTTTCGTCCCACCCGAACCACTAGACAACTGTCCTTGTCAGGCCCCCGTCCTGCATCACTGACAAGGGTAACCCGTCGGAAAATCTGTATGAACTTTCTCGGCCAATGCAGAGATCGAACATGACCTACAGGCTAGCGAGCCAACGTCCCACCCACTTAGCCCCGTACCCCCCCCCCCCCCAACCCGTCTTATAAAATTAGCCGTTACAAACATCTGAGGAATAAAGAATAATCCTTAGTGGACTTATAACCATGTTCCTTTTTTTTTTACCATTTTCTGAGTAGTTTGCAGGGTGGCACCATAGCATCTTGCCTTTGAACTAATTGACTTCTCTTCATGAAACAGATATTCCTCCTGCAGACAAAGTATAAATTAATAGCTTTTATTGACAGTTAATTCCCGTAGCCGTTTGATGGGGTTACAGTATTACTAAAGTTCTTTCTAGTAGATACACAAATGTTTAGAAGCGTCAGCATTAATTAAACGTTCTAAGTCTGTATAAACCCAAGGTTTGTTTTGGAAAATAGAAAATGCCACAATTGCTTCCCCACAATGATTTTCATTAATTTGGGATAACTTTGACATTAATCTTTCTGATGGGTAAATTAAACTATAGACTAATATAAGACTAACTATTTTAAAGTTCTAGTAACAATAATATCAATCTTCACCAAGTTATGCATGTTCTGTACGTGTAGAAATCGTAGATTGGGCAAATTTGTCTCTGTTATATACTTACCGGCAATTCCATGACGATCTTGACTTCAGCAAAATATCTACGTCAGAGTAAATACAACTGGTTCTCCAATAAATGGACAGCCTTAGATGGAATCTTAGTAAGATATTAGTTTTGTTAATCATACATATAAATTATACATAGTCTGTATCCCGTAATATATACGGACCACATTATAAAAATAAAATTCTGATTCTGCTAAAATCTAGAAATGACTGAGAAAAAAAAGAAACGATCAATATCCACTGTGTCGCGGGTCTATATCTGGAACTTATACTATATAATATGTACTATAAACAAACGGAACGGTCACTCCTTCCTGGAAGTACGGGCAAATTATTAAAAATCGCTAGAATAATAAATCTTAGTCCTTGGGCAAATATTTCTTTCAATCAAATACTTGTGAAAAACCATCCGAAAGGAACTATAGAACAAATGGAATGGGGTTTAACGTACGCCAAACTATATGGGAGACATTTTGCCCGAACAGCGGCTCAATGGCCTACTTATATCCAATTGCAGCTGCCAGGGGCTCTTTTAAGCCAATGTGTACACGGGACTTCGGCTGTTTGTCGCATCCGAACGACTATACGTTGTCCCATTCCCGGTCCTTCACCTGGGACATGAGAGAATCACGAGTCAAATTCAGTAAACAAAGGGACCGAACACGGGACCTTCAGGTTAGCGAGCCAACGTTACATAGCAAACATTTACCGTATGCAAATAAAATGAAATGACCATAAACGCCCTACTGTTCTGCTCCGACAAGACAGGATTTCTGTATAGGACCTACAGCAAGTGAAGGAATTGTGACTGAGCGTAAAATAGTTTTCACTGGTTATATAATTTATTTATCCTAACTGACCATTCTCTAATAGAAGTTTGTAAGCCGATTTAATTTTTGATCGGTAAACAAACCGCCCACACATGATAAATAAAATTAGGCAATTTATCTTCGGGTGCGTTTATCATATAGGTTTGAGTGATACAAAATCATATTTACAATTATAAATACAAATTTATAAATAGTATAACACTAAACGTGTACGCTTACTGCTGTCAACTATTTTTATTTAATACATAATTTAATTCTACTAATAAATACAGGAACGATTTATAATAGTATTAATAAGGGTGGGATTATATTGGTGAAATAAAGTAAATAAATCATTTTTATGGCATTTGGTGTTTTCGGTGTGGATCAGCCATTTACCAATCAATATAGCTTGTAAATTAATGACCTTGAAATACTTTTTTTTGGTCGACAAACAATATAATAAAATTGTTCACCTTCGGATATCCCATGTAGTTGAAATCCAAATATCCAATGTGACTGAAATATAATATGGCACCCATTTCCTTTTTTAAAAATGGCAGTTAATGTGGATATTTCATCAAATGACTAATATATTCTTTACCAGGTTTACAGGGTCGTCAAACACCAACCTCTTTCAGTAATCCAATGTGAAAATTCATAAAAATTAGTATACATCGATTGGATATACCCTGTGATGTCATTTATTTTGGGGAGACTGACAAACAAGAATTAAATATACGTTTTCATATTCTAAAAATGTTCCATCATAAAATGTGGTGCCTTGTCGACGGAACATGGAATAATGCTGTTACTGTTGATTTAATCTGAGGGCCAACACAAATATCTGATAGATTGTCTACCTGCCATATTTCACAGCTTGGACATATTAATATTCTACTCAACAATGCTCACGTGGAGAAGAGGGGAGATGATAAAAAACGAAGGATTTGTATTTACCCCAGGCTATATCTTAAAAGTATGAATTTGCATAAAACAATATTGAGAGTGTATAAACCAGTCAGTAATTTCCACATTTGGTTACGCATATTAAAGTAGCTAAGTCTCTAACTCAATATCTTCCGAAGTTTTCGACCTTGAAAACACGGATTGTTTGTCAATTTAAATCTACGTTGATGTTGTGATCTAATTCCTGGAAAAAATGTGATTCTAATATCCAATGTTGTAGACAAAATAAACCTTTTACCATTAGTACACGAATCGCGTACCCTAATCGCTACATATTCTCACCTCGAGAGCGCGCGCAATAAATAATATCGGTGTAGATGGAATAACCAGCCGCGCTAGCTAATTATTGAAATACAATTCATATGTTAGTCCCGAAATGACCTAGTTTGTGTCGTGGATATTAAATCCCGTTTCTCTCTCTCTCTTAACCATTAATACATAAATACATATTGTATTGCGAAATGATTTTCTTATCACAGACTATACTATTTTATCTCTTTGGTATTCATTACCCTAGATAATACATCTTGATTACATATATTAATAGATTTTGAGGATTGTCATAATTAATGATTTTGTATAAGAACAGTTATGATAGTTTGACGTTTTATTCTCAGTTACGGTCCATCACTGTTTATAGTAATTGTAAATGTGTTTAAAATTTAATATCTTAACATTTCTGTGTTTTCTCTTTTATATTTTACGGTGTGTTGTGTATATTCTGTGATAATTTAAGCGAAATATTTGTCTAATCAACGATTTATATTGCTGAAGTAGAGCTGTATATATGGATATAATGGTAAGCTTTATAGAATTTACACAAATATCGATTTTGATTTCATCATAATTTGGAACGTAAACGTTATCTGCAGTTGAAATTTAGGGTTGTAAAAATCGTCGTGCCCACTGCTAAATTAGATTGAAGACGTCGGCAATGCGTCACTTAGATCCGAACAGTTAAATACCGTTTATATATTTCTACTAAAAACAAACAAAATTCTCAAATTTTAAGACACATATCTCGAAAAATGTAATTAAGTAGCCTATATTTTTAACAGGAGGAATATCTATTCGATCAAGAGGAAGAACCAAGGTTAGCAGAGAAAAGACCGTACAATGCCATCATTCAAAAATCTCCAAAACAAGTCTCATTGGTATGTACACACAAAACATTTATAACGATTGTTTCAATTCTTATTCACAATTTATGTACAACAAATTATGGCAAGCAACAACATTTCCTATCGTGGGTGTCGTACACAAGGTAGAATAATCATACGGAACATTTGATACTACTTTGAAAACTTAGTATCAACCTTTATTAGTACTTACAGTTGATCTCTTTTGATTGTCTTTAAGGGCCGATTGTGCACCATTGTGAAGGGCCAAGCAACTAAAGTAGACAAGTTTCAACAAAACCGTAATTTCTTCGCCTCGATAGTTCTATTATTGTGGTTATTTTTGATAATATTCTTTTTTTAAGGTGAGTATTTACTTTATTTACTCTTTTGATTAATAGTTTTGGGACTGTACTATATTTAGAGTTGCTCGAAATTTACATTATTATGGCGAGGTGTAACGTGAAGAAAATATAGATTGTGTTTTTTAAATTTATAATGGATCTCGTTTTTAAAATTCCCTTTACTAATGTCTTTATTGTTATTTTATATTTCTAGTCTAAACGCTGCAGAGCTGTTAATAAGATCTGTTATGATTGCAAAGGATACTCAGAACAATTTATTTCCTCGTTCCTTGATAATTGGTTTGCTGCTGTTTTTGCAGTATATATAATAGCTAGAAAATGCTATAATCATGCTTATATAGGTATCTCGCTGAAAATTATTATTAAACTGCACTATTAAACATTTCTCATAAGGAATGCCGCATAGTATTGGGGATGGGGAACGGGGATAATAATATTGTACAACATATAGATCATAATGTATATTTATGTATATTTATATGCTATTTAAATTTAAACTGACTATTATTATATAACTTACATCTTCTTCATAACATCTGTATATTAAACCTAATACGTCTACTAACACGTGGCACTGGTGGAACTCGACTACTCCTTCATTTCTGCCCCCTCCATCTAAAGCAAACCATAAAATCCACGAATTCCGTTGGTCAGAGAATGCGATTTACGGTTACAAAGCCACATTTAATAGGTTATATTGGCCCACTTAGTTGGTGTACTTACGGGCAAAAATGGCAGGAAAACCGCGCTGTGTCATTTCATTACACCGGGATCGAACACAGGACTTTCAGGTTAGCGAGCAAGCGTCCTACTCATTAAAAACTATAGCCTTTACAAGATCTTTTGGAAAATGGGGCATAACTCTGTAACAAAAAGTTGCGAAATGCTGAAATCAATAATTTGAAAAACATCCGTTACAAACTTCATAATCATAAGATTTTCGGCAAAGGGGCGGGAATACCGATATGATTCATCATCTCATGACCACGATGCTTCCCACAGAATTTGAAAAAAAATCTGTCAAAAACTCTAGCCTCTTTTGCGTTCGTAGGTCAATTCTTGACGGACCTACGAACTGGGTGACCACATAATACACCTACACTAAAGTGCGTGTGTATAAAAATGTATTTGGAAACGTTGTCTATCTTCCATAGTTATAGCCCGTATCCTACGACACCCAATCTATCCCAAGTCATACGCTTCAAGCAAGAAAACATATGTCCCAGTCATACGCCTCAATCGTGGACGTGATGTAATTTTATCGCATGTAAAATCTTACGTCCACCCTTCGAGCGATGATCGGAAATTCTCTTACGTCAAGCATTCAAGCGATGACTTGAGACAATCTTGAGACATGGTCGTACGGCTGCGCATGTTGTAAGCATGTTTCCAATTGGATAATATTTAGCATATTTTTTTTTATTTTATCGCATTTCAATCCTTACGTCAAGCCTTTAAGCGATGATCGGAAATTCTAGCTATTGCGCATGCGGTATAATAAACGCTTTCCTAAAACTTTTTGTTTTTGTCGTGGTCGGAGGAGGGAGTGGGGGAGAGGGAGGGGTGCATGCCCTTTTCCTTTAATTTGACTGACGTTAATTTTCTTATACTTAATAACTGTTTTAATCCAAAAAAGATGGCATTGTTTGCAATGGGGAACTAAAACCAATTAAAATGGGCTAAAACAAATTTCTCACAAGTCTGCATGGTTTATTAATAAGGTTGTTGGTTTTTTTTCCTTCGCCTCATTTTATCCTAATAATTTGATGAGACGCACAGGAGCTTAAAAAATGTTTCTGTATTCTATATCATCGTATGCCAGTAGGATGAGCTATAGGCGAGGGTAAGATACGAATAGCACAGCACCTAGGCGTAAGGAAGGTCGAGGTGGGGGGGGGGGGGGGCATTGTCCACGCAAGTCTCGCTAAGGGAAGACAACTCTATTTGAGAGATTGGGTGGCGGGTGCAAAGGGCATGATCGAATATTGGTAATCAAGTGCATCCTAGTCTCGGTTGTCAAGCTATACATCTGTGCCTTTTCAAGCCCGATTGGTGACCTTATTCATCCTACTTTAGCAAAGTCGGGTCGGCCCTGTTATGAAAAATACCTCTCCGTTTATAAAAGAAAATTCCGTATAAAATAAATCGAACCCAATCGTTCCTAATCTGAAGTAGAAAATGACAGCAAGTATATTCAACATTGACGACCCATGAAAATAATGGCGGCATGGGCCTGACGTTAATAGCGTTGAAAGTTACAAAAAAGATAACTTGTTGTCCTGGACTAGGGATTTTATTTTATTTGAGATAATTCACCCGTTTCAATATTATTACCGCCTTGAAGTGGCTAATAACAACGAAATAAATCGACGCCGTTTTTACCGTACGGTAAATTTGTGACCGCCTTCGTATGTATGTTTAAGGCTCGGTTATCCATGGCGTTATCTCGACTCTCCCTGGGTTTCAAGCTTCAGTGTGCGCGGATGACCTGTTTTACGCCAAATATATATTTTTACGTGGCTACCTCACTATGCCCCTCATTAGGGTTAGGGTTATCGATTGAGGACCTATTATATAGGTCAAAGGCCCCTGCCCCCGGGCAACGCTAAAATCAAGTTCTGTGGGGACGGCCCCGGGAGGTGGGGGGGGAAAAATTTTTTGCGCATGTGAATTATATTTTTTTTTTCGCAATTTGACATTTTGGCCTCCGGGGGGTGTCCAGCCCCAAAAAATTAAAGGGGCATGCACCCCCCGGAAAAAAATATTCTGACGTCAAAACTTTCCTTTTGTTATGGCCCTGCCGCCCCCCCCCCCAAATCTAAGGTTCACTCCCCAAGGGGCGGAGCTGTGGACGATTCGATAAGCCATGTTTGCGACACTGCCACGTGCTTGATATTAAAATGTTAGGTCTCATCTTTAAATACGATGGTCCTTATAGCCAACGCTATCGATCCCGCCCTCAACCCCTCGGATCTGACTCATAGAAGCAGAGATATAGGGTCGCAAACATGACCCCTCGTTCCGTTCAGAGTCCAAATATTTTTACCCGATAACACCAATTTTCACCTGTAAACACCCAGATGCACCCCGGGGGGGGGGGCGAGGTTGGGTATTCATAAAGTATATCACCCCAGGGAAGTCGTTTTGTACCCTCAGATCCCCCCCCCTTGGGACCGGAAGTGGGTGAATCGCGGCTTTTTTAACTAAAAGGCCTCAAAGGCCCACTTTGCCTGATTTCCTGATTCGCAATGTCCGATTCTAGGGTGTAGGGCCCTTTTTCGTGGGCCTTGTCCCTTTCGCGGTGATTTCACCCAGAAAAAGCAGTTGCAGAGGTGTAGAATTTTTTCGGAAATCCACACCGGAAGTGGTAGACGTCTGAAAATTGGTGTGGTGACCCAGACCGATGTCCCGACCAAGGATCCGGTGTAAAAATCCGGAATTTTCGGTCGCTTCGGGTTCGGGTGGGGGCACATATGCATTTTTCAGCTATATTTAAAAAAAAAATATCAGCTCTTTTGCGGAAGTATTCCTCGCGGCTATACCCTAAATCGACCCCTTGGAGTCGCGTTGCACCCTTGAAAATTCTCTGCGACCACCGGAAGTGGGTCAGATGGCATCACGATGTTGACTTGACCTTGACCTTGACCTCTAAGGGTCAAACCAAGGTCACCACGCGACTCCCAGGGGTCGATTTAGTTTATGAGGCCGCGACCTCAAGGTCGTCAGAATCCACTAGGGACGAAAGAGTTATGTCCCCTTTGCCCACAGGCGTTTTTCACGATCGAATTGACTTTCTGAGTGATTTTTTCTCCCAAATGGTCTTCCGATGGGCCCAAAAGTGCGTGGCCGGGTAGAACACACCCCCATTTGTTCTTCATTTTTTAAAATCGCAAGTCAAAATTCGTGACCTTGACCCGCTAGGGCTGCCGGAAGTTGTGCGGTTTTTAGCCCCCTGGAGGCCAAACTCATTAAGATAGAACCCTCGGGTCTTGACCTGTCGACCTTCCGTCGTGACTCACATGACCCCAAAATGTCAAGGTCATCTGAAAGGGTCAAGGTCATCCAAATAACTACATACACGCGTGTTCCGGGGCCTATGTTTCGATCCCAGGGCCACGTGGCATATCGAAGGTCATGACCTTGGATGAACACATCAATGCCTTTTCATATGAGACCTTGACCTTCGATCTGACGTTTGACCTTCGGGTCCAAAATACCTCAAAACTTTAGGGACCGTCCAGAAATTCTGAGGATATGTCAAGGTCAAGGTAAAGGTCACGACCCACAAGGACTTTAACCGAGCCGTCCCGTTGGGTTAAGGTGGTGACCCTGGCTGACTTAGCGTGCCCCCTAAGGGACATAGAAAAAAAAATCACCTTTATTCTCACCGGACTTGGAGCAATTTCACCGAGGTTTCGAGGCTTGGTATTCGATAGGTATATCTACCCCGACAAGTCGCTGGGTCACTTCAAAATAAGCGTCCGGCGATCGGAAGTGGGCGAAACGGCCCCATGAAGTAATGTTTGACCTTAACCTTGACCTTTAAGAGCCATGGCGAAAGGGTCATGACCTTGGATGATCACATCAATGGCCTTTCATGCCATACCTTGACCTTTGATCTGACATTTGACCTTGAGGTCGAAAAATTCCAAAAACTTTAGGTACCGTCCAGAATTTCGGCAGAGAGGTCACGGTTGAGGTCATGACTCACAAGCCCGCAGACCGGGACGTCCTGGTGGGTCAAGGTCATGACCTAGTCTGACCTCTCCGACATAGTTCAAAATTCAACTTCAAACTCCCGAACTTTGGGAATTTGACGAAACCGGAAGTTGATGTCCTTGCGGCTACCCACAATCGATCCTTGCGCGTCACGTTAGGATCTCGGATTTTTTCTGCGGCTACCGGAAGTGGGTCAAAATTCGAAACAATATTCCATTTTTGGACGATTGTTCTCAAATTTTAATACAACCTGCGCGTGGGGGATGCGCAGTTCGCATTAAATTTTTAGAAAAATCATTCAAAAATTGAGCAGCTGAGAGAAAATTTGAGTTTTGGGTGCAGAAAAACGGAAAGCCATGATCGCCACCCTGCTTCGTGCCCGATTTGGGAGAGGAAGGCCCCGACTTTTGATACGATGGGGGGGAGTTTTCTGCGCTATTGATTCCGCCCAAAACATCTGGATTCAAACCTATAGGGGCCGAGATATACGGCCGCAAACATGGCCCCTCGTTTTTGGAAACCATGTTTGCCACCCTGCCACGTGCCCGATTTTAGAGAATGGGGCCCTAAGTTTTTGAAACGATGGAGCGAGTTGTCCGGGCTATCGATCCCGCCCAAAACATATAGAATCGGACCAATAGGAGCCTCGATATAGGGCCGCAAACGTAGCGCCGGCCTAAACCTTAAAAAGTGACTTTTGGTGCAGAGGTTTGGGAAGCCATATTTGGCCCCCTACCACGTGCACGAGGTTAGTTTGAGGGACTCGAACTTTTATACAATAGAGGGAGTTGTCCGGGCTATCGATCCCGTCCACAACATCTGGATTCGAACCCATAGAGGCCGAGATATACGGCCGCAAACATGGCCCCTCGTTTTGGGAAGCCATGTTTGACACCCTGCCAAGTGCCCGATATTCTCGGTAGGGGCCTCAACTTTTTATACGATGGGGCGAGTTGTCCGGGCTATCGATCCCGCGCAAAAAATCTAGATTAGAACCCATAGAGGCCGAGAAAAAGGGCCACAAACATAGCGCTTAAAAGAGTGACTCGTTAAGCTAATAAAGTCGAAAAATAGGCAAAAAATAGGCAAATTGCGCGAGCGTGTTTTAGCAGGGGTTAGGGTTGTCGGAATTTCTTCAATTTTCAGAGATTGTAACTTGGGATGTTAGCTAACACATATTATATGAAATTCTTTGCTTTTTTGGCTACCCCCCCCCCCCCCATTTTCGACCATTGCGCATCCGAATCTGGTCTCAAAATTAAAATCGAACATCTAGTTCAACCTCTATTTGAAAGTTGACTCCCTATATACCCCCAGGAAAATGGCCCCCATTCGGCCCATATGGGTCATGGCCCAAGCATTTTTTGAGGAAATTGTGACTTGGACGATAGTGGAGGTACCTAAGTAAGTTTCGAGTGTGTGCGCATGAATCGAAGGGTGTGAGATGCATCCGCGCGCGAGTATTTTCATTTTTTTGGCGATTTTTGACCAATTTTCCTCCGGAAAAGGGCCCGTATTAACCCCCTATGGTCCCGATCGGTCCCAAATTTGGCCCTAACCCTTGGCTACCTGCCCAAAATGAAATACATTTGAACTTGATCGTGATTCCGAGAGGGTCAGGGCGAGCGTTATTTTAGGGGGGGGGGGGGCGTAACGATATTTCCAAAGTCGCGTTTTTCACCCGAAAATCCTAAATAACTTTTTTTTAAAAATGCCCGAATCGCTTCGAAATTTTTCTAATTATAATAATAAAATAATAATTTATTTTTATATAGCGCATTACACACAGTTTCAATGTGCTGTACAAGGCATTACATAATTATAAAATAGGTACATTTGAAAAGAACAAAAATATATAAGAGCAATTAATACAATCAATACAAGTACATACACACATATTCACATACAGACATATTTGCATATTCATATACATGCACATACATAAAAACATGTTCACAAGTAGCATTGTTTGAACAAATGTGTTTTTAAACAGCGTTTAAATGAAGCAATTTCTGCCATTTCACGGAGATGTATTGAGAGAGAGTTCCAGAGTTCAGGAGCCGAGTGTTTAAAAGCAACTACCTTGAGCGAACTGGGTGTTTGAGTTGCATTTGTAACAGTGACAAGTTCGTTCATGTACATAGGTGCTGAACCGTGGATAATTTTGAAAGTTATAGATTGATTTTGAATATTGATTTGGGCTATTGGAAGCCAGTGGAGTTCACGTAGTTAGGGACTGATGGAGCAAACTTGCCTTGTCTTGTAACTAATCGAGCAGCAGAGTTTTGTAAGGTTTGGAGTTTTTGTATTTGGGTGAAGCGTAGGTTGTGATATAGACTGTTGCAATATTTTCTGTGTTCATCTAACAGAGCGACTTTTTCAGTTCAAACCCATCCTTTTCCTCTAGATATGTAATGTGCGCATCTAATAGAGCGACATATACAGCATAAACCCATGATTTCGTCCAGATGTTTAATGTGTTCATCTAACAGTGCGACTTTTACAGTCCAAACCCGTCTTTTCCCCTAGATATTTAACGTGCGCATCTAACAGCGATATTTAGAGCCAAAACCTATCCCCCGACCAGACATTTACTGTATCAGTTGAACAGAGCTACCTTTTCTCAGATATTCAATGTGTGATTGTATCAGGGCAACTTTTACAGCCGAAACCCATGCTTTCCTCTTGATGTTTAATGTGCTCATCTAAATAGAGCGACTTTTATTGTCCAAACTAATCCTTTCCTCTAGATATTTATTGTGTACATCTAACAGAGCGACTTTTACAGCCCAAAACCACCCGTCCTTCTAGATATATTTAATGTGTACATCTAACAGAGCGATATTTAGAGTCAAAACCCACCCCTCCGACCAGATATTTACTGTAACAGTTAAATATCGCGACTTTTTCTCAGATATTCAATGTGTGAATGTAAAAGAGCGACATTTACAGTCAAACCCCGTCCTTTCCTCTCGATATTATTTAATGTGTGCATCTAAAGAGCGACTTTTACAGCCCAAACCCATGATTTTGTCTAGATGTTTAATGTGGTCATCTAACAGAGCGACTTTTACAGCACAAACCCATGATTTTGTCTAGATGTTTAATGTGCGCATCTAAAGAGCGATTTTTACAGCACAAACCCATGATTTCGTTTAGATGTTTAATGTGTTCATCTACCAGAGCGACCTTTACAGGCCAAACCCTCCCTTTCCTATAGATGTTTAATGTGTTCATCTAACAGAGCAACTTTTACAGCCCAAAGCCATCCTTTCCTCTAGATGTTTAATGTGTTCATCTAACAGAGCAACTTTTAAAGCCCAAAGCCACCCTTTCCTCTAGACATTTACTGTATCAGTTGAACAAAGCCACGTTTACACAGCCTAATTTCTAGATATTTAGTGTGTGTACCTAACAGAGCGAAATTAGCGGCCAAAACATATATATATACACACCATCGACCAGACATTAACTAATCCAGATGAACAGAGCGACTTTTGCCGAGATATTGAATCTATGCGTCCAACAGAGCAACTTTTACTGCCGAAACACATCCTTTCATCCAGATATTTAATCTATGTATAATGTAAAGACCAGAAATAATATATTGTTCAAAATTCAATGCCTAATAAAACTATATAAAATTGGACAGGTGACTATGATATCCTAAGGTTAAGGTACGTTCGAAATATTCTCAATAATCTGTAAAAATTATCTGAATCTACAAATCCGTTCAATTTTCTGTATCTAAAAGTTTAGCGAGTCTATGCTCATACTGGTGTTTGTCATATGCATATATTCTATCATCAATAATTTACTTATGGAAGAATGATTGAATGCTATATTAGGGACATTTGATCATTTGATAACGTCGCAATAGCATCAGCGTTAAATTGTAAAGTGACATAACGCCAGTTAATGCTAATGCGATCTAAACGTCCATATTACTTGTTAAGTTATTTCAACTGGACCCCATCTCTTTCCATACAGTTCTTGTCGTTAAATGCCCCGGTGTAAAAATTCTTGTGGACTTGATTTATGACCAATGCATCGATGTCCGATGATCAACGAAGAAATTTTGCTCGTGCGCAACATTTCATATTTTCCTTGAATGCAGAAAACCCTAAGCATCCCCCAGTTCGGTGCCTTCTTATCTGTAGGTGCCCGGGCAAAAGTTTTCTTGACCATGCTTTTTACTCATGATTGGATGCCAAGGGATGACTGGAAAACGAATTTCACTCCTGCTCGAAATTTTACAGTTGACCCCCCCAGGGGGGTCAGAAACCCCCTTCTTGTCTTGAAATGCATCGATGCCCAATGATCACCCCCTTCTTGTCTGGAAATGCCCCAGTGGAAGATTTCTTGTCCACTGGATATGTGATCCATGCATCGATGCCCAATGATCAGCGAAGAAATTTGGCTCTGCGCAATGTTTCATATTTTCCTGTAATACCCATCCCGGGGAGCTTTCTTATCTGTAGATGCCCAGGCGAAATTTTTCTTGTCCATGATTGGATGCCAAGGGATGACTGAAAAACAAATTTCACTCCTGCTCGAAATTTCACAGTTGACCCCCGTGGGGGGTTTTGGAACCCCCTTCTTGTTTGAGAATGCCTGGGAATTTTTTTTCTTGACCCCTTTTTTCTTACTCTATATCCCTCATAGAACATACCATGTGAAAATAAATCTCGTGCTAGAAGTTTTAATTCAAAGCACAATTTGCGATCCCTTTCGGGGGCCTACCCCCCTTATGCCCCAACCGTGATACTTAAGAAATGACTTTTCTCATTCTTATCGATATGCAGTCACATTCTGATGGTCAAACCTTTCGTGCTCAACTTTTTACAGTTCGGTCATCAAGCTCTCAGTCTATTTATAGGGTCTTAAACCAACAGTTTAGGGTTTTCTTGGATATTACCACTTTCCGGTGCACAAAATTTGGTATACTTTGGGGATTTTATAAAGTACACCTAAATAAACGCAAAAATGAATAAAAACGATTTCTTGCAATTTATTTGGGGTAAAATCTTAAATTGATTGGACTACTATCCAGACATTTGACAGCGAAAGTCTTTAAGGATAAATCCTCTAGGTTTTTTTAGTCATACAGTAAGTAAAACCCTATGGGTTTTTGTCATGCGACAACAGTTAGCAGAAATGTAAATAAGCCCTTTCTTGCGTCAATGGTAATTTGAAGATTGAATCATCACAGTATGCTTTGGCGGTTGAAATAAAAAATAAAATTTTGTAATGGCCCAGTGTTTGAGTTAACGTCATACATACAGGGAGCGTTTGCATTTGATTGGTCAATTCATAGAACAAATCCTACGTCAATAGGGCTTGTTCTAAACCTAAGGATTTATCCTTAGGCCAGAAAATCTATAACCTATAGGACAAATTTTTCGGTACACATGAAAGGATTTATGGATATAAAAAACCTCAGGATATAAAGGCTTAAGGTAGCCCAAAATACAACATGTGCACATGATACAAATAGTTAATATTCAGATAAAGTATGGTTCAATGTACAAAATACAAACACTTTATTTTTTGTAATTATTTTTAATAATTAGTCATTTTTAAAAGGTAAGGATTTAGATTATCCTCTGTTTCACAGGGAAACTTTTCCACCTTAACAGAAATTCATATTTCTCTCTCCTTCTTCTCTTTATAACCTTCTCTACTTCATATTCTGAAAAACATAATTTAAAGATTCTGTACATTTCAATAAAAAATTAACCCTGAAAAACAGGTTGTGACATAGGCGTAATAAGCATGGGGTAATGGTATAACCACAAAAAACATTGACATGCCTCATGGATAGGTGGGTAAGACGCTGGCTCGATAGCCTGGAGGTCGGGTGTTCAATCCCTGCATTGGTCAAGAAAGTTCATCCAGATTTTCGGTTGTGGTTTCCCCTTGTCAGTGATGCAGGACGGAGGGTCTGACAAGGACAGCTGTCTAGTTGTTCGGATGGGACTAAAAACCGAGGTTCCGTGCACACATTGGCGTGCAACCGGTAGGGTTGCAAGGGGTGGGAAACTTTCTTGGAATTTTGGAATAAAATTATAATTATTTACTGGAATTTCCTTTTTCTCTGTTACTTTTATCTAACAGTATCAGAAGCTGTTTCGAGCATAGCTTCAATAATTCTTGCAATACCACCTTCATCATTAACAAATGAACATGTTGAAAAGTTGGTCTGTATAAGATCATTAAGATCTAATTTGAAATTGTTCGAAGCTGGAAACAATCTCTTCAGTGTGCTATGAGGGAAATTTTTGCCCAGGCAGTGGCGCTACGGCCTACTCTCATATCGAATTCCAACTGCCAAGGGATCTTTTACGTGCACTCCAATGTGTACACGGGACCTGGGTTTTCCGTCCCATCTGAAGGACTAGGCAACTGTCCTTGTCAGGCCCTCCTTCTGCATCACTGACAAGGGAAATCACGCGGGAAAATCGAGATGAACTTTCTCGGCCAATGCAGGGATCGAAAACCCTACCTCCAGGCTAGCGAACCAGTGCCTTATCCACTGTAATCCCCCATTAAATATAAAAAAAACAACTTTAAAAAACTGTACTGTAAGTAACCGCTAGGTTTGAATTTGGCCCCCTAACCCTTTTGTAGAGTTGTAAAATATGTACAAATTTAAGGGTCAATGTATATAAATTTCACGAAAAAGGCTGACATGCAAGATATGACTACATTTTACAAGAAAACAGAGCAAATCAAATGGGCTTATCCATTCATTGTCCCAATGGATGACATCAAACATGAAAAAAAAACCTGTTGCCTCTATCAAATTCCCAAGGTTTTCGGAAATATAAACAAACCTTACCAGTAGCCATAGCTTCGTCTCTTTCTGAGTGCCTCTTCTTTAGCTCTTTCTTGCTCTTTGAAAGGGAAAATAAAACAAAGTTGAAGTTAATACTTACGGTAGTAAATAGATGAGTAGTCATGTTTATTATTGGAGTAAGTTCAATGTTTATTATTGGATCAGACAAGTATTACAATGAGATGTTGACTGACGCGTGTCTATGCAAAGAGTGAGATAATTAGACCCGAGGTCAAATGTTAAATAAATTACCACCCGAGTAACTCATTATACTATGAGTAATAATATACCACCCGAGTAACTCATTATACTATGAGTAATAATATACATATTATGACAAGGAGAGGTCATTTATTTTGTTGGGCAGTTTCAGTACGATTTATACAAAATTCGAACCCAATTATCATTATGGTTTAACAGTGATGAATGATGATAATGATATATATAGTGAACGTTTTTTTAAATCGGATAAAAATTGGGACCTGTTCAGGTGACCAAAAGCTAAAAACGTGTCTTTTCATACAATTAGAGGCCATAAAGTTAAATAATTACGATCTGATACATGCGAATATCGAAAGGAACCAATATCTTTTGGAGAAAAGCATATATTTCAAATCGGATATATAAGAATTGTGACCTGTAGGGTGGCCACAATAAATTGTGGGGTACTGACGGACAGGGCGACGACAGTAACCACGACATGAAAATGAGGGCGCATAAAAACTAGTATCCAGGTTTGATTTTGGTCCCCTAACATTTAATTGTAAATTATGTACAAATGTCGAATGTTGTGGACCCTCACGAGGCCAGATGTAATTAATTAATATATTGAAAATTTCAGTGAAATTACTTTATTGATATTCTGTGCGAAGTTATTTCCGTTAGTGATATCACACATGTCGGGAAAATATTAGCGTTTATTGCACACATGGTTGGAATTATTTAATCCATTCAATATCTAAGCTATCTGGTCGTCTAAAAAGTTAATTATATGCTTGCCATGTCAAAAAAAGGTATAAATAATAATTAATATAACTTCTGAAGCCATAATGAAATCCCCAAATAGACAAACTGTAATTTTAATTAATAATAGACCACATTTACCGGTCAATTTTGAGCTTCTTGGTACCATACTGGGAGGGTCGCTGTAACACCCCTAATTCGCATAATCGGGTTACCCACCATGTTCTTGTCTACACAAACCAGATCGACACCTACCTGGGATAAGCCGGTAATCTGAAAATAAAAAGAGTTTATTTTATCATCAATATTATCCACAGGTGTAGTATGCCGGTGCAATTAAGATATTCTTTTTATATATCAATAGAATTATCATACTGAAGCGTGGCGCATTGACATTTTGCACGTTCGTAGCCTTGTTCTAGACAAGAGACACATACATTAAGAGGCAAGAGCCATATACCTACCGCAATATATCACGTAGTCGTATGAAGGCAAATGAGTATATAACATTGTAGCTATCATTCAACAACAAGGGCTTGCCATGCACTCAACCCCCACATTTCAAAAGTTAAAATTATTAAGTGTTCATTGGGTCCCTACACTTCACGTGAAATCTGATCGAAAATGGTTCACGACATCTAGAATCTAGCCTCGTTCGATTATATATTTACAAGAAATTACTGCCCTACGGAGGAGAGGCAAACTGACAATGATGACAAATTGACAATGCTCAAATGAAATGGTCCAATGCTTCACACTTGGTAATTTTCGTACAACAAGGGACAATAGTAGAGTCCTCCATAAAAATGAGAACGGGGCGACACCCAAAAAAATGTGGGCGATTAAAACAAATTTACCAAGGAAAAATCTTCTTAGGGTTTTCTTTGGGCCAACAACAGTGGGGAGCTTTTGGGCTATATCTCTGTAGTCATCATCCACCAACAGCCTCCACTGCGCTGTGCAGTCTTCAATGTTTGGTAAGTTTTCTGCAAAACAAACATTAAAATGAAACAATCTAAATGTACAAATTCCAATGATTTATTCATGGGCAAAGAGGTCGATATATTCCGTCCCCTGGCATAAATATTCCTGTTTCATTGTGTTTTAATATTAGAAAGGCCTGCAGAAACAAAAAAAATGTATAGTCTTGCCTATAGGCCTACCCCAACCTTCAATCTCGCCAACAAGAACAATTGTGTGCCTCCTAGTTCTAGGCTAGGCGGGTCGGATGGCAAGTGCGCGCTGTATTAAGCCTAAGGCCTGTCATCATCGAGTCAAATGGCGTGGGTTCGAATCCTCGGTTGTACGTGGGTTTCTCCCATTGCTAAAGACCCCTACGCGCAAGTGAATTATTGAAATAAAATTAAAACCATGCATGTTTATAATTATAATGTTAGTCCCGAAATGACCTAGTTAAACCCCATATATCATATAGTCCCATATTTCTCTCTCTCCCCCCTAGCCTAGGCCTAACCTTGTTTACAACTCAGCGACATTGACGAAGACTGAGCTGGCCTTTCTTTAACAAATGTATTATAGGCTAACCATAGCATAATGGGTTTTATATAATATTTATAAGCTGGTGGAGCCTAACCTTAAATTTTCTAGAACAAGGTCAGTTTTAAATACTAAATAGGGGCGCACTCGATACCATCCTTAGATCGATTATCGGCACAGCAGACAAGAGTTGTCGATTTGATAAAAATAAAAAGCAAACTCGGGACAATATTTTAAAAAATGTAATACTAAAATAAAGCTAGACCTCACCAGCTAAAAACCCGTTTGGGGCCAAAGAAGGCATAGGACTAGACTATGTCTATAATATATCTAGAAAAAAAGTAGGCTTGTCCGGAGCCGGGGCGGAGGCGTACGCTTAGTCAAGTCTATTTTTAGAATCTTGATCCGTGAAAAGTATTTAGAATCTTACCTCTGATTGTGGCAGTATAGCTGTAGGAGTAGAAGAAACTTGTTTCGTTGGCGACATCGTAACGGTAAATTCATAGGCCCGTGTCACAGAGTAAAAAAAACTCCAAGATGTCGAATCGCGCCTAAAACTACCACTTTGATGACGTAGACATGAAATCTGATTGGCTAATATGATTGGAACTGAATCATAGAGGCTTATTGAATAGGGTATACATCAGTTGCATCCGGGTACCTAGTCTATCAGATTATTAATCAAATTCTCAAAAATTTCAATTGAATGTAGGCCTATATATAGCAAAGATGGCGTCGAAAAAAAATGTATTAGGAAAACGTTTATTATACAGCATGCGCAAAAGATAGAATTTCCGATCATCGCTTGAAGGCTTGGCGTAAGGATTTAAATGCGATAAAATAAAAAAAAATATGCTAAATATTATCCAATTGGAAACATGCTTACAACATGCGCAGCCGTACGACCATGTCTCAAGATTGTCTCAAGTCATCGCTTGAATGCTTGACGTAAGAGAATTTCCGATCATCGCTCGAAGGCTGGTCGTAAGATTTTACATGCGATAAAATTACATCACGTCCACGATTGAGGCGTATGACTGGGACATATGTTTTCTTGCTTAAAGCGTATGACTTGAGATGGATTGGGTGCCTACGAGCTAAGTCTAAGAAAATTACTTAGTCCACATTTGTACATTGTGGTTGATAATACCCCATAATCCCAAGGTGTCAGTCTATATGTATCTCCTTTATAAGAAACCTGTACGCTTATGTTTTCCCAAAGATCATGCGGCATTCCTAGAAAACCATACCATCAGCCGCCTCAGGTCCGGAAGTTGGAATTATACACCATTCGGCGACGAAAGACATCAAATCGCGTAACTTTTCAGAGGTCGGAGTTACGGGCTCGATAAACTCTGGATTCCGGCTGCCTGCATAGTTCTTAGAAACATTATAAGATTGCTTAGACCTACACCTATAAGTGTTTTAAATCCATTATGTTGTTTGATGTGCTACTGGTATACAAAAGCATATTAATTTTAGAATAACAAGATTTTCTAAGTTTCATTGATTATACAAAGTACACAGCTTGGAATCAAGTCCATAATTGAGTCAAAATATTAAAGTTCTAGAAAAAAAAAACACAACTGCAAATTACCCCCCCCCCCCCTGGAATATGCACACTAATCTCTAAGTGTGTTCAAAGTGTTCCTGTGATCTACGTCCCCTGAGACATTTTGTTTGGGAATGATTAATTATACTGTAAAACATATTGCGAGCATGAAATTATTGCGACAATTGCTATCGAGGCACTCTCGCAATAATTTTGTGTTCGCAATAATTTCGTGAAAATTAGTTTTAGTTGAGCATTGGTATTATAGGAACACAGACTCAAGTTATTCTAAGATAAACAATTCACAGTTTAATGTTCATAAAAATTTACACACACACCAGCACCAATTGAATCATATCATATTTGCATTGATTTTTCAAATAAAACATATCTCCGTTCACTTGTTGATGATACTCAAATATAAACAGTGTATCCTAAAAAAAAAGGCTTGTTTCAGCAGCGTCTATTGGTGGTTCTGGTAATTTTTTTGTATACACTTTGGCCTTAATCAAGTGTCATTTAAGCACAATTACATTTTTAGCCTTTAAATCAAGTCTTCCATATAGAGTATAAGTGTCATGACACCACCAAACCAAAGCATTAAACCGACAACACACGCCATCTGAGCCAGGGTCTGAGAATGTCTTGCTGCCATTATAGATCTTCTTAACTGCCCTTGCTTATAACAGCGTCTAGTCTTAAATTAGAAATAATACACAATAAAAGATAAGTATATCCATACTATATATTGAGCAACATTTCCCTCTCACTTACTCTCAATATTGACTTATTCTGTTGTCATCCTTAAACTTACAATATTATAGTATTCCTGTGGGTTCCAATCATTATTAAAAATTGAAAGAGTATTGGCGGATTCTAGGGATCTGGACTTTGATTCCACCTTTCTTTGGCAGTGTGTATCTTAATAGCTATTGAGAAAGATTCGGTTTCAGACCAGTTGTTTGCCCCTGAATTTGATAATTTTGCTTACGATCATGGAGGAGATAGACGTTAGACATAATACTTAGTCTCAGTTTAACGTCATTTTTGAAAAAGATTTTCCATGTTCGTGGCGCCTGTAGTGGGATTTTTTTGTCAAGCATTTGAAATATCAACTATTTCCACAAATTTTACTTGGCCCTGTTTACTATTTAAAAGTAGTAGAATACATAACAATAAATATAATAACCTGAAAAGAATAATACATTGAACAACAACCTAACGGGAAGAAACAAAATAGGGTAGTTAAAATGGCGGCCAACAAATTATCGTATGGTTGTTGTTGAAAACTGGCTGTTCTTGGTGCTGGTCCCTGTAAAATATAAATTCAGAAATGTTTTATTCATATATATATATTCAAAATAGAGTATACGAATGGAATGGATGAAATAATGAAAGGACACACAAAATCTATGATAAGCTGTTACCGTTTCTGAAATCTGTCCATCAGATGACCAGCGTATCAGTACAAAATTGTATACGAAACAATGTCTGATTTACAAAGTATAATGACGTATTAAACTATTAATACGTAATATTGACAGATGAAGATGGTGGTAGTAGACCACATTGCTGTGAAAAATCGAGCAGGATAATATAAATAATAAACATAGACGGAAACTGACAGTTGTATTTCATATCACCTAAGACGAACAAACATGAGTGTATGACTATGTGGTATCAATTTTACTACCATGCCCCAAAGGGACAGGTCAACTCTGTTCAGAAAAAAAGTAACAAATATACGTTGACTCAGGATTTTTAAATTGTACCACTGTACCACTTATTGTTATCAATACTTTGATTGACAGCTGATTTTAGCAACAGCGAATCTAAGAGCGATACACCACGCCAAACTTTGTGTCTTCATATAGAATAGACACCAAGTAGGCTAAGGTCTGATTTCTGGGTACATGTATTTGATTAGGCGAATCCAGTCTTATCAATAAAACTCTAATTACTAACCGTTTCAACATCTTTACACACCAAAGTGTCTGTTGGTGATTTTTTTGGATATTTAGGAACAGGGACCATGGTACCGTAAGAATTTTTCTCGCCTAACAATGGCTCTTCTTGGTCGAACAAATATTCCTCCTAAAATATATAAGTTACGGTTGTTTATGTCTCGGTTTTTAACGGAATGTCCACAACTTCACTAAAAACAAAACGTCATTAATATTAAAAAAAGGAATTGTATTTTCTTATGGGTATTTACGGTTTTACATATGAATATTTTAAATCAGATAGCAGATAGGCTTATCTAATAAAATGAAAACCACGTTTTGTAACATAGTTTGAAGAAGGTGAAGATAATAGCTTACCATCATATCCATGTATATCTTTACTTCAGCAACATCAGCCAGGATAGGATTAAAAGGGTAACTGGTCTACCAGAACATATACTGTCAAAGATGAATCTTACAAATTGCAAAGCTCAGATTAAATAATATAAAACAGACTTAACTACACTATAATCCAAATCAACAAATAACTACAATTGTGCTTTTAATCATTATGTACACAATATCCACAGTTTTCTCTTATAAAACGAATTTTATCCAAATGTTTGATAATCACGTTTCTGCTACTCGTGGATAATGAACAACATTTGTATCCATCTAGGGTTTAATAGATTTCAGTAATGGGTCATTAATTAAGTAGAATAATTATGAATCAACAAATAATGCTAATTTTAAAAACAACTGGTATAGAAGCTATGGAAGGGTATCACAATGGTAGTCAACCATGCAATTGCTTTTAATGAGCCGCGAACAAGCTGTAGCTTTTATAGGCGGTAGTGATTTTAATTAAATCATGTAATTGATCTGTACACTGAATACTTCATAGCATGTGGTACATGTATATTCATCTCTCCATCTATTATTTAATCAATGCAAACTCAATTAGTATCTAAAACATTCAATGATATATATTTATTTCAAAATGAACACAAACTAGACACCGAGACTTTGCATTTCAGGTACAAATTTACAAGGTTTTGGTTTTTATTTCTCTATCAGTTTTATGTTATCAGTCATGTAAGCTCAATGACGGAATGATTCAGATTGGGTAAGAAAAAACCCAAATGTTTTCTGAAAATAATGTAGATTCTCTCCGTCTTCTCCAAACATTCGCATGGCGATATTCATGATTTTGAAGCTGGAGGTGGGGGGGGGGGGTGGACGGGAGACAAACATAAATATATTAAAGAAATCACGATTATAACACCATCATATAGCCATTAAATTCTAGGTTTGAAAAATATCAAGGAGAATATCATGACCAACGCCGTGTTTGAGTCTGTGTGGTTTTAATACAGATAAAACAATCGGCATATTCAAAAATATGTTTTATGTTATAACAAATGGAATGGGCTTGTGAAGGCAATTGCGAGAGAATTGCCGGTACTAGTCTATCGGAAAGGTTAATTAGTAATACATGCACTTGTATGCCCTACTACGCACAATTTTTAATTCGAAGCCAAAATATTTAACCAAACTTATTTTCGCGAAAATTTTGCGTGATTTAATTTTAAGAAGATGTAAAACTAGTTAAATATTTTCGTAACATACCCTTTATGTTCCGATTTGACATCATTTTCGTTTTTCTGGACATAAAATGCTTAGTTTTAGATATTATTTTATTGTATTAAGATGTTCCACCTACTTTGTGTACACCTACCACAGGACGTCATTCTGTTATGACGTTGGTATATTATAATTTTTTGATGAAATACAAACAAACCATTGGTGGTGTGCGTGGTGCGCATGCGTCAGGATGGCTGGCTTTCTCTCGCGGCTCTGAAATTTATCCGAATTAACTCATTTTTTTTTTATAGATAATTCAACGCTTGAAGATAAATTACAGAATAGGTAGTAGATCATATTGGTAAAGACTTATTTTTTTTGGGAGTTGTTTATGGCAAACCCCTAAATTTACAGCACAGACTCAAAATCCAACAGGAAAAGTGTTTCACGGAAACCGCCATTTTGTTTGTTTTGACTACGCACACGTAGTCATGTACCGATAGAGCGACCACCCTAGGCGTAAACTAGCCTAATTACTGCATATACCGGAATCACAGAATAGGTAGTAAGTCACTAAACTGGTATAAACTTACTCTTTGGGGGAATTGTCACTGACTAGCCCCTTAGTTCGTATTAAAGTTACAGACTCAAAATAGTCAAAAGCAGCCGAGAACAAATGTCCGTGGCAGGCGCCGTTTCAATTGTTTGTTTACAGAATTATGTAACCTTGGTCTACTGACAAGAACCACAGCCAATTCCCTGTTCACACATATCCTTGAATTATTTTTCTTTAAAAAAAAATATCCTCCGCGTGGGTCACACCCTAAATACAGCTATGTCAATGTTTATGAAATTCGCTACAAGCGATACAGCACCTGCGTCGACCAGCAGAAAACGCACCCGAAATCAGTGAAGAAAGGGATTGACGGGCGAAGAACCTCCTACAGCAACCAGAAACGTAGCAAGACACGCCAAGATGTCGAGGATCAGGCAGTATCTACCACACTGCTCAACTGTCCAGAATGTAAAGAACAAGTGAACGAAAACCACAATGGAGTGGAGTGTGATGGTTGTAGTTTATAGATCCACTGTGTATGTGGTGGTGTAACAGAAGCTCTACACCAAGTTCTGTGTGATGAAAATATTTCTAGCTAAGAAAGCTGGTACTGCCCTCGCCGTGCATTGGGCATCAAGGCAGTGAACGAAGAGGTGAAAGCACTAACTATTGCACACGAACTGCTTCAGCAAGAGGTTGAGGGTGTGAACTCCAGGATCTTCATTGTGGAAAAGAGTGTCGCCCACATCAAGAACCACAACAGACAGAAGATGGCCACCTACAACTGAAGGAAACTGTAGATCTACTATGTACCAACAACCAACCACGAGAAACTAGCTAAGAGAAAGCAGGAAGGTATTACAGAGTTAAATGACAGAATCTCCAGAATAACCAACATAATTTTACACGGACTGATCGAAAGCGCCGAAACTAACACAGAGTTAAAACAGAAGGAGGACGATGCCCAGGTAATAAAAGTTTGCACTGAGATTCTTAATTTGCCAAGAGTTGGTATCGACGAAGTCATCAGACTTGCCACACCAAACGAGGAAGTGGTGAGGGAGAATGCTAGCCACGCCCCTTTCAAGCTGTTTTTTCCACCCAGCGCATAAAAACCAAAGTACTGAAGGCATCCGATGCACTGAAAGACCACTATGGTCAGTTAAAAGATAGAACCCCTTTTCAGAGGGACCAAATGAGATAATTAGTGAAGTTACTGGGAGAATAGCAACAGCGGTCGGACGAAAAGCAGGAAGATACTATCCGGAAGATAAGGAATTACGAAATAATCCAAACGAAGCCACGAAAACCAGTAACATAAAATCTACGAGACGCTGGAAGACCCACATTGATAGTAAAATCACAGTTTCTTTTATTCTAATACCGATAATCTTAAGAACAAAAACAGAACTTTGTATGTTTGTCACACAAAATTCTCCTGATGTCATATGTATGACAGAGTTTGCACCCAAAAATGCTGTAATGCCAACCCAAACTGCCTCGCTGTCCCCGAGGGGTTATGATAACCTCAACACTGTAAAAAGAGGGGTACTTATATGCAGTAAAAAATGTCCTAGCCGGGATTACGATCCTGATCAGAATAACTTCAATTAAATTGTGTTTGATGTGACATCAATATACTGAAAGATGTACGTCTTTTACCTTGATAAATCTACAATTCCACAAATAGCTCTAAAGACAACGACCAGAACATTTCTGAAATCTGCACAAAGACTTCAGCGAAGCATAGAATTGGCGATTTTAATCTCCCTGGCATCGACTAGGACTCGCCGTCAGCACCGATCACCACAAACTCACGAAACTTTGTAGATATGTTCAAAAAGTCCTTCTTGTTCAACTGGTAAATGAACCAACTCACTACCGCCACAACTGTACACCATCAACCATAATACTTAGTCCTAACAAATAATCTCGATCTCGCTTATGATATTACCTACGGCCCTCCGTTAGGAAAGAACCACCATGCCACTCAGAAATTTGATGTACTATGTGCTCCGCCTAAGGGTAAACCGATAAAGAAACCAAACTATAGTAAAGGAGACTTTATCAGTCTTCAACAATCCACGAAGCCTGAAACATCCTCAATGACGTCATGAGTAAAATATTCGCTACTTTCATACGACTAAAAGCATACAATAGTGATGCCCCCCCCCCCATCTAAGCCCCAGTGGTCTAACAAAGAAACTGAAGAAAAGAAAAAACAGAAGAGCCTGGCCTTCCAACGGTACAGAAACAATCGAACAGTTGACAAAACACAGGAGATATGTCACTAGTGGTATCTCCCAAGGATGCGTGCTGGGTCAGATTCTGTTTGTCTGTTACATCAATGACCCACCAGACATGATTAGTACCAACTGCCTAATGTTTGCAGACGAAACGAAAGTGTTCACAGAAATCCACGACAAATCAGACTTAAACAACCTAAGTGGATGGTCTAACAAATGGCTACAACGTTTTAATGCCAGTAAATGCAAGGTACTCAACATCGGCAAGAAGAACATTATCCAACCTCAACTGAAATATTGTCATGTCGTGCGCTATTCACTATTACAAGAAGACGGACAATCGATAGAACAAGTACTTCGCAGACCAGGATCGTGGAGATGTCAATGCAATCTGGAAATTCATGAATGCCAAATACAACACTGTGGCACCTTATACAACAGATATCTACAGTCGTACATGAGGTCACGGGGGTGGCTATAGGCAATAGAAACAACGGAGTGATACAATTTCTTCTACAACCGGGTTTATAACGACTGGAAAAATCTCCCGATCGATGTGATCTCCTCAACGACCCTAAACCAGATAAAAGTCGCCTAAACAAAGCCATGAGTGTTCCCGCATATTCTCATCATATTACCCAACTCACTAGTGCACCACCTCACCACACTCAGCCAGTACAATTGAGTTATACACTGACTTCACAATGTATGGCAAGACTTCAAACTATGAATCTATGTGTAGACAAACTGATAGGCCAAATGGTCGCTCACCTACCTAAATGCCTCGCCAATGATGATGATGATGAAATGCAGTTTGATGCAGTATTCAAACAGCGATTGTCGAGATAAATAGAGCTACCGCCTGTTGCTTGCCTTTGGTCACTAGTTTATCCAACCAGAGTGACGTGTCAACAATTAGACTTAAGAACCTCAATAAGCGCCCGAAAATTTGAAAAATAGACTGCCGAAAATGCAGTTAGGCATTATTTCGGGCACTGATCGCCGAGATAAATAGAGCTTACTAAATACCGTCTGTCGCCTAATCACTGGTTTATCCGACCAGAGAGGAAAGTTTGGTGTCAAATAAACGGAGTGAGTTAATGAAAGTGAATGAATACATTCGCCACAATATTTTGAGAAATGTGGGAATGGGGGATGTAATCACAGTAGAAGGTATTGATTACCGAAATATATCACAAATAATTTTTTTTTGGGGGGGGGGGGCGGAAGCGACCAAACCAAATGTGCTATGTCATCTGTTTCTGATGTGAAACTTGACATTTCTTATCAAATATAATTTTTTTAATCCTAAGCGTGTATATATTCCTTATTTTATTGCATCTTTACAGTCTGGTGAGCGGCTCGCCCTAGCGATACCTATCGTTAGTCACCTTATGGACAATTGTTTATTACATATACAAATTTAAATCATTTATTCCGGGTTATCGTCATTAGTGTTGAAATAAGTTACAGTCTCTAGGAAACAGCATTTCGGTAATATCTTAATCGTGCACACTTGGTACTCAGTAACGCTTTGGATTTATTATGATTAAAGCCGCCTTGATTTGTTTATCGTCAGTTTTAATTAATATTGATCCTTAATATTACTGATCAGTCTCCAGTGCTGCTATCAACATTATGGAATAGAATAAACCCTGTAGCGTAATTTCACCCCAAGATTTCAACACAGCGGTAGAAAATATCATAGGATATGTCAAAGAACCCCAACAATATTTATGTTTTAGTATTTTATTTCCATCAACCTCTTTAATTACTGGGAAGTTGGTAAAAGAGGAGAAACAAGACTGTTGATCTTGGTCCATAATGGACCCAAGGCAGTTTCGAATGGTTTGAAGAATTTTACAGCTTCGGCAGCAACATCAGCTGTTACCTGGGTAGCGTGAGACAAAAACTGAAAAAACAGGAAAAAAAGACTTATTCTATTTTCCAGATTACATTCTATGTAATCGTATTAGTATTGTACGACTTATTATCCCAGACATGGTAGTCACATGCAGCATGCTGGCGCATTCTAATTATTCGCCTCATCTTTTTTTTTAAATATAGATTTTATAACTGATCAGAGAGGTTATGCATATTACTTACGGTTGTGGCAAGGGCCTTGACATTGGTGAGGGATGGCGCCAAGACGTTGGTAGCTGCCTGGGCAATTCCAGAAAAGAATTGGTTCAAACCACCAAATCCATTAGTTAACATACCAACAACATCACCTATGCTATCTTTGACTCCATTAATTAAATCACCTACAACAAATCTTTTGTTCATGCGGGTCAGCTGAAAGCAAAAATGTACACAGTATTAACCGTAAGAAAACAGAACTTAATATTTGAAGCAATGACTGCACCTTGCTTAAAATGTAGCTATATTTACCATTTTAGCAGCTTCAGGAACCAGATTTTCAACCATCTTTTCAAGATCAATATCAAAAAGGTTCTTTGCTGAAAACATGATGTGCAGAATTAATTAAAGAATTTAACTTACTGTTCGAACAAAATATTTGTTAACCAATTTAATTACTAAATCAATGAACGTGACTTTACAACAGGAATGCCTAGAGATCGGTTACTCGATTTGACCAAACATATTTCTAAAGATTAAATGAAAGTAAGAAATATTTTTAAAAAACTTACAGAAAATAGCATGAACATCAGCAGTGAGGTCGGCAATAACTTTTTGGGCAACAGTTTTGATATTACCACCATCAATCATACTCTTAATTCCTTCTTTCAAGTTGGTCAATAAATGGTTGGATAACTAAAATAAAGTAATCCAAACTCACACAAAATAGATTTTCATGATCTATACTACTGACATGGCTTAATCGGTGATAGGTGCGTCATATTTCTAGTTCTATTCTAGAGACACAAATTTAGTTGTCCCGACATAATATACACACGGATACAATTTCTTTCTAAAATGCTTTACTTTTGTATTACCTGCATAGCTCCCTTATAAGCAGCTTCGATCTTTTCGAATATTTGCATAACACCATCTTTAACAAATGCACCAAATTGGGCGGCGATATCGCTAAAAGCAAATACAAAGCATAGATGTTGATGAGTGTTATACAAAAGAACAAATGTAAATTGCAGTGCTTTGATCACTGCAAACACTTGACCTTCAATATTCATACATTATAATCTATAAAGGTACAAATGTTTTATGTTTAATATAATGTCCGGACGACATGCACGAATCTTTGTTAAAGGGCCAATCCCGATAACTTTTTGGGGAATAAAACTGCTTAATTTTGTGTTAAAATCATTTAAAACCCATTATCTAAGGCCGATCAACTAACCCGATTTTTGTGATACGCTTGTAAATAACTTAAACCTGACAGTCTGCATCTGGAAATGGAGACCTTTGTATCATACAGTATCTGGATAAAACCAGACTATTTTCTATAAAAATAATATGTAGGTAAAATTTACCTTTTGTTATCAAGTACAGTACATGGGTCATTCACTGTATAAACCTCTCAAGAAACGTTAATCGATTATAAGGTCACCAAATGAAAAAAATGACCATCAATCTTAAAAGGGTTACGTGTCCGGATAAGCAATTTTGGCGTTCACGTCCAAATGACTCAATATTTTGAGTTGAAATTTTGAGACAAGGTATATACACCATTCCCCTATATTTTGGCGTTTTATTTTCATACATTCTCAAACTTTTATTTTTGAGCCTCTGTATAATACGGGACTGTCCCTTTAAGACATTCTCAAATGTTAGAAATAAACTAAAGTCATATGTTATGCACGGATCAATGTCAAAGCATTCTCCATCGTTAGAATTGAACTGAAGTCATATGTTATGAACGAATCACTGTCAAAGCATTCTCCATTGTTAGAATTGAACTAAAGTCATATGTTATGCACGGATCAATGTCAAAGCATTCTCCATCGTTAGAATTGAACTGAAGTCATATGTTATGAACGAATCACTGTCAAAGCATTCTCCATTGTTAGAATTGAACTGAAGTCATATGCTATGCACGAATCACTGTCAAAGCATTCTCAATTCTTAGAATTGAACTGAAGTCAAGGGCTATACATGAACCTATGTCAAGGCATTTTCCAACGTTAGGAGAGAAGTTATCTGTTATGTTTATTCAAGATTTACCTGAGACCAGATCGTTTTCCCAAAAGAGAAACGGCTGTTGGTAGGAGAGCTGAAAGAATATGATTACATTTTAATAATATAATTCTTTGGTAAGGAAACAATTCATATATCTGAATGATTCGTATTTACAGGTCTAGTATTTACCATGCAAGATGGATAAAAGCTATTTTAAGTATTCCAGATTAAACAAAATACTTACTTGTTACGGCAGTGGTAGCGATTTGACCAACATGACTGGCAAGGTCTACAATAATAAAAATCGTAATTTAAAATTGGAAGTCACAAAATGTTTTTATAGACGGCTCTCCATGACCCCAAAAGAGCTAAACGTTTTAATTGTAAATATTTTAACGTACATTCAGCAGATGTCTTAAGTCCACTCAAAATGTTGTCAAAAAATCCTCTTCGTACCATACCATTAGGGTTAGTTGTATGGGTGAATCTGTCCAAGTAGTTCACTTTATCAACAAATTCTGGGAAAGCTAGAAACAAAGGAAGAAAATTGGGTTTAACGTCCACTCGACACAGACTAGAGGGAAAGCTAGAATATTCTACATAATATTAAATGTTGATTGGATATTAAATGTTGAATAGAATATCAAATTGCAAATAATTTTCAAATTAGACTTCAAAAGTTTATCTAAAACTAAAGAACTGGTCTGCACAGAGCGGTTACTGAACTTTACTTTAATATGTTGTATTATTAGAAATGTTTTCAAATTGAACTGGCTAGATTGATTTTAACTGAAACAAAGCAGTCTGGATAAATGATCAAGTAAAACTATCTCATTGGATAATATTTGTGGGAGATTTGGTGTAAAAACTGATTTCTTAATATTTGTAATATTCTAAGTTACTTACACTCATCAGCGCTTTCGCCGAATTTTTTAAGAACTTCTTTTTCTTTCTCTAATATTGCCATAAGATCGGTAATGTATTTTGGTAAAGGATCTCTACAAATAAACACAAATACTCCGTCGATAAACATGATGCCACTTCTCTAAGAGGTATATCATTTTATTTGTCGAGTTCTCATCGTTAACAGTTTGATTGACTTACATTAAAATGAAATGAACTTCTTTGTCCGACATGGAGAGAAGAAATTTACCGAACTGGTCGCCATATTGTACATTCGACTCGTGCATCTGTTTCTTGCTACATATTAGAACAGCCCTTGGTCGTCTAAAAATGTGTCTCTAGCTGTCTTCCTTCTCCTTCGCGTTGTGTATTTTTACCGGTTTCTTAAGACGTTCGTCTTCTCAGTTATAACAATGCAAGAGTTCGTTTTTACCTTTTATGTAGCAGGTATAGGTATACATACAAGCAAAGTACAGATTACAATTACAGTCAATACTAGCTACGCTCTTCTCAAACATAGATAAACTCGCTGGGCGAGTTTGCTGGTAGGAGTTCTCACATCTTTCTCCTTTCTGGAACCAAAAGTTGTCTGGCGAATTCTCACCAGTAGCATGATTTTGTATCTGATGGATTTGGGCATTAAATTATCTAATTGGTCAGATATGATGTTAATAAGTATAGAGATTGGTCAATTGAGCCCATTACGTCAACAACCCACCCTTATATGGTGGAATGGAAATTCACTAGCAATCATTCCCATGAGATATTAATTATCATGTTGTTGACAATTCGAGCCAGTAATGTTTGGCTAAACTACTCTTTTTATAAACCCATATGTCACTCATACTCTAAGTTGAATTTAGTATTTTAAGTACATATAACCTATCATGTGAAAATATGTTAAGACTTGCCAAATAATTAATTAATATAATATAATCGAACTTCATCCTAAACGTTAATCTTTAAAGCACAAAGTCTACTAAAATATTACATTCGTTCCTTTCTTTAAGACTTTTTGCTCAGTATTAGTTAAAAGATTCCTATGAATCCTTTACAATAAAACATACCAACATCTGTATAATTATATAACTACTCATAAATGTAGCAGAAATCTAAAAATCAACATATATCACCCCCCCCCCACTTGCAAGATTAATGCGAAATGAACAGGTAGGAGTCCCTTAAAACTTCTATGTGCTAAACCCTACAATTATTCATGCATCAGGCAATTCTAAATGATTACTATACTATAAAAGAAATCTGTGAAAAACAAACACAAATAATCAACATCAAAAATCAAAAGTCGCATGCAAAAACTCTCCATAAGTTCATTAATGTACTTCAAAGTCGAATAAAAATTCACTTGAATCTAAACCTAAACACAGAAAACACAAATTATTGTCTTTTTTTAAAATCTTGAAGTGTCCTAATTTGAAAACACTATAACACATCACGTAATATTTTCAAAGTTAAGTTTCACATTAAAGTCTGTATCAGGAACTCTCAATTTGGTAAACTGGTAAACCATAGCTGCTTGGAGTTGTAGTGGTCATTCTCAGCTACCATAGTCTCAAGTTGAAAACTTTCTTCTTCTCTTCTCGAAGGACGATTGGTTTGTACAAGTTTATTCGTCAATCAAACATGTCATTGCTATCAGACCAGACTACTTCTAAATTATTAAAACTTTATTGTGCTATTAATCTAATATTACACTAATATATTATTCCGAAAACTTACTGGCAAACCTTTTCCCTAATTAAAATTAAACTTTATTTAATTATTATAAACTTTGATGTGTCCCTTTAATTATAAACTGTCAAAGTCATTTTGACCTCTTGACCTTACTTTAGTAATCTAGCTACAATTTTATAATGTTCTAGCTCTAAAATTTGTTTTTATAATTCCCGCTTCTGTTTATCGAATTCCGCCAAAACAATTACAATATTATTTATAATTGCGTTTACATTTGTTTAGAATTCCTAGTGTTAGTTTATAGTTTACCGTCAGTAATGTGACCTTTTTTTGACCTAATCATTTACAATTTTAACTGCAGTTTTTTATAAACATTACCCACTATTAAATAAACATCCCTACCAGACTGACACTGACACAAGCTGAGCTCAAACTCATGACAATACCAGACTATAATTTATTTAAAATAGAATGTCAGTCAAATATGGCCAGTACAAGAATGACACCCCATTCCATCCTATAGTATGACTTCAAACCCCAATTTATTTAATTTACCTAGAACTATATCCCTAGCAAATGACTGCATTTTCATTCACCTAGAACACATCCCATATTATATAAACATGACATGCCTAGCTTTTAATTACAAATACAGTATTATACAACATTATATAGAACCATATCCAGAGTAAATAGCTGTACACTCCATTCACTTGAAACAGTCCATATTTATATAAACATGACAGTCAGAATATAACTGACTGATAATAACACATATATCTTACTATATCCAATATATATATTATATCCTATATATTGTGAATTTTGCACATGTCAACTTTAAACAGTATGAATACTATTGTGTAATATAATTCGACCTCATGTCAAATTACACATTCTAATCATCGCGTATTATGTCGACAAAGATTATAACAGCAAAATATATCAATTGTATAGCCTATATATCACGTTCATAAGCAAAAAATGAATTACATAAAGTTTTATACGGACCAAAATGTACCGCATATTTCCTACACTTTTCTACAAAGTGTGCTATTCTTATCTTAACCACCATTCATCTCGTATTAATGACTTTGCGATAATCTCACAATTTAACGAGCCAATAATCTTAGTTGTTTTTTTCTCAGGAAAACCATACCTACATCCCGAGATTTTAACCACATGGGATTTTAACATAACATAATCCCTAGATTTAATTAAATGGGATCTTAACATAACCTAACTTTTTATTCAAAAGCTAAATTATCATAACTTTGAAACCTGGACTAATGATCTCAAAATTACCATACTCTACGTATCTACACGTAACCACCTACATGGACAACACAAAAACACAAATTATAGCAATTCAACTTTGTATTCAAAAGTTGAATTACCCCATTTAGTCTTACTCGACTAAACCCTAATAGGATCTCAAAAATTATATTATATACGAAACAACGAATTTACAGTAGCGAGCAAAGCCATCTTGAAAAACTAGAGTTAAACACTCAGAAACGTCATCCTTAGATCTGCCGTCTAACCACTGCAATCCGGAGACAACATTAATTCCTTATTTTTTTATTCCTTACTTCGTTTCTTTATCCTTATTAATTCTTAGTTATATCAAAGAAAATTTTGTTTGTTTTAAAACGTACTCCGTAGGTAGAAACCCTCACTTTAAACTTTTATTACTCGAATTAACTATAGGTCATGTCGACCTAAACCTATCAATCAAAATTTATGAATGAATATTATTTATTCTCCTGCAGTTAAATTTCAACTATTTACTTTCAAAATAGATTTTAAAACCTAAACGAATATTACTTGGTCATTAAACAACTTTAACATATTTAATTTAACAAACAAAATGTATTTACCGAGCTTTTTGGACTATCATCATCAGATTTTCGTATATCCACCAAATTTTCTCCGTCTCTGGATGTACAGATCTGGTTTTGTTTTCTTCTCTGAACGTCTTCAAATATGCATTCTTCTTCGAAAGTGACTTCTTAACCCAAAGGTCGAAACTTGTACGGCATCAAATCGTATATGTAGCACCACGAACTTCTTTGTCCGACATGGAGAGCATGAATTTACCGAACTGGTCGCTATATTGTACATTCGACTCGTGCATCTGTTTCTTGCTACATATTAGAACAGCCCTTGATCGTCTATAATTGTGTCTCTAGCTGTCTTCCTTCTCCTTCTCCTTGTGTATTTTTACTGGTTTCTTAAGACGTTCGTCTTCCCAGTTATAACAATGCAAGGGTTCGTTTTTACCTTTTATGTAGCAGATATAGGTATACATACAAGCAAAGTACAAATTACAATTACAGTCAATACTAGCTACACTCTTCTCACTGGGCGAGTTTGCTGGTAGGAGTTCTCACATCTTTCTCCTTTCTGGAACCAAACGTTGTCTGGCGAATTCTCACCAGTAGCATGATTTTGTATCTGATGGATTTGGGCAATTATCTAATTGTGAATTATATATTGTGAATTTTGCACATGTCAACTTTAAACAGTATGAATACTATTGTGTAATATAATTCGACCTCATGTCAAATTACACATTCTAATCATCGCGTATTATGTCGACAAAGATTATAACAGCAAAATATATCAATTGTATAGCCTATATATCACGTTCATAAGCAAAAAATGAATTACATAAAGTTTTATACGGACCAAAATGTACCGCATATTTCCTACACTTTTCTACAAAGTGTGCTATTCTTATCTTAACCACCATTCATCTCGTATTAATGACTTTGCGATAATCTCACAATTTAACGAGCCAATAATCTTAGTTGTTTTTTTCTCAGGAAAACCATACCTACATCCCGAGATTTTAACCACATGGGATTTTAACATAACATAATCCCTAGATTTAATTAAATGGGATCTTAACATAACCTAACTTTTTATTCAAAAGCTAAATTATCATAACTTTGAAACCTGGACTAATGATCTCAAAATTACCATACTCTACGTATCTACACGTAACCACCTACATGGACAACACAAAAACACAAATTATAGCAATTCAACTTTGTATTCAAAAGTTGAATTACCCCATTTAGTCTTACTCGACTAAACCCTAATAGGATCTCAAAAATTATATTATATACGAAACAACGAATTTACAGTAGCGAGCAAAGCCATCTTGAAAAACTAGAGTTAAACACTCAGAAACGTCATCCTTAGATCTGCCGTCTAACCACTGCAATCCGGAGACAACATTAATTCCTTATTTTTTTATTCCTTACTTCGTTTCTTTATCCTTATTAATTCTTAGTTATATCAAAGAAAATTTTGTTTGTTTTAAAACGTACTCCGTAGGTAGAAACCCTCACTTTAAACTTTTATTACTCGAATTAACTATAGGTCATGTCGACCTAAACCTATCAATCAAAATTTATGAATGAATATTATTTATTCTCCTGCAGTTAAATTTCAACTATTTACTTTCAAAATAGATTTTAAAACCTAAACGAATATTACTTGGTCATTAAACAACTTTAACATATTTAATTTAACAAACAAAATGTATTTACCGAGCTTTTTGGACTATCATCATCAGATTTTCGTATATCCACCAAATTTTCTCCGTCTCTGGATGTACAGATCTGGTTTTGTTTTCTTCTCTGAACGTCTTCAAATATGCATTCTTCTTCGAAAGTGACTTCTTAACCCAAAGGTCGAAACTTGTACGGCATCAAATCGTATATGTAGCACCACGAACTTCTTTGTCCGACATGGAGAGCATGAATTTACCGAACTGGTCGCTATATTGTACATTCGACTCGTGCATCTGTTTCTTGCTACATATTAGAACAGCCCTTGATCGTCTATAATTGTGTCTCTAGCTGTCTTCCTTCTCCTTCTCCTTGTGTATTTTTACTGGTTTCTTAAGACGTTCGTCTTCCCAGTTATAACAATGCAAGGGTTCGTTTTTACCTTTTATGTAGCAGATATAGGTATACATACAAGCAAAGTACAAATTACAATTACAGTCAATACTAGCTACACTCTTCTCACTGGGCGAGTTTGCTGGTAGGAGTTCTCACATCTTTCTCCTTTCTGGAACCAAACGTTGTCTGGCGAATTCTCACCAGTAGCATGATTTTGTATCTGATGGATTTGGGCAATTATCTAATTGGTCAGATATGATGTTAATAAGTATAGAGATTGGTCAATTGAACCCATTACGTCAACAATCCACCCTTATATTGTAGAATGGAAATTCACTAACAATCATTCCCATGAGATATTAATTATCATGTTGTTGACATTTTGGCTAAACTACTCTTTTTATAAACCCATATGTCACTCATACTCTAAGTTGAATTTAGTATTTTAAAGATGCATTCTTGGTCACAAACTTTGTGATTTGACGATATATTTGGACTAAACACATATTTAAAGTAACCAATCTATCAAAAATTTGCTTCAATTCCCTTTCAAAATTCTGTTTTCGCCGGGGATACCTATAGCTGTAAGTAAGCTGTTGTTAAACGCAATGTCTGCCAACTTTACTTCATTGTGGGAGGGTCCATATTTCAAAATGTATCTATCATTACTTACTTTACATCTACCTTATTATTGAGGCCTAAATAAATTTTTAATCATTTCTGTCAACTTCTTTTTACACCTTTTAATTGCAGAGTATTTTGTACCCTGACAACCCGCAATGTTCCCAAAACCGCCTAACCATTTGAGCAAGAAATAACAACAGCTCCCTGACCTAAGCTAGCAGACAATAAACCAGCAAATCCCGTCGGGTTGACAATTAGTGATTACCTGACAATATTGCCCAATCCTTGCCCCATGGGTGATTTTCGCGTAATCTAGTATTTTTCTAGTAAGATTGGGTGTCTATACTTTTCATAAATACCAAATTTGACATACTTTTATTGGAAATAACAAGCCGATAAATACTTTGCTGGGAACCCATCTTTAAGTACATATAACCTATCATGTGAAAAAATGTTAAGACTTGCCAAATAATTAATTAATATAATATAATTGAACTTCATCCTAAACGTGAATCTTAATTAATTAATATAATATAATTGAACTTCATCCTAAACGTTAATCTTAAAAAGCACAAAGTCTACTAAAGTATTACACTGGGCTAAAGGATGGGGATTCACTATATTGACGATCAGTTGGATTGCATTGTTTATATACTTACTGAACACTTCTCTTTCCCAAGAGAGCGGGAATAGATGGCAGTAAAGCTGAAACAAAAAAGTTTATGTACTTTCAATGTATATTTATTACAATTGTGTATAATTCATATAAGTCCACACTGATCAGCCGTGAATATTCGCCAAGCCGCTACAATCACTGATAGAGATGGCATCGATGCGAATTAATGAGCCACAAATATTTACTTTTTTTGTCCGACAAATTATATTCTAAAACATTTTTTTTTAAATAAAGGTTTTTGAAGTATTTGAAGGTAAAAATTATTTCCTATTTAGTGTAAAGTTGGTCTAAAAATAGGTAAAAGGCACCATTCTGCCCGAACTAGTAACGTCTTTAATCTGTTTCACAGAGGATTAAGATAGTGCTCTATATCTCTGTAAGAATCTAAAGATTGATGTCAACGAAGCAATGAGCTGTTGTAATTCTACTTACCTTCAGCGGCTTTCAAAAGGTCACCTTCGTGGTCCTTGAAAACTGAAGTGGAAGCAACAAAAAATCAGCCCTAATCATGTAATTCTAGGTATGAAGTAAATAATGACCCTTCTGGTCTTGCATAATCTTAAACGAAGTGAAATGGGTTTTAATGTCCGACTGTTCTGCTACGACTTGGTTAATGAAGACGGGCATATTTCATACAGTATGCTATGAACGACTTTTAAAGAAATGAAATATTATTTCATATTTGGAATATGGTTGATTTGATTTCGATCATCTTTATTTACTTACAATTTCCCACAGAGGATAAAGCCTTCTTGAAGCCATCGAAGATATTTCTTTTATCAGCTATGAAGAAAAGAGAAATACAATTGTCAGAGAAATAGATTTTGTAGTAGATTATTTTGGGTTGGGGAGCCACGGTGGCTTAGCCAGTAAGACGTTTGCCCATTAACAAGGAGATTTGAGTTTTGATCCCAGTGTTGGAATTCATTGAGTGGCTTAGGAGAATAAACGTCAAATTTGCCCCCACCCTGCCCCTACGAGGCCAAGCAGATCTACAAATGCAACAAGCATATCAAATTCCGTCTAAAGTTTCCATTCGTCAAGGGATCAAACACTGCTCCTATGGCACGTAGTAATTCCCAAGACCCAAGCAACATTATGTAACAAACTTACTTCAATGCATCTTATTCTAGTGGGATTTTGGACTTAAACACTTATACATTTGCCCATTTATAGTGCGCATGCCCTGCAACATGTCTTTCTTATTTAAATCAGCTTACCTGAGCCAACGCTATTGTGGGCCATTGAGGCCGCAAATAAAGCAGCCAAAATAATAAAAACTCTCATTCTGCAAAATCAAAAATACAAATGTTAAATATTTTAATGAATACCGTGTTCCCTGTCGGATAATCAAATCAACATTGAATGCTACGGTACTTTGAATTTGCTCAATCCGACATTTTTCTGAGGGAAATAGTATTAAAGACATAATAAACTTAAACATACATTTCGCAAGAGCTAAATCTGCCTATTGCAATTCTTTCTTTGGGTCTGAAATATTATATAAACTATTAATTAGACAATAATTAACTTATCGAAACCATAATCAACTTTCGGTGTCATCTTACGTGTCCGAGTTTCAATGGATTGGAATCAAATCTTCTGCTCAGCGCTCATCGATGATTAAATCCAAACGTGATAATCGAGACTATTTTTTTTTATCGAACCGACTTTAGTAATGCTGTTCGAGACTAGGCTTAACATTCAAAAATTAATTTCTCGATTCATAGTGGAACAATTTGACTGAAATTGTTAACATCTTATAATTACGTTATCTATTTTTTTTATTATAGCGAGAACAGCCAACTCTTTAATTAATCTCCCATTACATATCTTTAATACCCTCAGCGGAGATAATTTTGTAAAATAAATCTAATACATTTGTATCTAACGATATTGGTAATGTCACATAGGTTTGTTATGTAAATGTGGATAGCCTAAGTAATGATAAATAGTAATATGTGCTCTAGAAAGAATAAGAATACTCCCTCCCGGGGACGACACCTGTCATTGTAGAAAAAGTTGGACTAGTCAAACGAAGACGCTACGGTTTGTGGTCATGAATCCATGATCAAAGAATAAATTTACTTCTGACTGGAGAATTCCATTGCGCTTTCTCGACCGGCACCTCGTTAATAAGCAATATGCTTACTCACTGAGCCACTGTAGCTCTCTGACAGAGACAGGTACCAACGGTTAGAGGTAATAAGCACGATTTAGTATTTGGTAATATCTAATTGTAAAGAATAAACATCACACCGATAAAGTGTAAATATGCACTGAAAAATATTGTTTAATTATTAAATTAGTGGATACCACTCCGTCTTGTGGTAAACACACCATCTTGAGCTGAAAATACGACAACTTTAATGCCGACGTATACAAGTTATTAAAAATAATATAATACTATGGATATGAAATGGTTTGGGAGGTTTGGAGACCTACCTGATTAGAAGGATATGGACACAGCAGAGTTGAACAGCTATGTAATCTGTACTAAGAAAAACGAACTTATTTATCTGTTAAAATTGTTTAGGATGGTTCTTAAAAAACATGATTACAAACTTTATCTAACATGTGTCTAATTCTCGTAATATATGGGCCGATTTTTTCATGACCCAATTAAATTATCTATAAATGTAGACTTTTGAATACAAATTTGTTTTTTAATCATTGCTTTATTTGCACGTCTTATTTGCGTGCTGCTGCGAAGCTCCGACCCAGAGGCCAATTCATATGCATTGATAGCTCTTGTATGGCTTACAACGTCCTCTGGGTTTCGATTGTTTTATCAAACAGTTGATCTTAAGCCAAGCTTATGTCGCCCTACGACGCGATAAAACTGTCGGAGCCTAGCGGCAACTAACAGCTTATATCGCTACGACTAAACTTATCCACGACTGGATGCAACCACGAGAAACCAGTTGATCACAGTCGTAAGAGCGCTTATATCGCCCGGTATCAGTTGAAGAATTGAAGGCACAACTGACCATATGACTGACACGTGATGACCTTCAAAATGGCCTCATTCCATGGCGACACCTTGACTTAAGCCAGTCGTAGGTGCATTTATGTCGCTTGCGACTAGAGACAACTAGTTATCTCCAGTCGTAGGAGTAGAACATGTGCGACTCAGAGAAACTTGAGACAACTGGTTTGCGTACGACAGTTTTATCGCGTCGTAGGGCGACATAAGCTGGGCTTTGTGTATCCAGATTAAAATGTAGTTCATAAATACAAAATGAAAACCCACGGGGTTAGGCAGTAGACCTAGCTCGTAGTACAGTACAAGCATCGGTTCGCATTCCACATTATTTGATTCCATATGAACACCAGAGTACGCATTAGATCCCTCGGTCACCCAATTCCCCAAACGCGCACAGGTAATCCTATATGCCAAGTGGTTGTTGCGATACACCTACAACTAAAATACAATAAATTGTATCTTTACAGTTTGGTGAGCGGCTTGCCCTAGCGATACCTATCTGGTTATTATGGCCTAAAGCCACCTTTTGGACAATTTTATTATTTATTCTGGGTTATCGTCGTTAGTGTTTAAATAAGCTACAGTCACCCATACTCCGCGCAGCGTTTCATGTGATTAGAGGTAATCCCAGAGGGGGATTTCTCGGGCCATTGCTTCAGGAATATGACAGTCACCAGGAAACAGCACTTCGGGAATATCTTAATCGTGAAATTTCGGTACTCAGTAATGCATTAGATTTATTATGATTAAAGCCGCCTTGATTTGTTTATCGTCCGGTTTAATTAATTGATCCTTAATATTACTGATCAGTCTCCAGTGCTGCTATAAACATTATGGTATAGAATAAACCCTGTAGCGTAATTTCACCCCAAGATTTCAACACAACGGTAGAAAATATCATAGGATATGTCAAAGACTTCAGAACCCCAACAACATTTATGTTTTAGTATTTTATTTCCATCAACCTCTTTAATTATTGGGAAGTTGGTAAAAGAGGAGTAACGAGACTACTGATTTGGGTCCATAATGGCCCCAAGGCAGTTTGAAATGGTTTGAAGAATTTCACAGCTTCGGCAGCAACGTTAGCTGTTACCTGGGTAGCGTGAGACAAAAACTGAAAAAAAGGGAAAAAAAAAGACTCATTCTATTTTCCAAATGATATCAATGTAAAGATAACATTCTATATGATCGTATTGTACGACTTTTTATCCCAGACATGGTAGTCACATGCAGCATGCTGGCGAATTCAAATTATTCGGTTCGTCTTTTTTAAAAATATAGATTAGATAACTGATCAGAGAGGTAATGCATATTACTTACGGTGGTGGCAAGGGCCTTGACATTGGTGAGGGATGGCGCCAAGACGTTGGTAGCTGTCTGGACAATTCCAGAAAAGAATTGTTTCAAACCACCAAATCCATTAGTTAACATACCAACAACATCACCTACGCTATCTTTGACTCCATTAATTAAATCACCTAAAACAAATCTCTTGTTCATGTGGGTCAGCTGAAATCAAAAGTTACACATTATTAACCGTAAGAAAACAGAACTTAACTATTTGAAGCAACAGCTGCTGCATCTTGCTTAAAATATAGGTATATTTACCATTTTAGCAGCTTCAGGAACGAGATTTTCAACCATCTTTTCAAGATCAATATCAAAAAGGTTCTTTGCTGAAAACATGATGTGCAGAATTAATTAAAGAATTTAACTTACTGTTCGAACAAAATATTTGTTTACCAAATTAATTACTAAATCAATGAACGTGACTTTAGAACAGAAATGCCTAGAGATCAGTTACTCGATTTGACCAAACATATTTTCTAAAGATTAAATAAAAGTAAGAAACATTCGAAACACTTACAGAAAATAGCATGAACATCAGCAGTGAGGTCGGCAATAACTTTTTGGGCAACAGTTTTGATATTACCACCATCAATCATACTCTTAATTCCTTCTTTCAAGTTGGTCAATAAATGGTTGGATAACTAAAATAAAATAAAATAGATTTTCATGTTCTATACTACTGACATAGCTCACTCGGTGATCGGTGTGTCATATTGCTAGTTCTAGTCTAGAGACACAAATTTAGTTGTCCCGACATAATATACACACGGATACAATTTCCCTCTAAAATGCTTTACTTTTGTATTACCTGCATAGCTCCCTTATAAGCAGCTTCGATCTTTTCGAATATTTGCATAACACCATCTTTAACAAATGCACCAAATTGGGCGGCGATGTCGCTAAAAAAAGCAAATACAAAGCATAGATGTTGATTAGCGTTGCACAAAAGAACAAAATATGAATTGCATTGCTATAATCACTGCAAACACTTGACCTTCAATATTCAGACATTTTAATCTATAAAGGTACAAATGTTTTATGTTTAACATAATGTCCGGACGACATGCACGAATCTTTGTTAAGAAATTCTCAATTAAGACATTAGAATTAAACTGAAGTCACATGTTATGTACGAATCACTGTCAAGACAATCCCTACACTGAAGTCATGGGTTATACTTAAACCATTGAACCTATGTCAAGGCATTCCCCAACGTTAGAACTGAAGTCATCTGTTATGTTTATTCAATATTTACCTGAGACCAGATCGTTTTCCCAAAAGAGAAACGGCTGTTGGTAGGAGAGCTGAAAGAATATGATTTCATTTAATAATATAATTTAACCACAGTGTATGAGTCGTATTTACAGGTCTAGTATGTACCATGCAAAATGGATAAAAGCAATTTGCTCAGCTATTTTAAGCATCCCAGATTAAACAAAATACTTACTTGTTACGGCAGTGGTAGCGATTTGACCAATATGACTGGCAACGTCTACAATTAAGAAAAATCGTAATTTAAAATCGGAAGTCACAAAATGATTTTAGACGGATCTCCATGATAAAAAAAATATACTCCAGTTTTGCTAAGAAAGGCAAAATTAACTTTAAATAGGTTTAAAGAGCTAAACGTGTAAATTGTAAATATTTTAACGTACATTCAGCAGATGACTTAAGTCCATTCAGAATATTGTCAAAAAAGCCTCTTCGTACCATACCATTAGGGTTAGTTGTGTGGGTGAATCTGTCCAAGTAGTTCACTTTATCAACAAATTCTGGGAAGGCTAGAAACAAAGAAAGAAAATGGGGTTTAACGTCCACTCAACACAGACTAGAGGGAAAGCTAGAATTTTATAAACAATAATAATCGCGTCATTTTACAAGGGTAGAAAATTAGGCCTGAGGCCTGTTTCCAATTTGGCCCTTGGCACAGATCGTGCGAATGATTTCGATCATTACTGCAGGAAGAAACCGAAGAACTCGGGGGAAACCTGCCTGATCGGACGGGAGACCGAATATCCCTCTCACTTACAACGATAAATGATAAGTGTTACATAATATCAAATGCTACAGAATATTAAATGTCGATTGGATATTAAATGTTGAATAGAATATCAAATTGTAAATAATTTTCAAATTAGACTTCAAAAGTTTATCTAAAATATATAACTAGTCTGCACGCAGCGGTTACTGAACTTTACTTTAATATGTTGTATTAGTAGAAATGTTTTCAAATTGAACTGGCTAGATTGATTTTAACTGAAACAAAGCAGTCTGGATATATGATCAAGTAAAAATATCTCATTGGATAATATTGGTGGAATATTTTTTTAAAAAACCCCTGATATCTTAATATTTATAATAATCTATGTTACTTACATTCATCAGCGCTTTCGCCGAATTTTTTAAGAACTTCTTTTTCTTTCTCTAACATTGCCATAAGATCGGTAATGAATTTTGGTAATGGATCTCTACAAATAAACACATTTTTGCTACATCTTACTTCTCCGATAAACATCGTTATATGTCGAGTTCTCGTAGTTTAAAGTTTGATTGTCTTACATTAAAATGAAATGGGGTTTAACGATGACAGTTAGGGAAGCAAAACTAGTAATACCCGAAAAATTTCGCGTTTATAGACAGCGGCGCCGGATTCTTTGAGAGGCGAAGAAGTGGAGCTGACCTTGTATGGACCCCCCACGAAAATTTTGGGTTATTTGACGGCCGGAAACGCGTTTAACTGCTATTAGTGTATTTTTAGATTTCGGGCACTCTATTTTGCAAAGTAGATGAAATAAATCACTTTACCCGTCTGCCCGAAAAGTCCGCTTGCCTGAAAGTTAGGGGGACAGGTGCCCCCTTCCCTGCCCCCCTGGCTCGCACGCCTACGAATTCACTATCTATGTATTGGATTGCATTGTTTATATTCATGTACTTACTGAACACTTCTCTTTCCCAAGAGAGCGGGAATAGATGGCAGTAGAGCTGAAACAAATAAATTTATGCACTTTGAATATATATTTATTACAATTGTGTTTAAGCCATACGTCCATACTGATCAGCAGTGAATATTCGCTATAGGCCGCTACAATCACTGATAGAGATGGCATCAATTCGACTTAATGAGCCACAAATATTACCTTTTTTTTGTCCGACAAATTAAATTCTAAAACATTTTTTTAAAAAATAAATTATAAAGATGTTTGAAGTATTTGTAGTTAAAAATAATTTCCTATTTAGTGTAAATGCCCGAACTAGTAACGTCTTCAATCGGTCTCACAGAGGATTACGAAAGTGTTCTATATCTCTGTAAAAATCTAAAGATTGATGTCTATAAAGACTTTCGGACTATGAAGCAATGAACTGTTGCAATTCTACTTACTTTCAGCGGCTTTCAAAAGGTCACCTTCATGGTCCTTGAAAACTGAAATGGAAGCAACAAAAAATGAGCCCTTATAACTGTGTAATTTTAGGTATGAAGAAAATGATGACCCTTCTGGTATTGCATAATCTTAAACGAGGTGAAATTGGTTTTAATGTCCGACTGTTCTGCTACGACTGGGTTAAAAAATACGGGCATATTTCATACAGTGTGCTACGAGGGAAATTTTGCCAGAACCGCGGCGCTATGGCCTACACTCTTATATATCGAATTCAAACTGTCAAGGGATCTTTAACGTGCATCCAATCTTTTTCGACACATCCGAACGACTAAACGCGATCTCTTGCCAGGCCCTCTGTCCCACACCACTGACAAGGGGGTTCCATAATCTTAAAATATGTAGCGTAATTCAGGTACACGCATAGTACTATTAGCAATCATAAAATTAAGTAATAACAAAGGAATGATTGTAAGTCAAGGAAAGAACAATCCATGAGGAGGTGAAGGATTTCGTGTACTACGTGGACCAGGAACCAAACAAGACGTCGCCAGTGAAGTCCGTTAATTGATACGCAATTGTTTAAGGAACAAGCATGCCAAGTTATATGTCGATCCTTCTGGCATTGACGTCGTAGACCTTTTTTGAAGAGCGTCGTCCACAATAAGAACATTGACAAGAACAATAAGATGAAGAGTTGTTACTGGCCAAATTAGATCCAGACAAATTAGAGGCAAATTAAATATAATTCTTCAAATAACTCTACATGGAAAAGTAAATATGACGTAGATTGTGACGTACACAATTATATGACTTACAGTTTCCAATCGAAGACAAGCCCTTCTTGATTGAACTAAAGATATTTCTTTTCTGTTTATCTGAAATAAAAGGGGAACTACATATATCTTTTTTTCTTTTAAAACAAAAGTAACATCTTATTTTATAACATGTAGTTTAGGAGAGGGTTTCACTCATGTACTGTATGGTATAACAGTGGTGAAAGGTTTGACATAATTAGATTAGGGGAACTTACTAGGTTGAAGATGGAGAAGGATGTTTTTTAAGTCTGTTTCATCAATTCTGTAAACATAAATAATCTTTATTTCTTTGTAATCTAACAGGTGGACAACGCCATTTAATTTCAACTGTCCAGGTATCTTATAGTAGTATATAATGCCCAGATGTCTATAAACGTATGTTTTAACTATTTGCTATATTTCTTATCTTGTTATTGTACCTTGGAACCGATGATGGTGGGAGTATATTATGTTTGTGCCCAGCAATCTGCCGATGCTGCACACAATGTTTTGCTTTGTAAGCACAAACCGCCACTGAATTTGAATAAAATGGGGTTTAACATCCACACAATGGGATGGAGTCGGACTACCGTATGAAAACATAAAATGACATCTAGGTTTTCATAGCGGTTGGGTTTACAGTCCAGATCTGATCAAAATTGTGCTGTTACTTTTGTATTCCTGACAGAAGGAAAACAAAAGTTTTCGTATGTCCATCTTCTCGCTATTAAAAAAAATGAGCCCCGGTTGCTTTTATTTGAATCGTCAACTCTCGGCTCAGTATATTAAAAAAAAAACCTACATAATCAGACCAAATTATTTTCATTCATAAACTTGAGATTAGTGTAACTTATAAGACTTACTCGTCACTTCGCTTTCCTAGAAGAGCAGGAATAGATGGCAAAAGTGCTGAAAAATAACAATACTCTGTTTTTCTTAAAATGGACTTAAATTTTTCATTTTTAAAAATCAACTGATATCTTTTCTTATTGTTTTGTTTGATCTATATAAATGAAAAACTGTCCAACTATGTTTTTCTGAATATATATTTTCATTATATATTTTGCGAAATAAATTTTTAAAATTTGTTTACTTACATTCAGCAGCCTTTAAAAGATCACCTTCGTGATTTTTGAAGACTGAAATAAAGACGTAGAAAATTCTGATCACCTAAATGATTTTTTAAATTGTGATCAATTACAATTTGATAATTCTAATCATCAACGACTTAAGAAATAAAATATTGTTTCATATTTAGAATATGGTTGATTTGATTTTGATCATATTTAATTACTTACAATTTCCTACTGAAGACAAAGCCTTCTTGATGCCATCGAAGATACTTCTTTTTTCAGCTGTGAAGAAAAGATAAATACATTGTCAGAGAAATAGATTTTATAGTAGATTAATTTGGGTTGGGGAGCCACGATGGCTTAGCCAGTAAGACATGTGCTCATTAACAAGGAGTTCCGAGTTTTGACCCCAGTGTTGGCCCAGAAAGTTCCCTGTGATTTTTTAAGCTTCCATCTTGTCGGTGGAATACGACTGAGGACCTGCTAAGGAACAGCGTCTAGTCGTCCAGCATATGTTAGTCCCGAAGCGACCCAGTTTGTGTCGAGTGAACGTCAAACCCTTTTTTTCTCCCTCTCTCTCTGTCTCTCTCTTTCTCTCTCAGCATGGATACGACATATCGAGGTCCCGTGTATATGTGCACGTAAAATAACCCTTGACGATTGCAATTCGAAATAAGACTAGGCCGTTATGCCCTGCGCGGGCAAAATGTATATGATGATTGGAAAAATCTTTGGACGCAAAAGTTGTCAATAAAATTCAATACGTACAAGCGAATGAGAAGAAATGTAAATGGAAATCAATTCTTTTCTTACCTTCCGAACGCTTGCCCAAAAGACTTAGGTGGTCTGAAAATTAAATGCACATTGTTTTTTTTAACAGATGTCGAAGACTTGATTGTCTACCATTATCTAATAAATGTAGTCGACTCGGTTTTATAACTCGTGAGATGGGGGTGGACTATTAACCAGTATTGTGACTGGTTGACGTACCTGAAACCGCACTATTCCTATGTAACATTTGCCTCCACCCCGCCCCTATGAGGCCAAGCAACTAATATGTCCACAAATCTACCAATGCGTCATGCTTATCAAATTCCGTTTAATGTTTCAATCCGTTTAGGTGTCCAACACCGCTCCTGTGGCACTTAGTAAGTTCATATGAATTCCCAAGACCCAAGCAACATTATGTAACAAACTTACTTCAATGCATCTTATTCTAGTGTGATTTTGGACTAGCCACTTATACATTTGCCTGTTTATAGTGCGCATGCCCTGCACCAATTGGCTAATCATAGTAAAACATGTCTTTCTTATTTAAATCTGCTTACCTGAGCCAACGCTATTGAGATAATGTTGCTCGATTATGTGCATGATTTCAGAGTGGGTCTTAGGTGGTTCGAACAATGGTAACTGGGCCATTGAGGCCGCAAATAAAGCAGCCAAAATAATAAAAACTCTCATTCTGCAAAATAAAAAATTCAAATGATATTTTAATGAATACCGTGTTCCCTGTCGGATAATAAAACCAACATTAAATGCTACGGTACTTTGAATTTGCTCGATCCGACATTTTTCTGAGGGAAATAGTATTAAAGACATAATACGAATTTAAACTTAAACATACATTTCGCAAGAGCTAAATCTGCCTATTGCAGTTTTTTCTTTGGGTCTGAAATATTATATAAACTATGAATTAGACAATAATTAACTTAGCGAAAGCATAACCAACTCTCGATGTCATCTTACGTGTCCGATTTTCACTGGATTGGAATCCAATCTGCTGCCCAAGGCTCATTGATGATTAAATCCAAACGTGGATAATCAAGTCTATTATTGATCGTACCGATTGTATTTAGTATATACATTCAAAATATAATTTCTCGATTCATAGTGGAGCCATTTGACTGAAATTTTCGACATCTTCTAATTACGTTATTTATTTTTTATTATAGCGAGAACAGTCAACTCTTTATTTAATCTCCAATTACATATCTTTAATACCCTCAGCGGAGATAATTTTGTGAAATAAATCTAATACATTTTGTATCTAACGATATTGGTAATGTCACATAAGTTTGTTATGTAAATTTGGATATCCTAATAAAGTGATGATAAATGTGCTCTAGAAAGAAAAGAATACTCCCTTCCGACCACGATACCTGTCATTGTAGAAAAAGTTGGACGAAGACGCCACGGCTTACGGTCATGAAACCATAATCAAATAAGGAAAATTCCATGGCGCTTTCTCGACCGGCACCTCGTTAATAAGCAATATGCTTACTCACTGAGCCACTGTGGCTCCCTGACAGAGACAGGCGCCTACGGTTAGAGGTAATAAACACGATTTAGTATTTGGTAAAATCTAATTGTAAACATTAAACATCACACCGATATAGTGTAAATATGCACTGAAAAATATTGTTTAATTATTAAATTGGTGAATACCACTCCGTCTTGTGGTAAACACACCATCTTGAGCTGAAAATACGACAACTTTAAAGATGAGTTCCCAGCAAAGTATTTATCGCGTGGTCATTTCCAATAAAAGTATGGCAAATGTGGTATATATGGAATAAAAATAAAACCAAGTACGAACAATCCAAACCGTAAGACGGAATTCAAAGTACTAAAAAACGTTATAGGCAAAATATATGGAAAGTATAGACACACAATCTTACTAGAAAAATACTGGATTACGAGAAAAACGCCCATGTGGCAAGCACTGGGCAATATTGTCAGGGAATCCGTAACTGTCAACCTGACAGGTTTTGCTAGCTTATTGTCTGCTGTCTTAGGTCAGGGAGCAGTTGTTATTTCTTGCTCAAATGGTTTTGGGAACGTTCTGAAAAATGGACCCTCCCACAATAAAGCTAAGTTGGCAAACATTGCGTTTAACAACAGCTTACTTATAGCTATAGGTATCCAGCTATCCACGGTGAAAACAAAGTTTTGAAAGGGAATTGAAGCAAATTTTTGATAAATTGGTTACTTTGAATATGGTTTTAGTACAAATATAACATCAAATCACAAAGTTTGTACCCGGGAATGCATCTTTAATGCCGACGTATACAAGTTATTAAAAAAAATACAATACTATTGATATGAAATGGTTTGGGAGGTTTGGAGACCTACCTGATTAGAAGGATATGGACACAGCAGAGTTGAACAGCTATGTAATTTGTACTAAGAAAAACGAACTTATTTATCTGATAAAATTGTGCTGGATTGTTCTTCAGAAACACGATTCCAAACTTTATCTAACATGTGTCTAGTTCTCATAATATATGGGCCGATTTTTTGATGACCCAATTAAATTATCTATAATTAGGGTTGGGACAATATCCAATAAAATTGAAGAATTTTTGGTGTCCGACAATTTTTGCAGTCGGAATGGGGCACATTTTCAAAATGACCGCCAAAATGTGCAAAAATCGATTTTTAAGCGAATATTTCTAATTAATGCAATTTGTTTTCATAAGTATAGATCATTAATGGGTTGTCAACGATATTTATCTAGTAAGACGTCACACGAAGCATTTAACTAGCTGCGGGGATCCAAAATGGCGGCCAAAATCCAAGATGGCGGCCATATATTGCAGGGATTACCGGATATTTACAGAATAACAGTGAACATGCCGTGTAATATATCATTTTATAGGATTTTACCGATGCTCTTTCGATATAAGTCACTATTTTTACTTTCCAGCAGACCTTTCCCTAAAAAATCCAAGATGGCGGCCGTATATTGCAGGAATTACCGTATATTTACAGTGTAACAATAAACACGTCATGTAGTATATCATTTTATAGGTTTTTACTGATGCTCTTTCTTTAAATTCATTATTCTAACGACGCTTAGCGAATACTATGGTTTCAATGCCACAGACTTACTTGTATTCTGGATTAACAACAGATTTTATTGAGTTTCTGGGTTCTTGCATATAGTTAAATTTTGGAATCGGAATATCCAATTGTCAGACTTGACACACCGTTTTGACGGATAAAAGGGGCTGAAGTTATTCTCCGTTAGCCAATTTCAGATAGTAGCATCCGTTCATTTAGTTTGTTCGATGAAGTTATTGAAGAGATAGTGACTGGACTTCCATGTAGTATATATATACAGGTATCCAAAAGTTTTTGCATTTTAGAAAATTTTAGCCGTCTCACTTTTTCATTCTGCTTTAACGCTTACTACATGCTTATTTTGACAGTTGCCAAGAAGTCAGCTTCCAATTTTTTCAAACGGTTAACCTCGTCAGTACTCCTCGCGCTTTCCCATTTATTTCTGCGCTCTTTATCACCGAGTTCCGTAATTTTTTTATCCGATAATAGTGCCTTAGTAGAAATTATGCATTTTCCGAAAGCCTTTCCACTTTAGTCATCCCTCCTGCAATTTTCAAGTGTTTATCAAGTCTTGAGAAACTAGATTCAAAAATCGCAATTTCGCAAAAAAAAACACCCTTACTTATTGTTTTACAAAATATCGGATATATGTTTGACTACCGTTTTACGTCCTACTTTACTGGGATTCACAATTTCTCAGTGAATAAGACGTTGACTCGCTAACGTTGAGGTCCTGTGTTCACTCCCTAACCGAGATAGTTCATCAGGAATTTTCCGGCTTGATTTCTCCTTGACAATGGGGCAGGACGGAGGGCCTGACAAAGCATAACATACAGTGTTCGGATGAGACGAAAAACCGAGGTCCCATGTTCATATTGGTGTGCACGTAAAATATCCCCTGGACACGTGGAATTAAATATAATGCATTGTTGCTACTAATGGACTATTTTAGCTGATTGCAAATTTACTGAACTGAAGTTATAAAGAGCGCTGAGATAAAAGCTGACTTCTTGGACACTGTCAAAATAAGCAAATAGTTGGCGTTAAAGCAGAGAGAAAAATTGAAACGGCTAAAATTTTCTAAATTGCAAAACCCTTTGGATACCTTGAAGTTCAGTCACAATTATATCACTTTAATAACTTCGTTGAAGAAACAAAAAGAACGGCAGCTAGTTTTTTAAGCTACTATCTGAAATTGGCTAATGGAGAATGACTACACACCTTACATCCGTCAAAATGGCGCGTCAAGCCTGAAATAGGCCAATCCGATTCGAAAATTATTTCACTGTTAAAGAACTCAGAAACTCCATAAAATATGTTGTTAATCCAGAATACAGGTAAGTCTGTGACATTGAAACCATGTTACCTGCTAAACGTCGTTAGAAAAATGAGTTTATAAAAAGAGACCAGTAAAAACCTATAAAATGATATACTACATGACGTGTTTATGGTTACACTGTAAATAAACGGTAATCCCTGCAATATATGGCCGCCATCTTGGATTTTGGCCGCCATTTTGGATCCCCGGAGCTAGTTAAATGCTATTTTATAGGGAAAAAGGTCTGCTGGAAAGTAAAAAGTGACTTATACCGAAAGAGCACCAGCAAAATCCTATAAAATGATATATTACACGACATGTTTGCCGTTATTCTGTAAATATCAGGTCATCCTTGCAATATATGGCCGCCATCTTGGATTTTGGCCGCTATTTTGGATTCCCGGAGCTAGAGAAATGTTTCGTGTGACGTCTTACCAGATTAAAACCGTTGAAAATCACATTAATTGTCTATACTTATGAAAATAAATTGCACTATTTAGAAATATTCGCTTAAAAATACGACTTTTGCACATTTTGGCGGCCATTTTGAAATGTGCACCATTCCGACCGAAAAATTTGTCGGACACCAAAAAATTCTTCAATTTTTGCATTTTTGAGTCAATTTGGCCTACGAAACACCCCTGCAGAACAGTGGCATACGAAAAAGTGCATTATTGTTCTAACTCTACTATAAATGTAGACTTTTGAATACAAATTTGTTTTTTAATCTTTGATTTATTTACACGCTTTATTTGCGTGCTGCAGTGAAGCCCTGACCCAGAGGCCTATTCATATGCTCTCGTATGGCTTACAGCTTCCTCTGGGTTTCAATTGTTTTCACAAACAGTTGATCTTATGTATCAATATTAAAATGTAGTTCATGTATACAAAATGAAAACCCACGGGGGTAGGGCAGTAGACCTAACTCCTAGTACATCACTAGCATCGTTTCGCATTCCACATTATTTGATTCCATATGAACACCAGCGTACGCATTAGATCCCTCGGTCACCCAATTCCCAAAACGCGCACAGATAACCCAATACGTCAAGTGATTGTTGTCGCGTGAAGCGCTGATACAGATTAATTCGAAGAGAATGTTTCCGAAATTTTCCAGCGTCGTTTCCGCTTTTCAGTATGGCAGGACGGATTCCTGGAAAAAAAACAGTTTTTAGTCGTTCGGATGGAACGAAAAAACAGGTCTTGTGTACCGGTGTAAAACGTGAAAGGAATCTGGATAGCTGGAATTCGAGATAAAAAGTAGTCAAAGGCCGCCTCATAGCACTCTAATAAGCTACTTATTCGCGACTTTTTACGAATGTAATTAAAGTGACGTACGGTGGCTGATTAAGGACACGCAAAAAAAAGTCGAGCGCTCGAGATAATACAATGGAACACATCTCAACCGATGTTTAGGCTGTATAATTTTGTGCATTATTCAAAAATAAACTTGCAGAATAAAGATCCATTTGTTCGTTTTTACAGCCCATCCAAAGCTATAGTGACGGAGTCCCCCCCCCCCGGCATACACACACACACACTCCATCCCATGCTCATCACTACCCCTCAACATATTTCGTTATATTTACCCCCTTCGCAATCAATAATTGTATATATCGAAGTTACATAGTTTCAGAGTTTTGCTAGGAGAGATTGACATTTCCTCTTAGTTAGAAGCTCAAGTCTGATCCAAGGTTATTTATTTCATAATAATATATGTAGGAACTGACCATTGCCTAATTTACCTTGACGCAAGTGGGGGGATCGTGTCGGGCTTTACTAGTACCCCACTCCCACTCCGCACCAGCCCCACCCCGCCGTTCCCCACACCATGTTCCACCATCCAGGAAACCTTTATCTTATTAAATTCGCTGTGGCAGGAAAATAAGGTGAAGGAGTAAAACCATACGATTGATAAGGCATCTCATTAATTTGGAAGGGGATAGATATGTATTAGTGCTGATGTATTTTGGATGGAGTGGGGGTATCCCCTTCCAAGTTAAGGTGTGTATAATTAATCTGGGATAGTATTGAGGAGATGTCGCGCTTCAAGCTATATCTGGCCAGCTTCCTCGGGATTGTAGTTCTGGGTGTTCCTGTTGTGGGCGTATGTGACATAATGATACATATTCCTTCTCAATCTTGTGGTTTTACCCCATGTCATTAGGTTTTCTCCCCCTGCAAGGACTCTGAATTTAATAAGCATACCCAGCTAGAACAAGGTGTGGAAAGGGGCGGGGCGATGGTGGAGGGGTGGGTAGGTGTAGAAGCCCGACACGATCGCACAACTTGCGCCAGGGTATATTAGGCAATGATCGGTTCCTACATATTATGAAATAAATAATCTTGGATCAAACCTGAGGAAATTCCAATACCTCCTAGCAAAACTCCGTAACCACGATATATACAATTATTGATTCGTATAATAACAATATACGCTCAACCTGGTAAGGGGGGGGGGGTTAATATAACGGAAAATAGTTAGTAGTGATGATGACCATGGGGGGGGGGGGGGTATCCGCTCCGTCCCGACAGCTTTGGGTGGGCAGTGAAAACGAACAATGAATCTTTATTCTGAAAGTTTATCATGAAATAATGTACAACATCATACAGGTTAAAACATCAGTTTAGAAGTGTTCGGTTGTATTATCTCGGGAGTTCGTGGAAGTAGAGACTTTGAACCCCCAGCTAGAACAAGGTGTGGGGAACGGAAGGCCGGGGGTAGGGGCGTAGAAGCCCGACGATCGCACCACTTGCGCCATGGTAAATGCAGGCCCAACGGAGTAAGGGGAGGGGGGGAATTGCGACCCCTGAACTCTCACCTATAAGGTCCTAGAATGGACGCCCCCTCCCACAATCAAGAATTGCATCCGCCGGCCCCGAAAATAGGCAATGATCAGTTCCTACATATCGTGAAATAAATAACCTTGCTTCCAGATAAGAGGAATAATTGATTGCGATATACTTGGAAGGGAGTAAATATACCGGGAAATGTTTAGAGATGGTGATGAGCATTGGGTGGAGTGTGTGTGGTGGAGGGAGGGGGGGGGGGGTCCGCTTCTTCGCTGCAGCTTTCGATGTGCAGTAAAAAAGAACAAATGAATCTTTATTCTGCAAAGTTTATCATCGACTAATGCATAAAATTATACAGCTTAATACATCGATTGAGACGTTGTCGATTGTATTATCTCGAGCGCTCGACCCAGTATCTCGAGCACTCGACTTAATTATCTCGAGCGCTCGACTTTACTATCTCGAGCGCGATAGTATTTTTTTTTGCGTGTCCTTACGGTACAGTCGTGATACTGAATGCATAACCATTGACAGGGCCCTTACATATGGGGAAGGGGGCCCAGGGTTCACCTGCCCGGCGCTGATACTTCTCATGTGTGTGTGTGTGTGTGGGTGTGTGCGTGTGTGTGTGGGAGGGGGGATTATATAAGTGCATAGCCTACCAGTGAATATTTGTGGACTAGCTGGGGTAGTAAATCACCGGCCTTCGCTTTATAAGTATTCAACTATAATCTTTTAAATCATGAAAAAATCATCTAAGCACAAACACTGAACATGGGGCGAGGGCGGGGGCTTCACTGAAAATTTGGCACTGGGGCGCCCGATCGCCCTGTGAGGGCCATATCGACTGGAAACTACCTTGATGAGCCAGATAATAAATGTTTGGGGTTTTGATGATTGCCGATAATTTCTCAGCCCACGTTCCATATTGTTGATTACATAAATCACACATTCCAAAAAAATCGCGTCTCGCTGTTGCATTGTTAGATATCCGTGAGCAAATTTACGAGGAGGCCACTATTGCTTTGCATGGGATTTCTCTGACCAAATTTCGAAAAACGCCGATTTTACGTTAATTTTAGTGATGGAGGACATTTCATATGATGTGATAGAGACACAGATTATTGATGCACGTAAAGAATACAGATCACAAAAAGGTAAAATGAAAACTTCAAAATAAACAGCATAAAATAGATCATACAACAAGACTAATAATAGAATTAATTTAAAAATATATAAATGAATAATACTGAACGTAATAAACATGTTTTTTATTATTAAGCATTCTTAATGTACCCTGACCCTGTGCTATTTATTTCTATGCAACACTGTACACTCACAGTTTGAGTATTGACCTGCTAAAAGTGACAGCGATCAGCTGATTGATTCGAAGTTTAAGTTTTGGCAGCTGTTTGTTCGTTTAGAAGTTTTCATTTTACCTTTATGCGATCTGTAAACGACCGACTTCCTTCCTGAAACCGTCATCATATTTTTATATCTGAAAATCGGTTTTGGAATTAATATTTATTTCTCGTTTCTCGAAACATGCAAATTTCTTGGCAAATACTATTTATAAGCATACGGTCCATCGGATGTCATAAAAGTGAAAAAAACAAAAACTTTACTACAAGGGTGTGTTTTATTGTCGTCATCCTATCAACGCAGGTTTGTTAAATAGGATTCCTGTTTCTTGTTCAATCCAGTCTGTAAAAGCTGATATTCTCGTGAAGACTGATGGTCGACCATGACAGTTGTCATCACCCCAAGAAACAATGCCTACTACATACCATCGCCCTTGAACAAAACAGGATAGCGGACTCCCAGAATCTCCCTGAAACAAAGGAATTATTCTCTCTTTGTGTTTCGTCTAGATATAATACAAAACCCACAGTAAGAGTTTGCAGCACCGATCTTTATTGTTAATGGTTCTTTTCTGGCAATTAGCAGTCTGTAATTTTGAATTTAGTCAACCCTTAGTCTAATAATTACTTATTGACGTTTTCAACGACCATCTCTTACATTTTTATGATGTAACTGTCGATTCATTGGGTGTATTATGTTTTGTGAGATTGTGATCGTTCTTGACCGGAAATCTATATATTATGGATAAAATGGCCGCGTGTTGAGATCCAAGCTATTTTATGTTCCACTGTAAAAAAATAAACTAAAACAAGCCGTTCCTATTACTAAAGGCAATAAAACACCAGATCGACCAAATTTAATGCTACATGAAAGTTGTTTAACGCCTTTAAAAATAGAAACTCAAGATAATGTACTTCATCAAGTCTGCATCAATGCGAAATAAAATGGGGATTAACGCCGTATTTTTTTGCACGGACTGGGCTAATGAAGATGTCCATACGCGATGTGGCCTACTCTTAAAATCCGAATAATCCGAATGATAGGACAATATCCTTGTCAGGCTCCCAACCCTGCACAACTGTCAAGAAAGACATCACGCCCAGTACAAATGCACTAACTGATCAGGATAGGACCTAGTGATAGTTAGCGTTAGTCCTCACTTGACAGGCCTGATGATCATATCCACCAGCACAGACTTGTCGATGGGAAACTTTTGTAGAATAATATGTACTACAGGATTGTACTGTGGATACATTCACCTTCAACTCTTGTAGAAGCATCCTATCACCCGTACCTGGAATGCAACAAAATGTGGAAAAGGATTCAACACTAGTTGAAATGATATTATTGCAAGGGATTGGGTCGAATAATTCTTATGAAATCTGAGTTTAAACTATCGCTCCATTATTCAATAAAAGGTAAAAGTTTAATTATGAGATTTTTAAATATAAAAGTAAGACATAATTTGCGAGTGGATAAAGAATGGCGAAAGGGCAAGCAGCAAGGCCGGATAAAGACCCAGAGGCCCTATGCACTTTAAAGAATTTGGTTGGTGTCCCCATATATATACATAAACCATAACAAATCATAAAAAATAATTTGCATTTGACAAAATGAGGTTTATACACGTCATTATTACATGAGACAAAGCACGAAACAGTAGAGGTAGACAAAAAAACAATGGAAACTGATTCAAAGTTCTTAATTCTATGCTGACACCGTTTAAAATACAGATCAGGATTTTTGTTTCGTTTTTTATGCTTTCGATGGCCTACACTACATGAAGATCTGGGTTGTACTAGGACATCGAACAGGTGCCATACGAGCGGCTTTTGACCCATTGACGTCAGACTTGTAATTAACTACATGTAATCAGCGTTGGTGTTTCTACTGTGACATATTCCGTACAACGTACGCGAAGAAGTCGCCGCTAAAGATCGTTTCATTGGCTAATCCCTTACATCAACAAGAACGCTGGTTATGTAACAACTCTTCCAGATCCTAGTGCAGTAAAGACAGGCTAAACGAAATCAATTTGAACCATAAGAAATGAAAAGAAGTAGAATATGCGTTAATCAGATTGGTTTTTAATAGTTAATCCAGCCCATACAAGCAAGCAAGCAAACAGTGACCAGGAAGTGGTGATTAAGATACACCTAAACACACGACACGTACCCGTCATCTAATAATCCTACCTTGAGTACTCCCCCATCCAGTGATCCAGCATTCTTTATCAACGAATTCATCTATCGGAAGTGTAATAGGAAGACAGGCAGCTGTTACATCATTCTTTTTTATTTCAACCGGAGCAACTAATTCTAATAGAGCAATATCGTGGTCATTGTTAACCAACCCATCTCCTGCTTTATCAAATAAAGGATGCTGAAATAGTGTCGCATAAAATATAGTAAATCTTATTGCTGCTGGTCAAATTGACAAGTAGTATAAATTGGGGATAAATCATTTTTGAGATGCAATAATTAAATAAGAAAATGCTTACTTTTATTATATTTTTGACAAAATAATCCCGCTCTCTACCATTAATAATGTGTCTGTTGGTTTCACCAGTTCTAAGTATCGTAGCCCATGGTCCGTATGTCTTGGCCCTTATAGAAAAAACACTCATTGTCAGTGGTAGAAATAAGACCGTTGCACCTTATGATCCGGTCAGACCGAGATGCGTCCTAACTGCGCTGCTGCGACTAATATGGCGTTATGCAGAAGGTGGGCCTGACAGGGACAGCTGCCTAGTCGTTCGGATGGGACGAAAAACCGAGGTCCTGTGTACACATTGGCGTGCACGTAAAAGATCCCTTGGCAGTTGGAATTCGATATAAGAGTAGGCCGTAGCGCCACTGCCCGGGCAAAATTTCCCTCATAGCACACTGTATGGCGTATGCCCGTCTTCAATTAGCCAAGGTTAGGTGCAGAAGAGTAGGACGTTAAACCCCATTTCATTCATTCATTCATTCATTCAGAAAATTTACAAGGTCGCCGGTAAACGTAAACACAGCGCAACAAAAATGTCCCAAAAATTTACAAACATGAAAGAAGTCGCGTTCTTTACTCCGTCAGACCGGGTGGCGCCTTTACTGTGCTGCTACAACGACAAAATATGACCCAGAGCCCGTCAAGATCGCCATATACGTGGTAAAGCGTAGTAGAAACGCCAGATATCGCGCTGTTGTCTCGGTAGTCGCAAATGATTGTGATATTTTGGGACATTTTCGTTCGTTGTGTTCACGTTTGTGCATTTTCTGATCACCGTACGGTCGCTGCAGCGCAGTCAGGACGCCAACCGATCTGAAGGTTACTAGGCGATCATTTACGACCACAGCGCGGTATCTGGCGCTTCCGCCACGATTTTACCGCGCTTATGACGATCTTGACGGACTCTGTGGCCATTTTCCGTCGCCGTAGCGTCGCAGTAAGGACGCCACCTTGGCGTTTGTTTTGAACATGCTCTAAATAAACGCCGTGACTTGACGATCATTGGCGACCATGGTGACCACAGCACGATAGCTGGCGCTACCACCACGCTTGTGGCGATCTTCATGCGCTCTAAACTCATTTTCAACGCCATAGCAGCGAATATAAGGTCGCCACTCCGGTCTGACGAGGGTATCAGTGATAAATTGATTTCCTAATCGGTTAATATAACCGCAAATTGCGAAAGATAGCATAATTGGGTTCCTCCCAACAGCGAGTCGACACGAAGTAAATGGATGGACAGTTGTGACGACAATAGCATTACCCCCTACACGAAACATGGTAAACTGGCCCCCATCTGCAGAAATATTAGTTATGTGATTGGTCTATAACTTTGTTGGACCAGGACCGACCCATCCGCTGCGCATCTTGTTTTAGGGGATTGCTAGCAAAAAACACCTCCACCAAACATGGCATGTTTATTTATCGGACAAGTTCGTATCGATTGACGCCGTACTCGGTTCCTGGTCCCTAGAACGTCAATACGTGTTTGCATACACTGGACCGAGCGAGACGAAATAAATCGGATTTTCGGCGGAGTTTTCCAAAATTATTAAAATCATAAACGCAGCATTTGTTGACTTACGTGCGTACACAGTGACCAGCTGTTATCGCCCAGGTAGAAGATATCAAAACGGCTCCACACCCATGATTGTCCTGATAAAGAATTTCTGTAATCCATGGCCACACCCCTTCAGCAGCAGGATGACCATTGACTATTCTTGATTGAGAAGCATGTTTAATGCCACATTCTGCTGCTTGAAAACAAAACACTACATTAGTGATACCCCTTCTGACCTCAGCATCAGTAATGGACCTGCAACCTGAATAATTGACGTCCTTAACTTACGACGACTCTAGAGCGCATTTATCCGCAGTTCGCACTATAGGCATGTATAGTTTGTATGGAAATACGATAGCTTATAAAATAAATGATGTTTTCAACATACTAAATGTGGCCCGCCAGATTAATAAAAATCAATATTTTCACTTATTTTGTCTGTAGTCCAAATTATATTTTCCGCATTCCGACTCAGGATGCCGTGTTCAGTCACAAATGACAAATTGATATCTTTACCTGGAGTAGGTGTTGTTGTTGGTAATGATGTCGGAATGTTGTTAATAATACAACCAGCACTTGCGTAATAAAATAAATTTAATTTTCCGCACCTGGCCTGGTGATTATTTGTTAGAAATGGTCGTCGCCCGCCAACATCCCCTCCACAAGCTTGTGTTTGACCTATATCAGGCTCCCAGCCACTGGTAGGTGTAATGTATGTCTACAAATGGGATCACTCGTTGGTGTAATATATGTATACAAATTGAATAACAGTCTTATGTTTTAAGGAAAATTTATTATGTATGTTTTGACTGCTGTTACATTTAGCGCGTGTGATGCCGAGAAAGTTCATATTGATTTTCCGGCGTGGTTTCTCCTTCATAGTGATGCAGAACGGAAGGCATGACAAGGAAAGGTGCATAGTCGTTCGGATGGGACAAAAAACGAGATCCAGAGTACACATTGGCGTGCACGTAAAAGATCCCTTGGCAGTTGGAATTCGATATAAGAGTTACTTCAAATTACTTCATTCTGAGTCAAGCTATCATTGTTTTTAGTTTTGACAAGATGTGTACATTGTGGTAACCAGGGCACTGGTATATTCGAGTTTATTCGAGTCTATTCGAGACTTAGCCTCGCTCTCCCTATTTTTAATCTAAATTTTAAAATGGCGAACCGTTCTTATCTAGTAAAAATCTCGAGTATTCGATGCCAGAGAAAGACCTGCATAAAAAAAAAAAATGAAATTCTGTTAAGCTTCTTATAATAGTGCTTTAAGAATTAACATCCATTACTTGGTTGATAATTACTTTCTGTAAATTGGTTGCACGTGTACCTTAAACTGGAACCAACCAGAATCAGTTTCGGAACAATCCATTTCTACATCAAGCATCCAAAATCCGGAACCAAATGTATTAAGGGCGGAGAAGCCAAATCCACTGCCTTCGACTGTAGGATATCCCGGTATATATCTGTTAAAGAATAGATAAAGGCACTATTGGTATAAGAAATCGTTTGTGAGTATATTTTGTATCAATCACAATATTATATGGATTTATTTCTAATATGTTTGTATCATTCACAAAACTGGGGATTTATTTCTTAGAATATTCACTTTATATAGGCCTATATTATGAAATATTATACCTACTTCGATGTCGTCCAAACTAAAGGTGTACCTTCTGCTGCCAATCCATTAAAACTTGCTTGATGAATTTCAGCTCCCTGCCAGTCTAAATAATTATCGCCTTCAGACCATTTAGTCGCAGCACTGCTAGGAACATTCTTATGGCGGATCGGAATGGAACAAGGATCAGTCCCTGTCTTGCCCGTGCAATTCGTATTCCGACCTGTGGCAAATAATAAGACATACTAGAAAAAAGTTTTATTTTTATTTTTTTTTAGCCGAGATAAAGGACCATAGAGTCAAACATCAAAAAGTCTTATTTGTTACTGCTTGAATGAATATTACATCGTGTTATAATAAAATGTTTTATTATTCTCCGCTTGGTCGTAATGCTTCCTAAATATTTAAACACAGCTGGATTAAACGTGTAATTTCAAGTACTTCAATAAACCGTGTCCTTTCTAAGATAACCGTGTATACTTTCTAATATAACCGTGTAATTTCAAATATAACCGTGTAATTTTCAAGACGCTCGTGGTTCTTTAATGATATGTAATTATGTCATTTATTTAACAATGCACCCAAACCTAAATTAAATTTAAGACATACATTACATGTTAAACCAAGAAGAAATAAAGCTAAAACTGTCAAGCAAAGTAACCGTATTCATACGTAAACTTTAATATAAGTTCTATTGTTTATAGCAAAACATGTATTTCTTTCGACAATTTGAATATTGGTCATCCAGTCATGATCAGTGGTATTGGGATTTCGAATATCGAGTAAATATATTTCTAACGCAGTGTATGGGCTATGAAATTTTAGATCTGATACATTGTGTAAGCAAGTAAAATTAAAATTGATGTCGGTTAATGAAAACAGAAAAAAACACCTCTTGAGGGGCAATAACACTCTTGCTGGCTTGACAGGGTTCAGAATTTTTTTTAGCCTTATTCTAACTTCTAGATGTTTAAGTATCGTACCTGTTGTGTAAATTATCCATTACATCCTATTTTACTTGTCCAGAGGGTTCGAAAATATGTTTAAATCCAAGTTACATTCGAAAGTGTTTACGTAAAGCTTTTCAAACCATGTACATGTAGTTGAATTTTTCCAATGTTTTAAATTTGGTGTTCTAAGATGAAATTTGTATCATCAAGTAATTGGAATATTGTAAAATAGTACAATTTGTTGACGGGAATAATAATTGGGGTATATTATTCAGTTCCAAGAGTGGTATTGGGGCTTTAAAAAAAACAGCATGGATAAAAGAAATGTCCAACTTACCACCACGAATAAAAGCATTTTCGCCAAGGTCAGTGTTTACGTTAATAAATATAACGGTGCGTTGAAAGTTACTCTTAATTTGCCCTAGACAAGTTACTGACGATGATATAATAATATATAAAAACGCCAGTAACTGATAGATATCCATTTGAAAATGACAATTGATTGTTAAGATACCAGATGACTGGTCACACAAGTAGGGTTTCGTATTTATATCAGCAAAGAAAAGTGGTTTAACATTCCGACCTCAATTTCTAATAAAAAACAGAGTTATCCTCCCTTTATTAGGCCATGTTTCTGAAATCTATATTAATTATGTATTTTTGTTAAAATGCGATTTAGAGAAAAAAGTAAAAAATCATTAGTAGAAAATCAAAAGTAAAAAGTAGAAAAGTGAAAGGGGTAATTCTTATCTAAAAAAGAGTGGAACCATAACTTGCATTTAATAGGAAAGTAAAGCCATGAAGCTTTTCAACTTTAAATTGCCAGCATTCTACTTTCTTTGACATATTTTCTACTTCCGATTTTCGACTGACAACTTTTGATTTGGGGTGAGAGCCGGTCACCAAACATGCGCTGAATTCGGGGGTTATGTACGGGCATTGTCCTTAGCAAATTTATGATATTCTGTGTTTTTATTTCGCCATAAAGCATACGAATTCTACCAGAGAGTGTGGTTGGAAAGGTGTAAAAAAAATCCCCCCCCCCTTTTGTCTCTGTACATTAACTAATTGTAACCTCTCCACAGAATATAATATTTTGAATTTTGAGCGAGATGTATTACAACTTAGAGCATATAATATTACGTAGTTGGCAGTTTTGTTTTAATCTTTGCATTGTCGTTAAGTTTTCATTATATAATATATAATTATATACTATGAAGTGTTTGTCTCTCGATATTTTCGATTGTCTGTGATGTTCCGTGTAATTCTTAGCCGGTAGTTCTACATTTTATACATGTATACTGATTTATCCAGCGTGTAATAATAAAACCATGAGTTTGAATACAATACTATAGTAATCTACGATTAAATATTATATTATAAGACTGTGTTGGTTAAATTGATTATTCTGAAATTCGGAATAAACATCAACCCTGTCTCAATATAAATTTCTGTGATTGTCGTCGTAGCTAAATACAGATATTTTACAGGTTTGACTGGGATTGCTTGTCGTCTTTTTAACTCAATTTAGTGCTTAGCATTTTGAAACGTTATGCAAACTGACTCAAACTGGACGTCATTGAGGCAATTGGTGCACGATATGCTTTCAAAAAGGTGTAAATTTTCGTCTAGTTATTTGTTAAATGATCCGTAACGTCTTTCTATGTAGGGCAAACAATATGAGTTATAAAAAAGGGTAAAATGCCAAGGTTACAGGACTGATCTTAGCATGTTTGAAGGGTTTATATTGTGGCCAAATAACTTTCTATTCATAAAACATGACGCAAATTGCCGATAAATAAACAATACTACAATGGGGAATACAATAACTTTTATTAATATGTACCTCTGTATGTCATACCTTTTATTTAACAGAATTCAGAAGTGTTTGTGTGTATTTATTAATATATCATTTTAGACAAATCGCTTTCATTGTAGTGTGTAGGCAGTATTCGGGTATATAGCTCCGATATTTACTATAATAGAGGCTTTCTTTACAAATTGGCGGACTAATACATATTTGAATAGATATGATAAATACCTGGTGTTATGTGTTAGTGGTATTATACCATTAATACGAGTTTTCACATATGTGAACAGACATTGCTTTCATCTTGTCTGGAAAAATATGAGAGTCATTTGAAAAATAGCAGGTAGGGTAAAATATGTTTGTTTTTCTTTTTTGCTTTGCTTTTTTTTATTTGACTAAAATTGTTTTTAGATTAAATCATTAATATTAATGACAATATAAAAATCAAACTGGAATTACTGTTATAAGGGATCGAGGTTTCGCATAGGCTTAGCTTGTAGAGCAGGAGCCCAGGGGGTCAACCTAACTGAAAAGTGTACAATTTTCTCCGTTATGGTATCAAAGCATGCATATTTGGTATCATCAACATATAAGTCTGTCGCGTTTCTGGTGGTGGGCGTGTCTGTTAGGGTTAATCCAACTCACAAACTGTCTGGCAGTGGTCATTCATGATTCCTGCGGTGGGATTGATCAACTCCAAGGATGTTTTAGGTGATACAGATGTCTGCTAATCTAGCCTAGAAATGAAATAACTCTTGTCAAAGATACTCCATCACTACAAATGTCTGGTTATTACATAGCTCTGTGTTTTTGTGTGTATGGCACACTGTTGTGCGAATTTTATGTGGTACACTTTTGTGCTAATCTAGACTAGTAGGGAGACATGGCATTTTGAGTTTACTTGCATTGATACCATATAGGAGAAAATGGTTTACGTAAAGCTTTTCAAACCATGTACATGTAGTTGAATTTTTCCAATGTTTTAAATTTGGTGTTCTAAGATGAAATTTGTATCATCAAGTAATTGGAATATTGTAAAATAGTACAATTTGTTGACGGGAATAATAATTGGGGTATATTATTCAGTTCCAAGAGTGGTATTGGGGCTTTAAAAAAAACAGCATGGATAAAAGAAATGTCCAACTTACCACCACGAATAAAAGCATTTTCGCCAAGGTCAGTGTTTACGTTAATAAATATAACGGTGCGTTGAAAGTTACTCTTAATTTGCCCTAGACAAGTTACTGACGATGATATAATAATATATAAAAACGCCAGTAACTGATAGATATCCATTTGAAAATGACAATTGATTGTTAAGATACCAGATGACTGGTCACACAAGTAGGGTTTCGTATTTATATCAGCAAAGAAAAGTGGTTTAACATTCCGACCTCAATTTCTAATAAAAAACAGAGTTATCCTCCCTTTATTAGGCCATGTTTCTGAAATCTATATTAATTATGTATTTTTGTTAAAATGCGATTTAGAGAAAAAAGTAAAAAATCATTAGTAGAAAATCAAAAGTAAAAAGTAGAAAAGTGAAAGGGGTAATTCTTATCTAAAAAAGAGTGGAACCATAACTTGCATTTAATAGGAAAGTAAAGCCATGAAGCTTTTCAACTTTAAATTGCCAGCATTCTACTTTCTTTGACATATTTTCTACTTCCGATTTTCGACTGACAACTTTTGATTTGGGGTGAGAGCCGGTCACCAAACATGCGCTGAATTCGGGGGTTATGTACGGGCATTGTCCTTAGCAAATTTATGATATTCTGTGTTTTTATTTCGCCATAAAGCATACGAATTCTACCAGAGAGTGTGGTTGGAAAGGTGTAAAAAAAATCCCCCCCCCCTTTTGTCTCTGTACATTAACTAATTGTAACCTCTCCACAGAATATAATATTTTGAATTTTGAGCGAGATGTATTACAACTTAGAGCATATAATATTACGTAGTTGGCAGTTTTGTTTTAATCTTTGCATTGTCGTTAAGTTTTCATTATATAATATATAATTATATACTATGAAGTGTTTGTCTCTCGATATTTTCGATTGTCTGTGATGTTCCGTGTAATTCTTAGCCGGTAGTTCTACATTTTATACATGTATACTGATTTATCCAGCGTGTAATAATAAAACCATGAGTTTGAATACAATACTATAGTAATCTACGATTAAATATTATATTATAAGACTGTGTTGGTTAAATTGATTATTCTGAAATTCGGAATAAACATCAACCCTGTCTCAATATAAATTTCTGTGATTGTCGTCGTAGCTAAATACAGATATTTTACAGGTTTGACTGGGATTGCTTGTCGTCTTTTTAACTCAATTTAGTGCTTAGCATTTTGAAACGTTATGCAAACTGACTCAAACTGGACGTCATTGAGGCAATTGGTGCACGATATGCTTTCAAAAAGGTGTAAATTTTCGTCTAGTTATTTGTTAAATGATCCGTAACGTCTTTCTATGTAGGGCAAACAATATGAGTTATAAAAAAGGGTAAAATGCCAAGGTTACAGGACTGATCTTAGCATGTTTGAAGGGTTTATATTGTGGCCAAATAACTTTCTATTCATAAAACATGACGCAAATTGCCGATAAATAAACAATACTACAATGGGGAATACAATAACTTTTATTAATATGTACCTCTGTATGTCATACCTTTTATTTAACAGAATTCAGAAGTGTTTGTGTGTATTTATTAATATATCATTTTAGACAAATCGCTTTCATTGTAGTGTGTAGGCAGTATTCGGGTATATAGCTCCGATATTTACTATAATAGAGGCTTTCTTTACAAATTGGCGGACTAATACATATTTGAATAGATATGATAAATACCTGGTGTTATGTGTTAGTGGTATTATACCATTAATACGAGTTTTCACATATGTGAACAGACATTGCTTTCATCTTGTCTGGAAAAATATGAGAGTCATTTGAAAAATAGCAGGTAGGGTAAAATATGTTTGTTTTTCTTTTTTGCTTTGCTTTTTTTTATTTGACTAAAATTGTTTTTAGATTAAATCATTAATATTAATGACAATATAAAAATCAAACTGGAATTACTGTTATAAGGGATCGAGGTTTCGCATAGGCTTAGCTTGTAGAGCAGGAGCCCAGGGGGTCAACCTAACTGAAAAGTGTACAATTTTCTCCGTTATGGTATCAAAGCATGCATATTTGGTATCATCAACATATAAGTCTGTCGCGTTTCTGGTGGTGGGCGTGTCTGTTAGGGTTAATCCAACTCACAAACTGTCTGGCAGTGGTCATTCATGATTCCTGCGGTGGGATTGATCAACTCCAAGGATGTTTTAGGTGATACAGATGTCTGCTAATCTAGCCTAGAAATGAAATAACTCTTGTCAAAGATACTCCATCACTACAAATGTCTGGTTATTACATAGCTCTGTGTTTTTGTGTGTATGGCACACTGTTGTGCGAATTTTATGTGGTACACTTTTGTGCTAATCTAGACTAGTAGGGAGACATGGCATTTTGAGTTTACTTGCATTGATACCATATAGGAGAAAATGGGTACACTTTTCTTCTAGGTTAACCCCTGGGCTCCCCGTCTAGTATTCCCCAATCCCATTCAGACATCCCGAATAAAATATTGTTTAAATAAACATCCCATATTTATAGGATAAGAAACGATCACATTCTTGGTACAAACAAACACTGGTTTAATTGTGAATCTAACAATATGTGCATTATTTACAAGAAACTGCTATTGTGGAAAAAGAAATGCTGTTACTTTTCTTTGACCTCATGATTACCATCGGTATTAAATACTTGTGAAATATGCTAATCGATACAGATACTTAATGATGCCCTCGGTAGTGGTTTAATGTCCTACGGTACCTTATTGGAGTGGGCGGTAGCGCTGCTGTCCGGCGGGAAAATGACCCCCATAGCACACTTCATGGCGTATGGCCGTCTTCATTAGAACAGTATAAACAGATCTGTAGCACGCTATACCCCCTTTCATTTCATTTCCTACTCTTCTGCTCCATCCGGGCTAATGATGACATATTACAGTGTGCAATGAGGGAAATGTTGCCCAGACAGCGGCGTATTATTTCAACACTCAAGGGTTATTTTACGAGCACGCCAACGAGTGTGTAAATAGACGATTTAACAAAGCTAGAACAACTCATTCTCAGTGTCGCAAGGTCGTATATGTACGGATAATTTTGCACTATTGAGATTATCCTCCTTGCGCCATCTCTGCCAAAAGCAATGCGCGAGAAACTGAATGCGTTTCCAATATCTTCGAACGTACAAGTCTTCCATAACGAATTCACCTGTAAGTTATAAGATGAGTTTCAAACGACAAGATCGAATCTTTGTTTTGAGCCTGATTAAAATATTACCATTTTTTTAGATTTCAGTAACCAAAGATGTCGACACCGGCACTGGTATTAGAAAATCAACCAGTGTGTAATGTATGCTACAAGAAACCTCAGGATGCCATATCATTGCCATGTCAACACCAATTCTGTCGAGCTTGTATCAAGAACCACATTGTCAGCTCTGCGGAAGCGCAGAAATTCCAAGGATTTGGATGCCCTGCTTGTCAGGAATTCGTTTCCAAACCAATCATGGCCGGTTCACGCCCAAAAGAACAATGGGCTGAATATCTTCCAACAGTGACCCTGTCAGATAATAAACCAGATTTACTGAGTTCAGAAAAAGATGGTAAGAGTAAATTTAAGTCAATAGCTTGGCCATAATATAGACATTTGTCTTGTCATCATGGCGATATCGAGCTGATTTCAAAGATTTGGCATGACAAGCACAGGGAAGCATTATGCAAGAGCTATACCTAACTATTGATCCTTTCGCGGGTTTCAAATGTTCTATAAATTATTTCACATGACAACCCACGATCTTCTCTCTAGGCAATCGGATGGCACATATATTAGGTGGATTATAAAATATCCGCTATATCTGTGTTAAACCTTATACATGACAATTGAGAATGGCCGAAGATACATTCATAACTAGGCTTAGAACGTAGTAATTTGACTGAAATTTTCAATATATTTTTGTTTCGTGATGTATTACTGAACTATTATAGCTCTCTGACAAAATGTATCTTTACATCTTTGCATGACATTAAACTGATACCAGGTGGTACTATAGCCCAATATAGCTTGGCCAACAGTAATTAAGACATGCCGTTCAAAGCTACTAAATATGGAGACATATGGAAACGTATCACTTACCCAAGGAGACATATTGTAGTTTACACTACAGTATTATTACACAGAAAAATCTTAAGCTGCGGTAGCGTATATGTAGTCAGATATAAAGAAGTTACATATCATAATACATGACATAATTGTCCCGTTGAGAATTAATGATTTTATTGTGATTTAATTTATATTACAGAGTTGAAATGTGCTGCATGTAAAGAATCTGGTCTTGACAATAATGCAACGTTATGGTGTCAACAATGTAACGACTCTTACTGTCCTGATTGTTCAGCATCACACAGAAACTTTCCTGCCACTCGATCCCACATCCAAGTACCTATAGCTTATATATCACCTCGTGATGGACCAGAAGAAGATCTTGCAACTTGCTCTCAACACAAAGATAGCAAAGTAGAATTTTATTGTGCTGCTTGTGACTTGTTAATCTGCCCATCATGTGCTTTCGTGAATCACAGAAGATGCGAAAAAGTATCTACTATAAAAGGGGCCACGGATGTAGCGAAAGGCGACTTGTCCACCAAAATCAAGAGAGTAAGAAAAAAATCTTCTGAATGTCAGGCGATGTTAGTGGATAGTTCTTCCAGAATAAGGGAATTGCAGATGAGCCGACAAAGAACGGAAGATAATATCAAAGGGTTTACCGACCAATTAATGGACACAATATCTGCTAACAGAGATAACATGCTGTCAAATATCTCTTACTCTTTCAATACAGAGGAGACTCGCTTGAACCAGACTAAAACTAAGTTACGAGACCATATAGTAGAATTGGAAGGTTGTGAGCAGGGAATTGAAAACCTGCTAAATACGAATTCAGAAACAAAACTGTTGGCTAATCTTAGTAAAACCCAGAGACAATATAATGCTTCACTTGAGAAGGAAATTAGACCAGAGGAACTCGTTCCATTCCAAATGGAATTTGAGCCAAACACTTCGTTACTGGATGTGCTTGATTCTTCACAACTTGGTGAGGCAGTTCTTGAACGGGAGACACGAGAAAAGCAAGAAACCGCAAGGAGGGATGATAAAACCGAGAACAATTCTGACGAACCGAGAGATCTTATGAAACACATCAAGAGCAAAGCCAAGGAAAAGAAGACTACGAAGCAGAAGGTCAAATTTAAGAAATCCAAGCGTTCTAAAAGAAGAGGTTCGGAAGGTAATCCGGTCCTACCAGTACCAATAACACCACCTCTCCAAGAAACAAAGGTCGAAAAAATTAAAGTACTTCAAAAGCACAAGACAGTATCTACGGATGTGCCTGGTGACAGTTTGAAATCGTCTGTATCCAGCATTATTGTACTGTTTGTAAATGGTGTCATGACAACCGTAGTGGCTGACCACAACAACTATAGCATAAAGTCCTTCTATGTAAATATGGGCCTAGATCGACAATCTAAGATGTCCATGGACTCAAAACCGTGCCACGTAGCTAAATTGGCAGCACACATCGTAGTAGTAACAATGACTCGTTTAAAAAGGATAGCTGTGCTAAAAGTCAGTCCGGGTTTGAGCTTGATAGATAGGATTCGTACTAGCAAATATTATAACTGTATAACGGCTTTAGCTGAGGACCGATTAGCTGTTGGGACTACTCTAGAATCCAGTGTATCTATCGACATAATAGATCTACAAGGAGAAATTCTTCATTCTATATGCTCGGACCCAGATGACCAACTTTTATTTTCGGAGCCGAGATTTATGATTCTATCGCCATCTGGAAATCTGCTGATATCGGATCGTGACATTCCTTATATATCATGCTTCACACAAGCAGGGAAGCTGGTATTTAAAACGGGGCCGAAACAAACGTCAGATTTGGAAGGGACGTCTGGTTTATTCTGTAGCGAAGATGATCAAATTTACATATCGGACAAAACCAATAACCGCATCCTTCTCATGCAGGATAATGGGGAGACAATCACCACGTTCTTAACTGCTGAACAAGGCGTCGAACAACCACAAGGACTTTTCATAGATGACTTGGATCAAGTCTACATCTGTCAGGCCAACAGCAAAATTAGTATTTTTAAAGAAGTTGAAATTATTGCTCCAAAATGATGATAGGGCTATTGTAATACGAAAATGTTTTATGTTTTTCCAAATAAAAAGTGTGTGTAATGATCCAAAAAATGTAATTATATTCCATAGCCATAAAATTTTTATTGTTTCATTGAACTGTTTTTGTTATTTTCCCGTGCTGCATAACGTGGATTTTGATTTTTGTTTCGGGTTGGCTTGGGTTGGCGGAAGTTAAAATCACACCACCCCTGTTCATGTTTCTTTATATTTAACTTGACCACTTTGGTTTTTATTTTTTAGAATTGATCACTATTAAGTGTATCGCACCAGTTTTAATCGGCATTAATTGAATTTAATTGAATCACATAAGCCGTACTTCAAAATTTAACAAAACATCAAATCACATAAACCAGTTGAAATAAACCAGAGGATAAAATAACTTTCATAGTGATGGATACAAATTGAATATAGATACAGTTTTGATAAATGAAGTTCATCGTGTTTGTTTGGGCACAGACCAAAACTGTCATTTGTAATCCATGATGGTAATCACAGTCGATTAATCTAGAGCTTTCACTGTTATTACTCAAAACACTGCTGTCAAATAAATCATTTTCGTCTGGTAATTTAAAGATGTTTTAATGAAAAGGGTTATGGGTGAAAATAGCTGTTCTTATTTATATCCAAGTTTGGTAAACCGTCAGATATGCAGCAAGGCGGACGCCCACAATATTATATTGTTTTGTGACTTAAAGGAGATCAAACCATCCAACATATGGTGTAATTTAACATTTCAGGCATATAATCAATCCCAACTGTTTTTATTAATTCACCATACAACTTTGTTTTGAGTGCTCGAATTTGGAAAAGGGTTCGAGCACAATTCATTGTTTAAAACATTGTCTTTTATGCCTGTTTTCATATTCATTGTATTTAAGTGTATAGGCCTAAAGTTATTTTGACGTCACGATATGTAAGAGACGTCATCTGTTGATCTATTATACTCGACGTAAACCTTAGCGGTTACAGTCAACGCTTTGTTTTGAACGTGATTGAACGTCACCCACCCACCACACCCTGTTTGTTATATGTTGATATGTAATTTAATTTCTGCTGTTTTTATGTAGGCGGAATCTTTCAGATACCCACTTTGGCAGAAAGCTAAATTGTATTGTATCCTCTACGGTTTTCAATTTAGATTAGTATATGCTTTTAATTTCATGTTGCATTTTAATAAACGTCACCTCTGGTGGCCTTTTCAATTTCAATATTGTGTTGGTTGTGATATGGAAATAGAGCATAAATGTACTATACAGTTTGAATGTTTGGGTCGTACATAATATGTAATACATTGATTTACACGTTTTATAAGGATTAAGACTAGTATTTGTCTCCCCTTATGATGGTCGAATATAATGCGATTTATTAATAGACAATTTTACCCGTATTTTTTCTTCCTGTATATTAGATGGACTTTTTGGTCTAGATTGGACAAAAGGTATGAAATTTGCAATTTCATTGTGGTTTGGGGTAATACTGTTGATATTACAGCGGGGGGGATACATGGTGGAAAGTGTCTTTCTGCAAAGCAATCATTAATTGTGTCGGAAGTGAGATTTTTCACCCCAGTAAAGTGTCAACCCCCTACCACCTGCAACACTCCCCCAATAAACTACAGTCTGTGATGTTAAACCTTTTACAAGTGAAGTCAATGGAGGAATGGGGGCAAAACACTCAATCGGCGGTGTTTTGATTTTCCTCTTGTACGTGACAAGGCGTGGGATCGCCTGTTTCAATTCTTTCGTTGGGTGACCCGATAATCGATTTCCGTTCCTTTAGAGGTCTACACGGTGAATGGTCCATGTGCTGTACTTGATAACAAAAAGTAAATTCCACCGACACGTTATTTGTATAAAATAAGTCTGGTTTTATCCAATCACCGCATAATACAGCTTGGGACACCTGACTCTATTTCCAGATAAAGACTGGCGGGTTAAAGTTGTTTGAAAACTTATCACATATATTGTGTTAGTTGCTCGGCCCTAAGGTAGGAGATTTTAACACAAAATAAAGCAGTTTTATTCTAAAAAACATTATCGGGATTGACCCTTTAAGATGTAAACAGGGATATCTTAAGTTGAATTTAGGTATTACTAGTACCGACATCAATAAATCTCAAACGTTTTCAATTATTTCATCAACAATGATACAAAACTGTGGACACCTTTCGGATAGATACCAAATTATACATTTAATTTGGATGTGCAACGTCAAAGAAACTACCACCATGTGGTGTTCTCTAGTGACAGGTCCTTGATCTCATTATTTTTACACTTTATACAAAAGCTTTGCTAAATGTTATCTTTGAAAATAATATTGCGTATAACTTCTAGGCTGATGACACATATTTGTTTAATGGTTTCTGTGACAACATTTCAAAAAACTTGAAAAGTGCCATATTGCCGTTAAAACATAGGTGTCTTCCATTATTCTAAAACTTACTGACGAAAAAAAAACGAATCAAAATGTGTAATTTTAAATTCTTATCGTTTTGAGATGTGTTCATTTCAGTGACAATTGCTGTGATGATTTTTGGTAACTAACATCTACAATATTCCTCGTATAGATAATTGCAGCGGTTTGCTGCCCGGTTTAACTATAGTATATTTTACAACATTATAGAGAATTACCAATCGTGGTGCTCATATAAATGAAAATACCATATATGTAGCAGTCCTGCATTAAATGATTTTCACTGGCTTCAGGTGAAAGGCCGATACATTCTAAGATACTTTCTTAAAATATCTCCGAGGGCTGTAACAATATTGTCATTGCGATGTTGTTTTCAAATTCAAATAGTTAGTGCAGGGGGACTGCGCCACATATGATCTACAAAAAGGACAAATACAACGACAAGACATCATACTCCGAAACAGCAAACAAAACAAACAAAAAAACAATTCAAAAATGAGTGAATGGATCCGGGGGCTAGCCGTAAGCGTCCACTGCGCTGTACAGTCCCGGGTCTGAAGCAACACAGACTTCACTCAAAATTGAACATATTACTCGTACAAGAAAACGCACAAACAACCCAACACAAAGAAGGAAAGAAAATGTAGACCGCCTCGGGAGGCAGTCGTCTGCAAACATGGAATGGAGAATTATGATGGCGGAACCAATATTGTTATCTTTACAAATTATTCCCCATTGTCAAAACATTAGCTATCTTATGAGTTTATTTGAAACACAAATTAAATTAGTTATGAAATATGGTGAGGAAAACAGAAGGGGAGTATGTGCTGGTATAAAGCATGAATTGCAATAGGGTAAATGAACAAATTATCATATGCCATATTAATAGAATATGTCTGCGGACCAAATTTAGTAATGAGTCCATATTGGTTTGGTATGTAAGGTATGGGGTATGTCTAAGGTCTAAAAAAACGTAATGGGCTTTTTAACCAATCATTATAATTAATAGCAGAAATCTAGGCATATACAAGTAGGCCTAACTGGATTTGTGCGCTACAGCAGACAGACATGTAGTTCTTGAAAGGAGAGGATGTAGCGTTTCTCTATCCACAGACTCGTCGGAGTCTGGCTGGATGAGGTTTGAGAGAATGTCTTTATTGTAATCGGTTATGCATATCGTACCATCTTTAAGCAGCTTATTATATATAAAACTGTAGAACAGAAATGTGGTATTTGTTGTTCCAGCTGATGATATCATTGAAGATGCAGTATATTGAAACACAATGTAAAGTCGCCAGTAATGAGGAATGTCAGAATGACATTTAAAGATACGTCCTACCCAGTTAAAGAGGAGGAAAATATATTTGATTTGGTTGCCGTGCCAGGATTCGACCGTAAAGGGAATATTGGTGCATATTCGATTTGCTGCCGTTGATTCAGGGTCGACATTTAAGGGATAGCAGAAATCTGAAGGAAAACATAATAATATTTGATAGGGTTACCCTGCTGTACCTAAGGATCGAGTACCCTGGAAGCATTTGTCTACAAAATAACCCGTGGAAGAAGGGAAATCTGGTGTACATATTGGTGGAAATATTCTCAATTGGGTAAATGCTTTTCCCAAAATTTATACATGTTTAAATTTGTTTAACAGACCAGATAATGCTCAGTAAAATTTAAATTATTAAATAAGGGTTATAACTTTAAGCGAAGGAAATAGGATTTAAAATCAAGCGTGTCGTGTAGGTTAAAACTGTGTGTAATATGATTACCTTTTAAAATGTTATATAAGAGTTATCTTAATTTAAAGTGAGCCTATAGAGAGTAGGTTATTGAATTTTAGATATATCAGGAGCTAAAAATGTAAAATTTGTCAGTGACTATACCTCAAAATATTTTTAGTTGGCGTTCTGCTGATCGTTAAAATTTGTGAGTGTGTCGTCCATTCAGCTGAGAAGAGCTTATTATGATTTTGAGACTCTAGACCGAGTCCAAAATCATGGTGTCTGCCAGATAAGGTTAAATTATAATAAAAAACTCACACCGCCTGTCATATCAGCCATACACTTAAATGAGACCACTAAGATTTGTTATTAACGCTTCTGGTATAGTGAATTAAAATATTTGAGTAAAGAACCTGAACTGTAGTGTTGTTATAACTTAGTCACAGAAGAGAATACAGCGTGGAGAGAAAAAACCTTAAAGTGCTACAGGGCTGGCTGGAAAGTTATAAGCCTATATGTTAAAGACGTGTACATATTCCCCGTCGAGATGTACACAGGAAGAAAGTTTCTTCAGCCACCCTAAAAAAAATAAAGACTAGGAGGAGTCTGTTTAAAATACTCAATTTGTCAACGAATTCTAAACGTCAATGAAATCGCTGCCCAAATTGTCTCAGATACACTGAAATTAAACCCAATTTTAAAAAAAGAAATCCTGATAGAAAACACCCCAGACACCCAAGGGGCGGAGTACATACTAGTACGATCCGCGGTCAGTACGAATAATTTGAACAAACGACAATGGGGCCCCCGCACAATTGGTATGACCCCCACCCCCACAAGGTTAATCCGACACTTAATGCAATAGCGGCATCTTCCTCATCCTTCCGATTTTCAGTTGTCGAGTCCATCGTCGAGCTATCAATAAAAAAAACGGTTCGCATAATGATAGTTGTGTCTTGTGTTAATTTGCTTTCTCATCAACGTTCGTATGTAGACTTTTCTTGTACCTATCTTTTTATCATACATTGTACACGCCACAAGGGAACAGCCTATGGATACGGGCGGGTACAGGTCGGGTCACAACGCCACAACAGTCTATGGATTCCGGGGCTTACATGCACGCCAAAGTGCATACGTGCCCTCCGTTTTTCGTTCCATCGAAAGGCCACACGCCGTTCCTTGTCATGCACATCCGTCCTGCACCACGGACATGTGTAAGGCACATGGCTTTATAAGGAGATTCTAGGGGGGGGGGGCACATACCTGACAAGTTACTCGCCTAGATTACAGAAAGATTTAACCAGAATTTGAAATCATCATTGCTGAAAACAGAATATACGGATCTGACATTAGTTGTTGAATGGAAACAACTCCGTACTAACCGCTACGTTCTTATAACAGCTGTGTTTAAAGTCGAATGATAGCTTTCATCATAAGGGTGTTCAAAAGATTTGACAAAGTGACACAAGGGCCATTACTCTTAAATTAATTAGTGTTGCACTAGGGTGGCTAGACTAAACACAAGCAAATGAGAGAGAGAGAGAGAGAGAGAGAGAGAGAGAGAGAGAGATAGGGTTTAATGTACTCCACACAACCTAGCCAAGTCCATGACAGGTCTTATGATACAATGTGCACCTCTAACTATTTAGTCAACCCCCCTCCTACAAGCAAGTAGAAGAAGGCATAGATTCAAGCAATGTAGAGGCACCAAGCAAGGAAATAGACACATATAATTATTATATATTTTATAATATTATATACACTTCACTGGATGACCTTACAACTGATTGACACATGCACTGAAACATTCTTTTTTCATGACAAAAATCCCCCCCCCCCAAAAAAAAATAAAAAATAATTAAAACTAGTGAAAATCATATATCAACTTTTTTAAACAATGATTATTCTCTGTCTTTTTTGATCATTCTTCATTCATAATAATAACCAAAAATTATATACACAATTATTATACGAACTTTACAACAACATTCAAAAACAACAAACATTAGTCCAATGTCATTATTTCAAAATCTTTTTGATTTCACCCTTGGTAAGTATATCCCGAGCAAAGTTATTAAGACATTCTTCATTCCAGTTACAAGGGACAAAATCATTTTGGTGAGTGGTCGCAGAACATTTGGGTTTACAGCAATACCTTTTGTTGGATGTGGCACATCGGCAATGCCTATCATGTTTTGATGCCAAAGATTTCATGGAATTTACAACATGGGTAAGTGTAGACAGTTTTTCTAAATGATGACGTAGAATTCTCCAGACACTGTTCCAGGAAACTGTTGATTTAGAAGGAGCATCATAATGAATGTAATCCTTTAATTCATCAATATGAGTTTCAAACAGTAATTCAATACACTGCTCCTTTAAGTCATCCATACCAAGTTGTTCAGTAAGAGAAAGTAGTGAGATAAGTCGGCCATCAGGATTTTCTTTCAGATCTTGACACAAACAATTAATACAGCGTTTCTTTAATCCTTCAATTTGATATTTGTCTGTAAGTGGTAGTAATCTTTCAGATGCATCAGCTGAAAACACACAACATAACAATCATTACCTTTCTGGTGGTTATATATATATATATATATATAGAGAGAGAGAGAGAGAGAAATGGGGTTTAACACATCTATGCAACACAAACTAGGTCATTTCAGGACTAACATGTTTATGTGGTTCAATTTGATTTCAATAATTTGCTTGTATGTACAGGGGTCTTTATCAGTGGAAAGAAACTGGAAGACCTGGTGAATATCCACGAGGTTGGTCAGGCGACCCTACTAATTGCTACGTACAACCGGGGAATTGAAACCACGTCAGTTGACCCACTGACAGACCTTTTGTAACAATGCGCACACGCTAACCATTTGGCCATCACCCCCCCCCCCCCCCCCGGTGGTTATATAGAAACATATATAATCAAGCCAATGGTCTTATTATGCAGGTACATGTAATGACAGTGGATCCTATTCCATTCCTAACATCATTTTTATATAATAAATTTAATAAAAATTTCAATATTAAACTGCAAGATTTACTTACAGACTTACATGTAGTTGTATATAAGTAATTCCCACAAAAACTGTAGATGTAAGCATCTGTCATCATCTGCAGTTAATTGTATTTAAAACACAATTTCATCTTCCTCTAGGGCGTGAGGGTGGAGGATTTGGCTGGGGGGTCATAAGTGCAAAGGCCTACAGTACAGCCTCCCTTCATCTAAATTCGCCACTGCATATGTTTACACAGAAACTCTTTAATTAATCAAATATTGTTAAATTTACTTCCCACCCAACATCTAAAAATGGTCACTGAAAAATTGCGATTTTTCATTCATTTTGGTAATGGAAGTAGTGATCACTTATTAAAAATACTCACCTGATAACACCCCAGCATCAGGACTAATGTACTTTAATAACAACTGGACATCTCTAAATGATTCTGAGGGCAAATCGATTTTTTCTGCACTTGCCTCTTTGAAGTGAGATGATGTTAACATGACTTTAAAAACAGGCGATGCTGTTATAAGTACGTATCGGTTAGTATGGAGTTGTTTCCCTTCCACAACTAATGTCAGATCCGTATATTCTGTTTTCACGGTGAAGTCTTCATCTTCTTGTTCAACATCTCTTGCTTTAATTGGTTCACCAACAGATACCTCGTCGTAGTCGGAACCTGCGGATGACATACTCTATTTTCGTATTTTCGATTACAAATATCACTAAATGCAATCTGCAGAACAGCTGACCGTTTAAAGCTCAACACTGAAGAGCCTCGATGACAATAACAGTACACTTTTTACGGATTGGGTGGGAAATACAAACGGGCTCATTGTTTTATCGCTTTGCTTTCGCGAGTTTCTCTTGTCGTCGGGTTTGTTTTATGTGTAGTGCATTAATTAAAATCAATGTAACTAAAAATATAATGAAATCAGTAACATACCGCTAAAAATGACTAATGTACACTGTGACATATTTTTATAACTTGGCGTTAAACGAAACTTGTAGAATTGGTTAATTAGTTGTGGAAGTCCCCTGTGCTTCGATCGTAAGTAAATACATGTAAAACCACTTTAAGCCTCGCCAACGTTAACACATTGAACTGCAGGATAAACGTAACTTGTGGGTTTTGCCATTACCGATACAAATAGGCCTATGATATTCAGAGACTGAAGGGTGTTCTTCTGGAACTGAGACTTTCGGCATTAGTGTGATCATACTATCATAAGATAAGATGTTTATCGCATCTGGCAGTTATATATTATTATGGAGTTATAATAATAATTTGCTTTTACTAAAGTCCGGCATCGTAAAAAGTGCTAGGCCGAACAAAGCAAGCCATGATTTTTTTTTTGCTGGTGACGACGTTCTCTGCTATAAAAGGGTAGGCTCCTGAATTTGTGATGGTTGGTGTTTCAATAAAAAAGGTGGTGGGGGTTGGGGTGTTTCTATATGGTAACAAAATCTTGAAAATATCTTTCATGCATTTGTTGTAGTAGACCAATGCTGGCCACTTCAATCCAGCCCATGATAACTTTTCAAGCGCTTGAGCACATTTTGTCTTCTCCTACCTTTTCTATAGTAGGCTACTTGTGGTCGATAGAATATTAACATCCGAGTAATTCTATAAACCTTTTCCCTAGCATGTAATATGTAATGTTTGGCAGTTTTTCCACACACCCGAGTTATTATAAGAATTGTCCCTGAAACACCATATTATGACGTTATTAATTACCAGATGTGCAAAACATGCACCAATAGCCTACCCCTTAACGTTAATGCTTCTTTGGAAAGGTAAATGGTGTCCCCTTTGAACACAGAGGGAGAGAAAGGGCGAGAGAGGGAAAGAGAGAGAGAGTGTGTGTTTAACGTCCACTCGACACAAACTATGTCATTTCAGGACTAACACATTGTAAAATTTTATTTCAATAATTCGCTTGCGCGTTTAGACAGGCGACCCTACTCCTTGTCACGTACATCCAGGGAATCGAAACCACACCAGTTGACTCAATGACAGGCCGTATGATACAGCGCGCACGTGCTACCCCCCCCCCCCCCCCACTGAACAGCGTGTGAAGTATATAGATAGATTGTATTACATAAAACACCCTTTTCGGGCAGCATGTAAAATATACATTACTGTCATCATGCTAAATACATTATAAAGTGGATGAAAAATACATGAAAAATGGATGAAAAATATATAAAAAGTGATCGAAGAAAGTTACATAAAATTGAATGAAATGTACATTTATATATTGGGAAAGTATTATGATTTACAGTATGTTCGTTAGTGAGAAGGTGGAACTGTTGACATTAGATACTATTTTAGTACTGGTTGGCTGGCTTTTTAAGTCATGAAGCTAAAATCTGTTCGATATCTGCGGAACCATACTTATGTTCATCTGGGGAAATTGTTTTGGGGTCAATGCTAGAATTTTTTTTTATCAACGATCAGATAAGCCTGGAGCCTTAATTCTGGATTCGGGAACTACTTTACAGGCCCGTCGGAAGCCCCCCCCCCCCCGCTTCCGACGGGCCTGCTTTAGCTAAAACATCCACATCGATAGAACCCATTATTTGATGAAAGTCGGTGACGATTGACGTCGTGTGCGTTATCTGTCAGCAGGGGCGGATCCGGGATTTTTGCAGGGGGGGGGGGGAGGTTGGATAACTGCTTAACTAATTGCCGAAGGCGCTAAACGTTGTAATGGGGGTTTGGGGGTCCTCCCCCAGAAAATTTGGTAAAATAGATTCAATTTTGTGCATTCTGACGTATTTCCGGTAGCTAAATTCCAAGACTACAGGTCTAAAAATCGACAATAAAATCGCATAAAATGTCCATAAAATGTTGATGGGGAATACTCCCTTCACAGGTGAGGAACAAAGTATCTCCAGATACCATATGAAGAGCAAAAATCAATGATCGGATTTATCCTACTGACGTCATTATGTGTTTTATTCCAAACTTGGTGCGTTACTTGGTGTGCGAGAAAAAGGAGAAACGAAAGGAAGCGAATTCGACAATTAGGCTAGTTATCAACGCTGTCGATAAAATTAAAATCAAACACGACAATATTCAACGTCACCAGTCGAACAGCGTTAATAAAACTCTTTAAATTTCAATAAACTTATATTTTCATACTGTACGGTATTAAAAAAAAATTGCCATCGTCAATAGGCGATTCGCCGTGGGGTCAATTGGTCCCGACGGCTACTTATCCTGTCGACGATTTTGGATAATTGCCCGTTATCTTTTAACGATCCGTTAACTTTAACAGAGAGAAAGATTGTTGCTGGAAATAAAGGCCTCAATAAATTTTTCGTACAGGTTTATGCTAATATTTCTAAGGGAAAAAATAAATTATTCTATAGTGTTTTCTGTAGTAAATTTAACAAACAACCCGTTACCAAGATATAGGTCCGTTAGAGTTTAACGGATCGTTAAGATAACTTAGTTTTGAGCAACCCCAGAGCTGTATGTAACTATTTGTTTTTGTCCACAATGGAATGAAAGTCATGACTCAACTCAATGTATACAAACTCGCACCCTTCGTATTTTCAAGCCTGAGCGGCCGTGAATTTTTTCTCACAAAAAGTGTTGACCCCCCCCCCCTCTGGATCCGCCCCTGGTCAGGGGTCATAACTGTGTAACCACTTTTGTGTGTGTGTGTGTGTGTGTGTGTGTGGGGGGGGGGGGTACCGTATTAACATGTCTACGTACAAACAAAAAATAAGAATGGCATTATACATGTATTTAGCCGTGGTAGTGTGATGTTGGAGATAGATGCTTAAATTGATCCCTCGAGTCGTACTGATGTTCCTATTTCTATCACTTTCAAATTTTAATACTGTTGCACAAACACTAAACAGTAAATGGTATTAAATGTTATTTATTGTCTGTGTCCTTTGGACGAAATTTCTACAAACAACGTTATCCATAATAGAAGTATATATATGTGTAGGGTATATAAACATCATAATATGCATAATTATTTTGTAAATAAAATTCACAATGGGCTTTTTTACAATTAAAATGATAAGAGACGGCGTTGGGAGATTTTTTGGGGGGTAAACAATATCTTGTTTCAGAAATTTATGAAAAGGGATCAGGGAACAGGCAAGGCCTATATCGCCCTTCAGATAGTGTAAAGAGGCTATAATATTCATAATATCACAGGGTCGGACTAAGCTTGTAACTATGTTGCCTCTGGCTAAAACTGTCACTGGGGCTCTTGTATCGACATGAAAGGGGGTCATAATTATTCTGGTCATTGTTTATATGCACAAATATAGTAAATGACATTTATGTATGGTAAAAATATTTTAGAACTAATTTGGGGGCCTGGATGAAGCCCAGTCAGCACGAGCCCTTAATCTGGCTCTGATATTGTCGTTTGATTGGCATGCTTCAATCCACTTTTATTTAGGATATATTTTGAGATCTGGGGCCTTCCCTTAAACCGAATAGTAATTATATTATACATGTTTAATAATAATAAAGTGGGGGGGGTCTTATAATATGTGTGTAGTTTGTTTAAAAAACGTGTTCAAAAATAAAAAAAACCCCAAATATTAGACATCCATTTATATTATAAAAAGTATTAGGCAACATGATTTTAAGTCAGGATGCATGAATCGCCTAACTATTGGGCACAATATCATTAAATGCGAATCAATTTCATTTACATCTTTTTCATTTAACTAATTTTAAAATAATTTCAATAATGCTATACATGCATTAAGATCACATGCTATCAGGACTTTCTTACGGTGTATATATTCAAATCGCCACATATTTAATAAAGGGGGGGGGGGTCCACTCGACATAAACTAGGTCCTTTCGGGACTAACATATGGTGTAATTTTATTTCAATAATTCGCTTGTGCGTAGGGGTCTTTAGCAGTGGGAGGAAACCAGAAGACCCAGAGAAAAAACACGAGATTGGACAGACGACCCTACTCCTTGTCACGTACAACTGGGGATTCAGAACCACGCCAGTTGACTCAATGACAGGCTTTATGATACAGCGCGCACGTGCTAACCATTCGCCCCCCCCCCCCCTATTTACAAAGATATAGGGATAGAAACTATTATGGTGCAGGTTAACGTCATAACCGACTTGTCGATCTGTATTTTAAAAGGGACTGGATTCGTTCTTATTATATATATTTGTCCTTTGTATAAATCATGTGTGGTGCAGTCCCTCTGCACTTACTATTAGGGATGTGATTATTGAAAAATTGTAATAATAGTTAATAAATAAAATATAAAAAATCTGCAACGGTTACAGTTGTTCTTTAAGATGTATTTATAATTATTTACACTATAAAACTATCATCTTAGGATGGCTGATATTTTACAAACATGATTGATGTAATATACAAATTGATGATCATGAATATACAAAAATGATATTTTTTTTACATTTAATACAAATATGGTAAAACAAAACAATGAAAAATAAGGGAATATTAAATAAATATGAATTTAAGTGAATGGTGTAATTAAACTTAAACTTAACATAGATAAAATAATGAAAAAGGATTTGAACGTAGTTGTTGCTGCTGATAGTTGTCTGGTTAAATCATCCTGCTCATATAAAACTCTATTAACAATATGAATTACACCATTAGTTGCCCCTAGATCGCTGTGTATTATCGTCGTTCTCTGTCCTTTATAGTACAGTTCAATAGCTAGTGGAAATAAAATGAAATAATGTTATTACAATGAAGATTGTCGATTTGCAAAATTGCTCTGTCTTTTTGTAAATTCCAGAACAATTCTTTACCCAATCTACTCCCTTAATCTTAGAGGACTAAATAGTAAAAATGTATACAATTCTTTTATAAAATTTAGTGGCTGGAAATTATAAAATCTATGTCAACTTTATCAAAATTTCCCTCCTATAAATTGTAAATAATAGCGGCTGTTAGCAACTATTCAAATGACTATTGATGAAGCCATTTCGACAAAATAAACCCCGACAGTACGACGAAATAAACCCCGACAGTACGACAAAATAAACCCCGACAGTACGACAAAATAAACCCCGACAGTACGACAAAATAATCCAACACTCATCAATGAACAATAAGCTGACAGACAACAGTCGGTTGCATTAGGAATGGTCAAGAAACGAGGTTAAACTCATTGTGGACCATTATACCAGAAATACTTGTTACGTATAGTGTACATAAATTTCCTGCACATCACCTGCATCATATACCAATGAATGTTTTATTTAAAAGAAAATTTTAACTCACTTCGTGTGTTGATTTTATTTAATCGTAGATAATCCCCGTTATCAGCTTGAAGATTGTGTGATCCAAAACCTAATGTGTCAATATAGATTTTTTTACCCAATATGATATGTCTTTTCATCACCTACAAAATACAAAATATCAAGTTTAAGTTAATTACAGTTGTGTTAGCTATACCATGATGAAACGATTAATCGATTAATTTTCGTCTTCATAAATTTGTTTGTGAGGATGTTGACAAGGATCAAAAATAAAAAAAGAAACTGTAACAGGGAAAACAAACGAAAAAATGTCACTTACGTGTCGCATTCGGTTTCTGTCATCAAGAATTCTAAGTCCCAGTTCTGACGTCTGGAAATCATCTATTGCAGTTCCATTAGGAATAAACATTGTAAACTCACACAACCTATTACTCTCTCCACATCCGCCAGTTATAAGACGGCTATTGGTGTTTGTAGTCGCAGTGTTAGAATTTTGGGTATTAATATTTACACTAGTTTGGGTATTAAGGTAAGTATTGTGTGCTCGTGCTGCTGTACTAGGACACGCTGGTAGTTTTGCCGTTATTCTAGTATCTTTCATGTAAGTGTTAAGATTGGTAATACTGAGAATGTATGACGTTTTTCTGAAATACAAGTAAGAACATGATATTTAAATTACGGGTGACTGAAAAGCAGATGTATTATATTCTAAAGAAGTACTACGGGTAGGAAGTACTACATGCAAGATGTACTACATGTAAGAAGCATGGAAGAAGTACTACGGCAAGAAGTACTACATGTAAAAAGTACTACATGGAAGAAGTACTACATGTAAGATGTACTGCAGGCAAGAAGTACTACACGTAAGAAATATTACATGTAAGAAGTACTACACGTAAGAAGTACTACATTAAAGAAGTATGCAAGAAGCATGTAAGAAATACTACATGCTACTGCATGTAATAATGTACTACATGTAAAAACATGTAAGAAGTACTACATGTAAGAAGTTGTACATACAACGACATGTATTTAGTTTGGTTTATTTCTTGACTGTTATGTTATACATAGTACTGAGACATTTCATTGATCAATAAAATCAAAAATGCTTTACGAGTGACTGCAACTCCTATGATTACAATGATATATAATATAATGGAAGTTGGCACTGGCATATGATAGAATTCGTCATTCAAATTTGAATACAGTACTTGGCAAGTTGGGGAATGGTATAAAAACTTACAATAGCCAATCTTCACAATATATAAGTCCCGGGAGATCACGTGATGGTACACCAAATACGCCCTCTATGTAATGTACAAAACCATTGGTTACACCAATATCAGGTCGCACTACACGAGCTTTAACATAACCTCCTTCGACCCAGGTATCTGAAAACAAAAAGTAACATATGGATTCAAACAGTCCTCCGTATCCCAGGTGGTTCATGCGGAGTACCCTAGATGGTTCCATACGCACATCGCACTAAGATGGTAGAAAGAGAGGGGTTGGGTGGCCGAATGGTTTGACCCCTGCTATACTGCAATTTTTTAAATAAAATCAAACCATATGTTAGTCCGGAATTGACCTAGTTTGTGTCGAGTGGACGTTAAACCCCATTTCTCTCTCTCTCTCTTTGGTAGAAAGACTTTTACGGGGTGTTATTTTTAGAGAAAAGAAACAAAATGGCCACCTCTGTAGATCATAGTTTTAATCACCTCTTACTACTACTCCATAATTATAATTATGACGCACACATCCACAACAAAACCAAAGTGTCAATTTAAGTACAGAATTGCGACAAAACTTACCATTTCCTTGACTGTAAATTTTTATGCGCATGCCTCTATACTGTGATGCTGTCTCATATCGTGCTGTATAATCGCCATAGACATTGGTTACCTCAAATGCTGTACCCGGCTCTAACATGGAACGTTCAAGAACCTGAAATGTTTTTCAAGGTAGAAATAAACGTTTCTCTATTTTGCTACAAGATTTCCAAAACTTTATGTTACTATTGAAACAGTGGATTAAACCAAATTTCAATGTTTTTTAGTTTGATAGAAATAGATTAAAATAAGTAAATCAATCACCCCAAAAACCAGTTGTCTATTTCACTATAGTCTGATACTGATAGTTCCATGCAGCACAAAATGCTGAATCATTCGGAATTAATCAACCAAACTGTTGACAGTATGTTAAGTAACCATGTAAATGTATTAGTTTATGATTTGCTTGTTGTATCTGGAAGTATGTCTTTATGTAGGGCCTATATGACTACCCTAAACATAGAATTACGTATACTTTATCTCCTTTAAACTATAATGGGGGGTATGTATTAAAGGCCTGAACATATTCCGATGGGAGTGAAAGCACTAGCCGCAGCATAATACTGTGTTTCTTTACTCCACAATTTAATTACCATAAATGCCTGGATGGGAGAAGGGAGTTTGTGGCACTAGTCTGTAACAACAGTTGCAAACCGGCTTTTTATATTTCAAACAAAAAGGTTCCAGAATTCAGATAATTAATCTAATTAGGACGAGGACTTCTAAATAAAATTCATATGTCACCACTGTTTAATTTTCAGTAATAGTAATTGGAATATTTACCTCATTAATGAGCGTTTGGTTATTATAAAAATCAGCACCGGGTATGTTTGTTAGTGCAGAAAATGCGTTATTATTGGGAACAAAGACGGTCACGCCACTCGGTTGAACCAAATAGTCTTGTAATTCTTTTCTGCCACGGTCAGTCAAAGCGTGAAAATTACTGAAAAAACAACAATAATTTGATATAAACGTTTGATGTATCCAACTAATGTCAGAGGGGATGCTCGATTGATCATTACGGAATTGAATTCTCTCAATCCTAAAAATAGTGATAAGCGAGTGAAAAGGGCGATTTGCGCCGTCTCCCGTCTGAATAAAAAAAATACTTCAACAAGCCATGGCAGCTGAAAAATATCTTTAGTTACGTCGCGTTTCTACTCATACCACCTCCATTGGACTTGCATAACTGTGATAGAATTAATTCCGCTCACTCGATTGCAATAATTCTGTAAATTCGTCGTCGTTCTGGACTGGTAATAGAGCCCCCCCCTCCCACCGACAATGAAAACTAAGCTACACGGGAGATAACACATTGACCTTTACTAATTGTATAATTAAATGTAAAGACCCCCCCCCCCCAAAAAAAGGCTCTGGTTCCGCCTTGAAAAAATAAACGATTTCTAAATATTTATCCTTTTTTGGTAAGAATTTATACAACAGTGTTATACCTGGTAGAACTGTCCAACTGTATCTGTTCTCTGGCAGTATTATACACAAAACCCAATACACTATCAATAATATGGATAGCACCGTTATGAACTGTCATATTTCCTTTGGTTATTTCAGCATTCACGCCCCCACCACTGATATACACTAAAAAGAATAAGAAACTGTGAATCAAAACAGAAACCAAACCCACTCGCCCGCCCGTCCGTCAGTTAATTCAAAAACGCCTGTCAGGTAGCATGGACAAGTTTTCGCATCCTATGAGTATGACTTTCTTCGCTGGGGCCTATTGTAAAAATGTGTCTTTTGTGATATTTCAGATATTCGATATAATATTTGTAATGACCTTTCCATAAAAATTCTTGAGTAGAGGCCGGACAGAGCCGCTGGAAACTTTAATAGAAATTACAAGTATTCTAATAGTACATCGTCGGTGAGTGAGGTAGAACGGAACAATATCACTGAGGATACGGAGGATGATACTAGCATTATATTGTTCCAAAAGACACATTTTTACAATAGGCCCAAACGAAGTCATATTGGGTTTGAAAACTTGTCCCTGCTACCTGACAGGAACACATTTTTACAAGAGGCCCCAACGATTTGAAAACTTGTCTCTGCTACCTGACATCTATTAATGAACTAACCTTAAACATAAAACTCCAGAAACTGGAATGTGTTCTTGGGTAAAAAACATTGCCAGGAAAAGAGAGGAAACAAGCATAACGTTTCGTAAACAAACACATTTCTATTATATTCAGACATGTGAAAGAAAAGTTGCTGTCTTAAAATGTTTCAGGAACAATTACAGATACCATCATATGTGATGACGTGATCTCAAATTTTTTTTTTAAAAATTAACACATACCTTTGTCTCCCGTGTTCTTTTTAAATAAATTTCTACCATACATAGCATTAAAACCTTCATTGTGATATACATAGGATGTATAAATAACTTTATCTAAAATAATATGTTGCTTTATAATCTGAAATAATGTATATCAATAAACAATTAGTTTATCATTACTTTTAATATATATATATATGATGTGACGTCTAATGTACAGCTATATGGTGCTTGACCTTAACGGTGAGTCAATATGTACGGTGATGATGATGATAATGAAATTGGGTTTAACGTCCTACTGTTATGCACCTAATCTGGGCTAATGGAAGACGGGGATACATCATATAGTGTGCCATGAGGGAAATTTTGCACCGGGCAGCGGCACTACGGCCTACACTTATATCGAATTGCAACTGTCAATGGATCTTTTACGTGCACGCTAATGTATACACGTGACTTCGGTTTATCGTCCCATCCGAACGACTAGACAGCTGTCCTTGTCACCCCCCCCCCTTCGTTCTGCATCACTGACATGGGGAAACCAGGCCGGAAAATCGAGATAAACTTTCTAGGCCAATGCAGGGATCGAACACACGACCGCCAGGCTAGCGAGTCAGCGCCTTACCCACTCAGTGACGTGACCCCCCATCTTGTACTGAGTTAAAAGAAATCTTTCTGTGAAAGAGATTGATGACTATAGTTCAAATTATTTGCTGGAGACGGGAATTGACAGAAGTATTATTTGAAGAAATTACCAGTGCTAGTTTTTGTGGCAGTGATCTGATTTCTTCTAATTTATCTTTGGGTATTTTATTAATAGCTTCATCAGATGGCATAAATAACGTTAACCTGGTGGCCGATTGCATTGGTAATATTGTATTAGCATAATTTTCTCCATCTAAATAATTAACAAACTCCCGAAAGAATGCTGATCTGAAACAAATTAAAAATGCTGAATTAGTAATAGATATTAATAACCCACACTCTTGGCAGTGATTAGAACCAATCCCACCCCCTTTCTTAAAAAAGTGTATATTTTCTCTGCAAAATGTATATCAGTCAATAATTTAATATTGAGGACTAGTTTTAAATCGGGGTCTATAAATATTTAAAATATTATAGATGAAGACAAATTTTACTAAAAGAAAAAGTATGCACATTTTCGTCCATAATCTCGTTCATAAAAACATACAGTATGTGTTGCATAAGCAGATAGGGCGAACATTTCCTCACGCACAGCCGTTGATTTGCATACATTTAGGTATATAGCTTTTGAGAATGCGATCTTGGCTATTGCCACCGTAAGTATATTTGCAATAATACTTTCCTTTATAACAATTCGATGGGTTGCTTTGATATATTTTGAGAACTTATTACATTAAAGGGGCATTGGATAAAATTTGATGACAGTTCTCGCCAAATAAGTTAAAACAATAGATAATACAATGGGAATATGGTGAAAATTTCAATCCAATTACTTCAACCGGACAATCAAAATCTAGCCTCCATTGTCATTGCTACCGCTTTTACGATAATATACAAAGTATCGATTTTCCATTTTTACGGTAACCGCATCAACCACAAAGGTATTTAAATACCGGAGACATCAGATGGCATAAAAGGTTGATCATGGTCTTGGTAAGTTAATGGATGTTTAATTAATAGTTTATACAGTATAACATTTAAGCTCCAAAGAAAGACCTGCAACAGACACATTTAGCTGTTGCATAATGCCTGTTCAATCTAACCAAGACTACATAGTTACTTACTGTACATTGGGATAACTGGGATCAGGTATCTTTAGGTAAGAATAAACCGGTCTTGATATGCTTTTTTCAAGAACTCTATCAATAACATGTACTATACCATTACCAGCTCGTACATTTTGACGAATAATCAGAGCACCATTGACAAAATATTCAGTTGTACCTGCATTACCACCAATATCCTGAAAGAATACATGTAGATATTCCAGACAACGAATTTAAGCACATCACCGGCCTTTTGAAAGAGGGTGGTTTTAATCTTGGAAGATTTACGGTCAGGGACAATAACTACTTATAAAACTGATGAACGACTCTGACAGTGTTCGTCATCTCATGTAGCCTCTATTGAACGAACAAGGTTTTCCGAGAGGTCCCGGTAAGCTGAAAATCGATAGAGTTCTTCGGGTTCTTCCTTTTCATAACCCCGAAGTTTTACGTTAACGACCGAATGATGAGAGAGAGTGGGAGAGAGAGAGAAATGGGATCTAACGTCCACTCGACACAAACTAGGTCATTTCAGGACTAACATATGGTTTAAATTCATTTCAAAAATTCGCTTGCGCGTAGGGATCTTTAGCAGTGTGGGGGCGGTGGACCCGGAGAAACCACACAACCCTTCTCCTTGTCACGTACAATCGGGGGATTCGAAACCACGCCAGTTGACTCAGTGACAGGCTTTATGCTAACCATTCGCCCCCCCCCACTTCGCGAATGATGATGGATCGACGGACATTGGTGACAGCATAATAACGCCACACTGAAATATGGGCGAATAAATAAAATAAATCACGAGGATCATTATCAACTACTCACATTGGTTCTTCTAACCCTTCTATTAAAAAACAGTCGATTATTATCTATCGACAGACTGTTCTTGGCAAGATTTTCAGATATACCACCAGTCTGTAGCTCTTCACCAACTACAAAAAGAAACTTAATTTGAAAAAAAAGGCTTACACAATATGTTCACTGTTTAAAGTAAAAATATGCCCCCCCCCCCCTTCCCGCCACCAAAAAACCCCCACAAACAACAGTCAAGTCCTAAAATTGGAAGTCGCAATGCCTCACTGTGTAAGACGCTGGGTCGCTATACAGGAAATCTCGAGATTTTATGGCTTAGTTTTCCCTTGTCAGTGGTTCAGGACGGGTGGAGAAAGAACAATGTTTAGTTGTTCGGGTTGGTACGAAAAACCGAAACCCTGTATACACATTGGCGGGCAGTTAAAGGTATACCCTTGCCAATCGAAATGCGACATAAGAGTAGGCCGTGGTCTCGCTGTATTGGCAAAATTACCTTTAACATGAGATATGCACGCCTTCATTAGCCGTGTAATGTCGCTGCAGAACAGTAGGATGTTAAAACCCAATTTCATTTAAAGCCCCTGAGTATAAGATGAACTTTCATAATGTGAAAGTATATGTACGACATTTAAACAGAGTGCAAAGTCATAGGGGACTTAAAGGGGTGTAGGACATCTCCCACTTGACGATCAACAGGATGATTCATTAATATCCCGTACATGTACTTACTTGTAAAAAATCGAACATAATCTTCCTTATCCGCCGCTTCCATATCTGTAATTTCCTTAAGTCTATAAGGAGGTAAGAGTTGGAAAGCAGTATTATTTGGTACAAACAGGGTGAGTCGAATCTGTGATTTATATAATGCTTCTGTTTGTAAACCAGCTCCTTTTATTAATGTCTGAAACTATATAAACAATAACATTAATATATAACAATATAAAAACATAGCTTTCTTGTGATAGTCTTATATCGCACCATATCAAATTTAAAAATGGAATGAGGTTTTACGTTCAAATGAAGACAGGCATATATGTACGCCATCCAGTGTGCTATGAGGGAAAACGGCGTAGACGCCAATGTGTATACGGTAATCGGTTTTACCTTCCACCCGAGCGACTAGATAATGTCCTTGCCCGACCCTTCGCCCACCAATACTGAGAGGAAACCCGGGCCGAAAATCCAGAGGAACTTTCATGGCAAACACAAAGAGCGAACCCATGATCTTCTTATTATCGAGCAAGCGTCTTACTAATGAGCCACCCCGCCCCATAATCAAGTTTAGACCCCCATATGGAGTACAGACAAACAGAAGTACTTTTCTTAAAGATATTTTTTGTAAGCCTATTGTCCGAACACGGTCAAATTCAACTTATTTTATGTTTTTTGAGAGAGGGAGAGAGAAATGGGGTAAACGTCCACTCGACACAAAGTAGGTCATTTCGCGACAAACATGGTTTAATTTTATCTTAATAATTCGTTTTTAGCAGTGGGAGGAGAACCGGAAACACCGGAGAAAACCAACGCAGTTAGACAGGCTACCCGCCTCCTTGTCACGTACAACCGTGGGTTTGAAACCACGCCAGTTGACTCAATGACAGTCTTTATGGTATAGCAATCACGTGATAACAATTCGCCCCCCCCCCCCTGTGGATTTTGAAGTTTTCATAGTTTTTATTTATTTCACAAATTGAGTGAGATCTAACGTGCTACTTTTTAGCACTATATTTTCTTTACTCTTGAGTAGGGTCTACTGCTTAATATTTGACGAGGTAGGGCTTAAGAGCCTACTTTTGATTGATATATGCACATGTACATACTAAATGTTATCATATTATTGCTTTAGTGTCTATCGATGGTGAAGAAAGGTGCAGCTAAATTAAACAGTTTATTTCAATTAAAATTGACAAGTTTAATGCAAAGCAAAATATACCGGGTATCTATATAGATCATTTATTTCTTTTTGTAAGTTTTCTTTGGGTAGCGAGCTACTCGAATTGAAGGTATGTAATAAGAAAGCCACTAGTGAATTCGATTCTGTACTTATATCTTATCTATGAATCCATAAATAAATATTAGTAATACATTAAGGGGTGGAACGTTATAAATATGGGCATGTATTATGTCAAATTTACATGTAATTAATGCTGACTTTCTTTCAAATAACTAATACGAACCAATTAACCATATGTATATTTTGAACGGTATACAATCACAATAAAATATACTAGAAATCAAATCAAATCTGGACTTAATCTAATTGAATTTAAAACGTAGCAATGCTATATTTTGATATATAATGATGTTGGCGGCCATCTTGAAATAATCTGGGTCACAACAGGTATCTTTATAACTTACCTGTCCACATGTCAACGTCAATGTTAAGGCATCAAATATATTATTGGCATTACTGGTTGTAAATGGATCGACAGCAACACATATTCCAACACAAATCTGTGCCACCGCCAGAGCAATGATGGCCTTAAACTTCATTATTTACTGTAAACTCTATCGTTCGACTGTCTCATGATAACAGTGTCTGCCGTTTGAAATGTACAGGTAAACGCGACATCTGGGGGACGTTTCAAAATGTCAAGAGTGTGACATCTCACTTCGTCTTCGTTAATTTTTATTACGTAATCTTGTGATAAATCAAATTAATATAGATGTCTTATTTATATTCCAGGTTATTGATTATGCTAATTAATCTTAATTTTGTTTTGACCAATAAAATAATATATTTACAATCTATTTTTTTTTTATAGAATATTATATTGAATTATTATTCTTAAATTCTATAATTCTGCTGTTTTACTTCTAGATCAAATAATGGTTTTAAATAAAACTAAAAATAGACATACGAAGGGTATATTACGGTTTCCAAGAATTTTTTTCTTCTAGTTCTTAGAAATTTACCGTAATTTATATCAAATAAAACTGTCTGATTAGGGTATATTGTGTAGTAGCAATATTGTTGTTATCAATCCATATAACACAAATCATGTTCCTAATTAAGATTGGCTAAGTGGGTAAGACGGTGGCTGTTGCGGGTTCGCTCCCGGTGTTGGCCGAGAAAGTTCATTGAGATTTTCCGGCGTGGTTTCCCCTTGGAGGGCTGACAAGGATAGCTGCCTTGTCTTTCGGAGAGGACGAAAAACCGAGTTCCCGTTTACAAATTGGCGTGCACGTAAATGATCCATTGGCAGTTGGAATTCGATACATTTCGGACTTCTGCGTGCAATTTTAGTTTATAATTTAATTTTACTAGGTGTAGTTAGAAGTGCCAAACTTTCAGATAAAATTAAGTTCAACTAGTTGAAAAGATTGCTAATAATCACGCTTGAAGGAACATTGTCGTTAAACCTCATACTTCACTCCTACCGCCATTATCATAGTGTGTATGCGGAGAACTCCAAGAAACCAGAATAAATTATCTAGCTTTAATACATATGTATTTTTTGCTGAATGATTTTCTTTTAATTCCATGAATAAATACGTAGGCCTACACATTGTGATTGCCTATGGTATAAGCTTGCATTCAGTCAGGTCACTGAATGTATAATATATATTTGCACAATGAATAATATGTAATATAGATAAGCCATGCCATGTGTATACTAAATTCGAGTATTACATGTACGTGTGACATGTGTTTTCCACAACACTTCGTTAATAGTTTACTAACGTTAATTCATGTAAAATGAAAAATAACACATATTTGACATTCGTCACAGGGGGAAATTTGTCACCTTTACCTTTCAAATTTCAAAGAAATTTTACTAGATTATAACTTAAAGGTGGTAAATAATTCAATTGACAGTTATGTAAAGGTATATTTAAAAAAAAACACAACCAACCTACACTTAATGATAAATAAAACATTATATACTACATACCTATGGAAACAGCTATTTATTTTGGGCAACGTTTCGAAGAGTGGGGGGGGGACGAATGATTATCCCGTGTTGTGTTGAGTGGGCGTTAAACTCCCATATCACTTTCTCGTTTCGAAGAGTATTCTTTCAACGGTAACCAGTTACTACCCCCCCCCCCCCAAAAGGATTAAGTTACTAAATCCCCTTAAAAGATTAATATTTGATAAAATTTTAAATCTTTTTAAAATTTTAAATTATTTGAAAGATTGATATGTGATAAAATTCCCAATCTTGATAAATGAAACGACGTTTAAATGATTATACTCATCTTCATAATTTAATAAGGTATTTTTTTTAAACCAAGGAAAACCCCCGCATATATTTCAAATAATTTCAATTAATAAGATAGGTATATTTTTAAACCAAGAAAAAAAAACCACATATATTTTTTACCGGAGAGCTATTTCACCAAATAATTTCAATTCTTTAGGTATAAAATAGAGTAGAGTAATTTGTCGCTAGGGGGTGATGAACCCGCAGTTTGTTTCCCAATGAGTCACGGTGAACAGCTACTGTACCGCAATGTCATTGAGAGGGACGGTTTCAAAACATACCAAATAGGTTTAGATCAATAATCAGGAGGTTAAGCCACTCAAATATAATTTTGTTTTTTTAAAAATATTAACGGGATCGTCGAATTTGTTTCGAATATAAACAATGACAATAGTTAATATTTATCTTATTAACTTATCACGGATAAAAAGATTATTACTTTTCTTTGACTTTGTTTGAGCCGTCTGACGCGTGGCTATCGTTGACGCAAGTACATGTATTGGTGTTTTAATGTCAACTATAGCCTTTACCTGCCAATTAGTAGCGTCAAATTCCCCACCTCGGTCGTTTTCTTTGAGCCCCCCCCCCCCCCACACGCCACAAGCAATTTGTTGACAAGGGCATTGTGTCACAAAATTTTAACCTAAGATCAAATTCAAATTTTAGTAATTTGATTGGATAATATTAGATTAATTTTATATTAGATTGATTTCAGTGCTTAGTCAATCAGAATTGAAGTACAGTATCTACTAAAATTTTGATTTTATCTTTAGTTAAGATTTTGTGAAACGGACCCCAAACTTACTACAGGGGAACGAACATAGCTTGAACAATCAGGCAGATTAAGATCACGAGCTGGGCGTTCTTGGTATAATAATTCAAAATAGATATTGAAAAATGAATATAATTACATTGAAAATGTCATTCATTTATGACTGCTTGTAGTTTTGACAAGATGTGGTGTAGATGGTTTATTATATCATAGCAACGTTACTTGACAGCCGAGACAAAGTCTTGATCATTCATTTTAAAGTTAAATTTTTAAATGTCGTTGTGTTCTAATCCATGTAAATCTCAGTCATCTAATGATTTAGAGAGTTGATTATATAGGCCTGCCCTGTGAATAAATGTCAGCCATTAAATTTCAGCCATCTGCTAGAGTTGATAGGCCTGCCCTGTGAATAAATGTCGGCCATTTAAATTTCAGCATTCTGATAGAGAGTTTATAGGCCTGCCCTGCGAATAAATGTCTATATGTATAATAGTTTATATAACATTTGAAGTCAATTAAAGAACTGCAAAGGGTGTATTTAGCTGTTATATAATGCACCTTTAATCGACACCGGGAAAATATAGCACAGAATACTCGCTTAATATCTCGCATTTAGTATTTGTGGGTGAACCCCTTTTTTGTATAGAAGACGGCGATAGAAGCATATTTACAAAGAAAATATCAATATTATTAATCATATATCGTCATATATTTGACACAACTGTCCTTCTTTCATGTCAATGGTGATATATCTTTATTAATTTACATTTGAAGTTGATTAATTTATCTTAATTAAAAGATACCAATGGCCATGATGCAAGCTAATAAGAATTTAATTAAAGCTACATATTGCGACAAGTTTTCTTTGTATATAGCGCGCGACCTTGTAAGGCCCAGAGGCCACGATTATTAGTTTATTGATATATCAAGAAATTTGTAAAAATAGATTTTGTCGGTATTTATCATCACCCGTAAATGTTGGTGTTTGGGTCTCCGAATGGCCCGGTGTGTGAGTTTTACATGACAAAGTCCGCCACCGAGTCACGGTGACGTGTTTTCGATCCGACACGTACGTGACTCTGAGTAGGGCCGCCTGCTCAACCTCGTGTGTTTACTCTGTGTCCACCCCACCCCACGTTACTGCTAAAAAATAAACTTACGCACAAACGAAATATTGAAATAAAATTACACCATTTTGTTAGCCCCGAAATGACCCAGTTTGTATTAAGAATACCTTTAAACCCCTACTTATTTCTAGTCATAGCGTGATTCATACAGTGAAACTTCAACATTTATCATATTATTTCAAGTGACAATAAATTTGCAAAGGAAATGACATTAAGTTTTAAGTAATAGTGTAGCAAGATTGTAGATTTATTGGTACTATTGGTATTTACTTAAAGGGATAGAGAGAAAGAGAGAGTGAGAGAGAGATAGCTGGAGAGGAGACAGGGAGAGAGAGAGACAGGGAGAGAGACACAGAGAGAGAGATTGGGGGGGGGGGTATGCCCACTCAACACAAACTATAGCTAAAAAAAAATTCCAATAAATTGCTTGCTCGCATATGGCTCTCCGGCAGATTGGACAGGCGACCCTGCCCCTTGTCACGTCTTAATGCTTAATCATTCGGCCACTCAACCCAGTTTATACTTAAAAGGAAATCAATCTGTCTCACTTGTTTTTTTTTCGAAAAGACATCCTATACAAGGAAAAAGATGTTATAATCAATATTTTCAAATGTGTGTTTTAGTGTAATTTTATATAGATAAATTGTAAGGAATAAGTTAGGTAGAAATATTACCAGGACAAACGAAAACGTTTGTCAAGAAGTATATTATATTTATATTTACATAGATAAAAAATAATCTTCTCGAAGTTGAGAGTTGCACAAATTTAAGAGGATTTATTGCTCCTGTCACCTGCTGGTATTACTTGAAATTAGTATCGCGCATCAATGTTGTTACTGATCTTCTTGATGAAAGTTGTACGGGCAAAGGTTTTTTAGTTTTATGCGTATTTATTTCATTATATACATGTACATGTATAATGTCAATAAAATGCCGTTAAAGTGGTTTCTTCAAACCAAGTTACAAAGCAAGAACATTGGTCAAAGTTAGATTAACGCTACAGTTTTGTGTAGAAGTATTGCCTCCGTCACCGAATTCATGTAAACAAAATCCATATTATCTTTTTCTACAAGAACGGTTGTTTTTCGTCCAAATTTTCTAGGGTTTTTCGACATGTCACAATTACTCCTATACACCAGTTTCAGTAGACCAATTGATGTCCCATCAGTCGTATTTCTAGCAGATTGTTTATTAATTTAAAGGGCCGATCCCGATAATATTTTGGAGAATAAAACTGCCTAATGTTGTGTTAAAATCCCTTAAATCCTCTACCTCAGGGCGAGCAACTAACTCAATATTTGTGATACGTTGTGATCAATCTTCATCTGAAAATGGAGACCGCTGTCCCAAGTTGTATTTTGCGGTGTGTGGATAAAACCAGACTATAGGGTTTAAAAAATATAATGTGTCGGTACAATTTACCAATCATTATCAAGTACAGGAGATGGATCAATCACTGTATAGACCTCTAAAGAAACGAGAATCGATTATCAGGTCACCCAACGAAAAAAATGACCCGAAATCTTAAAAAGGGTTACGTGTCCGGATAAGCATTTTTAACGTTCACGTTCAAACGACTTAATATTTTGTGCTATGTTTTGGCGCTTAAATTTCATACTTACTCTGTTCAAATCGGGACAGTCCCTTCAATGGAGCTAAATCGCTAATATAAGGGACCTTTAGATAGACACAAATGGGTAGCAACGCATATAATAATGTAATATGAATGTTTATAAACCGATTAACATTCAATCGTTCCCGTTTTTTACTATAATTTCAAATCAGTTAGGTTCGATAAAATACGCCTAAAATCTCATTCGAATGGCTATATTATCATGCTCTGCCATGAACATTACATTTCTCATGGCTAAACATGATTTACCCAACTCGCTACTGTCAGATTTGAATACACTCTGTTTACAACAGGTAAGTTACCACACATTGTTACATTTAGATCTATGTCTCTCTTTCATTTTAATTTGCTCATTCATGTCTGCTTTTCTTGCTTTTATTAAAATTTGCTCTTGTATGTTTTTAGGGTGCTGAATAGTGTTCGGCACGAATATTTGAATATTCGAATATTCGCTCGTCGAATATACTATTCGAATATTCGAATAGCAATCACCATATTCGAATAATTTCGAATACTTGATCAAAGGCCATAACTGGCAGTATTTATGGGAAATCGCTGAAAATCATTAGTATTCTTTGTCTCTTGACCGTAAACAATGTGTATAAATTTAAAGTCAATCGGATATTAACTTTAGCCTCAAGAGCGTGCAGCGGATTTTTTGAAGTGATCAAGAGCCATAACTCTGACAGTAATTATCTCTACGGCTTTCTCTATGGCTTTTTTTGTTAAATGTGTGGCGCCCGCCGTTCCCTGCAATTACTAGGTCATGTCTGCGTGTAAGGAGTAGTTAAATAAGGTTCATTCTCACCCAGCTAAAAACTTAAATAATCATTTTAGTGTGACTAAGAAGGATTAGCTGTAGTCTGTTTCACATTGGGCATTGTTTATTTCATTAGGTTAAACCTAATAGTAAAACAAAATCACTTGTTGTACGTGACAAGGAGAGTAAGAATGCCTGTGCAACATCGTGGGTTTTCTCCGGGTCCTACGGTTTATTCCCACTGCTATAGCCCCTACGCGCAAGCCAGTTATTGAAATAAAATTGAACCATGTTACTCCCGAAATGACCTGGTTTGTGTCTAGTGGACGTTAAACCCCCTCTCTCTCTGTCTCTCCCTCTCTCAGCTTGTAAGGGTGCTACCCCTCCAGAGACAGTTAGTTACTCGGTAACTAACCAGGGAGCTCGATGCTCTCCCTCTCTGATGAATCTGTTTGGATTCTTCATGAAGAAACAGCTGGGTGACTAGACCACAATGATTTCCGTGAAATGAGGAAGTGCTAGACCCACGAATGAACGAGATGCCCTTTATTTCGGATGCAGCGTGGAAGAATTCCTATACATTGGTGATTGAAAATCTTGTTTTGACGTCGTGAAAGGTCGAGTACTTGTGTACAAATTGGCAGTTTACGTAAAAGATCCACTGGCAATTGCAAAAATATTTTCTTGTGCGTTGTTCACAGAGATTTCACGTATTTAATAATTGATTGGGAATTATAATACATTGAAAATAAACCACTTTAAATATATTGAAAATATTCGAATAGTATTCGAATACTATACTAATTTTAAGACCCGTCGAATATTCGAATAGTGTTCGTGTTTGAATATTCGAACACTAGTGCTGAACAATTTAAAGATTTGTTAGTCGATAACCATACATCGTATACGCACAACAAAAGTGTCCAAGAATTTCAGACAGCAATAGCTGACACAGTACGTGAAGATCTTCGATAGCGTTTGGCTCGATCAGAATATTATAGTATTTTATTAGACGAATCAACTGATGTTGCAGTGGACCAAAATTTAATAGTGTATGTGAGATATTTCTTTTGTAATACTGTTAAAACAGACTTTTTGGGGATCAGAAAACTTTCGGATGGGGCAACAGCTGATAAAATTCTTAAAGAATTTACTGACTTATTGTTTGAAAATGAACTTGATGTGAAAAAAATGTGTGGGATTGCTACTGATGGTGCTGCAGTTATGGTTGGGAGTAGGAGTGGACTGACAACACGATTTAAGGAAATAGTTCTAGCATTACTGAGTACCCATTGTATAGCACACAGACTTGCCTTATGTTCATCCGGTGCTGCAGTTGCAATACCAGATCTCATTAAATATCAGGAACTTGTAAATTGTATTTATAAATATTTTTCAAACTCGCCCAAAAACTTGTCACGTCTTGAAAAAATCCTGGAAATTCTTGCCACTGTTAATTCTGATTCTGGTACTAGATTTTAGCAAAATTCTAATACTAGGTGGTTGTCCATTTGAGGGATCCGTAACCGCATAACTAAGAAATTGTGCCAGCTTAATTACTGTATTATTAGAAGATAATTATCCCAAAACTGTTGGTTTGTTAAAATCAATAACTTGTTATAAATTTTTGTACATTACTCATTTTTTGGCAGATGTATTACCAATACTCTGTAGATTATCCAAATGCTACCAAAGAAATGATATTGTCTTTTCAAATGTGCATTCACTATTGGCGTCAACCATTTCTCAGTTGCAGGGGATAGAATCCGAGAATTACGGTATTTATGTTTTGACTTTATTGGACACAGCCCCAGCAGCAGTTAATGTTGACACGTTAGGAGAGGCACATATTTTGTTCAATGATCAAAAAATTAGGGATGGGAAAAACAAAGGGAAGATGCTAGGGTGATAGGTATGAAATTTGTAAGAAATGTTATCAATAATTTAGAATGTAGATTTGAGGAAACTGTGTAAATATTTGATGTAAATTATGATATAGATCTGGCTTATATTAGGTCATTAAGTAATTGATCTTGAGGTTAATGACTGTGTATCAGAGATTGTTTCATTCAGGGGTTATTTAAAATAATTATGTTGATTGTCCAATTGATAGCATTGATGATGTATTAAAACTTGTCATAAAAGAAAAGTCAAACTTTGTTAATGTTCATAAAATTGCTTCTAGATTATTGTGTTTACCTGTTGCAACTGTTGATTGTGAACGGGGTTTTAGTAGGCAAAATCTAATTAAAACAGCAAGCAGAAACTGTTTGAAACCAGAAACATTGTCTAATTTGATGTCAACGACGTTAACTAAAAATCAACCGGATCTCCAAAAATCATTTTCCAATTGGGCTAATGTAAAACAAAGAAGGATTTTGTAAATTGTAAATTGTAAATATATTGTTGTTTTTAGAATGTACAAGAAATAAAATTGTTTTATGTTATTACATGTTTTTTTTTATTATATATTTTTTTGGCGGATAAAATATTCAAGTTGGCGGGAAAAAAAATCATTTTTTTACAAAAAATTAGGATCGTATTTCAGTCTACACTAATAGTATGTTTTGAGCATAGTCCCCAGATAAGAATGTGACGTTACAATTTGACATGACTTGACAAGAATTTATTGTGGAATATAGTTTTTTTCTCCCACACCATTATTATACTAATTATTTTTATCATTTTAACTGTCTTCTCGAAAAACTGATTGATCCATCAACACGAAAGCAACAGTCATAGTGACACGAGGTACACGAAATCAAAAGGTAACAAGGACAACATTTAACTCGTTATTGCAATATTATTCTTCTGATTGGTAGTAATTGTTTTTTGGGTATGAACATCTTTGCTATCTTAATTATTACCAATAGAGTGTGATTTACATGCATTTGGTTTACATTTAAGTTTTGATTTTACAATGTCTGCAGTATCTGCACGTAGAACCTTTTCAAGAAATATTTAAATCTTCCGTAGGCCCTCGCTCTGTATAGTACAAATTCTATAATAGCCGTAAAATGTAAATTTATTGTAAGTTGAGTACAGCATTAACTATCCTAAAATAATTATTATAGACAAAAACATATCTCCTTTTTTTTTTAAAAAGTGGCTATAGGGATTGTGATTGTATTTGTTCGTTGAGAACTGGACAAAAAAACAGTGTACTTTTTTATACACCTACATTTTCATGTGGACGTATATTGTCGTCGCACCTGTCCGTCCGCCCGTCTGTCCACAATGTGGACATCCCACAGGTCACAATTCTCTTCCGATTTTGACCAAACTTGAAATATAGTTTTATATCCAAAAGACCTCAGTTGCCTTCGAATCGATATTGGCATGTATCGGATCGAATCACATTTGTAGATTATGGAAAGTGGACCATATAGAGGTCACATTTTAAACCGATTTTGATGAAACTTGAAATGCATGTTTATAACCCAACGATCTTGGTTCCTTTCAATATTTGCGCATGTCGGATCGTTAGTTCATGAATTATGGTCCCTGTTTTTATTGAAAATCGCGTTTTTAGCTTTTGGTCCTTTTATTATCCGATGTAAACCAGGGGCGGATCCAGGATTTTTTGCAGGGGGGGGGGGTTAGGTTAGATAACTGCTTAACTAATTGCCGAAGGCGCTAAACGTTGTAATGGGGGGGTTTGGGGGTCCTCTCCCAGAAAAAATTGGTAAAATAGATTCAATTTGGTGCATTCTGACGTATTTCCGGTAGCTAAATGTCAAGACTACAGGTCTAAAAATCGACAATAAAATCGCATAAAATGTCCATAAAATGATGATGGGAAATACTCCCTTTACAGGCGAGGAACAAATTATCTCCAGATACCATATGAAGAGCAAAAATCAATGATCGGATTTACCCTACTAACGTCATTATGTGTTTTATTCCAAACTTAGTGCGTTACTTGGTGTGCGAGGAAAAGGAGAAATGAAAGGAAGGGAATTCGACAATTAGGCTAGTTATCAACGCTGTCAATAGGCGATTCGCCGTGGGGTCAATTCGTTCCGACGGCAATATATGCTGTCGACGATTTTGGATAATTGCCCGGGGCCGGTTGTTCAAAGCTCCGTTATCTTTTAACGATCCGTTAACTTTAACAGAGAGAAAGATTGTTGCTGGAAATAAAGGCCTCAATAAATTTTTCGTACAGGTTTATGCTAATATTTATAAAGGAAAAAATAAATTATTCTATAGTGTTTTCTTTAGTAAATTTAACAAACAACCCATTACCAAGATATAGGTCCGTTAGAGTTTAACGGATCGTTAAAATAACTTAGTTTTGAGCAACCCCAGAGCTGTATGTGACTATTTGTTTTTGTCCACAATGGAATGAAAGTCATGACTCAACTCACTGTATACAAACTCGCACCCTTCATATTTTCAAGCCTGAGCGGCCGTGAATTTTTTCTCATGAAAGGTGTTGAATTTTTTTGTGGCTGAGCAGGGAGGGGGGAGGGGGTTTCAACCTCCCCCCCCCCTCTGGATCCGCCCCTGTAAAAATATCGTATACCATGGTTGTGGACCCTCTAGCGGTCATAACTTTGATACTGGTTCCTCTCGATATTTGCGCTTATAGTATTACAACTTCCTGAATGTACGAAAAATCGCAGTCACAAAGTTTATCCGATTTTAAAAAAAAACTTTCAATATATTACCGTTTTACCCTAATGATGCTTGAGTTCGAATTTCGTGAAAATCGGACTAAATCGCCGGACAAAATGGCCGCCCCTTGTACGCAAATATTGTAAATATCAAGGTTGTGGAATTTTTATCTGATTTTACTGAAGCTTTAAATACATGTTTATAACCCAAAGATCTTGGTTCCTTTCGATATTCACCCTTATCGGATCGCAACTTCCTCAATATTATGACACTTTTATTGTACAAAAAATCGTATTTTAGCTTGTGGTCCCTCTAGACGTCACAATTTTCATCCGATTTAAGAAAACGTTTGCATATTGTGATAACAGTCTGCAAATGAAATAATCAAATCTGAAAACTTACAAAGGCTCATATTATTAAGACTGTTAGTTATAAATAGACAATTTTTTGGTGACATTTAGGTCTAGAATTGAAGAAAAGGTATCAAATTTTCAATTTCATAGTAATTTTGGTTAATACTGATGATATTACATTTGAGGGACAGTGGGTGTTGTTTCTGCAGAGATAAAATTGTGTCAGAAGTGTCAACAACCACCCCCGTAGCAAAAAATCTAAACGATCAAACTCCTACAAATTATGTTGAGAAGATTTCTCAGTGCGGCCCCCTATGTGTCTATAAAGTTTGGGGGTGGGGGAGATCACGGTGGCTAAGTGGATAAGGCGCTGGTTCGCCAGCCTGGAGGTCGGGTGTTCGATCCCTGCATTGGCCGAGAAAGTTCACCTCGATTTTCCGGCGTGATTTCCCCTTGTCAGTGATGCAGAAGGAGGGCCTGACAAGGACAGCTGCCTAGTCGTTCGGATGGGACGAAAAACCGAGGTCCCGTGTACATTGGCGTACACGTTAAAGAACCCTTGGCAGTTGGAATTCAGTTGCTGCCCGGGCAAAATTTCCTTCATAGCACACTGTATGGCGTATGCCCGTCTTCAATTAGCCCAGGTTAGGTGCTTAAGCGTAGGTCGTTAAACCCCATTTCATTCATTCATTCATATAAAGATTGGAACCAACGGAATGTTGAGCAAAAAGCTACAGCCTGTGTTATCACAGCTATTTATCGTTGTAAAGTTAAAGAGGAAATAAGTGCTAGTCAGATTCCATCTTTGTTGTCAAGAGTTACTTCCCTTTAGTCTCAGTTAACAGTTCGGAACTATTTCATTTCAATCAAGGCGTTAAACCCCACTTCTCTCTCTCTAGCCAAGTCTCTAACTCAAAATTTTCAATAATATTTGAAATCAAAAATACGAATTAGAATTCAATATTGGTCTTTTTCAATCAATATTCATACGGCCATCTTGCCGTGAAAATATGGGATCCTAATATCCAATATTCTAGTCACTATTAATATTTTATAATCAGTACACGATTAGTGGATCCTATGTTTTCGGGTGCCATATTGTAATGAACAAATAAAAAACATATTCTAATGTGCAAGAAATTAGTAAAGGTTGATTCATTAACGACAAAATAGTAATTAGAAAGCCGTGTATTTCTCTTACGGGATACGGCACACGGATACGACATTAGGGTAAGCATTTGTTTCCATCCACCGGAGCCTGGTGTTATGACGTCATAATTAATATGGGGATTGTGGGTTAGGATAAGAGTTGGCCCAGGGTTAGGGTTAGGGCTAACCCTGTCTACATCTCGAGTCTCTGACGAAATCCGCAGGCCACAACCCTTACCCTAACCTTTATTTTAACCCATAATCCCCATATGACGCCATAACACCAGGCTCCGGTGGATGGAAACGTCCGTATCGAAAAGCTTTCATGCGGAAAAGGTCCGTATATTATAACATTGTCGTCTTTTTACCGTCTTTTTTGCTATTTTTTAGACGCTGAAATGTTGTATCATAGCGTTTTAATGAATCTATATGCGTATCCTAGAACACGAAGGTGTATATTTGATGTGATTTAAACGATGATAAAGACTAGAATTTAATCATATTTTTGATAGTTTTTTTTGTCTGCATGCTGGTTGATCTACGTGCTAAGTTTAGACAGGTGGGACCTTGTAAATCTGTAAATGATTTATTCTACGGTAAAGGGGTATAAACCTTCTGAACTGATACATGAGTGCAATTAAAAAAATTGCTGTCGAGCCGAAGTCTAAGATTTTTAATAAGATTCAACATTACTTTTTGTTTAATAATAGCCCAGCGACTGTCGAGCGACTTCACTCCCTCTGGGGAATTGTAGGCTGAGCACTTGACTAGCTAGTAGTAGTACTGAAGGTGATACGAATAAGCGACGCGAAAATCTGTCAAAACTCTTAAGCCGGGATTCCATGTGTACGTACTGCGTAATGCGGAATGCTTAGTGCGTAATGCGTATTTAACACTTTGCACTAAAATGGTAGGAGTTGATTCCATGTACACGTAATGCGTAAAGCGTGATACGCAGCGCGTAGTACGTGTTTCTCGGGACGCTCACAAGAGTGTCCGATTACGCAATACGCATGCATACGGAGACAGGAAACGGGGATTCCCCAGTTTTGGAACGGCAATATTCGTTTCTCATCCACATATAATACGCCACTCACGCACACATGGAAACTGACAAGACGCGTTACGCAACAAGCAACACGCATCACGTAACACGCATTCCGCGCGCACTGCGTACACATGGAATCCCGGCCTTAAACTACATTGACGCAACGTATCACGTATGCGATACGCATACGTGATACAGATTGACAAAATTCAGCTTGTCAAAAGTCTCTTAAAATATCATAGGCCAAGAACATGCCTACTATGGATACAATAATGCAATACCGACGCAATATTTATGTAAATTTTACGACTGGATAATGTAAATCAAAGTTCTCTGAATAACATTGCATGTCCCCTTCCCATTTAATTTACTTATTATGTGAGATTTAGATATAGAGCTGGCCATTCAACATTTAAAACTGAAATTTGACAAAATACGTAATTGAGAGCCATATTTAAATTTAATATTAATAAATGGCCCAATATCTATATATTTATATATCGACGTGTATATATTGATATACATGTGCTAATTAACGTACCCTCGGGCTTTGATGAGAGATTGTTAAACAAGATAATGTTGAACAATACAATCGCCGACGGTGTTTTATACACCTTGCTACGAATGAAACAATATTCAATTATGGTTTCTAGCTAAGATGTCAGTCTCACCTTCCTAAAAAAAAAACGTTACCGTGTCTTAAAAAAACAACCATAAACCCAACAATAAAAAAAACAACACTGCCAATAATATTCGATAAAAGGCTAAACGTGTAAATGAACCTTTTCCAGTTAGTTTGTGGGTGTGTATGGGGATGAAAGTCAAGTCTCTGATAGACCCTTCCCAAAAAGGAAATGTGTGCCTTTTCAGTGGATTCGACCATGCCAAAAACTTCTGGATCCAGACTGTAATGGATTATTTTGTGCAACCTACAAGCTTGTTTTTGCGTTTGTTTAAAATGCGGACTAATTTATACTTTATACATGCAATTTGAGATTACAGGTTTTCGTTAAACAAGCAACATAACTTGTAGCTGTAGGCATTTTGTAGTATTCATTGTAGAAATCTATAAAGTGGTGTAGAACAAGCAAAAACAAAAAGATGATATCGCGAATACCCATAGGGGCTAATTTAAATACGGTCAACCATAACTTTAAACGTGGCAAGTATCAGTTATTGTTTTAAATGATAAGTTCCCACATTCACATGGATATATAATATTGACGAAGGAAGGTAAGAGACATTAAATACAGATATTTCTTATATTTTTTTCAATAATTTATGTCAAGATATCTCTATGTTCACTTCATGTTTCTAGTATTACCAATTTAAAATATATGTTTTAAAATTATCTCGGAATCGAGATAATTAACTACAAAACTAAAACATTCTGCTATGTGATAATTATCGTAATTTTCAATATTTACCAAAAAGTTGGTTACAAGTATGATTGGGACATAATCTCTATCCGCTTACATCGACATCGGGTGGTTATATGATGGGCCGGATGTTACTTATGTTATCCTTTTATTTTAAAAATGATACTATTAACTTACATTTTATTTAGTTAAAATTTTAAAAGAAATTGGGGAAATACTACAGACGACCAGACGTTTTTGTTTCAGGAATTGAAATTGAAATTTAAGTTATTTTCAATTAATTGGTAGACTTAAAGATGCATTATGTAAGACTTAGTTAAGGATAATGCAAAAGGAATATACTGAACATTTCATTCAAATTGTTTTATTTCTCACTGTTTAGAGGGTTGACGAGATGTGGCATAGATTGTTTACTATCGTAGCAACGATACTTGTTAATCGAGACTATGTATCAATTCGCCATTTTAAAATTAAATCATTAAATGATTTTCCATCCGTTTTTAAACATATCTATAGATAAGGCGCTGGTTCGCTAGCCTGGAGGTCGAGTGTTCGATCCCTGCATAGGCCGAGAAAGTTCATCACGATTTTCCGGCGTGATTTCCCCTTGTCAGGGATGCAGGAGGGCCTGACAAGGACAGCTGCCTGGTCGTTCGGACGGGACGAAAAACCGAGGTCCCGTGTACACATTGGAGTGCACGTAAAAGACACCTTGGCAGTTGGAATTCGATATAAGAGTAAGCTTTAGCGCCGCTGCCCGGGCACACTGTATGGTGTATGCCCGTCTTCAATTAGCCCAGGTTAGGTGCTTAAGCGTAGGACGTTAAACCCCATTTCATTCATTCATTCTCTTGCCATGTGATTAGATGTTGTCTGAATATTTGTTTATATAACATTTAAAGTAAAAATAAAGACACGCAATAGTCAGATTTAGTTCTTACATAATGTATCTTTAATATAAAGATCATTGGAAAATTTACTGGGCCCTGTTTCACGAAATTTTAACTAAAGATAATATCAAAATTTTAGTAGATACTTCAATTTTTATTGGCTAGGCACTAAAATCAATTAAATATTATCCAATCAAATTACTAAAATTTGAATTATTATCTTAGTTAAAATTTCGTGAACCAGGCTATTAATTTATGATGTTTACAAACGATTGTTTCAATAACATGCATCGTACATTGTATATTCTAGCTTGGTTGAATGAAGTAGGATTGAACTGGATACAAAAGCCATCATGACCAGATTAAAACCTGTTTTTTGGATGACCCTTGTTATGTCAATTGTTACAATATTAGTAATGATTTTTATTCTAATGGAGTCGACAAGTATGTTTTCGTTATCTGCTACTAATTACCTTTATTATAATAGCCTCACAATATTTATTATAAACATGTTCCCAGACACGAGAACATCATTTCTTAAATCTTTTAATGTACCGACAATGGTTTATTCCTACGTTCTAAACACGTCACTAAGTGTCTGTAAGTCCGGTTCCACTCCAGCGATGGTGATATCACAGAAGATTTGTCTTATTTTATTATGCTTAGCGCAAAATAAAATAGTCACATACGCTCACACCAGAGGTGACCGGCCAGCCAGAGCTCAAAGCGCGACACTCTGGTTCGCCGGTAGGTCCCAATACACTCATACCGAGTTTAACACTTGTCCGATTTGCTAGGGTTATTTATTATCCCTGATTTACTATTGTTGGCCCTGTATGGACATGTACAGTTGAGTTTTGATCACTTTTCACAAAAGTATATTGTCATCATCCCCATGTATTGTTCACGGTGTACAAACTTAATTGAAATCATTCATTAATTATGACGAAGCTGTTGATGAGCGTATGTCCTTTTGCCTAACAAGGTATTCTACTTCAAGTCCGAAAATTTTGACCAATATTCAGGACTGGGTTTGGTTTCATCCAAATCATGTCAGAAATCACTTATTATTCACAGAGCTCACAATAATGTTAATCAAGGGCAGGGAAAATGTGCATAGCGGAAAAACTATCGATGTAGATTTTGTTTGCGTGTTTTTTGTTAAGATTGTTTTTTAATTTCACATAATGTTATACAAAAATTTGTATGGGCTTCATAAACTGTTATTATCATTTTAGACGAAACGTTATTGATAAAAGTTCCCAAGAAGAGTGCTTTACGGGATACGGTGATTGACGTTTCTAGTGATGATCAGGAACCAGTCAAAGAGAGCGAATCAGTAACAGAGAGAGAACCCGTAAAAGAGAGAACCATTGATGATCCCGAAGTAGCAGACTGTAAGGGCCTTTATTTTTATTCTTAGAAATTGTGATATCGCAGATGACTATATTGTATTTTCCTTTAACCCCACTCTATAGTCCATGCTTGACTTTTGGAATATATTTTTCCGGTATATGGGATTTAGGCAACGGACAAGGATGACCAATTATCAAGATGGCTAGAATGTAATTATTAGTTTAAGAAATAAGTTCAGCCTTTCTTACATTTCTGTAGCAAATATTAGGTGTTTCCACCCATCGGTTAGAAATTATAATTCGCCGCATAAACCAAACAAACATGCTTATGAAGTTGCAAATAGTCCCTGGGTCAACTGCGAATTGAAAGAACTATTTTGATTATTCTACATCTTCTTTTAATACTCTAACTTCACTTAATATTTTACGTCTTTATTCTTCAGTGGCGCTACAAATTGCGAAGGCCAAGCGTGTTCTAAAGAAGGTGAAAGTTGCTTGTTTTATTACTACCCAACCATCCATGATCCGATCCAAGTTGGCAGCCGTCAGTAACACCTGGGCACCGAGAATAGACAAAATATTCTACCTTATGACCGAGAATAAAACTATAAACATATCATTTCCCAATCTTCTACTTGTAAATATAACTAACGACAGACAACATCTGACAGAAAAGACAGTATTTGCTTTTAAATATCTGTACAAACACCACTTAAATGAATTCGATTGGTTTTTGAAAGCTGACGACGATTCGTACATAATAGTGGAGAATTTAAAATATCTTTTATCGAAATATAATTCGTCGAAACCAATCTACCTGGGTCACCATTTTAAACACTATTCTCAAAATGGCTACATGAGCGGAGGAGGATCATACGTTTTAAGTCGCGAAGCCTTAAGACTGTTGGTAGAAAATGGCTATGATGTGCCTGGAAGATGCAGACAAAAGGGCGGGGCAGAGGATATAGAAACTGGTCGATGTTTGACTAAAGCCGGTGCATTAGTACATAGTTCAGTGGATAATCGCGACAGAGAATCGTTTCACCCAATGAATATCTATGGTTATATTATTGGTCCACTTCCAAAATGGATAGTTAATTACGATAGAAACGAAGCCAAAGTGGTAAGGATTTTTTTTTTTGTGTTTCGACCAATTGCTGATTGGTTCAATGCAGGGTATAAGTTTTGCACGTTTGGGACACTTTCGTCGATGCTTTGTAAACACAATAACTTTGATTCTAATTAAGGTGGTGTAGTGCATAATTTAACTACATCTAACCTTGATTAAGTTCGATCATAAGCATTTTCTGCTTAGTCTAACAAAGCATAAATCTACAATTAATCAATATACGTCATCTAGTTATTTTGGGCCTCCGACGCGGAAAATCAGGCTCACCGTTGCCTTGTTTATGTCAGCTATGGTGAGGATGTTGTGCTAGCCTGGAGGTCGGGTGTTCGATCCCTGCATTGGCCGAGAACGTTCATCCCGATTTTTTTGGCGTTGTTTCCCCCTTGTCAGTTATGCAGGACAGAGGGCCTGACAAGGAGAACTGCTAGTCGTTCGGATGGGACGAAAAACCGAGGTCACGCGTTCACATTGGCGTGCACTTAAAAGATCTCTTGGCTCATAGCACATTGTATGTCGTATGCCTGTCTTTATTAGCCCAGGTGAGGAGCATAACAGTAGGACGTTAAACACCACTTCATTTCATTTTTTGATATAAGACATGTCCAGGTCTTCAACGAGGCTTTAAAATAAGACTTTATAGTTAAAATACCAAAAATACAAAATCTAAATACATTAGAATAAAGTTAACTTTCACATGTATTGGCAAAATAAATATAATATGAATATTTTTCAGGGTAACGATTGCTGTAGTCAACTTACAATCAGCTTCCATTACACAGGACCAAAGTTAATGTCTACGTTAGATTTCCTGCTTTATAGAACTAGTGTTTATGGTAGAAACTTGGATTATGGCAGACTTAAAAATTTCTTTAAATTAGGAACTGTACCACCACCTGGGCCGGAAACCAAACTTATACCGTATTTCTTTGAAAAGAGAGAAGACTATTTTAAGAATGCAACTGCCTGGAGATTAAGAAATAATACAGTTTTATAAACGACTATTTTAACTGTAGTAGTGATTGTTTTGAAAATGGCATGGTATTGTCATGTTAAATACTCCTAGTGAATCGTTTGCTCTATCTGTGTCTGGTGTCAGTGAGTTAGTGATAATTCGATGTACACCACAGTTTCTGGAATTGGTGTATTCAGAGACATCTATACAAGGGGACACAACTACACACATGTATGATTCCACAGAAACTCCAAGCTGAGTTCGTTTGATTCCACCTAAATTCCTCAAAGTGTTTCGTTAGATTGCGATATAAACTACTCGCAGTGTTTCTTTTGATTCAACCATGACTGCTCGTGGTGTTTTGATCGATTCCCATAAAAATCTTGATGTGTTTCCTTTGATTCCACTAAAACTAATCACAGGATTTTGTTCGATTCAGCCACATTTATTGCTGTGTTTTGTTTAAGAATTATATACATCTGCAGTGTTTTGTTTGACAAATCTACACTCAACACTTGTGTCTGCTTGACATGAATTTCACGTTCACCTACACGTGTAAGGTCAATTAAAATTCTGTATTTTGGTATCATTTCGATATATAGTGAGGTCAGGTGAATTCCTGACAATATAGTGATATTATACGATTTCATCAAACTAATTGTAATTTTTGATGGTTTATTATATAGAATCGACAATTAATTGTTATTCAATCTATCTAAAAGTTAAATCGCGGTGAATGCGTCATACGGTCTCAGTCAATCACACAAATCTTATGAGTGTACATTTTGTGGAGATCTTTTAAATTTGTATTTAAAGACAAATTGTAATTATCATATTCTAATAGTCAAAATATCTACAAAATATTGTCAAATAAAGCGGATAATTGATTTTTTTTGTCATTTTTTTTTAAAGATAAAAGTGAAATACTTCCTTTTATTAATAATACCATTTCTCTCCCATTTGTCCCCATTTACAGGGCCATTTCTGTTGACATTTTGGTCTAGAATCGAAAAGAGGATTTGAATTAAAAAAAATTTGTCAAGTTTTTGGTAAATACTCATAATTTAGAGGCGAATGGATAACAGGGTTAATAGGTTTGTTACGGTGATATGTAAGGCGGATAGATACATGTAAATGTTTATGGTAAACATCTGACAATTTCACTGTGGTCATCTTCGTACAAACTTTAGATCAAAGATATGGCTAGCTGTTGTTCCGTCTAGGGTAGAAATCCTTCAGCCCAACGAAATTTTGGGGACCAGTGGGAGCTGTGATAAGAGACTAGAGTTAACATTAAAGATCATGAGAAATTGATGGTGGTCTGCATCCATGTTGCGCAGACGTTGTTACTTCCCTTTATCTATTTAATTTGTTCTGATTTTCTAATTGAGTCCGGCAAAACACAAGACCAATGAAAAAAAAACCCCGCGAACTAAGTTACGTATTGGTCAGATGAAAATATAGTTTAAAATAGTCTTAAGTGTTCTACAAGTTTGTACTATTCGCTGCTGTGGTTTCCATTCCCCAAATAGTAGGATTGCCTGTTCAATCTCTTGTGTTTCTCTGGGTTCTCTGGTATCCTCTGCTATAGACGCCCACACGCAAGCGTATTATTGAAATAGAATTAAACCATGTGGTAGTTCCGAAATACCCCCTTCAGTGGCGGCGCTAGCCGCCGGTGGTTGGAGGGGCAATCCTGGGGCAAAGTCCAAGGTTAAGGGGGCAAAGGCACGAGCTTCAAATAGGGGTAGGGGGGTCTCCCCCAGAAATTTTTTGAAAAACAGGCTGCCGTAAATGCAGCCTGTCAGTATTTCAGGCACTGATCGTTGAGATAAAGTGTCAAACGAACGGACTTGGGAACCTCGACGAAATCCACTCACATGTGCCAGAGTAGGGAGTCCTTGTTGGGGATATTGGGACCTCCCCAAGGAATTTTTGAAAAATAGACTGTCGGAAATGCTGTCTGGGAGTATTCAGGCACGGATTGTAGAGATATATAGAGCTGATCAGATACCGTCTGTCGCCTGACCACTAGTCTATCCGACCCCAGAGAGGAAAGTGTGAAATGAACGGACTTGTGATGCGAACCTCAACAAAGCCCCCGAAAATTTGAAAAGTAGACTGCCCGAAATGCAGTATCTGGCAGTATTTCAGGCACTGATCGTCGAGATAAAACACGCTTACCAGATACCGCCTGCCGCCAAATCACTAGTTTATCCGACCAGAGAGGAAACTGGCAAACCGACGGAGTGAGTGAATTAAATTGAATGAATATTTTCGCCACAATATTTTATTAAATAAACTGCCGGAAATGCGGTCTGGCAGTATTTCAGATACTGGTCTTCGAGATTAATAGAGCTGACCAGATACTGTTCGTCGCCAAATCACCAGCATATCCGAAAAAAAGTTGGAGGTGTCAAACGAACGGATTGAGTGTATCAAGTGAATGCATATTCACCCCGCGTTGAACCTATACCCCAAAAACTTTGAGGATCGTAAAAAGCACTTTTAAGTGATTCACAAGTTATTGTTTAGAGTTTGTGATACGTTTCGGTAATCAATACCTTCTACGGTGATTAAATCTCACATCCCTACTCTGTCAGAGAGTGATTTCTTACAAGCCCATCCTGCTGTAAACCTACTATAAATTATTTAAAATTATTGGGGGGGGGGGGACAAACAGAGGGCATACCAGATTATTCCCTTCCTTCCTTGGATGAGCTATTATTCCGGAAGTTTAATTAAGCGCCTTGAACCGTTCCTAATATAGTGATATGTTTTCCGGTAGTTTCTAATTTTGGAGAATGAATGGTCGAGGAACCTATAAAATAATTTATTTGGTATGAAACTAAGAAATGTCATTTCTGACAGGTACCGAAATGAAGACCCCACTTAGCAGACGTAAGCTTGTGTGAATTGCACTCCAACACATCCTTAAGGTAATGGTTCGGTGGACGAAGTAATTGACCGTGTTTCAAGATATTTTAATCGTACATAACAAGTCTTACATTAGTTCTACGATTTATCATTTAAAAAGCTTTAACCAGACTATACATTACAAATATACTGCAATCGTACAAGACCATCTAGCACCATACGACACATTTTAAGTGCACAATTAGTTTATAATTAGTCGCCCAAAATCAACCCGCTGGCCATTTTCCGGTCGAGTGACTGGTGTGGATTATCAAGACTATTTTATACGAAACAAGCATTAAAGATGGATAGGAGAAATTCCGAAATACAAAGTTTTCGAGCACATAATATAGTCAGCAATGGTTTTAGCATCTTTGTAGAAGCAAAAGAAAAATTCTAGTATTAATCTTGCTGACGGCGAAATTTCCGAAGATATATTCTAGGAAACCAAAAGATGCCGCTACCAATGATATATAGTTAACAAAATAATTAATGGAAAAACAAAAACAACGTAATTCTCTAAAGTTGTTGTCACAACCAACAATCTAAATATTCAGACTCCAGAACATTAACTTAGCTAAGTCTCTAACTCAATATCATCCAAAGCCTTCGGCATTCAAAACACGCATTATTTGTCAATTTAAATCAACATTGATGTTGTCATCTTACTGAGAAAAGGTGGGCTTTTGATATGCAATATTTAAGACAAAATAAACATTTAACCATTTTTTTTCGAATGCGCATGCGCAGTATAATTTCAGGCCGTCTGAAATTATATTGCGCATGCCTGTACTCGAAAAAATTTGCTTCGCGCGAATAAATTCGCCTAGTGGGAAATCGGCTTTAAATCGACTTCTTCGCATGCGGAAACGATTTTTTTTTATTTGAGAGATATTTTAAGAATGGGACTGGCAATGGTCATCTATTCTACGCGCAGAGTCTCTATTGTGTAAATTTCTTGAGTACTCAAGTAATTACTAGTAGTCGGATTACGGCCCTTAAATGCTCTTCGCACCAAAGAGATTGCAGTACCCCCGTGTACATGTATATAATAATCCAAAGATTAAAACGATATTAAAACGTAAAATATACTTTTATCTTTAAAAAAAACCGTACATTTATAAAATATCTTTTCCCCTCGATTTCTTGCTAATATATGCCCTTTAGAAATTTCATTTAATTGCATATTAATGGTACCGCAAACTAAACTATGTTGTACATCCTTCCCTAGTAACTCACCTTTAATCAAAATTAAGTTAAGACCAAATTTGTAGTTACTAGGGTATGTGCTTCCTGTTGTTGTACTAGATCTTCCAATCTTTTGATTTTGTAAGCAGTTACACCCTTGACACAATCTAGCAACTTCTTTAATTTGCATAGAATACCACAGCAAAACCTAGTAACTCAATAGTCAAATCAATGGATGAGCTGGTGTTTAATATTCATTCATTACGTTTTCCTTTTTTTTCGCAAAATAAGAAAAAAGTGAGTTACTAGGTTTTGCCTTTTGACGGGAGTGGTGCTCTCCTATAAGATCAACTTTTGTTTGAGAACATGTTCATAGAGCACATTACGAACACCACCATCTGACATCAGAACAAGTGACCCCATGTTCGAGGCTAGACGAATGGTACACAAGTGCAAGCATGCGCATGGAGGAAACCGAATGCAAACTAGTAATTGCCACCATATTTGTCAATAACATTGGCAAAAGGTAGAAGATTAGCCGAGATTTGATCTATGTATTCAACTCCCAGACTGATGACAATATTGTTTATACTTACATTGTTGTGGATTATCATGCTGAAGAAGACTACTCCTAAAATATCATGTAAGATGGACACATTATGGTCTTTTGCAATAGATTTACAAAAAAAAAACTCAACCTCAACACGATCTGCCAAACTATCCATTTCTGAGATATCTGGAAATTTGACAGTTGACAATGTATGATGCCACAATCACCTTCAAATTACGTAGGCATACTTACACGCTGGGCGTTTTAAAGAGAGAGAAATCAAACACACTGTTCAATCAAATTTTATTTTGAGTTAAATAGGATAACTTTATATATAATTGTTGCACAAGGAGAAATACAATTTACAATGTAATTTTATTTATATATGAACGTTTTTATTTCAATGTTTTATATAAATAAATAAATATCACTTGATTGACAGTTTATTGGCCCTGAAGGGGAATCAAGATGGATGTACATCGTCTGTGTCTGTGCGTTAAAGGAGCTAAATCGCTATCATTTGGGACCTAGAAATCGACACAAGTGGGTCGCAACTCATATAATACTGTAATATGAATGTATATAAACTGATTTCCCTTCAATGGTTTCCGTTTTTACTATAATTTGAAATCAGTTATGTTCCGCGAAATAAGCCAGCAATATTAATCGGATGCAAATTTCTAGCGTCTGGTTACAGTCTATATACGCTGTTTGGTTTGGTGCGATATTTCTAGCCTCGTTCCTCGAGTCTCTCGATAGAACTGGGACTGAAACGCATTATGGTACACGATTCGTCTACCAATGGGAAAATTGTTTATTTTATCTTAAATATTGGATATCAAAAGCCCATGTTTCCTCGGTAAGGTCACAGCATCGATGTTAATTTAAATTGACAAATAATGTGTGTTTTCAATGTTGAAGATTTTGGATGATATTGAGTTACCGACTTAGCTTCTTTAATGCAGCCTTAGTATAATGGTAAAATTAATCTATTACCCAAAATTAGTATTACCATTTTTTAAAAAAGCCTAATATTTCAGCGACAACGAAGGAATTAAAGGCCGCAGCGAAAACGTTAAAAGAGGGAAATAAAATGAACATGGCTTCTGATGACAGCACATGTAAGTTGAAATCTAAAACCTATCCACGTAATACACACTAGAGATATGACAATTTATAATCTCCCAAATATTTGGATCGCCACAGGTACCATTTTTGAGTTATACCATCGGCGATTCGCGAGTATATGGAGAAACTCCTACAAGTTTGTTTTAGATCAAAAAATATCAACACAAGTTGATAATGGAAAGAGTCTCGTTTTTTTTACTTTATCGACGAGTGTTGATATTTTTTGATATAAACTGAACGTTTAAGGCAACTAACTTAATTTATTCGCAAACTTCAAAGTAGCTCTGCCCCCCCCCCAATAATTCAAACTGCAGTATGTAAATTAGTGAACTTAAAGTAATTTGTGGAGAATAAAAACATTGGTGGCTTTTTTCCTAATTTTACAAGCTGATTCGTGTTAATGGTGAAAACGTTAAGACATATTTCATTAGATATTTTGGTCATATATCACTTGTCATGCGAGGTCAATTTGACCGCTGTACTTGTGCAGATCATAATAAATAAGATGTGATAAAAATCACTTAGCTCTCGGCCTGATCACATTTACTGTATGAACTGGTAAGTTGAACAGTTTGTCCCATTAAACCGCTAGATCAGGGGTGGTCAACCCTTTAAATACACACAATTTCAAATGTACCATACAACTATTGTACCACCGTCTACTTCAGTAAACAAAAGTCCATCTTTGCATTAGATTCATTATCAGCATTTTCTTAACTGGAACAGATTTGGCCACAGGTCACTAATTATTTCCCCATTGACGTTTAATGTTAATTCTCGTCTCTTAGACCGGCTCTCACTTTTCCCCAAATTTTCGTTGGGTAGAACGGTTTCTGCCACAGAATCTTTTAGTAGAGACAAGTAAACATGAAATTCCGGCCCTACATTCAACGTAACTAACCTCACAACTCTTGTATCCTCAAAATCTTGGTTCCTTTCGTTATTTGCGCCTATCGGGACGTTATTTCCTGAATTATAGCCCCTGATTGTCCGAAAAATCACCTATTGCCAGAGGTCACAATTTTAATTCGATTTTGATGAAACTTGAAATGCATGTTTATAACCTAAAGATCTTGATTCTTTTCGATATTTCCGAATAACAAATTGTAACTTAATGAATTATGGCCTTTGATTGTAGGAAAAATCTCTTTCGGTATTGCTTGTTCTCTATCCATCTCTCGAAAATGTGGACGTATCCTGCATGGCAGGACTGGTTACTATCGATTCTACACCTAAAAGTCAACAAAAATCGCCATGCAAAAGGGGCAAAAGGGAAAGGGAGAGAGACTAAAAATAACGTTCGCCCTACATTCGGGGTCACCTGTGTCCATTTATGTGAAAGAAGATAATTTTTGTTTAAGTTACATTATTCAAGCGCTCAATCTGATTACTGCAAGTCTTAATCTGGGCTTCAAATGTTATATCTGTATACCCACGGATGGCTAGGCTACAGCTTGGATTTAAATAGGATTTCACTTTCACTGATTAATTAAATCAACATAGCGCACAGTGATGAGATTATTAACTGTTATAGTCATCAGTAAGATCGATGCTAAATTATAGAGTCAGCTTGGCCGAGTGGTTAGTACGTGCGTACTGTATCATATAGCCTGTCATTGAGCCAACTGGCGTGATTTCGTATCCCCGGTTGTAGATGACCAGGATTGGGGTCGCCTGTCTAACCTCGTGGGTTTTCTCCGGGTCCTCCGGCTTCCCCCCACTGCTAAAGACCCCTACGCGCAAGCGAATTGTTGAAATAAAATAAGACTATAAGTTAGTCCCGAAATGACCTAGTTTGTGTCGATTGGACGTGAAACCCACCCCCTCTCTTTAATTATTCCTTTTATTGACATTTTAGATTATTTAATACTTTCATTTTCAGTAATGATAGATGACACAGTCTCTAAGAAGCTCATGAAGAAAATTAAAATTCTGTGTTGGATAACAACTGTGCCAGAAACATTAGAATCTAAAGCAAGGGCTGTAAACAATACCTGGGCTAAACGATGTGATAAAACTCTTTTTGTTGTAGCCGACGACCCAGCGTTACCAGAAAATACACAAGAAGACATTCTCAGGGTCAAAGTCCCGAATGGAAGAACTCATTTAACCGCAAAAACCGTTCAGACATTGACATATATTCATAATCATTATTTAACACAATATGACTGGTTTTTAAAAGCTGATGATGACACTTACATAGTGATGGAAAATTTAAAGTTTTTATTATCTCATTATAATCATAGAAAACCCATTTATTTAGGTCATTTATTTAAAAAATATAGTAACTATGGTTACATGAGTGGAGGTGCTGGATATGTTTTGAGTAGAAAAGCTTTAAGAAAGTTGGTGAAGAAAGGTTACAGAATACCGGTAATATTATATTCTGTCAAGCTATATAGTTAAACATGCATGAAACACGAGCCAGACTTGTTATAGGCCTGGGGCATGTTTCACGAAATTTTAACTAAGATAAAATCCAAATTTTAGGAATTTGATTTGATAATATGAGATTGATTTTAGTGTTTAGCCAATCAAAATTGAAGTATCTACAAAAATTTGCATTTTATCTTAAGCTAAGATTAGGTGAAACAGGGCCCAGATTAGACATTAATTAAAGCGGCAATTTCAAATTTTGAAATTATATTATTAAAATTTATTGAAATAAAGCCCTACAATAGATGGTATCCATAAACAGTCCTACCTTGATAAAGAATAATCCTATTAATTGTATAAATCACTATTGTCAGCTGAGAAATTGGCAAAAATATCATTTTCAACTTTAAATTCCAACGTTGGAAAACGGCTGCCCCATGTTGTCAATAGCAAAACAGGGGAGGTAATTGTGTTGTTATATCCTGTGTCATAGATTTTTAAAGGTTAGAAATAATGTCCATGATCGTATAACAGTAAGTTGTTAACCTATTGAAATTTGAAATTCTCGCTTTAACTCACCAAGACCACAATCAACTATCGTTGCATATAAGTAGATTTAAATACGTCTTGTGGTCGGTGCGGTACTGTGAAAACAGATAATCGAGACTTTGTTTATTATCGTAGCAACGGTAGTAATGCCAACCAAGGTTAGGCTATAAATCGAGTCCCAAAGTGAAGTAATTTGACGGAAATTTTCAGTCTATTCTCTTTTCAGTTCTATTCTCTTTTCAGTTCTATTCTCTTTTCAGTTCTATTCTCTTTTCAGTTCTATTCTCTTTTCAGTTCTATTCTCTTTTCAGTTCTATTCTCTTTTCAGTTCTATTTTGTGTAACTTTTTTAACGAGAGCTGTCAGCGCTTTATCTAATCTTACCTAATGCAACTTTAAATAATATTTTGTGTTTTAAAGTTATTGCTCATACATACTTAGTATAACATACATCCTTTAAAGTCTCTGGTCGTCATGGTCCACTCGTGGTAAGGTATTTTAATTGCATGCAAAATTTTGTAACTTTGATCTCTAAAATTGCTTCAAATCCGTTCAGTTTCACACAGATATAACGAATTGAAAATTTCCAAACACTTACTGCAGACAATATCATTTTGCACAAGGTCACAACGCGCCATGACAACGGCAGCTGTCTAGTCGTTCGGATGGGACAAAAAACAAGGTCCCGTGTACACATTGGCGTGCACGTAAAAGATCCCATGATAGTTGGAATTGGATAGAAGAGTAGGTATTAGTGCCGCTTCCCTGACAAAATTTCCCTCGTAGCACACTGTATGGCGTATGTCCGTCTTCATTAGCCCAGTTCGGAGCAGAACAGTAGGACGTTAAAACCCATTTCGTTTCATTTCACAACGCGCCAAAGACACGTTTTGGTTAAGTTTTTTGACGGGTCCATGTTGTTTTATCCGCATGATTCTGGGCCGTGAGATCATCTAGCGGGTGTCGATTAGTCAGTGAAAATATTGTTCTGAGAATGCAAATGACGATCAATCGCTTTCCATGACCAGTTTTCATTGGAAAGGGTATTAATCCTGATGTAATATATATATTTTTGTTATAATCCCAGGGTAAATGTAGAGAAGATGGCGGCGATGAAGATGTTGCCCTGGCTCACTGTTTGCAGTCTGTTAATGTACATGTTCACAGCACTGTAGATAAATTTGGAAGAGAAAGTTTTCTACCATTTAGTGGATTTGCTCATGTCTATGGTCCTATGCCATCTGGTTTAGAAGAATGGGATAGAAATAAACCCAAAATTGTAAGTATATTGATTACTGACTGACATATTATTATTTATGGTAAACGTGAAATTCTCCAAGCGTGATGTCTTGTTGTAACTCAATCATCTCTAGTAGAAGGGTGTAACTCAATCATCTCTGGTAGAGGGGTGTAACTCAATCAATTCTAGCAGATGGGTGTAACTCAATCAATTCTAGTAGAGGGATGTACCTCAATCAATTCTAGTAGAGGGATGTACCTCAATCAATTCTAGTAGAGGGGTGTAACTCAATCATCTCTGGTAGAGGGGTGTAACTCAATCAATTCTAGCAGAGGGGTGTAACTCAATCAATTCTAGTAGAGGGATGTACCTCAATCAATTCTAGTAGAGGGGTGTAACTCAATCAATTTTAGTAGAGGGGTGTAACTCAATCAATTCTAGAAGTGGGATGTAACTCAATCAATTCTAGTAGAGGGGTGTAACTCAATCAATTCTAGCAGAGGGGTGTAACTCAATCAATTCTAGTAGAGGGGTGTAACTCAATCAATTATAGTAGAGGGGTGGGACTCAATCAATTCTAGAAGTGGGATGTAACTCAATCAATTCTAGAAGTGGGATGTAACTCAATCAATTCTAGAAGTGGGATGTAACTCAATCAATTCTAGTAGAGGGGTGTAACTCAATCAATTCTAGTAGAGGGGTGTACCCCAATCAATCTAGAAGTGGGATGTAACTCAATCAATTCTAGAAGTGGGATGTAACTCAATCAATTCTAGTAGAGGGGTGCAACTCAATCAATTCTAGTAGAGGGGTGCAACTCAATCAATTCTTGTAGTGGTTTGCCCTTCAGTCGGTTCTAGAAGTGACGAATTTCAGTCTTTCATAGTAGACGAGTGAATTTCAATCTATTCTAGTAGTGGTGGATTTCAATCTATTATAGTAGAGGATTGGATTTCAGTCTATTCTAGTACATAAGTGAATTGCAATCAATTCTAGTAGTGGAGTGCATTTAAGTCTGTTCTAGTAGAGTGGCGAATTTCAGTCTTTTCTAGTAGAGGAGAGAATTTCAGTCTATTCTAGTAGAGGAGAGAATTTCAGTCTATTCTAATAGTGTCGCGAATTTCAGTCTTTTCTAGTAGAAAAGATAATTTCAATCTATTCTAGTATTAAGTAGACAGTGAATTTAAGTCTATTCTCGTAGAGTTGCGAATTTCAATCTATTCTAGCAGAGGTGTGAATTTCAATCTATTAGGAGTGAATTTCAATCTATTCTAGTAGAGGTGTGATTTTCAATCTATTCTAGTAGAGGTGTGAATTTCAATCTATTCTAGTAGAGGAGTCAATTATGTGCTGGTAGAGTGGCGACTTTTAGCCTATTCTAGGAGAGGTGTGGCAAATTACAGGCTATTCTTGTAGAGGAATGAATTTAAGTCAATTTTACTTAAGGACGGGGATGGGGTCTAATATCAATAAATTCTATTTTGGGTGGTTTGGGTTCTAATTTCAGTCAATTCTGACTAATTAATACCTGCACAAATAATGAATTCAGTCCATTAGTAAATTCCCAGTGCGTCATGTTTTTATTGCGATGAACACCATTTCCAGGATCTCTTAAGCCCCCTTAATTACAACATTTATTATATCTTATTGTATTCGCTTTTACGTATACGTAATCGTCTGAAAAGAACATTAAACCCTATTCATTCCTTCATAATCGTCTGTATTCTATGAGTTGTGACTTTCACGTGCCTTAGTAATTGTTTGCATATGCGTCATACACTTAACACGCCATCTTATAGACGTGTGAAACTCTTTTTTAAAGTTAGTCATTATATGGGAAATCAACTTTCATAGGACCTATTCTATTTATGCAGTAGGGCGTTAAACACCATTTGATTTTATCTCTATACTTTATGTACCTGCATTTGGATTATTGAAGACCCATCTGAATATCAATGGTTAGCACGTGCGCACTGCATGATAAGGTCTGTCATTGAGTCAACTGGCGTAGTTTCGGTTCCCCGGTTGTACACCCAACTTCGCCGGTTTTCCCATGTCCTCCGACTTCCTTCCACTGCTAAAGGCCCCTACGCGCGAGCGAATTATTGAAATAAAATCGTCCCGATAAACTTGACCTTTTCTTAAATAGTAGACAAATACGTGCTGATACAAATTGTACTTGGTCTATAGTTTCAAGATGCATTATGTTGTCCGTATACAGTCTTCTGAAATCCGGGTTCGGACCATCTCTCAAGTTCCCTGTATCATGAACGAGATAGGGTACGCGTAATGTTTCTAAAAAAACCTAACAGATATCACATAGCATAAATAACGTTTATTGTATTTTGTACCTAGACATTAGATTTTACTCTTTTTGTTGAAATTTCTAAATGTAATAATTATACAGGCACTAAATACTTATATTAAAAGTTTTGTTATATTGAGCACCCACCTTTGTTTATATTTTGATGTGATTACTTTTAAAATAAATCTTGAGCATTTCATAGTACTTGGTTCTGTATCTCCAGTAATTTCTTACAGGTTTGTGTCCGCACCGGATTTCGATCCCGGACATGCCCTAACGGTGTGACCACCATGGCACCCTTTTCATTTCAGAAAGAGTATAATGTGAATTTCATCTATTGCAAATTAAAACCGTTGTATTTTATATTACAGGGTTTCGAGTGCTGTAGTCAATTGTTGATTAGTTTCCATTATGTGAAACCAGATTTTATGTTGATGCTGGAACACTTACTGTACCGTACAAGTGTTTATGGACGAAAAATATCCGAGGAAGGCGTGAAAAATCTGTTTAAAATCGGTGCTGTAAAACCTCTAACATATTCACCAAAGCCCTGATATTTGTTAAACCTTGTGTTTGTATTGGATTTGCCTCTCACTGCTACATTTTTAACTCTTCTAGCTTCAGTGAAAATCGTAATTGACACTATAGTAAAACGGCAATCACCAGACTGACCCCCCCCCCTCTCTGAACCTGTGACCGGAACAACTGCATTACCTGTCTATAAAATTACTACAAACAAAATATAAAACGCAAAGTTCCATTTGCATTGTTATTAATGGTACCGGTAATTGTGGGTATTTTGTGTCGTATTACATTTAAGGGAAATGAAACAGAGACAGAAATCTGGTGTAGGACAGATCAAGCCGCCGAGTGCATAGGCCTGTTTGTGTTGCAGTACCGCTTCCGGTTCCGGAGTTATATTAATTACTGTTCGAGTTTTTTTCAATTGTAACACCGGACCAAGCGCAAGTCTACAATATATGAAAATGAAATAGAGTTAATTTACGTCAAACAGAAACGATATATACATGTATATATACCAAATCTTTTCTGAATTTGAGCTGGAATCTTTGCAGGTTTATATAAAATCAATGATCTGCTTTAATCAAATATGGGCGTTACTTGAATTAAAGCAGCATTAACTATCGCCGATGGCTGGAGTATTTGATAGAAAATGACATTTAGTCAGCGGTTCTTTTCCTAGCAGGACTTCACAGTTAAAGTACCACTCTAAATGTCTGTCATTTTTTGTAATTAAATTTTGGGATAAAAAGTAGCATAATTTAATGACGGTTATCTAGCAACCAATTGTGTACATGGATACTCTTATTTACTTAAATAATAACGCATAGGCTGTGATTCCAATCTTGTCAAGCAATTGTTCAAAGTAAAAAAAGATGTAGATTTTATAGATTTCATATTCATAACGACATATCTTGATACCATTTGTCCATTAAACTAGTTCACCATATTATTGGTGTTTGGTTTTTATTATTGTTTTCTGTTTTTTAAAAGAAAATATACCACCATTAAAGTGTGCATGTTGCTAGTATTATTACCCGGATTAAGATCACGTGGACAACAAGAAGCCAAGTTAAATATTGGTGTAATGGTTCAACATATTAATATGGTAATGTCTTTATCGAGCCACGACGACCCAGTGCGTAAGGAGTTAGCTCACTAATATATCGTAATGTCTGTAATAATACGGTGGTAATGACACATTTAATCCGTCGTTCAAATGTGGATACAAGTATCAAAGTTGGCACACATGCTCCTCGAGTTCTACGGTTTTTAGAAAAGCCGATTAATCAGTAGACCATCCAAGATTGTGGCCAAAGGAATGCCATTTTTATACGCCCATTCTATTAACGTTTAGAAAAAAAATTAACTAACTTATTTCTATGCGATCTAAACTGCCCGAAAAGTATTTTCTCGTCTTTATTTGTCCACCGCATGCCCGAAAAAATGCCCGAAGCTCTCTTAATAGGTATGCCAAAAAACGGTATTGCCCGAAAATAGGTATTGCCCGATAAACGGGCATCGAGACGGAAAACGGCAGAGGAAACTAGCAGTAAAACGCGTTGGCGACCGTCAAATAATCCAAAATTTTCTTGGGGGTCATTCGCCCCTCGAAGAAAACCGGCGCCGCTGTCTATAAACCCGAAAGTTTCGGGCATTTCTAGTTTTGCTTCCCTAACTGTCATCGAGACCTAATAAAACACTTATTTTACTTTTCTTGTAATTGAATATAACAAGGTCGATGCTGTCTTTAAACCCGAAAATTTTTCGGGCATTTAGGGTTCTGCCCCCCCTAACTGTCCTCGAGCTCCTACGCCTATGCATATTTTCATGTGGACGTATATTGTCGTCGATCTTGTGCGGACGTCCGTCCACAATTGTTTGTGAATACACTACAGGTCACAATTTTTATCCGATTTCAATGAAACTTGAACTATAGGTTGATCACCATAGGATCTCGGTTCCTTTCGATATTGGCATATATCGGACCGCATAAACTTCGTGGATTATGGCCCCTGATTGTACGAAAAATCACGTCTTAAGCTTGTTAGTTTATAACCCAAAGATCTTGGTTCCTTTCGATATTTGCGCATATCGAATTGTAACTTCATGAATTATGGTCCTTGATTGTAGGAAAAATCACTATCCATCTCTCATATTTGGGCGTATCCTCCCTGGCAGCCGCTGGTTTTCCTAATAAACCGACGCCAAATTGTCCTAATTTATTATATGCCCAAATTTTCACGTGGAAGTAATTTGTCGTCGCCCCTGTCCGTCTGTAATTCTTTATAGATTGGGACGAAACTTAAAATATAGGGTTCTATCCCAAAGATCTCGGTTCCTTTGTTATTGGCATGTTTCGGATCGTAATTTCATGGATTGTACGGAAAATTATACTTGACAGGTCAGAATCTTTATCCGATTTTGATGAAACTTAAAATACATGTTTATAACCCAAACATACCGGTTCCTTTTGATATTCGTGCATATCAGACCGCAACTTCATTGATTATGGCCAATGATGGTACGAAAAAATCGCTATGTGGATCCTCTAGATGTCACATTTGTTATCCGATTTTAAAAGTCGTTTAAATATTTCATCGTTACACCTTGATGATGACGGTGTTCAAATGTCGTAGAAATCGTACCGAAACTACACGACAATGGCCTCTACTTAAACGTAAACGGATGTGATACGAAGGTTATGAACCCGTTAAACGTCACAATTTTTGGCCGAATTGTATATTCCAATGACCTCAGTTTCTTTAATATTCATGCATTCGTGCCTCGAACCCAACGGGGCAAAACAGTGTTAACCCTTTTGCCACAATTTTGCCACGTTGTAACGTGGTAAAACAAATATGCCACTCTTGTCTGGAGTTTACAAACCTATTTTTTTAAATTGCCATATTTTTTGAACGAGGTATTTCGTTCAGAACGAGAATTGGTAAAAATGCTTCGTCTAGTAATCGTATTTTTTTTCAAGATAACTATAAACAAATAGAGCCACATAAATAATGTCTCAACCATCACGTTACAAATTGCAATTCTACAAATTAGAAAATTCATAACAAAACATATATATGGATAAAACTAAGATATATATGGATATAACTACTTCTCTTCCGACTGCTCTCATTTTGCTACAAATTTAATTATTCATAACAAAACATAATATGGATATAACTAAGATATATCTGTATATAACTACTTCTCTATCGACCGCTCTTATTTTGCTACCGACTGTACTGATATTGCGACCGACTATTTTTTTCCTGCCCCCCCCCCTTCCACACACACACACACACACATTTACCCCCCTGCACATACCGGTCACGTTTTTAAGTTAATGATCATTAAACTACAGATGTGACATCACCCTTGACGTACCATTATATCTACTATTGAGGATGCAAATATTTAAACACATGTTACAATCGATTTAAACCGAAAACAAATTTTGCGTCTAAATGTTCAATTATTTCTGCTATATCGTTCCTCATACACGAACATAATTAACCCATTTATCATGAATAAACAATCAACAGCAAGAAGTAAAACACTAAAGCCCAAATATGAAATATTATTGACGTTGATAGGTAAAACCTTTAGATCTAAAATTAACGACCACATACAAGTTACTGATTTTATTTCCAAACACAAAATTGATGCATACTATTTGCAACGAGATTTCCCCAATAAGTATTTCTTTTTAACGCAAGACTACTTGTAAATGAATGGTAGACTATCACCATTGAAGAGACGACCATGTCAAGATTGGTCGCATTATTTTTGTTACGCCTTTTTTTTTGTAAATCATTCAAGTGAAGCCTGTACTACAACATGCCCGGGACTGTACAGCGCAGTGGACGCCCCCGGATCCATTCACGTGATTTGATAATTGTTTATGTTTTGCAATGTCTACTTTCTGTCTTGTCCGCAGGTTTATCTTGTATTTTTGTTTTGCGTGTAGTGCAGTCCTCCTGCACTTACTATTAAACTGTATACTATATGGGGAATCTCCTACTCGTATTTTTTATATCAATATTAACCAATATTAATGAAGTTAGTCCTATCAAGTGATTATTTTATCGTAATTAATATGATGGGACAATTTTTCGGGCGGAAACCGGTACGGTACTAGACGAGGATAATAGTCACGAAACTCGATAAAAGAAAAATTAATTAAATAGATAAGAACATTATGTTACACTATAAAGATTAATTTGAAATGCAGAGATGAAAATTAATGAGAATGATAAGAAAAATATTTTCAATATAAAGATTAATTTGAAATGCAATGATATGAAAATTGATTAAAATGATAAGAAAAATATGTTAAATATCAAAAATTCATTTGACATACAGTGAAATGAAAGTTAAAGAGCACAAAGGAAACACACAGCAAAATTATAGGTACGTAAAGCGGGTGTATATAATCATCTTTACAACAATTCCACACCAATGTGATTAATTTGTTTCCATATATTTCCCCATGCTTCAATAGGTTTGGCCATCTTGACTAAAATATCGAAGTTGGAAAACACAGTCACGTCCCACTACGCTTCGTCCGCATCGAGCTGCTAGAGGCCTGTGGTAGGCCAGAGAGTCCAACTAATATTTAGTTGATACGTGATGTATGCATCGTATTAGGTTTGTGACAGACTCGAGTAACTTTAATCATCCATTCTTTAAGTGGATTTCCTCCTAGATCGACGACCCGGGTGAACCAAATAATCACCAAAATGAGGTAATGGAATCAGCTATCACAAAAACGTATATTTTGACACCAAATTTGATTATTTTGTAAAATTCGAATTTTCCCGGCAAAACTGACCGCCACCTTGAATTATTCCCCAATATTGATCTCGCAGTATAACTAATCATCGTATTTGAACGATTTGTAAAATCGAATATAAATTATGACCTCTAGAAGGTTCACCAGCTAAAAAAACCCACTATTTTTCGTACGATAATGGGCCATAATACATGAAATCCGATATGCCCGAATTTATAAAGGAATAGCCATCTTTGAGTTGTTAACATACGTTTTCATCAAAATCGGATAAAAATCGTGACCTAAAACCGTGATATTTCGTCCACTTGGGACCATAATATAAGTAGTCATTGTCTGATATTATGCGCGAATGAATATAAAAAGTAATCGAAATCGTTGGGCGATCAACATATTATATTTCAAGTTTCGTCAAAATTGGATTAAAATTGTGGCCTGTGTGTCCACAAACAAAGTGTAAAGGGGAACACCGACGGACAATATAATATGTCCACATGAAAATGTGGGCGTATAAAAACAATACAGGGAATATTAATTTTTACTCACTATAAATTAGGCCTACTTTGGAACGTCTTCAATCTGATTAAGATACCGACCTATATTTCGTTTTTCATACTTTCGACGGCCTACACTACATAAAGATCTGACCGATTGTACTCATACGAGTGGTTGTTGACACTTTGAGGTCAGACATTTGATTAACCAATCAGCATTGATGCTACTAGTGGATTACCAAAAGTTTCGTGCGGTTATAACGTAAGTTGTACCTGAATCGGACTAAAAGCTATGGTGTCTGGAGGGTCCATAACGTTCGTGCACAGTTCCATGCACCGCAGGGCAATGAACTCGCCGCAACGGGCGTTTCATTAGCCAGTCCCTCATATCAACCACAACGCGGGTTATACAACAACCCTCTCCCATATCCTAGTGTAGTAAAGACAAGTGAAACGAACTGTTAAACTATGAAGAAACGAAACGAAAAAAGGATCTGTGTTTTAATCGGATTGCTTTTAGTTAAATTGACGAACGTCTATTCCTTTACTACATTTACACACTTTTCGGACTTTGATGTAAAGTTGAGCCAATGGGGTAAATAGAGAGGGGAAACAGGTACAAACTTCAATGGTGGCGGGGGATCACGGTGGCTAAGTGGATAAGGCACTGGTTCGCTAGCCTGGAGGTCGAGTGTTCGATCCCTGCATTGGCCGAGAAAGTTCATCTCGATTTTCCGACGTGATTTCCCCTTATCAGTGATGCAGAAGGAGGGCCTGACAAGGACAGCTGCCTAGTCGTTCGGATGGGACGAAAAACCGAGGTCCCGTGTACAAATTGGAGTGCACGTAAAAGATCCCTTGGCAGTTGGAATTCGATATAAGAGTAGGCCGTAACGCCGCTGTCCGGGCAAAAATTTCCCTCATAGCACACTGTATGGCGTATGCCCGTCTTCAATTGGCCCAGGTTAGGTGCTTAAGCGTAGGACGTTAAACCCCATTTCATTCATTCATTCATTCAATGGTGGCGAATAAAATTTTAATCTATTCTACTATCGTCTTTTGACATTCAACTTTCTATTCACGAATTTCTTTCGATTTTCTCCAATATATTTATTTTACCAACTGGTATATTACGGAAATAAATTAGGTCATATTAATGACAGCCGCTGCATACGGAGAACGCTATACATGTATATATATTGAAGATGGTCGATCACACCATGTTGATTGTGACCACATTCTTTAGATCAATTTCTTTTATGAAAGGAATATTTTCGTGATCTTTTAGAGGCGTTTAGTAACTGGATAGAGCAATAAACCATAACACATATTTATGGAAGAACAATTACTGATTTATTTATCCGACGCTTTGAAGAGTATTCTCTCAACGTTTTCAAGCAAGTACAGTAACAAATGTGTAGGGCAATTATATATAGACAAGCAATAACAACAAATCAGAAACCATGATCTTGTTGTTGTTATGCATGGTTTCTCATTTGGTGTTTTTGCTTGTCGCCTAAATAAATTAGTAATTGTTCTTCCATGAATATTTTCGTGGAGGTAACCTTTAAAGTATGCATTTAACCTGAAAAACTTCCAACGTTTTATCTCTTACTTTTGATTATATAAAGTTTACTCTAGATCACATTTTGAAAGCTATGTGTGCAAGATGCATGTCATCGAAATTTTTTCTATGTTGTTGAGTTGTATAAAGTGTAAATAAAATGAATCACCCTTCCATTTGCTCGTGTAGCACACAAGATTCCATTGACTGCGCTGTGTGAAATACAAACACACAATTTAAAATTCACAAAAACGTGATGAGATACACAGTTGTGTTCACCGAAGTGCATCAATCTTTAACAGTTTATGTAGAATGAAATGTAAGATACGAACTATAGAAACATTTTGTAACATTGTTCGCTCTTCAACAATTCTCAGGGTTTGACATATTAATGTACACCTAATCTAAGTCACAAAAGAAGATACAATCGTTGATGTAATATATTCTTTTAACAACAAAAAAAGTTCATTATGTATCATGACTAAACATTTTATGTATTAAATACGATACTTATCTATACATGCATGTGACTATTCCCTCCATATAGGGCCTACTGTTGCAGATTTGCAACACTAAATTTGGGCCGGCCGGTGTCAAAATTGCCATTTTAAATAAGTTACAATTACTGAATGAAAAATGACTATGCTTTTGCACATTCATATTATTTTGTGACAGTTTGAGCCTGATGTTTCAAATATAAAACATGCCCAAATTTTGGCCCACATGTTTTATTTATGAGATTATTTTTTTCGGGAATATAAAAGGGGCCAGGCCCTATAGGGTTAAGTTATTTAATTACCAATAATTACCCTATGCAATGCTGAAGCGCGGTTGTGTTACAGGAACATATTTCAGAAAAAAAACCCAGTTAATTTATATCGTTGTAATGGATATGAATACCCAACATCCGGGTGACGGATTGGTATCCTGTTTTATAAGTATATATGCCCTGCTCCGCGCATGTCACCACCACCAGCATGACTGCTTAAAATAAAAAATAAAACGTACAAAAATCAAACCTCGTTAATTCAAAACTTCAAAAATATGAAAATTCTCGCATCAAATTATTATTAAATCAATTATTTAAAGGGACAATAACACTCCTGCCGGCCCGACTACTTCAAAAAATAAATAATAGCCTTATTCTAAGTACTAGATGTTTAAGTGGCCTACCTGTTGTGTAAATTATCTATCCAAGGTTTACGTGATATTAAAAGTTATGACACATTACTAGTTTTATGCCTGTTTTCATATTCGTTTAACATCTACTCAGAGTGTGTCAACAGATAATGGAAATGCTAGCAAGAAGCGCAAGTTTCGTGAATCTGCCGTGACATCTTCGGCGATTGACATTGACGCAATTTCGGCTACTATCACCCAGAATGTTACCATGGCTGTTATTGCCGAACTGGGTTTACAGAGACATGGGTCGGCTAACGGACAAGAGCATGAGCCTAGAGTTGCTAACAACCCATCTGTTGCTGCCGAACCAGATTTAATAACATCTGCCCCTACACCTGAACAGGATGCCACCAATCACTTTACTGCCGTTGATGGTACATGCAACCCAAACGTAACTATAGCTAACCCAAGTTCTGTTAATTTCATTAATAACAATTATGTTGCCAGTGTTAAGCCACCACAGCCATGGTGTCGTCCATCATATATCTGAAAGTTTCAATAAAAATGAAGGAAAAGATTTGGAATAATAAATACGTAGAACTTTCGAAAATTTTGGAAGACCCAGAACACAATGATTACAAATTCGAGATAAAAACTGGCGGCTCCGTTGGTTTAACACAGGCAACACGAAAGAAATAATTATTTGAACCTTGATCAGTGAACAGATGCTTTTAGCATTTTCACCTCTGTTTATCGTCAGAAGTATCCCCATACATCCGAAAGTTTGGCAACGTATCAACACGTTGTACGAAATATTAGTAAATCTGGGGGTAGTTGGTATTTCAGACGTTTAAAGCAAACGGTCAATGATTTAACCTGGGATAGTTTGGAACAAGATTTATTTGCCGTAGCCATGAGTCAACCAAACAGTCAGTCGTCCAAAATACTTTCACCCAAATCAAATTTCTCCAATCCAAAAAAGGGTTTTTGCTTTCGATTTATCAGAGGCGACAAATGTTACGGTTGTTCCTACAACCACTACTGTAGTGGGTGTAACGGCAATCACCCACAATATAAATGTAGACGAAGTTCCCCAGCCTCATCTAATAACCCCAAACGCTTCCCTCCATTTAACCCTAATGACTTCCAAAGCAAAACAAACAGTCAATATTATGATTAATTTAGTAAAGTAAATACCCCAATTAACGTTAAAATACTTGAACAATATTTAGATGGTTATGATCATGCCAAAAAGGCTTATATTTTGAATGGTTTTATAGAAGGCTTTTTCTTGGAGTATAATGGTCCTAGGCGTGCCTTTTGAATCTGCCTTTCGGATTATTCGCTATTAGGATTTAGGTGGAATGGGCAATATTACTTCGATACTTGTTTGCCTATGGGGTGTGCGACGTCGTGTAAAATCTTTGGAGCGTTTAGTTCAGCATTGGAGTGGATAGCTATGAATAAACTTCACTGTAGACACATGGTTCACACCTTAGACGATTTTCTATTTGTAGGCTTGTCCGAATGTGTTCAAATATGGGAGTTCCTATTGCTGAAGACAAGACTTTTTACCCTGATCAGATTATGACCTTTGTAGGCATCGAAATAAACACTATTGATTCTACAGCGTCGCTACCTCTCGACAAGATTAATAAAACACATTCATTACTTGAAACTTATTTGCAACGATCTAAGTGTACTTTACGGGAATTGCAATCTCTAATCGGTTTGCACGCAGTGTAATATATCTCCTGGACGCCTTATTAATCTAACAATAGGTATCCGACACCCTTCACATCATATACGGTTAAATAGGCAAATTCCCAACTTTTCTAAATTCGTACAATATTACAGTTTTAGAATTTTAACCAATTTTGTTGGCACTAAAATTATGGTGTTTTCTTTGGTGTAATCATTCTATTCTATTGTTTACTGACAACGAAGCTTTGGTTAGTATTATTAATCGCCAAACTAGCAAGAATCCATGCCTTATTAAGATGGTTAGGTGGTTTGTTTTAAAATGTCTCCGTTTAAATCTCGTCTTCAGAGCTAAGTATATCAGAGGTAAATTTAATGTTTATGCCGATTCTCTTTCTAGGTTGCAGGTAGAGAAATTCAAATCCCTCTCTCCGAATGCCGAATGTTTACCCACTGCAATTCCAACGGATTACTCTCATTATGTTGACATATTAATAAAACACAAATTTCTAGGATTGCCCATCTGTAAATAAGTGTTTATGATGCCCCTGGACAACTGTTTGATGTGTGGGGTGGGGTAGCAGTTGTGCATGTGTGGAGGAGGGGGGGGGGGGGAAAATTGGAGGGAAATGATTTCACGTTGATTTAAATGATTCAAACTGAAAAGGGTTTTCTTTTCGTACAGTACCAATATCGTCATTCAAAATATTAAATTATAATGGTATAATGTATCGCAGCAAAAGACTACTCAGGCAAGATGGTAATAAGGAAAGAAAGTTTTGTTATTTCTCACCACAATAAAAATTCCCCCAGAAGATCTATTTTTCTAGCGCTTCTTAAACAGTAATTACACCATCCAAGCGTTTGTTAGAAAGTTGGGATTTTCTTTATATAATAATAATAGTCTATTTATAATGCGCTGTTTCCATGACTAAGCATGCTCAAAGCGCAGTCCAAAAAGTGAAACACTCTGTCACATGGTGAATGCTTTTGTGAAAAAGTATGTTTTGAGTCTAGATCTAAATACTTCTAGAGTAGGTGAGTTCTTAACATCCATTGGTAATTCATTCCATTCTTTTGGAGCAACATGTGAGAAACACTTCTGACCGAAACAAACCGTTTTGGTTTTTGGCACAACAAGAAGATTTTTATCTTGGGATCTGAGTGTTCTTGGTGGAGTGTACGGTTCCAGTAGGTCCGAGAGATACTTTGGAGCACTGTCGTTCATGCAGCGAAAAGTAAAGCACAAAATTTTATATTTTATCCTGAAGTGTACTGGTAGAAAATGTAGGTCTTTAAGGGTGCTAGTTATGTGGCTAAAGCGAGAAGAGAGTGACACTACCCTTGCTGCAGTGTTTTGGATACACTGAAGACGATTCAGGAGAGTAGATGGTGCACCAGCTAGTAGGCTGTTACAATAATCTAATCTGGACAGTATTAAAGATGATACCAAAATTTTTGCAGATTCTGTAGTTAAGAATTTTCTTATAAATCCAATATTTCGTATTAATAAATAACACACTTTGGATATATGTTTTATGTGAGTCTCCATTGATAGTTCAGAGTCAAACATTACTCCCAGGTTTTTAGCACTTTCAGAAATTGGAATGGAAGTTGCACCAACAGTTATGGCTTGAATGCCACAACTGTCTCTTCTTGTCTTCGGACCCAAGAGAAGTATTTCAGTTTTGTCATCATTGAGCTTAAGTTTATTTGATGTCATCCAGTTTTTGATGTCACGGTAACAGTTGGATATCTGAGACTGTACTGAAATGGCTGAAACAGGGGTCGGATCGAAAATTGTCATGACTTGTGAGTCGTCAGCATAAAAGTGTCTATAAAGCTCATGATGATTAATTATTCTCCCAAGATCTCTGGTATATAAGGTAAATAACACCGGGCCCAATACCGAACCCTGTGGAACTCCACATGTGAGTTCAACAGGATCAGAAATGACTTCTCCAATGATGACACTTTGCGATCTGTTTTGCGAATATGACTGGAACCAGTCTAATACTGTACAGGACAATCCATAGTCATTTGCGAGTCTTGAAAGGAGCCTGCTGTGATCAATCGTATCAAAAGCTGCACTGAGGTCAAGCAGTACCAGCAGAGCAGCTTTACCACCATCAAGTCCCATTCTAAGATCATTTACGACTCTGAGAAGAGCAGATTCGGTACTGTGACATGGACGGTATGCTGATTGAAAAGGTTCATAGAGTTTGTGATGTGACAGATGTTCAGACAGACGTAGACAGACTGCTCGTTCTATAATTTTAGAGATGAATGGAAGATTTGATACTGGACGATAATTCTTTAATTGGTCTTTAAAAAGAAAGACAGATAGGCATTACCGCAATCTTGATTGGATAAAAAAATATCAAGATTAATATTGAAAGTGTCAAGAATATCATAGAACTGACAACCAACCATGAGGACACCAAAATATCTTACCTACTCCTCTCCGCATTGCAAATTAATGGAGGTGCTGAAACGGCTCTAGGACAATTCGATCCCGGACAATTCGTCACCAGACGATGTGACAGATGTTCAGACAGACGTAGACAGACTGCTCGTTCTATAATTTTAGAGATGAATGGAAGATTTGATACTGGACGATAATTCTTTAATTGGTCTTTAAAAAGAAAGACAGATAGGCATTACCGCAATCTTGATTGGATAAAAAAATATCAAGATTAATATTGAAAGTGTCAAGAATATCATAGAACTGACAACCAACCATGAGGACACCAAAATATCTTACCTACTCCTCTCCGCATTGCAAATTAATGGAGGTGCTGAAACGGCTCTAGGACAATTCGATCCCGGACAATTCGTCACCAGACAATTCGTACCCAATATTGAAAGTGTCAAGAATATCATAGAACTGACAATAAACCATGAGGACACCAAAATATCTTACCTACTCCTCTCCGCATTGAATATTAATGGAGGTGCTGAAACGGCTCTAGGACAATTCGATTCCGGACAATTCGTCACCAGACAATTCGTACCCAATATTGAAAGTGTCAAGAATATCATAGTACTGACAACCAACCATGAGGACACCCAAATATCTTACCTACTCCTCTCCGCATTGTTAATTAATGGAGGTGCTGAAACGGCTCTAGGACAATTCGATCCCAGACAATTCGTACCCGGACAATTCGTCACCAGACAATTCGTACCCGGACTATTTGTCCCCAAGGCAAATTCACCAGACAATTCGTACCTAAGGACAATTCGTACCTGCTACCCTACCCCACACATCAAACAGTTGTCCAGGGGCATCATAAACACTTATTTACAGATGGGCAATCCTAGAAATTTTTGTTTTATTAATATGTCAACATAATGACCCCCCCCCCCTACATACACCCATACATAGACATTAGACCCCCCCCCCCCATATCTCGAAAACGCCCCCACACACGCCTGTTCGGAATCTACGCGATAAACTGGTCTAGAAAAACTTGGTCTCATAAATTCATAGCTCGGGTGGCCACCCCCCCCCCCCCTTCAGCCACCGGACTATTATAGATATCCATAATCTTTGTGGCGGAATCTTTTAGATACCCACTTTGGCAGAAAGCTAAATTGTATTGTATCCTCCACGGTTTTCAATTTAAATTGTATATGCTTTTAATTTCATGTTGCATTTTAATAAACGCCACCTTTGGTGGCCTTTTCAATTGCAATATTGTGATATGGAAATAGAGCATAAATATATAGACTTTTAAAATCATACAGTTGAATTTTTCCAATTTTTTAAATTATGGGTGTTAAGATGAGATTTGTATCATCAATTAATTGGAATATTGTAAAATAGTACAATGTGTAGACCAGATAAATATAGGGTCATATTATTCAGTTACAACAAGAGTATATTGAGCCTTTAATTATTCTTGGTTTGATAGCGTTCTATGGAAGTGCTGCTGTAAATACAGCAGCTCTTTAGTAAGCGACTGGTGATTCGAGCATCTTTTTTGTTATCAGTCTGCTGTTTTGATATCCGGTTAGGGGTATGCCAGAAAAATTGATATTGCAATAGACGAGTCGTGACAAAACCAGACATGGAATAAGTATATGATTATGGAACTCAGTTTGAAAAAAGCAGGTTACCAGTTTGAAATTCCATAGATAGTTTCCTATCGATGTACACATCAAGATTTTAAACTTTATTGGCTGATTCAGTTTCTGATTTGGATAGCGAGTGGATTGTTGAAATCATGATGGCTTCAGTTTTGCCATTTAGAATTTAGTATCTTCATACTCTTTGTTTAGGTAATACTTTTCATGCGCCAAGCAAATTACCTACAGTACTGTATTCTATTGTAGATGACACCCACTTCTGTACTCTTGGAAATTGAGGCATCCGACTCAAAACGTCACCTTCTCATGTTCAACTTCTAAACCCCAAAAAAGGCATCTATTTTGATTAAAATTCAATTAACACCTTAAGTGTGTCGCAAATATACACCCATTTTGCACACTGGACTATATAAGTGATGGTAAGTTTAATATTTTTCATTTGTTGATTTGCCGCATCTTGGTATTAAATAAATAGTCTCTAGATTTCAGGCCTGCTAAGCAAGCAGTAGATTGGTTTAGCGCGATTAATTCAAAGGGTGCCGCGTGCGCAACGTATTTTTCACGTATAAAATGCCATGTGTGTTTCTTGGTTATTGTGCACGAATGCTGTTTAATGGTAAATGCAACATGATCGTTTAATTAGTAACTGGGGGAAACTAAGGTAAGACTTGTTATATATATGTATCATTTTATGGTGACTTAATTATCGATTTATTTGGACACCCTATCACTGGCTTGAATCAACGGCCTACGTGACGCGATTGAAATGCCAGTCGTTATAGAAAAGTCCGATCTGAGTACAGCTTCTGTGCTCAATCTTTTAAAAAGCATTATTATTAAAATTAGTAAACTGTACTAACCGATAAAAGACGGCAATACGTCATGCGATGGGAGAACTCTTGATGGAAGACAGTCTACATATGACGTCATATGTGGCTTGTGGGTTAGGTTAGAGCTAGGTTTTAGAATTTTGGGTGAGAGGTTAATACGGGGGACCTCCATTGTTGGAACCCCTAGACGCTCTACCTCATGCACTCCGTCATGCACCATTGACAAGTGGAAACCAGGTGGAAAAACGGGACATAGCCTTAATCCCCGAACGACCGTTGTTCTCGATAGTAGGAATACAATAACATAGACCGGAGAGTTGTCTTACAAGATACCAACAGGCATAGTCCTTTATATCTGCCGCAGTATCTAAATAGAAAATATTGTCCGCGAAAACACGTTCAAGGAGAGTGAGCTTACACAATTATTTTCCACGACTCTTGTTTCGAAACTCTTAGTGTAGTTATTATACGCCCACATTTTCATGTGGACGTATATTGTCGTCGCCCCTGTCCGTCCGTCCACAATTGTTTGTGGACTCTTTACAGGTCACAATTCTTTTTCGATTTTGACGAAGTTTTAAATATAGGTTTATCCCCAAAAGATATCGGCTGCTTTCGATATTGACATGTATCGAATCGAAACTTTATGGATTATGTCTCCTGATTGTACGAAAAATCACGTATTTAGCTTGTGGACCCTATAGAGGTCACAATTTTGAAACGATTTTAATGAAACTTAAAATGCATGTTTACAACCCAAAGATCATGGTTCCTTTCGATAATTAAGCGCATCGGAAAGTAACTTCCTGAATTATGAACCCTGATTGTCCGAAAAATAGCATTTTTTAGCGTGTGGTCCCTCTGGAGGTCACAATTATTATTCGAGTTGAAAACCCTCTGATGATATCATATCACCGTTACACCGTAAGGAAGGTTGAGTTCCATTTTCGTGAAAATCGGACTAAAATTGCTGGACAAAGGGCCGCCGTTTGTACGCGAATAGTGTAAAAAATATGGTATATCAAGGTTGTAGACCCTGTAGAGGTCACAATTTTAATTCGATTTTGATGAAACTCGAAATGCATGTTTATAAAACAAAGATCTTGATTCCTTTCGATATTTGCGCATATCAAATTGTAACTTAATGAATTATGGCCTTTGATTGTAGGAAAAATCACTTTCGGTATTGCTTGTTCGCTATCCATCTCTCGAAAATGTGGGCGTATCCTGCCTGGCGGTGCCAGCCTATCTTTTTATTTTTAGTATGACGGCTTCCAACAAGGATCTAAGTCCGTAGTTCAAAATCCTCAAAAATCTTCCAACATCGAAAACACGAATCATTGATCAAATCAAATCAACATTATTTTGATGATACAAACTAACCGGGAAAAGATGAGCTTCTGATATCCAATATTTAAGATAAAATAATTTTTTAAACATTGAATCGTGTACCATAAAGCGCTCCAGCCCCAGTTGTGACGAGAGAGTCGGGGGACGGTGCTAGACACATTACACAATAGACACACGGCATACTATGTAGACCGAAATAACCAAACGCTAGAAATGTTCACTCGATTGAGATTGCTGGCTTATTTCGCCGAACATAACTGATTTGAAATTGGAGTAAAAACGGAAACCATTGAATGTATATTCATATTACAGTATTGTGTGTGTTGCGACCCACTTTTGTGAATTTCTAGATCCCAAATGTTAGCGATTTAGCTCCTTTAATATCATATTAGAGTAACGATACGCCATTCGTAACTAAGATAATATCCAATTCCTCACGTTAATCCACGCTGTGTACAAAGATTGATTAATAAACGTTTATTTAGATAAATCGGATTTAATTTGTATTAGAGTACCGATGCGCCATTTGTAGCTAAGATATCCAATTCCTCACGTTAATCCACGCTATATACTAAGCTTGGTTATTTAACATTTATTTAGATAAATCGGATTTAATTTATAACACACCTACTATTATTAGTGTATTCTCCTGGACAAACATAATGGCGGCGGGCTCATTGCATACCGAGCAACATGGATCGATTCAATTGTAATTCCACATATTAATGTTTATTTGTAAGTACTGAACGGAATGGAAACATTATTGGACTGATAATCTTATTAGAGGTTCGTCTTTCACAACATTGTATAGTTTGCAAGATTTCTAATGTTTTAAATGAAATGAGGAATAGCGTCCTACTGTTCAGCTCCAAACTAGGCAAATGAAGCCGGCCATACGCCTTCCAGTGTGCTATGAGGGAAAGTTTGCCCGGGCAGCTGCACTACGACCTTGGGTTTTCGACCGAACTACAAGACAGCTGTCCTTGTCAGACGCAGGGCCTGGCAGGGGGAAACCACGCCAGAAAATCTGGACGAACTTTCTCGGACAATGCAGGGATCGAACACCGTGATCCCCTACTAATGTTTAAAAAGATGCATCTGAATTCTTTTGATTTTTGTTCATGACCACAATATTACACACCTCTTCAACATTACAGTAATCATAGCCCGCCAAATCTCATAAGTACCGCCTTACAATATAAATAATATTTAGAGGGGTTGGCTTGTACAAAACTCATGACACAACTATTAATAGTTTATTTACATAAGGATGTGGATGTGAAATCAATATAAAACCAAAATGTGAACTCTAATTACCCCGGTAGATTGGATTAGGTTCCGATTTGCTGCTCAACTTTCATGCATGATTAAATCGTGAAGTGGATAATCGAGAATACGGTGTTTTTTTTTTTATCGTACTGGCTTTAGTAATAATGAACGAGGCGAGGACGAAAATTCAATCGCCAAATTTTCGGTTCAGAGTGGATAGATTTGACAGAAATTTTTCAGCAAATTCCCTTTACATTGTCTAGTTATTTTAATAAACTATATATTATAGTGATAACTGTCAGCTCGTTATCTAATCTCCCATATTGTATTAAAGGCTGATTCACAAACGACAATAATGATAATTAAAAAATACATTCATCTTAATTTTGTGCTTTGGGAAACATTTTCGTCCATTTCAAGGTTCAAAAAGAGAGAGAGTCATATGCCCTTTAAACTCTATGTTTACATGTACATGTAACCTTGGGAGTGGGACTTACGAAACCTAGCGTTACAATCGCGTCTCTGTATTTTCCTTATGGTTTCTTATTTAACCGTTCTCATGACTTATAACAATGGATGTAATTACATGTAAATAATTGTGTATAAATATTTAAAAATAGTTATATATTTATTGTTTGATCAAGTGTTAATTTAAGCTCAAAATAAACAATCGTTTTTTATTGGTTTGATTTTGTTGATATATGCTCTTGATATAATTATGAAGTCAGTGGTCGCCAGTAGATCATTATTTGTCGAGTACACAAATGCACCACCTACAAGAGGAAAATCCCGATGAGTTTTCTCGGCCAACAAAAGAATCGAAATCGAAACGTGGACTTCATGTTATGTGAGACAGTTCCTTACTCATTGAATGACCTCGGCTGTCAGATGAGTTGACAATCTTAGTATAAATACCAAATGGTTAAAAGTTTTAATATGAATAACAATATTGACATTCAGGTTAATCTACAATAATCCAGTAGGAAATGAAATCCAATGGAGTTTAACGTCCTGTTTTTATACATAAATAAAGTAGTTCCCTGTGATCTAATGGAGATCTCCTAATGACAGTTTGTATTTGTTTGTAATAAATTATCCGTCTAGACTGACTTATTTAGGTGTTAATTATGCCTTTAATCTTATAATCTAACACAACTACAAACACACAATATAGATAGGTAAAACGGTTTAGACCGCTGACAGTTTATTACAATCATAAGATAGTCGAACATTGTAAAACATGCAGACAGATAATTAAGGATTCAATAGGATAATTATATACATGCACAATACATGCGGGGTTATTGATGGGTATTTATAAGTTCTGCTGAAATATTGTTCAACGAGATATCTAACACTGTGCGGATTAGCATATGTTAAAGATTATGTGCCGTCATTTGCATTTTTCGGAAAAGATCGAAGTTCCACGTTTAAATATTTTCAGTGGTTATTTAGCATTTTAATTAACAAAACAAGATCAAAATATGAACGCTAGATAATATGCTGGGTGGATTCTATCCAATTGAAAGACTTCAGCGGAATTCATAGGTGGCACTGGCTTGGGTTGACATCTATGTCCTATTATCGTCTGCAGTTTGGGCTTAATTTCATCCCGTTCCCGAACCCCCTGTGTATCGCTGAGATCCCAGTTTAGATCTCCTCCAATAACTAGCCTCCAGCTACATCGGACCTACTGTACGAGAGTTGTTGTCGTCTTCTGCCATTTCTTAACCACATTTTTTTAATTCATCATAAACTATCTTTGTAAATACTTAAACCAACATTATGTGACAGGAAATGGGGTTTAACGTCCACTAGACACAAACTAGGTCATTACGGGACTAACTAATAGTTTAATTTTATTTCAATAATCCGCTTGCGCGTAGGGGTCTTTAGTAGTGGGATAAACAAATAATTGTAAGGAACCATAATTGAAATAAAGGGTAACTAGACCTAACATGTTAATTACTTGCCAAGGTTCCCGTTCGATAAGTGTGTTTATTTAAATGTTGCAAGCCTTAGGCCCACTCTGTTTCTTCCAACAAAATAACTAAGAGATTTGATAAAGTGCAACATTTCAATTGAATTGATTTGATTTTATCGTAAATTTACGTTTCTGTGTAACATAGCGACAATTGCTGCGTGAGTCTCGCGTTTGCAGTATAAGGAAGTATGTATTTCATTTTTTTTTTTGTTGGAATTTAACATCCATCTACACTAAGGGTAAGAATAATATCTCAGACCAAAAAATGCGGATCCTTGGCCGTCCTATTTTATACCCATTTTTCATTTCATTGGTTAAATACATTAATTGGACTTATCTCAAAATCTAACGATTGCCCCGTTATCTGTGGGGATGGGGTGGCGGTCGGCGGATTTCCTTTCTCCATCTGCCATTGTCTCTCGCAAATACAGCTCGCTCTTCTTGTTGAAGTCCCGCAAACGAACGACCAATGATCAAAACCCCATTAGCTAGGACGATAAAATTATACAAGCGTATCAAGAGAGATGATAATCTATAGTGTTCGTTGTATAAAGAAGATGCTTGTGTATATTTTGCACAGTCATCGCGTAATACTAGTATTTAACATTTTATTGTAATTCGCTGTTAAGCAGTTCTCAAATTCATATAAATTGTTTAAAATGCAGTCACATGTTGCTTCTCTTGTCCGGCGATGCGTGTAGACTTTCTTTGCGTTGAGGGCACATTGTGATTTGCATTTGTATACAAATACTTGATTTTATTTTCATCTTCATACTCAAATTTATGTAGACGGTAACAATAGAAATATGCAGACATATACATTGCAATTCAATGACAAAAAGCATATCGTCGGTGGGGAGTCAAAAGGTCGTATCTGGGTTTTGCGAAATTGTCCAGGAGAGCCAAAAAACACAACGAGGTTAAGAATCAAAATGTCTAATAAAACCGTCACGTCAAAATGTCGTATGTAAAATGCCGTATTTCTGAAGCTTTTCATAAATTTTTATTTACCAAATGTATGTGTATCCATTTAAACAGTATGTAACGATCCGAACGTATCAAGCTCAACATCTAGTACAGAAATAAGGAGTGAACACTAGTTATTTGCAATTTTATAAAGCAAAGACGTATGTTCTGAAAATATTCACCTTATACAGTAGAGCCTCAACAATAATTTCAATAATACATATTCAACCATAAACCGATACTGGCAATATTCCGTTTGATTGCAATGCTTTGATTAGACACAAAGTTGTTTTTTGTCAAGAAAATACGACATTTTCACTTAAAAAAAAAAAAAAAAAAAAATTAACACCCGATATACGACTTTTTGAAACAGTATCTATGGAGACTTTAAAACCTCTTTTTATTGGCTTAGAAATACGCCCGTCTTCAATTAGCTCAGGTTAAGTGCATAACAGTAGGACGTTAAACCCCATTTCATTCATTCATTCTTAGGAATACGACTACCAGATTAAAAGATGCGCACGGAAATTCTCATTCCGAAAAAGCAAAAAAAGTGAATATCGCAAAATATGCCAGATACGACCTTTTGACTCCCCACCGACGATATAGCATCTGTCTCTTTGGAAACTAATATGCCCCCCCCCCCCACACACACACACAGTCCAAATATGAATTTCATTCCGACTGGTCTTTAAGGTTGTAGTCGTGGCCGATAACCAAGTAGCGTGTTTAACAACCGTACTTTGTAGATTCGTAGTAAAAAGTGATTCAATGATGTAGACACATGATATCGTCAGCGAGCAATCACGTGACATTCAGTACACTCCTCTGACGTCAGCTTAAAAGGAAATATGTCAGATACTGTTTAAAAACCAGATGAATGAACTAAAATTAACATGGAAGGATTTCAATGCCCCACACAACACCATTTAACAAGACTACTTTTTGGTAACCGGCTAGCACGGGACATTTCGGGCGGAATCCCTCCTCCCGCCAGAAAAGGATCAACAGTGTCGGCGAGAAGATATGTGAGAGAATTGGCTCAAATGATGGAATATTTACAGTTTCGCGGAGGTGCACAGAGCTACAAATACTTGTGTGAACCCTCGAACAACCGTAATTGTATCTGATGAAGCTATTCTTCTTTTTATGATTGTCAACCGACATTTCTGACTAAATAAAACTCGCTCACTACAGCAATGTCTTCACTATCCTAAAATAATATGGGGTAAAATCTCCTGTCTCAGAAACCATCTAAAAAGGAATAAAATAATGGTTAAAATATAATGAAGACTGAAGCCATGCCACCAGCAATTATTTAGGAATAACATCTGTACACATGCGTGGAATATAATAAAATACAACGTATCTCCTCTCTGATGCCAGCTGGTGTGGGAGGCATTGAACCAGCATCAGTATTGTCCTGGGATCGGTTTCTCAAAGCTCCGAATCCCATGCAAAGGTGTTCAAATAAACCATAGCGGATTATGAATGCTGTCTTTTCCCTGGAGGATTCATCCAATTCAATCTGATAATATCCAGATGCCATATCGATCCTCGGTGGTAACACAGGCTCGAAGGACATGCTGCCGACCGTATCTGAAATTCCTCATTAATCTGGCTTATTACTTCATCAATGGCCTAAGCAATGCCTAAATGAACATCATGTTTGACCCGGACACCAACATTCTAGTCATTGAGGATACTAACATGTCCAGTGGGACCAGATACCAAAGAGGCAGACGCCAAGAAGGTTGAATGTTTTGCAATAGGCCCGACCACATGCAAAACCCTTGATTATAGTGGATGAATTTGGTTTAATAGGGTTATTTTTCTTAACATATACCCTACTGACTTTATTAGTATTTCCGGGTGAGTATTTTAGGGTAGCAGATACGACATCCTTCCCGATAAAACACAGTACAATTGCGCAAATTGACGACACATCCATGCTGCTCTATGAAATCAAGCCCAAGTATAACGTTATCAATGATTGGGGCTACACAGACTGTTATATTAAAAAGGGTTGTGTGTAGGATCATTAGGGGCAGTCAGGGCTGGAACTTTGACCCCAAGCTCAGTCCTTTGAAGTTTAAAGATGGATTAGGTTTTGACACTGCAGATGAAGGCACTACAGCTTCCGGATAACTTCCATTCGAGTTATTTGTATCTGGAGAATTACTCCTTGGCCAAAAGCGATTACCTTGCGCGTCAGACCTTTTGGGAATAGAAGGCCTAAAACTGCGAGGCGAGGAAGAAAGAGCATTATTTTGCTGAAGTAATATTTGGATATTTAGAATGGCTTCCTTTATGAAGGTCATGTCCTCCTGCTGTGAAGAAGCTGCACGGATGTCTGGGTCCTTTAAGGGTACTTGACGATGCGCACGAGATAGATTTCTGCCCCAAAATAGTCTTGTGTAAGTCTTTTGGGGTTTCTCCACGGTGGTTTTTGCAGCTTCCTTTTCCTTGCAACCACGAAGAAATGCTTCAACAGCTATCCTGGTAATGACCTCCCTTTTGGTCATGTAATAACCATCCAAAGTTAGAAACTCGACCATTTGACCAAACTCTTCGAGGGTCTCAGAGTCTGTCTGCGTAATGTATTGAAGCTCCCTACGGGAAGTTACCGGGGCCCCGCGATTACAGAACCTACGCCTCGTTTCCTTAACAAAAGTTCGATATTTCCGGATACCAATACGGTTGGCGTATTCAAGAGCGGTTCCTCTAAGGCAGCTGGACATATTGTCAAACATTTTACGGCTTGACCAATCATAACACCGATATAGACGCTGAAATTGGGCATAGCATGCCTCCCAAGAAGTTTTGCCATCACCCTAGAAGACGGGCATTTTGGGAGGATTAGGGCTTCTTCCTCGGCGGCAGCGTTGTTGATCCTATTGTTCTATATCAGAACCAGATTCCGATGACCAGCCCCGGAACGATCGATTCTTGGAGTATGGGGCAGATTCTTCACTGGAGCTAGTAGAACGATGTCTGTGTCTGGACCTCCCAGAATCGTGGCCTTTGGAAGCTGAAATGGTGAGTGACCGCTTAAGGAATGTTCACTAGACGGACCTTGATTGAATGTCAAGTGATCCTCTGTTAGAGGTTCGTTTTCTTTACACGGAATAATCCCTAAGCTGAATACCTTGAGAGTTTTTTTATTTGGATTAGACATCTTTACCATGACTGGAACCATACCAACCATCTGGCGGCATTGTATTCTAAATATTTTAGGGTCTGGATGTCCCCGGCAAGGTAGCTGCAGGAGCTTTAACCCCCCTCGCCTCCAACAGCTCCCAAATCCTGCAAGGAAGAATACAGTGGTGGACGACAATAGACCCGGAACTCATTGCGCAGATCAGCGCCCATCTGTCTTATGGCATCCTGAAATTTAATAAAGCAATTCTTAATTTTCCGGTCAATAATGTTCTCAATTCTGTTGCCCCCCCCCCCTCCTCAAGGGGATAGAGGAAGGTCTTATCAACGGCTGGGGGTTCAAAAGTAATGATACCTGTATCCAGCCAATCCTGCCACTGAGTTGCAGGAAGTCCAGTAACCTCTACCAAGTGGTTCATCGACACTTGTCCATGCTGCTTTCTTATAACTAGTATTCGGTTTGCCCTTCCATCACAAATCGATGGTAATGATTTCAGCTGTTGAAAGTTCGCAGCCTGTAAATTAATTGCTATATTTTAGGTGAACAAACTATTGCAAATGTATTTATTTCTATATGGACAAATGTATATACGGGAAACAGGGAAATAATTAACTTTGGCTGTGAACATAGTAATGGCGTCCCTTTATGGTGTACGTGCGGAAAACTGAACCAACAAAACGTGACGTATTAATAAGTGGCTCGTATTATGACACAATGTTACTTAGAAACTATAATGTATTGGCAAATACAATGATTGTGAATCCCAATACTCTCGATAAAGTATACTCAATATATTGACTTTTACCAATCCGTGTTTCGGTTACGCCAACTAAATAGCGTGGTTAACAAACGTACCTTGTAGATTCGTAGTAAAAAGTGATTCGTTGATGTAGTCACGTAATATCTTCGACTACGTGATATCGTCAGCGAGCAATCACGTGACATTCACTACAATGGTATCAAATACGAAAAGCACAGCTAATATTTCTACTATTTTAACGTATATTTCAGCTAATATTTCTATTATTTTAAAAGGCATCCTTTTCATGCTAATTGCGCGGGTGTCCGAAGATAAAACAGCCGGCTTTCTTCCTAAATTATTATACAGGCTTAGCCCTATTTCAAGTTAACTGTAAAAGTGTAAAATTATTTTTACGATCACATTGCTTAACTTTCAGTTACTTGGTGACTGCACTACATGCAAAATAGAACCGAACAGGCAAAAGTGGACAAGACACAAACAGAATTGCAAAAAATATACAACAAATATCAACCAAGGTTAATGAATCCTTGAACCAGTCATACCTCATACGCCTCCATCAAGTGTTATCAAAAGTCTTGTCTGCGTTATCACGACTGTGGAAACAGACGTTAAACCATCACTTAAAACAGAAGCGGATCCAGGAATTTCGGAAAGGGGGGGGGGGCGGCAAAATGAGGGCACCTCGCTAAGGTGAGTGGTGGAAACAATTTTTTGTCGTTTGCCGTGGTAAATTTCGAGCGCTGAGTTTGTGTGTAGAGAAGAACGAAGTCGAGGGGGTTTAAATACGACTGGGCGGCTTTTTTCAATTTTTTCTTTGTGCTTGGCATGGCTACATCCCTGTTCCTTGCATCTGTAGCAATTCCAAGAGCTATTTGGCTGATATTTTCGGACATATTTGGGTCTGAGAAAATTCACTTTCAGAAGTAAAAAAGACACTCCCTGAAGTAAAAAAGGGCACTGTCGAAAATTAGGGGGGTGCGCGCCCCTTGCGCCCCCCCCCCTTAAATCCGCCCCTGTAAAACAAAGAGTGAAATCGAACAATTAGAACAATATAAACGGTAAATTATTATACTGTCGTGTAGGGACTATGGAAGCCTATAACTACCATTCATAATTTCCACTTTTCGCCCCTTCAAAACACGAAAGTCGAAAAGTCGAAAAGTAGAAGATACGACAAAATGTGAGGCGCTAACACACTATACAAGCTAAAATCAACTCGAAAATAGGAAATTAAGAAATAACACACAGCGATCATAGTGCCCCCTTTTTTTTCCCTAATTTCTTATTTTCGACTTGCATTTTGGCTTGTATACCGTCTTGTCGACATTCGATTTAGTCATATTTTTGTATTTATTGATGTCAGTAAGAAGGCGACAAGACGGTATACATGCCAAAATGGGAAATTAAGAAATAAACACACGCGCTATTAGAGACCTATCATTTGGCTTGCTGTCGTACTGACGACTATTCGACTTTCGCCTCGGAAGTGATTGTAGTTTCAATTTGCCAGGTTGCATTTAAATACATGCAATTAACGCTAACAAAATAGTCTGTATAATAAAGTCTAATACTGAAGGCGACCTATCCTATGATTTTGTCTTGCTGTCGACTTTTCGTTTCAGAAGTTGATGTAGTCTCTACTTTCAAGGTAACATTAGAATACGCGTATTGATAATTGAATTTCATTTACTGTGGTTTCATACCGCATATAAAATATACAACAAGTTTTCCTTGTATATTATTATTTTGTTTCAAAATATATTATCAACATGGGTGGAATAGTGACGTTTCATAACCGCCTCCAAACTTCTCTAATGTCTAACGAATAAATTTTAAATTTCTATGAGTATTCAGATTCGGTATCATAACGGTAATAAGAATAAACATATTGTACATGCAAAACGTTAAAAAGACTGGCGTGTAGAGGCTGAATATATTGTTCAGTAGATGTGGAAAAATGTAAAGACAACAAAAATAAATTCTGATCTCAGTGGATCAGCTTAAAACTGCGCTAATGTGTTAGTGAGAGAGAGAGAGAGAAAGAGAGAGAGAGAGTGAGAGAGAGGGGAGGGGGGGGGGGGGTAACGTCCACTCGACACAATAAAGACGAGATTATCATCGTCGAAACGTTGCATGTTAATAAACCAGTGATTGTTATTACCATAAATAGTGTTATTGTGTTACTGTTCAATTACTAAATGCCACTTAAAGAAGTTAAAAACTAAGAGTTATTTAGAAACTATCAAGGTGCAATTTGCGATGAGAGAGAGAAAGGGGTTTAACGTCCTACTGTTCTGCTCCGAACTGGGCTAATGAAGACGGGCATGCGTCATACAGTGTGCTATAATTTACGGTATACGAAAAAATTGTGTCCAGACAGCGACAATACGGCCTACTCCTATACTGAATCCCAGCTGCCAAGGGATATTTTACGTGCACGCCAATTTGTACACGAGACCTCGTTTTTTTGTCCCATCCGAAAAACTAGACAGTTGTCCTTGTCATCCCCGCAGCCCGACCTGCAATCATTGACAAGTGGGATAGAAACTGTGGTATCCGGAGAAAACCAACAAGGTTGATCAAGCTACTCTACTCCCTTGTCATGTTTAAGCGCGGAATCGAAACCACACGACTTGAATGAATGTTAAACCACTAGACCGGAAAGTAATTTTCCTACAATCAAGGGCCATAATTCATGAAGTTACAAGTCGATATGCGCAAATATCGAATAGAACCACGATCTTTGGGTTGTACACATCAATTTAAGGTTTCATCAAAATCAGATTAAAATTGTGACCTCTACAGGGTCTACAACCTTCATATACCATATTATGTTTACACTGTTCGCGTAAACGGCGACCATTTGTCGGACAATTTTGGTTAAATTTTCACGAAATTCGACTCAACCTTCCTTACGGTGTGACAGTAATATAATCAAACGGGTTTTTTTTTAAAACGCATAATAATTGTGACTCCAGTTGGACCACAAACTAAAAATGGCGATTTTTCATATAATCAGGGGCCATAATTCAGGAAGTTACGATCAAATATGCGAACCAAGATCTTTGGGTTATAAAAATGAATTTAAAGTTTCATCAAAATCAGATGTGTGTTATTTCTTAATTTCCTATTTTCGACTTGCATTTTGGCTTGTATACCGTCAAAGTCGAAAATAAGAAATTAGGAAAAAACGAGGGGCGCTATTATCGATGTGTGTTATTTCTTAATTTCCTATTTTTGAGTTGATTTTGGCTTGTATAGTGTGTTGGCGCCTCACATTTTGTCGTAACTTCTACTTTTCGACTTTCGTGTTTTGAAGGGGCCAAAAGTAGAAATTATGAATGGTAGTTCTAGGCTTCCATAAGAAACTGTGTGTATAATAATGATAAAAAATAAGAATGGTTTGTTACAAACTGAACTAATAATTTATCAGGATAATTCCCGGGGTATTTATTGTAATGTGAGAGAGTGGGCGTAAGCTGCTTTGTTTTTTTTTTGTGATTTCTTATTATATAAGTTTATTATATCGTTATATACACTAACACACCGTACACTAAATATATGCCTATGGCTGTACGGGAGGGTTAAAAAATTACGATAACGAAAATATTTTGATGGAGATAACTTTTTATGTGATTGGCTTCATTGCGTTTCCTATTAACACCTCGGCCTTCAAATTTGTGATCATAAAACATGCAAAAAGTCGTGTTGATACAGGTAGTCATTATGTAACCATTGTTTTCCAATTGTTGTGAGCTTCAATGGTTAAAAGGATCTAAAGCCATGTCAAGTGAAGCGTGGAACAATTGTTGTGAGCTTATCCGTGCTCTAAAAAGGTCCGCTAAACAGAGGTCCACTAATTTAACACGGTGTGAACAGTTAGTCATTGACTGCTTGGTGGTCAAGCCTCTGGGCCAGAATGTGAAGATTGGAATAAATTTCTTCGAAAACGGAAAATAATTTAGATTGAACTTCGGTGACGTGTGATTTGTTTATCTTTTAAAAGACCCAATAGTGATTCACAAATGCAGGAAGTTGGTACATCCGTATCTGGAAAATAAATTATTATTAGTAAGTACAGATTTTATTTTTTGTTATTTAAGTTTTGAATGTAATAAATGACCAATTCCCATTGTACATAGCTGAGTTAACATTCCACGTGAATATGTTAATTTAAGTTTACTGAATTATTTGGAGCAAGGCCTGTGTCACTAGCCAGGAAGCCCCGGATGCGATCGAGGGGATGGTGGACAAAGTACATCGGGGTGACTCGGCGTCGTTTCAATTTACCAGTGGTGTATGACGTAGGGTCTATAAGATTATAATATATTCACAGAATATATTCGCCGCAGACAGCAGCCTCTTATAGATGCATGCATGGAAGATTTGCATGTGTGTGTGTGTGTGTGTGGGGGGGGGGCGATAGGGGGCATATAGTGCTTCTGGGGCCATGGAGGTTTGGTGTGTAAGGCGCAGGGTCACTAGAGGTCTCAGTGTTGGTCGGGGAAAAATAGAACGTAAATGAAACGAGTTTTTGTGATTTTAAATTGAATTTGTTTCTGCAATTTTATGATGAAGTATCAATTAATGGCATAAGAATGAATGAAATTGGGTTTAACGTCCTACTATTACGCACCTAACCTGGGCTAATGGAAGACGGGCATGCGCCATACAGTGTGCTATGAGGGAATATTTGGCCAAGGCAGCGGCGCTACGACCTACTCTTATATCGAATTCCAACTGCCAAGGGATCTTTTACGTGCATTCCAATGTGTACACGGGACTTAGGTTTTTCGTGCCATCCGAACGACTAGGCATCTGTCCTTGTCATGCCCTTCTTCTGCATCACTGACAAGGGGAAATCACGCCGGAAAATCGAGATGAACTTTCTCGGCCAATGCAGGGATCGAACACCGACCTCCACGCTAGCGAACCAGCGAACCAGCGCCTTATCCACTTAGCCACCGGCACAAGGGCAATGATAATTCAACAACTAGGCAAAATTACAATAGTAGACAAAATCGGGAACAATAAAATGGGAGTGAAAAATATTAGACACAGATATAAAAAAAAACATAAACACGTATTGTGATAAACAATCATCATAGATATAGGCATCCATTAATAATGTGGCGTGGTGTACAAAAACCCCATATGTAATATTAAAACATTTTATTCAAATGGTGATAGAAGGCGCAGCTGTCTATCTTGCTGGGCCCTGTTTCTCGAAATCTTAACTAAAGATAAAATCTAAAGTTTAGTACATACTTCAATTTTGATTGGCTAAGCGCTAAAATCAATCTTATAATATCCCCTAATAAAGATTTTATTATTATCATTAAATTAAATTCAAAATTGAAGATTCTCCCATTGAACTGCGCATAACAAATGATCCGTAAATTGCTTATTATTCTGCCGTTTATCCCGTAAAAAAACAGTATTGAGTCTATTATTAGATTGCGGTATAACATTTTATTCCTAAATTCCACGGAAATTTGCTATTTACTACTGACCATTCTATAGAAACAAAGAAAACGCGTAATATGATAAATTAATTCACACTTTTAACCCATTTTTTTCAAAAACCCCCCCAAACCAAACTCCAACTAATCATTAACAGAAGGAGTTAAACTGTGGAATTCGGCCACATTTGAAATGGACAAATTTTAAGGCGTGGGTTGGAAAGTACGACACTTGCGAGAATGGCGTATCTTTAATCAGTGGACACATTAGTCGAATCAAGGGAAAGAATGTCAATACAACATAAGTAGGACTACTTAACTAGCTGTCGAAAAAGAGATAAAATCAAAAAGTGGTAACAGGCGTTCCATAAAAAGTAAAAGTGAGTACATGTACTTAGACGACAGCGTGTTCATGTCGAGGTGTTTTTTCCGGTCTATCCGAACTAGGCACTGTTCCTTGTTAGGATCTCCATCCTGCGCCAATGGAAAATCCCGCGGAACATTTTCGACAACACCAGGATAAACCGGTCACCAGTGACTCCCGTAACCAAGGCAACATGTGCATTTTGAGGACCGATATTGAACGATTTATGACACCGTTTGTCTGGAGACAATTTCCGAAAAACTGAGCACACAGAAAACGGGTTATATAAATTAGATTACGCTTTAAATGTGAAACTGCGCCAAAAATTTGACTGCAGTGTAACTAAATGCTTCACTTCGCTGAATTTATTTTATTATTGCAAGCAAAATATCGTAACTTGATCTTGGCATCTTCTTTGAAAGATTTCAATACACCGTATAATTTAATATTATGTCGTGATCCGTAATTCAATCGACCGATATAAATAGAAATGATTAAGGACAACATTACCCGTGATATCATGATAGTATATCAGTAATTTCCAAATAATTTTATTCTGGGGACCAGGATGTATTAAATAGGTAAAAGGGGGTGAGGCTATCCATATCTTTATCTTGTTTATCGCCTGTAGAACGACATCATGCCGTGTTAAAAAAAAATGACGTGTAATCATATCCTTGAGACAAAATAATGGTCTATATTTTAACGGAGTTAAATCTGTCCCCCACACATTTATTGTGACGTAAAACGAACAAACCAATAGCATTTTGGATGCATATCTATTCTTATTATAATGACATGTATATATATATATATATAATATACATCCGAAAAAAGATCATTTCTCCATGTGGAAACGACTTGTGTTTGAAATAGAAATATGAAACTGAACTGAAGATGATCTGCAAAGTAAGACATTTTACTCTTTTTTTTGGACAATTCCTAATAATTCTAATATGATTTGTTTTGGCATCGAAGTTATTTTCAATACACAACAGGGAATTCTGAAACTAATGTGAAAACAGACACGCTTGGATTTATTAAGTATTACTTCTAATCATTCTTATGAAGCACCGACAATAAGAAATTCCACTTCGTACACATCTGGACGAATATGGATGGCGATGCGAAGAAATGATCAAGATGTTACTTTTACACCAGTAATTTATTAGAATGTAAGTCAGTAATTTACAAACAACTACAAGCTTTCGTTAAATGGTCACAAATAAGTTTTCCTGTTTTGTACATAAATCATAATGTTATATCTATTTAAACCATTTGTTTCTAAACTCATTGAATTATTTTGACCAAGTTAAGACATTTATTGGAATGTTTTAAAGTATATGTTGAATTTAATTTGCTAAAAAAACCTACTCGTACCTGTTTATGTTTCTGTTATGGGACACCAAGGAATGTGTAATATCAGTTGGGGTATAAAGAAGGGAAAGAACACTATTAAGTAAAATTCCTTAATTGGCTAAATATCGCGAAGAACTCTGTCGGGTAGTCTGTCATTTTCATCTTAAATTGAACTATAAAACTGTAATGTCTGTATACATTAGAGAGAGAGAGAGAGAGAGAGAGATAGATAGAGAGAGAGAGGGGGGGGGGGGTTAACGTCCACTCGACATAAACTAGGTCATTTCGAGACTAACATGGTTTTAATTTTATTTTAATAATTCGCTTGCGCGTAGGGGTGTTAAGCAGTGGGAGGAAACCGCAGGACCCTGAGAACCCAAGGGGTTGGAAGACGACCATACTCCTTGCCACGTACAACCGGGGATTCGAAACCACGCCAGTTGACTCAATACAATGACAGGCTTTATGATACAGCGCGCGCACGCTAACCATTCGGCCATCCACGCCCTGTATAAATTAAAACATCCAAAATGTATTATTGGGGTTAATATTCGTAGTTTGTTTTTATTAGCATATTTTCTTTCGATCATTAAACGGCATACATTAAAAATCCAATCTTATAGACGTTACGTTGTATTAAATCTTTTATATAAGAAAAAATATTATTTAATGGAAAGGATTGTGATTGTTGGATAGATAACCCATTCACCATAATCTAAGTAATATACGATTTATACAAGTACAAGTATTGTCATGCATCGTTGAAACCCATAACCTATGATAATGACAAACGCTTAAAAACAATAAATCTAAAAATTCCTTTGCTCGAAAGATCATGAACGGTAGCCTAAGGTATTCCCCGTTCACGCAGAATTTGATATTAAATACGACGGCAATGCAGCGAAATACAATACCCGGAACAGACTTACGCTTGATTAAAGCTGTCGGACTAAACAAGACGTGGGAAAGGGGTCTTTAACGGGGTTTTTATTAAAGGACGGCTACTTAATTGATTGACCCTTTGGTAGCTGTAAAGGTCCTACATTGGTCAGTGGTGATAAAATAACTACTAAGCCAAGGGTGACCATTGATAGTTAAAGCGATTATGATATTCGTTTAATTTTGCATGTCTCATTAGATAAAACTTTTTTTGTAAATAACAAGATAACAACAAAAACAGCTTAAGAAGTTACCCTCAAATTAACCCTTATACTACTGACGTCAACAGTTCAGACAATCTTTCTGGCTTTTGTTGTTGTTTAGCTTTAAGACAAAACAAACCCGTGAAAGAATGAGTGCTTATAACGCTCTAGTTGCGATAAAGAGACTTAAAACAAAATGTTAAATTTGCCGCTGAACAATTTTGTGAAGAAAAATAAATCATGTTTTGGTGGAAAGCCGTGTTTGAACGCCCACTTCCACCTAGGGTGATATCGTAGCCAACGGCAGCTGTGTGAAAGTCGGATCCTCAGATGTAATATAAATCCAAAAATGGTCCATTTCTGCTGAGTATTAACGGCGACGGTTTAAAAAATGTATGATAATTTAATCCGTTTTAATCAAAGCCGAGAGATTATCGAGCGTTAAAATTCTGGTTTGGGTATATTTTTTTTAATAAAAATATTACATAATCAATTTGAATACACTTTAGCATGGATTAAGTCTTTAGAAATTAGGCATTGTCCTAAAAATCGAAGCTCATGCCAAATTGGATAATTGACTGGATTTACTCAAAACTAAAGCGTATAATCTGAGTAGAGATTACTCGACTCTAGTGTTTAATTAATCTAGTAATCTTTTTGTTTTTAATTTGTTTATTGTACATCCTTATAAATGTCCGTCTATCAGACGCTGTTTCCATACTCGAAGTAACAGAACAGTCAGGTAATGCAACAAATTTATACCTCGCAGCAAATATCAGATTTTAGTTTTGCAGACTGCCAAGCAAGCAAATGTTATCCGATACCCCTTGTATCATTGACCTCTGTAAAGACAACAGAGATATAAAAAACTGAAATCAAATCGTTTGTACGGGTACAACATGCAATGCTAGCGCACATAGAATTTTGGTACAAAAACCACTGTACCCTTTGTAGACGTGAACAAATGGGAATTATTATTATTTGAAGCAGAACACGAGGTCAGTCAACTGACACCACCAGATTTTTTTAGAATGTTGCACTCTTTTAGCAGAACTTTGGAATGTGTCATTTAAAAAAACCCCGAATCGTTTTGATTATTAAGAAGCAGTTTTTAATGGTGTCAAAACTTGGTTAAAAACATGGAGCTGGTTGGTTTTTTTCAAAAAGATAGACCGCAAGCTTTTATAACCTATTTCTCAAGTTCTTGGTTATATGTAAGATTTGGTTATTTGGCATGATGGAAACACACCCTTTTAAAGCGAATAACCTGGAGTTATTCTAATTACAGCACGATGATATAACATTTGTTTATACGAACCAGTCACTTGAAATTTGTTATGCACTGACGTTCACTTGTAAAAGAGTTTAACATAGTTCTTATCGTAATATCATATTATAAACATTTGGTGCATAAACTCATTTATTTTTTTGGAACTCGGAATTAAAGAACTAGACGCATAATTAAAATTCCACAAAGAGTTTCTTTGATACAGCATCCTATGCACGTAGACGAAAAAGTCTCCTTTATCTTAATACTTGCAGTGAATAGAACGGATTTGCTCATCCGAAATATCAAACAGTTGTCCTTTATCTAGTGGATGAAAAAGTTATTCCGCTATTTTGTGAATCCTTTCTTATACTCATCAAATTTCTGGTTTTTTTTTCATATTCATCGTTTTATTCTCAATGATTCTGTTTTTCAGTATTAGAAGAAAGCAGGCAGTACCATGAAAATACCAGACGGCATGGAGAACGAGTGTAATAGTACCACCGAGAATCAGGATATGCCGTTAGAGATAAATACGAGCGAAGGGGAGCGAACTCAAAATAATAATACGGAGAATGTCATAAACTCAGATCAGAATGGTCTCTTGCAAAATGATCCCGAATCATGCCAACAATCCAATATGAGGGATTCTGTGACAAGAGAGGGGGAACACACCGGCTCTTCTACCGACAGTGTCATAAACTCAGATCAAAATGGTCTCTCGAGAAATGGACCAAGCTTAAAATCCAATTTGCGGGATTCTGTGATAAGCAATAACATTAATCCAGACTCAATCGCAGTCGACCGTTCTTCTGAAGTCGTTAAAAGAAAAATATCTTGGGTTGATTCAGGTAGAAGATATTCAACAACTCTTGAAAGTGTACAGGAAATTGTTATTGACATGAATATAGAGGAACCAGAAGATACTAAAAAGATAATTCAACCAAAAGAAATCATGAATGTGAATGAAATAACAAAAATGGGGTCTCCAAAAACGAAAGAAAAAAGTCTGTCAAACGGAAATGAAAGTAAATTGAATGGGGATGCAATTAGTAGTACGGCTAGCCAAGATTCACAGTAAGTGTAAACTTTATTTCTGGAAATAAGTTTAAACTTTGTGTTTTACATTATATTTTATATGCGGTAAAAACCCTAACAGATTTCCAACGCTACTTCTAAGGGAACTCATCTAAAACATTTTGTAAGCGCAAGGAAAGTCAGCATTATCTACGGAATCTGTAACAAAATCTTTTCTGGAGCTACCTGTGAGGAAGTAAACGACCCTAAAAAGATTTTGATGTAAATGCAGGAAAAAGGTGACCAATTCACGAAACACGTAACTATAGCTATAATTACTGATGTTCTGTTACATCTACCTCTGTCTTAAGCAATAAAACATGTAATGTTTAAACATACATTTACACTTGGCGACCCTTTAACTTTATAATTACCCGAATAAAATTCAAATAATCCGCCTCCAAGAGCTCATACGGTTTATTAAGCCCGAGGAAACAATTTTAATGCCTGTATGCAGTAGCGGTGGCAGGCTTACTGTTATACTTTTCCCAGACCCCTTTTAACCCTTACAGTTAACGTAAGATTGAATCTTGTTTTCATCATTTCGTATTTACATAACAATGGCAATACAATTTTTGAAGATGCTATCTTTACAATGAAATAATAATACCAATTAAAATAATTTGGTAGCTGATAAAATAAACTGGCCGAACCCACCAGGAAATATCTGAGAATCGAACTGTCACGATCCTTACTCTAGGCTTATAGATTATATTCTTTCCAAATGTCCGGATTTAACTTTTTCTTTGTTCTTGAACAAATCTAGTTGAGTAGATAAGAATAGGACGTACGTTATCATCAATTAGACGAATATGACCATGACCAGGGTTTGATTTGAATTCATAAAGCGTGAGCCAATTTCTTGATAAAATCTTTCAAACATATCTTATTTGTATAATGGAAAATACGGATCTGAAAAACAAATCTAATCTGATGTTATCCTTCATAAAATTAAGTTATGTTGTACTTGAAAGCCCAACACCAATGGTTACTTTCATGGTCCTACGAGGAGACTGAAATCTTCACGCATTCACTTAGCTGTCAATTTTACTATTTATTTAATTGCTCCAGTCTAACTTAACAGGGGGTTTACTGTATTTATTGTAATTGGTTTATTTTTATTTAGTCTGTCAGATGTCCGTTGGTTACAATGGGTCCAAGAACAATTTCGCAACATGGCCGGAAATAACACAGAAATAAATTACAAGAAATTCAAAGCCGCTCTAAAAGTTAAAGAAGTAAGTAATCAGTTCAGTTACAATATTGAGTTGTGAATTTAGGATTGGGTAGAAGTGGTAAGAAATATATAAACTATCCGATATACCCAAGTTACCAGACAGACATATTGTTGAGTGCATCTCGAGTAAGGTTATACACGAACCCCTGCTCCACACCATATGCCGCCATATTATCAAATCGAGTGGTTGGCGGGCTAGCCACTTTTTTGAGTGATTAGCAATTTCACATGTTCAATTAAAAGCAGACAATATAAATTTGAATAAAAACGACTTAAGTAAACTCTGGTTTATTGAGTACATTTCTCAAACCATTGTAGATTACCTTTATAAACAAACAACAAAAATAAAAATGTCATCAATTTGAAATAAGATCATATTATTTAAAATGTCATTGGATTGTCCTAATTAACGAAAATTCCAGCTGCAGGCTATTTCGCTAAACGGCTTGAAAATCGCTAGAAACTTTCTACCAGTATATATGAAGCACACAATCCAATTTGCCCAATGCAAATCGACAGATCGCGTCACACACAAAATCATCTTAAAAACCGAGCAAAATCTCCAAAGCAAAATGGCCTATTACATTTGAAACACGATAAGTAAACTTTGCTAAGATAAAATAAAAAAAGTTATATATTTGTTTGATATGTATAATGTCTAGGTGAATTATATCCCATGTATAATATCTAGGTATATTATATTGTATACAGTGGGGGGTAGCGGTTCGGTGATGTCCCGGACCAGCCCACTGAGCGTTATGCTCCAAGATGTGGCACTGAAGAGAAATTTAAGAAAGAAGAGAATTTTAAATTTGTAAAAGCAGATGATATAAACCTTTTGTGTAAATTTAACATCGCTTATTGCACATTTCTCAAAAATTGAATTAAATTTCACTCGGTGTATTATAATATTATCTTAGGTATTTTTTCTCGTTTCTAATGTGTCACTAAAAGGAGGCACCCTATTAAATTTCTATTTTTACCTCATATATTTTAAGTCTACATTTTTGAACAAAACATAATTGATTGAAACCTATCAATATTTTGGGTGATGAGTGATCCGTCTTATTAAGTATTAGGTTAATGATTCATTACTTTTAGTTTATGTCCCGTTATAATAAAACAAATCTTACGTAAAATCACATAATTAGAAAACATCATTCATGTAGTATACATGTATGCGAATAATGTCGTCTTTGCGTAAGTAGATTTTATATTATTAAGACTATGCTAATCTTTTAAATTATCCTTAATGAATGAATGAAATGGGGTTTAACGTCCTACTATTATGCACCTAACCTGGGCTAATGGAAGACGGGAAATTATCCTTAAACCGTGGCTAAGTTGGTAAGGTGCTGGCACGATATCCTGGAGGTCGAGTGTTCGATCCCTGCATTGTCATTTGCCTAGAAAGTTCATCTCGATTTTCCAGCGTGGTTTCCCCTTGTCAGCGACAAGGGCAGTTGCCTAGTCGTTCGGATGGAACGAAAAACCGAGGTCCCGTGTACACATTGACGTGCACGTAAAAGATCCCTTGGCAGTTGGAATTCAGTTGCTGTCCGGGCAAAATTTCCCTCATAGCACACTGTAGGGCGTATGCCCGTCTTCAATTAGCCCAGGCTGGGTGCAGAAGCGTAGGACGCTAAACCCCATTTCATTCATTCATTCTTAAACCCAGATATTGCCCTCATGACACAGCTATAGTTAGCTAGAAACTATATTGACCAATAGCAAAAACAGTTCTAAGCTGTCGCGCCAACACTTAATGTTTCTTCTTCATAACTAACGTTCCTACTGGAGTCGGAGAATGGTTTGTTTATATATGGTTTGTTTATTTTTACGGGCTAACCATTATAACTAAGTATTAGATACAGTATCCCATTAATCGCCGGAAGCTCGAACAATTTACCCGATACAATAGAAATAAATTCTTCCGAACAACAGACATGAATTTAAAAGTGTTTTGTCTGACTTAGACTTTAGATAATGACTCTCTGTCAATAAAGCCAGTGGGCAATGAATGGACGCTCTTTAAAATGTTTAGAATAAGTCGGAGGGTTGAGCCTCCACACTGACGTACGTGCTATAGTTAATGCAAATGAAAGGTGATTTCGACCCCTTCAAACGAATTGTCTAAACAAATACCTACCGTGTTTCTGAAGAAAACATGCTGACATGTTAGACAAATAATAAAATTAGAAGCTCTAAACCTATTCGTCAGGGGTTTTTTTTCAGTCTCAATCTTGTTATACTGTGCAATGTAACAGATTTTCTGTATGGATGCACACTATGTGTAAAAGGGCATCATAATGCTTTATGAAGAAACTACTAGTAATTATGCACGCTTGACGTTTTTTATTGACGGAGACCACTATAACTTAACGGTTACATTTTACTTTTTCAGTCTTTTTTTGCCGAAAAGTTCTTCGAGTTCTTTGACAAAGACGGGAATGGTAAAATCAATTTGTTTGAACTAATGGACGGATTACGAATGTTGACGCGTGGTTCTACCACAGATAAGATTAGATTCCTATTTAATATATATGATATAGATGGTAAGTACATATATTTGTTTAAAATCCATAAAACCTCGGTTTATATATTTAGCTCCAATTGTATGTTTACAATCAAAAACAATCCGGAATAAAAGTAATATTTAACCCGATGAAATCTTTACAGTGGTTTCTATTGCTTTGACAACATCGTCATTTAATGCAAACCTGAAAACTTATTTTCAATTTTGTTACTTTTTAGGAAATGGTCATATTGATATTGATGAACTTAAAACAGTCCTGGAGTCATGTGTCCAGGAAAGTTCGATTAAAATGAGTGACTTTGACATCGATCGTCTGACTGAAGTATTATTTGATTCTGCGGATACTGATCGATCCGGCCAGATCACTTTTGAGAAACTGGAAGCTGTTCTCATCCAGCACCCAGAAGTTCTGGAAAATTTAACAATCAGGTATTAGAAGAATTCTTTTCGAAAAGTGTTTTATATAATTCTTTTTCGGTAAATAAAATGGCATGGAAAAATGACCATCAGGTAATGGGAAGGTTTTCCTGAACTGTATTTTATCTCATTTGTTTTACCGTAGAAGAATGGCATAAATTTAGAAGGCAATCTCGTTTACACATCACCATATCTAGGCACAATTTCCTTCAATAGTTTTTCAGGTTGCTTTGGTTCACTTGTAATTAAGTTCTCATAAAAGCTGACCAATTAAACATTTTAACCTATGACCTATTTTCTCTCTATCCTACAGTGCAGCACAATGGTTGAAACCAGGTGACACAGAAGCAAAGAAAAAACGAGAACTGCCAAGATATTTGCAAGGAAAATACATAAGAAACAATTTAAAGAAAATCATTTTTTACATTATTTATTTTTTGACAAATATTGGACTATATGCCTACGGTGCTTATAACTACTGGCAATCAAACCCTGCTATCATCATTGCACGTGGTAGCGGAATGTGTCTCAATTTTAACTGTATGTTTATATTAGTGCTAATGCTCAGAAAGTGTATAACGTGGTTACGAAGCTGGCAATGGGCATACCATATTTTACCCTTGGACCAACACATTCTCTTCCATAAAACTGTTGGAATAATGATAGCTGTTCACAGTGCTATACATACATTTGGTCACATTGGGAATGCAGGTACGTAAACCTTTGTTTTTACTGTTTACTATAGACGCAAACAACGTGTACACATATAAACCACGACACAGATATGTGGAATACAAGTCACTTAAAGGGTGTAAGGCTCTAATCCCGCGAGCCATAAAATGGACAAATGTGGACCTAAAAGCATATATTAATGTAATACGAATGTATATCAAGTGATTTATATTCATTTTAAAAAAAACCAAAACAATATTTTAATTCAATAATTATTTATGTCCGGTGAAATACGCAAACAGTCCAAATTAAACGACCACCTTTTACATCTACCAGGTCTATTCTACACGTTTTTTATTATTATTTTGTCGTTAGTGAATCAGCCATTGTAGGATGTGTTTGGGTTATGTTCATTACAAATGGCGCCTGTAACCATTGGGTGCACGACTCGTTTACTGATATTCATTGTGTCTTAAATATTGAATATTAGGATTCCATTTATTCACTGATTGATTGAATGGACCAATATTGAATTCCACCTCGTGTTTTTAGGGACAACGTAGATTTGGAGATGCACCTCCTTTGAAAGATTTTTAAAAGTAACTTGTATTCCATACAATTGTGTCACGTTTATTCTCATTCAGTTACTAAATGCCACTTAAACAATTAACTTATAAATATATTTTAGACTCCATAGAGACCAACCGTTTCTCTAACTTTTCCTTTTGTATATTCAATACACTTCTGTGGCGTCTTGTTTTTTTCATTCAAGCGCAGAATAATTTTTACAAATTTTCGTCCGTCTGCTCTGACACCCTATGTGACCGAATTTTTATCTCGAATATTTGATTTACCTCACAATATCATGTTGAATTTGGATAATCTGATGTGTTATTCGTTATTTTTTAGTGATTGAAATAAAATAAAATGGGGTTTAATTTCCTACGGTTCTGTTCCGACTGGGCAATGAAGGCGGGTTTTAGTAATAGAACAAAACCTAAAAGGTTTTTTTTATTTTGAATTATCATTTACTCTCAGAACTATATTCTCTCGTGACTCTAATTAAAATTGCTTACTGGCATGACTCTTATTGTTAATATTTTCCTCTCGTGATATTTATTGTTAATAATTTCCTCTCGTGACCCTTATTGTTAATTAATTTCTCTCGTGACCTTTCTGGTTAATCATTACTCCCCTGACTTATTGTTAATTACCGAATCTCGTGATTCTTATGGTTGAAATGCCCCCACCCCCTCCCTGTCCCGAGTTTCAGCGTTAATTATCGCCTCTCGTGACTCTTAGGCTCTTATTGTTAATCTCTTCCTACCATGACTCTTATTGTTAATTATTTCCTCTCATGGCTTAATAAATATTAACAAATTATTTTCTTATACAGTGATTGTTGGGCAGAGTGATGCTGGTTTAACGGCTGTTGATGTAATATTTACAACTAAAGCTGGTCTGGGCTGGGTTGCCGGTACTGCACCGTTAACTGGTGTTGCATTAGTGGTTATTTTAGCAGTAATGGTTATATGTTCCATGTCTTTTGTCAGAAGAAGTGGGCATTTTGAGGTATGTATTCAGTACAATTTTGCATAAACTAAAAACATAACCAATCCTTCACTGTAAATAAACTAAAACAAGACAGCAATAAATACTTGTTCATAATTTTAGAAGCAAAATATCGTGTTTTGCTTTGACGTTAGTCACTTCCGACTGTTGAAACCTTTATTACTCATCTATCGTAGCAATGATCTGTGTTAAAATTATATTAATAAATAATTACAAATGGTTCGTCATCTTTACTGTTCTGTCGCGCTTATCTGGAGAATAATAAAAAATATATGTAAATAAAGAGTGATTAATGATCTGTCATCCGTAGAGTCATGAATAACATCAAAAGGATAATAACACGATAATTAGCAGGATGTTTTTGCATAATATTCGTGTCTAAACGGATTTGAATTGTATTTCATATTTGATTATATCTAAAAACTATAATTAACAACTATTATTGAGCTTTTTGATAACGGTCGTCAATAACATAAAACTCAAACGTCACCGTTATATCGCGAATAACCGATTTGCCTTGTCGCCTCTTGTTCCGGGTGATAGTGATGATTTGTTGATATCCTATCCCAGATCAAGTACACTCTTGTTACTGGCACGGGGGATTGGATGGTCGAATGGATAACACACACACACACACACACACACACTATTGCTCTTCCCCCATCTCTCTCTCTCCCACTCTTAGTGCCACACGGTGATCTGTAGTTACATGTATTTACCCCGCCGCGTTTCGTATTTTAGTATATAAATATTGAACGGCTGATCATGATATATGTCCTACCTGTGGCTAACGCATTTAAATAGTGAAAATATTTCCGGTGGCCGACATAGTTATTGATTCAATTTGTGAGATCTCCGGGAATCCGAAATGGTCTGTTAATTTTATAGTCATATAAGAATGTATGTAAATAAGATCACCGTGTGAACTGTGTTCTGTGTTACTATTTTTAAAGATATAAAATTTAATATTACTCGGTGTCGCTTTTGATCAAGCGTTTAATTTCCAGTGAAAATCGCTTGCTCGGCAGTGCATAATGCATTATGCAAGAGCTAAATCTGCCTATTGTTGGTATTATCCAGACCATAATAAACCCTCGATATCACCGTTAGCCTTCGATATTATTGGATTTGAATACATTTTTTGATGGATAATTTAACATATAATTAGATAATCGCGACTTTGTTTGTTATCATAGCAACATGAGTGCTGACTGACGACCGAGACTAGACTAAAATTCAATGGCTAATATCAGAGTGAAGCAATTTCACTGAACTTTTGAGCATATTTCGTTATCTATTTTTGACTATTATAGCGAGAACTCTAAGCTATTTATCTAATGTTCCTTTTACATACATGTACATTCATTCAAAAGTACATGTAGTTCAAATTGAAGAAAAGGATGACCTCACATTATGATTGAAGTTTGAATCTTATTTCAATGCCTAACATTGTCCGATGGTGGAAACTTTTGATATTATGGTACAATTATTTTATACACATAGAAAATCTCTTTACTGTTGTACATACATTTACAAATGTCACAAAATAATTTCTAATCGAGGTTAAACACAAATAGGACTCGACATGTTAATAGAAGTGTTTTAAAAATATGAGGTAACAAAAAGTACGATAGCGGCTGTTGTGAATTAATGCCCAAAGCAGTTAAAGACAAGCCTCGGGCCAAAATTTTTAATCGAGGTTAAACACAAATAGGACTCGACATGTTAATAGAAGTGTTTATAAAAATATGAGGTAACAAAGAGTACGATGGCGGCTGTTGTGAATTAATGCCCAAAGCAGTTAAAGACAAGCCTTGGGTCAAAATTTGCCCGTAGTGGAGGGATTGCATCGTGCACACATATATCATAACATTTGAGACTGTATATGATTAGACATTCACATAACTACAGGGACTAGATAAGGGAACACTTGAGGGAAAATCTGTAAAATGAATCAGTGAGATGTGACACGATAAACTCGATCTTTTGTGAAAGAGGTATCTAAATACCAACGTCTACCTTTATCGAGGTGACAGTGTGATAAAGGGACATAACTCTAGAATTCATGTTGCTTTTAAACTCTATTTAATTTTACAGGTGTTTTATTATACTCATATGTTATACATACCATTCTGGATACTGACAATCATCCATGCCGGCAATTTCTGGAAATGGTTTATAGTTCCTGGCATTATCTTCTTTTTTGAGAGTATTTTACGATCTAAGCCAATGAAATTGGCAACCCATGGAAGAACTTTCATCAAAGAAGTCAATTTGTTACCGTCAGGGGTAAGATAACTTTTATATATTTGTGTACATTATATACTTATACGGTCGCCTGTCCAACATGGTGGGTTTTCTGCGGGTGCTCAGGTTTTCTCCTACGCGGAAGCAAATTTTTAATATAAAATTGAACCATGTTAGTCCCGAAATGACCGAGTTTGTGTTGAGTGGACGTTAATCTCCCTCTCTCTCCTCTATCCCTCTCTATCCCTCTCTATCCCTCTCTCTCACTCTCTCTTGTATAGTTAAAATTCTATATTATATAGTATGTATTATAAATGATGCATATGTTGTATACTAAACCAATATATTATTATCACGAAAACTTGCTACACCCTGCCATGCTGTTAAATTGTTCCAGACCATAAGCTTGTGAGTTGGTACATAAAACATAATGACGTGTTGATTTCTGATTAATATGAACACATTCTTCTGTTTGAATGGATCGGTATGAATACCAACGTCACAAACTAATTAAATTGACAAAAGAAAGCCAATCAGTAATAATTCGAATCTGGCACGTCTTGTCATAACAAACACCCACATTACGACCCTCAGATGTCGGACACAGATGGCCACCTTGACAACTTCTTCAGACCTTCATGAAACAATTCTACAGTAGTCGATATTACTCGAGAGGATGTTATTGATCAAAAATCCTTGGTATAAAATAGAGAGTTATCACAGTCTTCTGTACTGATGAATAACTATATATAGAAGACTTATGAAAAGACCTTGGACAACTTAGGAAACACTACAAACCAATACAAATGATTAAAAACGACCCACCCCAAATCCGTTGAATCGACCCCAGGATATTGAAAGTACGTCTTTTCTCGACACCTTATGAATAACATGTATAAAAATATAAGTAGAAATCACCTTATTTTATGTATATTTTCAGGTCACTCATCTAGTAATATCTCGTCCAGCTAATTTTGATTTTAAACCTGGTGATTATCTGTTTATACAGATACCTGTTTTAGCTAAATCCGAATGGCATCCATTTACCATAAGTAGTGCTCCAGAAATGAACGGTAAGTAAAGAATATCAAAAGATATAGCCTGGAAATGCGGACTTTTGTCTTTTCAATAATGTTTAATAGTTCTAAACTTCGTTTTACTAATCTGCACTGCTGCACTAGGATCTAGAAGGGCTAGATAACTCAAAATCCTCCAAAATCTTCGACATCGAAAACACGAATTATTGGTCAATTTAAATCAACATTAATGATGTAAACTTATACGGAAAAGATGAGCTTTTGATATCCGATATTTAAGATAAAATAATTTTTTTAACATTGGTACACGAATCGTGTACCATAATGCGCTTCAGCCCTAGTTGTATTGAGAGACTCGAGGGACGAGGCTAGACACATTGCACTGTATCACATTACATCTGTAGACTGGGATAACCAGGCGCTATAATGTGCACTGGGTTGAGACTGAATGGCTTATTTCGTCAAACATAACTGATTTGAAATTGGAGTAAAAACGGAAACCATTTAATGTAAATCAGTTTATATACATTCATATTACAGTATTATATGCGTTGCGACTCACTTTTGTCAGTTTCTAGTTCCCAAATGTTAGCGCTTTAGCCCCTTTATAAAGGCCAACTTAATATTTCGTCAAGGTCCCTGAAATGTAGTGAATAGGATTAGGGCACGTGATTGTAGGTTAGGGAAAGAGTAGGGGGCTAGGTCCAGGGTTAGGGATGAGATTAGCGCTAGCCTTGTTCGCATATCGTGACCTTTGACCAAACTTGAAGTTGACCACAAGAAATAGAACTGGCCATCTCGAAGAGTTGCTATATAACCCGCATTTTGGTTGATGTGAGGGATTGTCCAATGAGTTCTTGGCGTGCGTTGCATGGAACCCTGGGTATCCCACTAGATACATCAAAGCTGATTGGTTATTCAAATGTTTGACGTCGTATGACCCCTAACACGACATTCCACTACAACCGACCAGATCTGCATGTAGTGGAGGCCATCGAAAGGATAAAAAACTAAACGAAATAATTTCAATCAGATTGCTTGAAAACTCCAAATCTTTGAAGCTCGGTAAAACAAATTTTTATTTCGTTTTTGTTTAGGTTTTCTTTGGTTACACATTAGATCTGCTGGTCACTGGACGAAATCCTTATATGAATATATGGAAAAATATGGAACAGATGTCTCGAAGGGACGATCTATTAAGGGTACAATTAACAAAGGTATGTATACACGGGCGATTGTTTGAAGTTGGTGTCGGATAATCGAGTGTTTGAAAACTTTGCATGTAACTAGAGTGGGTTGCATAATATACCGAACTGGAATGGAAGAATGTGTCACTATAATAACGCTGCGTTTCATGTCGTGTTTACGATAACTACGAGACGAGTTGTGGACTGGAAAGTATCACCAAAATTCGTAATTACCGCAATCACGACATGAATCGCAGCATATAACCACTGGTGGGAGACTTTACCTTGTATATTGGATTACTATGGTTCCCCTGCATTCCCCCGATAATGTCCGTCTACTACATCGTTAACACCGTTCGTCGCGTGCATTTCCCTGATAATGTCTGTCTACTACATCGTTAACACTGTTAATCGCGTGCATTTTGCACACCGATAGTCCATTGGCCAATCACGCTATTTTACCGAGATTTCGCCTAATAGTCTGGATGCAGCTATGGGCGATGGCGCGCCAGGCAGGGTAAGCTAACTCTTCCGGACACCTGATATTTGTCGTGTATTTTGTACACGGTGAACAGTCCGTTATGCTGATTACACTATTTTCCCTGATTACACTATTTTGCCCATACCGTTTTTTTCTGACTTCGAATTTTGTCTAATGGTTTGGATTGTTCGTACTTGGTTTTATTTTATTTATATACATAGAAGCTTATTTATTATATATTTTAAGCTTTCCATGGCGGTGTCGATAAAATGGAGAAGGGAATAAAAGAAGGTTCATCAATTAAAAGGCGATCAGTAAGTTATGTTTTCTATATGAATGTCTATCAAACAAGTTCTGAAAACATGTTTTAATACATTTAGATAAACGGCATGCCCTTTGATGTTATGTCTTTGACAGACTTGATCGATCAAAAGGAGTCATTGGTCGAATTTAAATTTAAATTATGCACAGACGCCACCAGGATACGTATCCTGGCGTCGATCGACGAGATACTCAAGCCAAGTTCTCATTTGACAAGTTGTGGCCCCTGGGTGGGGTCAGGACTTCTTAGCCGACAAAGAATATGTTCTAGTCTTTCGGATAGTTGACAACAGACGTCACATGAAAGTATTAGGTAAGATATCCCTTGACAACTGGAGTTAAAAGAAGAGCATAGCAAAATTCTTATTTCAACACTGCACACGAAATAGCCATAGAAATATCTTGTGTTAGTCTCAAGAATGACCAAGTAAAATATCGAGGAGACTCCTTAATCACATTTTTGTTCTCGCTTTTAACAGACAAAACACAACAGAACAAGTACTGTTCGAAGAAAGAAAGACACAAGCAAAAAAGTTCATATTGAGGTATTTATTCTTTTTATTTTACATTTCCTTTTAATTTCATAATTACTGTTTCTGGACAAAGAATTATTAAGATAATAGAAACGAATCTCACTAAGTTTAAGTAGAGATTAAGCAGAATTTTCTGGTACACATAGCCCTCATACTCCCATGACAAAAGGATAACTTTAGGTAATTCAGAAACCGTGTGCATTAGTTCGTTTCAAGATCTGGTAATGTGTCCATCATTGTTTTAAATTAACTATCAACCCGTTTCTTTTTTCATGGTGCGACATCGTAAGCCAACTAACAATTTCCCGAATATATACGAATAACAATTTATGATTGATCATTTATTTGTTTTAAAAATATATATTGAAGCTAATCAAATAGATCGCTCAATTAGGGATAAGCTAAATGGATAACAAAATCAATTTGTCTAGGGTTTTTATCACTCAGAATTGACGATGTTTATTACGGACCACTATTCTTGTCTATTCTGTAATTTACGATATTAGATGGGTATTGAGAATGTCTAATTTAAAAACCAGTCATAACGGGTCTTTGGGGGATGCTATTTCTTATAATGAAGTAGTTATTATTGATTTTGACTTCTAGACGGCGGTGGAAGAAGCAAATGGCATACTTACTGCCGTCATACGATTCACGTGGTCATGAGTTTTCCTTAAAAGCTATAAATTAAAGGGGCCATCCCTAATTTCAAAGAATCTGAAAATTACACGTTCATGAACGTATAAAATTTAAACGCCAAAATATAGAGCTTAACTGAACACTAGCTCTTTTAAGTTTTTCTTTTAAATTGTTATGGTAGTTTTACTTGATAAGCGCGACTATATTTGATACAAATTTTAACTTATTCAATAGAGAGCTTTAAAAGTGAGTCAATAGGGTTAGATTGAATGCTGCTTATATATAGACTCGTTTTATCCAGACACTTCTGTGTAATGCAAACAGAACACAAGTCTTCGGCCACCGAGCCATACCGGCGATTGGAAGTTGTTTGAAAACGTATCACATAGCTTGAAGAAGTAGCTCGGATCTAAGTTAGAGGCTATTAAGGGCTTTTTATACAAAATTAAGCAGTTTTAACCTCCAAAATGTTATCGGGATGGCCCCTCTAAATGTAATAAATACTGAATGCATTTTTTAAAAAAAAAATGTATCATTTAAGAAAATTCTAATAATATCAGCTAGGAAAAAAAACAATCTTGATTTGTATGTGCACATACAAAGTTAAACTTTGCCTTTCGTGTGAAATGACCAATACAGATTAGCATTAATTTAAACATGTTCTTACTATCGTTCACGGAAAAGGGATCTCGCGAGATGGATTGTACCCTTGTTTTCCAGTTCGGGTCAAAAAAATCACACACACTACCGCATGCGTTTTTATTTATTCACCGAGTGTTAATTGGTCTTGTGCTGGATTTGCTGTAACCATTTTTAGTACAGTGGCCATGCAACTTACTTTATGAAACATGTCTGACGTATATATTCGTTTTCAGAATCAATGTTTTTGGATCCCCAGTCTGTGCCATATCACATCGAGGGTTTTCACCAGGTCCTCCGGTTTCCTCACACTAATAAATATTTGAAATAAAAATTGAACCATATGTTAGTCCCGAAATGACCTAGTTTGTTTCGAGTGAACGTTAAACCCCATTTCTCTCGGTGTGTTAACGTAAAATTCAGATTTTTAAAATTTATCTTTATTAGGTTTATCTTGATGGTCCATATGGTACAAGTACAAGAGAAATATTCCAGACAGAACATGCTGTATTAATTGGTGCCGGTATAGGAATAACCCCGTTTGCATCCATTCTACAGAGTATTATCTATAGATTTAACGCCATGGAAAGAACTTGCCCATCATGTAAACATTTATTTACAGAACCAGCTGCAGGCAGTATGATGAAACTTAAAAAGGTGATTAATTTCAACTATATTAATAGTATTAACGAGCATACAACGACAAATTCAAAGTATCTAGGCCTTGTGGTAGGGGAGATAACTCACAACCTGAATTTGTTTACTATCAAAAGAAGATGAGGCGGCCCTGATAACATTGTATGTGTCAAAATGATAATCTATTTGCAACGAATTTAACATGATTATGTCTGATCTTCTCATTATAATTATTAAACAAGGGGCCCTTGGGCTTAAGGTCTATTGCAAACAACATATGTTCTGTTTACGGCATGAATTATTGTACCTAATTGATTTGAAATTCAACTTTTCGAAACTTGTGTTCTATTCGAATGTCTTCATCATTATAGTCTTTGGGTGTGGTTTCTTCTTGATGACAGTAGGCTACATGTATTATATTATTCCATCTTATCATTTGCAGGTTGACTTTGTCTGGATCAATCGAGATCAGAAATCCTTTGAATGGTTTACCAGTCTCTTGACACAACTGGAACTGGAACAAGTTAAGCAAGGCGGCAATCTTGAATCAATTCTAGATTTACATATGTACATGACAGCCGCTGTTCAGAAAGCTGACATGAAGGGCATAGGTCTGCAAGTGGCGCTAGATTTAATTCACGAGAAAGAACAACGAGATTTATTAACCGGTTTAAGAACCAGAACCAAACCAGGACGACCAGATTTTAACGAGGTATGTAAATTGTGCATTAGCTTGGTCATCATGAAATTAGTGCATGTGTCACCACTTTCTGATTATGACACCTTCGTATATAAAATACGGCATCGGATTCAACAATGTTTGTTTTTGTTATAATTATATGAATATCAATTTATAAATAAATCAACGTTGTTTTTCCATGTATGCCACTGTTGGTAATACTGGAGTAAGATTTACCCCGTGTCAGTCTAAATCACAACTTTCAAACAACGACCTTTCAAACAACCTTTCTATATATTTTGTTTTTCAGCTATTTAAATCAATAGACAGTAAAAAACAAGGAAAGGTCAAAGTTTATTTCTGTGGTGCTCCAGTTGTTGCTAAAAATATTAAAGAATATTGTGAAAAGTTCAAATTTGGTTTTCGAAAAGAAAATTTCTAAAATGTATGTTTTGCATCTAAATACTGTGATTTATTGTTATGTCTAAACCAGATATTGTTTAGATTTGTTTTGTTGTTGTCAAATATTAAATATGTAAATAAATTAACTTTTTAAAATAAGCTTTGAAAACGAATGTTCATTTCATTCTTTACGTTATTTATGTACTAGAAGCTAAGCTAGTTAGGCTGAGATTACTAATATGCATAATACATAATGATAGTGAACGTCTCTAAATACTATGTTTTTTCATGTTCATTTTTGTATATTTTATAATATATGCTTTTGAGAGAGCGAGAAAGGGAGAGAAATGGGGTTTAATGTCCACTCGACACAAATTTGTCATTTGGGGACTAACATATGGTTTAATTTTATTTCAATAATTCGCGTGCGGTCTTTAGCCAGTTGACGAAATGTCAGGCTTTATGATACAACACGAACGTGCTAACCATTCACCCCCTCCCCACACCTATGCTTTTAAGAAGACAATACAAAACCCCTATCAATAATTGTTTTGTTATACATGTACAATGTACAGTCAACATTTTTATATATTAACACATTTCATTTGTAGATTTTTTTCTTCTCATATACCTGTACATGTACGTTATTGGAATATTTAAAGATAATTTTAATAGGTGATATTTTTATGATACGTACTGTAAATAGTTATATTATGTATGTAAGTTATGTAAATATGTGGATAGCCACGATGTTTGTTGTATATAAAGTTTCTTAAATAATCAGACAATGTATATCACTCGATCTACTATTTGAAGTTATATCGACGACTGTTTTTAAAATAAAACGTTTAGGTGCTTTTTAATCCATACTTTGTTCACAATAAAATTTGTTTTAATATGATATTATGTTGTTTTTGTTTAGTGTATGACTACCCAGCATTTAGAGAATTCTATAGCATTTCCTCGGCATACAAACGCAGCACGACGACCTTATGTTGGAGCTATCCTCACGGATCATCGCCGTCAGCGGCGTTTGATAGGGGTTCAAGGATGAGAGTCGCTTTAATCTTTATCACGCTGATGGCCGTCAACGTGTGTGAAGACGTCTTGGGGAACGTCTTGCAGACTGCTTCGTCCTCGAAACAAATCGATGGGGTAGGGGAAGTGTAATCGTGTGGGGAGGGTCCGCATTGCATCATGGGACCGCCCTACACATTTGCATGGGTCGCGTCGCCTACCGGGGTGCAGGTGCGCAGATCGCAAAAAATAGTGGTGGGGACAGTCCATGCGCGGGCGCAAAATCATTTCTTTTTGGATCAATTGACTCGCTTACATCCTACACAGCAAAGATGGGTTAGATGTATATTGCGTCAGTTGGCGTGATTTCCATTACCCGGTTGTACGTGACAAGTAGTAGGGTCACCTGTTCAACCTCGTAGGTTTTCTCCGGTTTCCTCCCACAGCTAAAACCCCGACTCACAATCAAATTATTAAAATAAAATTGAACCATATGCGAGTCCTGAAAATGACCTACTTTGTGCCAAGTGGACGTTAAATCCCATTCTCCCTCTCTCTCTTTCTACATTTGAAATATACATGGACATGATTGATTTTTAAACACGTTTAAAATGTCTATGAAACACATGTGCAATTACTCTGGAATTTTAATATATATGCAAAATAACAAATAAATAAATTAAAATTCTACATCCTTTGATCCTGCGTGTTATCTGGGTTTTTTTTAGTCCATAAGACAGAAACATTTTTCTGATTCTGAGCTGCCTTCATTAATACACACCAATTTATGTTCCATCATCAGTATCTTAATAGGGGGGTCACGGTGGCTAAGTCGGTAGGCTCGCTAGCCTGCAGGTCGGGTGCATTGGCCGTGAAAGTTCATCTAGATTTTCCGGCGTCGTTTTACATTGTCGGTGATGCAGGACGGAGGACCGGATAAGGGCAGCTGTCTAGTCGTTCGGATGGGTCGAAAAACCGAGGTTCCGTGTACACATTGGTGTGCACGTTAAAGGTCCCATGGTAATTGGAATTCGATAAAAGAGTAGGCCGTAGCACCGCTGCCCAGGCAAAATTTCACTCGTGCCGTTCTTCATTTACCTAGTTTAGGAGCAGAACAGTAGGACGTTAAACCCCATTTCATTTTATATTTTTGAACTTTTCCCATATTGTAACTTAAAAATGTGTTTTCTTGAAAATTAATCACATTTTACCAAAATAAGATCACAGAAACCGCTTCATTCCGGCCTTTATTTCATAGAAATTGACAGAAAACTAGAGCAGGTAGGATAAAACTGATATAAAGTCGGCGACCATATTTGCTGACATCATAGTGGACTAACCTACCACGTGGTAGTGTCCATCAGAATACTTACTTCGGCACCCACTAAACATTTCTTTAAACCAGCGGCTGCCAGGCAGGATACGCCCACACTTTCGAGAGATGGATAGAGAACAAGCTACCGAAAGTGATTTTCCTTCAATCAAAGGCCATAATTCATTAAGTTACAATTTGATATGCGCAAATATCGAAAAGTATCAAGATATTTAGGTTATAAACACGCAATTTAAGTTTCATCAAAATCGAAATTAAAATTGTGACCTCTACAGGGTCCACAACATTGATATACCATTTTAAACAGTATTCGCGTACGATCGGCGGCCATTTTGTATGGCAATTTTGGTCCGATTTTGCCGAAATTTAATCTCAAACTTCTTTAGGATGTAACGGAGATATAATCAAACGATTTTTTTAAATCAGATAATAATTGTGACCTCCAGAGGGACCACAAGCTAAACAAAGGTGATTTTGCGTATAATCAGGGGCCATAATTCAGGAAGTTACGATCCAATATGCGCAAATATCGAAAGGAACCAAGATATATGGGTTATAACCATGCATTTCAAGTTTCATCAAAATTGAATTAAAATTGTGACCTCTACAGGGTCCACAACCTTGATATACCATTTTTTTAACAGTATTCGCGTACGAACGACGGCCATTTTGTATGGTAATTTTGGCCCGATTTTTTCGGTGATATATTCGAACGGTTTTTTAAATCGGATAATAATTGGGACCTCCAGAGGTACCACAAGCTAAAATAGGTGATTTTTCGGACAATCAGGGGCAATAATTCAGGAAATTACGTTCCGATAGGCGCAAATATCGAAAGGAACCAAGATCTTAGGGTTATAAACATGAATGTAAAGTTTCATCAAATTCGGTTCAAAATTGTGACCTTTATAGGGTCCACAAGCTAAAAACATGATTTTTCGTACAATCAGGGGCCATAATCCATGAAGCTTTGATCCGATACATGCCAATATCGAAAGCAGCCGAGATCTTTGGGGGATAAACCTATATTTCACGTTTCGTCAAAATCGGGTAAGAATTGTGACCTGTAGAGAGTCCACAAACAATTGTGGACGGACGTCCGGACGGACGGACGGACGGACATCCGGACGGACGGACGGACAGGGGGGACGACATAATACGTCCACATGAAAATGTGGGCGTATAAAAACATTGTCCACATCCTATATAATATATACCAGTTCGTTTAATATAGCTTTTAGGCCAATAAAAACTTATAATATTTTGTATCTTTGCTCAAAAAATTGGATCGGAAAAGAAGATAATAACGGAAATTGTATTTCATACGAAATCGACCGTGGAGATAGTTAAACTTGTGTAATCAATCGTAACATAAAACCTAATTTAATATTTTTTACAGTGAGTCATAGTCATGTAGATATACGTTCATAAAAGGGGGGAGCCTCGGTGGTTCAGTGGGAGAGCGAGAATATGTGTGTGTGTGTGTGTGTGAGAGAGAGAGAGAGAGAGTGAGAGAGAGAGAGAGAGAGATAGGGAGAGAGGGGGGTTTAACGTTCACTCGATAGACTAGGTTATTGCAGTAGCATGGTTCAATTTTATTACAATAATTGGCTTGCGCGTAGGGGTCTTTAGCAGTGGTAGAAAACCGTACTATACCTATATTAACATTTCACATACCGTACCATATGGGTCTGCAATTTGTTATGCATTTGTCAAAAGTCCAAACGGTATAGCGTGTTAAATATATTCCACACTTAAACAGTTGACCCTACTCTTTTCCACGTACAACCGGCGATTCGAAACCCAGCGTATCAGATATGCACACCTATCATATACATAATAATCTCTACAGACTATTTCAATTATTTACTGTTATAATATGAATTATCACGAATTTCCTGTTAAATAAAAATCGGTCACCGGGTGTAACTGTACAACTTCAAAGACCCCCACCTCTTGTAACTGGTACAAACACTTTCTGAAATGTCAATAAAAGCTCTGGAATCATTTCTATTTCAAAAAGTAAACAGTCAGCAAAACATCGGAAATAAGTGGTGGGGACACAGTATATCATGTCCCTACCGGGTTCTGCGCCCATGCCGGAATGATGTCTTGCAACCAATTGTTGTCCCTCCAAGAAGATAATGCAAGTTCGCATACCACCCGTTTTAGTATGGACTACCCGGCTGCTAACAACATAAATGTCTTGGACTGGCAAGCCATGTGGGATGAGATTGGACGCCGTCTGTTCGGAGATCACGGATGCACACCATGCGTTAGAAGCTGCTCTTGTCCAAGAATGGAACAATTTGCCCCAGGCCTTTATTCAAACATTGGTTAATTCCATACGACGTCACTGCACAGCGTGCGTAAGAGCCCGTGGAGGACACACGTGCTACTGACATCTGTGTCGTACTTTTGGTTTTGACCCCTCTGACTTTGTACCGTTGATTACAGATTAAACACCCATAAGTGTACACATGTGTTGTTTTTTATGTGTTCCCATTTGAATATTGTTCACAATAAAAGCAAAATAAATAAGATATGAGGATCATTATGTTATACGAAAGTGATGCATTTTCCATGGTGATCAGTATATGATTTGTTTTGCAAATCCAAATGTTTAAAAACATGGGGCCTGTTTCACGAAATTTTAACTTAAGATAAAATCCAAATTTTAGTACATACTTAAATCTGATTGGCTAAGCGCTAAAATCAATCTAATACTATCCAATCGAATTACTAAAATCGGATGTTATCTTAGTTAAAATTTCGTGAAACAGGCCCCTGTTCTTTAATGATGCCAAATAAATCATTTTAATCTTTATATGACATTTTTTTTTACTTTTATCTTCAATAATTTGCAAGAGAATCAGTGGTGTAACCATGGACCGATATGGTCTATGGTATAACAGATCTGGTCAGTGGTGTAACAAAAATATCCGTGGTGTACTGGTGTAACATACATCGAGGCATTTGTCATCTAAGCTTCAACTACAAGGATACTTACGCACAAAACTTATTCAAACCTTTAAAAAGTTTTATGGCCGTCATATTGATTTGATTAGTAAATATAACGTGTCTCTCTCGTCTATTATTCTAGATATATTTAATTGACACGTATACTATTACTATATCCCTAATAATGTCTACTACATCGTTAAAACACTTCATCGCGTGCATTTTGCATGCCGATAGTTCATTGGCCAATCACGCTATTTTACCGACATTTCGCGTAATAGTTTGGATGCAGCTATGGCGGGTGTGGCGCCAGGCAGGGTAAGCTTACTCTTCCGGACACCTGTTACCACTGCTTGTCGTGTATTTTTGTACACGAGGAGCAGTTTATTTGCTGATTACACTTATTTTGCTTGAATATCTAAGCTTCAACTACAAGGATACTTACGCACAAAACTTATTCAAACCTTTAAAAAGTTTTATGGCCGTCATATTGATTTGATTAGTAAATATAACGTGTCTCTCTCGTCTATTATTCTAGATATATTTAATTGACACGTATACTATTACTATATCCCTAATAATGTCTACTACATCGTTAAAACACTTCATCGCGTGCATTTTGCATGCCGATAGTTCATTGGCCAATCACGCTATTTTACCGACATTTCGCGTAATAGTTTGGATGCAGCTATGGCGGGTGTGGCGCCAGGCAGGGTAAGCTTACTCTTCCGGACACCTGTTACCACTGCTTGTCGTGTATTTTTGTACACGAGGAGCAGTTTATTTGCTGATTACACTTATTTTGCTTGAATACACTATTTTTCCTATAACGTTTATAGGACTTCGAATTCTGTCTTATGGTTTGGATCGTTCGTACTTGGTTTTTATTTTATATATACATGTACATCTTTGTCCATACTTAACCTTTTTCTCCAATTTTTTTACAGTTAGACTGTACTATTTAAAACTTACGGTAAATAACTTCAATATTTTTTAATATACAAAACATGAGCCGTCTTACTGTATAAACGTTAAATGTGAAAAATGACACAAGTTAGCTTTTAATTTTTTTACACATCAAGATCCTTTTGCCAAACCAAGGATTAATTTATGAAAATAATTAAATAAGTAAACCCACAATTAAAAAGAGAAAAAAAAAGAATAATGACAACAGTAGAGAATTTGTTTTTATTTATTTAAAAGTGCGAAAAATATAAACATTATGTTTGTTACACCATTGACATGTTTTCCAAGTTGATAAATCAAAAACCTTATTATCCAAATATCTTATTCACTTACTGTGTGCAAATCATCATAACTACATTTCTCAATGTGTTGAGCATTGCATATAATTAAGAAATTATTCATTTAGACGCTGTATAATATTTCAAGGTCTAAATGTGGCCATATTTTGAGAATGGCCCATATATTTCTATGATTCGTGTCCCACCACCATTCTCTGGCCTGGCACTTTAATGAAACGGACTATAGTCACAACGCACTCGTTTATCAACAGCTCGTATTTATCCATTCAGTAGTTTAGTGTACCGGTCACACATGTTTCAACCTGGATTCTAAGACCACGACAGCTTATCACAGATAGCCGGTAAGACCTTAATTTATATCTGCATAAAACATATTATCGTCATTTTAATTGAAAACGAAGGCTTAAAAATATTTAGGGTTGTTCTGATGTTGCATGCACTGCTCACAAACCTCATGTTATCGAATCACAAACCGACTGGATGTTCGTATAGTAGTCATGATCATGATGCAATGTGTTCCAGACGGTTCAGTCAAAAAATTCTCGTTTATATAATATCTGGTGTGTCATAGATTTACGATTCATTGCATCCAAGTGCACAATTTTGCATTAAAAACACATTTTATTATCTGTTGAGGCCTATATAATTATGTGTTTTATGTATCCGTGAACAAAACTGAATGTAGTTGGCCTACTACTGGACTATACTACTATAGTTGTAGGCTGTGTGAATTAGGATACAATAATGCCCCCGAGCCTCTTTTCGCCCTTCTGGTAAATAGTCGAGGAGGCTGACTCCATATGGCCTGCATAGCGGGAAAAAAATCCCACTAAAATGATCCTTGATTTTCCTGAAACTATAGGATGGGTAGTCTTCCAGAAAAAATCACCCCGTTAATCAGCCTTGGGGGAAAAAATATACATTTACATTTCGACCAGCGATAATACCCCACAGAGGTTATTAACACTAATTCTACACAAAAGGTCCACATTCCCAGCACTCAGAAGCTATCTAACCCCGGTGGCCTTAATTATTGTGACCGAAACGTCGTCCGCACTTAAAACGACTGAAACATCGACCTGGCACTGGCACTTTAAATGATTGTTATTATGTGACAGGGTTTTTTTATAGAGAAATTTGCCCATCTGTTAAGTGTATTTCTATATGTAGAGTTAAATCTATGGAAGTTTAATGTGGGCTTTTAATAAAAAGACAAAAGGTATTTTTAGTTGTACTAAAATTTGGGGCACATGTTGACGCTATTTAACTTTAGCCTATATCAAACGAATGATCTGAATGACAAAAAAAAAACATTTAAACTACGCCTATTTAGATATTTTACTAAAGTCACAATTTTAATATTTAAGAAGTGAGAAGCCGGATGTACACCAGATTCTAAAGATAGTTTTGTGGCCTTTGTACCCTAATATGTATCCATATTACTATAAACAGAAGGCTATACTCACCTTAATTAAGGCACTTTATGTGTTAGAAATGGTCTGAATAGAGCATCAGGTGATAAATCTGCAAAATACATGATAAGTTATGTCATGGTCTTATCTGATTTACGTCTATGTAATTAAACCTAATACATGTTTGAGAACATCTGTCACACATTAAGTCGTGAAAAACAATATCGTGTCATCGCGACAATATTCTATGATTATTAAATGTATTTTTCTCATAGATCCTAATCGGAGAGATATGTGCGGATCGGTGAATATTTGGACGGTGTGTGTGTAGGGGGGTTGTTTGGGGAACTAAAATGTAGCAGAATAACTACCCTTTCGCCAAACTGATCATGGTGAATATATAATTCTAGTAACTCATTGTTTTGAACTAAACTATCGACTTTCATGAATTTAACTTGTATAATTACCGAAGTTGGATTCTTTCTGATATGATCCAAGGTTGCACATTTCAAACCCTGTTTACAATATGAACTTACCAAGTACACAGGCAATATACGCAATGACCTGTCAGCTAATCGTGTGACGCAAAAACTGACTTGTTTTTCTTTAAACAAAATCTCAAAATGATAACATATACAGACCGTGTTACTTATTCTAGTTCCCTTATAAAGAAAGACCAAAATCAACTTTAATAAAAAAAATACTAATTACACACAATCAGATCTATACAAATATATTAAGATTTGAATATGTGTGATTGTAAAACAAGATTTTTATCCGCAACAATTTAATCCAAACACCCGTTTTGAAGACGGCGTCTTCATTAGCCCAGTTTAGGAGCAGAGCAGTAGGACGTTAAACCCCACGTGAATAAAACCCTCTTTAAAATTAGAACGAGTCTCTGCCAAAAGAAATACATTTAGTATATGTTAAGCAACTCTCACAATAATCTACACATATTTATAAACCTGCAAAACTTGGGAGCAAGGTGTTCTTTCTTTCAACAATTCTAAAGCTTAAAACGTGTCGAGGCGAATGATAAAAAAGACAAAATTGGCAGAAAGTTCGAAAATGATCAGTGACCGTATTCTTCGTAAGTTCACGTTACGTAACCCTAATGTGTAAATAGCGACCCTTGGACCCCTTATCCTTTCTCTTAGTCGACACCGCCTTTGTGTCGAGGGTGGACAAAGGGAATAACCTAAAGGCAGCTGTGTGGTCTGAACCCTATGAGTTATGTGCCCAGTGAGTTGTGTGCCCTTTATAGCTCTCTTATAATAAAGTTACCTTGAACTAAGGCTGTAATGTCGCCTCGTGTGTTTCAATTGAAAATATGTACATCTAGACAGCCTAGACAACATAACATGGCGCTGCGAGCTGTTTTACTGCTCTAAAACAATTCTCGCTACTCTTATAAAGCATCAGAACTGGGTCAAGTATGTCTCAGCAACCGGCTGCCCCCACAACCACGAAAATAAACTTCGTCCTTCTGCCGAACAAGCTCGATCTTTCGGTAGACAAAGGTGAAGCATTGAAGACGTGGAAAGAGCGTTGGGATATATTTTCAAGCATCAATGCCTTGGATCAAATGCCCGCTTCTACTCAAGTCGCCCTTTTAAAGTCGGCCCTTGCAGACGAAACACTTAAAATTCTTCGCAATCTGCCATTGACAAGAGTCCAAAGGGAAAGACCAAATGACATTATTGAGGCACTGCAATCCTATGCTTTAGGTAGCGTAAACGAAGTTGTAGAAACCTACTACTTTCACAGAAGACACCAAGAGGTCAACGAATCATTTGATGATTTCCTAACAGAGATTAAAGAAATGTTAAAAACTTGCAATTATCCTGAAAATATTCACAGCCGTTTATTAAGGGATCAGATTGTCCTGGGTTTGTCTAACAGTGAGACACGCAAGAAACTCCTAGCCGCCAAAAATCTCACGCTGGTAACAGCCACAGAGATATGCCGCGCAGAAGAATCTTCAGCCCAGCATGTGACAACAATTGAAGGCAAAGAAGGCATCAATTATATGTCCAGCAATAAAGCTCAGAGGTCCAAGACATCCCAGTACAAGGCACCCCTCACAGTTAAAAAGCCCATACGCACCTATAGCTGCAAGAAGTGTCTTACCACTCATGCTCAACGTCAATGCCCTGCATATGGCAAAACTTGTCCAGTATGTAAACAGTTGGGTCATTTCCGCAAGAGTACACATTGAAGTGGAAAGCATCAAATTTCCAGTATTCGTTCCAGAGTTTTACATACCTCAGATGACTCGGACCAGGAATTCTGTATAGATATTTACCTTGGATCGCACCTTCACAGAGCTTGCCTTGATACAGGTGCAGTTGTTTCTGCGATTAGTCCAGTATTGTTCCAAAATATGCAGCTTCCTGTTCGCTTGCAATCCTCAGATCGATCACTTGTTGGAGTAGGCTATTTTGAAATTGAACTCAAGTACAACTCCGTCACCACAACTCAACGTCTTTATGTGATCCAAGGAATGAAAGGCCTTATATTAGGAAGACCTGTCCTCCGAGCATTGCATTTGATTCCAGAGTACTGTCCTAATCCTTATCCATTGGCTATGGTTGTCAACTTACAACAAAAGGTTGTACACAGTTTTCCAGCCGTCTTTGACGACAAGCTCAAATCAATGAAGGGTGAACAGCTCCACATCCAGTTACAAGATGATGCAAAGCCATTTTCCGTTCACACCCCAAGACGAATTCCACTACCCTTGAGAGATAAGCTTCAAGCCAAGTTGGATAGCATGGTAGCTCAGGGAGTCATCACCCCGGTAACAAAACCAACTGCGTGGTGTCACTCTATCGTCGTCGTCCCAAAGAAAGACACTGATGATATAAGAATGTGTGTCGACTTCACCAAACTCAACAAATTTATCGTCCGAGAACGCTATCAATCTTTAACCCCAGATGAGGCGATCGTCTCCATATCCAAACATGAGGCCAAGATCTTCTCCAAGGTTGACGCTCTGACAGGCTATTGGCAAGTCGCTATTGCCCCAGAAGATACTGACCTAACCACGTTCATCACCCCTTTTGGTCGCTATCAGTGCCTTAAGGCTCCGTATGGGATCAATAATATATCGGAGCATTATAATCGCCGCATGGATGCAGTGGTTCACGGTCTTACAGGTGTCGCCAAAATTGTTGATGACATTGTTATATATGGAAAAGATGACGCACAGCATGAAGAGCGGTTGTTTGCCTTTCTCCAGAGATGCCAGGAACATTCAGTCAATCTAAACCTGGCCAAATGTCAATTTGGAAAGCAGTCCGTTCCATTTTGTGGCTATATTCTGTCTTCGGATGGATATGAACTCAGTCCAGAGCTCACTAATGCTGTCAAGAATTTTCCTAAGCCAAACACTATCACAGACATCAGATCATTCTTTGGCCTGGTAAATCAGTTAGCGGATTTTTCGTCAGAAATAGCAGATGCCCTACAGCCGCTTCGTCCACTTCTCAAGCCGAAGAATCACTTTGTTTGGGAACAAGCTCAAGAAGACGCTTTCAAACTTACCAAGGATCTTCTCACCAGTACACCAGTTTTGGCCTACTTTGATCCTAGGTTACCAACCCAGCTTAGAGTAGATGCTGCAAGGCTACATGGTTTAGGCCTCGCTCTTACACAAACCCAAACAGATGGTACATGTAGACTTGTACAGGCAGCCTCGAGGTTTTTGACACCCACAGAGGCCAGATATGCTATGATTGAAATTGAAGCACTAGGAGCAGCTTGGGTCATGAAGAAATGTCATCTTTTTCTCCACGGTCTTCCTCACTTTGATTTACTTACTGATCATAAGCCGCTTATTCCAATTTTCAACCAATATAGGATTGATGAGATTGATAACCCTAGACTACAACCTTTAAGGATGAAACTATGTCCGTACAATTTTACAGCTATCTGGGTGGATGGTAAAAAACATTTTGCCGCTGATGCTTTATCCAGAGCACCCATTGATCAGCCAGACGAAGATGATATTATAGACCAAGATGATAGCAAAGCACTAGTTAACACCATGCTGTCTCTCCAGTCGATAAACACCCTGTCAATATCTTTAGCCAAGATTCAAGAGTGTGTGGTTAATGATCCACACATGTCAACACTTGCATCCATCATTGCATCAGGTTGGCCAGACTCCAAGAATGATTGCCCAGAAAGTATTAGACGATTTTGGTCAGTGCGTTCAAGTCTGACACTTCATGATGGTATAATCCTGTATGGTTGCCGTACCGTAATACCAACATCCATGCAACGCCAGATGCTACAGCAGCTCCACGATGGTCATTTAGGCATGGAAAAGTGTAAGCGTAGAGCCCGGCAATCCGTTTACTGGCCTGGGATGGACAGAGCCCTGGAAGACCTCATATCACAATGTGAAAAGTGCCAGATAACCCAACCATCACAACCATGTGAGCCCCTTCGCCCACATCCAATGCCCGAAAGACCTTGGCAGAAGGTTGGCACTAACTTGTTCCAATATGGCACAGAAAATTATATCGTTATTGTCGACTACCTATCCTTCTGGCCCGAGTTATACCGTCTGCGCAAAGATACGACATCTGAAACAGTCATAAATGCACTGACAGACTCATTTTCCAGATATGGGATACCAGATGAAATCATTTCTGACAATGGGACGCAATACACTTCAAAGTTATTCCGGAAATTTACCCAAGAATGGAACATCCGGCATACGACATCCAGTCCCAGATATCCCCAATCTAACGGGAAAGCCGAGGCTGCAGTCAAGGCCATGAAGAATCTGGTACGCAAGTGTCGCATCCATAAAAATCCAGATTTGAATGCCTTGCGGAAGGGATTAATTGCATTCCGGAACTCGCCCTTACATGGTGGTCACCAAGTGAAGTATTCCTGGGTCGACGTCTTAACGATACCCTACCACGTCACCCGACAGCATTCCACAAGAAGTGGGCGATACCCGATGACCGTCGAATTCAACGTCAGCAATATTCCAAGGACAGGCACCAGCAATGGTACAACCAGCGATCATTCCCGTTATCTCAACTAAGTGTTGGAAACCATGTTATAGTCCAACACCATAGTACTAAGCAATGGACGTTACGAGGCAAAATCACGAAAGTAATGCCCCATCGCTCATACCTCGTAAAACTCTCAACCGGAAGCACTGTTCGACGCAATCGCCGACACATCAGGCCCTATCGATCAATGCCGATCCCTCCTGGATCTGGGGGAGGTGGAGGTACAGAAGTCAGTACAAAAGGTTCAGCAGTCAGTTCAAAACCTATCGAGCCCAAAGCAGTACTCAAGACACGATCTGGCAGAACTATACACAAACCAAAGAATTTAAAAGACTATGTTTTAGATTGTTAGAACTAACTGTGTTTAAATAACATTAACTTCAAAAATCTTGGGGGAGGTGTGTGGTCTGAACCCTATGAGTTATGTGCCCAGTGAGTTGTGTGCCCTTTATAGCTCTCTTATAATAAAGTTACCTTGAACTAAGGCTGTAATGTCGCCTCGTGTGTTTCAATTGAAAATATGTACATCTAGACAGCCTAGACAACATAACAGCAGCCAAAACACGCCCCGTGTATTTAGTCCACACACATACAAATTGGTCAAATTAGACACACATCTGCACGGAAGGGTCGCATAGTAAAAAAAATATGGCCATCGTTACGACCTCGAAATTTACATCCCAGGGAATTTGTTACGGACATCAAATAGATTGCTCAAAATTATGTGCCCTGTTTATACACTTCAGAAATGTAATGTCCATGAATCAAGGCTCTGGAACAGAGTTAAAGTCCTACACAAAACTGTGTCATCTATTCCTCCAAACCTGGCTTAAATACCATGATTATACACTATATTATCTGTTACATACACATGTACATTAACTTATTAGACGCTTATTAGAAATAAAAAAATGAAATGAGGTGTAACGCCCTACTGTTCTGCTCCTGAACTGGGCTAAAAAAGACGGGCATACGCCATACAGTGTGCTCTGGGGGAAATTTTGCCCGGGCAGCGGTGCTACGGCATACTTATATCTAATTCCAACAATTTTCCGTCCCACCCGAACGACTAGACACGCTTAGAAATAACCGGTATAGCTGTACTATAGCGTTATATAACATAAAAATATATAACGATAAACCATCACCGGACTATGGAATCAAGTACAGTGTTACAACACCGGGATTGTCATGTCCCTTGATGCAGGCTTTACTAAACTTATGGGTTTAGTTCAAATCTAGTACCAAAAATTGTGTTATTCCATACCGGACCAACTCTTGATTTTGAGTTCGTTTTGTTAAATCTAGGTATTCAGGTCCTGCACATATATATTTATCAGAACGAAATCTCCCCCTCCGCTCATTTATTTCCCATGTGTTACCTTCCACACTTATAAAGCATGCATACTAATATTTTGTGGTGGATTGTCTGTTCGGGTTTGATTCCTCTATGTGACAAGTTTGCCTGGCATTCGGGTCAAAATTGACAGTGAAGTAGTTCTTTTAGTCCATATACTGATTCAGGGCCTGCGGAAGCAATTCTTGATTAGGGGGGGGGGGGGCTTCAATACTAAGTCCCTATAGGCGAGGGTCCAGGGTCCGCAATAACCCGAAGAAAAGAGTACTTCCGGCCAAATTATTGGGGATGGGGGACTAAAGCCCTTCCTAGCCCCCCTACTCCATCGGGCCTGCTGTCTCGGGTATTCCCTAATAAATAAATCAATTGGTATTGCCCCCACCGGGACAACACTTTTTAAAGTTATTGATGATACTATTTATTATTCAGATAATATGGTAGTATTTCATGTCATGTATATAGGTCATGTACGTACATGGTAAATGAATATTCAACAACTAGTGTGACATTGCAAAATAGATATCACTGTTTAAATATGTCAATCAAATTGTTTGAGATTCAGTTATCTCCACACAGTATAATATACATATTCACAATGACACATCTTTTTGATTGTATTCTAGCATTGGTGTTTAATTTATCTTAAATTCTTAAAATTCTAAGCACCGATGTATGTATGCATGCATATATGTAAGAATGCACTTAGAAGTGATTTTTAAACTAGAAGTTAGTACCGTATCTTTTTATTGATACGACTTACCCTAACATGTATTTATGCACTTAAATCCTTTGAGTTCAATGGCTAGTCTGGAGGTTGGGTGTTCGATCCCTGCATTGGCCGAGCTCTCGTGTAGACATTGGCGTGCACGTAAAGAGTAGGCTGTAGTGCCGCTGTCCGGGCAAAATTTCCCTCATAGCACAATGTATGGCGTAGGTATATGCCCGTCTTCCATCAGCCCAGAATAGGTGCAGAAGAGTAGGACGTTAAACCCCATTTCATTTATTTTTAGTTCAATGTTTATATACATGTACAACGAGAACGCAAGTTCAAATTGTGTGATGAAGGGAATCAAATTACATTAAGAGTAGGTTTACCCAGTAATATTAAGATAATGAGCTTCTCAGAATGCGACGTCACATCTAGACTTTATTTTCTTGTTATCAACCAGGCGATGACATCTTCAACGCCTTAACAATAGATTTAATAGAATACCATAAGTCAAAGACAAAAGGCATCCTATCATGTCTTAATTCATATTCACCGGATTCATTCATGTGGGGAAAAGGCAGTTTAACTTATTCAAATGGTAATCACGCCACTGAAGACTTCCGAAACCCGGGGAAAGAATTTTACATGTTATTATGGTCGACAGTTTACGTCACGTCCTCCTCGTCTGGGGGTTGGAATGGCCTTGTGGTCTAGAGTGCCGCGCTTCGACCTCTAGCTGGCCGGACACCTCTGGCTTGCGGTTGTGGTTTCGAGCCCTGGTGTGAGCGTATGTGGCATGGAGATAGGGGCGCCTTGAACGCCTTCTCAACCTCGTTGGTTTCCTCATGGCACTCCGGTTTCCTCCCACTGCTAAAGACCCCTACGCGCAAGCAAATTATTGAAATAAAATTAAAACCATTAGTCCCGAAATGACCTAGTTGTGTTGAGTGGACGTTTAACCCCATTTCTCTCTCTCCCTCCTGGGCTGTGCCATTTAGTGTGTTATATGTTCATTTTCCGAATTTCAACTGACAAAGGCCAAAGTGGACTGGAAACTGTTCCTTGATAAAGCCCCCGCCCTCCACCCATGCCAAGGGGAAACGTGCAAAAAATCCTATGAGGTATTAAATAAACCAGTTTACATCCCATGTCCTCCATAATCACAACACCTCAGGAGGAGTGGCCAACGTTTTCATACCATGCGTCAATTTGTTCAGATGCACCATACAACACTTGTATCTCTGCCTACTTTAAAGAACGAAGGTTTCATTCATTAAGATTCTTATGTGAAACAGACTAATGTGAAAGAAGATAACATTCGTTAAATAGGAGGTGAATGAAGTTATAAAATCGTTAAAAATAATGGATAGGTTTACCGCCTTACTTTATTATTATACAAAGGGCGCAATCCACCAGTTATGTCCATGTTTGACCCTGCTACAATAGAGGGAAAGTATAAAGTTATTAATTTGTCGGCGATATCACCGGGTCGAAAGAGGACGTAAAATACAACTCACACACACACACACAAAGTTAATTGATTTGTCTCAAAATTGGGGGTCGGGGTCTATAATGTTGCGCTTCGTGCTTGCAGTCGTAGATTCGTTTCCTGGTGTGAGCGTATGTGGCTTGGAGTTAGAGCACCGTCTCAACCTCGTGCGTTTACTCCGGGTTCTCCGATTTCTTCCATGCGCGTTTTCTGCGCATCGTGAGACAAAGCACAGACATAATATTTTAATATGACTTATTCATGGCACGGGTGAATGACTAAAATTAACTTTTATATTATAGATTAGAATAGTTAATTATAATCCTTCAATTAAATGCATAATATTTTAATATGACTTATTCATGGCACGGGTGAATGACTAAAATTAACTTTTATATTATAGATTAGAATAGTTAATTATAATCCTTCAATTAAATGCACAAGCCATATATATTTACAACAATAAAACCCTTAATTACTTACTGTAACATGCTAAGAGTGAACCTCGCATTTTGAGTTGTTAATTAGACACCATCTATTGGACAATAACACCCCTCTGTTTTAGTATTTTCTTTTAAAATCGTAAATAGCATGTTACAATGTCGATAAACACTTCATGTTTTGCATTTAGAGGGGTGTTATTGTCCAATAGACATGTCCTGAGATTTTACATTAGAACCCGCGACGCTACGCGTCTTGGGTCCTAATGATCTCAGGACATGTCTATTGGACAATAACACCCCTCTAAATGCAAAACATGAAGTGTTTATCTCCTAAATCAAACTGTTAAAAAAAACCTGTTTCGATAACACACACAGGGAGCAATTCTGTTGAACACCAATAACAAGTACAGACAAGTAATTGTAACAGTAATTGTATTTCCTGTGTAAACCGTAATTGTATTTCAAAGAACAATGTCCTGTGTAGATATAGCGAATCTCCTACTCGTCTTTTATGATATCGAAAACAACGAGTAGGAGATTTTATTTATCACCTAAGGCCTAAGCCCTTCTTACATGCAGAAATGAATAAATATAATTCTTTGCTATAGATTTCCCTTTTACTGAACCTGAATACATTATGGCGTAGTGATACAACAATTTTTTGACAGCAATTTAACCATTGCAAAGTCCTTTATATTGACCCACTGTTTCCACCAAGGTCAATTAAATCAAAATAGTTCCTTTTTAATAAGAAAGAAGTTACTTTTATTTTTTTTTTAAAAATGAACTGTTCTTTGAAAATAAAAAAGAAGTTCCTTTTTGATTGACCAATCAAATTCATGTATAGCGATTTCTTCCCGGTTGGGATTCTTTGAACTTCTTTGAACTTGTCTTTTATTTCATTGGAGTATACATGAAACAAATTTGTAGTTTGTAAAATTGGTTTCTGAAAAGCTATTAACATTCTGACATTTAAATCTTATTAACATTTGAAGAAAAAGAAAAGTTATTTTCAAGCAATCTATAAAGTTAATTACTGTTCATGTTCGACTGTTTATTGTTATCAGCAGAGAAACCCCATTTCATTTGTTGTTGTCATGTGTGATTTTTAACCTTTTACAAATAACAAATAATGAAATCATTGTCTGTATTAATTTCGCCATCAAACCGGACCGAACGTATGTCGATTGTTTGGCTTAGAAGTCTAGGACGGGAAAAGGATAGTTATTGTAATAGTTATGTCAATAAAGGGCAACAATTCAATAATGTGTCATTCCATGTCAAGTGGTGCAGTGCTTGTAAAGTGATCCCGAAAAATCAAGATTATAATACATACCATCTTATGAAAAATTGCAAAGTTATATGACTCTAACATTAATATTGACTGAGACATGCCCATTTGAACCGGGGTACTCTTTCGCAAGTTTTGAAACTACTGTTATATGACTCGATTTTTTTTAACTGATTTTATTCCTTCTAGTCAGTTTATATTCTTAAAATTATGTAGTTTGTAAGAGAATGTTATTTAGATTATAAATTTACCATCACATTTTACCGATAAAGTACCATGAACTGTATAATGGAGTGCCAAAAAGTGATACGTGTGCAAAAACACAATCAATATTTCGATGCAGTGTAGAAATTTTACTACACGATATTAGAAGTTGTGTGTACAATGTATGAATTAGTATTGTTTGGACTAACATTATTAAAAGGCATGTCTTTGTCGGTTTCTTGTAAAAGTAGATTTGAAAATCGACTCGCGCAGGAAAATAGCTAAAATGACTCTTTTTCAAACCTTAACCATGTATACATGAAATATTCTTCCATGAAAAAATATTGAACTTTGGGAGAAGAAAGTGTTGCATGTACACGTGTCTATTAATGACGAAAGGACCATCTTTAATATTTTACTCCTTGTTTTTTTTTATTTTTATGAACAGGTACGCATGGGCGTGATTGTGTGTGTGGGTCACGGTTTTCTTGAAACTTATTCCAACCCCTAGAGACCGAGCCACGTCCTGTTTTGTAATTTGTTTTCAAAAGGCCACATTGTGTAGTGTAGCATCTTGGAATTTTACATACTTATTCTTTATACCGGAAGATTCATCCCTATGGTTGGGGGGGGGGGGGCGAATGGTTTGCAACCCCAACCCTCAGGGGCAGCGCCACGCCCATCTTCTTTTTGTGTAGCCTTCGTCGAACGTCGTGACTCTCTCTCTCTGCCCAACCCTCGGGGACAGCGCCACGCCCATCTTCTCTTTGTGGGGCCTACGTCGATCGTCTTGAAAACTTTTCATACTTATTCCATAAGGATAACCTCTTTTATATTTTGGTGCATGCGAATAGGGCCACGCCCAATTTTCGTGTCTGTGTTGCGCCTGCAGGCCGCAATTCTTGACAGATCCTTATGGAACTGCATACCTATTCTTTATATTAATGCCCGACCCCTAACCTAGTGGGGGGGGGGGTAATGTTATTTTGGGCGTGGAATACCACAACTACCACCAGTTACCCGGCAGACTTAAATTCTACTGGCATAAGATTAGTTCTGATAATTCAAATAAATTGTCATGTATATTGTATGAGTTGATGATTAAATTAGAAAATACTACAATGTGGGTAAGTTATGTTGAATGTATTTTGGACGAAACTGGTCTCTCATCGATATATTCCCTGAAAACAATATTAATCCCAAATGGCTTAATGAAAACTATTAGGTTAAAACTAATGGGTCAATATTTACACGAATGGAGGTCTTAAGTCAACAATAGTAGCAAGTGTCTTAACTATAGAATATTTAAAGATATTCTTACATTTGAAGAATACTCAGTTAGCCTGCCAAGGAAATACCGCGTTAGTTTCACACTATTTCGTTGCAAAAGTCGTTTGCGACCAATAGAAACTAGCTCTTTTACAAACATATCTAAAGAAAAAAGAATCTGTACATTATGTAACAATAATGAAGTTTGTGACAAATATCACTATATATTCAAATGTTCGTTTTTTTCTCAAGGACAGGGCTGTTTTATTAAACAGAAATCCATCCACCTATAAAATGAAAGACTTATCTAATGTTAAATGGCACAAACTTAACCAAATTATGTAAATATATATCAGTTATATTAAACATGCATTATGCAAGAGCTAAATCTGCCAATTGCAGGTCTTTCTTTGGGCCTGAAATGTTTTCTTAAGTATTAATTAGACATTAATTAACTAATCCAGGCCTTAATCAACTCCGGATGGCATCAGATTTTTCCGATATTAAACAGATTAAAACGGTGATACTCTGATTTAATCAAATATGGCGGGCCCAGACGTACCGAGACTTAGCTTTGATCAACCAGGACTGTGGTTGAAATTATTGCACACGTCTGTCAAACCTTCAAAGGCCAATATCTTCGCTTGCAATAGAGTAATTTGAATGAAATTTTTTTCAAATCATTCATTTTACATCATCTTCTTTCGAACTATTATAACAAGAATGGCTAGTTCTTTATCTAAATCTTACAAACTGTCCCTTTAAATCACTTTGTAAATAAGCTTTTATTGACGATAATTATATGTAAACACATGTAGCTGTACGTAAATGTTTAAAAATATTGATTGTCACATTCGACTGTATTTATTATGTAATATATATTAATTAATAGTCTGGTGAAGATTTGGAATAAAGATTATTATTATATTATTAATGATGATACCAGATATGCAGCCATTGATACCATATAGGAGAAAATTGGTACACTTTTCAGCTTGGGTAGCCTTCGGGTGCGCTTTTATGGTCACGATTGTGCAGAGTATAGTTCACTACAACCGAACGGCATCTTCAATAGAAGGCTTGACCTCGCTTGAACTCCGTACATCTTATCAAGCCATTCACGCAACACTCTGCATATTTCGGCACTAAGTTTGAATCCAGCTTGGGATCCAATAAGATTCCTAGACTGGATAACCTGCTCCAAATGACATCAAGTTGGTTCCTACGTCACTGCGCTATTCTGACTTCTATGTTATTATGCAAGTCAGAAAAGGAGTGACGTAGGAGCGATTCTGACATATTAGAGCCAATCTAATTAAAATACATATCTATATTTCGTTTCGTTTTTTTATACTTTCGATGGCCTCGCTCATGTAGATCTAACAACTAACAGTGGGAGGTCACGTTCTATGACGTAGCAAACGACATTTGACCCTATAAGGTCAGTCATTCGATTAACCAATCAGAATCGTTGTTGCAAGTGGCTATACTTTTGCTTTGTTTTGATTTCTGTCTGAGTTCATGTCTACCCACAGTTCCGTGCAAGAGAGTTCAAACTCCCGATTCGACAGACAATTTGATTGGCTGACCCCTCATTTCAAGCTGAACGCGAGTTAAATAACAATCCTCCCAGATCCTAGAGTGTAGTAAAAAGTAAAACGAAATTTTGAACTATAAAAAACGAAACGAAATTGGATCTGTGTTTTAATCAGATTGTATTAGAGCAGGTTATCCAGTCTAATCAGATTCCTTGGTCGTCGCGAATACCAAGCTTAATTGTCTACCTGTGATAATCGCGTTCCAAAGTTCAAGGTTCGTCCAATGTCGAGGTTTCTGTGGAGGTCGCTATGCCCCGATCCTCGATTGGATGCTACTGTTGACGTATCTGCATATAACGTAGCTATGGTATAAGTTCGGGAATTGTGAAGTAAACCAGCAACGGCCAGATCTTGTAAAACTCGCATAGTTCGACCATAGTCGTCAAAATGGACGCAGTTCTCTTTAAATGAACTGCTACAAAACCTTTTACTTAACGAAAAAGCTAGTTTGCTCAATGAAAACTTTGATATGACCACATCATACTTTGAAGACCAATTCTCAAAACTGTTTGCCAAACATTTCTGAGGTAGAATACGATAACGCCCATTTTAAGAAATCTACACAAGTTCAGTTTTTGGCCGAGTTTTCCCCAGACAATAAAAATATATAAATAAACCAAATATCCAGATTTTATTTACAATTACATAATTTATATTTACAATGTATATATACTGATGTATTTAATGAACCAAATCATTTGTCGTGTTACTGTTTTTCTTAATAAAATTCAGAAATGTATAAAATATTTTTACTAGAGTCACCTTTCATAATTTCAGTCTGACAACAGCCTTGGTCGAATTGATTGACAAAACATTATTATCCACTCCATATTATATAATCTGGAAACTACTTGATATGTATATGAATTTAAATAGTAATGTAATGTCTTGTTAGCCAAGCCATCATGGTCCCCAATAGGAGTATGTGGGTAACATGTGAATAGTTTATAAAAAATAAAAACTACACGCGACCGTTATAAGGATACGTTGGAAATCAATTTATAGACCCTAGAGGTTAAATTTGTGATCTAGATGTTACAGACGAGTTCGTTTAATGCTCAGGATTAGCGACAAATGTAGTCTGTAGAGTGTTCACAAGAAATTGCGGACGACGGGTGGACTGATTGACAGACGGGCGGACGGACGAGGTCGAGGGCAATACGCGACTACATTCCCATATTTGCGTATACAAAACACGACCACGTGAATGTTTTAGACTGTCAAATCTGGGCCACAGGCGAATTTATGCCGAGATTCTGAAATGGCCGCAATAGGCTCCATACCATACATCAACCCAAATATGGTCATAGTTCGCTAATGCATGGCTTGCTAATGCAAGGCTCGTTAATGCAAGTGTCGTTAATACAACTGTTGAAACTACAAATGTTGAAACTGCAAATGTTGAAACTATAAAGTTAAGCTGTGTTATTTCAAAATTTGTACTTTGTAGGTTCGACAAATGTATTTTGCATTTTGACAAATTAACAAATGTACTTTCACAAATCGACAAATGTACTTTGTATTTTGACAAATTAACACATGTACTTTCACACATCGACAAATGTATTTTCACAAATTGAGAGTTTTGGCGAGGATCCCCCTCCATATGAGTCAACTCCTCGCCCCTTCATTCTCGACTTCTCAACTTATCGCCAGTGGGAAGTATAGATTATACAATGGCTGCAACAAGTTTCCATAGTACCACAGACAGTAAACAAACCAAGAATTAGAGTTTTCAAACGGTGTACTCTAGAAATGTGTAGGTTTGTGAGATACAATAAGCATGTTTTAACCCAAGTGAAAAAGTTGGAGGTGGTTGGTTTTAATATCGATTCTTTAAAGATATTTCCCCACAAAAGTATTTATAGGATGGTTATTTCCCAAAAAGTATTTTGGTATATATATCGAAAGTGGAGACACCCAATGGTTCTAGAAAAATACTGAATTTCTTGAAAAACACCCATGGAGCACGCACAGGACAAAGAATGAGTGGGTGTCACTAATAGGCAGCGTGATCGCTCAGCGTTATAGGAAACCCTTGGTGTATAATATGTTGTTAAACTTCACGGTGAGGGGACAAGGATAATGTAATGAAATGGAATTGGGTTTAATTTAACCCCCTGTTCTGGCCCGAATGGGCTAATGAAAACGGAATTACTAGGAAAAAGGGGAATATTTAAACGTAAAACAGTTTCTTAGATCAAATCCACGGCAAAAGGTGTAGGCAGTGGATAATACGAAAATTTAATTAGACTTCAACATAGGCGTGCACGTAAAAGATAGCTTGACAGCTGGAATTCGATATATAAGTGTATTATCTATAAAATATGCACCGCATTAAATGTAAACAACGTGTTGAAAATTTTCTCAATCGTCAATAACAATAACACGAGAGTAATGACAAATTAATGGTAGCGGCGCTACAGCACACTCTTATATCGAATTCCAATCGCCAAGGGTTCTTCTCCGTGCACGTCATGTTATTTGATCGTCATCAATGACGTCATTAATCAAATGAACAATTTGACTAGTTATGTACGTATTTGATATTCATTTCTTTTCAGCGCCTGAGTAAATATCCTGCAGCAAAATGGGGTTACCACCAGGGGAAGTCGAGAAAACAGAAACAGATTTACATTTACCTATCCGAACTGAAATGGTAATTACACAAATAATTTATTCCAACAATCTTTTAGTTTACCAATTTATGTAATTGCGGTAATTCAAGAGGGCATGCGTAGGCTACAACAGGCCTCGTCCAATGGTTTGAGTACCACCCTGTGACAGACAGCAATTATTTTGAGCTATATTTTGTAGGGCTTAGCCAGGGGGGGGGGGGGGTGCACGAGGGAGGCATTTGCCCCCCCCCCCCCCCAATAATTTGAGAAAATATTTTTTAAATAATTTATAGTCGGTTTACAGCAGAATGGGCTTGTAAGAAATCACCCTCTGACTGAGTAGGGATGTGAGATTTAATCACCGTAGAAGGTATTGATTACCGAAACGTATCACAAACTCTAAACAATAACATGTGAATCACTTGAAAAGTGCTTTTTACGATCCTCAAAGTTTTTGGGGTATAGGTTCAACGCGGCGTGAATATGCATTCACTTGATACACTCACTCAATCTGTTTGTTTGACACCTCCCTCTTTTTTCGGATAGCCTATGCCGGTGATTTGGCGACGAACAGTATCTGGTCAGCTCTATTTATCTCGACGACCAGTATCTGAAATACTGCGAGACTACATTTCCGGCAGTTTATTTGATAAAATATTGTGGCGAAATATTCATTCAATTTGATTCACTCACTCCGTCGGTTTGTCACTTTCCTCTCTGGTCGGATAAACTAGTGATTTGGCGACAGGCGGTATCTGGTAGCTTGTTTTATCTCGACGATCAGTGCCTGAAATACTGGCAGATAATGCATTTCGGGCAGTCTACTTTTCAAATTTTCGGGGGATTGTTGAGGTTCGCAAGTCCGTTCATTTGACACTTTCCTCTCTGGGGTCGGATAGACTAGTGATCAGGCGACAGACGGTATCTGATCAGCTCTATATATCTCTACAATCGGTGCCTGAAAAAAATACTCCCAGACAGCATTTCCGACAGTCTATTTTTCAAAATATTTTGGGGGAGGTCCCAATATCCCCCCAAAAGACTTTCTACTTTGGCGCTCGTGAGTGGATTTCGTCGAGGTTCGCAAGTCCGTTCGTTTGACACTTTATCTCAACGATCAGTGCCTGAAATACTGCCAGGCTGCATTAACGGCAGCCTGTTTTTCAAAAAATTCGGGGGGAGACCCCCCTACCCCTAGTTGAAGCTCGTGCCTTAACCTTGGACTTTGCCCCAGCCTTGCCCCTCCAACCACCGGCGGCTGGCGCCGCCACTGGGCTTAACGCTTCCAGTCAAACTAGTGGTGCGTTTTCATTGCGCATTGGTGTATTAGGAAACGTTAGGCCCATAAAACAATTGTTCTGTTTCCCCTATATTGTAAATTATAATTACATGATACAATGGATAATTATCGATTTTGTCGCATATTTAACCCGTAGATTTATGTAACAGGTGTTGTCAAGGTAATTATTTATTTGCTCGTTCAATATCCTAAACATTAGTTTATAAATGAATGAATGGAACGGGATTTAAAATTCTATTTCACTAGTTAAATACACAGGGACGGAGATCGCAAAAAAATAGTGGTGGGGACAGTCCATGCGCGGGCGCAGAATTTTTTTTTTTTTAGCTCAATTGACTCGCTTACATCCTACACAGCAAAGATGGGTTAGATGTATATTGCGTCAGTTGGCGTGATTTCGATTACCCGGTTGTACGTGACAAGTAGTAGGGTCACCTGTTCAAACTCGTAGGTTTTCTCCGGTTTCTTCCCACAGCTAAAACCCCGACTAGCAATCGAATTATTAAAATGAAATTGAACCATATGTGAGTCCTGAAATGACCTACTTTGTGCCAAGTGGACGTTAAATCCCATTCTCCCTCTCTATTTCTACATTTGAAATATACATGGACATGATTGATTTTTAAACACGTTTAAAATGTCTATGAAACACATGTGAAATTATTCTGGAATTTTAATATATATGCAAAATAAGAAATAAATAAATTAAACTCTACATCCTTTGATCCTGCGTGTTATCTGGGTTTTTTTAGTCCATTAGACATAAAACACTTTTCTGATTCTGAACTGCCTTCATTAATACACACCAATTTATGTTACATCATCAGTATCTTAATAGGGGGGTCACGGTGGCTAAGTCGGTAAGCTCGCTAGCCTGCAGGTCGGGTAAATTGGCCGTGAAAGTTCATCTAGATTTTCCGGCGTCGTTTTACATTGTCAGTGATGCAGGACGGAGGACCGGATAAGGACAGCTGCCTAGTCGTTCGGATGGGTCGAAAAACAGAGGTTTCGTCTACACATTGGTGTGCAAGTTAAAGGTCCCATGGCAATTGGAATTCGATAAAAGAGTAGGCTGTAGCACCGCTGCCCAGGCAAAATTTCCCTCGTGCCGTTCTTCATTTCTCCAGTTTAGGAGCAGAACAGTAGGACGTTAAACCCCATTTCATTTTATATTTTTGAACTTTTCCCATGTTGTAACTTTAAAATGTGTTTTCTTAAAAATTAATCAAATTTTACCAAAATAAGATCACAGAAACCGCTTCCTTCTGGCCTTTATTTCATAGAAATTGACAGAAAACTAGAGCAGGTAGGATAAAACTGATATAAAGTCGGCGACCATATTTGCTGACATCATAGTGGTATAACCTACCACGTGGTGAGTGTCCATCAGAATACTTACTTCGGCACCCACTAAACATTTCTTTAAAAAACATTGTCCTCATCCTATATAATATATACCAGTTCGTTTAATATAACTTTTGGGTCAATTAAAACTTATAATATTTTGTATGTTTGCTCAAAAAAAGGATCGGGAAAGAATATAATAACGGAAATTGTATTTCATACGAAATCGACCGTTGAGATAGATAAACTTGTGTAGCATAAAACCTAATTTAATATATTTTACAGTGAGTCATAGTCATGTTGATATACGTTCATAAAATGGGGGAGCCTCGGTGGTCCAGTGGGAGAGAGAGAGTGTGTGTGAGAGAGAGAGAGGGGGAGAGGGGGGGGGGGGGGTAAACGTCCACTCGATAGACTAGGTAATTGAAGTAGCATGGTTCAATTTTATTTCAATAATTGGCTTGCGCGTAGGGGTCTTTAGCAGTGGGAGAAACCCGTACTGTACCTATAGCATTAACATTTCACATACCGTACTATATGGGTCTGCAATTTGTTATGCATTTGTCAAAAGTCCAAATGGTATAGCGTGTGAAATTTATTCAACACTTAAAATAGTTGACACTACTCTTTTCCACGTGCAACCATATTCCTGAAGCAACGGCCCGAGAAATCCCTCTCTGGCCATTGCTGGATTCGCTTCGGATTCTTGACATTTAAGTAAATGTGTCTATTCTTCTCGTTCAATCAAATCTACTACTTACGTACAGTAACATGACATTCCGTCGTTTAATCTTGGGTCTTCCTTAATATTTTGGACAAAGATTTAAGTTATATAAAACCTTAAAAGTCTGTTCGTTACCATACCGTAGTGTTTACTTTACGTCAATACCGATAGCCTCGTTTGTCACGCAATTAGTTTTGCTGCAATATCCTGCTATGCGCTGGTTAATATAGCATAAAAAAACGTGCAGCCATGACGTAACGTTACGTAAACACAGTTGTCCCAATTAAACGTCTTGTTTTAAAGGTAATACCTTTGTAACGAATTCAGTGATTGGTCAGTAATAGGACCACTGGCCAGTCATAATTAGTGACAATAATACCCACTCAGTCCAGCAGGGAGTAGTCAGATTAGCTCTAATCAAACGGAACACTGCGAGGAGGATGCGTGCAACCGGCGATTCGAAACCCAGCGTATCAGATATGTACACCTACATCATATACATAGTATTATAATCCCTACAGAATATTTCAATTATCTACTGTTATAATATGAATTATCACGAATTTCCTGTTAATTAATAATTTCTGAAATGTCAATAAAAGCTTTGGAATCATTTCTATTTCAAAAAGTAAACAGTCAGCAAAACATCGGAAATAAGTGGTGGGGACACAGTATAATGTAATGTCCCTACCACTAAAACAATTGGTATGGACGCGTCCCGGTTTCCCCACCGGGATCTGCGCCCATGTAAATACAGATTACATTTCATCTTGATATTATTTTTAATTTATATTTTCCGAGCTTTGGGTTTATAATAATAATAATAATCTTTATTTCAGTAATCGAGGCCTCCGGCCCATAGTACATCAAAATACAATTGGTAAAATATCAAATAAATAACCGTGCAATGTGTAGAGTGAACAACTTAATAAATATAAAGTTATAACAAAATAAATAGTAGAATCCCCATATTATACATAATTCATTCGATTTGTAAATTTTTACGATACAAGAGACATTGTAGGTAAATATAGCTAAGTTTTTACATATGTTCCTGTTTGTCATGATATTTATAAAAATACTCTTACTTGGTTTATAAAGTTTCTGATTTTGAATATTTGGGAGTAAAGTCGATCTAAAATTATCGTAATAAAGACATTCAACAATAACATGGACTTCATCTTCTACTACAGATATATTGAGATTTACCTGGCAATATTTACATATCCTGTTTTCTCTGGCTATATTGACCCAGCGTCCCGTTTCGATGGCCAAGTCATGGTTTGAGCACCTAAATCTCGTTAAGGATCTTCTATATTTATTAATTATCAAATCAGGTAAATAATTTTCATCGAGTAAATCGTATTTGAATAAACGTAACAAATTACCCCAGTCGTCAATACCTTGACTCGATTTGACTTCTAGTTACAATAAGTAACTGATCGATTTCGTTAAGAGTCAACAAAAGGTTTGACTTTCCGTTCATAGTCGGTGCCAATTACTTTCGACGCATTTCGTGTTGAATAACACAAACTAAAAACCGATATTGATAACCGATTAAAGGACACTATTGGTGTTACAGTCATTATCACATATGTGATAGAACTGGTTAAACACGTTCCAAATATATGTTTAACATAGCGATCGTTGCTACGATAGATGAGTAATAAGGGTTTCGTGAATCGGAAGTGACGAACGCGAATGGAAAACAAAAGTTATCCCTCTATATAACTGACTGAAGTGACGAGTGATATCAGACACACGGCCGAATATTTCTGCTCACTAATAATTGCTTCACATTTCTAAACATTTGACTAACCGTTATGAAGACTACGAACAATTCCTATAAATTTATGGATCAAGGACAGGTCCCCGGGCGCTACTCAGCTTTCTGTTGCTCTTATTGGGCAACGTTCACTATTCTGACAGCCGCTAAGTCACTCTATATTATTATTTAGTATGAACATTTAAACCAAAAAAAACCCCCACAATTCAACTATCCCTGATTCTATCAGTGTAAAAGACCTGTGAGTGTCAATTTATTTTTTTATTCATATTAATGTACTGAAAGATAATTTTATAGAAATGCATATGCTCAATTTGTTTTGTTTTAGTTTATATTAATATCCGGAAAGATAAATTGAAATCGATAAAATGTGAGTGCGTATAAAAAGCGAAATGTTTCAATAAAACAATTAAAATGTATGTATATACGGGCTCTGCCTATCATCAACATTATATTTTGTTACATTAATTCTAACCTAGCATGGAAACGACCGATACTCTTTTGAATTCGAACATGGAGACAACCATTGTATCTTATAAACGTGGACACCAGCATCGGGTAAAGACAATTTACTATTAGTACAAAGATCAAACCTTTTTTCATCATCTATTTTTTAAAACTGTTATAGCTACAACTGTTAGCTCTTTTCTATTACTCCAATTACGGTTATCTGTATCGTGTCAATGAGTGATACTTAGGCCTACCAGTTGTCTGGCAATAATGATTCGTTGATTGATAATTGCCTATTGTAAAGCCTAACTCAAGTCATTATTTACTCAATGTTTATCAAAGCGATGATTATTTGATCTTTTGTTTCGTCGTAAGAAAAATGGCAGAGACATTTCTTTTCGAAGAGAAGTAACTATCTTGATAGTTGAATTCATACGACAAGAAAAATATAGAAGCATTGGATTTATAGTATCACTATTCGTCGGAAACGTATTCGGATTCTCGGGTGAGAAAATGGTCCGTCATTTGCTGCATAATTATTACCGCCTCCAAAATGCTTTAAAGTGAACGACGGGTATAATAGAAGCATCTGTTACATATAAAATTAGAATATATATCAGTCTATAGGGATTCAGATACATGTAACTTTACGGTACCTGAAAATAACAATAATGACTATTGTACACGCAAAACGTAAATTTATAGAATATTAGCTGTACTTGGATGAGATTTGACGTGTAAATACTGAAAATATATTGGGTTTATGTATTATGTAAAGGCGAATGTTTTATGTTGTTGTATATTGTAATTATATCGGTAATTATTTTGAATAGACCTGCCTTACAAATAAAAAAATTACAAGTTTTTTTTATGACACATTTTAGGAATATAAATATTCCGGGGGGTAATAATAACGAAATAAATCGACCTCTACAGAGATAAACGGCAACCTGTTTTTACTCTTTGAGTAAATTTATGACATCCATCATATTAAGGTTCGTTTTTCAGAATATGACATGATTCGTATGTTTTACCTTCCGTTATCCGAAATGTCTTGAAATGGTTGCCTCCCGCCATTCAAAGAAAGCAGGGGACTATTAAAATGGACCCGAACGTTTGTCTCTCGTCCGTCACAGTTGTTGGGGCACAACAATTTTCCTTCTAATTGAGATAAAATGTTCAAACTTGATTCAAAATGGCACCATGGAGAACGAAGATGAGCATTTTCTGCTAATGACAAGCAGATTGGTTGATGCCTTGTGGCACGATAATTTTACTTCTAATTAAGTGGGGGTGAAGATGAAACTTGGTGTATTGTTTCATTACATCAATGCCTTGACTAAGTACGACAATAAGTATTTTCTGCTTAGGGTAAGCAGGGCGATAAGCAATCTGGTTGGTCGAGACTTTGGAAGCGATAAATTTTCTCCGAGTTGAGGTAGAATGTTCACACTTGGGTAAGCAGAGATAAGCAATTTGATTTGTTTATACTTTGGGACACGTTTACTTTAGTTCTAATTAAATGAGAGTGATGAAGTTTGGTATAGTTTCATCACATCAATACCTTGTTTGGTGGGTCGATTTATTTCTTTATTATTATCTCCTTTGCTCTTTTTATTTTTTTTATTCTGGTTTTTCAAATGGTCGTTTCTTTTCATTCTTGTTCTTATTCTGTATTTTATATGTTACCAGACTTATTTTTTAAATAACTGAGACATCAAACAAAAATAAACTGGAATGGGCAGAACTCGAGGCAGGGCAGAACAAGCAAGACAGAAACATCCTGGCGTAACCAGATATACTAATTTTATAACAGGACACGCCAAAGATTGCAATTTTTGCTTTGATTTTATCTTTCGTTTTACTGTACTTGTTTACTTCATTTTTCACCGAGGCTTTATTTGTTATTACGTATAGTATTCATGTTACTAGTTTTGATACTGTTCCACTACACCCTTAATAATGCTGTATCATTTTCTCTGTATTTTAGAAAATAACCCTTCGGCTGGTTATGGCGGTATTTGGAGCTGTGATGGGGTCGTTTCTGTTTGGCTACAATACGGGAGTCATCAATGCCCCGGAAGCTGTAAGTAGAGTTCATCACCTTCACGGTGTCGCGGTACACGGATATTTTCGTTGACATTTTAGCTACAGTAAAATGTCAGAAATCCATTATATACAATAAATATTTATAGTGGTCAATGAAAAGTAAGAAATGCAATATAAATAAATTAATACGAACTACAAACTTATTTTAAAATTACAATTTCAATTTTTTAAGTTATATTTTTAAAATGTATTGAAATAAAGCCTTAAAATAGATGGTATCCATCAACAGTACTAGTCCTACTTGTTTTAACAAAGAATAATCCCATTAATCCTATAATTCACTATTGCCAGCTGAGAAATTGGCATAGATATCATTTTCAACTTCAAATTCTAACGTTGGAAAATGGGTACCCCATGTTGTCAATAGCAAAACAGGGGAGGTAATTATGTTGTTATTTCCTGTGTCATAGATTTTTAAGGGTGGGATATAATGTCCATGATCGTATAATAGTGAGTCGATATCCTATTGAGCAAAAGACATAGATATAATTATGTATTGACTTTCTTAGAAAATTTGAAATTCTCTCTTTAAATAATTGAGTTGTTGACAACCTCAAATGGGTGAGGGGTTGTTTCGAAAGACAATCAAAACAGGTGAAGCAATACGATGACAAGTAAACCATATTGCTGTTATTACTGAGCAACTTTTCAACTGGAATTTCTAGAATGTAGAATGATACTTAGTTTATGATAACCAACAAGACACGTGTCTATTACCACGAAGGAGACCTATCTTTAAAGATTAATTACATATTTTATTTATTTTATATAAAACAAATGGGGATATCATTGTAATCCGAATTAATTTATTACAACAACCTGCATAATCGCAACTCCTTTATGCTATTTATAAAAAAAAAAAACACTTTTTGTTTTAGAGAATCAAAGAATTTTTGAATGAGACCAACATTAAAAGAGATGGTACCCCAATGAGTGTAGATACCCAGACCAACCTGTTTGCTGTAATTGTAGCCAGTTTTGCTATTGGTGGAACAGCGGGTGGTCTTCTAGCAGGAACCTGGGCTGATAAATTTGGAAGGTAAATTCTTTAAATAAGACTTAATCTCACTTCTCAAAGCATGGCACTAAGGGTTTTATAAGCCACTTGACAATTTGAGGGCACACTTGATCCACAATTATATTAGACGCTTCATATATTTTTTTTGTTGGGATTGTTGTGCTAGTTTTATCTAATCATACATCTCATCGCAATTCATTCGCGCAACAATTTTTCTGCCCACGCTCTGCAGATCAGATATTGTGTCCAAACTTGCTATCGTCTTTCAACTGGTGCAAAAGAGCAACCTTATAGGTTTTTATACGCTCACATGAAAATGTGATCGTATATTGCCGTCGTCCCCGCCCGTCCGTCCGTCGGTCCGTCCATCGTCCACAATTTCTTGTTGACGTTCTAGGGCTAAAATTAATATCCGATTGACTTTAAATTTATACACAGTGTTTAAGATCATGAGACGAAGAAGAAGCGTTAACCGATATTACTGCCAGAGTTATGGCCCTTGAACATTTTGAAAAATCTTGTGAACGCTCTAGAGGATAAAGTTAATATCCGATTGACTATAAATTTATACAGTGTTTAAGGTCATCAGACGAAAAAGCATTTAATTTTCAGAGAGAGAGAGGGGGAAATGGGGTTTAACGTCCATTCGACACAAACTAGATCATTTTGGGACTAACATGTGGTTTAACTTTATTTCAATACTTGCGCGTAGGGGTCTTTAGCAGTGGGAGGAAACCCGAGGAGCCGGATAAAACCCACGTACAAGCGGGGATTCGAAACCCCGCCAGTTGACTCAATGACAGGATTTTTTTTTTTTTTTTTTTTAAACTTGATGGGATAGTTTAGTTAGTCATAAGGAGGAACCTTGGCGAAATTTTTATGCGAACACAGTGCCCCTATTTGAAAGCCATATACCATATAAAAAGCTGTTGGGCGGCTATAGTGTTTGCCTGACAACGCTGTTTTTGTGTAGCCTGAGTCTGTAACGACAGCACAATATACCATTGTCCTTAAAAGTAAAGCCAATCTAATGTCTCGATATTTAAAACATGCAATCGGAATCCTTCTCTAAAGTGGTGTAAACTAAAAAAAAATAAAATACTATAAATGATATAAGAAATTAGATCCATGAACAAGCTAGGTCTACGGTACCATCCCAACCCAACCCCTTTGTCTACGATAATTAGACTTGTTTACTGTTTTGTTAGGAAAAATGGATCGTTGCTGAATACGATATGTGGTATAACTTCAGCAGCACTGATGTTTTTCTGCAGAATGGGAGTATCATACGAAATGTTGATTGTCGGCAGATTGTTAGGTGGGGTATGCTGTGGTAAGTCTTTAGTGATAGTCCGATATATGACACCTATCGGTTTTACCGATATCAGATATTGTCAGCGAAATATATCGGCCGATACTGATACACTTAATGATAGTGGTTGATAAAAAAAATATTACACATTAAAATGTTTCGAATGACATCATAATCTATGCAGATATTTGTCATTGTAAGTCGGGAAACGCAAGGCACTATTTAAGAGCGGGAATCAAACACGAACGCTGTGTTTTTGAAGAAATAAATGGGTCACGTTTCCTACACAATCAAAAATACACACCATCTATTATGAACATAATTATTTGCCGTATCGTTAATTAATAAAGTCGAGATTATCAACTCTTTGATGTTACATCTGTTGAGCATGATTAATAAGTGCAGTGACAACGACCCCCCCCCCCCCGCCCATTTGACAAAAAAAAAAATAAAACGTCGTATATGTTAGTGTGATATGTTTGTTTTAAAACAAAATCATTCATATAATTTACTCTGATCTTTTAATACTATTTTATTATTCGTCGAAGAAAACAAAACTTTTTATTATCATTATTATTTACTAAAGAACAACTATAGATCTACGTAATTATGTATTTTATAGTGTATTTGTTTGTTAGTTATTTTTAGCCATTATATTATTTACTAAGAGTATAGTATGTTTTAAAAAAAGATGGTCGATTGTTGTAAATTGTAAATATTATGATGTAGTTACAATGTAGACACAATAACAGTACACTTGTACACTTTCTTATATATATATATAGACTTTAAAATGAATAATGCGTGGCTTAATAAAGCGTTAGGACGTGTATTTTTAGCGGAAAATGGTGTTAAAAAATAATCAAAAATAGATTCTTTTATAGGATATAACTTTATAAATTAATCACCGTATATTTTTAGACCGATTTTTTTTCTCATATACATACCCGTCGTTCAGCTTTCCGCGAAACTTGTGATGGGTTAAAAATAAAACCCAATTTGACAGATTTTGTTTACGATAATTAGCATGGTAGCCTTTAAATTTTTGAAGCCACCATGGGTGAGGAAAAAAAAGCAAATGTAAGCAAAATTGTACAGTAATGTTGGTTTTGTAGTAAATTCGCGTATAAAGTTGACCATGCAGGTAAAACGAAATCCTGAACGTCTGGAGCTGTATGTAAGGGTGCGTAAGGTTTAACGCGTGCTATGTATATCCATAGAGGTCGTGTCCGTGACAAGGACGAAGGTCACTTGCCTGATCCTCGTAGGTTTTCCTTGTTCTCTCTAACTTCTTCAGACATGCCGTATGTTAGTCCCAAAATGACCTGTGTAATACTGTCTCTCCTCATCCATCTGAAGAATTTCATTAATAATTGGAGAAAGAATATATTAAATGTGTAAATTTTATTTCGATAGTGGAACGAAACCGGAGCCCCACCCCCTCCGACAGGCGACCCTACTTCTTGTCACGTACAACAATGCAGTCTATCTCGAGTCTATTATAAACGGACCATAGAAATAATTGAATACTAAATTATTAATACGTGAATTATTTACAGGTTTAATCACAGGGTTAACACCGATGTATCTGTCTGAAATTGCTTCTCAAAATATCCGAGGCGCCTTGGGTGTACTTCATCAATTAGGTGTCGTCAGTGGAATACTTGTATCTCAAATTCTGGGATTTCCTGAAGTGATGGGAACCAGTGATCTGTGGAACTATTTACTTGGTAAGTTATCAACAGCAATAGCAAATTAGATGTTAAAAGTCTAGTGCCACATTTATTGTTCCCTGCCTTTCGAAGAAAATAGGAGACTATTTAAATGGGTCTGCTCGCCCGCCCGTCACGCGTTTTGGAATACAATAACTCTCCTTCAGAATGTTCAATCTTGGCGTAGGCGTTTGTTCGGTAAATACCTTGATGTAGTTTGTCGATAAACATTTTCTGCTTAGGATAAGCAGAGATAAGCAATTTGATTTGTGTATGCTTTGGGACACGATAACTTTTGTCCTAATTAGGTGAGCGTGGTGAAACTTGGTGTATAATTTTATCTCTTCAATACTTTGACTAAGTTCTATAATGAGCATTTTCGCTTCAGGGTAAGCAGAGTGATAAGCGATTTGACTGATCCTGACTGCGGAGCTAGACAACTTTGATTCTAACTGAGTATAGTGGTGTATAGTTTCATTACATCAATGCCTTCATAAAATTCGATGCTGAGCATTTTCTGCTTCGATAAAGATAAATGTGCAATTTATAAATATGTGTCATCTATTTATTTTGGGATTTAGACGGGGGGGACAACAGTCTCACTGTGAGCTTTGTTTTATATCCTCTCTGATTGTCTGTGTGTTTTCGTCTTACACATTATAAACACGTTATGGTTATCTTCTTGGCAATGTTATCAAACAAAGGTCATGCTGAAACTAGATGCTGAGTCATTATCAATGTCATCGACAGGTCTACTTTATAACAAGAGAGTTCTTTTATCCCGTTTCCAGATTCTTATCGGTATTAACTTTGTTAAAAAAAACCTATTTTGATTTGACAAGAAAGTTCATTTTATCCCGTTTCCAGATTATTGTCGATATTAACTTTGTAAGTTGATTTGACATGTTTTGACTCGTAGACGCTCTAGAGGCTAAAGTTATCATCAGACTGACTTTAATATTATACCCATGGCCATGAATGAAAGCTTATGGAAAGAATCCTATTGGTTTTTATTGGTATATCCGATAATTGCTGTCTGATCACTCGATTTAGGCGTCATCGCCTGTACATATTTTGTATAATAATGTTAGCACTAGAAAGAACTAGAAGGCAAGCATAATTACTTTATGTATGGACTGTTTCTATTGATTAGTTTGTTGTCTTGTGAGTGCTCCCGCTTGCAAGAGACGGAATATTTGGCCACCTGTGTGGACAGTTAGCACGGATTATCCGCTTTGGGCGTATGTTTCGTCACCTGGCAACCTTTCAGCATTTTGTAAAGCTTAAGCCCGTATAAGTATTAGTGCATCAAGCATCAAGTCATTGTCCCTTCCATCGAAATTCCCTAATGCTTTTTAGGTCAGAGTATTCTAAAAAAAAAAATTCAAACTGATTAGCCTCTTCTTACTAAATTCCTGTTTATAGGTCAATGGTTGTTAGTTAGCACTACATTACCTTCTTATCGAATGGGGGTGGGGGCGGTATTAATGATTGAACTTAGTAATTTTTAAGATAAAAACTACCCGTATGTGTTTGTCTGCATATGATAAACTTCACTTGTCGGTTTATTAGAAAGTAACCTTTAGCTATCTCTATCAGCCACGTCGATAAAATAACTTTAAATCATCATCCACTGTCACATTGTCTTATCACATGAGTTATTAGTGATACTTTAGACTTAAAGGGACTATCCCGATTTGAACAGAGTCTCAAAAATAAAAGCCCCTGTACGTATGAAAGTTAAGTGTCAAAACACAGAGGATTGGTGTATTTACCTTGTCTCAAAATTTCAGCTCAAAATGTTGAGTTGTTTGGACGTATACGTCAAAGATGCTTATCTGGATACGTAAGATTTCTGTTCAATGTTTTCGTTGGGTGGCCTGATAATCTATTGTCGTTCCTTTAGAGTGAATGACAGTGTGCTGTACCGTATAACGAAAGGCAAATTTCACTTTGGATTTTAAGGGGGTTTAACACAAAAGTAAACAGTTTTATTCTCCAAAATATTATCTGGGTTGGCTTTTTAAACGGAAAGTAATCGATGATGATTACCTGAATAACGCCGAACCGGTTCAATTGTCGGGGTGGGGTATATTCGATCTGGCTAAGACATCGGGGAAAAGCTTTGAATGGTATAGTGACTGTGGTCAGGTATGATCCATCCAGCACCTACGATCCAAATAACAAATTTTGATTTTTGAAGATCATTATTAAGTTTGTCCCAAGCGCTACTCGTCTTGTTCGTCTTCGAAAAAAGTCTGCGGCACCACAAATTCTAATATAATCGACAATATGGCACCCTTGATCCTCGGTCAATTGAGCATGTTCGATTTATGATATGATGTGAAGTAAAAATTCTAATATAGCTGCGATATTGTCCGTGTATGGTCAATATAATACGTTCCTACTTGTTTAAAGGGACAATAACACTAGTGCTGGCTTGACAGCTTTAGAAAATAAATTCTAACTACTAGATGTTTAAGTGTCCTACCTGCTGTGTAATTTATCGATTACATCCTGTTTTAGTTGTCCAGAGGGTTCAAAACTATGTTTAAATCCAAGTCACATTTGAAAAGGTTAACGTTAGACTTGTCAAATCATTTAGTTGAATTTTTCCGATTTTTAAATTAGGGGTGTTGAGATGAAATTTATATCATCAATTGATTGGAATATTGTAAAATAGTAGGCTACAATTTGTTGACCAGAATAAAGATTGGGACATATATATTATTCAGTTACAACAAGAGTGGTATTGAGCCTCTAAGGGCATTTTCGATACCAAAGAGACAATTACAAGACAGAGAAAATCCTCAGAGGCGGATCCGGGGGGGGGGGGGTCGAGCGTCCCCCCCCCCTAATTTTCGACAGTGTCCCTTTTCACTGCTGAAAGTGCCTTTTCAAAGACCCAAATATGTCCGAAAATATCAGCCAAATAGCTCTTGGAAATGCTACAGATGCGCCCCCCCCCCTCCTTTTTCAAAATTTCTAGATCTGCCCCTAATCCTTCTCCAAAAGAAATTAAGAATGCTATAGAATAGAAATTTTCGCTTCTACCGTGAAACCATTTTATTTATTTGCTAATTAGTTAACACACAGGCTACTTTAAGATCAGGCGCTCTCACAATATTATTCAGTTACTTTGTATGTGTCTGCGTTTTTTTATCCTGTGGCACATTTTATATGTGTATAGGGGACATGTCAAATGCATCTAAATCAACCGTAATATGACGTCAATGAAGCAGGCGACAAATTTATGACATAATTCGTATACCAAAGTTGTTTTTATGACGTTAAAGAGCATCGTAATCTCGTTTTATGGTAAACTTTACCAGTCACAATGTGCTTAGACTTATACTTGACTTGTGCCATGTTCCTGAAGCAACGGTATACTAGTTGTATAACTATTATCCGTTACTTACGCAGCACCATATTCTCGTCACTTATGTAGTAAATAATACCCTACTACGAGGTTGATATTAGAAATAGCCCGAGACCGAAGGTCGAGGGCTATTTCTAATATCGAACCGAGGGTTAGTGGGGTATTATTTGACATACACATTGACATCACTTCAATGACAGAGTGGCCAGCATACCCCCATATAGCAACATAAACGCATCCATATCGTCCCGTGTTGTTTTTAGCATGATGAAGGGCAGGGCAACGTCACTGTTGGAATGAGTATACTAATAGTGAACTGTTGTCCACCACTGCCCATTACACCTGCGTTATTTTAGTCATACATCGACCAGTTCACAAGTAAAATGCTGTCAATGACTGATTCAGACGAAGTATATTTTTCGATATGGATGTTGGAAATCCAGCGCTGTATTTAGATATTTCGGATGTAGAGGAAAATCGATCTGAAAATGACAAACGTTTTCATGTTGTCAAAGAGGAAACGGTTTTAAACGTTGCAAATAACGCTGTACCGAAATATATTCTAAGGCGTAATAAAGGGGCTTTTAATGCTTTTTAAGCATGGTTGATGTGGCGAAACAATCAACATAATGACGAAGAAAGGAAAATAACTAAAGATCTTGAACACATGGACAATAGTGATTTAATCTTTTGGTTAAAACACTTCGGGGTTGAAGTTAGAAAAAAGGACGGCGAGAAATACCCTATGAATTCAATATTCAGTTTGGTAATGGGATTGATGTCTTATTTACGTCTTAAATGTAAGAAAAACTTGGATATTTTTCACTACGTAAAGGTAAGAATGGTGTCAGTAAGAGTGATGAGGGCAAAAACGTAAAAGACGAGGAAGACACCAGAAAGAATTACGAGACCGAAAATTTTGCAAAACCGCTTTATCTACAAACATCTGCAGAAAATGATTCTAATCCTATTAAATGTAGGCCTACTTTTAACTATTATAACTAAATAAAATGTATCTTTACTGTGTTTGCTTAATATGACGTCATCAGAGGGTGATATGTGATATCGTCCCAGGGATGATATCACATATCACCCTCTGATCACCCAATCATCGGTACGATATCCCTATTATCGTTTATGGAACATCAAAGACAAAACACCGTGAAGGTGTGTATGAGTAATAACCTCCCTTTGCAGAACCAACGTCACTATTCGATTTGTCCAATTAACTACCTCGTAACATATAGAATAGCGGCAGTGATAACCCCGAATCTCATTAAGTTCATTGTTAACAAGAAAAGCCGGGAAAATAACAATCGTCGGTTTTTTACTCCAATAATTCCAATATTCGACAAAACGTGATACGATCGGCCATGATGATGGAATGTTGACAGCCTTGCCCCTTGTCCCCTTTGACCTTTGTGACTCAATTAACATAAATAGGGGTTTCTACTGGAGATCAAGCGTCTGGTTATTCGAATATTTCGCGGAAAATTTGGTTTCAAGGAATCTCAATGGCTACTGGAATATCCCCTCGACCAATCAAAATTAGTGACGAGAATAGTCGGCTGTGAAAGCAACGGATAATAGTTATAAGACAGTATCCGTTGCACCAGGAACATGGACTTGTGCTTACGTAAGAATGGCCTTAAGAATTTATAGGGACGGTAGACGGTATTTTTATAACTATCTTACATAACAATATGTGCTTACTTTGAGAATTTTTAAGGAACCGGGCCCAGGTCCCGAGTTCACAAATGCATCAAATACTCTTCTTATAAGAATCCGTGTTTTGTGTTTCTGGGTAAAAGTTATTTCTCTTAAGCACTGATTGAAAGTTCAGTAGATTCTTTGTGATACAATTCTAAAATAGATTATGCAGTATAGGTATGTAGATATATCTGATACTATTACAGTATAAGTATACATATTATATCGGGATACATACAGCTGATACCATACAGTATACGTATACAAATGATACCAGTATACATACGCATGATTCAAGTAGCCTATACATACGCCTAATACCAGTATATGTATGTACAAAACTGGCTGCTGGTGGACATTATGTAAATATCTATGGTTTTAATGTTGATTTTGAAATTAAACAAATTTATTTGCCTACAATGATACCCAGTAGCATCTGTGACTTAAATCCACTAGGTAGTAATGACATTTATCATAATATCGTTTATTTCTAAATCGTTTACTTGTACATACACATGTATATTGATAAATATAATTATGCTTGTAATCGAGGGGTAGGCATGAACTCGCTTGGATATAAATAAGAATATTAGCAGAGTTATGCTTTCAGAAGACTGGCAATCGGTCTCAATTTGTTTGGCGTAAGACCCACGATGTAGGACAAACAATTCGTGTTCAGACATAAAGGGCTTTCCTTACATCGCGCATCGAATTATACTCAATAACCATGTGTTACACCCCACCCCCTTGTTCCGATCCATTTTTTTTTTGTCATTCGGCTATTCCTACGCCGTATGATTCGCAAGTGGATTTTTATGGCTGGTTAAAGGTACTGCCAGGTTGAGGTCTGAAAGTTCCAGTAATCTGCACGACAGAATGTTTGTATCACAACTAAGATAATTATCCCCTTTTATCGTGTGCGTGGAGATATGTGTTGCCTTTGTGATCCATCAAGCGTATTTGAATGGATAATTCATCCGGCTTTGTAGAATATTTTTGATTTTGAGGCGGAAGGGTTTAGGGGCCAGCGAGAGTTACCTGTCCATGGGACCGTGTATTTGATTGCCTTTATATTAGCCAAACACACTATCTATATGTAATTATTGAATTTGATGTTTTTATAGGTCTAGCTGTTGTGCCATGCATTTTACAGCTTCTAATTCTACCTTTTTGTCCTGAAAGTCCTCGACATCTTTTAATCTCTAAACAAGATGAAGAAAACGCTAGAAAAGGTAAGGCTGCTCTAACCAATTAATCCAGGCAAAATAATATATTTGTTTAAACATTTATTTATAGATTAATGCATTTTAACCGAAATAACTGTTTTACATAAATACGACCAAGCTAGTTTTATTTATATCAAAATGGCGCCGTCTGCAGATATAAACAATCCTAACTGGGGGTTATTACTGTTTAACATTTACATTACTTTCTATTGATTTTGTGCCGCCATCTTTATGACACTTAGGCCTGCTCCATAGATACTTGATTTTTCTCACAAACGTTAACATTAAGTGGATATCTAACCTAATTTTGCTACTGTTATTCGGCTTTGTCATGTTGCCCCTTTAAAGCTGTAAGAATGACTTGTCATGTCATCTATTATGTATGATTTAATTTATATTTTCCCCGGAGTGTCATTGTTTTAAAACCTCCTGTCACTGCCACAGATGCGAATGTCACACTATAGCGCAGACCTGTCTCTGATGATAGCCTATGCAATCCCCATACAGCAGTCTGTAGAAGAATTCTACAAATGTAGCCACACATAGACAGTTTAAACTAAAACATGTGTGACAGTTAAAACCAAAACATGTTGAACAGTTAGCGTGAATGTGGATATGAATTAAAATGGCACTGTTGTTTTATTTTAGTACATGTATAATGCGATGGCGGGATCACGTGGATAAGTGGGTAAGACGCTGACTCACTAGCCTGGAGGTCGAGTGTTCGATCCCTACATTGGCCGAGAAAGTTTATCTCGATTTTCCGGCCTGGTTTCCCCTTCTCAGTCATGCAGAACAGAAGAACTGACAAGTACAGCTGTCTAGTAGTTCAGATAAGACGAAAACCCGAGGTTCCGTGTACACATTGGTATGCACGTAAAAGATCCCTCAGCAGTTGGAATTCGATATAAGAGTAGACCATAGCGCCGCTGCCCGGGCAAAATTTCCCTCATAGCACACTGTATGGCGTATGCATAACAGTAGGACGTTAAACCCTAATTCATTTCACTTCACTCCTACATCGGTATGCGTCGACGACAAACAAAACTCTTCATCTAATTGAGCTAAAATGTCCAATCTTGGAGTAGGTGTTTTTATATAGGTGAAAGCCATTTAGTGAGAGTCGTGAAACTTGGTGCATAGTTTCATTACATAAATACCAATAGCATGATCATCTTCTGCTCGGGCTAAGCAATTTGATTGGTCGAGATTGGAGTACGATAACTTTGAATCTAATTGAGTGATACTTGTGAAACTTGGTATATAGTTTCCCTACATCAATACTTTTACTAAGTTCGATGTTGAGTATTTTCTGATTAGACTAAGTATTGAAAGCAATTGATTGATCGGCGTTGAAGCTTAATTTAAACCATATGTTATTTCAAATCTTTGACGTATTGGATGGTCGAATGTTTAGCAAGTGCGCGCTGTATCATAAAGCCTGTCTTTGAGTCAACTGGCCCGGTTTCGAATCCCCAGTTATACGTGACAAGGATTTGGGTCGCTTGTCCAAGCTCGTGTGTTCTCCCCGGTCCTCTGATTTCCTCCCACTGCTAGAATTATTGAAATAAAATTAAAACCATATGTTAGTCCCGAAATGACCTAGTTTGTGTCGAGTGGATGTTAAACCCCATTTCTCTCACTCTCCCGCTATTTCAAATCTTTTCATTTCAAATTTCCATACACATTTTGTTATTTTAGCATTGATTGTGTTACGTGGATACATTAATGCAGATGAGGATATTTTAGAAATGAAAGCTGAAGATGAAGCTCAAAAATCCGAAGCAAAAGTAAGACGTTAACGAAGGCCTACCATGGCCGTCGATGTTGCTATGTAATGACAGCTGTCGAACATAAATCAATTGACAATTATTATTAATATAAAACTGTAATTATTGTATGATAGTTTAAATAATTACGTTTAATTTTAAAACCAATTATTTTATTATCTTTATTCATGTCATTTGTAATATATGTATGTCATTAAATTTAAGTTTGTAATTTTAAAAATCGTTACATTTAATTAGTTATTATAACATTCATTATGAAGTATAATCTTAAATCTTTGAATAACATATAAGTTGGTTCTGATTAATATTTTGGCATTCAAAATGGTTATGATATCAACACATGCATCTCATTTTCAGGTAAATATATGGGGCATATTAACTTCAAGAAATCTTAGAATGGCTTTGATACTAAGTGTAGTGATGCACTTATCGCAGCAGTTTTCAGGAATAAATGCTGTAAGTATGATTATTCAGTCTTTCATCCAAATGGTCTGAACTACTCTGAACAGACCCCCCCCCCCCTCACAACTTTAGACACGCTGCAAGCCAAGGTGCTGTTTTCTGGGGGTTGTAACTTGTTTCGACACTATAACGAAGTTGACTCAGAATAAATAGTTAAAATTACACTCTTAATAAACAAGTGTCTACAGCTGACTAACGGTCACACCTAGGATAAGCCGATCGTCAGATTAAAGTTACAGTGAAATATGGATTCTCACGTTTAGTATAAAATAATTATATAATAATATTTAATCAGAAATTTTAAACTGTGCATAGGAAACAGATGTTTAAATACAGAAAAAGATATTGCCATAGCAAGAACACGTGTTTTGATCATATCTTTAAAAACTACAATTACGTAATATATATCGTAACATTAAAGATACATTATGGGAGAATAGATAAAGAGTTGGCAGTTCTCACTATACTAGTTAAATACTAGATAATGTTAACGTAATTTGCTGAAGATTTCAGTCAAATTGATCCGCTATGAACCGAGATTTAAGGGATTTAATATTTCTACCTAGCCTCGATCATCATTACTAAACTCAGGACGATGAAAACACATAGTTATCCATTTTTATACGCCCACATTGAAATGTGGTCGTATATTGCCGTCGCCCCCGTGCGTCCGTCCGTCCGTCCGTCCGTCGGTTCGTGCGTCCGTCGGTTCGTCCGCCGTCCGGCGTCTACAATTGCTTGTGGACGCTCTAGAGGCCAAAGTTAATATCCGATTGACTTTAAATTTATACACAGTGTTTAAGGTCATGAGACGAAGAAGCCTATTGATTTTCAGCGATTTCCGATAATAACTGTCAGGCCCTTGATCACTTTTAAAAATCTTGTGGACGCTCTAGAGGCCAAAGTTAATATCCGATTGACTTTAAATTTATACACAGTGTTTAAAGTCATGAGATGAAGAGGCCTATTGATTTTCATCGTTTCCGATAATTACTGACTGAGTTATGGCCCTTGATCACTTTCAAAATTTTGTGGACGCTCTAGAGGCTAAGGTTAATATCTGATTGACTTTAAATTTATACACAGTGTTGAAGGTCATGAGACGAACAAGTATATTGAGTTTCAATGAATTTAGATAACTTTAACAGCATGGAGGAAAACTTTATCAAAGCCAAACAAATTCCAATGATTTTCTGATAATTACATAATGAGTTGTTACTTTTAATCAGATTTTAGTGTATTATATGTTTCATTACCGAAAAAAGTAAAACATGCGACAACTCCTGTTGACTGCCCGGACGAAATAACTGCTGTGGGCGTATGTTTCGTTGCCTGGCAACCTATGTTTTCATTTAATTATTAATGAGCAGCATATACATGATACTAAATCCAGTCAAGCTCTATAATTAACTGGTAATCTGACAAAGCATACCAAGGAAGCGACTGACTGGGATCCGCGGAACATTACTTACAAATTTAAAATCATTTTTAAAAAAAAGTATCGTATACACCTACAGCTAGAGTCCAATTGAATGGGGTTATTTTGTCTGTTAGTTTCAAATAGAAAAGTGCAAAAAAATCCCATATGATACCAATTACAATTATATATGCTAAAATTTCCACTTCAGAATAACATATAGATAACAAAAAAAAAGAAATTCCTCCCAGAACATCATATAAGAACTCCCAGTTGATAAAACAAAATATTGTCATTCAGTTGTGTTATCTGGTGGACAGTTGCCTTGACTGACACACATATGACACTGTCCATCCGGACAAATACCGACACAAACTCAATGAATGGACATTTGCAGTTACTCTTAGACGATAGACGAAATGAAAATGAGCGGGGGGTGGATGGCTGAATGATTAGCGTGCGCGCGCTGTATCATAAAGCCTGTCAATGACTCAAATGGCGTGGTTTCAAATCACCGGTTGCACGTGGCAAGGAGTAGGGTGGCCTGTCCAACTGCTAAAGACCCCTACGCGCAAGCGAATGATTGAAATAAAATTAAAACCATATGTTTGTCCCGAAATGACCTAGCCTGTGTTAAGTGGACTTAAAACCCAAATTCTCTCCCTCTCTCTCCCCGTTTAAGGTAAGAAAAGATTTATAAAAACCTTGCTAGGAAAGGGTTTGTTGTAAACAATCCCTTTAGAAATAGTCGAATATGAAATCCCTTTACTGTTTACATTACGGTTTACTTAGTATCGTATCAACTTATTTATTATAACATATAAATTGGGTCATATTATAATATAGACAACCGCGTGATATGTCACAGTCTCTTCTACTTATAGGTTTTAGAACTTATATCGTCATGACAGTTTCTTTATCAAAGTAATATAGGCATTGTTTGTTTTCACGCTTGAGGAATTTGTTATTTACTTTTTGAGATTTTTAAGAAATCTAACAAAGGTTACCAATCTTGTACCGTGAATAAGCATAATAGGGATAAAGTACATATGCAGGCGAAATATTGTACTCAAACTCGGGCAATTCTTTTGTGTAATTTTAAAGACATTGTAGTCATGATCACGAGTTAACACATATACAAACGTTAAAGATGCATTCCCGTGTACAAACTTTGTGATTTGACGATATATTTGGACTAAACACATATTTAAAGTAACCAATCTATCAAATATTTGCTTCAATTCCCTTTCAAAACTCTGTTTTCGCCGAGGATACCTATAGCTGTAAGTAAGCTGTTGTTAAACGCAATGTCTGCCAACTTAACTTCATTGTGGGAGGGTCCATATTTCAAAATGCATCTATCATTACTTACTTTACATTTACCATATCATTGAGGCCTAAATAAATTCTTAAGTATTTCTGTCAACTTCTTTTTACACCTTTTAATTACAGAGTATTTTGAACGTTTAACACGCAATGTTCCCAAAACCGCCTAGCCATTTGAGCAAGAAATAACAACTGCTCCCTGACCTAAGCTAGCAGACAATAAGTTTGCAAATCCTGCCGGGTTGACAGTTAGTGATTCCCTGACAATATTGCCCAGTCCTTGCCCCATGGGCGAATTTCGCGTAATCTAGTATTTTTTTTAGTAAGATTGGGTGTCTATACTTTTCATAAATACCAAATTTACCATACTTTTATTGGAAATAACCAGCCGATAAATACTTTGCTGGGAACCCAACTTTAAGGATACATTAAATAAATGTGGTGTAATTGTATAATCCTGGAGTTTGATGTGAAATTGAATCGTCTTAACATAGGAAAATTCAATTCTATTTTAAAAGAGAGAGATGGCGAGAAACGGGATTTAACGTGCACTCGACACAAACTAGGTCATTTCGGTACTAACACATGGTTTAATTTTTCATTTCAATAATTCGCTTGCGCGTAGTGGTCTTTAGCAGTGGGAGGAAACCGGAGGATCCGGCTAAAACCCACGAGGTTTGACAGGAAACCCTACGCCTTGTCACGTACAACCGGGGATTCGAAACCACGCCAGTTGACTCAATGACAGGCTTTATGATACAGCACGCACATGCTAACCATTCGGACACCCAACCACCCTATGTTAAAAGAAGAAAATGTATACTACAATGTACATATTATGTTAACCCATCTTTGCTGATAAATAAACAACCTTGAGTATGTAAAGATAGATATAGATAGAATATCATCTTCAGGGGTATGTTTAGTATGCGTAACAGCTAGATCTCTTCGTACCCAAATACTGAGCGCTCCGAGAACTTATTTAAATTTACAATGAAAAATAGTGATTCAAAACCAATATAAATATTCTAAAACATAAAACCATATTAACACCGCCACTAATAATATGAAATATCGGTAACGTAAATCAAACGTTTTTCCATCTTTTTAAGCCATTATTTCTATAGTTTGTTACATCGCAGAAGTTTAATTTTGATCGCCTGGAATCTGTTTCTCTCGTCTTCATAAAATCAGTCACTTATTGATTCTAAAACAAATCTTTTATTATAAATTTTGAATTCCAACCGCTGCGAAATACATGAATCGTATATTGCGTAAGTTCCACCATTGATTCAATTGCCGAGGTTATGATTCTACTTTTGTGTAGTTTTTTTCCGCGTTTTCCGGTTTCATCCCGCTGAAATAATAACATACCATGTTAGTCCCCACAAATGGAAATGATGCCCCCCCCCCCCCCATGTCAGTGATGCAGCACAGGGGCCTGACAAGGACACCTGTCTATTCAATCGGATGGGACGTAAACTGAGGTACCGTGTAGCCTACACAGTTGTAATTCGATATAAGAGTTGGCCGTATGTCCACTGTTCGGGCAAAATTTCCCTCATAGTACACTGTATGGCATATGCCTATCTTCATTAGCCCAGTTCGGGGCAGAACAGCAGGACGTTAAACCCTATTTCATTTCATTTTAATTAATCAGAATAAACGTGAAAAATGAGTTTGTAATTCTATTTTACTTTGATCTCCGAAGTCAGGAAATAACAGCATTTTTATTTTTTGTTCTAATCCTCTAATTTTAATATAAATGATATTTGTTCACTCTTATTTGTGGTAATTATTTTGTTTTTACTTGCGGTCTTATTCTCGTTTGAAAAGTAGCTATCTGTCAAACTACACACGATTACTTCAACAAAATAACAAGAACATTTTTTTTTAAAAATGGAAAACTCAAAAGAATCCCTTTGATTTAATTCTTGACAGATAATCTTTCATAGTTTCAATTTTTGACAAAGAAACGTTATTGATAGCTAGGATATGGTAGTTTACATGCGGTGTGTTAGTTTTGCAAAATGGCCAGCCAAAAATACACCATTTTGATTCAGAATGAAGACTTTATCAAAAATCAGACGTGTACGTCCTGATTTAGCATTTACTGGAACGAAATAAAATTTATTTTATCTGGCTATTTAATATGTTCTTATTCCTTTGACTACTTTTAAAAACAAACAAAAAATCAGTCTTTTCTGTCAAACCAAGCCCTTTTACAGATCATGGCCCTGTTTCTCGAAATCTGAACTTAATATAAAATCCAAATGTTAGTGGATACTTCAATTATGATCTGCCAAGCACTAAAATCAATCTAATATTATCCAATCAAATTACTAAAATTTGGATTTGATCTTAGTTAAAATTTCGTGAAATAGGCTCCCGATACCGAACACGTAGTTTATAAGTCTCTATATTAATCTGTCTCAAGAAGGTATTGTAATCGCAATACTACTGTGTGAGATAACCGACCTTTATAAGTTTAAATTCTTTCTACATGTTACGTCGTATCACGTGGCGTCAATCGTTAGCTAGATATATCATGCAATGTTTAAAAAACATGGACTAGTCCTGGCAAAAAAGTGTCTTTTAATCATTTTAAAAACTCATTTACACTAAATGGGAATATTGTTTTTATCCAAATGTACTTCGAACACCATTATTTATTTTTCTATTTCTTCTAAATACTTTTTATAAAATTTAATTTGTAGAAGGAAAAAAGGTTAATGTTGCGAGGTCAATGTCTTTATATTGTGATCTTATCAGATTCCATTAACGTTTGAATATATAGGAACCATTTGTTTGAATATATTATAAGAACCATTAGTTCCTGCAGTTTGGGAACGGGCGTTCGAGCTCTGTAAATTTCAGTCGCTTTATTCGCCACAAGGAGTGGGCTTATGGTTGGTCTAGCCTTTAGTATGCACAATGTTGTGTATTTATGTTCTTGTGTACGATCCTGTTTTTATACGCCCACATTTTCATGTGGACGTATTATGTCGTCGCCCCTGTCCGTCCGTCCGTCCGGATGTCCGTCCGTCCGTCCGTCCACAATTGTTTGTGGACTCTCTACAGGTCACAATTCTTGTCCGATTTTGACGAAACTTAAAATATAGGTTTTTCCCAAAAATATCTCGGCTGCTTTCGATATTGGCATGTATCGGATCAAAACTTCATGGATTATGGCCCCTGATTGTACGAAAAATCACGTTTTTAGCTTGTGGACCCTATAGAGGTCACAATTTTGAACCGATTTTGATGAAACTTTATATGCATGTTTATAACCCAAAGATCTTGGTTCCTTTCGATATTTGCACCTATCGGAAGGTAAATTCCTGAATTATGGCCCCTGATTGTCCGAAAATTCACCTATTTTAGCTCGTGGTACCTCTGGAGGTTACAATTATTATCCGATTATATCACCGTTACACCCCAAGGAACGTTGAGTTCAAATTTCGGAAAAATCGGACCAAAATTACCATACAAAATGGCCGTCGTTAGTAAGCAAATACTGTTAAAAAATGGTATATCAAGGTTGTGGACCCTGTAGAGATCACAATTTTAATTCGATTTTGATGAAACTTGAAATGCATGGTTATAACCCAAAGATCTTGGTTCCTTTCGATATTTGCGCATATCGGATCGTAACTTCCTGAATTATGACCCCTGATTATACGCAAAATCGTCTTGGTTTAGCCTGTGGTCCCTCTGGAGGTTACATTAATTATCCGATTTAAAAAATCGTTTGATTATATCACCGTTACACCCTAAGGAAGGTTGAGTTTGAATTTCAGAAAAATTGGACCAAAATTGCCATACTAAATGGCCGCCATTCGTACGCAAATACTGTTATAAAATGGTATATCAAGGTTGTTGATCCTGTAGAGGTCAAAATTTTAATTCGATTTTGATGAAACTTAAAATGCATGGTTATAACCCAAAGATCTTGGTTCCTTTCAATATTTGCGCATATCGGATCGTAACTTCCTGAATTATGGCCCCTGATTATACGCAAAATCGTCTTGGTTTAGCTTGTGGTCCCTCTGGAGGTTACAATAATTAACCGATTTAAAAAATCTTTTTCTAATATGACCGTTACACCCTAAGGAAGGTTGAGTTCAAATTTCGGAAAAATCGGACCAAAATTACCACACAAAATGGCCGCCGTTCGTACGCGAATACGTTAAAAAAATGGTATATCAAGGTTGTGGACCCAGTATAGGTCACAATTTTAATTCGATTTTGATGAAACTTGAAATGCATGTTTATAACCTAAAGATCTTGATTCTTTTCGATATTTGCGCATATCAAATTGTAATTTAATGAATTATAGCCTTTGATTGTAGGAAAAATCACTTTCGATTTTGCTTGTTCTCTAACCATCTCTCGAAAATGTGGGCGTATCCTGCCTGGCAGTGCCAGCTTACTATCTTATATTCCTGTTCGAGGTGGAAGTAAACTTTATATTTATAATACGGATATTCTGTTACACACTCATGGTGCTACGTTCCTCAATAATTTATAATTACGCCCAATTAGATCACTTTAACCTGTAGGCCTAAACTGCATCGGTTGTCTTATTAAGGTTAGAATACATTTAGTTTTGTTCGAGTTAAATCAGGTCACACATTTCTGATCTCGACCAAAAAGACACATTTGGCATAAATTGGCATATTCTGCAAAACGAACCCACTAATATAATATTATTATAAGCATCGAGTGATATTAAAATAAATGTCGTAATATACATGTTGCCTAGTAACCCTAACCTTATTATAGGTATAGACTGTCAGCGTGTCACTACATCATGAATTGGCGTGGGTTGCCTACATGTTGAAAGCGATAAGCTGTAGTATAGGTCCATTATGTAATGATAAGGCGCGGATCTAGGGGTGGGGGAGGGGAGCCGTGCAGCACCCCCCCCCCCCAAGCCCCAGTGAGACTGGTGTTGTAGTACACATGTTATCTGCTCTTTAATCTGCATTTTCTCCGCCCAAGCATGAATGAATGAATGAAATGGGGTTTAACGTCCTACTGTTATGCACTTAACCTAGGCTAATTGAAGACGGGCATACGCTATACAGTGCTATGAGAAAAATTTTGCCCAGGTAGCGGCGCTACGGCCTACTCTTATATCGAATTCCAACTGCCAAGGGATCTTTTACGTGCACGCCAATGTGTACACGGGACCTCGGTTTTTCGTCCCATCCGAACGACTATGCAGCTGTCCTTGTCAGGCCCTCCTTCTGCATCACTGACAAGGGGAAATCACAGCGGAAAATCGAGATGAACTTTCTCGGCTAATGCAGGGATAGAACACCCGACCTCCAGGCTAGCGAACCAGCGCCTTACCCACATAGCCACCGTGACCCCCTCCGCCCAAGCAATATGACGAAGACTCTGGGGACTATACCAAACCATTAATGCAAGCGGCAATTGGATAATTAACCTTTGCACCATTGTAAACCCTCCACTCGACAAAATCCTGGATCGGGTCCTGGTGATAGTGTTAATAGTAATTCCGCGAAAACCCCACTAATACTCCATTTTGTTAACACTGACTAAAACCAAGAACGACTCCGCCTGTTCGTATGGTAAGGGTCAGTCGGAGCTGAACAGTAGGGCGTTCAACCCCATTTCATTTCATTACATTTTCCTTAGTAATGCCACCCGAGCCTCGTGAAGCTCATTTTTGGAGTGAATTATTTGAATAAAGATAAATATACTATTTTGTGGTGAGAGAACGTTAAACCCAAATTACTGCCAAAGAGAGAGAGAAATGGGGTTTAACGTCCACTCGACACAAACGTCCTTTCCGAAAAATAATAACATATGGTTTTATTTTAATTCAACAATTCGCTTGCGCGTTGGGGTCTTTAGCAGTGGGAGGAAACTGGAGGACCCAGAGAAAACCCACGAGGCTGGACATCCACAGGCGACCCAACTCCTTGTCACGTACAGCCGGGGATTCGAAACCACGCCAGTTGACTCAATGATAGGCTTTATGATACAGGTCAAATTGGTGCTTCAGATAAACAATATCAAACGATTATATTACCATATTTATATAATAGGCATTTACATAACAGGCATTTATTTATAGTTTCCCGGTCGTTGTAATTCAATTCGCGCTGCCAACACTGATTGAAAAAAAATTCTGTTCACTGAAGCCTGATAAAATACGTAAAGACTTGCCCAGATCACTCTGACTTCAATATTAAATCCAAATACGTGACCCGAATTTATAATCGACTTGAATGTACATGTATGTAATTAAATTAGATGGTTATGTAATGGAAGTATCTGCGATACCACTTCATTCTGGAAGCGGACGATATATTGCATACATATGCAAGTCATGGACACGTTATATTATCTCCTCGCGTGTGTGAATAATTATAGTCTGTTTTATATAACTCGCTCAGGTACTTATCTAAGTGGAAATGAAATATGTGACGCCAAATATTATATAAACCAGGTATGTGTTGCGGCCTACTCTTATTTCATTTCAGCTGTCAGTACACCAGAACCTCGGGGGGGGGGGGGCATCCCGAACTTAATCCAACCGGGATTCTCTAGATTAGTTAACCTGCGCTACACATGTGGGCCTACCCAGAGAGCCACTGTGGCCCCTATAGAAATGAACTAGATACATTACATGGATAGTAAATCCTTTGAGATATTTTTGTGGGGATGTCTCATTTCCTAATATCATCGTGTTTCATCATTGAATGTTATATTTAGATATGGAGAAACATTGTATATTATTGGCATATTGCACCGATCTTTGATTTTTCAAAAAAAATTCCATTCCAAAATCCCTGACTAACATGACGCCACCCTGACGGGTACGAACCATATTTGAGGAATCCCAAAGGCTTTTTTCGACCTATGTCGGGATTCGAACCCAGGATATTCTAGCCGATAGGCTCCCAATGCAAACATTTGATAAAAAAAAACCCAAACACATGAGACGTGATGTATGACATACACGTTATTTGGAATTAAACGGTTAGGACGCTTTTATGATTCGTGTTTTGCTCATATTTCAATTAATTGCTTATAAATATTTGGTTAAAAACTTACCATTCTTTTGTTTTAGAACGTCTTGAATTTATTTTATTTTGAACAGTGGTTAAAATTCATTATTAATCAGTTTAACATGTTTATTGGCCTGGGTCTAGAGTATAATGCTATAGTATATTGTATAATTTCAGATTTTCTACTATTCATCATCATTTTTTAGTGACGCTGGATTGGACAGTGATACTGCTGTGCACGCTACAAGTGGAGTTGGTGCTGTTATGGTGGTAATGACCATAGTAACCATACCTTTAATGGATAAAGTTGGTAGACGTACGTTACATCTTGCAGGTCTAGGTGGAATGTTCGTTTTCTCCATTTTAATAACACTCACATTAACTTTACAGGTACGTCAATATTTGTCTTCGTTTAGTAGGCCTACTAATCTAAATTGTTGTAACACAACACCCGCCCGACCAATCTAATGAAAGTAAAGAGAGCCAAAGTACCAAAGTTAGCGCCTTCTTCCAATTTCAGTATACATTTTGTTTCAAATATGAAATATCCACCATTGCATCGTAATCTAGTGGATGAATTTGCTCACAGCATCTTAAGAATACCCCATTTTGCACATTGATGTTTAGCACAGGCTTGAATTTTCGTTTTGGAGTTTCTGCCCCGACATCACGATTTCTCTTGGAACAAGTTTATGAAAAAGAAAAAAAAAATTGTTGTGATGACATTGTTTTTTAGAATTTGATTTTACAAGTTGGGTTGGTGAGAGGACGAACCCTATTGAAATTTGTCATCTTCTGTTACAGAGTTACCCGCACCCTCTTTTCTATAAAATCATTAGGATCAGAAAGGGTAAACCCTGTTAATTTTCAGCAATTTAAAATTATCAGTGGCAAATATCAGTTATTTGGTCAACATTCAAGTTTAATTTTGGATAAGCTGATGTATGATCGTATGGCGCAATCCCCTTAAGTATCCGGTACCCTTGTTGTGATATTTTCAAAAGAACGATGGGAAACATTTAAACTTACCTTGTTGTTTATAACGGTTGAGATAATAATGTAGACTTTGTAGCGGTCAACGCTATTTTAGCAATTATGTTGTTTTGGATGGTTTCAACTCGAAATGACGGTCATATTGATGGCTGATTGGCTTGCTGAACTCTGTACAATTCTGTCACCACATCGTAAACATTCTGTCTCAAAACAAGTTGCAGTGAAATTATCATATTAAACCAGTTGTTTTAACTAATAAAGCAAGATTTTTATTGGGGTAAAAAAATCTTAAGGCTGCCATGACTATATTGTAAGTGTGTTTTTCACCCGTGAGGTACGATATAGTTATATTGCTTAAGGCCTTAAGGTTTATTATGACTCAATAATATGTTTAGGCGTAATAATATAGGAACAAACAATAATAATAACTCTAGTAAACTTTGCTTGTTATCCTCATTTACACTTTAAATTATCGCAGTGCAGACATTTTACCAGACGCAAATAGACCCCATCAAACTAGATCAAATAACAAATCAGATCAAAGCATTGTTTTCTTTGAACTAAATCAAAGGGATCGAGCCAATTCAAATTTTAAAAATCCAATAAAAAGAAAAGGTTGGATTATGTTTATTGTTGCTAGAGTTTTTCTTTTGTTTTTCTTGTTATATTATGTCATTGGTGATATATATAGATGAAATTGACCGGATTTTTTATGACATTTTGTTAGAGTTTTTCTTTTTTTATGACATTTTGTTTTCAGCACTTGGTACCATGGTTTAAAATAGTAACGATTGTAGCATCTCTTGTTTACGTTCTATTCTTTGCTTTAGGACCAGGTAGATTATGTTTTATATGTTTATTACCCTTTTCAAGGTTTTTGTATAAATGTCAATTAGTGTGCGCAGCATGAAGAGAAAATCAATCATAAACACTAATGCTGCGTTAGTACCAGCTTTAAGATGAATTTTTAAAAGTCAGCCAATGTAAAATTGAATCGCAAAACGCAATTCCATATTTATGATAGCAAATAGTTCAAATGAATTTCGCCCCTTTTACTAATGAACGGCAGTTTTACCATCGCTATCATTCCATTGATGCCTCGGGTTATAATTTGGAAAGGGAGGTTACTCTTTTTAGTGTAGCCAAAGTCGAAACTATTTTGACTCAGACAAGCCATTTTTACCCCACATTCCGTTGGTTCTAGTCTTTATAGTCACACAGTCGACCGCATTTGGCACTCTCGTCATCATAATTTTTTTATGGGGTTGACCTATTAGACTTTTAGCCAGGGGGATTTGATGTTGACTTGTTTCAAAATGTCACCAACGCAACGATTGTTCTGCAAAAAGACACTTTACATCCCCTATCCCTACGCTATCACCAGTATTAACCCAAACTGCAATGAAATTACAAATTTAATCCCGTTTCTGCAATTTGGATAAAATACCCCCACATAGTACATTCAAGCTCATAAGCAAGTTTGTGAGAAAAAAAGTAAGGATTTAAACAGCATATCTTTATATGAGATGGTTGCTTCAGTGATATACATTTCAATCATTCAGAATTTTGTATTTCATATTTGTATTTTGTAGGTTCAATACCATGGCTGATTGTAGCTGAATTATTTTCACAAGGTCCAAGGTCAGCTGCTATCTCAGTTTCTGTTCTAGTCAACTGGGTGGCCAATTTTGGTGTTGCTTATGCTTTCCCCTACATGAAGGTAATAACCCCTAACCTAGTTACAAGAGAATGCATTTTTTGTACAGTTAATTAATCAATACTTAGGTATCGAAAATCAAACCATGACCATGGAATATGGTGAGGCCCAGGAGTATTCGTTAAACTACAACATTTGCACCACTCGCGTAAATTGAAAAACCTATATTTCACAGCAATGGCTTCACATATTATTATTGTTGAAATTTGCTCATGCAACCCAAGTTGACTATATCCGATGTAACTGGAAAATTGAATCACGTTTAGTTGAAAATTCTTTGTTACTGACAAATAACTGCTATAATACACTAAGATGAGTATTCCATTGACATTCATATTGGATTATTGTTCCCGGGTATTATTATCTAAGGCCACAAGCGAGATAGAGCAACGGGGTTTAATATCCACTCAACCTATACTATGTTCTTCGTGAATAACCATATGGTACAATTTTATTATAAAAATTTGTTTGTTCATAGGGGTTTTTAATAGTGGGAGGTAACCGGGTGACCCAGAGAAACCTCCCTAGGATGGGTAGGTGACCTTATTCCATATCACGCACTAGCTTAGGATCGAAACTATGCCACTTGAATCAATAACAAACTTTGTGCTCTAAAATGCGCGCTTTAGACCATTTCGACCATCTAAGAATCCTTATTCTCTAAAGCCATGCAAAGTTTGATAAATCAATATGCTTAAGATTATACTGGACAAAGTTAGGCCCACTTGTTTTAGAAAAATATTTCGCTCATTTTTGATACTAGATACTTCAGGAAAAGGGGGATTGGATGGCTGAATGGTTAGCGTACGCGTGCTGTATCATAAAGCCTCTCATTGAGTCAACTGGCGTGGTTCGAATCCCCGGTTGTGCGTGGAAACCTCATAGGTTTTCTCCGGGTCCTCCGGTTTCCTCCAACTGCTAAAGACCCCTACGCGCAAGCGAATTATTGAAATAAATTAAACCATATGTTAGTCCCGAAATGACCTAGTTTGTGTCGAGTGGGCGTTAAACCCCATCTCTCTCTCTCCCTCTCTCTCCCTCTCTCTCCCCCCCCTCTCTCTCTCACTCTCTCTCTCTCTTCAGGAAAAGTCATACATATACGGAAATGAGAATGAAATGATTTTCTTTGTTTTATTATTGGGGGAATTTTAGACAAAAGCCCAAAAGTAATGTTCGGCAAATCGACACCCAAATGTTTTTGTCTCTTTCTGAATCGTCTTATGAGTTAGCCTATCAGAGTGTATAATATAACAACCTATTGAAACTATAGCCTATCAGGTTTTCAGCTTCATTCGGGATAATGAAGATGGGCATGCGTCATGCAGTGTGTTGGTCTACTCTTATTTCAAATTCCAACTCGCATGGGCTCTTTTACGTGCACGTCAAAGTGCACACGGGACCTCGGGGTTTGATCCCATCTGAACCAGTCTTCTGTCATGCATCTCTGACAAGGGAAAATACGCCCGAAAAACACCGCGAGCGAATCGGGTACTTCAAGATTAGCCACCCAATGTCTACTTCACCCAGTGACCATGGAACTCGATCATGTATCTAAATCTAGTATCCTAAACGGATTAGGTTTTTTTTTATAAAACACGCAGTTTTTATCACTATGGCAAAACTCTATTGCAAAATATTTTCTTAACCAAGTAACAGTGTTCTATAATAGGCTACTAATATAGAACTGAAATATAGTTTACTGTAATTAGATATTTTATATCATGTATCTAAATCGAAGTATTCCTCTAGATATATATGAGATGTTACTAGTTGACGTTTTACTATTTAAAATAAATATATTAAGTAAGACGAAAAAAAGGCAAATAAATCTTAGTGATTTTAGATGTCAAAAAGACATTAAGATACGAAAGCTATATTACTTATTTAGAACGCACTTTAAAACGATATTTATGTTTATGTTATCGTTATCTAATGTTTGTTAATGTATTATGGAGAAATTAGGGTTTTCGGTTAATGTGCGTTTTAGATCAGAAGGTCTTTGCACGAGACAGATGTTGTGGATTCGAACCCATGCTTGTGCGTGACACGAAGTTAAACACCGTGAATTTTCGACTGGCTCTCCGGTATCTTTACACTGTTTAAAAAAATCTGCGCGCACAAGGGAAGCATAGAAATAAACATGTGCTATTGTTAATGCCGAAAGGACTGAGTGGGCTTTAAACCCGATACTCTCAAGTAATTTTATTTATTATAAATTTTTGTTCTTTGTATTTTTAGGCGGGTCTGGGGGACTATTCCTTTATCCCGTTTACTGGATTTCTGTTAGTCTTCTTCATCTTTATTTATATATACCTACCCGAGACCAAAAATCAAACATTCGAAGAAATATCATCGACTTTACGAAGAGGCGGAAATTTCCGAGAAGACAAGAATGCTCGAAGAGAAAATTATTTGGTGTCGTACAAGACACACGAAAACCCTTAAAAACAAAAACATATATGGAAGAGCATGGTAACACTTTGTGATCATAAAATTTACAATTGTAGCTGTGGTTCAACGAGTCCAAATTGGTCTTCCATAGTTATTAGACAAGTATACATGTATATAGGTAATACTGAAACACCAAACAATTTAACGTACTGGGTTTTTTTAATCCAAATTGAAATGTCATCATGGCGATTATCTTCATCCATACCCAACTAACGATATAAACAATCAGATGGACGAATTCGACATAATCTCATTTACCAATTTGACCAAATTTGATGCATGACTTTAACCACGTCCTCCATAAAAAAGAAAGAGATACAGTCACCTTAAGAAATATACAGAGACTCGAATACCACTAAGCTGTATTTCTACACAAGTAAATGTACATTAAATAATACAAATTGTAATTTTACGTGTAGACCGACGAATATGAAGATTAACGGTTTGTGACAGTTATTCATTTCTCATCTAATATGTTTAACTATATCTTGGGAGAAATGATCACTCTAAATAATGAAATTTATATGTACGTTACCCAACCATAGGGTGTCAAATGGCCCTTCTTTTCCAGACCCCTTACAATATTTGCATAAAACTAAAACAAAGTTGCTGTTTTCCTGCTCAGTGTTCTTGCAGTGTCATTCGCGTAGAAACTTCCAAACTGCTTCACCTGGGAAGTCGTCGGAGGTTAAAGACACTTTTGACTATTGATGTTCAGGGAGATATGTGAACTACGTAAACAGGTAACCTCTGTCAGACTATCTGAAATCCCCACTTTTGTGAACTACGTAAACAGCGAACCACTGTCCGACTATCTAAAATCCCCACTTTTGTTCATTCTTCGAGACACGTCACACCTTCTAACCATTTTCCTTATTTTCCGGACATTTGACACCCCGGTACCATTCTTACGCGTGTATTAATATGAATGATTTATTATAGATATGATTATATATTTTATAAGATTATTATTAATGTTTAAGAATATGATAATTCCTTAGTTAAACATCGTATATATTATATTAATATATATTATGTGTTATGTATCGCTGAGTGTATGGATAGAAACATTGAATCAAATCAACTTAATTGTTAGGAGACCCTAGGGACAGATCTGTGGAATTATATATGTGTCTATAGCACGTCATTAAATCAAATTTATCGCATTGTTTTGCAGACAACAGACTAAATATAACATTTTAACTGCATATATAATGTTCCAAAGTCTGTTCTCGGTACAGTTTATTTTAAGGAATTATTAGCTATGGTCATTATAATTTGTATATTGTTCCTGTTGGGTTTTTTAAAAAATGTTTAAATTTGTTATGACCCTTGATCTTGTGGTTTACCCGTAAAATAGTTGTTGATTATTTTGTTAACCTTTGTTCACGCTTCCATCGTTAAATATGCACACACGGTTATGCTTCCTTTGTCAAACATACACACACACACCCACACACACACACTGTTAGGCTTCTTCCATCGCCAAATATACACACAGTTCGGGCTTCCATCGTCAATTATACGCACACGATTAGCCCTATATACCCCACGCATGTATTTCTGACATATTTGCCACTAGTCTCGTGGAGTACTTCAGATCGCTACATAAAATAATTAGCATGAGAAAAAATGCATTACATGATATAGGTTATTATATGGTCTAATAGATTCAACTTGTGTTTATTGTTTATCCAATGTAGAATCGAATGATATGATGACCTACATATTGATGGTTAAAGTGCTTGTACCTTTGTGTTAATAAGTTAAATTGCTAAATGTCAATTAATTTTCTCAAATATTATCGTTTTTCTGTTATATATAATATAATAATAATAGCTTTATTGGGGTTAAGAATTGGGTCTTGGGGCTGTTTACAAATCAGAAGGACACGAAACACAGCAGACGTTTCTTTTTATACTCCAACAATGCATGACAAAAAACCGGGAATTGATCCAGGATATTCCTGACTACTTGGTTTTATCTATTTTCTGATATTTGCTGTGCCTGTGAAGCTTTCCCTGTAATTTTCACATTTTTGCCTAGAATAGCATCTTCCAACCCACCGGAGATGGCCGAATTGATAGGGCGTGCACGCTGTATCATAAGATCTGTCATTGAGTCAACTGGCGTGGTTTCGATTCCCCGGCTGTACATGACGTTAAACTCAATTTCCCTCTGTCTGTTTCTCTCCCTCACGAACCGCGAGTAGTTAGTTGAATATCATAATCCTGGCGCTTTAGGAATATAATTGGGTAAATGTTGCCGGGTAGAGAAAACAAAAACCCACAAATAATTATTTTGCCAAATTAACTTGGTTACAAGAAAAATAACTAAATAAGGACTAGTGTAAAAACTTTGGCCTCATAAGTTATGAAACAGTCACTTTATATGAAACAATAATGACGATGCCGATATTGCATGATCCATTATCAATTGATTTTTTTGTGTGTTTTCTACAAATTGTTGTCCGTGCTATATATATAATAAAATAGAATTTTAAGTCAAGAAAAAAACCTATGCTTGTTGTCTTAATTACAATATTATGTGATTGATATTGATCTCAGTTAATTATTTGTAAAAAAAATATCCTTCTGTTTTTATAATTAGTGCTGATATAGTTTTCAACAATTATCAAAATACGTCAATTAATCATTAATTCTACGGTAGAATTGTTACAATTATAAAGTTTATAATCTTACGCTTTCTATATTTAGACTATGTAATTTTTGATCGAGCGTATGATGTATTACCTGTTTTGTGGACCAAGAGAGAACTGTAATTACATTGCAATCTCGTGTACACATGATTTGAAAAAAAAGTTTTTATGCAGAAGTGACACCGGTCAGCCATCTTGTAAAATAACGTTCGAACAAGGAATAAACGACGTCTCCCATGCCAAGCGTTAGACAAATTGCCTATTCATATCTATGCGTTTTTGTTTTGCAATTGATAGTTGACTCGCATAACTAGTGTCAATCCATGTAGATTATAATCCGACGATTAAGCAGACAGGAACAACCAAGATAATTGTATAAGCTACTTAAGTAGCATGCACGAAGAAGCTGCATTGTACATCCATACAGAATAAAGAAGCCTTAAATATAAAAAATAGTGTTGCACCATTTGTAATTTTACCGTGTCTGTTGAAATATAAACCTACTATTTCACTAATTTGTTGTTGCCATGAAAATATGATAAAATTATTTTGCTATATAAATATAATGTGAAGCTATTTTGTTTCTTACTTTAATTTTACATCCCAGGGTTTCCGGTTATAATACGTCATGTATTTCTATTTTTATCTACTGATGGCGAATCATGCAACTTTAATTGCTATAGTTCTATAATGTTTTTGGTTGGTGGGTAAGGTTTTATGTGTAGGTGATCAGAAACGTTTTGAGGCAAGACAAGGTCATTCACTTAAGGTCAATATCTATCGTCTGCGCAGCTGTTGAAAACAACATGGCGCCCATAAACAGATTGGTGCAACTTGGTGCATTGATCCTTGAGATGCAGAAAGCCATATTGATACCAAATACAGCAAACTCACGCGGATTTTTTTGTTTTAAACAAGCTAGCCAAATACTTTATGTTTCAGGTAATTTTTCGTTGTTTAACGGGAGCCAAGGTGTGTCAATGTATATGTTGCTGGCTCACGGCCATGAGTAGGCCTACTGGGGTTCGATCACGATTCTGTCCTAGAAGGTTCATTGGTATTTTCCAGCGTTGTTTCCCTTGTCAGTGGCGCCGAATGGAGGGCATGCCAAGAAACATTGTTTAAACCGTTGGAAACCGGATTAAGAGAAGGTCGTAACGCTGCTGTCCGAGCATATTTTCCTAATAATGACACATTACATGGCACAGTATCCCGGTTTGTGCAGGATAGTAGGAATTTAAACTTCATTACATTTCATACAAGAAAGCAATTCGCCATGTATGTGACCTTTGTTATCTTTATCAGTCCCATATACCTTCGTTATAATCGGATAAACGAATTCGACCCCCCCCCCCTCCCGAACTTTATGAGTCAACAAAAGCAACATACACGCCGTTATTTCAATTTTGTTAAGCGCGATGGGTAACAGCATTTGTGTAATAACGAAACAGAACATTTTATCTTGTTTCAATATATCAATTTTTTTTCAATTTATTAACTTTTTTTCCATCTGGATACTGTGATGTATGACAACCAAATATAAACTAGAAGCCATGCAAATTTAAAGTCCTAATGAAATAGTTTTGATATATAAGTAGTAAAAGGTATTGATAGAAAAGTAATAATATAATTTAATAAAACATTAAAGTTTTAAAGAATAAGGTTGAAATAAAAGTTAAAAAAAATAGCTTTTGAGAGGCGTGGGAAAAGTTATATTTTAACGACCAATATTATGGTTCAATTATCAATACAATTGTGCAGTTCTATTTCAAATGGGCATTTTATACATACTGTTCATAAAGGATTTAGCCTAATGAAATGTCATGTAGATATTCTTAATACGCTATAATCATTAATACAAACATTAAACCTAATAAGGAAAAATGCACAACGGTATTTTTTGTATCTAAATCACAAAAATAATTATAGAGCTTTTTAACAGGAGGAAAGGAAACATTTGTTGGAAATCATAAAGAAGTTATAAATTCCTTTATATCCGTATTCTTCACATTTGAAAGAGTACCATCCTTTGCCATCTCTGCGATTTTAAATTAATTCGGCATGTCTCGGGTCTTCGAGTTAACAGAGTTCGAAATAATGAAGTTCAACTGTATAATGTCAAGCCTGATGGACATAAAATAAGTAATATTATATTATGACAAATTAGTTGATGATAAACTGTTTGATTCAATGTAATGTAGATGGAAATACATTGGTTGTTTGGTCATCTTCTCACCAGTTACTATAAAATCCAGATTCTTTTTCTGTTCTTCGTTTCGTCGGCGTTTCTAACTTGACAAAGTCATCATTACTCGTAGGTCTAGATTTCTGTTGTCTGAAATAACATTAAAATTATTTTTAAAATTATACATAGAATAGAACATCTTACAGTTATACGTCGACCTGTCAAAATGGTCATGATACATTCCATAGATTCCCAAAATTGTTTTCATTTCCGACAGAAATCGTGTCTATTAAGCTTGCGAGAGCTGCCCTTAATATTCTTTCACTTAATGGCAGGCAAAAAGTCTCAAAACACAATCCAAAGACCTATCCGAATGTACATTATATGATACTTTTGTAAGGAAGTCCGACTGCAGTGAGCTTCCACTCCTGGTTCGCGATCAGAGTTCTTTAATCGCTTGTGTCCTAGTTCAGTACGCACTGTCAAGCAGCTAAATATATTGAGCTAAAGACAGGAAAAGCAGCTATTTCATTTTAGCGTTTTAGTTGCCATGTCTCTCGTGGGGTCATGCCCGGACAGTGAAGGTGCAAATATTCAAAATTAAAGAATTCGTTCTTTAGGTAGAAACTATGTAACACGTGGGTACACGACAGTAGTCATATTATTGCTTGATTAATTCCTTATTCTGAAATTAACACTGTATCCCAAGGTCTCATATTTTACCCACAATAGTGTGAGGCCTAACTTCAAACGTTCAAAGGCTAATACCCATTCGGCAAACCCTGACAGATTCTACGCATCTAATCTCGGCTGTATGACCATTTCCGCCATATTTTAACCACTTTAATGGTTCCGAATAAAAAATGGCTGTCCCCATGGACATTTCTGAGGAGAGTGTATTATATCAACAAACGTCACGTTTGGCATTGGGTTTGGGGAATTACCAGGGAATTTTATAAAACCAGCAGCCTTGAGACAATATCTCTGCTCATTTAGGTATATATATATACACTCTACAAAAGACGCAATTTGGGACTTATTTTGTAAAAGCGACACGTTTTCCTGTTTAAAGTAAACAGGTAGCCACATAGCAAATGTATTGGCGTAGGTACATATCACTTACTGTACTGTCACACAACCGAGATTAGATGCAGGGTACCGGAATCTGTCGAGATTTGCCGAGTGGCTAATACCATCACTCAGACTAGAGTAATTTGAATGAAATTTTCAATATATTCATTATGTATTATCTTTTTTTGAACTTTTATGATAAGAACAACCATCACCATTTCATAATGTATCTTGAAGTAAAGTTAAATGAATACCAGTAAATTTTATTTGATGATGGTATTTTATGCAAGTTTATCTCGGATTTTCCCTATGTCTCTCAATTAGAGCTGTGGGCCACTGGGTGCTTTTTGGGGGTGTCGTGATACAAATAAAAGAAACCGGCAAAACCTAAAAATTAACACTCGTAGTCACAATTAACCATGTCGTTAATCTTATTTGATCTTCAAAAATAAGAGAACAATACTAATTGAACTGGGTCATAACTACAACAAAGGTTAATTTATTTACAGCTACTCAGATAAGTTACATTGAAAGCGTCGTTTATTCAGCAAACGATTGAGTTGATAAGCCAATATATAAATTCGAGATGGCTGTAGTCATTGACCAGTGCTGACCTGAAGAAATCTCTTGGGGAAACTTCAATCTCCAGACACTATGTCAATTAGCCACTGATTAATACGAAAAAAGTTCACCCTTCATTCTTATGTTGGAACACAATAGGCAATATACTGAAGGCTTTTCATTTACGTCGTTGATTTACATATTTCTTAATATAGAGAGACGAATTCGATGCATCGGGCTTTCACTGGACCAATATATCACAGCGATCAAGTTAATTGAATGTTCCCGACTCGTGTGGGAGTTGTGCTTGTCAATTTTCTTAAATGACATAGCGATATGTTTTGTTCCCCTATAGGCTCTGCTTGTATATCTTGTGTTATTTACATTCGTTATGCTAATAAACTTTAACTGTTAGCAATCGATTACGCTTTCATCGGGGTATTTATCTAAATAAAACCTTAACGGCTTGTACATATCAGTCACGGAGTTATTTTACGAAATCACATTGTTACCTACCTTTGAGCTTTTAAATTCCTCAAAAGATTTTGAACAGGGCCGTTAGACTTAGACTCCATATCTGAAATTAAAAGAATAATCAATTTAAATTGTATATGAAAATCAAACCAACTGCAAACATTTGTGTATTATAGCGTAGACCCGGTGTTTGTGTGCCCGAATTCTGAAAATGCTTTAAATAAGTACCATTTAGGAGTAAAACGTGAACACAAGTATAATATAAAATTAATACACGCTAACTTAAAAAAATTAGCTAAACAAATTCGACAGGGCGATAATTAAAGATACATTATGCAAGAGCTAAATCTGGCAATTGCGTGTCTTTCTTTGGGCCTTTAATTAACTATTAATTAGACATTGATTAACAAAACGAGACCATTATCATCTCTCAATGGCATCGGATACTAGGATAAATTAGAACGGTTCGCCATTTAAAAAATTAATTTAAAAATAGGAAAGTGGGCCAAAGTCTCGAATATACCAGTGCCCTGATTACCACTATTCACACATGAAGTAATTTGTCTGAAATTTCTAATACGTTCTTATTTTATCATCTATTTTTGAATTATTATAGCAATAATGACCAAATCTTTATTTAACTCTTAACTAATGTATCTTTAAATAACAATAATATATAATAATATGAGATTTTAAAAGATACGCCTCTGCAGCTTATCCAAAAAGAAAACTTGCATCTTGAGCATATATCTTATTTCTATATCGCTTGAACAGAAAATAAACAGGGTTGGTTCATCATATCTGATTCCAATTCTTCATATCGATAAAGTTCTCCTCATAACTCAAAAGCGTCAAACCAATTTTTTAAACAACAATTCGTTAAAAACTGTAGCCTCTATGGCCTTCCCAAGGTTTTCGGAAAGGGCGTGGTTATTCTGGAACACCATGTCGCGGAACTCTGAATATCGGATGAGTTTTTCCTCACAATGACAAGAATGCGTCAAACACTGTTGATGCACCGATCAACCGACAGGGCGGCGACAAAATAGGCGGTCGTATAAAATTAATTTTAGAGCAATAACGAAAACAGGACTCGTAAGTTTGGGGCATATTGGTTTAATAGATTTAAAGATTAACCATCACGATGCTGAACTGTCATGAGCGAAGTGGTTGGATAAGTGCATAACGCATGTTAACACATTCCTGAGTGATCATGATCCAAAAAGAGAAAGCGGGGGGAGATGGAGAGAGAGAGGGACAGAAATTTGGTTTAACTTCCACTCGACACAAACTATGTCATTTTGGGACTAACATATGGTTTAATTTTATTTCAATAATTCGCTTGTGCGTAGGGGTCTTTAACTGTGGGAGGAAACCGGCGGACACGGAGAAAACCCTTAAGGTTGGACAGGCGACGCCACTCCTTGTCACGTACAAACGGGGATTCGAAACCACGCCAGTTAACTCAATGACAGGCTTTATGATACAGCGCGCACGCGATAACCATTCGGCCATCCACACACACCCCCCCCCCCCCCCGTGATCAAAACGACACCGCTGAAAATATATATATAATATGGTAGATGATGAACGATTCAGTCAGTTAATAAGTAATAGAATGGAAGTCTGTAATATCAGATTTTATTATGCAAATCTAATTTCTGAACTGAGTCAGTCACTGGGAGAGCCATTGTTTATGAAGCTCCATATTAGGCATACCAGATAGCAGTCTTTTGCTACATCATAACACTCGGCAAACTCGGCAGATTCCGCTACCCTACATATAGCCTCGGATATGAATGAATGAATGAATGAATGAATGAATGAATGAATGAAATGGGGTTTAACATCCTACGCTTAAGCACCTAACCTGGGCTAAATGAAGGCGAGCATACGCCATACAGTGTGCTATGAGGGAAATTTTGCCCGGACAGCAACTGAATTCCAAACGCCAAGGGTTCTTTTACGTGCATGCCAATGTGTACACGGGACCTCGGTTTTTCGTCCCATCTGAACGACTAGGCAGCTGTCCTTGTCAGGCCCTCCTTCTGCATCACTGACAAGGGGAAATCACGCCGGAAAATCGAGATGAACTTTCGTGGCCAATGCAGGGATCGACCACCCGACCTACAGGCTAGCAAACTAGCGCCTTATCCACTAAGCCACCGTGATCCCCGTAAGTGGTATGTACCTACGCCTATACAATTGCGATGAGGCACCGATTTACTAATTACTAAACCTTGCCGCTTTTACAAAGAAGTTCTCAAAATTGCTTTCTTCGAAGAGTGTGTAGAATTTCCAGCGTAAGCTTGTCCTTGTCTAAAGAAAATCCAATAAACTTGAAAGAAAAATAGCTTCAGACTTTGAAATCTTTGTATAATAAAACATTCTTCAAATGCGTTGTCACGGTCATACAGCTGAGGCTAGATGTAGGGTACTGGAATTTGCTGAGGTTCGCCGAATGACATCAAAAGTGTCAAACGCTAGTCTGGGGAATAATGAATCTCCAGCAATCTATAAATATGAGTATGAACTAATCAAAATGAACACTTAAACGTGTAGGCAGTGGCCAGTAAACAAAACAGATATTTCAGAAAGCTTGGAATTACCCTGCCTTATTCACGATATCGTGATCTGTGAGCAAGCAACCTGTATATATCATAAATTAACCTCTCTGTACTATAACAACTAGTAAGCTAAGTTTATGCTTAGACAAAATCTATTTTAAACAAAGTTAAAATAATCATTGTTTATGCTCATTACCAGTACTACCATTAGGCAAACTAGACTGTCGTTTCTTAGAAGGTCACACGCACAATGCAGTTGATGATGATACGTCGCTGTTTTATATTATATGCATAAGGACCACAGTTTTATATTTAACAGTATATATATTTATATTTGATGAGTTACTTATTCTTGCAATTTAAAATTAATTTAGCATTTCTAAGTTGTGTGCTTTTCATTCCTTCTACAAACCAGCATTTTTTTTCACAGGGAGGGAAATGAAATGGAATAGGGGGTCTACCGTCCTAGTGTTCTGCGCCGACTGGGCTAATGAAGACAGTGTGCTATGAGCGAAATTTTGCCCGAACAGCGGCACAACGACCTACTCTTATATCGAATTCCAACTGTCAAGCGAACGTTTACGCGCATGCCAATATGTGTGGGACGTCATTCGAATGTTACACATTGTTCCTCTCTTCCCTTCATTCTGTGTAGTTTAATGGTCGAGCGCGAGACATTAAGTAATATATTGATACTGCACGAGGCGATAGCCGAGTGTTGTTTCAATATATTACGCAATGTCTTAAGCGCGAGAGCATTAAACTTCTTAAAATTCAGACACTATCTCGCACGTGCATTTCAATGAAATACGACACACGAGTTCTCTATATTAGATAATGTACTATTGGCAAGATGCCCGTACATTATTGGAGATAATGGTACGCCAACATCAAAGGATTACGTCACATCTGTATTTTAAGCATCATTAAAGCCCCAATACCACTCTGACTTGTTGTAACTGAATAATATGTCCCAATCTTTATATTGGTCATAAAATTGTAGTATTTTACAATATTCCAATTAATAAATGATACACATTTCATCTTAACCAACCTAATTTTAAAAATTGGAAAAATTCAACTACATGCCGTAATATGGTTTAAAAAGCCTTACGTAAGCACTTTCAAATGCAACTTGGATTTAAACATATTTTCGAACCCTCTGGACAAGTAAGATAGGTTATAATGGATAATTTACACAACAGGGAGGACACTTAAACATCTAGTCGTTAGATTGATGCTAAAAAAAAAATTCGGAACCTGTCAAGCCAGCAAGAGTGTTATTGTCCCTTTAACAGAGAGGGGATGGGGGAACGTTGGAAAATCCTTATGAACTTACTCGGTCAATACAGGAATCGAAGACCAGACTTCCAGGTGGTTCCGTGCAATTACCTAATACGCAGAACAGTCTGGTACCGGCACCGCAGTGATGTGTATGTTTCCTTATAATAACAACGGCTGTAAAGTAAAGTCTACAGACCAAAGATTTTCAATTTTAATGCAAAAATAATAAATATAAGAAAACAAAATAATGCGTTTATATGTGTAGCATTAGACTATAAGTAATACCTCTTTAAACAATGTAATTCAATATCGATTTTCGAGTCTTCAATTATGTGTCCTTGTTTTAGCACAAGGCGAAAGTTTCCGTTTCTGGATCATCGAACCATTATAACGACTAATTATTGTTTTTTACCGATATGATGCAAAGCAAGATTAAATTGGCTTTAAAATTGTAAAATCAATTAGTCTTGTCTAAAATGTCCTCTTAATTATTGAAAAGATTCTACCTTTTTTTAGATTAATAATCAGTATTGACATTTAATCAGCAATAGTTGTCTGAAAAGTTGGATTTCTTTTGGTTACATATATACAGGATATCATTATCAATATTACATAATTAAAGGGACTATCCCGATTTGAGCAGGTCCCAAAAATAAAAGTCTGTGTACGTATGAAATTTAAACGTCAAAATATAGAGGAGCGGTGTATTTATCTTGTCTCAAATTTTAGCTCAAAATATTGAGTCGTTTGGAAGTGAACGTTTGGTGACCTGATAATCGACTCCCGTTCCTTTAGAAGTCTATACAGTTAATGACCCATGTTCTGTACTTGATAACAAAAGGTAAATTTCACCTACACAGTATTTTTATAAAATAAAAATCGATCTCCATCTCCAGTTGACGACTGACGGGTTTACGTTGTTTGAAAACGTATCACTTATATTGAGTTAGTTGCTCGGCCCTGAGGTGGAGGATTTTAAGTGATTTTAACACAAAATTAAGCAGTTTTATTCCTAAAACACGGTTGGGATTGGCCCTTTAAACTTTTAATAATATGGAACAAAAATATCTTTTTATATAGCCTGCAGTTTATCGGGGGAGGGGGCGAATGGTTAGCACGTGCACGCTGTATCATAAAGCCTGGCAACTGGCGAGGTTTCGAATCCCCGTTTGTTCGTGACAAGGAGTAGGGTCGCCTGTCAAACCTCTGGTTTCCTCCAACTGCTAAGGGTCCCTTCGCACAAGCGAATTATTGAAATAAAATTAACCATATGTTAATCCCTTTCTCACACTTATCTGTTTATCAATTCCACCTATACAGTATTTTTAATAAATGGCAGAAAGTACTTGGTTCTTAGTACTCCCGTCTCCACGACCTGTTTATAAATGAAACAAGTTGCACTAAATGCATTTTGTTTTACTCGCACTATGTTACAGAAAATTTATTTATAATATACTATTCAAAAAAAGTAGGGGATATTTGGGGAGCATAATACTAAAATATGCAAATTACTACGAAAAAAGTCACGATATAACCTAACAGAAGAAACATTTCCAGTTACATGTGACGCCCAAACGCACCAATAGCTACCGCATGGAATGCAGGTGATGCTTGGCATCATCATTGGGGTCTCTGACTTTGAATGTTACAGTCATTTTGGCATTGAATTCCAGGGTGGAAACATCAGTTTAATTGTTTTAGTGACCAGAAAACAAATTTTGATATGCGTCGGCTTACCCAAAATGAAAGGTTGCGTGCCCTTGGCATGCTACAGATCAGCACAACACAGGCGGTTGTGGCGCGGACGATGAATGTTTCTCAGTCTGTCATAAGCAGGCTATGGTCCAGATACCGTGATACACAATCTGTACAGGACAGACCACGCTCAGGTCGACCAAGGGCGACAACTCAAGCCCAGGATCGATTTATCCGTACCTTGGCCTTGAGAAATCGTGTCACCACAGCAAATCAGATCAGCGCCTGTCTTCAAACAGACACTGGTGTGAGAGTGAGTGGCCAGACGATTCGGAATCGACTGCACAGGCGTCACCTTCGCGCCCGACGTCCTCGCGTGATCCCCAACACTGGAATAATCGACGCTGGAGAAATGTGATGTTTTCAGATGAGTCAAGGTTCACTGTTGATTTTTTTGGACAGACGTAGGAGGGTGTGGCGTCGTCGAAACGAGCGCTTCCAAGACGTTAACGTCATCAGACATGATCGATTTTGGGGTGGTTCTGTTATGGCGTGGGGAGGCATCACTGTTGCTTGAAGAACGGCTATACATGTTTTTGCAGGGCGTGTTACATAAAGCAAATGTAACAGCAAACAATTCTCATTTGTATAATGATTTTTTTATAATATAATGTTACTACACTGAATGTAACTATATGTACTATGTTGTTTATAAGTTGTTGTTTTTTTTAATAAATAAAGTTTTGCTTTGATAAAAAAAACATAAAGCAAATAGTAATGTCGATGCTAAACTGGAACGAAATATTTAATGTGATGCAGAAAGGGTAATTATTAAACTCGGTGACACCCACCACTGGTAAAAAAATACTTAATTGGTGCAAGAAAGAGCTGATCAAACTAACATTTGATATAGAACAAATTGTAGTAAAGTGGGTTTTTTATTTCTATTTCTGGTGACCAATTATGGTGCCCTAAAGGAGGAAAAGAAAGTTTTCCAAATTCGGAGTTCAAATAAGGACAGCGGACAGGGTCAAATCCAAGATGGTGGCTGTCGACCAAACATCTCCAAAACTGTTGGATTTAGACACCAAAAATTGCGGACAGATTGGAAGCCGGTACTAGCAAGTCAAAAGATAGGCTGAGACTGCTAGGCAGGATGCGCCCACATTGATTTTTCCTACAATAAAAGGCCATAATTCATTAAGTTACAATTTGATATGCGCAAATAGCGAAAGGAATCAAGACCTTTGGGTTATAAACATGCATTTCCAGTTTCATCAAAATCGAATTAAAATTGTGACCTCTACAGGGTCCACAACTTTGATATACCATATCGCGTACAAACGGCGGCCATTTTGTCTAGCAATTATGGACCAATTTTCTCTAAACTCGAACTCAAATCTTCCGTATATAGGTGATATAGTCAAACGTTTTTACAAATCGGATAATAATTGTGACCTCCAGAGGAACCACAAGCTAAAATAGGCGAATTTTCGGACAATCAGGGGCCACAATTCAGGAAGTTACGATCCGATATGCGCAAATAAGGAAAGGAAGAAAGATCTTTGGGTTATAAACATGCTTTCATGTTTCATTCAAATCGGTTCAAAGTGTGACCTCTATAGGGTCCACAAGCCTAAAACCATGATTTTTCGTACAATCAGGGGCCATAATCCATGAAGTTTCGATCCAATACATGCCAATATCGAAAGCAGTCGAGGTCTTTTCTGGATAAACCTATATTTCAAATTTCGTCAAAATTGGAGTCCACAACGGCCCAACCTTGATATACCATATTTTTACACTATTAGCATACAAACGGCGGCCAATTTGTCTGGCAATTTTGGTCCAATTTTCACGAAACCCGAACTTAACCTTCAATACGTTGTAACGGTGATATAATCAGACGTTTTGTTTCAAATCGGATAATAATTGTGACCTCAAGAGAGACCACAATCTTTAAAAAAATGCGATTTTTTTGACAATCAGGGGCCATAATTCAGGAAGTTACACTTCGATGGGCGCAAATAACGACAGGAAGCACGATCTTTGAGTTATAAACATGCATGTTAAGTTTCATTAAGATTAAATTAAAATTGGTCCGATTTTCTCGAAATTTGAACTCAAACTCCCTTAGGGTGTAACGGTGATATAAACAAACGGTTTCATTAATCGGGTAATAATTCTGACCGCCAGAGAGACCACAAGCTAAAAAGGGTGCTTTTTCGGACAATCGGGGGCCATAATTCAGGAAGTTACGTACCGATGGGCGCAAATATCGAAAGGAACCAAGATCTTTGCGTTATAAACATGCACATAAAGTTTCATTAAAATCGGTTCAAAAATTGTGACCTTTCCAGTGTTCACAAGCTTAAAACGACAGGAAAGGAGATCTTATGGTGATATGCCAATATTTTAAGTTTTATTGAAATCTGATAAAAATTGTGACCTGTTGACTGTTTACAAACAATTGTGGACGGGCGAACGCACAGACGCACACGGGCGACGACAATATACCTCCACATGAAAATGTTGGCGTATAAAAATGGCTCTATGCCGTCATAACGTTAACGTGACGTCACAACGGTATATGAGACGTCGCATGTCTTCGAAGATCAGTCCATTTACGCATGTTAACAGCAGAAACGAAGGCTGGTGCAGAGAAGAGAATATGCTTATAATGTTGGATTGATAAAAAAAAGAACAGTATTACAATTACGGAAAAGGGAACTAAAGGTATAACTACTGCTGTATTGCCGATAGGTGATTCTATAAGAGTAGCAGCAGTAACATGAATTCATTTCAGCAGTTGAAGAAATGAAATAAAATGAGGTACATACACTACATCCTATTGTTCTGCTCCGACTAGGCTCTTAGTGTGCTATGGGTGAAAATTTGCCCTGTTGCAATTTGTTCTACGCACGACATCAATTTTATTTTACGACAACCAAATCAATTAACATTGCAGCTTTTTGGGTGTGGCGATGGGGGTAGGTGTGTGTGTTTGGGGGGGGGGGGGGAGATAAGTAACCAAATGCGAATAGTTGGCAACATGATTGGCCTAGAAGTTGTACTCTAGTCCACCTTCTGGTTTAAGACAACCCAGACCGGTCTTGGCCAGAATCCTCTGAATCCGATAGGCGAAGTGAAATCACGTCTTGGCTTCGTTTTCCGGTTATACACTTTAAGCGAAACGAAGACAGGAAAGAAGGAAGGAAACTCGGTTTCTTGGCTTCGCACTGATTATTTCTTGAATTCGCTCTGTCAAGCGAGGTCAAGAAAGGGCGAAATTAGGACAATTTGTCGCAGCTTCTTTGCTTCGCCTTCGCTCCTCCTTGACGGGATTTCAAAACCCCTAACTGGGTGTTAAATCAGTTGAAAAAGAAATAAACGACAAACCCTGTAAACACACCGGAATATCACGTAATTTAGCATACTTCTCTCATCTTCACCAATATTCCAAATTTTGGCTTTGATAGTGTAGCTTAATGAATAGATGTATAATATATCGTCTCAAATGTATAGTTGAGAAGAAGCCATCTTGTTTAGTATATATGACAATTACACGAACAAGTAGAATATTAGATTAATATACAAAGACTACAACTCCCTAATACAATACACGTGTAAACATATTCACATATTAAGTTTAACCTTTATTCTAGTTTATGTGCAGTATTATGGATCTAGATAACGGTACAATGACAGCTGTCAATGAAGATGCTATGTAATACATCTTACTATAATACCATATGTAAACAGAATAAAACTCACTCAGGTATTACGTTGAATCTTTGGTCAATATAATAGGGTTGTTGAAGATAAACTAAGTCGGTTTCCAGTTCAGTCGATCGTTCTTTCACAAAGTATCAGAAGTCTATTCAAGTCGTAGTATGAGTAATTTTATAAACACAACACCAAGACTGATAAACATTTTGTTCCGTTTTTGTTTTTTTTGGTGTAACTGCATGCAGAATTGATAAGGAAATGGCTTACACCAACTTGGGCTAAATCATGATTCCACCATTGTGTATGTACCAATACATAAGTTCCTTATTTAACAGGAATGGTTTTTATTCAGTGCAATCGCTATTAGAATAAAATACGTGTTAATCGAAATACTTAACAGTTATGTCAGTTTAATTGGACCCTGGTGACTGCTTGGCCTTGACAACTAAATACAACTTCATTAAAGTTCCAAGTCGATTTTCATGACCATTTTAAAAAATAATTTGCACCACATATGCCTATCAGTTTTATTTGAACAAATTTTGTTCATTACTTAAAACAATTTACTAGTTCATGGGTGTGTATCGTAGAAAGAGTTAACCATAAATATACCACACAAAATTCCAATAATAACACGACAATTCAAAGAATGCTGATAGATGAGTGGTCATCGTATTGTAGGTCTACTCTACTCTTGGGATTTTTAGGGGGGGGGGGGCTACAGGGTTAACAATGAAACAATGAAATGCATTCGTCGGCCGAATTCACCAGATTACACATAATACACGTGATACAACCCCTGATTGTTAGAAATTGAATAAAAGAACGAGTAGACGGAAACGCCACTGTCCGGTCAAAATACTACAATCTAGCATTGCACCTAGCATTGCACTCTACAACCTAGCAAAAGCTATTAAATATGTGTTTTAAAATGCAAAAAGCCCATTCCATTTCTAAATATACTGAGCGCCATGGCAAACGCTTTACTCAGTTTTTCGTATAACAAAATGATCCTGTAAACATATCTTATTTATTTTGCTTCTTATTGTGAACAATATTCAGATGGGAACACATCAATAACAACACACGTGTACACTTATGGATGTTTAATCTGTAATCAACGGTACAAAGTCAGAAGGGTCAAAACCAAAGGGACGACACATGTGTCAGTAGCGCGTGTGTCCTCCATTGGCTCACTGGGGCAAAGTGTTCCATTCTTGGACAAGAGCCGCTTCTAAAACAGCAATGGTGTGCATCTGTGGTCTCCGATACAGACGGCGTCCAATCTCATCCCAGACATACTCTATCAGTGCCATGTCTGGAGACTTGGCTGGTCAGTCCAAGACATTGATGTTGTTAGCAACCAGGTAGTCCATACTAAACCGGGCGGTATGCGGACGTGCATTATCCTGTTGGAAGTGCTGAAGTTGTGGGTGCGCTCTGAACATCGGAATAACAATTGGTTGCAAGACATCATCACGATAGGCTACAGTATAAACCCGGCCCCTGCAAATGTGTAGGGCGGTCCGGTGATGAAATGTGAAGCCTCCCCACACTATTAAAGTCCCACCACCCAATCGATTCGTTTCGAAGACGCAGCAGTCTGCAAGACGTCTCCACACACGTTGACGGACATCAACGTGATAAAGATGAAAGTGACTCTCATCACCGAAGAGCACACGTTGCCAGTCTAACCTTCTCCATGTCTGGTGTCCTCGATCCCATATTAAACGCCACTGACGGCGATGATCCCTCAGGATAGTTCCAACATGAGGTTGTCGTGCACGGATTCCTACTTCTCTAAGGCGACGTCTTACGGTGTAAGACTATCTGGTCTTTGTCTTTCGACGACTGCTGCACTTGTTCGAGTCGCTGGGCGGAATCTGTCACGCATATGAGTGACCTGGATGTAGCGGTCTTGAGCCTGGGTTGTAACGCGTTTTGGACCATGATCTTGATCCAGTAACTCGAACACGTTCCACCACAATAGTGGACTGATGACAATTGAAGTGTCTAGCAATAGCACGTGTAGACATACCACCTGGGACATTCCCATGGCTTCATTCCGTTGATTTTTAGTAAGTCTCGGCATCTCTAGCTCGATTCCTTCACACCTCCAACAACAAATTACGACAGATTGACGTTTCACAGTTCATGAACAGTTCATGAACTGCAAATTAAGTTGAAACATGCATTTAAAGGGCTCACACACAATGCTGCACGTGAATATTGGGGTTTTCATGTGCATCTCGCCCAATTTTTTTAGGCACACGGGCCGATATTTTTTTTTTGCGTTTGGGAGCATTGTGTGAAACGATAGTTCATAGTATTACATAATATTATACATACAAAACCACCTAGTAATACAATATTTGAGAAAAGAGTGATGCGTTTCCCATGGCGCTGAGTTAATATAACCACATCTTTAACTATTTATATTGACAATCAATACTGTCTTTATATACGTAATAATATAATACCATTTAACATTTATTTAAGAAGTTTATGAAGCTAAATAAAGTTAGTTCTGTAGTAGTTTTATTTTGATAATAAACTATAGTAAGCTCCAAAAAACTCCAACAATCATGAAATTCATTGGTCCTTGACATTTCTAATCGGCAACCTCGATATAGCTGATGTTTTACCCTACTAGCTAGTCTAGCCATATTCTGGGAATACCTCATTGAACTGGTGACTTACTCAATTCAAATCGAACTTTGTGTAAGAATGGAAGGATACGGAACAGGTAAGGAATGGATGGATAACGGATGGATGGATAAGGATATCAATTAAAATTATTGCTATACTTACCATTTAAGCAAAAGTCTTTAAAATGTTCACTTTGCAAACATAAATATGAAAGAAATAAACTGGGTTGTTCTTCTGCTATTAAATCTTGTGTGGTTGATTCTGAAACTAGGAAAAACAATCAACGGTAAATTAAGGTATCACAAGTGCTCAGCTAGATGAAAGAAATTGTCAAACAGCACTTGTTATGAGAAAGTGTCATGGACGTGTACTTTATCCTTTATCATCAGATGGTGAGATGAGATGGACATTCAAAGTTCGAGATAATGATAGAGACATGTGATATTATAATTAATATTTCGCATCAATGAAATTTAATCACAATGTGATTGTATTGATTCATAATGTAATACTGACGTCAAATGTATTTTTACGCAACCCCACCCCCCCAAAAAAAAGAAATGAAAAAGAAAAAAAAGATACATTCTCTTAGAAAGCTGGCAAACCCCCTCCTGCAACAGAAATTCCCTGACCCACCTCTGTAACCTTGTTAATGCAGGTATACGAGCACTGAGACCTTTCTACAGTCTAACGTAGACAATATTTATAGTAATACCGTCTTAAAATATTCGTAATATTTGCTTGTTAGTTTTTATGCAGCTTTACTGTTCAGAATTCGAACCAGATGTTTTTGGATGCTTACTGAACATTCGGTTTTGCAAGTGACGATTTATATCCTCTGTGTAATTATTCACCCCAGTTTCCAATAGCTTAGAGTTTTACTAAACAGTATATAAAGCATGTGTGTTTGCGTTCTGTTATCTACATTTCCCCGGAAACCACGGTGGTTCAGTAAGTTCAGTCGTTCAGATGGGAAGAGAAACTGCGGCCCCATGTACACATTGGTTTGCACGCAACTGATCCCTGGCAGTTAGAATTCGATGTAAAAGTAGGTCGTAGCGTCACTGTTCGGGCAAAATTTCGCTCATAGCACACTGTATAGTGTATATTCGTCTCATTGCTTTATTAGCTCCGTCTGATCAGAACAACGGGACGTTAAACCCTAGGGTCTGTTAATTTCACTGTCTGCCGTGTTAGAATTGTACTTAGTTAAACGGTTACAGATAATATCTTTATTGCCCTTTTAATGAAGCCTAAACATCTTGCAAGTATCTCCCATCTCGGAAAATAAATTTGACATAATTTGACATGTTAATGACAAATTGTGTTAAACTGAAAACGAGCGGCAATCTACCAGAACAGAATGGGATTCAATCTTACACCCCCCCCCCCATTCTATAGATCGTCATTACCACACCTCTGTCAGACGCCTAGGATGACATCAGTAGCACGCCCTTTTCTTTCATACCATTACCCACCATTTATTATCACAACTTCATCTAGCCAGTCATTCATTATCACAGATTTGCTAATCAAGTCAGAAACATTCAGGTAAATTGATTAGAAATGTCCAGTTTTGATTCACAGCGTATGAATATCCACAACAGACTAAAATTTCGGAAAACGTATAATTGATTTTATGTCTACCTGTTGAATTTACAACATTATACAAAGTTTTATTTCAGTCACACTATTTAAAAATATTGTTATAAATATTTCAAGGCTGCCTATGCTTTCCGTGTAGAATAATATAAAGCGCGAGACCGGGATTATGCTGAGGAAAGAAAGATTGAAGAAACAACCCGAAATGACCCGAGAAAAAGAAAAACCGAGACCTGTAGGCCAAGGTTTTTCCCTCGAGGTTTTTTTTTCTGAAGTCATTCTTCCCAAGCATAACCTAAGTCTGGGACTTTACCTTGCTTATAGACCGTCTAAGTTTAGATGTACGTAAAATCAGAATATCTAAATTCCAGTAAGAAAAACCTTATGTACTGGAAGAATAAGTCGATACAGGTTTAAAGAAAAACTTTTAGAAGAATAACCCCAAATTCCTCTATATATTCAGACAGTAGTTTATTACGGACATAGAACATAGAATATAACCAAAAGATCAAAGAGATTTACCGTCATAGGTTTATAACATATGTTACAACTACTCTTTCTTCAAAGCAATGCGAAAGACAGCCGGCATGAAACGTAGGTCGATGACATTTCATGGTTAATTGGTATTATGAACATTCAATATTTACATTGTCAATAATGTCATTTTATGACGTAACAACCATTCACTCGTTACTGCTGATATCATTCAAGTAATATTTTACGCATCAATGCATCGCGAGCAAACTTCGATAATTGCAATGTATTCATGATACATTTGGTAAATTTTACAGGTAGCGAAAATCGCGATAAAAAATTACTTGCCTCAAACCTCACTTATAAATTCTGTAAATAGGCCAATTAGTACAGTGCCTACCGTTGTTGTATATTCGATAATATCTATCCCATTGTGTGAAGAAAATCTATGAATTAAAACGTCTCTCATTTAAAAAAGAAAGTCAGGGAGTGTAACCCCGAGTCATATAGCGGGAGCTAAAATCTCGCTTTTAGTAGTAAGAAATACGACAAGGTACGAAGAAATATCGACAAGGCGTTAAAAAACTATCAACAACTTTTTATAATTAAATACATTTGTCCATGTGAGAAATAAAAAAAAGGTAAATTTATGATTAGTATTTGGGTGAATCAAGTTAGCTGCTTTGTAGAAAATTGATTAGCAACGGACCAGATTTGATTCGAAAAATGCGAATCTGGTTATCGAGGCTCGTGATCACGGCTCTGTCTTACCATTCCTGTTCACAACTCCATTTACCCATTTATATTCACAGCTTTATTTAGACATTTATTCTCATGGCTCTGTCTAGCCATTTATTATCATAGCGCTATCTTATTCATTGCAACACATTATTCAATACCAATTCCTATAACTGCGCATAATAATACTATTTCAAGACATATGTACTATTTTAAAATGTATTATTAACCGAACATTGTATGGGCCTTTTCGAATCCTATTGAAACACCCAACCGACCTGCGGATCTTTGAACTAATATGCTATTGTTAACATGATGAATATATATGATTATTTTTGAATATCTTTCGGGCTAATGTGGGCCATGTGATATTGCTCTTTATCAAAGGTGTTAAAAAAAACCCACAAACCTACGGAAAATGATCGTTTCAGAGATAGCATTATGTGTAAATTATATCATTTATTATTGCTGTGTGTTTGGATCATCATTATTCTGCTCTTTGTTATAGATGTATTTATGTCACCACCAAAGGGGTTTTGATATAACTGCTTTCGTTCCTTCGGGAAGATATTGTTTAAATCATTAAAACTCGATGCATAATTTTCTAAAGAAAATATAGTCACGTCAATACGAATCAATATGTGTAAAGGTTATGTTAGGGTTCTGGATAATGGAATACCAGACGATCTTGTTTAATTTTGTTTTAGCATACAATGACTCTTTTGTTACTTCGACTTTCTTCCATGCCTAGAGATTCGGGTGTACTTAAGAATAGACATTTTAAATTTGTATACTGAAGTAAAAAAAAAGATCGATAACCGTTTGTAACAATGATTGTCATCTATGATATTAGCTACACAAATTCCTGAAATAAATAGGAAATGGTATCGGGTGTTCTATAAAGAGTAAGCTAGTTACAATTTTGATGTGGTGCAAGGTGGTTGTGGTGGAGTAATTTGAGGCGTTGCGCTTAGGAGCCTAGATCTACCATCTGTACAATGACATTAAATGAAATGGGTATTAATGCCTATAGTTCTACTCCGACTGGGTTTGGGGGGGGGGGGCTAATGGTTAACACGTGCGCGCTATATCAAAAGGTCTGTCATTGGGTCAACTAGCGTTGGTCGCATGTCCAACCTCGTGGGTTTTATTCGGGCCCACCGGTTTCCTCCCATTGCTAAAATGAACCAGTTTGTGTCGAATGGACGTTAAACTCCATTTATCTCTCTCTCCGACTGGGTTAATCATAAACCGGCTATCTGTACAAGCCGCCAGACAAAGATCGTATTTAGATACTACAGTACCCCACATGTATTCCTCTTCGGATTCCCTATGCAACGAACCAACTGTTGAAGACATTGTGTACGTATTTAGAGGTGTAAATTCTCTCTTCGAATGATTCCCCAATTCTTTCATATACCGGAACATAAATATACATTGTCATACAATACTAACAGTCCAGTTACTGCACTTAGTAAGGGATCCTAACTAGTGACTGCCTTCAATGTACAAATTTTGTAATATTTAAGGAAAATCAGATAATAGGATAAAAGTAAATGTTGTATAACACAACACAGTTCTATGGATAACAATCACTATATTATAAACACACGACGTTTCGACAAGAATTCACTGGTCGTTATCAAGCATACAAATTACAAATGTGGAAAGAAAATTGTGACAGTGCTAAATATAGGTACATGGAACAATACTTGGGGAGACGACTACTACCAACAGTTATATGGTCTACCCATGGGCAGCCCATTATCCCCCTTGATAAGTGAAATCTTTATGTCCGCATTCGAAGAAACAGCACTAGAATCTTCCCCTATCAAACCTATATGTTGGTACAGGAAAGTTGATGACGCGTTCGTTGTGATCAAGGAAGATGACGACCTGCAGCCATTCTACAACACATCAACAGTCAACATCGAAGAATACAATTTACTATGGAAACTGAAGAAAAGAACAGCCTCCCGTTTCTGGATATAAACATCACTAACGACGGTGGTAACCTCAAGACATCCATGTTCCGGAAACCGACACATACCGACCAATACACTCATTTCAAATCGAACCAACCTACCAGTAACAAAATATCTACTATTTCCACTCTAACTAGACGTGCAATTAATATCTGTCATGAAGAAACTTACCAGCTGAAATCCAACATCTGAAAACTGTATTTACCACTCTGAACGGATACCCTTAACAAATTGTCAACAGCGTTATCAACAACACCCTACATCAACAGGATAAACCAAATAAACCAAAACCAGATCAACTACCAATAAAAGTATTTATCCCATTTAATGGTAAACTCACATACTAAATCCAACGTTTATTGAAACAGGCTGGAATAGAAACCATATTTACTAAAAATGAAACGATTAAAGATCACCTACGGGCGAATGGCAAACTGAACCCCACATCCCCTGTTCCACCAAAAGGTTGCGTCTATAAAATAGATTGCTCAAGCGGAGAGACCTACGTCGGCGAAACGAAGATCCCTCTGAATATAAGAATAGCTGAACACAAGACTCAGTCTAAAGCTGTCTCGAATAAATCAGCCGTAGCCGCACACCTAAAAGCGAACAGACAACACAGCATTAACTGTTCAGATGTCAAAATTCTAGAGAGAAACCAATCAAACAAGAAGACAAGACGGATACTTGAAAGAAAAAACGGCCTGAGCTCAACCTAGATGTTGGTATCTACCTACCTAAAGCCTATGACCCCTTAATTTTAAGCAATAATTAATTCCAAGAACTGTGTCACATCATAAGAAAAACTATCTCTCTATCATTATATAAAATAAGTTTACAAATAAGCTGTTATGTGTATACCATGTCTCCTGATCCATCAGTTTAACTTTATGTATATTATGTTACACTATTTTTCATGTCAAAATAAGTCCCATATGAATTTCAGAATAATTAATTTGTTTTTTCACCATTTCCATTATGATCTTTGATGTCCAGAGACATATCTTATGGCTCCACCTAGTAGGTTTCACTCTATCAACCATGTTTTCATTAATTCCTCTTTAATCCTTGACCCACTGTTGTTACTACACCATGTAATATCATAATTAATTAATCTAAGTATACTTACTTTGATAACCAATTAAGCTAGGGTTTCATGATTGTTAACTTATGGTTTCCCTTATTATTGTTCCATGTACCTACATATAACACTGTCACTATTTTCTTTCCACATTTGTAATTTGTATGCTTGATAACGACTAGTGAATTCTTGTCGAAACGTGGTGTGTTTATAATATAATGATTGTTTTCCATAGAACTGTGTTGTGTTATATTATGTTCAGTCGCTAAATGCCTTTCAAAGATTGCAAATGTTGTAATTAAAACTGACATGTTGATAGATGAACAATAAAAGATTAAACATTATGAAAAATCAACAAAGACCATAGATGGGATTAATGTCGTTACCTAATGACGGCTTGAAAGGGGTGACAGGTTAACGATTTGCTAGCCAGTTGATCTTAAAATGGTTGATTTAAAACATTAATTCTATAAACGATTGGTAGATTATCACACCATTACATGCATATAAGACACGCTGCCTCGGCGCTTTATGCATAGTTCACGTTTAGGGGCATTCTCTGCTAAAAGTATAAGAAATGTGCCCTTTACCAACACGGATGGGCCGTTGACATGTAATGCAATACTTCGGGCACTTTTGTATGGAAGCCTATAACTACAATTCATAATTTCTACTTTTAGCCCCTTCAAAACACGAAAGTCGAAAAGTAGAAAGTTGAAAAGTAGAAAGTCGCCAAGACGGTATACAAGTCAAAATCAACACGAAAAAAGAAAATTAAGAAATATAGTTATTTTCTAAATTTCTTATTTTCGACTTGCATTTTGGTTTGTATACCGTCTTGGCGACTTTCGACTTTTTGTATTTATTGATGTCAGTAAGAAGGCGAAAGTCGAAAATAGGAAAATAGGAAAAACGAGTTATTTCTTAATTTCCTATTTTCTACTTTTCGACTTAAGTCGCGGAAGTTCTTGTAGTCTCTGCCTTTCAGGTCACATTTGCATGCGCACAATTCCCGTTAACAAAAAACGTCTGTGTGTCTTGCAGGGGCGAAAAGTAGAAATTATGAATGGTAGTAATAGGCTTCCATACTTTTGCCAAAAAGAACGCCCTTTTCAGTAATATCTTGGACCCGTAACGGAGTTGGTGTGAAAATTTAAAACATAATTAAAAACATCGCGTGTCGCAAGCGCGTGACACTAAATACTATAATGTATAGTAAGTGTATTTTGAGAACAAAAACAATTTCCAAGTGCTAATTACAATGGGAAACACCCACAGAACTATTTAAACGATCAAATAGTTGACTTTATTTTTTGAATAACAACTTCTAGTGGATAAAGTAGTTCCCCGGGGGAGTCGTTTCAAACCTCTTTTTATGTTTACCACAAAAGATATTCTTCAACATTTACGCAACAAAATAACGATCGATTAAAACCGGAGTCAAATTACAGCTGCCAATATAATACTAAGATTAAAGGCAACCACATTGATTAAAGGCAACCACATTGGTACTATGCCCAGCATCCTCTTTAAAAAGATTAAATACCTACCAAACCAAACCTAATCACTTTTAACAGGCGATTTTAACTGGTACAAGCGACTGCCATGCAAGATGCGCCCACGATATCCTTGAGAAGGACGAAGAACACCGGAAATCCTAATGACTTCAATGCTTCACACCAAATTTGAAATAAATCCGTTAAAAGCCGTATCCTCTGCCGCTTTGAGAATATTTCTGGCAAAGAGGGGGTAGCTAAGGAATGGAAGGTTGCGATTATAAACTCATATCACTGATCAGAATATAACCACGACAATCCAACATTACACATCAAAATGGTAATCTGACAATACATATCTACATATTACCGTGATAATCTAACATTATACTTCAGCATGTGGTAGTGTAACATTATACATCAACATAATGTGGTGATGTAACATTATACATCAACATGTTGCAATGTAACATTATACCTGAACATGTGGTAATCTAACATTATACATCAAGATGTGGTAATCTAACTTTACACATCAACATGTGGTAATCTAACACTACACATCAACATGTGGTAATCTAACATTATACACCAACATGTGATAATCTAACATTATACATCAACATGTGGTAATCTTACATCATACATGTACATTAACATATTGCCGTGATAATCTAATAAACACCACGAGTCACACTAGTATTATACAACGTTTGGCAAATATTCCCTTATTGTTAGTTCGTTTTTATTTTGAGTGAAGTCTGTATAACTACAGACACAGGATCCTTTCAGTGGATACGCAGTGTACGTTTATTGTTTGTGATGTCTGTATAACTATCCCTTGTCCGAAGATGTTAGGTGCATAATAGTAGGACGTTAAACCCCATTTCATTCATTGTCCATAGATTTGTCTTGTACGGCATAATAGACTCACCACCGTGCAAAAGGCACAAACCTTACACGGTCATTTTGTTAAGTACAGATTAAAAACGAAACTCATTATTACGCGTAAGGATTTGCAGACTGTTTAGTATAAGGCCACATCGAAATTATCTTAAAACATCATTGTTATGGTCATATCACCAAAAAGACAAATATCATATCAAATCGAGAAAGCTAAAATGTTCCACAGACTACAATTTAATTAAACAATTTGATGATGGATAGCAACTCGTACATATTTAATATTGTTCTATATCTGGTTTGTTTATTATATTTTAGAGCATTATATTTCGATAAAGTGCAGTTTAAAGTTAAGTGATTTATATATTAAAAGTTTTTTTGTGGAAATTTAATGAGACACAACCCTTCTTATTGCCATAGGTACTGAATCAATTAAACAAAATATAGTGGAACGATAACCAGTTGTCTAACTAAACGATAAATTGAATCTAGTCAAAATCTAGAGTCATATTTTAAGCTTAATAACTAACACCATTTTATGACATACTACCACTATGGATACCCGAAAGAGTCGAACGTGTGGACGTTTTATTTGATGTATAGACAAGTTAAGATGTAAATGAACATGACATTGGAAGTTAGATTATTATAAATCACTACTTATTTGTACAGTTACACGTCAACGGTCAGTGATGCAGAAGGCATGGTGACAATAAAAGTGTGTATAATTCAGTGTTATTGATGACGACCTTAAAAATGGCTTCCATAAATTGCGCGATGTCTCACACAAAATTTACATTTTCCCACCTTTTTTATATCTTATTTGATAAAAAAACAGAACAGCGAATATATGTAGTTATCATTTAATTGTTATTGATCAGCGGTGGTTTTTAATTAAGCTAACAAAACGAATATCTGTGGCAATAAAAATAAAATAAAACCAAGTACGAACAACCCAAACCATTAGACAAATTAATTCCAAGTCCTTAAACAAACGACATAGGCAAAATAATAGTAGTGTAATCAGGCAAAATAGTGTAATCAGGCAAAATAGTGTAATCAGCATTTGGACTGTTCGCCGTGTACAAAATATACGACAAAGAGTGGTAACAGGTGTCCAGAAGAGTAAGCTTATCCTGCCTGGCGCCACATCCGCCATAGCTGCATCCAAACTATTAGGCGAAATATAGGTAAAATAGCGCGGTTGGCCAATGGACTATCGGTGTGCAAAATGCACGTAATGAACAGTGTTAATATTTGATTTTGTTTATGTTTTGACCCAGTAGGTAGAGTATTAATCAAATAACATATGTTAGCTTCCGTTCGGTTTCAGATTTTAACATTTCTGCACATGTTACTGTATATAATACCAATAAAATCAATTTAATTAAAATCAGAAATGTCAGCCCACAATACAATTACTTATTATTAATGATCTATAATGTTTCTGTTCAATACAGTCTGCTTCTATAGGTAACCCCATTTTTCTAGATGAATATATCAATTAAATTCAACACGTTAATTAGACAATCTACATTACAATCTACGCCAGTTCTTGATATCTCGGGCTACATTTTATTACCTTATATATTGTAGACAACAGCCTCGTATATTAACTTTTTAAATTTAATTAGTGTGTATGTATATTGCTTGCTAGATCAGTACTTGATGTAGAAAGCATTTATAGGGTCCCCACGGACAGTCAACTTGTCCTAAGCAGTATTATGGATTTCAACCAAATTTGGTAGATAAGAGTTGGTGTTGCTTATTAAATTTCTTGTGAGGGTAAGAACACTTTAAATAGGAAAATTAAGAAATTTCGTGCATTTATTCTAAACTGTTCGTTGGATTCCAGCCAAGTTTGCTAGATATACTGATTGGATGTTTTTTATTTACATTTTATCAAATTAAGTTAATTGACCCCATCGGATAGGGCATGGCACCATTCACTTGATTTGGTAGTACATTTATAGCACACACGTAGTACAATGTTCGTGTCCTGTATGTGTTATGGATGGTTGTTAAAACTGGTGTGTTTCCCTCGTACTTATTATTAAAGCTATTGTACACTTAAACAATATTATTATAAGAATGTTGGTTTCGTAGTATAACTACAGTATGTAAAATAAGTTTTTAATAACATTGCCTTGTACCATGGAGAAATGACAGGGGTAGCTTAAAATGAAAACTTTAGACATTTTCTCCCCATTGAAAGATTTAAACAAAAGATAGAGGAAGCATTAATGTTTTCAGAAAACTAAACTGTTCACGTGCTATTGATATTATGGCGCTTATGTTTATTTGCGATATAATTATATCACTTCTATTTGCGATCAAATTATTTCACTTCTATTCATTGCCGATTTATACGATTGTAATTAACTGAATTTTTCAATCTTTGAAAGACGAGTATTGTCATTGAAATTGATATTTATTATATTCCAGCTTCCAGCTGTATTTAACGAGCAACTTTATTTTATCCAGGAATAGGGGTAATTTTACGATGGCGGCTAATTTCTGTCTTATGTAATCAGTCTTTTGCCTCGACATTAATTATAGACAAATGCGAGATATAAAAGTCGCTGTCTACGATTCTGGGTTTGGTGGTTTTATTAAGTAGAAAACTGAAGAAAGTGGGACACCATGTGTGTCATGACTAGCCTATACTACGTCCTATATTTTTAAATTTACGTATGTCCCTCAGTGCATCGCGCCATTAAAAGTAGTCTCGGTCACCCCGAACTCCCTAGTCTTCAACGTACGGAGGGTCTGGGTCGGTTCTCATTTATTGACGAAAATTACTGGATAATCTACCCCATAAAAAACAAACTCACACCCCATAAAAAAACAAACTCACGGTTACGCATGGGCAATGGAACCTATTGGCTAAAGTCTCGAGAAGTGCTAGATCTTATGAAGCCGGGCCGATTTTGCTAGATTCTATTGGCTAAAGTCTAGGTAATTGCTAGATCTTATGAAGCCGGGCCGATTTTGCTATATTCTATAAAGCGAGATTGAAGTATATCCCACAATTCACTGGGCACATAATAGAGACGTTGGAAAAAGCATAAATTGCGATGAAAAATTAGGAAGATTGTGAGAAAATGACCATTTGAATTAAAACCTTTACAAACAAAATTTTAAATATTCTTGAGATGCTTGGACTCAATCAACATGTGCTTTACTGTCAAAGGAACATGCCATTGTTCACATTCTGGTTGATGAAAATGTGTGTTAAAAAAGTATGACCTTTGCGAGAGCGACACAAGACAACTTCATCGCTCCGGCTCGCACGATAGGAGCTTGGCCAGTCTCCTAAGAGAGGCTTGGTGTAATGGAGTTTATTTGTGTCTGCAAGATCCCAAGACTGTTGCCAGTGGCCATATATGAAATTATTAATGATGGATTTAAAATCTTTATATTGTGTTTAAAAAATTCGGATATGGGAAGATCTAAAGCAGACTTGGCAGCCGAGTCTGCTCGATCATTCCCCTTGATATCCATATGACTGGGGAGCCAGCGAAAGCCAGTGTCCTTGCTGATGAACACGTTTGATAGTAGCAGACCATAAATGTCTGCTACTAATGGGGGATCAAGGTGTTTATTGTTAATTGATTAAAGAGAGGACAGAGAATCAGTAAAGATGATATAGTTTGAAGATGTGGAGGACTGGATGAACTCAAGGGCCTGACGAATGGCCTGGAGCTCAGCTGTAAATATTGAAGCAGCAGGTGGAAGACACAGAAATTGTCTCAGATGTTGTCACGGTAGCCGAAGCTACCCGATCACCATCTTTAGAACCATCCGTGTAAATAGGAACATAATCATCACACTTAGACCTTAACTCTATAAAGAGAGATTGGAACACCGTAGAGCTAGTATCTCTCTTTTTTATGTTGAGTAAGATCGTAATCGATCTTTGGTGGAGATATAGCCCACGGCGGAGTCCTAAAGAAAGGGGTATTCGCAATACTGTCAAGGCTGATACCAGCCTCAGACAAAAGGGGTTGAATGCGAATACGAAATGATGGAATGCTTTTAGTCTTGAGCAGATATAAATGCTCATGGCATGGTCTAAATATGGCGTTAAAGGAAATATGATTTGGTGAAATTGTAATTTCGTAGCATACTGCAGGGCCAGTTTATCACGTCTGTTGTGCAGTAAGGGCTCATGCGCCTCGACGTATAAACTGTCCACTGTAGATGTTCGAAATGCTCCTAAACTGATTCTAAGTCCCGGGTTGTGTATGGTGTCAAGCTCTTTGACATAAGACTCGCGGGCAGACCCATGCACAATACACCCATGGTCGAGTTTTGATCTTATAAGTGCTCGACATAATCGGAGCAAGACCTTGCGGTCTGCTCCCCAGTCAGTATTTGGTAGGACTCTCAATATGTTGAGGGCTTTCAGACATTTCTTTTTAAGGTTTTTAATGTGGGGGATAAATGATAATATCAGCCCCAGAAATTGGGTTTCGTCAACAACAGAAAGGCGATTGCCATCCAAATAAAGTTCTGGATGAGGATATGATAATATCAGCCCCAGAAATTTGGTTTCGTCAACAACAGAAAGGCGATTGCCATCCAAATAAAGTTCTGGATGAGGATGCAAACCTCGTTTCTGACAGAAATGCATGCAGACAGTCTTGGATTTCGAAAAACGAAATCCATTTTCGGTTGACCATTGTTGAAGTGAATTCAACTTACGTTCGATTATCCGCATGTCTGCTGAACCATAGCACGTCTGAAAGTCATCAACATAGAGAGCCCCTTTTGTACCTGGTTTAAGGCACGCTGGGTTTGTGTTAATTTTTATCGCAAAAAGAGTAGGAGATAAAATACTTCCCTGTGGAACACCCATTTCCAGAGGAAATGGATCAGAGAATATTGATCCCCGTCGTATGACCTATCTTCCAGGAAATTTTTAACGAAGATAGGTAAGCGACCTCGTAGGCCAATGTTATGAGGGTCGCGCATGATACCATGTTACCATAATATGTAGTATCATATGTTTCCCCAGATCGAAAAATATTGCAACTAAATGTTGCTTCTGGATGAAAGCGTCCCTGGCGAACGTTTCAAATCGAACGAGGTGATCAAGAGTGCTCCTTTGGGACCGAAATCCACATTGGAGGTCGGTTATAAGGTTGTTGGACTCAAGGTACCAGCAAGCCTTCGATTGATCAATCTCTCCATGGTTTTGCAAATACAGCTAGTTAAAGCGATCGGACGATAGTTGGTAGGATTCGTATGGTCTTTACCCTTCTTTAGGGATAGGAATTATTGTGGCTTCATGCCACGAAGGGGGGAAATTCCCATCAACCCAAATCCGGTTAAAAAGATCCAGTAAAATCCGCCACTGTCTTCGATATTACAAGCACAACTTACTGGTCCATTTAAATCAACATTAATGGGTTATCTACCGTGAAAAGCTGTGCTTCTGATCATTTATGCAATATTTCAGACAAAATGAAATTTTTTAAAACTGGCGTGCCAGATTACTTTCATATTATGATGGCCACATTCAGAATATATTATCCTGCACTTACAGACAATAACAGAAGCAACTTGACCTACAAGTAAAGAAATCCACTTCATTTGCAAGATAAATACAAAGGCTCGTGCAATATTGCAAATACAACACATGACAACATTTCTGTCCTCCTTTATCAACTTCCAAGTTCAAGGAGAAATGATATCAATGTAAAGATAATAAATTAGTATGCTAGGTAATTGACGCAAATTAAAATGTCATTATAATCATCTACAAGTACATACCTATTTCAGTTCATAAAAAAAAATACACTGAGAAAAACATAGAATGATAAATGGTGTATTTTGTACGTAGTCTAATATAGCGTATTTAGGATAAACAGGCATCATTTGTAAGGATTTATGAAGGTAATTAAAGATAGCAAGGTGGTTTTTTATGTGAAATAGGACGTCATGAATTGAATCTAGGGCGCCATCTTTACGCGTCTATACTAATTCATATATTTACCTTTTTTATTGTCACAACCTATGACACTATTTATTGTTTACAACTCGTACAAAACATTTATGTATTATGTAAGATTTAGATAACCAGCTGGTCGTTCTCGATATAACTTTCTAGTGTGGTTTCCTCTTGTCAGTGATGCAGGCGGACGGCCTGACAAGGACAGCTGCCTAGTCGTTCGGAAGGGACGAAAAACCGAGGTCCCGTGTACACATTGGCGAGCACGTAAAATATCTCTTAGCAGTTGGAATTCAGTTGCTGCCCGGCAAAAATTTCCCTCGTAGCACACTGTATAGCGTATGCTTGTCCTCAATTAGCCCAGGTTAGGTGCAGAAGCGTAGGACGTTAAACCCCATTAATTCTCGCTATAACAGTTTAAAAATAGATAGCGAAAAGAAGATATTGAAAATTTCATACAAATTACTTTATTCTGGACAAAGTTATCCTTTATAGTTTCTCATCGTCAATGGTGAGGTTGTTCGGGTGGGACAAAAATCGAGGTCCCGCGTACACGTTGGCGATCACGTAAATGCACAAGAGTAGGGCCTAGCGCCTCTTTCTGAGGATATTGCGCCTCCCCACCCCCTACCCTCCCTCGTAGCACACAGCACGACGTATGCCTGTCTTCATTAGCTCAATGCAGAAATGTTGAACGTTAAACCCAATTTAATGTAATTTCACAATGAAGGCCTACAATAACTAAATACTCGCGTTAAATGTCGGGTATTAAAACCATGGCTGTTAAATATATTAAAGTGCAGCTTTTTTTATCTATACGATGGTTAAAGTCGCATGTTAACAAGGTAGAAAATAAATTAACTAAAAAGACGTGTGGCCCTTTACAGGCAACACTAATGTGTTTTCTTTTTTTATATCTATAAAAATAGAACTTCGCCTCAAAATATATGTTTCATTCTAAAGCATCCAGTTAAACTAACGTTAATCATTTTCGACTTCTTCTACGGATCATTGACGTAGTTTGGTTTTGACGTCACTTCGTTGAGCTGAAGTGAAAGCTCACATCTTCGCCTGTGGTATAATATTACTATTAAATAGTAAAAAATCTAAAATTATCAAAACAAGATGCCCATAAGCCAGTATACATTTGGCTCTTCTCTAGGGCGACATGCGGAAAGAATTAATTGTAGACTTCCTGGAAGCAAACGAGTGTGATATTCTTACATAGTTACAACAACTTTTGCTTTCTCGGTATCCCCAGTGAGGGAGCGACTTCGGCCGAATCAGCATGATATTTTACAAAATACTAGTGTTTTGTATGTTGACTTCCAACTCCTGAGGAAAATGTTATTGTTCTGTGCACTGCTTCATTTACATATTTTGTTAAGATTTTGTTACTTTGGTTTAAATGTTTTGTTGTTACTTTGTTTGTAAAGGTTTGCTGTTACTTTGTTTGTAAAGGTTTTGTTGTTACTTTGGTTGTAAAGACCAGTTTGGTACTTTATGAATGTAAGATCATTTTGTTGCGTTATGTTTATAAAGATCATTTTGTTACTTTATGCAAGTAAAGATCATTTTGTTACTTTATGTATGTACATATCATTTTGTTACATGTTTATAAAGATCAGTTTGGTACTTTATGTAAAGATTGTTTTGTTACGTTATGTTTATAAAGATCATTTTGCTACGTTATGTTTATAAAGATCATTTTGTTACATTATTTATAAAGATCATTTTGTTACGTTATGTGTATAAAGATCATTTTGTTACGTTATGTGTATAAAGATCATTGTGTTACATGTATGTTATATTTGTAAAGATCATTTTGTTACGTTATGTTTGTAAATATTGTTTCGTTACCTTATGTTTAAAAAAGGTCATTTTGTTACTTTATATATGTAAATATTGTTTCGTTACCTTATGTTTAAAAAAAGGTCATTTTGTTACTTTATATATGTAAAGATCATTTTGTTACGTTATGTTTATAAGGATAGGGGGTTGGGATGGCCATGTGGTCTAGAGTGCCGCGTTCGACCTCTAGCTGGCCGATCACCTCTGGCTTGCGGTTGTGGTTTCTAGCCCTGGTGTGAGCGTATGTCGCATGGAGATATGGGCGCCTTCTCAACCTCGTGGGTTTCCTCCGGGCACTCCGGTTTCTTCCCACTGCTAAAGACCCATACGCGCAAGCGAATTATTGAAATAAAATTAAACCATATGTTAGTCCCAAAATCACCTAGTTGTGTTGAGTGGACGTTAAACCCCATTTCTCCCTCTTTCTCTTATAAGGATAATTTTGTTTTGTTACGTTATGTATTTAAAGATATTTTTTTTACTCTATGCATCTAAAGATCATTGATCATTTTGTTACGTTATGTTTGTAAAGATAATTTTGTTTTGTTACTTTACGTGTGTGAATGGCTCGCGACGCATTTTATAATATAATTTTGTTACGTTATGTTTATAAAGATAATTTTGTTACGTTATGTTTATAAAGATCATTTGGTTACGCTATGTTTATAAAGATCATTTCTTTACGTTATGTTTATAAAGATCATTTCTTTACGTTATGTTTATAAAGATCATTTTGTTACGTTATGTATGTAAAGATAATTTGGTTACTCTATGCATGTAAAGATCATTGATCATTTTGATCATCGTTATGTTTGTAAAGATCACTTTGTTACGTTATGTTTGTAAAGATCATTTTGCCTTGTTACTTTACGTTTGTGAACTGCTCACAACGCATTAAGTCATGCTATATAATTTATAAAAACTGATTTACATTCAGCCGTTTCTGTTTTAGGCGAAATACGCGAAGATTTTAAATTGAATGGCAGTTTATGGCGTCTAGTTATTCCAGTTTACACCGGTAATTTCCCCGAGGTTTATGTTTAGTCTCGTTCATCGAATCGCTTTATTACAAATGACACACGAAAGCATTCTGGCACGCGATTCATGTGCCAATTTCAAAATTTCAATTTGTCTTAAATATTGGATATCAGAAGGCCATCTTTTCACGCATAACACCATCAATGTTGATTTAAATGGACCAATAAGACGTGTTTGAAATGTCGAAGACTGGGGATAATATTGAGTTAGCGACTAACCACCTTTAAATCTTCCAATTTTAATCGACACGTATCGAGAATAATTTTAGTACATTTTAAAGTTTAAAATAGCACATTTCACCGAACTGTCTTTTGAATAGCATGCACCTGCCATAGAATCATTTCCCCAAAACATATGTTAAAATTGACCCATTGAAAGGTCAGGGAAACATTGAAACATAATATTAATCTCTGAAACCTCCTGCAACTGTCCGTTAACATTAGAATGTCAGCGACACATTGTGATATAATGATCTGGTGAAACGAATTGCAGTTGCCCTTTAACATTAGGCTGAAAGACGCCGAACTTTAATTTGTGTTATTTCTTAATGCTAATAAAACAACAATGACAGTAAGATGAATGTCAATTTATCAAAATACAATCTTAGAAAATAACAACAACTTTTTCGCACAATGCTCGAAATATTAGAGCCATGTTGCAGTAATAATAGCCGATCACGATTATGATATCGATTAAGAGTAATATACACGCTAATTATCGATTAATAGCCTACTAATGAATTCTAACATCGTAGATACAGCACTCCAATATCTCAGTTCCACTGTGTTAATATCAAACACGGTAACGACATATCTCAATAGTCCTTCATGTCCGTAATAAGCCACGCAATGGATCAGTTTACTAATTTGGTCTTTTTTCCACCATTAAACCCAAAGGGAGAACATAAATGAAGATACGGCCCCCTCTTTTCACTATCGATCTTCAGTGTTTACTTTCGCTTAATTCCGAATACGTGCCGAAAGTTCTAAATTCAGTTTTCATTCACTAAAAATAATTTATTCTGTTATTGGAAATACGCATTTTATTATACTATTTTAATGCGTTCTGCGATGACAAAAGCTAACCTACCCTACATAACATTTGCCTTGCATTTTCATTTTTTTTAGTCTCGAAATTCATGAGCAAAAGAGAGAGAGAGCGAGAGAGAGAGAGAGAGAGAGAGAGAGAGAGAGGGGGGTGTCCACTCGTCACCAACTAGGTCATTTCGGGACTTACACATGATTCAATTTTTTTCTTCAAAAATTCGCTTGAGCGTAGGGGTTTTACAGAGGGAGAGAACCGGAGAAAAACCACGAGGTTGGCCACGCGACTCTATTTCTTGTCACGTACATCCGAGGAATCGAAACCCCGTCAATGACCCAATTACAGACCTTATGATACAACCCATTCGCACAAAGCATTCGGCCATCCAATTTCCTCATAACGGCTCCGTCTTCGATGACTGTAAACGATTGATTGGAATTCGAGTCAGCCACCCTAATCAGGCTATATTAGACTACTTTGAAGTTGCCTTGTTCACCGGCTGAAAGAACAGGAAAACGCGTTTGCGACAGTTAAATTTTCAAAATGTTCTCATAACGGTCCGATCTTCGAGGACTTTAATTGGCATTCGAGTCAGCCACCTTAATTAGGCCACATTCAGTGTATACTTTGTCAACCAAAAGTACACACACACAGTGGTTTACTTATTTCGTCTAATTAGTAAAATGATATGTTCCTGATCAGAGATAATAATTGTGTAGCAATAGTATTTTCAGTAAACCGAAAGGTTGAAATATTTCTAGCCGAATGTTGATAGTCTGGTTGACAAGGTTAACTTTTTATTATTGTATACCATATTTTATTCTAATTGTGCAATGTTCTTATTATTGAGGTGTTTTATATTTTATACTTTTACTATAATGTAATAGCGCCATAGAGCAATCTAAGTATTGGATTATAGGCGCTCTATAAATAAATTATTATTAAATTATTATTATTATACACTGAATGTGGGTGTGGCATGTCTCTTTTTTTATACGTCGTACAATCGCCATACTTGTTCTATCAAATTGAAACAAGTATGGCGGTTATTGTTTTTAATTTAATTATTTCTGTAGTTTTGTAATCGGAGTTCAGCTTTAAAACGAGAATTTCATATTTTCTAAGAAAGTAAAAACATAATTATTATTTCTTTGTCTTTTGCTCAATAGGTTGTCAACTCACTATTAGTAATATACGACCATTGGCATTATTTCCCACCCTTAAAATCACTGACACAGGAAATGATAACACAAGTGACTCCCTTGTTTCCCCATTCACTCCATGCATAAGCTATATTCAAACGTTGGAATTTGGAGTTGAAAATGATATTTTTGCCAATTTCTCAGCTGGCTATAGTGAATTATAGGATTAATAGGATTTTTCTTTAACAAGGTAGGACTGTGTATGGATACCATCTATTTTAAGGCCTTATTTTAATAAATTTTAAAAATATAACTTTAAGATATGAAATTTTGGTGGATGGGAAGGGGGGGGGACTTTCGGAAATACATAATAGCAGTTAACAGCAGCTATGCTTTTATAGCAATAAATTATAACTGTTTTTAAGATCGTTTGTGATAGTAGCAATGTATCAATAATAGAACAATGTTAATTTCACTTCATTTGTATTACTTCACCCTTCAATTACTAAACAAATCATGTGATTATGAAGGCATGGTGCCGAATGTTTTGAATAGTGGAAGGGGTAACGTCCATTCGACACACACAAGGTCATGTTGGGACTAACATGGGGTTCAATTTTAATTCAATTATAAGCTTGCACGTAGGGTCTTTAGCTGTGAGAGGAAACATACGGGCGAGCCTACTCCCTGTCAAGCTACTAGACTCAATGGTAGACCTAGATTAAAGGGACTGTCTCGAATAGAACAGAGCCTCAAAAATAAAAGTCCGAGTACGTATGAAATTTAAACGCAAAAATATAGAAGAATGGTGTATGTACCCTGACTCAAAATTTCAGCTTAAAGGACCTAAGTCCGTAACTCAAAATCCTCCAAAACCGTCGACATCGAAAACACGAATTATTGGTCAATTTAAATCAACATTGCTGATGTAAACTTACCGGGAAAAGATGAGCTTCTGATATCCGATATTTAAGAAAAAATATTTTTTTAACATTGGTACACGAATCGTGTACCATAATGCGCTTCAGCTCCAGTTGTATCGAGAGACTCGAGGGACGAGGCTAGACACATTGCAATAAGTCAGACGGAGTTAGTAGACTGGAATAACTAGACACTCGACTTTTGCACATGATTGACGTTGCTGGCTTATTTCGCCAAACATAACTGATTTGAAATTTGAGTAAACACGGAAACCATTGAATGTAAATCAGTTTATATACATTCATATTACAGTATTATATGCGTTGCGAACCACTTTTATGAATTTCTAGGCTCCAAATGTTAGCGATTTAGCTCCTTTAAAATATTGAGTCGTTTGGACGTGAGCGTTAAAACAGCTTATCCGAGCACGTAGCCCTTTTAAGATTTCGGGTCAATTCTTTCGTTGGGTGACCCAATAATCGATTCCCGTTCCTTTAGAGGTCTACACGGTGAATGGTCCATGTTCTGTATTTGATAACAAAAGGTAAATTTCACCGACACATTATTTTTATAAAATAAAAGTCTGGTTTTATCAAATCACCGCATAATACAGTTTGGGACAACTGATTCCATTTAAAGATGAAAACTGGTGGGTTTAATTTGTATGACAACGTATCACATTATATTGAGTAAGTTGCTCAGCCCTAAGGAAGGGGATCCTAATTGATTTTAACACAAAATTAAGCAGTTGTATTCTCAAAAACATTATCGGGATTTACCCTTTAAAGTCAGAATATTAGAAGTATTGTGTTTTTATAAAACGACACAGTGAAGGTACGATCTGGTTGACAGCATTTATGCTGGAATTGTTTTTTGGTTTTGTTTTTTTGGTTTATTTAAATATAATTTAGCACGTCCGTTACATCATCAGATGGAAAGAAATGAAAAGGAATGGAGTTTAACGTCCTACTGTTCTGCATCGACTGGGCGGGTACATCCGATGTTTGATTGCTGTCCGATTCTATCAGATTCTAAGAGGAACGGATTATTGTTTTCAGGTTTATGACGAAAACCCGAGTTTATTAGTTCCCCGAAAGTTGTTAAACAAGAAGAGTATAGCGGACCATATTACTATTTGTAATCTCAGTCGTTTTATGACCAATTCTTGTTAATTGTTTGTGGTAGCTACACGATATTCATTAGAACTACGAAAGAGCAGTCAGAATATTTACAGCTATTAGTTACAGCTATCGCTTGTAGCTATGAAGTAATTGGCATAAATTCACCTAATTGAGAAGTCGTATGACTCGGGTGATGTTTATGTCTGACAGCCCCGTTTAATAAAGCATACGGAAACGTCCTGCGGGACTTGGATTTACTCGATCGACACTTAGTAACACACGCGCAACTTAACAATACATGACAATAATTAAACACTTGTACACCCACTAACAAATCACATTATAATATTCATACACCCCGCTTAATACAGAAATATCCACGATTAAAAATACAATGCTTAATATGAATAACTGTCTCCCATATCGTTCTCTTTTACATAACAATAAAACGAACATAACGATGACGATATCTGAATCATCAGGGCTACGTCGTTTAAGCGGAGAAAGGTTTTTGGTGTGGCGTAGATATTTTTTAAAAATGCAATGATGGGGGCGGGTGAACGAGGATTTAATGCCAGATCGCCTGTTTCAAACTCGGCGACAACCCGCATGAAGGAATTAATTCTAGGCTTTATGACTATATTATATACCTTAAATAGATCTACTATTCTATCTAAATTTAGTAATGTACTTGCTTATTTCTGAATGTTATACTATTCATATCCAGCAGGCCATCAGCCCTTGGGGAGTACAAAAAATTAGCAGGAGCTGACGTACTCACACCATAAGATGATATAATACTAACTCAAAAATAGCACATGAACATATTCTAAAAGCGAAGAGGCAAGGCATATCTTTTTTAATAGCAGCACTGACGCTCGTATTAATTAAACTAGCGCTGCTATTTTATCTGCAATGGATCTAACATAAAAAAAAATGCCTTAAGTGATGGTCTCTCTTATTGCAAATGTAGGCTATTTCTTGCTACTAGATGAATGGGCTACCAATTTATTGACATATGATAGGAGTTTATTGATGATAGACTTATACATATTATTCAAATGAGTAGTTAATACCCGTCTTATGAAGTTATGGCTTCGATTGAACTAATCACTAGACAGACTGTTCTTTCATTGAATTATACCTATATGTCAACTACATTTATATTTCCTATACTTACATAAGACATAGTATTAAATCATTCAGACAGACCATGCACGTTTACAGGAGAAACATACCATATTTGTTCTAACTCTGCCCACATATATACCTATTTTAATGCTTACAAATTTGAAATATAACGGTTCCACGTAGCGAAATAGCTCTCAAATACCATCAATGGTAAAGAGGTATCGACATTTTCGATATCTACCTTAGTCGGTAAAACAAAAAAAAATCAATCTAGGGAAATAAAGAGGGCCTGAATCTGCGCAATAGAGGTTAGCATTTTGATAAACAATTTAAATTATTTCACATGGAATTGGAATAGCACTTGCCTTTCATATAAATGAAAATAAATATCTGAACAGTGCACCCCTTCCACCACCGCACTCCCCAGAACACCCCAGCTAAAGAAGAAATATATAATTAACACCGTAACATTATTTTCTGAAATTGATTTTAACACGATAGTATAAAAGCTGCAACGAATTTATTAAATGAACGATCCAATGTGTTCAAAAGACTCATTTATAGTATCTTTTTGATGGGCAATTAAGCTGTAACAGTTTAATTTTGGTTCCGCGGTAAGTTCACCTACACAATTGATTTATATCCACTAGGGATCGGTGTTGTACAGTGTTAACTTGGGTTCTGTTTGATATTTATACCATGAGCTATCTGGGCAGTCTTTTAACAAATTGAAATAAAATGGATTTTAACGTCCTATTGTTCTGCTCTTGTCAGTATGTTTCTCACGGGTTTAATTCCCATCCTTTAATACGCCAGGTATCGTTGGGTGATTTTGTCTCAATATATTCTGCCCCGTTATACCCCCATTATAGCAGCTGTGCTGGGTATCATGTACTAGGTAGTACATGCTTATATATACTATTACCGGAACAGTTGATAAAACTTGCCGCATGCAGAGCCCATTTATTGAATCCAAACTCCGTGATGTGTTTATGAACAGTCTGTTGATTAAGTGGTTTCAAACCTGACAAACTAACTTGTATTGTATGTAACTACATTGTAACGGTATTACAAGAGAAACAAAACAAATGTATGGTTATAGCATAATGAGAAAGCGAGCGAAACCATAATGCGCAATATGCATATTGTTGGGGTCTTGGAAAAATAGGTTTTTGCGTACTTTAATTCAGTATACGCATTAAATAAAAAACTTAGTTTACTTCGCATAAAAATATCAATATATTTTTATACCGGCACACCCAATTTATATAAAAAAAAAAACATCGGGTTTTGATCCCATCAAAACAACTAAACACATTGGCAAGTGAAATATAAGGTTGACATAAATAAGGTTCTCCCCGCACAACAGGGTTCCGTTTGTGGGTCATGTGTTATAATAAAATGAAATTGGGTTTAACGTCCTACTGTTCTGCTCCTACTTAACTGGGCTAATGAAGATGGGCATATGCCAAACAGTGTGCTATGAAGGAAATTTTGCCCGGGAGCGGTGCTACGACCAAGTCTTATAACGAATTCCAACTGCCAGCGGATCTTTTAAGTGCATGCCAATGTGTATTGGCCTAAAAAACGCCGTTGGCCGAGGAAGTTCATCGGATTTTTCCGGTGTGGTGTTCTCGTTTGCTTGACAATTGGAATTCGAAATAAGAATAATTAGACCGTTTGGCGAATTCCCGTCTTAATTAGCCTAACCAAAAAGCAGAGCCGTGGGACGTTAAATCCCATTTCATTTCATTTCATTTTATTTCATTTCTGTCACTTCGTTACAAGCGTATACACTTTTATCAATGCAAATGGTTAGACAATCAACTCTATTCCGTCTGTTTGAATTTGATGTGCAATATTGATATGTGTAACATGTACTACGATATATTTGACTGTCAGTACATATGAAATCGTTGGAAGAATATACCTTGGTAGTATTGTCCTGAAACTTGTTTTAAAACATGATTACACTTACGTACTTCTACTTTATATGGACCCTTTACAGTCGCCTATACGATTCACACTTTTAAAATGATTAATAAATATTAGATGGCCGTTTGAATGATATTATATATTAGTTTTAGGTATATCTAGACTTTGGTAGTAAAAACACTAGTTCAGGGATGGTCAACCCATGGCGCATGCCCAAAACGTGGCGCATTGGATTATTAGAAGTGGCGCATTACACCCATGTGATTATATTTTTTATTATTTCCTGTACGGCCTTTAAAGCGAAAATTATCCTCGTGTATATTAATCTTTTATCTAGATAAGGTGCTTTACAATCACACCGTAACACTTCAATACGCGCTTAATACTTATAAATATTTTTTTACATGAAGTAGAAATGATTTGAAATGGATGTTTAACGATATACCTTTCTGCTCCGACTGGGCTAATAAAGACGGACATACGTCATGCAGTGGGCTATAATGGAAATTTTGCCCGGACAGCGGTCCGATACGATCCCTTGCCAGACCCAATAAAATGTCTCAGTCAACACTGGGATTAAACAGGGACTCCCAGGTTAGCGACCCAACGTATTACCCACTGATCCACATGAGCTCCGTATAATAAGTAGACGCGGATACAAGAACTGTATGGCGTAGTTTGAATTCGTGTGTGAACAAATTGATACATGTTACAAAAAAGGTGTGACCTGCCCTAGATGCTGCTAAATTGCTACCTGCTGTAACATATGTTTAATAGGCCACATATTCTAGAAATATATTTGACAGTGTAACTACGAGGCTTTGTCGCGTCTTATGTTTGTAAATAATTTATTATAGTATAATACGAGTTACATGTATAATAGTTTGAAAACTTAATATCTAAAAAGAAGATTAATATTTGAGACTGTCTATTGACAAATGGAATGGGGTTTAACTTTCTAAATCGGGACGGGAAATTTGACCCGGACATTGTGCTGCAGCCTTCTCTTATTTCGAATTCCGACTATCAGGGTTTTTTATGTGTACACGGGATATAAGTTTTTCTTACCACCCGAACGACTAGACGCGGTTTCTTGCCAAACTCTCCACATAGCACCACTGACAAGGGGAAACCATGCATAAAATCCCGGGAACTTTCTCGCTCATAACAGTCTAAACATTAGACCGCCATTCTTTTGTACGACATTATTGTGAAGATAAAAGTCACAGTTTTGGGTTAAGAAAAAATATGCCCGCAAACAAACCGATATCATGTTGTTTAGTAACTGTAATAGGTGCTTATGAAAATCAGAAAATAAAAAGGTTAGCTCCGGGGAAGGGATTAAATGTCAGTATGTGATAACTAGCTTAAATTGTCAGTATTAAAATGGCTATAGCACATTATATTATGTCAATTATTTTACATATCAAATACAATACATAATTATTATTTTGTGAAATTACATGATAAAAAAAACAAACCCGAGATTAGATATTTTCAATATCAAAACAGTCCAGCTAAAAAAGGGATAATTACTAACCTTTGATATTTAGAGCAAATAACACAACTACCATGACTTTTTTGAGCATCACTACTTTCATTTTTATCTGTGAAGTTACAATCAGGTTCCGAAAACACTTAAAACGAAAAAATGGTCTTTGAAGAAATAAAGTTTGTAAACGTCAGTAACCGGTACTAAATGTTCGTTGGTACTCGTGATCTGGACTTTGTGTTGTTTTCGGTGGCACAATGGTTACTGGAGTTACTAAGTCTAGCGGTGCTACTACTGGATTTGTGCAATAAAAACTGAACAATTTATATCGCTTCTTACGCTCATCAATAATTAATCGTGGCCATTTATAATTTAGTGACGTCAAAAGTTATCAGCATAAATGGTGACCATGTGATGAGAGTTACTGTTGGCGTCTTCTGGATGTTTTTAAAATATAACGAGGATTTCTATTGGTTCTGTGTCACCACCCACTTTATCTAACTTATTGCTTTGCTATTCGTATCGGTATTTAGACTTATCAGTTAATATAATGATCAACTAGGCTGGCAGCTCCCAACAAATAAATCCAATACATTTGGCTAATAATATAATCAATTGCCACGGTTTCGCATGATATCTTTTAATGTTATCAATATTTAACTTTGTTGTTTTCGTATCTATAAACATACAATTTGGCAAATTACAACGGAATTTTAAAAAAAAACCAACACTCAATACTAATTTGTTGTTTGTCAGTGAATTACCAGTGCATTATCTTGATTTGTTGATGTTTGTGATGGTGTGCAATACAAAAGTACACTTAACATTAATTGTTAGCTGTGTGAATTCATGTAAGAATTTGAAATTGTCGATATTTTAAAACAGGCTTCAGTGCAGGGCGGGGAAGGGATACGTGTCCTATATGACACCTCTTCTGGTTTATAGGGTTCACAAATTCAATTGTACTTTTCAATATAACCGATGAACACAGAGAGAGAGTATTTGTGGAAACCTAATACACACCACAGGATAACTGGGCACAGCAAGCAAAACGAGAACAGACATAACGTTTGAGTCAACACATTCCCAGAGCAGCTACACCATAGATCACAGAAACATTAACTACTACTAATTAAAAGTGGTTCATCATTAAAAGGAAGCGAATGGGGGAGGGGGTAATGATTATTTTGATATATATCTTTTTTTAGACTGTCGATTTAATTGTCTCCAATTTTTGTACCAGAGTAACCCTCATTTACATTATTGATATTGCAACAGGCATTTCCCATATATTCTGTTACGTGAAAATTGAATTGTATTCTATGCGCTGAGTTATTTAGTTCCCTAATATTACAGTGACGCTCGTACGGAAATATTAGCATAACTTGGGAAACTTCGTTACGTTCCTGTACAGCCTTTTGGCCCTCTTGCCAGGTCTATCGATACACTGTTAACTTCTACTGTGAATTAACGATTATTATGGAATTGTATATGATATTGAATCTGTTTTGTTTTACGACTTTTTGGACCTATGGTGGTATTGGCCCGCGAAAAAAAGGATATAATATTCATCGGATGATTGGTTCCACGGTGGTTCAGTGAGTAAGACGCCGGCTCGCTAGCCTGGAGATCCCGTGTTCGATCGCTCTGTTGGCCGATAAAGTTCATTGGAATTTTCCGGCGTGGTTCCCCCTTGTCAGTAGTGCAGGACAGAGGGATTGGCAAGTGACAGTGCATATTCTTTCGGATGGGCGTTCGCGTAAAAGAACCATTGATAGTTAAGATTCGGTATAACAGTAGGCCGGCTGCTGTATATCGTATGCCCGTTTTCAGTATCCCAGTCGGAACAAAACAGTAGGGATTTATACCCCATTTCATTTCTTTTTGACGTTAGGCGTTCTCAATGCCGACTCGCCCAATGTATCTGGTGGACGTTATTTCCAACCATACATAACTAATTCGATATTCGTTCATTCCCATTCAGATTGGATGAAATCCGAGGTCCCGTGTACACATTGGCATGCGCGTAATAGAACACTTGATAGTTAAAATTCGATTTAAGAGAAGGACGTTAAACCCTATTTCAATTCATTTCATTCACAAGGATCATCAGGTTTAACATAAACTGCATCAACTCTCATTATAAATCTTTTAATGAATTATGACATTAGTTCATACTTTAAGATAAACCAATACCCAGTTATCTGCCCCTATTTTAAACATACATAATGCAACATCTAAATCTATCTATCACAGGTCTTTCGTTATGATGATCAAGGCTAAGCCGAAAATTCAGTCGCTCAATTCTCGGTTCAGTGTGGATCAATTTGACTGAAAATTTCAGCAAATTCCGTTTACATTATCTAGTTTTAACTATTATAGTTAGAACTGAAAATATATCTTTAATTCTCAGAATGGCTTTGTTCTAATAAAAGTTGAATGTCAAATAGCCCCCAACTAATACGGTAGAATATTTGTTAACTATAAAGTTAAATTTGGTGCAGCATTCTTATTTTGTACATTAAGTTTTATGACGATGACAATCTATGTAATAACCTAAAGCAATATTAACGTTTTAACTAAGAAATTACCGGCGTCTATTTTGATATAAAAAGTATGACAGCTATACAAGAATAGCAAAAAGCGAAAAAAAGAAACCCCACGTTGATCTGGTGTCAGAGAGAAAGGAGACGTGGTCTCGCCCACTTTTATGACATTTTCTTTAATAGTTAGTATTGGGATTAAGATAGTTCTATTATCAATATTTAGCATTTTTTGCAAATCCAGTTCAACAGTGTCAGAGAGAAAGGAGACATGGTCTCGCCCACTTTTATGACATTTCCTTTAATAGTTAGTATTGGGATTAAGATAGTTCTATTATCAATATTTAGCATTTTTTGCAAATCCAGTTCAACAGTTATGGTTATCGACAGTTTTAAGGTACATGACCCTATAGAATAGTGAATAATAATATCCGGATATACATGTACGTTGAGTGTTTTCTCAAACGCAGTTACAGAGTTTTTGCCCGTGGTTTATGTGATTGTTGATGAACGTTTCTTTTACGCTGTATACATGTATATAGTTAAAACTGACTTTTTATCAAATTTCCAGATATAGTTAGTATTAGTGCCAAGATGGCCACTGCCGATTTAAGTGCTTTTTGAAAACACAGCCCCAGAGTTATTGCCAATGACGATGTTTGATAAAGATACACAAAATCACTTATAATCTCAACAATGACTTTGTATATACACGTAGACGTAAAATTTTGGACGCAAACAGATTGTTATCCCACAAAACAATTCAACACGCCCGCAGAATTCGGGAAATTAATTTTTGACCCAAACAAATCAAACATGTCTGGCCATTTTAGGGTTCTCTTAATGTCCTGTCATCGCAGGGCACTCCCCCATTTTTTGTTGTAAAGTAGATCGGCTCTACAAAGAAACAGGTCTCGGTGCTCTATGTTCAATTTTCTAATACTATCTATTACGGCTTTATATAACAAATTAATAATGTAATATGAATAATATTGGTGTTATAAGAAGTTTTTCTGAGATGACTTGATAATACTGTTCCTGGTGGTTGTCTTATTAAAACAAAATGCGTTATAGAGAAAGATTTGGGAAAAGGTGCTTTATTTAAATCCAAGTTAATTGCGATAAAATAATGACTGCTAACACTTCTCATCTGCTTTACCAAAAAACCAAAAAGTTATAAGCCTTTTTGTGAAAGACCTGTACAAAGTCAATGGTTTCTGTTGTCTTTCTACGTAGTCCCCTTCGAGGTGTTGGAAGGTCTAGATGCCGGTCAGGAGAAATTTTCTTCAGCCACCCCCAAAAAGTAGTTCTTTACAAGGAAAATGTCTGAATTTTGGATTCTGGTTGAGAGTGATAAATTCAGGTCTCGTCCATGGTTTAAATCTGGCCAAAAATATTAGGAACTGCTTCAAAATCAAAACGGCGCAGATTGTCACGGGACATAAGAAATCTGACATGTTGCTGATACACAGTCAATGTTTTCTCGCATGGTTTCTGTTGATGGCCTTCCAGGACGCGGGTCATTGTCAATTCCGCATCCCTCTTTTTTTACTGCACATGGAAAAGGAAGGGGCGTCATCCCCTGAAGTGGATATCATGTCGACATAAATTTGTGTCGGGGTTATTCTTTGGTCCTTTCAGTTGCAGTTGCTTAATGACTGCCCTATAGCCAGTTCGGCCTATCTGGTGATTTCAGATTCAGTTAGCCCTCGTACGTTTGTATTTAAACGCCACCCGTGCAGAGAATGGACATATCTTTGCAGAACGTTTGTCCTTCTGTGTTTCATTACATTTTAGAATCATTTATATGCGTGTCAGTGATTTTTATACACCAGTCGCCTGTTGATAAGCTGCATAATTATATTTATTTCAGATAATCCTATATGGTAGAGCATGAGCATATTATTCTGAGATGAATTAAACTGCGAAGAATAAATACACTTTTTTTAGCAATCGTAATCCTATAAGACCCATCGAATCATCGAAATTTTAGGGATTGTAGAGCAAAGCATTTTGCACGGGTGTTCGCGGAACTATGCACAGACTCGTCATTTAGATATTGACAACTTCATTAATACACTTAAAGTAAATACACTTCATTTTAGCAATCGTTATCCAAGAGCCATCGAATCATTGAAATTTTCGGAATGGGAACAGCAAAGCATTTTACACCGGCTTTGGCGGAAGTAGCGAAGACTCGTCAATCATTCCAAAACAAATGTATATCTTTGCAATGGATAGACAGAGCTGTCTTACTACATGTAGAGCATATCAAATTAAAAAGTAGGATTTCCCATTGAAATAAAAGATTGAAACAGATGATAGGAATATAATGAATCTAATAGCGTAGTTGATAAGATATACAACATTCATGCAACATATATCACATCAAGGTAAACATTTTTATTGACTCACTTAAAGAATACAAATGCGACTTTGTATTTTTCTTTACTTTAAATATCTAACTCATTAAAGCTTCGAAACAATTAAAGAGCTTTCCATGACAAGCATGATAAAGATATGTGAACAATTGAAAAAAAAAATCAGTATTGATGAATACACAATGTTGGAGTTATGTTTGATGCGCAATTTCAGTAGCATTGCATTATATTATTTGTAATACAGACACTATATTAGAGTGGAACGTTAAACCTTATTTCATTTCATTTTCGAAATTCCTTATATGCTACGTTTTATCGAGTGTTTAGAAAGAGTGTGTTATGCGTATACGATAACTTAGTAAAAAAATTTAAAATTCCGAAAATAAATAGGTACTCTCGGGACAAGGACCTCTAAATATTGCGTATTCGACTTCTTTTTAAGGATAATTTTGTCATTTTGTTTGAAAAACTTATTGGACTCACGCTTGTGCAGAAATTGATAATTAGCTAAATTATGAGATTATGCCCCACAAGAGATTTTGCTTATATTATCGAAACGCCTTAAAAGTGAAATTTTATCATTAATTAAGCCCTCGATAAACCAGAAATTAACTTATCGTGTCGATTTGGAATAAAACGTTCTTCAAATCATATTGTTTTATTTATAGTTCCTTGGAACAATATGTATGATTATTTAATGTTTGAGAAATTGGCGCTTACACTTTATAAAATGTGACTTTCTGAAATAAAAACTGGTTGTGTTTTATTACGCTAGTTTCTGTATTTGAGAAGCAAATGGGAATAATATAATATAAAAAATATATAAAAATGTATAAATAAATGTCCAAAAGCAATTATTTGTCTATTTTGACTACTATGGAGGTGACGACATCATTTGGTGTTTTCAATGCAATCTCTCGACTGTTGTGAAGTAGTGTCTAGTCTCCCGGCGTCGGGTTTCACTCGACTTTATTCACAGTAGATCTGTATTCCATGGATGAACATTCCAGCTCTGTAAAATTAAAGGTTTGTATATTTATTAATCGAAGTACATGACGTATATATTTAGTTAGTCAACATTTTCAGGAACATAATGTATACTCGGCGTTATATACATATATCAATGCGATTGCAAATAATATCAGATGTCCCATAACAAATTAAGGGTGTATTTTTGGCGTTTGGGGGAGGGAAGGGCTCGTTGGGAATGAAAATAACACGAATTATAGTTGTAGTTTTCTCTTTTTGTTGGGTAAAATCCAAGTTAGTGAAAAGCATAATAGACAATATGTCACCAAGTTTAACTGGAAATTGTCTGGTCTGTATCGCGACCCACTTTTCTACATCGAGTGGGCTAATGAAGGCGGGTATACACCATGCACTGTTCTATGGGAGGATTTTTGCCTGGACATCGGGTCTACGGCCTATAGACTCGCTATTGTTCTGCCCCCCGCCCCGCATCACTGACAATGGGAAGCCCAGTCGGAAAATCTCTATAGGAGCATTCTCGGCAAACCCGGTAGTCAACCCGAAACATCCAGGGATGGGCGGATAAATACAAGAAACCAAGTTGGGGAGGGAAGTGGGGGGATGTCAGATTTTACTCTAGTATAATTTACTTTTGCAGCTAATTGTCGAAATCAATAGTGATTTTTATCGTTAAGATCCTCTACTCCTAGGGTACTCCTTGAATAGAAGACGGTTTCCACACAAAAGACCACAAGCGAGTGTGACACATCAGATATAATACAATAATATTAAAAGTAGTATTATGTATGTTGAAAAGGCCTAAAAAGACACATACATATCTGAACCAAAATCACATACAAACTCCAATTAATAAATAAGAAATAGTGTGGATTTTCAGTCGTGTCCGATTCTGTAAGAATCATGTGCTATCTGAAAGCAAAGCTGTAAAAGAGGAAGCGTGTGCCAAAAGCACCACATACCTACTATATTAGGTAAACTAAGAAACAGTATCAAGTAAATTGATCTACGAAAATAGAAGTTATGACTGATATAGCTCTGCATATGCAATGTACCATTATGAGTTAGATAACTATCAGTCGTCTCCGATAAATTGAATATTCGGGGGGCTGAATGGTTAGTGTGTGCGCGCTGTATCAATCATAAAGCCTGCCATTGAGTCAACTGGCATGGTTTCGAATCCCCGGTGTGGCAAGGAGTAGGGTCGCCTGTCCAACCTCATGGGTTTTCTCCGGGTTTCCCGGTTTTCTCCCATTGCTAAAGACCTCTACGAACAAGGGAGTTATTGAAAAACAATTTTTTTTTAAAACATATGTTAGTCCCGAAATGACCTAGTTTGTGTCGAGTAGACCTTAAACCCCACCCCTCTCTTTTCCCCTCTCTCTCTCTCTCTCTCTCTCTCTCTCTCTCTCTCTCTCTCTCTCTCTCTCCCTAGTCGTTCGGAAAGGGCGAAAAACTGAGGTCCTGTGTACACATTAGAGTGCACGTAAAGATCCCTTGGCAGTTGGGATTCGATATAAGATTAGGCCGTAGCGCCGCTGCCCGGGCAAAATTTCCCTCATAGCCCACTGTGTGGCGCATGCCCGTCTTCCATTAGCCCATGTTAGGTGCATAATAGTAGGACGTTTAACCCCATTTCATTCATTCATTCTCTCTCTCTCATCAATAATTTTGTGCGCAATGACTGAGTGATAGCTGATCAAAATCTGTTTTAGATTTTATATAATGTATGTGTGTTAACAGTAAGATTTAACGAAGGTACCAGATATCATACATTACATCTTTTATTTGGGATCATATTAATTGGATTTTACCTAAAGATACATAACGAAAGAGCTAAACCGACACATTTTAGATATTTTTTCTGGCTTCAAATGTTATATAAATTATTATTTAGATACTTAAGCCCATAATCAACTCTCTAGGCCACCGGGTGGCCGAGATATTAAATCGATTAAAACAACAGCGCAATTTAATAATGAAACGTTAAAATGCATAATTTTATTATCGTAACATTGGTCCTTAAAGATACATTATGGGAGATTAGATAAAGAGCTGGCAGTTCCCAATATAATAGTTAAAAATAGATAATGTAAAGGTAATATGCTGAAAAATTCAGTCAAATTGACCCACTATAAACAGAGATTGAAGCGATTGAAATGATCTTCTTGCCTCGATCGTCATTACTAAACTAAAGTCAATACGATGAAACGCATAGTCTCGATTATCTATTTTTTATTTAACTATCAATGGGCGTTAAGCAGCATAAAGGATTCTAATTCGGTCAATGTCGAATGCCAGCGTTGACATCGAGAGTTGGTTATTTTCCGGATAAGTTAATTGATGTCTAAATAATAATTTAGATAAAATTTCGGGCCTAAAGAAAACTACTATAGCAAGAAAGGTCGGGTGATTATCTCAATCTTACGTAATGCATATTTAAAGTCTATTCGAAACCAGTGATGCGGATTATTACAGTGTCTGCTATCATTTGCTTCAATTTCATTCCATTTCTATTCCCTCCATTCGCTGCTATATAATATTGAAATATATTAGCAAGTAATTTCTAAATAATTTTCTTCAGTTGGTAAGTAGAATGCTGGCTGAACTTTGGTGAGAAGAAACGTATTGTTCTACTGGACAGGAAACTCTCCCAGGTGATCAATTCATCTTTTCTACTTGAATCAAATATTCTACATTTAATCGAGGAAACAAGAAAGTTAATTGATAGGACGACATGCGGCTTAATTTCAATTGTACACGGGGCGCGTGTAATTAGAAACACCCGATTTGTCTTTTTGCCGATAATGCCGGTCCTATCATGACTTTATGACTTTAACCATTGTTAGGTCTGTAACAATACATCATAACTTTTGATCTTATTGTCCTACCTATTAATTACATTACCTTCCAATTTCATATGCCATAACAAGAATTTTTGAAGTAAAAAAAAAAACAGGTTTATTTTTTTCCTTGTTGCTGTGTGAGGAAATAACCCACACATTTTATATTAAAGGCGTTGTTGCTCAATTTTACTTCCATGCACGACCAAAGATAAAATATTATACCAAAACTACACAAAACAGTCCGATACAAGCCTGTTAGGCCTACACATGAGGGTGTGTGCCAAAGAAAATAAACATACCCTGACGCGTGGGCTTTTTTTTAATACACTCCCATTTAACGTGGACGAATATTGTCGCCACCGTCGGCCCGTCCACAATTTAATGTATCAACTCTACTGGTCGGAGTTATTTTCGGATTTTTGTTTAAAGGAGCTAAATCGCTAACATTTGGGATCTAGAAATTGACAAAAGAGGGTTGCAACGCATATAATACTATAATATAAATGTATATAAACTGATTTACATTAAATGGTTTCCGTTTTTACTCCAATTTCAAATCAATTATGTTCGGCGAAATAAGCCAATTAGTTTTAATCCAGTGCAAATTTTTAGCGCCTGGTTATTCAAGTCTACATATGCCACGTGATACACGATTCGTGTACCAATGTTAGAAAAATTATTTTATCTTGAATATCGGATAACAGAAGCTCATCTTTTCCCGGTACGATAACATCATCAATGTTGATTTAAATTGACCAATAATTCGTGTTTTCGATGTCGAAGATTTTGGAGGATTTTGAGTTACAGACTTAGGTCCTTTAAATTCGCGATAATTTGTTTATTTGGTAAGAGGAGTGCCCAATACCCAAGAGGACCCGGTTCCCTTACCGTGTTTGTCGAGAAAATTCATTGGAATTTCCGAATCTGTTTCCCCTTGTACAGTCAGAAACAATGTCGGATTGTATGAAACCCCGAGGTCATATATTATGCTTATTTCGGTATATGAGACACGAAGCTGAACTATAAATACCGGATGCATTTTTCTAAGTACATGTAAATATCATATACGGTTGAATAAAGGTCATCTGTTGTATTTGTCTATTAATGGATTATGTCGGTAATGTTCTTTTTTTAATCCTTTCAGGAGAAGGATCATATTATGTCTCTATTCCATAATGATAAATGGATGTTGAACATTTAAATTATAATGAGACGGGTTATATTTCATGGTAAAACCATAATTAACCTACCGTCATGTTAAAATGGGGACAATGGTGGCATCAGCCCTGTGTAGGGACACCAATTAAAAATACAGAATCGCTCTCACAAACCACCGATCGACTCAGTAAGGAGAATGAGTTTTTTACTCCTACAATGAAATGCAATAAAACGAAAAGGGTTTAACGTCCTATTTTTCTGCATCGACTGAATACTATAAGGGTTCTTTTACGTGCAGGCCAATGTGTACACGGTACGCCAGTTTTGTCCCTCCATCCGAAAGACTAGACGCTATTGTTTGGTCTGAAAGGGAGTGGAAAGCACCGAAATCGAACTCGGGACCTCCTGTTCAGCGAAGCCGGGCCTTACTCGCCGAGCTACCTCGGCTTCCGTATACTTGTGATCAGTTAACCCCATTAGGGAGTTCCCCGCCCCTTTTTTATTTTATATAACGTGAGTTTTACTATTCCTTATTAATAATACATTGCCCAATTTGAAGCATTAATCATAATGAGTAGATTAATTCTTAATCGATGTTTACCGTAAATTGATAATGATTGATTAACAAGCTCCACCTATCACGATATTATGTATTGATCATAAAAAGTAAAAAAAAACATTATTTAACATCTTGTCAGGTACAAGTACGTAACAACGTTGTTTCCATGCATCAAAGCCTCGAAAACATATTTATGGATTCTTTTAATATATTATAAAAAAATATATAAGTATTTTAGTGCTCTGACGTCCGTGTATTAAAGCTTTCGTAGATTTGTACGAAAAGATTTGTAAATAATGATATATTATGGTTTTTTAAACTGATAATTCAACATACCCTTTATCAGATCAGATATATTTTTTCCTTTTTTTTAAAAAATAAATAAGAAGAAACAGAAATTAATTCGTATAATATTCAGTATTTTAATGTAGCGCAGATGTGTGGCTGCTCATCAAAATATATTTGTCCACCAGTACATGTCTATTGACCATAACAAAATAACTCTCCGTCGTGAAGTATGGCGGAACGAAAATCCGAAGGATTGTGTACACATTGGTGTGTGCGTAAATGATTCTTCGGTAGTTTAAATAATTATTTCCGTCTCCACTAGCCCAGTCGGAGCGGGATGTTGTACGAATGTACGCGGAACTCAAACGATATGATGACGCTGAAGTGATCCTTTTGTGGCCTGACTCCATAGTCCATATGTATAATTGCTAGTTATCGCCCCTTTAGTGGTGAGCTTTTTGACTTCAAACTTTTAAAAAAATGCGACTACCGTGTCATTTCTTTTTTTACCCACAGGTCACAGTACTTGTTTTTGATATATGTTTGGAAGTTGGGACTTCTTTGTTCATTCACAAGACGAAAGTAGTGTCAGTGGATATTAATTATTTGGGTTTCTAATAGTCTGTATATGGATTCAAAAGTGCATGTTAGCTAAAACAAACCAAACTAATTGGCTGAGGGGTTTTGATTAGATGATACTTTTGGGCAGTATGCCCCAAATAATTCGCTATACGTTTGGATTAGGACTACAAATGCAGTTCTTTATTTACAGCAATTCCCCCTTTCCTCCTTATCCACCCCCTTTGCATACAATTGTTGTCTACTTTTTTTTTTATCTAGAATCGAAGACGAGTGTTTGGATTTAAATGTTCCGCCAGGTTCTATATGATTTGAATGCTTATGTCAACTCCCATCAATTATTGTTCGTGAGATGTTGTAGATATGAGGATGTTCTAAACATGAGTGCCGAGGGGGCTCTGTTAGTAAGGCGTTGGCTTACTAACATGTAGGGTCCAGTGTTCGATCTCGGTGTTGATCAAGAAAAATCATCGATAATTGTTTCCTTTGGTCGGTGTTGCAGGGCGCAGAAACTGGCAAGGGACACCTTATAGCCGTTCGGAAGGGACGATAAACCAGGGACCCGTTTACATATTTGCTTGCACATAAAATAACCCTTGAAAGTCTAAGTAGGAGTAGACTTCATTGCCGATGTCTGGACAAAATGTATCCCACAGCACACGGTATGGCGTATGCCCGTCTTTATTATCTCAGAACAGAACAGTGGGACAGTAGGATGTTAAATTCCTCTTCGTTTGTTATGGGGTTATGCTGGGAAAAGAAAGACTGAAAAAAATAAAAAGGGTTTTTTTCTGAAATCCTTCGTCCCCAGCATAACTGAAGTCGAGGACTGTTATAAACCATCTACGTAAAATAAGAATATCCCAGAATTTCAGTAAGAAAAACCTTATATCATGTTTTCTTATGGAAAAACAACTTCCCTGGAAGAATAACCCATTACAGGTTTAAAACTTTTAGAAGAATAACCCCAAATTCCTCTCTAAATAGTCAGATAACAAATTATTCCGAGCCTAGAATATACCCGAAAGACCAAAGAGATTTACCGTTATAGGTTTATAAAGGTCAAGAAATGCAATGCTCTGAAGTCAAAAGGGAGAGAATTGTTGTTATCTCCATTCCATACAAAACTAAACACATTCACAATGCCAATGACCCTGCTTGATTTTGTCAATACCGACGCATACCTGCTGATCACAGTTCAGCAGTTTTTGAAGCGGGGTTACTTGATTTCACCGGTTTGGTGACAGCGGCGAACATCGGCGCAAGACAGTGAACATGTCAACGAGACAAAATTCACGTTATTTAGGAATGCCATAATACACTAATTGTAATACAAATGTTTTGAAGTTGAATTTGAGCTTCGTAAAACCAGAAGTTCATTATGTCATTTATTTTTTCTCGGTAATATTACTAACAATAATTGTCTGCCCTATTTGCGGGCACTGTCCATTCATACTTTAGACAATACTGTTTTTAATTAAAACATGTCATGTAACCGGTTTCATATTATAACATTATCTGACGCCATATTGTTTATCATCCGGGTCACTTGATTAGCTCCGATGCGGTAACCTGATCGGCGTACGCCATAGTAGAAACCGGCTCACCTATCGGCGGACAAATCAAACTGGCTAACGTCTACTCGGTTAACTTTCTTTAAAAAATGTGCATCTTTCTATGCTTAGTCGTACGGACCTTTAACACAGATTTGCTCAACTGTAATGTATCAAAATAATTCAACCATTATGATCTCAACAAGTTTGCAAAAAAGTCTCAGATACTGCAATCTGATTAAAATACAGATCCAATTTCGTTTCGTTTTTTATAGTTCAAAATTTCGTTTTTACTTGTCTTTACTACACTTGGGCCTGGAAGACTTGTTTAACTATGGTGTTCTGTTTGAAATGAAGGATCAGCCAATCAAATCGTCTGTCGAATCGAGCGTTTGACCTTATTTGCGCGGAACTGTTGATAGAGATTACCAGCGATAGAAATCAAAACCAAGCAAAAGTACATTTTAAAAAGCATGGCGGTCGCTAATTGGTTAATCGAATGACTGACGTTATCGGGTCAATAGTATAGTCGCATGCTTGGTGTCTGACGCTAATTGGTTAATCGAATGACTGACGTTATAGGGTCAATTATAGTGGCTTGCTTGGTACCTGAACTTCCACTATAACTTGTTAGATCTATATTTTAATTAGATTGCAGATACTGTAAATGTGTACAAAGTTTAAAATACAAAGGCAACACTTTTAAAAAAAATAGTGGTATTTATTTCAATAGGTTTTAGCCCCATTTATCCATAGCTATGCAATCCCATATAGTAGGTATGGAAGAAATCAGGGACCGTGTTTAAAAATTCTTAGAGTTTCCATAACTTTGACTCTAAGACTTCCTAAAACAACATTTAGTTAAAAGTTACTCTCTAGAAATATTTATAAAGGGTCTTAGAGTTACTTTTAACTAAATGTAAGACTTGGGTCCTAACCAAACTAAATCTGTCACAAAAAAAACACGCATGTCCATTCGATATCGTCTTCGGTAATATTACTAATAATAATGTTCTGGTTATTTTGCGTTAACTAACTTATAGTCATACTTTCATGAATACTGTTTTTTTATTAAAACATGTCGTGTACCCGATTTAATATTATAATAATATTCGATACCAATTTTTTTTTGTCAGCCGGGTCACTTGATTTGCTCTGATACGGTAACCAACCTGACTGTCATACGCCATGTAGAAACCGGCTCTCCTATCGGTGGAGAAATCAAGCAGGCCGTCTCTCTCTCTCGAAAAGATAAACAATCCTGAAACGTTCGCTATAGATAAATATCAAATAGCTCTGATCCAGACAGGAATTATAAGGTTGGGGTGTCAATTGGGAGAAAGAGAGCGAGAAATGGGGTTTAACGTCCATTCAACACAACTAGGTAATTTCAGGACTAACATATTATGGTTTAAATTTATGAGTGGGAGGAAAACCGGAGTGCCCGGGGGAAACCCATGAGGTTAAGAAGGCGCCCCTATCTCTATGCCACATACGCTCACACCAGGACTTGAAACCAGAGCCGCAAGCCAGAGGTGGACGGCCAGCCAGAGGTCAAAGCGCGACACTCTAGACCACTACATGTATATATTGCTAGTTCAAATAATCAATCCAGGACTCTTTAATTTACCATTATGTCTATTCGTATGTTAGTCCCGAAATGACATAGTTTGTGTCGAGTGGACGGTAAACCTCATTTTTTCCCCTCTCAAGCTCTGAATGTCCATACCGTATACTAAACTACTTAAATCATTTAGAAACTGATGAAAATGGTTGAGAAATATACTCACTGAAAAGAGTTTGGCAGCGAGTATATTACGTTATCCGCGATCGCGTGTCAGGGGCAATAACTGTGTATCTCATTACTGGATGCAGACCACGATTAATTTCTCCATTGTCTTCAATGTTAATTCTGGCCTCTTTGTCCACCTCCACCTTTTCCCAAAATTTTCGTTGGGCTGAATGCTTTTGCACTAAAATTTGTATGAGGTTGAACTCCAAAGTTTTGAGATACACAAACTTGAAGGAGCATTACTAAAAACATGTATAGTTGCCGTACATATCACCGTAGCCAACTTCATATCCCAGTTATCCTTTCGCCTCAAAATAATGAATATTTACCAAAACCTGACAGAAAATGCTAATTCAAACCCTCTTCGTCCATTCTTGACCAAAAATCAACAAAAACGGCCATGCAAGGGGGGAGAAAAAGAGACAGAGAGGGAATTGCTATAACTAGACGAACTACAATTTGTGAGTACCGCGATGGTGAAAATTAATGGTGGTCTGCCTCCTACTGACCATTGTTTTGTGAAAATCCAATAAAGGTTAATCAGAGACAATACTAGAGTCTATCGTCATCTCAGTGATTACAAATACTGAAAATTTGATGGAGATCGTTTAAGAATTGAATGAGTATAAGGAGTGTTGTAATGTATATATTTATATTTTCGGACGTGACAAGGTAGAGAGACAGATAGAGAAATCAGTTTTAGAATCCACTCGACACAAACTAGGCCATTTAATACAGTTTTTAGTCGTTCGGAAGAGTCAAAAAATCGAGGTCCCTTGTATAGCCGTGCACTCCAAAGAAATCGTGACAGTTGGAATTCTGCCTGGGTGGAATTTCCAATAAAACAAATTTTATAGAGTATGTCCTTCTTCATTAGCCCAGTCGGTACAGAAAAGTGAGGAGCCACGGTGGCTAAGTAAGTTTAACCCTGGCTCCCTAGTCTGGAGTCAACGGGTTCGATTCTGGTGTTGACCGGAGTGGTTTCCATTTGTCAGTGATGCAGGACGAAGGGCCTAGCAAGGAGAGCTGTCTAGTCGTCCGGGTGGAGCGAAAACCCATGGTCCCATGTATACATTGGCGTGTACGTTAAAGATCCCTTGGCAGTTGGAGTCGAAATATACAATAGTAGGTCGTAGCGCCGCTGTCGGGGCAAAATTTTCCTCATAGCACACTGCTATGGGACATTTTTTCAGTTACAACAAGAGTGTTATTGGGCCTTTGACGAAGGATCTCCCATAAACAAGTTCCTTAATGACACAGCTGCAGTCCGTCGACTGGCAAAGTCTTTTACATGTCTTAATATGGAGCGTAATTAACGGTATAACCTGTGCTCATATAATATGTACATAGTTAATTTATAATTGTAAAATGCCAATAGGCCTGTATATGAGTTATTTCTTACAAACCGTAAGTTTGAAATTGTATCGTGTTTTCCTCCATTATTACTTTTATTGTAATCGTTCCTTTTTTATATGCAGATTTTAAGTTAACTGTTTGGATCGAAGAGGTTGCAAGGCGTGACCGAGACAACAAATTCCTACCCTCATTAATAAACAAAACCAAAGCATAAAAAATATTGTGTATTTCGAGATTTATTGAATCCGTATCAACAATAACATACATTTACTTATCCCTTTTCTTTCGTTCTTTTTTTCCGCCCGTTAGAGATTCAGTCTAGGTCACCTGATTCCTCTTGTCGCGGTTGCACTTTTATGTTTAAAGCGATAATTTCAAATTTTCTGTGAAAGTCAAAGCATAATTATTTCTATGTTATTTGCTCAACAGGTTATCAACTCACTATTATGGGCATTTTCCAGCCCTTAAAAATCATTGATTCCGAAAATAATAACACAATTACCTCCCTTGTTTTCATATTGACTACTTGGAATGTCCATCTTCAAACGTTGTAACTTGAATTTGAAAATGATATTTTTGCCAATTTCTTAGCTGTCAATAAGAAATTATAGGATTATTCTTTAACAAGGTAGGACTGTTTATGGATACCATCTTTTTTAAGACTTTATTTTAATCAATTTAAAAAATATAATTAACAAATTTGATAGCTTTAAACCACTGGATGTACGTGCATATCTACTGGTGGCCCTATTCCCCGAATTGCTTTCTTCATATCTAGTTGTCGAGTTACATGAACACTGTCAGCATCATAATCATTCCAAACGCCACCATGTGTAACCATAATGGGAGTATATTTATGTCGCTTTTACCGCATAATATTTGTGAAAATGTTCAAGAAACTAAACTAATTGCGATATACTTTAATATGAAATAATTATATGAGAATAATTTAAAAGTGGTAATGGAAAGAGGATCAAATACAATGTCTATCTGCAATATTGTATTTTAGAAATAGGCCAATTCATTTAAATTAGCAATAACCAATTTCTTATCACTCTTAAATCTGGACGCCACCCGGACGCGTCGAGTGCGTTCTGTTATTTTAAAATGTGTTCTGAAATTCTCTAATGTGTTCTAATATCCATAACTCGAGTGTTCTAAACAGAACAATATGTATTATGAATGTGTTCTAGGTGTTAGACTTAAATTAATGCCAAATGTTTTGGGCACAATTCAATAATATTTCAAAGATACAAATATATTACCCAAAATTATTAATGAAAAATCACGTGGAAATACAATAAAGTGAGTTTGCTTGTTCTAACTTTATTTTGCACTATGAAATGACTTGCAATGTTTCTCTTGAGAAGGGTCTTTTCAGTAAATGATTTTACCTCCCATATGTTATATTTTTATTAAACATTTGCACAATTAATGGAACTTGCAGTTTTAATCATTTGGATAATGTAAGTCCTATTCAGAACACTCGTGTTCTACATTGCACACATGAATCATAGAACACTGTCCGTGAAAGAGAACACTTAATGTTCCACAAAATACGCCCTGACGATCTATCGAGTTCATTTTGAACATGAAGTGTTCTAATCAGAACACGGGGTGTTTTATTTAGAACATACCATGTTCTGTGCAGATGTCAGTTATCTCCCTTATAATTCAATCAAATGACATCATTCATTCTCATTGACGTCATTTGTGATATTGGACGCCATTTTATAACTGCTCTTTTTAAAGTGTAGGCCTACTGTCACTGACGAAGAAAGTAAGAAAGCCACAAAATTCAATTGTAAGTATATCAAAGAATGAATGGAATTGTTTACAAATTGATTGAAATTTTAATTTTGACATAAAATAAAATAATACATAGACCTAATTGCAATGTTCGAACTCAACTCTAGGCTTGATCGCTAGGTTTAGGCCTATGCAGTGGCTGAGTGAGTGGTCCTTATTCATTTTGGTCCGTGTTAGGTCATTTTTACTTTAGTTTCTACCAGACTGATGACCGCTTACTTGTAAATACCTCCTGCCTATATAATAATTGATAATCAATCGTGTGTCTGTTTGGGGGGATTTTTAAAAACGTCATCTTGGTCTGATTCTGAAGCCGGAGCCGGAGGCATTGTTGAGAACGCACAGTGATCTAGGCCTACTAGTGAACACACAATGTTCTCCTGAGAACACGTGGTGTTCTTCTCCCCATTCTGTGAATAAAATATTCTAATTATTATTACTTCGTTGTCAATCAACAACATAAATATGTTTTAACTCCGACTGACAGATAATTAATCACGTTGAATTCCAACTTTTTATTCAGCGTGTGCATCTATATTAATCTGAGACATGATTAAATAAGATATCATGAAAATGATCCGAATTTGTATGCATCTTAAAACTAGGACCATATTCCTTCCTCAACTAAAAAGTCGGTAAATTGTCGGGAGCATTTACACAGAAAACAGAAAAATTGCAATGTAGAAAATGAAACGATGATGAGTTTTTAAATTAAAATGGTCTCCAAAATATGACCCATTGGGAATGGTGAATTAAAATGAGTATATCGAAGCACTACATCTGGGGGAAGGAAATCACGAAGAAGTACAGTATTGAGAATAGAAAAAGAAAGTGATTAAGTTCATTAAGCTTATAAATAAACCAGTTATTCATGGCATTATATGATTGTGATGAAATTAGAGCTGAATATCACTGATCTTATCAATCATTTTCAAGCCTTTTTTTGAATTATCAGAATCTATGCCGAATGAAAATGCAAAGAAGACGTTTCCTTAAAATTCATGTTTCCGTTATTATTATTTTATTTTACTAATTCGTTTCCAAATATGTCTTCAGATTTTACATGTCCAAATTCAAACAAATGTTGGAGTATATTGTCGGCATCCGTGGTTTGGTGAAAATTCGTAAACAATCTAAATTATGGACAGCAGCGATAAGAGCCTTGTGGACTTTCTCCATCCATATTTTCGATCCTAAGTTGCTGCCCTTGCAGTACGGTCCATTATATTACATACAACATTTTATTGAGATCTAAGGAACTGTGAACATTTTATTGACTACATGAAATATCCGTGTCTCTTTGCAGGATGTACGAATAGATAAAATTTTGACAACCAAGGAAAAGGAGCCCAGCATAATAATGTCAAAACATCAAATGAGGATATACATGGAATATATTTATTAGTAGATGCAGTCAAAAATAGTATAAATTTGAAATTGAAACTGATGTGTTGTTAGTTTTTGATTTAGTTTACCCAAGGCTGTATTATTGATGAACAAAATACTCGAGGAAGCAGTACTAGATACAAGACATTTGTAAAGCAATTGCAGCAGGATATGATGAAATATAAGACCTTTTAAATCTATGATGCCCTAAAATGATGGTTCAAAAAACAATGCATGGGTGAACATGCACATTTCTTTTGCATTTTTTTTATCATACCTAATGCATGTTTTTATTCTATAAAATTCTGCTTTTAATCGTAATAAAAATAAATATTGTTGTAATAATATAATTGATAATAAATTAGAATTTGTTCTATTTATATTTTTCATTTTCATGTATTCTTCTATAGAACACTCTCTTACCTTGAACATGTGTCCTGTGTTCTCAGTCTGTTACATTTGAACGCACACTATTTTGGTATTCTCACGGGCTCTTTCAGAACACTTTGACAATGTTCTAAACTAGAACAGTACGTGTTCCAACCTAACACGGTATGTGTTCTAACATAAATCATTACGTGTTCTAACAAAGAACACTATGTGTTCTAACATGAACTCGAAGTGTTCTGCATAGAACACATTCCGAAACGGACGCGTCCCCGGTATTCTCAATCTGTTACATAATTACTGTTCTCAGTAATAGTAAGAAGTTACATGCATTGAAGTAAGAATATTAACATTATGTCGTGAATTCCACATAACACCATACATTCGCTTTGACATGTAATATGTGTAATGAACGTATTTCAATCTCTTAAAATAAGGGTCATTCTTAGAGAATAAAACTGATTAATTTTGTGTTAAAGGTCCTTAAAAACCTCTACCTTAGGGCCGAGCGTTAAAGAGTTGTTTATCCCTTAAAGACATACAATCTTCCATTCCGCACATTCTCATAACATTAGTCAACAATAATTGACGATGCTGGTTCCGGAAATAGAATATTTTGATGAGAGTGATAATATTAAATAAACAAGACAACTACAGTTGAGCTTATACGCCTTTGGAATGAACTCAATGAAGAACGAATGGTTGGACAGGACTCCGTGGAATATGAATGGGCCTTAACAGTCAATTGTATCTTAGAAGGAACGAACTTCCGCGACTTAAACAAAAACACATATTACTAGATCTTTGTTTATCTGAGAAATATCTTTCCCTGTGGTTAGGGTCCGGGTTAGGTTTATGAATTACATGTCGAACGTACAAATTGAAGCTGTAATAACGGTGAATTGTGGCTAGAATTGTGGGTATAAACACGGAAATATATTTCTCAGATAAGCAAAGAATTAGTATCGTGCGACAAAAACTTTCTTTTTCACCATATGCTTGACTAGCGTCTCATTCACGACTGGCTTTTCCTGCCTCATAGGAGAAACGTGTTTTTGATATTCCGTCGTAAACGGATGTAAAGACCCACCAGATAGACAGACAGACAGACAGACAGACACAGAGTTGAACTACTGCAACTACAGGAAATAAACAGCAAGATTAAACAACAATTATGACGAGATCATTGCCTTTAATTCTTTAAAATTACTTCGCTAACAACTGAAACATTTAACGAAATGTGAGACATAGCAACTACTATCTAGGTTCAAGGCACAATGCATAAAAACATGTAATATTATGAACTGGCTTGGGTGTTTTGACATACAAATTAAAAGGGGAAACTTCTTTAATGATTAATACCCAGAGCTATTTTTCTTTAATAAAATCTGAGATTTATCCGGAAAAGGAGTTACAGTGGATAGTATATTAATACTCAATTGAATACATTATTTTTTCTTAATCGTGATAAATATGTTTACGAACACTTCTGGCACGTTTGAAACGAGAAGATTCTAAAAACTATTGATTTTATAAAGTCCAAGAGTAATAAAGATTTATCCTAAATATCTTACATTGTGTTTACCCCAGAGATATATAAACTGTGTAATATTTAAAACGATAAAAAAAATTTAATGTTACAAATAAACCTGTACATTCAAACAACTTATCCATTCACTTGAGTTGATAATTCAGTGTGTAACTGTGTGCTGTGCCCTTTTGTTTGTCGCACTTTCTTTCTACGTCAAAATTTGACGAGCTTTGAATAATAAAGATGATCTTCCTAACTTGTGAGCAGGGTATCATGGAATGTTCAAAAATAACATGCCAAAGTTATGCACAATCAGTTTCTTATGTCCATTGGGTTTGGTGTTTGGTACAGAATGGTTTTAGTATTTTTGAAAGACGTTTCCTGAAATTCGCGTAGCAATGGTCTGGACAAAACTAGGAAATAAAATCAACTTAATAACCATATTTAATATGGATTTGTAGATTTCTGTCTAGCTCTGTCTGCTATGAAAACAATGAGTAATCCTCATCATCCGACAAAACTCGTTCCACGGTGGCAAGACTCCAAAATCTCTCTTTGACGGCACTAGTATAGTATCGTCCATAGAATCATCTGAAAATATAGATAATGGAAAATTAAAGGATGGAGGATACCATGGCGGTATTTAAAATTACAATCCTTTGACTTTGAATCGTGTGGCTTACAAAAAATAGTCTCTGCCATTTATCTTGCCTGATTTATGGGAAGTGAGGGCTATATTTAGACAAGTGAATCTATGCATCGGTATATACATGTTCCTTAAGCAACGACTGTGAGTTTTACAACATCTGACTGTTGCTGGTTAACTACACAATTCCCAACATTATAGCTACGTTATCTGCAGACACGTCAACAGTGGCATCCAATCAGAGATTGTGACATAGCGGACTTTGTAACTCGATTATCACAGGTAGACATTTTAGCTTGAAAGTGATGAGATACTTGGTATTCGCGACGACCAGGGAATCTGATTAGATCACATGCTGGGCTTATACCCAATCAAACTTAGTGCCAAAATATGAGGAGTATTACATGAAGGGCTTGATAAGATGTGCGTAGTTAAAGCGAGATCAAGCTTTTTATCAAAGATGCGGTATATATTGAAACACCAAGAACTGGTAGTTTTTGTATTAAAATATGTTTTTATGTTTTATTTTTAACCAAAAAATATTTTTAAAAAATCTTTAATACGATGTTCATTCAATTTATATTGTATCGAAGAAAGTATGTTGGTTCGTCAAACATTAGGTTCGTCCCCCCCCCACCCTTCCGCCTCACCCCAGCCTCATCCTTGTTGTGTCAGATGGATACAGACGCGGCACAGACGGATGCCGAAGTAACAACTTTTATCATATGTAAAGATAAATTAGAAAGTGGAAGAAATAAAAATGGCGACGATAATGGGGTACGCTGGCATATTTAGTTTTAACTGTTTATACCCCCCACACACACACACACACACACACACACCCTACCCTGGACATAGCTACGTTTCGTCATTTTGTTCCATTTCCCGAATTAACAAATAATGAGGCCATGAAAGATAAAATAGACCGATACGCTTCATGGTGGAAATGGCCTAAAAAACTGTTCCTTTACACATTCAACAACACCGGTTGATAATGGAACAGTTTTACGTAATTTTAAGAGAGCCAAGGGTGAATATGTTTCCCTGATTAAATCCAAGCGATATCATATGAAACATAATACGAACGCCCACTCAAAGACTTCATGTTATCCATACCTGTTAAAAGGTCTTCTTTGGTTGGCTGATCTAATGCTGACGTCAGGTGTGATAGATGACCTTGTTCACTGTATAATTTATCACCATCTTCTAAAGTTTGAAGTATTTTTATCAAAACGAATTTTTTATTTAAACGGTCTCCAGGCTCTATAGAATCGTCTGAAATAGATTTTAAACGTGTTTTATTTGTATTTCAACATGACAAACAAATACCCACTGTAATCAAAAGACCAATGGTTTCGAAGCCTTGAAGACTGTCGAAATGGCGTGAAATGGGTTTTAACGTCTTATTATTCTGAATTAATGAAGATAAGCATGTGCTTAGAAAGGACCAGGTGTTATGAGTGACATTTTACACGCTGTACGGACAGGGTGTGTTTCCACCGACATTCTTCATATTCTAACTTTCAAGTATTATGAAATATGCACGACATGGACCTGGATTCCCACCTACTCTACATCTAATTCTAATAGCAACTTGGCCACACAATTTTTACAAGTAATACTAGTACAGAATACAATTGCTAAAACTTATCATTAGTATTACCCAATTTTGTATTTCATTTTATTGGCCTCTTGTCTATGATTACCCCTTAGCGTAGGAATATGTTCAGTAGGCCTATTTGTAGTATATTGTCTGCATATTTCCTTTATCTAGATCCAAAGTGAAATGCCGATTTTGCGATAGCTGCCGCTTCACAAAAGCGTGTGAAATTGGAAGAACGGTATAGGCGGAAACGCCGCTGTTTCCTTCTTAACACAGTGGATGGTTTGTGTCCGGCTTTATTTGACGAACTAGTGCAGAAAATTAAGATGCTAAGTCCCATTTCATTGAAAAAAGAGAAGGCGGAAACGACGCTGTTTCCCCCCCCCCCCCTTCGTGGGATGGTGTGTATCCGTCTTTATTTGCTAAACTAGTGCAGAGAAGTAAGACACTAAGTCCCATTTGGCCAATCTTACTATAACAATTCAAAAATAGATAATGACAAGATGTGTGCATTGTTTGCTTATTACCATAACAACGGTACTGGCATATTCGAGTCTAAGACTAGCTCTTCCATATTTTCAACTAAACCATTCTAATATATACTATTCAAAAAAAGTAGGGGATATTTGATTTTGGGAGCATTTTACTAAAATATGCAAATGACTACGAAAAAAGTCAATATAGAAGCTAACACAAGAAACATTTCCAGTTACATGTGACGCCCAAACGCACCAATAGCTACCGCATAGAATGCAGGTGATGCTTGGGATCATCATGGGGGTCCGACCCAAGATTTGCACGAATGTTACAGTCATTGTGGCATTGAATTCCAGGGTGGAAACATCAGTTTAATCGTTTTAGTGACCAGAAAACAAATTTTGATATGCGTCGGCTTACCCAAAATGAAAGGTTACGTGCCCTAATTGGCATGCTACAGATCGGCACAACACAGGCGGTTGTGGCGCGGACGATGAGTGTTTCTCAGTCTGTCATAAGCAGGCTATGGTCCAGATAACGTGATACGCAATCTGTACAGGACGGACCACGCTCAGGTCGACCAAGGGCGACAACTCAAGCCCAGGATCGATTTATCCGTACCTTGGCCTTGAGGAATCGTGTTATCACAGCAAATCAGATCAGCGCTCGTCTTCAAACAGACACTGGTGTGAGAGTGAGTCGCCAGACGATTCGGAATCGACTGTATAGGGGTCACCTTCGCACCCGACGTCCTCGCTCGATCCTTTGTTTGAGAGATCATCACATTCAGGCAAGACGTCGTTGGTGTAGGGATCGTCAACACTAGGATAATCGACGCTGGAGCAATGTGATGTTTTTGGACAGACGTAGGAGGGCGTGGCGTCGTCGAAACGAGCGCTTCCAAGACGTTAACGTCATCAGACATGATCGATTTGGGGGTGGTTCTGTTATGGTGTGGGGAGGCATCACTGTTGCTGGAAGAACGGCTTTACATGTTGTTGCAGGGCGTGTTACAGGCCAGTACTACCGGGACAACATCTTGGCAGTCCATGTTGTGCCGCTCGCACGACGTCATGGCCGCCGTTTCATCTTCCAGGATGACAACGCAAGATGTCACAGGGCCAGGATCGTTACAGGTTACCTCCGACAACAGAACATCACCACATTACCTTGGCCAGCACTGAGTCCCGACCTCTCCCTCATCGAGCATGTCTGGGACATGCTTGGACAGAGGTTACGTCAACGTCAACAACGTCCTGCCAATGTCCAAGAGCTTGCTGCTGCGTTGCAACAGGAATGGGACAATCTGGACCAAAATGACCTTAGACGTCTCATTAGGAGTATGCCACGTCGGACCAATGCTTGTTTGGCAAACAGAGGAGGATTTACCCGTTACTGACTTTGTTGTGATGTTGTGGTAACTTTGCTGTTTGACCCCGGGTATCATTTTACCCTTATAACGGCTATTCTGTGCCTTACTTAGTCTAACGATCATTTGGAATAAATCGATGAATGTGAACTTCATTTCATTTTGTCATTTGTTTCTTCGTCAGTTTCATTAGGTGACTTTAATAACACTTAAAAATCAAATATCCCCTACTTTTTTTGAATAGTATAGTTAAAATCTCGGCCAATGACATCTAGAGTTGAATCTTTGTGTGTATGGGTTAACAAATGCTTTCTAGTGACATATATATATATTCTACTACTCATAATTAGTTTACATTTCTAACATAGTATCCCTTTATAGAGCAAACATCGATTCATTCCTCAAAACAATAAACACTGATGACTTGTCGCCATTAGAAGTTTACCACTAAATTGGCTAAAGGGAATTAGTTGCTCAAGTTAATGGGAACTACAAATAGTGAATGAAAATAAAGCTTTAATGAAGGTCGACAAATATATTGAATGCGTGATATTGCTGTGCTTTGGTTTCAGATCAAAATAGCGGCTAAATAGCGGCTATAGAATTTGATAAAAAAAGAATATAGTTTATTACATTCTAATTTTGTAAATGTACTCCCCCCCTCCCGCCCGCCCACACCAAATGAAATAAACAAGCTGTTCTTTCCTGTGTCATCAGTCTTTATGGATGTCCGTGTTATTACCACTACGGTAATAGTCCGTGTAAAATAAACAAAACAATTATGTCGAAATATAAATTTGGCCTATAAAAAAAGAGAAAATGTATAGTGGCCAATGGTGGTGAGGATTGTGAATGGTATCTTAGATTCAGAAATGTAGTTTATTACAACTTCATTAGGGCTCCCCAGCGGTCACTACAAATTGTGAAAGAGAGGGAGAGAGAGAGCGAGAGAGAGAGAGAGAAAGAGAGAGAAATCGGGTTTAACGTCCACTCGACACAAACCAGGTCATTTCGGGACTAACATAGGTTTGTTTTTAAAAACAAATTTCAATAATTCGCTTGCGCGTAGGGGTCTTTAGCAGTGGGAGGAAACTGGAGGACCTGGACAAACCCTAGAGGTTGGACATGCGACCCTACTCCTTGCCACTTACAACCGGGGATTCGAAACCACGCCAGTTGACTCAATGACAGGCTTTATGATACAGCGGACACTTGCTAACCATTCGGCCATCCAACCCCCCGCATACTGTGCTCAAAGAAAGCACCGTATTATTATAGCGCAATCAAGAAATCGACAGACATTCAATATTGATGTAAGCCTATACAAACATATCAAAGACTTTTATTTCTTAAAGGCAAAATATTCTTGACTAAAATTAAAATACAGACTTTGACGTCATACACTATAAAAAATATACAACATCATTCATATTGGTGTAAAAAGAATTCAATGAGTAAGCCCTCGCAATCGTCAGACACAATTCGAGCTATTTCTTGTCAAAACTTCAAACAATTTTAAGATTTATAGCAACATCGACCAGCTTTGTATCAAAATGTTGTGAGAGAGAGGGAGGCGTGGGGTTTAAAGTCCACTCAACACAACTAGGTCATTTCGGAGCCAACATATATTATGGTTTAATTTTATTTCAATAATACGCTTGCGAGTAGGGGTCTTTAGCAGTGGAGAAAACCGGAGTGCACGGAGGAAACCCACGAGGTTGAGAAGGCGCCGCTATCTCCATGCCACACACGCTCACACCAGATCTCGAAACCACAGCCGTAAGCCAGGGGTGGCCGGCCAGCTAGAGGTCGAAGCGCGGCAGTCTAGACATCTAGGCCATCCCAACCCACCCCAAAATGATGTATAATGCCCCTTTACATAAAGGAAGGGTTGTGTTTACGAATGGTTTAACGCATGTACAATAGATCATAATGTATGTTATTGTGCATGGCCACGAGTAAGGTCTTCTGGCCAACATTGTGGGTTTTTTTTCGAGGTCCCCTAGTTTCACCCCACTGCTAAATACCCTTAGCAAGCGAATTATTGAAATGTAACTGAACCATGTTATTCCGGAAATGGCATAGTTTGTGTCGGAGCTAACCTAAATACAGTGACAACGGTAAGGTTTATTCACAAGAAAAATATTTCTTTTTTTACGGAAACAACACCTACATATTATTATTATATCGTGGTGATAATCAAATTACAAACTGTCTAAAGATTATAAATGGGCGATAATATGATTTTAAAATTATTGTAAACTTGTCTAAAAATGATTAATGTACACCTCTATCTTATCGAACATATTTTGCAAAAAAAAAATATATTCTCTAAGATTGTACCATAAATATCTTATAACGACTTGATGACAAGCCGTTTCTTTTGCTGATGATGCATCCCATGGTGTTCGCTACAGGAATTTTGTTTTTTTGCTATTTCCTTTCTTTGGTTACTTTTCGATCGGATTTGCATTAATGGAACTGTAGGGTTTTTTTGTTCATCGAGCGATAACAATAAGATGACTAACTCTTGGGGACTACTTTTTTTGTCCCCAGGGGCAACGTAAGTCAGATAAAGAATTTTGTATTTGTTGTTTATTTAGTATAGAGAATCTCCTACGAGTCTTTTTTGATATCAAAAAATATCAACGAGAGTTGATATATTTTTAATAAAAAGACGAGTAGGAGAATGTATTTACCACCCAATCCCCTCTTACATGCAGAAATAAATAAATATACTTCTTTGCTATAGATTTACTTTTACTGAACCTGAATACATTATTGCGTAGTGATACATCAATTTTTTGACAGCAATTCAACCATTGCAAAGTCCTTTATAGCTCCTTTTTAATAAGAAAGAAGTTACTTTTTTAAAAAAAATGAATTGTTCATTGAAAATAAAAAAAATGAATTGTTCTTTGAAAATAAAAAAAAATGAATTGTTCTTTAAAAATAATTAAAATGATTTTTTTCTTTGAAAGTAAAAAAACTAGTTCTTTTTCGATTGACCAATCAAATTTGTGTAAAACGATATCTCTTAAGGAGAGACGTAGGGGCAAACTTAATGGAACTGGCTATTTTCTCAGAACAATGCCAAGAATTATTTGCCACCCGATTTAAACAATATGGCTATACTCTAATGGGATATTCATCAACCATCAAATAAACAAACTCGATCATTAAACGCACATAGATGTACTATTTAATTCGAGATTAGATCTTTGCCCCGAATGTAAAATAGTATGCTATTCTGTAATGTGGTTCTAAACCGTTTCACTTAATCTGTCATGCAAACAAAGACGAAATAAACTTCAGTTATAGTAAATGGAAGCAGAATAGATATTTCTCAAAATACTCGAAGTATCCTTAATTTTTTTTAACTAAAATCTTCGACTTGGGAATTAAAATGTCGGTCAACTAACTAAGTGGGTAATTGTACGTTTATTATGAAATAAACCATGCCGCTTTTAGCACATAAAGAACAAGATCATAGAAAAAGAACGTGAAAAGTTCTTGATTCAAAGTTGAGGGCTGGGTTAAGCTCTTGACTTTGGGTAAGCAAATAAAGAGTACGGAATATAAATTACCCCTTGTCACCCTGGGAGCAAATAATTACATAATGCTAAGGTATTTTCGATGAGATACACATGATGCGTGTTACCTTGTTAGACCTGACTTAAATACGTATTTTAATAATCCATAATCAATTAGTGTTAAAGTCTATACCCGCCCAACCCCTACTCCACCTTCCCCCCAAAATAGATAAATAAATAAAATATAATGACATTAGTTGCCACTGGAGTTAAAGTAAAACAGCTTCTTATTTTAACTGTGTATAAATTCGCTAACACTATTATCTCACTTATCCATAATCTTCTTACACGCAATCAATTAGTGTTAAAGTCTATACCCGCCCAACCCCTACTCCACCTTCCCCCCAAAATAGATAAATAAATAAAATATAATGACAAAAGTTGCCACTGGAGTTAAAGTAAAACCGCTTCTTATTTTAACTGTGTATAAATTCGCTAACACTATTATCTCACTTGAAGTTTGAACTATAGCTGCCAGATTAGTTACACAATTTATAGACTTCAATATTTATTTATAGATGTTAAAATAAACCATTCCACGATCTAATCTAAAGCATCTCGGTGAATATTTAATCGATGAGAAGCTTTTAAATAGGCCTACATATGTTAAATTTTGAAAAAGTCGGTGAAATAATCAGATTCCCAAAGGGTGTCGATTATTTGGAAAGGCATACCAAACTCATTTGATAAAGTTCTGTCAAAAAGTAGCAAGAATTGGATATAAATTATTCATTAGATATTCTGAAGGTAATATCTTATTGACAAAACGTGTAAATATCGAGTCTCATTACACGTGATTCACATTATTTTGATCTTAAACAAAGGTCAAATTGAAGAAAATATATGTTTTGTGAGCCTCTATAAGCCATATGTTGTTTTTTTTAAACAGGAATGACCAGTAAATGAAAACTTAATTAAAAACAGAGAAAGGAAGGTGGGGATTAAACAGCTCTAAGTTTGTTGTTATTAAACCTTCTAGTACAAGTCGATAAATCAAGTGCCTTTAAATTAGAAAACTTCATTAGTATAAGTTTGAACAAGAAGGCTTTAAATAAAAAAAATACGCAATTTGGACCTTAAAAAAATATCAGTAAGGGACGCTAACATTTAGTACCAAAGACTGATACGTATACACAAAGCCAGTACAAATCTTAATAAAACAATGAGAGAGAGACAGAGACAGACAGAGAGAGAGAAACAGAGAGAGGGGGTGGGTGGGGTTTAACGTCCACTCGACGCAAACTAGGTAATTTAGGGACTAACATATAGTTTAATTTTATTTCAATAATTCGCTTGCGTGTAGGGATCTTTAGCAGTGTGAGGTAACCAGAGGACCCGATGAAAACCCATGATGTTGGACAGGCAACCTCACTCCTTGCCACGTACAACCAGGGATTCGAAACCACGCCAGTTGACTCAATGAGAGACTTTATGATACCTTTTCCCAAAATGAAACCTATGAAACTTAAAGGAGCCAAGTCTCTAACTCAGTATTATCCAAAATCTTCAACATTGAAAACACAAAGTATTTGTCAAATTAAATCAACATTGATGTTGTTATGTTACCGGAAAAAGATGAGCTTTTGATATCCAATATTTAAGACTAAAAAAACATTTTACCATTGGTACACGAATCGTATACCATAATGCGCTTCAGCCTCAGTTATAACAAGAAACTCGAGGGACGAGGCTAGACACATTGCACCAAATCAAACGTCGTATGTAGACTGGAATAACCAGACTCTAGAAATTTGCATTCGATTGAAACTGATGGCTTTATTCGCCGAACATAACTGAGATGTTTTGGAATTTGTTATTGTATTTTTGTTAACACCGACTACGAGACATTAACTTATTTTTTGTAAGCTATAGTTTTTGTGTTCATTCTCTGAAATACTATATAAATGTCAAAACTATCGTTTTAGTTGGCTGGTAATTGGATATAGTTACATTGAACGATGTCAAGTGTCCACTTATTTAACAGTGTATTTTAATACCTTAAAGGTAAAACGACGGTGAAAATATTACAAAGAAGCACAAATGGTTACTTCGAAAGAATAGGTGTGCGGTGGTTGGATTTGGGTGGGTTTTAAATATATAAGTCACTGATGATCATAAAAAACTGGGGGGGGGGCAATGGTCATCGCGTGCTTTTTGCATCATAAAATCTGTCATTCAGTCAAGTGGCGTTTTTCTCCGGACCCTCCGGTTTTCTCCCACTGCTTAAGACGTCTACGCGCAAGCAGATTTATGAAACAAAAATGACCCATGTTAGATCCTTAATGACCTAGTCTTTGTCGAGTGGACGTTAAACCTCATTCTAATAAAATAAATGCCCCCACAAATAATGTTGTTTTGCTGAAGGTAAAACCCTTTCTATAAAGCGTCGGGGTGTTGGATGGTTAGAACCCTACGCGCAAGCGAATTATTGAAAAAAATTAAACCATATGTTAGTCCCGAAAATACCTAGTTGGTGTCAAGTGGACGTTAACCCCCATTTTCATCTCTCTCATCTGTTCTCTATGGTGTAGCCTAGTTTCATTCAATATACCGGTTGTTTTGTATTTTTTGTCATTGGAGAATAAAGTGGGCATTAATAAATTTTAATAATTTATATAATTAATTAGCGAGGGAATAAAGTATCCCACACCTATATCAATAACCAATCACATTCTTCTCAATGGATGTATATTTTGTTGACAATTCAGCAAGGAATCAACAAAAAAAAACAATCAACACTATCACAGGTTTTGTCTGACAACTTCCAGATTTGTCATAGTATCCGGTGAATTCCGGTAATACCTAGACTCTATTAATCAGTAAAAACGTCATAGCGGCCATTTGTATGATAACTATTTTAATTGATTGAAAAGGTCGTGTACGCTACTAATCACTCTTTTCATTATACAAATCGAGACCAGTTCTACAGAACGGTAGTACATTTACCCCAACAAATCAAAATAATTTTATAGAAATAGAATACTCCTATAATAAAAAAAGAGATAATCATAAAAATATAATCATATCAGATAGTTTGTGACAGTATCAGATAGTATGTTGCCGCTGTTGTAAATCAATGCTGGAAGCAAATTATACTATTCGATGGCGCATTAAATGATCAACTTTTTAATTAATTATTAAACAAAAGCGTTCCATAAATCTATAACACGAGTCATCCACTCCCACGCAATTCTTAGTCCCGAAATGACCTAGTTTGTGTCGAGTGGACGTTAAACCCCATTTCTCTCTTTCTCTCCCATGCATCTCCAACACTTACGTTCATTATCGCCTATGCACTTGAGCAGGAAATATAGGAAGACTAAAGTGGCCTACACACGATCAAAATTTTGGACAAAAAATGTGACGTCAAATTTTTGGACACTTCTCTGTCGCCACAGACGATGCAAACTTATTGATGCAATATTCTGTGTACGTCCAACTTTCGCCATAGACGGACCCACAGCCTTGACTCTTGCACTAGCTTAGGAGCCGGAAATAGCATAATCGCACCGCACAAAATGGTCTTAAAAAATACGGGGCTTGATCCAAAATTCCGTATGTCTATACTGAAATGTATTTTTTTATATTTTCGGCGGAATGCATATATTATATACTTTTTTAAATTGAAATTAATACAAGTTTGATAGCCTTCACTGACTGAATTAAAGAGAATGGTGGGGTGGGGTGAGTGTTTAATGTCAAAATACGCTACGCTTGTGATTTCTTATTTCTGTTGATGTAATCAAAGCTTTTGAAATTTCAAAGTTCGGGGAGATGTCTGTAGCGTTAAATGGCCTCCAATAGGAACTTTTTGTCTTCTTCTTTTGTTGGGACCATGTTGATGTGCATGCGAAGACGTCCGGACGGGAATTGAAAGTTGCGCAATATTTTGACGTGTTGCCACACACGACTCAAAACAAGTTGTGCAACCCTCAGTTTGAGCAAAAAAAATCTACTGAATATGATTTCATTAAAATTTGATGTCAATCTTTTTCTGCCGCCAATATTACCCACAGACAATCAAAAAACCTGTAAAAAATTTTAACGTCAACTTTTTTGTCAAAAATTTTGATCGTGTGTAGGCCACTTAAACCATAGCTAACAATTATTTACGAGCTGTCGTAGTTTTGGAAGAGACAGATTTACCACCACCCCCCCACCCTGCTTTAACAATTACTTTATGCGACAGAAAGATAAGCATCGTATTATTTTCTTCTCATGAAAAACTATATTCACTGTTAAACATGGATTGACTATTTTCTATCTAAGCCCCCCCCCCCCACTTTCAAATTCTTTCTTTGGACAACACAAGACAGGCAGCTCAGTTTAAGAACAAGCCAAAAACATGCTATAGAAATATTTAAACAATATCGACGAGGGCCGCGGTGGCCCAATGGGTAGGTCACTTATAACCAGGATCTATCGAAAATGTTTAAGATCAATAGTGATCATCTTACCCCAATACAAACTGTCCCTGAATAATTTGATGAATACGTGTGGGCGTGTATAAACTTCAATTTGCGTCATTTTAAACTGTTGCGCCCTTACTCGCCCCTTTAAGGAAATCCGGCATGCCACCGTTTGTCAGTTACTGCACCTATTGTAGCTTTTAAACTATTATATTATACTGATTTGTTAGTAGCTCGCCTTTTCACCAGCTTCTACTGTGAGTGTGTCATTTACTCTAAAGGATGTTTTTCACTGCACTCTACCCAACAAAATAGTTTCTTGCACTAAGTTCTTCATATTTCTGTTTTTTTTTTTATCGTAAGAAGACCATTAACTCCGCACAATATTTCAGCCATTTTGACATTAACATAACACGATGATGTTCATGTCGTTGCGAGTTTCAGTTTCCCTTACGATATCAAACTGTTTACACAGTTTGATCTCGTGGTGTTGTCCATCCGAAAGACGAGGCACACTTTCCGTGTCAGCCCAACTGAAGTCACCAATAACGAAAATATCATGATGGTTCATCTCGACCTATGCCGGAATTCCAACCCCAAATGCTATCGCGGCCCCATGATTATAGTTCAACGACCAAGATCATTTGACGGATTGTTTATACCTGCATCTGAACTACTAATTATTGTAAAAGTTAAATCTCTAAAAGAAAGATCAGTATAGATATGATAATTTGCAGTAAACTTGTCAGCATTCGGGTGTATCGGGTTTTTTTTATAAATCAACCAAGGTTATGGTGAATACTTCATATTGTTTCAATCTGTATTTTTAAAAATGGATTAGTTCTGATGTTTAAATCGAGAAAATGAATCCCCATGAACATAGATATTATCGGAAGATAGTTCGCTTATGTCAAGACTGATACAAACGATCACCATCTGTAAATCTGGATAACATGTCTGGAAAAAAAGATGTCCGCATTGTTTTATGATAACCATAATAACTGTATCATCACACTATTAAAGGGAAAATGTCCTGTGCCATTTTTAAAAAGATACTAAAGATATGGCAAGTTTATTTTTTAAAAGAGCATTGGACACCAGAAAAGCAATGTAAAAATAAGTACAATCCTAATCCCTTTAACTTTTCGAACATAATGCAATTACGAGTTAAAATACAATTTCAGTGGACAACGGAAAATGCCACCAAATAATAGCCCAAATCCATGACTTTTACTGACCATTGGGTTGGGTAATGCAATTCCCAACCGGAGTTCAGGGTTTCAGAAAATCACTAAAGTTTGAGTAGCTTGTTATTGTTTTTGGCAGTTATATTTAGGCTATTTTAATTCTGTAGCTGTGATTGAAACTTTTACCTGATTCAATGTTTTTCCCGGTGCGAAATTTGATTATCCGGTTGAACGATGTATGACCCCCCAGCAAAAATTCCTCGTCACAGCCAGATTACTATTTTATAAATAAATCGAGTTCGATTTAGATTGTTGTAATATTACATATGTTTAATCTTACTAGAATGGTGTGTATATATACGATAATTATTAATTAGGTGTGATGATGAATAATACACTATGTGATCAGTCAATGTAAACATTTTAGTTCATAGCAAATTTCACTGATCGTTGATCGGGCGTCGTATTTTTCGGTAAGACATGATACAAGGTAAATTGGTGAGTACGCCTATGGTTGCAGTTCCCGAAAAATGACATCAGCTTTAAAGTTTAACTAAAATGAATTCTGTACTAGTATTCATTATAATGTGTTTCCTTGGGTTAGATTATGGCTGCATTTGTTGAGTCATAAAGCGTATAAAACTAACAAATATTGTTGGTATAAGAGCAAAGTCAAGTGTTTGTCTGATTAATATAAAAGAGAATTGGTAATATATGGTTGGGGGTGGCAGATTTATTGTGGTCAATAAGCTTGTAGGCAAACATACAATATCTTTACAACCTTTTATCTTCTCGTTACTCTTATCCTGTTATCCATTATCATATTAACTCAAAAGTTTTCTTCGCTCTCTGGACTTGAACGAAACGCTAAACATAATCGTCATGTAACAATAATTGTCTGTTCTAAGCTACTAGAGATTTTGGACGAGCGTCTCGGTTCTTTATTGGGTCCTTATCTCCGAAGCTGGCAGTGTTGAATGGATAGTTTTATTGATTCAAATTATTAAGCATTATTTTCTACTCGATTTCGCATGGTTTCTATTTATTTGGCTATATTTTGTCAATGCCGTAGCTCTTCGTTCTCTAACATGTTTGTGGTTAATAGTATCCTAGATATAGTCAGGGGGATCTGACTATTTGTCATCGGGTTTTCAACATTAAGCCGGTCGGATGGTTCCTTGACTGTCGATGATGGCATTATTCATCCCATCCGGACAACTATTTACGCACCCTTTTCAGTACTACAGACGATGGCGACTTAATAATTAGGGTATTAATTAAAGGCTTTCTCTTTCAAGAAAATCATCATTTGTTTGCTCAGCACAACGTTTAAGCACGTATATATAATCCCCACCGGACCAAGAAACTTAATGTGTCTTCTTTATCAGGGCCGGCGGAAGCAATTCTTGATTGGGGGGGGGGGGCCCATCCTAGGTCCAGGGATGTAGCCAGGATTTGCTGAGTTGTTGTAAAAAATATTTGGGAGGGGGGCGTGGTCTTTTATGAAAATTCAACCCTTATTTAATTATTGGTGTATTTCCAGAGCATTTGCTGTCTTTTATTTGCTTCAGTGCAAATCAATTTCCATTTATATTATATTCAAATTTATATAGGCCTATTCTTAAAATGGTGTTTGTAGTATTTTATATTATTATTACGGTGGAATGAGAATCAGGTCAGACAGAAGTTGAGAAAGAAGAAGGAACATTGACATTATGGACAAGCTAGGATTTAATATAGATTCGGTAGAATTAACCGTAGAATGCGTACATTAAATATTGATCGTAAAACCGAACGTTCGACACCATTTACGACATCCAAACCTTTAATATTGAAGTGCAGTAAATTGGTCTGGGTGACCGTGGAATGAATAGACCTGCACACCTTCTAAATTTAAATAAACATAATACTAATACTTCTTTCTTTAAACTAATTTGGGATGATGGGGTATACTACGGCACACAAAAATAAATAATGTTGTGTCAGACATGGTTTGCGTGGGCTTATAGTTACCATGGCTTCGTCGTTTGCCGGGGGTGGTAAATTTCGATTGCGGAGTCTGAGTACAGAGTGAGAGAAGGACGAAGTCGAGGAGGTTTAAATACGACTGGGCGGCTTTCTTCGATTTTTTCTTTGTGTGTGGCTACATCCCCGTAAGTCCCTATAGGCGAAGGTTCAGGGGACGCAATAGCTTGAAGAAAAGTGTACTTGCGGCCAAATTATTGGGGGGGGGGGGCTTTAGCCCCCCTGCTCAGCCGGGCCTGTTTATATCATAAATATATAGCTGAATGTAAGATCCGTTTTAATGACAGCGACTATCTTAATTTTTGAAAATAAATTGAAGGTTTAAAAGGTAGCTTGAATACAGCTTCAATTTACATTAGAAGCATGTACGTAGGTGTCTTAAGAAGTGGTAGGGAACCGAAAGACGATCCTGATTATTGTCATGTGCAGCGGCAGACCGTATGATCTAAAGTATTGGATGACTCTACCACCCAACCACGTGATCTTGTAGCAGGAGTAAAATAACCTGCCTCATACATTAAACCTGTAATTCCACGAAATTACGGCATGGTAAGGTTTGATATCTAAAGCTTTTTTTAAGTGTTCTACAATTCATAGAGGAATATTGTATAAATATGTTTTAATGACATGAATTCTATAGGGATTAATTTGATTTATTCTAAAGAAAACGTGGTAAAACTGACTATCTTGCACCAACAGTATTTAATATTTGACCTCTTTGAATCTAATACTTATAAATTCAAATGGCTGGCATTACGGTTATTTTAATTCCAACCCTACGGAATATTTCCATGCGTATGCGTTTATAAATACATATTGAAGACCCATTAAGACCAACGACTAAATAATTATCGATATGTACCAAAATGCACCAACATCAAGTTTCATTGAGATAAAATGGCAACGAGTCAGATGAACATATTTTTTTACTATCAAATGCTTTGATTGTAACCAAAATAGATATCATTCTGAGCATTTATAGTTTTGTATAAAAATAAAAATTATCGTCCATATAAAGTAAAACTAAATTAGGATACTTGTTACTCAGGTTGATGTTTACTTGGACGATGACGTAAATGAAATTGATCTTGTCACGATGTCAAGTAAAATGGAGAATTTTCAGAAAAAAAACCAAACCCTTGAATTATTCTTGAAATTCTCTGATATCCAAATCATGAATGTACATAGAACATTTAACTTAGAATAATGACTGAATGAATGAATGGTGTACCATTATAGTACTATATACCATTGCGCGAGAGCTTGTTCCTTTTATTCTGATTTTTTGAGTAGATCGAGGAATTTGTCATCTAAGCTTCAACTACAAGGATACTTACGCACAAAACTTATTAAAACCTTTAAAATGTTTTAGGGCCGTCATATTGACTTGATTGGTAAATATAACATGTCTCTCTCGTCTATTATATTTAATTGACACGTATACTATTACTTTATCCCTGATAATGTCTACTACATCGTTAAAACGCTTCATCGCGTGCATTTTGCATGCCGATAGTTCATTCGCCAATCACGCTATTTTACCGACATTTCGCTTAATATTTTGGATGCAGCTATGGCGGGTGTGGCGCCAGGCAGGGTAGGCTTACTCTTCCGGACACCTGTTACCACTGCTTGTCGTGTATTTTTGTACACGAGGAGCAGTCCAATTGCTGATTACACTATTTTGCTTTAATACACTGTTTTGCCTATAACGTTTTTAGGACTTCGAATTCTGTCTTATGGTTTAGATTGTTCGTTCTTGGTTTTTATTTTATTTATTGCCTATTATTACACGGGGGGGGGGGGATGGTCTAGTGGTCTAGAGTGCCACACTTCGACCTCTAGCTGACCGGTCACCTCTGGGTTGCGGCTGTGGTTTCGAGTCCTAGTGTGAGCGTATGTGACATGGAGATATGGGCGACTTCCTAGCCTCGTGGGTTTCCTCCGGGCACTCCGGTTTCCTTCCATTGCTAAAGACCCCTACGCGCAAGCGAATTATTAAAATAAAAATTGAAAACCATACGTTAGTCCCTAAATGACCTAGTTTGTGTCGAGTGGACGTTAAACCCCATTTCTCTCTCTATCTCTATTATTACACATATCTATAGAGAACAACTGTCAAATATGTGTGCTCATGTGCGCTTTATTAATATAAAAGTTATGATTTAGATAAAATTACATGTAATTTATAATTAATTATAGCTATGAAATCTATATAAAAGGATCACTGGGTAAATGACTTTTCAAGTTTACTTTTATGCCAATGGGCTGTGGCAAGCGAACAACCATAGACTGCCCTGTCATGACTGATATCGTTCAGTACTACGTGTGGTTGGTTAATAGGTAATAGTAGCAGAGGGAGAAGGGGGTATTATCCGACAGGTGGGCAAAAAGCTGGAGTTGGCTTTTCTAGAAGCATTTTTCCTCAGGAATCCGAAAATGGTGGGTGATCAGTCAGGTGAGGGAGCGTTCAGTAGTTATCGGGGTCAAATTATGATGTTACTAAAAAGGTCGAAAGGTCACCGATGTCAAATACGTGGCTAAATTCATAAACCCTCCCATTTAACTTCTGGTGACCTTTGGACCTCGATAACTCCTGAACGCTCCCTAACCTGACTGATCACCCACCATTTTTGGATTCCTGAGGAAAAATGCTTCTAGAAAAGTCAAGACCCGCTTTTTGCCCCCTTTCGGATAATACCCTCTTCTCCTTTTACCCACTGATGACCTTTTGACATCGATAACTCCCGAACGCTCCCTCGCCTGACTAATCACCCACCATTTTCGGATTCCTGAAGAAAAATGCTTCTAGAAAAGTTAACTGCCGTTTTTTGCCCACTTTTCGGATACTACCCCCCTTCTCCCTCTGGTCTATAGAGTATCTGATCTAAGCATAACTATATGGACACAGGACCAGGATAAATGCATATAGAGGAAGGGGTCTGTTTCCGAGCTTCCCGTGCTCCTAATATCAAGGGTTTCATCACTACTAATCATCAAAGAAGAAATGATATGAGTGCAGCGATTGTATTTCTGGTGAACCAAGTGTAGGTCCATCGACACCTATTACCGGTCAGAATAATCTATGAAAATCTGCTTAATAACATTATCGAACCTTAATTATTTATTCCATTGATCCCATATTTACAAAACCGTTTAGAGACTCTATTCAAAACATTCCAATCTTAGGCGGCCTGTCGATAGCTCTGCCCGAGAAGAGACCCTAACCGCCATTTTAATTCCTACATCGACGATTTCAGTCGAAAACACTGAGCATACTTTTAGAAATTTTTAGAAGTATTTATTTCTCTTCTATTGCCATATTGAATGAAATTAAATATGTTTATTTAGCCGGTGTGTGTATGAAAGATGTCAAACCTAATCAGAGCCAAATCACAAAATTGTCCTCTGATTATTCAATATGGTGGCGCCAATAAAATACAATTTCACAGAGGCCATTTTGAAAGATAAATAGGTTGAAACTCTGAAGACAGTTTACAATGGTAATACATGTATTGCAATATTACCCATAGCACACATTATATAGTTTTAACCCCAAAATGATCACGTGAGCGTTTTAAATGGAGGATAATTAGCGCAGTGATCAATTAATATTATTTTTCAAGCTCATAAGAAATATTATACTTTATGGTTAAAATGAGTTTCCAGCCAATACTAACAAGGTATTTGAACCAATTTATATGTATGCATAGTAAAATAACATAGTAATCTATATTGAAATACAGGGAGATACAACCAGTCTGGTCACGGTTTGGCTCAGTTTAGTTACTTTAGTTAAGTATCGTCCATTTGGTTTCCTGTTTTCATATGGAACCTACTTTAAGAGTGCCCAAAATTATTGAGACTTCCAGTTTTACTTATCATTCATTATACATGTACGTCCTACCGGAAAGACTATTAAATTACTATATCGTGTAATCCCTCTTGTAAATAATTTAATAGTTTAGAATTAGTATCAATCTAATTTTATATGTCATATTGTTCTTTATTCATATTAGATAATTTTCAGTTTACGTATCATTATTAGGCCTGTTTAAAGACTATTGAGTACTCTATATCGCATCATATGTATCTTTACAATTTTTTTTGTATAATGCAACTAAAAATTAAATTTTGCCAACCACTTACAAAAGAAACAACGAGTGAAGATACACCACCCCTTTTTCTTGCAACGCACATTTCATAATTCGTGCATTATCACGTAAACTATTGATAATTTCAAATTACAAAGTATTTTCTGAGCGCCTCCAGCAAGTCGAAGTTTTAAATGAAAACAATAACGTAATGCGTTTTCAATATAGATTTTTAAATGTCAATTCGATGTAAATGTGCTCAGGAACATTAGAAGTGTATTCGATTTCCTCTTACTTTCAAAGATCGACGATCCAATGATCTTAATTTCTATGGAGGTACCAAGTGATTCGATTGTGTAGTAAATCAAAACAAGTTCGTTCTAGGGAACCGCCGGTACAGCACTACTTACGTGTTGCTTCATGGAGAGAACTTCAAATCAATTATCTGTTCTCAAATGGACCGAAAGATAAACTTGGCTTCCAGCTTTTCATTTCAAATTTCTTTACACACTTCTACACATTGCCAGTGTCCAGCACGATGAGTTCTCTTTAGCAGGCAAGCTTTCAATTTGATGCGACAATAGACAAGCATGTAATTAAAATTTTGCTGAAAACTTAATTCTCTTATTTAAGAAATGAGATTCTAAAATGAAATCGTACTGTATTTAATGTTCTTCTAAATGGCACGACTTCAGTTTGAAAATGAATTACACAAAATTGATAAAGATATATCTAAATTGTGTTAATGGAAATGTCACACTAGGTAATGGATAGGTAATTTAAAACATTTATTCCCTGTGACATAATAACTTTTTAAAAGTAAAGTTACCGTTGAATTATGTACTATATATAGAGAGTGAAATGGTCAGAGTTGGATTGTCCAGGATCCACGAAGGGGTTCTGTCTATTTCGGTTGAACATCGATATGGACAAACAAATGTTGTTCAACCTTATATCGTGACTTCCATGGTTTTGCATGCTCTTGCATTCTTGTTTGTTTATTTGTTTGTTTGTTTGCTAACGGTTGATCTTTTAAACCTTCAAATAACTTTGCAACAACCAATCGTATACAATGCTTGGCAAAATTGCGTTTTTGTGGATATTGAGACGTCATATTTTGTAGATGAGAGTAACATTCTTCAGCATGAGGCGTCATAATTTGAACACGAGAGAAACATTATTCTTGAACATACCATACTTTTCTAGACATGTCCATTACCTTTCGATTCAATGGCGGTTAACTAAACTATTCATTTTATTCAGGTGACTGATACTATAACGTGCCATATTTTATTACTAACACTCCGTAACCTATTGGGAGGGGGGGGGGGAGGTTAAATGGTTAGCGTGGGCGCGCTGTGTTATAAAGCTTCTTATTGAGTCAACTAGCGTGATTTCGATTCCCCGGTTGCACGTACCAAGGAGTAGGTTCGCCTGTCCAACCTTGTAGGTTTTCTCTGGGTCCTCCGGTTTCCTCCCACTTCTAAAGACCCCTACGCGCAAGCGAATTGTTGAAATAAAATTAAACTATATGTTAGTCCCGAAATTACCTAGTTTGTGTCGAGTGGAGGTTAAACTCCATCTCACTCTCTCTTTCTCTCTCTCTGAAACCTCAGATGACCTGTCCAGATTAGTGAAAACCAGCTTGTACACTCTTACTCTTTTGTAAAAAAATCACGCCGCTTTAGAATTGTTATGACTTTTATACATATATATGATACCGTAATATTAATATTTATTTTTTATGGACTGTCGCTAGCAATTTGAACTGCTCCCGTATTTCACCTGGTCATTCATTTACCCCCGTTCCCGCCTCCCAAAAACACTCTAGTCGCATTCTGTATCATCACATATTAAGGTTGTATTCTGTACCAACCCGTTTAGGTTGCAGTTTGTACGACCTTACGCCGTACCGAGAATATTGACTATCATTGGTGTAAACATAAATTTCAGATTGTAATAACAAACGCCAGCTATACATCTAGTCCTATGATAATCAAACGGCACTTTAAGATATCAATGAGATAATCAGAGCTATATACACCCCAGAAATTTGTGCCTTTCGGACTGTTACTCGGGGCTATGGGAATACAAAAACAGTATATGAAGGAAGTCTCTATAGAAAACTAAAAAATTGTACAATTTATTGTACTGTTAGTTCCTGTTCTCCAAAACATGATACAAACAATTAAAGGAAGTAATATCCCACCCGTTCAATTAGGCCCAGGTGTTTAGATAAGGACAATTCGTGTCAGACAATAGAGATGTCCTTTTAATGAATGTAAAAATATTAATCAACTTCCGTCATGATGCCGTATTTTTTATTAATTTGTGCTCGTAGAAATTAATACCGTTAATCAAAATAGTTTTTGCTGTCTCATTGCGAATAAAATGTTGAACTTACTAAACCCATGTGCTCTACATTCTACACAAATATAAATTTTATGTTTAAACGCATCATAAATTCTTTATTGAGTTAATCATGACCGTACTTATAAATGATTTATGAAAAGATAAAAGTCTTCTTGAGAGACCGTAAAGTTAATAGTTTTAATACATTACCTGAAAACATTGGGTAGCTTTTACTGCAAGCGATCCGACAGAAAACCACCAAAATCCAAAGAGAAATATACAAGTCTTTCATGTTTCAAATGTTGTTGATATTCGTTACTTCTTTTGTTCAGTGGCGGCTGTTGTTTTTTTTTATCGAGATGCAAATATATTACACGTTAGAATATAAACTGTATTGTGTCCTCGGTAAAACTTCTAGACTTCTGTTTGGATTTCCAAATTTCTATCCAAATATATTCAGGAGACTATTAGGCACTGTCTATTGTTCTTTTATGAAAACTTAAATAATTTATCCATACACCATAAGCCGTTGTTTAGTGTATTACCGTTCTCTGTGCCGACAACAATAAATCTATGCCAAAAGTTTCGTGAGTGTTCATAAAGCGGGCTCTTGAAAATAGGTGGGTGACGATTGGCGTGGACAAAAGATCTTCCCGCGCTTGCCATCAACACCGGAACTGAGCCATCGTGCTGATCACAGTTGCTGAATTCCAAACACGACGTTTAAGCTTCCGATCTTGTTTCACTACTAAGGAAAAGAAATAAATGTTTGAAACAATCTGTGCATGAAGTTTATAACTGATGAGCGACAGTCATGTAGAAAAGCTATTTAAGGAGAAGACAATGGCTTTATCGTCTCGGATCTCACATATTTATATTAGAATGTCTTTCAGTGTATCATAGCATTTTATCGATTTTAAACTATCTTGGGTTATAGCTCGACAATAAATACACTTTGTAGTGTTGTTATATGCATAATTAACAATTAGCCCAAGCCTAAAGCTAACGATAAATTCTATCAATTGATATGCTTACGCTTGAATGAATAAAGTATTCAAATAATCCCATCGAAAATAACTTTGATTTCAAAATATCCCCATTAGCCCGTATAAAGAGTTTATTTATTGTATGTTATTTGTTTGTGTAGAGGTTTTAAGTGTTTGATATATTCAGTTCGATAGGAAACGTCAAGAGGCAATCAACAAATATTGTGATACACAGAAGTAGTAATTAATAGTACTAACTATGACTTTTCGTTCCTATCCCACATTTTTCTCAATTTCCCACAAGGTTTGGCTTGTTATCACCCACCATGTAATAATAATATGGTCATTATTTTGCATATCACTATGTTTGAATTATGAGTAATAGTTTTTTTATTGTTGATTTTATAATCCTGATTTGTTTTGTTGGATATACCAAACTGTATTCGTTCTAAATTGTACATTTGTACATAAAGCCGATGCTGAAATATAACCAATTCCACTGTCGACAGAGTTGACCAAAAATTAAACTAAATTTAGTTAATCATTCGTAATCTTTTGAATGAAATATTTAATAGTATAGACCTGTCCCATCAATAACTGATAACTAACAAATCGAAATAACGCATCATAGGTGTGTGTGTGTGTTTGGGGGGGGGGGGGAGGCTGAAAGGTTAGCGTACGCGCGCTATATCAATAAGCATGTCATTGAGTCAACTGGCGTGGTTTCGAATCCCTGGTTGTACGTGGAAAGGAGTCGGCTCGAGCCTGCCCAACCTCGTGGGTTTCCTCCGGGTCCTCTGGTTTCCTTCAACTGCTAAAGAACCCCTACGCACAAGCGAATTTTTGAAATAAAATTAAACCATATGTTAGTCATGAAATGACCTAGTTTGTGTCGAGTGGACGTTAAACCCCGTTTCTCTTTCTCTCTCTCTATCTCTCTTTCTCTCTCTCTCACACACACACACATACGGGATTCACCAAATTAACGCAATGTTGAAATTTGATAACGTGCGTTAGTTATCTGAGCCTTTATCGGGTAATGGAATCTGCAGTTGAATAAAATGAAATTGCAGTCATTTCCCTTTAGCTGAACCTTTTATTTGAGATTAGTTAGTTGAGATACACTAGTGATACATTATGTAAAAAATAATCACTCTTATTCTATTGTTTACCTTAGTCAATTAAATCTCTTGCAAGAAATTTCGGTGTCCAATTGTATAATCCGCAATAACCCCGGAAAGAATATAGAAATACTGATCAAGGCACTTGTCGAGTGTGGAAATATTATATTGAAATGAGTTACAGAGCGTGGAATTTGGTCATTTCAGTTTTTCCTACCCAAAATAATCACAGCGTTCTGAAAACAGTATAAAGGTGTAAAATGGGCTATCAAGCAGAATTAGCCAATCTATCGTAATAAAAAATATATTTTAGAAACTGCTTCCTTTAAAACATTAGGTCTGTGATAGGTGAAAACCCACTCTTGTTCAGGTGCCTGGTGCCTGGGGGTGGGGGAGAACGGGGGTTTAACGTCAACACAAACTATGTCAATTCGGGACTAACATAATAATATGGTACAATTTTATTTCAATAATTCGCTTGTGCCTAGAGAGCGACAGAATCAGAGAACCGGGAGAAAACCGACGAGGTTGGTCAGGATTCAAAACCATGTCAATAGCCTCAATGATAGACCTTATGACCTAAAGCCCACATCTTAGACCATCTGATATTTTTACATTATGTATATTTTTCATTGCCATATTTATCTATAAGCTTGACTTTCGGATTGATTTAATGAGGGATAGACGTATTGTCAAAATGCTCATGTAAATCGATTATAATCGATGTTATTTAAAACCAAACAAGTATATAAATTGAGCAAAAATGTTTATATAAACTTTATCTTCAGTATTGGGGTAAAAGTTTTCAATTTTTAACTTTTTGTGACTACTTTGTGGGCCTTTTGGCCCGGCTGAAGTCAGCCTCAGTCAAATTTTTTAAACAATATGGCGGATGTTCAGTTGATGATTAAGGACAACACAGTGAAGGTGCTAGTGAAAGATGTTCAGAAATATCTTTAGTTGAAGAAAAACTTGGCGTTGATTCAGTTCTCACTTGTTTTCCGTACAGTGATGCATATGATGTTACTATAGTTATTCGTAACAGTGCCAAACAGTTAGCTGATGATTGTTTGGTGTGTGGTGATGAGGGTCTACCCTGTAAATTCGTAGATTCAAGAGTGAAGTTACATGTAGTATATTTTATGCATTTGCCTGTTTATATCTCAGATGATGACATTCATAAACAGTTGGAGAATTGGGGTGTTACACCTGTTGGACCTCTTCACAGTAAAACGATCGATGGGAAAAGAAAATATGATGGTACCCGCTTTATCAAAGTCGATTTCCCCCTAAGTATTTCAAGTTTGCCATCTAGTTTTAATAGTGTGTCTTACAGTATTCACTATAATGACCAAGAAAGGTTTTGCTTCCTATAATTACAATCCGGCAACGTAGTTGCCCAGTGTCCAGAATTTAAATGTTTCAGATGTAAACAAGCCGGTCGTGGTAAAAACAAAAAAAGGTGTGCTTCTGTGTTGTGTCCGAGGTGCGATAAATTTGATTGGAAATGTGAGTGTGCCGTGGATGCGATTGACGATAATATATTTACCCCAACAGCTGATGCACGTGCGGAAATACTTAACGGTAGTGATAACGATAATGCGAATAACACAGAAGCGTCTGATGATAAAGCAAAACACGTCACTGTATACAATCCGAATGTTGCTGATGTCAATTAAGTAGGTACCCCTACAGATGCTTGTGGATCTGGTAATATATGTGATAAATTAAATTGAGATGTTGATCAAGTTGCTAGTGTTTTTGGTAACTTTAGATGATAGGCCAGTAAGTGAAAATGAAGTTGATATTGATAAAACGGTTGATGCTGACAGTGAATTACAGTCAGGGGTCTAATGTGGATTCAATAGATCGCAAGTCACCATATTCTCGGCGACATTAGAATATGTTGCTTATATACCTTTAAAAGGTAAAATTGGTAAAATTAAGAAAGTGGTCATAAATCCACTCGTATGAAAGTTTGATTGAAAGTGCCCTTTAAAAAAAAATGTTATCCCTTTTCTTACTTTATATTTTAAAGGTTAAAGGAGCTACAATTAATGTCAATAAATTCAGTAATTTAATAGCTAATTTTCAAAGCAAAAGTTTAGATTTTGTTATTCAAGAAACTCATTGGGACGACAATTTTATTAATTCTTATAAACATCTTTGGAATGGTGACATTTATTTTTCAAATAATTTACATGGTTTTAAAGGCTGTGCTTTATTTGTGTCCAAAAAATACACTGAAAACTGTACTTTCATTTACTCTGACGACCATGGTCGATATCTTGAATGTGATGTTGGAATTAATGAGTGTACCTTTAAACCTATATGTATTTATGTGCCGAATATTCAAAAATAGAGGAGAGAGTTCTTCGGTGAAATTGGCGACAGAATATCTGAAAACTCTTTTGTTTGTGGAGAATTTCGACGACGTCATGAACGCGTTTGCTGATCGATCTAAAAATATGTCTGTTTACGGTGGACCAACCAAGGACATTTGGTGTAGGAAAAACCCAGGTAAAGATACCTTTACGCGTCAACAATTCGTACAAGGTGTGTTGAAGCAGTTTCGATTGAACTAAGGAATAAACTTTAACAATATGAAAAACAGATATGTGACGGAGCTTTACTTAGATCGAAAACCCGTGATGCTCGTGATACAGACAGATGCTCACGTTATTTTCTTAATTAAGAAAAAAAATAAACAGGAGAGAAATATTAAGACTTTAAAAAAAAATCTGACGAGTTATTGTCAATTCAACTCCTGAAATTCTTGAAGAATGTGTTAATTTTATACAAAATTATATACAAATGAACTACTAGTCAGTTAGATAAAGCTAAATCTAAATATTGTGAGTCTGATATTTCCATTCATGAATTTGTACAATTCTTTGAAGAGTATGAAGAAAGGGAAATCTTCCGGTCCGGACGGACTTACACATGTAATGCATTTTTAGGACATTTTAGGCAAATGTTATTTTCAAGTTATTTCTAATATACAGGAGTTAGGAGAGCTCAGTAATTCCATGAAGGGAGAGGTGCTAAAGCAGAATTACGTAATTGGAGATCCATAAGTCTCTTAATGTTGATTACATGATCTTCTCTAGGACACTAGCTCTTAGATTAAAAAAAAAAGTAGCAGCCGATCTTTTATCGTCTGACCAGTCTGGTTGTATTCCCGGTAGGGATATTGCTACAAACATTCTTAACATACGGGACATTATTTCCTTTGCTGAACTTGAAGATCTTCCTCTGTTTCTTTTGTAATTAGATGCCGAGAAAGCATTTGACAGGGTATCCCATGATTATATGTTCAATTTATTACATAATTTAATTTGAATTTGGTGAGAAATTTATAAATTCTATTAAAATCCTGTATAAAGATATTAGAAGTTCGGTTAATGTAAACGGGCATGTCTCTTTATCAATCCTTATCCTTCGCTCTGTTCGCCAAGGGTGTGGAATGTCTGCCTTGTTTTATGTATTAACCTCAGTTTAAATACACTAATTAAATCTAACGAGAATATCAAGGGTTTTCTGTTCCTGGATCTGATTATAATTTAACCCTGTTTCGAACGCTTATGACACAACTTTGTCTGTGTCCAATTGAGATTCCGTAAATGAAGCCCTATCCACAGTTGGAATGTATTGTTCTGCTTCTGGGGCCAAAACCAACGCCGAAAAATCTGAACTCTTATTAGCCGGCAGTGCCTTTGTTTCGGATCCTGATTGTTTACCGGTTAAAGTTTTACATGGAGCGGCAAAGTTCCTCAGTGCGTATTTGGGTCCGGATGAAGCAATGTGTGAGTAATTAAATTGGGATTCGAAGGTAAATAAAATTGTCAAAATACTTAATCTCTGGAGGCAGGGAGGGCTGTAGAACTTCCCCAATTGGCTCAGGATCGTATAGAAAAGTCTATTAGATCCTTTATTTGGAATGGTAAACCACCCCTTATTAAGGTTAAGGGGGGGGGGCTTCTATTTTAGGTACTACTGACGTTGGGGGCCTTAATCTGAATTCTGTTATTTTAAAATAGAAAGCCTTTAGGTTATACAGGCTATCTAAATATTTATCCTATCCAGATAATTTTATCTGGAAATATTTTATGACCTATTTTTTTAAAACTTTATAAGAATTATTTGTGTTCATTTGAATTTTTATTTATTAACTATTCTAAACCCGCTTCAAAGGTATTGCAATCTTTCTATAGATCGATGTTGATTTCGTGGGTTTTTTAAAACTTTATAAGAATTATTTGTGTTCATTAAAATTATTATTTATTAACTATTCTAAACCCGCTTCAAAGGTATTGCAATCTGCCCATAGATCGATGTTGATTTCGTGGGATGATTTATATAATGGTAAAAGGCCAGTTGCTGATAATTATAATGACATCCTCAATCGGCCATTATTTGATAATCCACAGATTGTATATAATGACAAAACATTATATTTAGGTGATTTTATAGAAGCCGCTTTAGTCAAAATTTCTGATCTATGTTATCGAAGGGTTTTTATCAGTTGACGCCCTATTTGAACTTGTGAGAGAATCGTTACCAGATTGTAAATATGAGAAAATTGACAAACAATATAATTTGATTCTTAAATGTTTGCCAGTGTCCTGGACTAAAAAAAAGCGCTCGCAGAGTGATATTATGCGTTATGAATTAGATTTTGATCTTATTATTAATGATAAGACCTATGATATCTGTCAATTAGGTGCGTCTTCGGTATTTAAGTTATTAAGGGATAAGTATTTTGAAGCCCCTATCTGCCAGTCTTAAACCCCATTTCCCTCTCTCTCTCTTTATCTCTCTCTCAACGCAATGTTGAAATTTGATTAAGTGCGTTAGAGTTATCTAAGCCAGAATCTGGTAATGCTATATGCAGTTGAAAAAACTGAAACTGCAGTCATTTCCCTTGGTTGAGATACACCAGTGATACATTATGAAAAAAAAATCACTCTTATACTATTTTTCACCTTAGTCATTTAAATCTCTTTCAGGAAATTTCGGTGTTCAATTGTATTATCCGCAATAACTCCGGAAAGAATATAGAAATACTCGGGGAGGGGGAGCAATGGGGTTTAACGTCCAGTCAACACTAACTATGTCAATTCGGGACTAACATAATAAAAATGGTAAATTTTATTTCAATAATTCGCTCGCATAAAGTGCTACATAATCAGAAGACCCGGAGAAAACCGACGAGGTTGTTCAGGATTCAAAACCACGCCAACAGCCTCGATTAAAGACCTTATGAACTAAAGCACACATCTTAGACCATCTGATATTTTTACATTATATATATTTTTCATTGCCATATTTATCTATACGCTCGACAGACTGGGGCCTAGTGCCTCAAGATCAAGGAGGCCTCCGCTCACGGTGAATAATATATTATTTAACACTGGCAGTAGCCTTTCTTACACGCATTTCAGTCTTAAACATTCTCGACTCTGCTGAATCGTTTTTAAAACACACTTTCATCTTCCGCTAGTCGTGATTTTGGGAATAGCCTAAGGTTTCTCTACATATAATTCCGGCATTAATAGTTTTTAACTACTGGACACAATTAACTTCCGGGATTTGTTTAAATGTTCTTATATGATTATCCAGTTGTAAAAGAAGGTGCATTGCTGCGATTTGTTGAGTTATATCCCTTTACAATGAGCACTATACACAGTACACACTCGTTCCGACTTGGGTCTTTGTCATATATTTTCGATTAACAGGTTTTAGTTTTACTTGTACATACTTGAATGGGATTTGAATTTAGTTGAATTATTACGTTCTAGGTTCTACTCTAGTTGGGCTAATACGCCATAGAGTGGGCTATGAGGAAAATATTGACGGACAGTAGCACAACGGCCTACACGTATACCGTATTCCACTTTCCAAGGGATATTTTACGTGCAAGTCGATGTGTACACGGGACCATGGTTTTCCGTCCAAACCGAACATCTATACGTTGTGCCTTCACATGCCCTCCTCGAACACACGACCACCAGGATAGCGCCAACATATATCAAATTAACCACCGTGACTTCCCCGCAATAGTGATATCACAGACATAAACTTGAAGAAATAGAAATCTACTTCTATGATTTCACAATCGTTCCGTTTCTGGCTTTACGCTTGTTTGGAATATTTTCCTTTTATTGAGAGAAACATAACGCTCTTAGCTCCGAGTTGCCCCAAGTGTATACTCGTATTTAGATGACGCATTATTGCTAATCAATCTGCATGTATAATACTTTCATGGAGTCGACGAAATAATGTTCAGATGAAAGTGTGTTTAACCCGCCCTATTTATCTCACTTATATATGGAAGCCTATTGCGTCCATTTTAGAATCTCGTCTTCTCGCCGCGAGAAGTCGAGGGCGAGAACACGAGAGGACGAGAAGTCGAGGGCGAGAACACGAGAGGACGAGAACACGAGAGGACGAGAAGTCGAGGGCGAGGGAGCGAGGGAACGAGAACGCGAGGAAACAAGGCGAGAATACGAGGATCTCGCCCCGAGAACACGAGATTACTTTCACCTCGACTTCTCGTTCCCTCGTCCCTCGACTTCTCGTCTTCTCGTGTTCTCGCCTTTGAAAAACCTCGTGTTCTCGCTCCCTCGCCCTCGACTTCTCGGGTTCTCGTGTTCTCGCCCTCGACTTCTCGCCCTCGACTTCTCGTCCTCTCGTGTTCTCGCCTTTGAAAAACCTCGTCTTCTCGTCTTCTCGCTCCCTCGCCTTTGAGCTAATCTCGTCCTCTCGTGTTCTCGCTCCCTCGCTTCGTAACAATCTCGACTTCTCGTCTTCTCGTGTTCTCGCCTCGGAAGTGCAGTTGATACGCATGTCCACTGACTACCGTATCGACATTTGTATTTGGAAATGGATTATAATAAACTGAAATGTTTGCAGTTTTAGGCAATTAAATAGTCTAAAATAATTTTAATCTCTTCTTGCACAGATATTATTGTATTCTGTAATCGATTTTAAGTCTTCAATCAAATCTTTCTTTGCTCTCCAACTTCAACAACGTTCATCGGATATTTTGATGCGTGGTTTTGTCAGTGCTGTAGGATGGCGAGTCTGACAAGTGACAACGTATAGTCGTTCGAATGGAATTAAAAATAACGATATCCACTGCTTGTCAGTGGTATAGGGGGGAAGGCCTGGCAAGGGACAACGTATAGCCGTTCGAATGTTATAGATAAGAAAAACAAGGTTCGTTGCCCGGAATCGAAATGAAGTGGTGGCTACGGTGGCTCAGAGAGTAGGACGTTTGCTCTCTAGCTTCATCGATCTGCATCGGAATTTATCTTGAGATATCCTCCCTTGTCCGTTGTGTAGCTGGAGGACGCATGGTCTAGCAATGGATAACATGTAGTCGTGCGGGTGTACAGAATAACGGGGCCCCGTGTACACATTGGTTTCGATTCTGCGCTTGAACGTGACAATGATTGGGGTGGTCTGTCCAATCGAGTGGATTGAGTCTCTCCCCCCCCCTCTCTCTCTCTCTCTCTCTCTCTCCCTCTCCCTCTCTCTCTCTTTCTCTCTTTCGCATACATTGACGTCCACGTACAAGAACCCTTTACCGTGGGAATTCGAAATAAGAGTAGGCCCTCGTAGCACACTGCATGACGTACATTATTAGCTTTCGTTAGCTCAGTTGGAGAAGAATGGTTAACTCGTTCGCAAGTGATCATAAGGGCTGTTATTGAATCAACTGGTGTGGTATCGATTCGCCGCTTGTACGTGGCAAGGAGTAGATCGTCTGTCCATTCCCGTGGGTTTTCTCTGGGTCCTTTAGTTTCCCCCTACTGTTAAGGACCATTTAGGTGTGTTTTGATTTAGCGTGGAGGTACCATTGTTTACGTATGTATGTATGCATGTATGTATAGATAAAAGGTATGCCGACACAAACTGATTTCAACGCTGTATGTATGTATATATGTATGTATATATGTATGTATACGCACACATCAGCTAAATCGTCCGGGCGGTCGACAAGGGTTGTCGCGTATTTATTTTTTTGGTGTACTTAGGGACATTTAATAGACAATTTTATATAGATTACAGTATAATTTTTGTCGTTTGAGGGTTCATAAGGTTCTACAAACTAAAACTTGGGCCGTAACTCTTGAAGTAATCTACAGAAATTGTTAAAATTTGAGATGTCCTTCCATTTTACCAATTCAAATAATGCATATGAATTTCAACATATCTGGGGATAACTTTTGTCATTCGAACGTTCACAATGTTCAACAAAGTTAAACAAGTGTCATACTCTAGAAGTTAATGACAGAAATTCCTGACATTCACTAGGATTCTTCATTTCACTAATTTAAATAAAGCATATGAATTTCATTCAAATTGGGTGACACTTTTGTCGTCGAACGTTCACAAGGTTCAACAAAGTTAAACAAGGGTCATAACTCTAGAAGTTAATGACAGAAATTCCTGACATTCACTAGGATTCTTCATTTCACTAATTTAAATAAAGCATATGAATTTCATACAAATTAGGTGAAACTTTTGTTCTTCGAGCGTTCACAAGATTCAACAAAGTGAAACAAGGCCCATAACTCTAGATGTGATTAACTGAAATTTGCTGAAACTCAATAGGCTTGTTCGTTTTATTAATTTAAACGATACATATAAATTTCATAGACAGATCGGATAATAACTTTTGTCGTTAGAGCATTCACAGGATAAAACAAGGTGAAAACCAGGGCCATAACTCGCGGCTTAATTAACTGAAATTACTGAAATTCAATAGGATTCTTCGTTTCCCAAATTTAAATGATGCAAATAAATTTGATACAGATCTAGATGTAATTAACGGAGGTTGCTGAAATTCAATAGGCGTGGGTTTTTTTTACTAATTTAAATCATGCATATACATTTCATACGAATCGGTTGATAACGTCTGTCGTTAGAGTGTCCACAAGATGCAACAACGTGAAACAATGGCCATATGACTCCAGAAGAAATAGAGGGAAGTTATTGAAATTAAAAAGGCTTCCTCAATTCACTATTCATCTCACTAATGTGCTATGAGCACGTTTGTGGATATAGCGCTTTATAAATGGACATATTATTATTATTATTATTTATCATATTTCAATTTAAAAACAATCAAATGATAAATGTAGATTGTTCACAAAAAGTTGCGGACGATGGATGGACTGATTGATAGACGGGCGGACGGACCGGGTCGAGGGCAATATACGACCACATTTCCATGTTGGCGTATACAAAACACGACTACGTGAATGTTTTAGGCTGTCAAATCTGGACCACAGACGAATTTATGCCCGTGCAAAGCCAGGTATCCTACGAGTAATTGGATAATGCCTCATAGAAAGCTAATGAATATTAATATGTTCATTATACTGATTTATCCGTTAATTCTAAAACATAAACATTTTGGAGCCAACAAAACTAGTTTAGATGTTATTATGTTCACAGTGAGCCTAAAATAACCCGATTGTCCCATATTTGTCGTATGTCTACGGCAATATTATGTCGACAAAAAGCAAAGGGAGTTTCTGAAATTTTGCAGTCTAGTAATTTGTTCGTCCCTTGATTCTGTGAAATATTAAGCATGTTGTCGCCAAAGCTGGTTTGAATACTTTTTGATGTAGGCACCCTTTTCTGCGTGCTCACTTAAAGGAGCTAAATCGCTAACACTTTGGACTTAGAAATGGACAGAATTGGGTCGCAACGCATATAATACTCTAATATGAATGAATATAAAATGATTTACATTCAATGGGTTCCGTTTTTACTTTAATTTCAAATCAGTTATGTTCCACGAAATAAGCCAGCAGTATCAATCACATTCAAATTTCTAGCATCTGGTTATTTCAGTCTACAAACGCCGTTTGATTTGGTGCTATGTGTCTAGCCTCGTTCCCCGAGTATCTTGCTAGAACTGGTGCTGACACGCATTATGGTACACGATTCGTGTACTGGTAAAATGTTTATTTTGTCTTAAATAATGGATATCAGAAGTCCATCTATTTCCGGTAAGACCACAGCACCAATGTTGATTTAAATTGACAAATAATTCGTGTTTTCAAAGTTGAAGATTTTGAATGATATTGAGTTAGAGAATTAGCTCCTTTACTCTTGTGTGCGACATTTTTGTGCGTGTATAGTAATGACCTAATGTGGTTATTTTTGGTCTAGTACTTGTATATTAAAGGAGCTAAATCGCTAACATTTTGGACCTAGAAATGGACAGAAATGGGTCGCAACGCATGTTGTAAATGTATATAAACTGATCTACATTCAACGGATTCCGTTTTTACTCTAATTTCAAATCAGTTATGTTCCACGAAATAAACCAGCAGTATCAATCGAATTCAAATTTCTAGCATCTGTGTATTCCAGTCTACATACGCCGTTTGATTTGGTGCTGTGTCTCGAGCCTCGTACCCCGAATCTCTTGCTAGAACTGGGGCTGAAACGCATTATGGTACACGATTCGTGTACCAATGGTAAAATGTTTATTTTATCTTAAATATCGGATATCAGAAGCTCATCTTTTCCCGGTAAGTTTATTTCATCAATGTTGATTTAAATTGACCAATAATTCTTGTTTTTGATGTTGAAGATTTTGGAGGATTTTGATTTACGGACTTAAGTCCTTTAATGTGAAGGATTTTGAGTTACGGACTTAGGTCCTTTAATGTGGTTTGTCGGGGTTTTTCCTTGGGGATTTGGGGGGGGGGGGGGAAAACCTTAAAAGGCTGGACAGACGACCCTGCTCCTTGTCACATATAAGCGGGTGATCGAAAATATCCACTCACACCACCCACCCAAACACAACCACCACCTAAAACAGCTTTTTATACGCCAACATGGCAATGTGGTCGTATATTGCCTCCGACCCTGTCCGTCCACACTTGTTAATACTTTGGTCACTTGCTAAGAGGAGTTGGATGGCCAAATGGTTAGCATGTGCGTGCTGTACCCTAAAGCCTGCCATTGAGTCAACTGACGTGGTTTCGAATCCCCGGCCGAAATGACAAGGAGTAGGGTCGACTGTCCAATCTTGTGGGATTACTCCGGGTCCTCCGGTTTCCTCCCACTGCTAAAGACCCCTGCGCGCAAGACATCGTTTGTGTGTCGAGTGGACGTTACACCCCACTCCCCCTCTCTCTCACACTCTCTCTTCTCTCTCCCTCTCTCTCTCTCTCTCTTGTTACTTCTAGACCTAGACTGGACAATTTTAATTCGTTGTTAATTACTCACAAAAGAATAAATATGCGACAACCCTTGTCGACCGCCAGGACGATTTAGCTGCTATAGGCGTATGTTTTGTTGTCTGGCAACCTATTTTTTAAAAAAAATTCGATACGACTTTTGTGGGGGTGGTTCACTGCAAGTCTGCAACGAGGCGTAATTCGGCTTGTGCTCGAATTCACTGGCCTAAAACAACTGCCCTCCCAATACTGAGTCTTGCCCCCCCCCCCCCAAATATCACAAGAAAAAAACCGAGATTTTTCTAGTATTTTCAATATTGTTTTGGCAGGGCATCTGCACACTACCTGGCACAACTGGCACATTACTAGTGTTGACAGTTGTGATTTTTGTGTGAATGTGAAAGCCGGGTACATGTATTTTGTAATGTTTAATATCTATTATATAACAATACAAGATGTTTTACATTTTAACTAAAACAAAATTTCGATTAATTTGTTAAAAATTCATATCACTAGTGTTTTAAATGTAATATTCTACGCTCCAATTGGCCTTTACCTCAAATACCAGTAGCTGCAGATGCCCATGCTAGTTTCCCTCCCGAAAACATCTTTGCCCCCCAAAAAACAACTTCCTGGCTACAGGCCTTGATACATACAAACATATATACACACCCACACACACACACACACCCACACACACACACACATAGATTTTATTTATATAGATATCACCGTGAAGTTATCATGGCCACGAAGTTCGTGGTTTCAGTAAACAATAGTACCCCCACGCTAAATCAAAACACACCTAAATGGTATTTTACAGTGGGAGAAAACTGAAGGACCCAGAGAAAACCCACGGGAATGGACAGACGATCTACCCCTTGCCACGTACAAGCGGCGAATCGATACCGCGACAGTTGATTCAATGACAGTCCTTATGATCAATTGCTAACGCGTTAACCATTCTTCTTCAACTGAGCAGATGAAAGCTAATAATGTACGTCATGCTGTGTGCTACGAGGGCCTACTCTTATTTCGAATTCCCATGGTTAAGGGTTCTTGTACTTGCACGTCAATGTATTTAAAAGAGAGAAAGAAAGAGACAGAGACAGACTCAACACAAGCCAGGCCCCAAGTTCACAAAGCATTCTCAGACTTTTGAGAATTTACTCAACTTTCAATCACTCTTTATGAGAAATATCTTTGATCCAGAAACACAAAACGTTGCACATAGCATCTTATTGGTGTATTGGATATATTAAAACAAAAAAAGTTTAATACATGGCTTTGTGAACTCGGGGCCAGATCATTCCGGAACTAGCAATTTTATTTCAAAAATTTGCTTGCGTTTAGGGGTCTTTAGCAGTGGGGGACAGACGACCCTAATCATTGTCACGTTCTAGCGGCGAATCGAAACCGAGCCACTCGAATCAATAACAGACCTCACCCTCCACCACGCCAATGTGTACACGGGACCCCGTTTTTGTCCTATCCGCACGACTACACGTTATCAGTTGCCAGGCCCTCCGTCCCTCATCCTACACAACTGACAAGGGAGGACATTTCCAGATAAATTCCGATGCAGTTCGATGATGCTAGACGTCCTACTCACTGAGCCACCGTAGCCTCACTTCATTTCGATTCCAAACAAGGAACCTCGGCTATACGTTGTCCCTTGTCAGGCCTTCCGCCCTATTGACAAACAGTGGACATCGTTATTGTTAGTCCCATTCGAACGACTATACGTTGTCACTTGTCAGACTCGCCATCCTACAGCACTGACAAACCACACATCAAAATATCCGATGAACGTTGTTGAAGTTGGAGAGCAAAGAAAGATTTGATTGAAGACTTAAAATCGATTACAGAATACAATAATATCTGTGCAAGAAGAGATTAAAATTATTTTGGACTATTTAATTGCCTAAAACTTCAAACATTTCCGTTTATTATAATACATTCCCAAATACAAATCTCGATACGGTAGTCAGTGGACATGCGTATCAACTGCATTTCAGAGGCGAGAAGACGAGAAGACGAGAAGTCGAGATTGTTACGAAGCGAGGGAGCGAGAAGACGAGAGGACGAGATTAGCTCAAAGGCGAGGGAGCGAGAAGACGAGAAGACGAGGTTTTTCAAAGGCGAGAACACGAGAGGACGAGAAGTCGAGGGCGAGAAGTCGAGGGCGAGAACACGAGAGGACGAGAAGTCGAGGGCGAGGGAGCGAGAACACGAGGTTTTTCAAAGGCGAGAACACGAGAAGACGAGAAGTCGAGGGACGAGGGAACGAGAAGTCGAGGTGAAAGTAATCTCGTGTTCTCGGGGCGAGATCCTCGTTTTCTCGCCTTGTTTCCTCGCGTTCTCGTTCCCTCGCTCCCTCGCCCTCGACTTCTCGTCCTCTCGTGTTCTCGTTTTCTCGTGTTCTCGCCCTCGACTTCTCGTCCTCTCGTGTTCTCGCCCTCGACTTCTCGCGGCGAGAAGACGAGATTCTGAAATGGACGCAATAGGCTTCCATACTTATATAAGGTCGTAAAGAAGTGCCATGAGATACCGTCTCATGACTTAGAATGGGCTCTATATTATAGTCATTCATATTAAATTTTTAAATTGCTATTTTCATGTCTAATCAATTATGTTCGATAAAGTACACGACCACTCCAAACTGAACGGCTGTCTTATTAGTCCATTTTGGTTTCCATTATTATTTAATTAGTTCTGTTTTGCCGTAGGGGGTATTTATTTTAAGGTTCATTACAAATGGCGATTGAAACTATTATGTCGTCGTGTACTGATTTTAAAATGTGCATTATGTCTTACTAGGGTCCCAAAATTTTCACGGTAGGATAATGACATAATATTGATTGAAATGGACGAATATTGAAGTCTAATTTCGAATGTTATAGACAGTAACATAATGATCAAGCCTTTATTCTGAACTTGACGGAAAATTCCGGTTGATTGTATGAAATTACCACAAGATCAACAACAGTGATGTGACCTGTTTCTGCAATCGGACAGGTTTAAACTGGAACTTTCAATTTCTCATATCCCTTTACAAATCAAATAAAAAACGCAGAGTGTGTCATCCCAATAGTACTATTGTGACTTTATCATATACCAAGATAGAAAAGGAAATGTCATCTATGTGCAAAGAGATATTATTTCCAATTTCCATAGACACGTAAAACTATTAAAATTATGTAAATTTGTTGAAAATTTATAGTCACAAATGTAAATAGTCTGAATATCACGCTATTTGTGTATGTTGTGTGTTCTTAAATGAAAACCCATGGATTATTATTAAAAAAACTGCCTCCTACGGAATTTTTCAAGAGATTATAAATGACCTCTTTTTCACGTAGAAAAATGAAATGTTTAATTTTACTCTATTCCAAATGGCACTACAAATCCAAATGACAGCTCCTCTCACAAAAACGACTCATAACTACATTAAATAATGATTTCAAAACAAAGTCCAAATGCAATCTAAAGAAAACAAATATTGACCTTACACTATAAAGGCCATCTCCGGATTTCTTCAAGGTCATGAGTTAATAACCCCCAAAATTCAAACGATTTTTAAAAAAAGAGCACAGTAAATAAGACTAAATAACACCAGTCCCCACCCAACCCAAAGCAAAGAATATATCAAACCCTAGCCCTAACTCTTAGTAACAAAATCAACTAGTTATAAGAATCCATAGCCCTAACCCCGGGATAGTGGGAAAAAAACCTCATTTTAGATAATCCAATCCTTCGTAGGAAACACATTAAGTGACTCTCACAAATTTATTCTTTTCTTCAGAAACACGAAGACCACCAGCGACACAGAAGGAAGACCATCAGCGCCACCAACACCAAAAACAGCGAAACTATAACTAATGAAGGGGCGAGGTTATAAGGCCATAAGGTCTGTCATTGAGTCAAGTGGCGTCGTTTCGATTTCCCTATTGAAGTTGACAACATTAGGTTTGTCTTTATATAATCGAGGGTTTTCTCCGAATCCCCCTGTTTCCACACCTGCAAAAAAACCCTACGTGCCACTGTCCAGTATTCGCTTCCATAACTTTCTCTGTAACAGTACTGTTTAAAAGATCCTAGATGTTGGTGGAACTTAGTGAACATTGTAGAAAATTAAAGAGAAAGTTATTTTTGATTCTGATCTGCGTTAGAGTATCCACGTACATGTTATTTTTAAAAATGAAATTACGGAGTCCAAATTAACAACTTGAATCAGTATTACGTGCCTGTTAATACCAAGCTGTTATTTCGGTGGGGATCACGTGGCTAAGTGGGTAAGGCGCAGACTTGCTAGCCTGGAGGTCGGGTATCCGATCCCTGCATTGCCCGAGAAAGTTCATCTCGATTTCCCGGCGTGGTTTCCCCTTCCTCAGTGACACAGAACGGATAACCTGACAAGGACAGCTGCCTAGTCGTTCGGATGGGACTAAAAATCGAGGTCCCGTGTACACATTGGCAGTTGGAATTCGATATAAGAGTAGGCCGCATAGCCGCTACCCAGGCAAAATGTCCCTCACAGCACACTGTATGGCGTATGCCCGTCTTCAATTAGCCAGGTAAGGTGCAGAAGAGTAGGACGTTAAACCCCATTTCATTTCATTTGTTTTTTGGGTAATTTTTCGTATTAAAGTACAAGTACTTTAGAATAACTACAGAACAGTTACATGACTGGGAAAATGCAAACAACACTGGCTTCTATCTTAATATCGATTGAATACCATAACAGACAAAACAACAATTAAAAGGTCGTACAGTTTACTGACTTTACAGCGTTAGGATTAATGTTGATTTGCTATAGAATTATTAGATTCGTTATAATATCGCTTCGTGATAATATCGCTTCGTGATAATATATCCGTATTAAAGTCTTTAATAGGCGTATGCATTTTTCGGACAATATCTCATTGATTCAAGCTAACAAGAACGTACTTTGTTAAAGAGACCATACCGATTTTAACAAAGTCTGAGAAATAAAGTTTTTGTACACAAACGAGGTTGTTTTAAGCTACAATTTCATATTTTTAAGTTATATTTTTAAAATTCATTAAAATAAATCCTAATAATCCTATACCTGTAAATCAATATTTCCAGCTGAGAAATTGGCAAAATAATCATCTTCAACTTCAAATTCCAACGTTTGAATATAGCTTATGCATGGATGAATGGGACAACAAGGGAGGTACATGTGTTATTATTTCCTGTGTCAATGATTTTTAAGATGGGAAATAATACCCATGGTCGTATAATAGTGAGTTGATAACCTATTGAGCAAAAGACATAGAAATAATTATGTTTTGACTTTCTTAGAAAATATGAAATTCTCGCTTTAGAATAGATTTTATGGCTATAGAGTAGAAGTTTCTTGGGAATAAATGTTTTGAGGGGGATTTGAAGCAAACGTATGGCAGACATATTAGTTTTAATGTTTTTGGTTCAAATATGACCACAAATCACGCAGTTTTTACGTGTGAAGGCATATAATATGCTGGTGGCGGTGAGTGTGTGCGGGTTGGGGGGTATTTAACTAATTATATATAGGTCACATTTTGCTAAACCGGCGCTGATATTAGTTGCATATACTAACTATGCTGTAGTATATATATGTTTTACTTGATACACAGATAACCCATAGATATGTAGATAACCGGTACCTAGGGATTAGGTGTAACGTCTTATTTGTATTTACAACTTTTCAGAATATTCTCACTGAAGTTGGACTTTGGCCCAATACTCCAAATGATACTTACAAATGCATTACGGATTTAACGAAACTAGATATTTTACATAATCAATATACTTTCAATACCGACTATATTAAAATAGATGCACTACCATATATTTACTCTGTAACTAAATCCACAAAGACTCGGTCAAATCCTATCCTATAGTAAATACCAAACGAAACTGTGACAAAACAATAACCAAGGGTCAAACCCAACATGCCATTTGGTGCAGAATACTCCGCAGTTACACACTGGCATTAACAGATTATTTTCATTATTGGAAAAAAACAATCTCAAAATAATCATAAACATGCTAAATCAATAAAAACTTTTGACTTTTCTATTTTATTTACTATTCTCCAACATTCAGAATTCAACTATAATTTACACTGGTTTGTTTACAAAGCTTTCAATGATCATTTCTACTTTATATATAATACTTCAGCATTTGAACCTCAAAGATAATTTGAACTGGTTTGTTGATAAAGCTTTCAAATGTGCTAAATGGATTATAAATGGATTATAAAACGTAGAAATGGTACACGTTCAAAAACATTATTATACATTAGATAATACAGTGAACGATTGACTGACCAATGGGGACTGGTCCCACCCTATGCATGACAAGACAAACTAATTATAAGGGAGCTAAAAGTCTAAACTTCACCTTCCAATACATTGATGACATAAAACCTATTTATCAGTCAAATTACTTTATTCTGAACAAATTTTTGAGTAGAAATAGGAGTCCACTCGGTCTTCACCTTCATCACCTTCTACATAATCTCGATTATCAAGTTACGTTTTCACATCCAGCACTCTCGTCAGACGATTGCTCTTTTTCTTAGTGCAGTCAATCAGGCGCTCCTGTCCAATACGTTTCTCTGCATCTTTGAACACTGGCATTTTATATACCCAATATCACGTGAGCATAGACCCAATCCCGCAAGGCAATAGTAAATCAAAATGGTTTGCTGACAAACTCAGACTTCTGTGAAGATGATCGGCCTAAGAAATGGAAATGGGCGAGGAGTTCCGAGCAGGCGAAGATGGTTAAGTTCAGCAGGCAATTAGCTGTCCGGAAGAAAAGGAACTGAAGAAGAAAAAGAACAATCGTCTGATGAGAGTGCTGGATGTGTGTAAGCGACATGGTGGACCTGTAAGTTCCTCAAATTTAGACATTATTTCCAGACTGACTGAAAGCCAGCTGCTGTCTGAAATTAGTTTTCTCATATTCACTGTGGCCCCCGAAATACGTCAGAAGAGACGCGTTATGGACGGGAATAGATTCAAGTACCAAAACTTCTCTGTCGCCTAGTTGTGAGTAGCAATAAAAGTAGCAGTGAGTCCAGGGAACAATGTTGAGGACGACCCTGACACTATTTTAAGAGCAGCTTTGACTAAACGTATGTGAGATTGGTGACGGGTAAGCTGAATAGAAGTACTTGGACTGAGGGGAGACTTGGAATCCTAAGGATCACATGGACGGAAATCAGAATTGTGATCTCTATTGTTTCTGTTTGATATGTTTCCCGATTATATTCAATGTTATGATAACTAATTACCTATATTCTATTCATGTGTTATGTTTTATTTTTCGTAATTTTGATAATAAAGGGTGGTCAGTAAATAAAGAAATTATCGGGACACGGTTTATTTTGGAGCAATTTCATTCTAGAAGTGTTTTCCCTCATAGCAGTTAACAGAATTATATGTCTGCCTGCGAACTGATACATTATTATATACTTATTGGCTCAGAAAACCCTATATCACCGAAAACTATTTCTCGTGACGTCATAGATTACGCTTATGACGTTATTAAGCCGCCCAGTTTGACCAAATCGACCCTGGTAATTACTAAATTAGACCTCCTTGTCTGACTCACATGCCACCAATCTCCCATATTACACAACCTGAATTTCCGTTAATCAACTTTTCATTTTGAAAATCGGGCATTATGACGTCATTTTTGCCGCCATTTTCGATTTTTTGTTATAACCGTGAACGTGACACCATTGCCGATACTACCACTGGACTTGGTAACCCTAAAAAAAAAACCAAAAAGACACCAAACAAGGTATCTAAAACCATCCAACTGAGTGAAAACCGAAAAAAAAAACCCGATTATTGGCGGCCATATTAGCCGCCTTTTTGAAAATCGCCAGGCTCCAACCCAAAAACCCATTGTAGAGGATTTTTTTCCAGATTTGGCTTTTTCAGTCAATTTGGTCGCCGAAAAATCGATGCATCAAGCTGGATCAACTGAAAAAGCCTTTTTTTGATACCCCTACTTAAAATTCAACAGTCATTCTGGCTGCCAGTTACCCCGTTGCACCTATTCACACATATGTTCCCTGTGCAGCTATAGTCACCCTGCTCACAACTGCTACACACGTCGACCATCCAGAAATCCACCCCTGTCCCACACCCCGGAACACTCCCTCCACTTTCAAAGCCCCTCAACAGCCACGTATGCTACCTCCACCTGCTATGCTTCCCTATTCCCAATTGCCATCTGCACTGGTGGACACTTTTTTTATTTTGGATGTTAGCCTCACACCGGAGTGATAATCAAATCAACCTGGCATCCGTGTAGGCTGCCCAGGGTATCTTATCCAGTTGGTTTGTTGGTTTCACTGTCGGTCCCCCGTGGGGTCACTACTTTCTCCCTTGTGTTGGGAACGACATCTCCCAATAGGAGACGTGTTTGGTCATTTCATGATTGTTTTGTTAAGCCCAACACTCATTCATTATTATTTCCCATAATATTTTTCTATTTCCCATTAATTTTGGAATTTGACTTGTATCATGACATTTTCACAAACAGCAGTGTTTTCGTTTCTTTTCTTATCGGGAAAAAGACACAAATAAACATTTTGTCTATTAATATATTGGGTTTCCAGATGTCTTAATGCGTTTTGTCTAGGCTATACTATATAATATATATATAGAAAAATAAATAAAGGTTGAAAATGCCTTTGAAAAGTACTATTGTTTAATTGTCTACATGTTTCGCCTGAGCTTGTCACAGCTCAGGCGAAACATGTAGACAATTAAACAATAGTACTTTTCAAAGGCATTTTCAACCTTTATTTATTTTTTCTATATTAACACTACAACTTCATACATACATTGATATATATATATATATATATATATACATATAAAAATAAAAAAATATGTCCAGGTAAAAAATTCTCAACTTTACTTCATTCCGACATACATTATGTCATATAAGCTAGCTATCTGTCCTCTATAGGCGTCTTCAGATATTAATAATGCATATATATATATATATATATTTGTAAGCTGTTCGTGGGCTGTCACATCTTTTTCCGGTTTTAATTCTTCCGCGTATTGCAGTGCCTAACTTTGAAGATAAACCAAACAGTTGGCGTTGGTTAGAGTTTGTGTTAGAATCAGTTACCTGGGTCTGTATATTGTGGTGATGTTAACAGAGCAAAATTATTAGACTCTGGATACAATATGAATTATTTCAATTAGTATATTTACATTCAATTAGATAATTAAGAAATTTAGTCCAGGAAGCAAAACCCACAAATGCAAATAATTTGACACCAACCCCCTATCGTGTTGTTAGTCGGTTCTATAATAGTTATTACATTTATTAATTACGAATTAATAATTTAAAATATCCTTCCACATGGGCATTGATCTAATAATTACTGACGTATAGTTGATTTGGACAGATTGTAAACTGGAGGTTGGCGTATTGTGGGAGGACACGGATATTCACGTGACTAATACCATGAACCGGCTAGGTTCCATATAAGGCAGTATTTATGGCGTATCATTGAACCTTGTCAACTCTAGTAATTATAGGGTTATATATCACAGACATTACCATAGGCTAAATTACTTCTTCAAGCAGGTGTAAATCTAAATACGATTTATAGAGTCGACATATTTTCTAGTGGAATTACTCACCCGCACTTAATGGGTTGACCTACTTGAATCACTATCATAATTAGGACTTATCTTTTCAAAATGGGTTATTTTTCTTTGAGACTGAAAATATGATAACCTCATTGGCGTTTTCAAGGAATATGTTTTACGTTCTATATTGCCGCACGAGGGATCACGGTGGCTAAATGGGTAAGACGTTGGCTCGCTAGCCTTGAGATCGGGTGTTCGACCCCTGCAGGACGGAGGACCTGACAAGAACAGTTGTCTAGTCGTTCGGATGGGGCGAAAAGCTGAGGTCCCGTGTATACATTGGCTTTCATTTAAATGTTCCCTTGATAGTTGGAATTCGATATAAGAGTATGCCATATTGCTGCTGCCCGGGCAAAATCTTCCTTAGCGCACACTGTATTGCGTATGTCCGTCTTCTTTAGCCAATTCCGGAGCAGAACAGTAGGGCGTTAAATCCAATTTCATTTACATTGCTGCACAAGAATAACATCTATTCAACTACACGGTGTTCACCCAAATCACTTAAAATACAACAAAATTATTGCTTGTTTTTATTTTTTATTACATCCGACCTGCCGAACAAGAAAGACATGATGTATTGAAATAATACATGGTATTAAATTGAAACTAATGTACATGTATCGATATAGATTATTTGATTCCATGACATTGTCAATCTGATTAAAACTCGTTTTAAATTTCGTATCGTTTTTTTATAGTTCAAAATTTACTTTGAACATGTCATAGAGACTTGTTATTTACATAGTGTTCTACTTGAAATGAGGGGTCAGTCAATTAATGGTTTGTCGAATCGAGCGTTTGACCTTTTTTTGCGCGGAACTGTGGGTACACTTTATCAGCGATAGAAATCAAAACAAAACAAAAGATTTTAAAAAGCATGGCGGTCGCTAATTGGTTAATCGAATGACGGACGTTATCAGGTCAAATGTCGCTTGCTTGATACCTGACGTCTCATTCGGCAAACCTCGACAGATTCCGGTGCCCTATATCTAGACTCGGCTGTATAATGAAGTCCGCCATTTTGGAACTATTTTAAAGGACCCGGATAAACAAGGTTGCCTCCAGGAGATGGGTGCCAGTCAAGTCGTCCACAAGCGAAGTCGTCCACAACCGTTGGTGGAGTTGTCCACAAGGCATTGGTGATGTCGTCAGCAACTATTAGTGATGTCGTCCACAACTAAATATGTTTATGAATTTGATAATGAATTTGTTATTTATGGAATAAAACGATTTACTTTGTTGTTTATTTGCCGGGAGAAAGGGTGACCACGCAGAAAAAACTATACTAATTAAAAATACATCGTGTGGACGACTCCAAAAAACGTATTACAATTACAATATCCAGAAATTATTTATCTGTTGTTTATTTACCGATAGAAAGGGTGACCACGCAGAAAAACTATACTATTTACAAATACATTATTATGTGTCCAGAAATTATACTAAGTCGTGTGGACGACTCCACCAACGGGTGTGGACAGCTTAACCAGATTTTGGGGCTTTTTTGTAAAAGCGGAACGTTTTCCTGTTAGAGTAAATCGGTAGTCGATAAGCCGCATCGCAAATGTATGGTCGTAGGTACATATCAATGACTATCATACATCCGAGTCTAGATGAAGGTTACGGAGAGTACCGGAATCTGTCGAGGTTTGCCGAATGCTGACGTCTTTGAACGTGAACTCTCACTAATATCGCGTTCGATTACTTGCTCCGGGCTTACTCGACCAGGATCACCGAGTATGTTTCGACATGCGCAGTTGGAACGGGTAATCGAACGGCGCGGTGCTTTCTTCGGGTATAAAAATAAAAGACAACACCACAAAACAATTATGCTCGGTGTTCTGATAAATAACGACGAGCTTGGGCCTGTTTCACGAAAGTTTAACTAAGATAAAATCCAAATTTTAGTAGTTTGATTGGATAATATTAGATTGATTAAATGCTTAGCCAATTAAAATTAAAACTTGGATTTTATCTTTTGTTAAGATTTAGAGAAACAGGGTCCAGACGGAGACAATAATCCACCATTAATAAAATAGAAACTGACTTGTTCATTGGCTTGTTATTGGAACTATTAAATCCGGAGAAGTGAAATAAAGCCCCAAGGATAGAATATTATGCATAATAGAAGACTTTAAATCCCTATTTCTAATGAAAACAACTATTCAATGTCAATGGCCATCACAAACGTCAAGAAATGTATAACTGTTTTGTTGAATATTGTAAATTTCCCGGAACAATCGGAGCTGTCGGTGGCTATCATATCCGAGTAAGGGGCCCAAGATCAGGAACAATCGGATATCATACACAAACCGCATAAAGATCACTGGGTCACACTTTAGGCTGTATGATGTATGTGATTGAAAGGACGCTGAGTGGTCCGTTTCTAACTCCGGGAATCGTCGCACCAAGATGTAGAATCACTAAAATAAACACAAAAATACTGTGAAATTGAAACACGATATTTTTAATCGGAGAAAAGTGTCAACAATAATCCTTCCGTCGACTAAACTTAAACTACAAAAATAACTTCGATCAAAAAACTTATTTGCTGCCATATTGAATTAAGGGGTACTTCCCGAAGTAACCGGCTCTAACCGGCTCCTTGGGCAGGTTACTTCCGCATGGCGCGAGTAAGCCATTTAAATGACGTTATCGGTAACCCGAACGCACTTGTGGAGGCCCCAGTAAGCGCATCGCCAGTAATCGAACGAACCATAAACTTGTTAGATCTACATGTAGTGTAGGCCATCGAAAGTATAAAAACGAAACGAAATATAGATCTATATTTTAATGAAATTGATGAACATGTGTATACCTTTTATATTTGATATCAGTTGGATTGTCACCCATTCCATAGCCAATAGATTATAATATAACGTCACCAAGAATGGGTGTCCTTTGAAATTGTAGTCATGGCGTCACGAGTTTATGTCTTTGCGGTCATAATGTTACGGCAGAACTCGCATTATAATTATTTGTGGTATATCCAAGTCTATATTTTAGAATGTTATGATCCTTGTCCTTTTCTTGTATTAGTTCATTTTCGGTCAAGGTCATATAGTTAACGAAGTCGCCATTGTTTGTTGTTTTTAACATGTAACGTTTTATTCTTATTTTTGCCCTGTAGTTCCTCACAAGATGTGAGTAAGCGTTTAATCATTATATTTCATTACATAGATGTTTTCTGGTTAAGATATATATGTAGTTCTTTAAATGTCTATCTTCTAAGCTGCATAAATTAACGTTTGTGTTGTGTGTATCGCCCGTGTCTTTGCGCACGCGGTTTTTCCTGCAAGTTATAAGTAGGCCGACAATGTACAACAGTCTTAACGGGACAACCCTCCCCTTCAGTACTCAATTAAGTTTATTTGTAACGATGTTCTGATATTAGGATGCTAAACTCATGTCATTATTTTATTGTAACAATATATTATTTTTTCATTGTAGAGAAACCATCGAAAACGTTATGAAACATTGTTAGTGTATTCTCATCAAACGTAATTATAATATCAACGTAAACGTCACAACGAAAATGTAGTCATCATCTTATCATTCTTTATTAACGTATTCTAATGAACGATTTAATATTTTAACAAACGATTTATCTACTGTCATGTATTAACATAATGTGCTAACGTCGATGTGTGTTCTATAAGAGGAACTACATGTATTTTGTAATAAACGATTTTTGTGACAAACACTTCTTTTCTTATTAAAAACACACGAATAATTTAATGCAGGGAAACGGTGGCAATATAGTTTCTATCTTAGAATAGACTTTGTTCGTGTGTTTTATTTAAGAACTGTTAAAGTATGTGAACGCTTATGTCTCGTATAGTGTGTATACTGGTAATTATTTTCATCTTTCAACGTATAACGAAAATGGCTACGTCAAAGGAACAATGGTTTGCAAGCTTTGATGAAACGGAACATTATGAATATGCTGATCTGCAGGAACTTTATTCTGCCAAAAATGCAGCACATGTAATAGAAAATCAGCAAGCCAACGATAACGATGATAATATAAGTATAATAAGCAGTACAACGTCGTCCAAGTTTTCAGTAATATCTGCCCTGGCCAAAGAGAAGGCTAAACAGGTAGAACTCATAGCGCGTGGAGAGGCATTGAAACAGAAACAAAGATTACAGGAAGAACAGTTAATTTTAAACAGAAAACGCGAAGAACTTGAGCTGGAAACTAACTTATCAATCTCAAGAGCCAAACAGTCTATTTTTGAAAACTTCTGTCCAGATCAATTTACGCAAGAAAACGCTTATAATTATGGTCTTCGGCCATTAGAAAAGATTGTTAGTACTACGCATGCAGAAAATCCCATAATCAAAATAAATCATGACACATATCAGCCAAACACATTACATACAAGTAATAAAGAAACATTCGTACCATTGTTTGAACCAACTCGTTTTGATAGAGTTAACGTACAGGCACCATTGTTTTCAACGCCACAAGTTGCTCAGAACGCTGCCGGTTATAATTCAAATGAACACTCTAATGTACAATTCAACGTAGCTGTGCCTCCCACAATTTTTCAGAAGTTATTGGAACAACAAACTGACCTACAAGCTAAACAGACAAACTTAACGGAAATTCTTTTGGAGCATCAGAATCGAAGTCTCCTACCCCAGCCGCATATTTCTAAGTTTAGAGGTAACCCTCTTGAATACCGTTCCTTTATTAAGTCGTTTGAAAATAGGATCGAACAACGAATAGCAGACCACAGAGATCGCCTTTATTATCTCGATCAGCTCACAGAAGGAGAACCAAACGCACTCGTCAAGAGTTGTCTTCATATGAACCCAGAAGAAGGTTTTAGGAAAGCCAGACAACTGTTGCATAATACTTTCGGTGATGACTATAAAATAACGACTGCATATACAGATAAGCTTTTGAAATGGCCCTCAATGAAGCCCGAAAACGTTGAACTTTTAAGTAAATTCTCATTGGCATTAACAAACTGTATGAATGCTATGAACGATATAAAATATTTGTCAGAAATGAACCACCCAAAAAACCTTAAAGAACTGATGGAGAAATTACCCTTCAATATGCGCGACGGCTGGCGTAAAAGAGTTCAAAGGGTCAAATCTACGAATAACCGTCAAATTATTTTTGAGGACTTTGTTAATTTTGTAAGGCAATAAGTAGAAGCTTTAACAGATCCAATATTCGGAAGATCAACTGACAGTTTTGTAAATAAATCACAGCCCTATAGTCATAGGCCTAAACAGAGTTATGCAACGAATTCTGCGAACGCGTTTTCTTCAGACCACATGTATCAATCTCAGGGCCAAAATCAAACGTGTTTATATTGTTCCAAGAACTTACATACTATGGATACTTGTTATGAATTTATGAAAATGCCTTTCGAGAAACGACGCGAATACGCCCTGAGTAATAATTTGTGTTTTGGATGTTTGGGTAAGGGACATAACTCTAAATGTTGTAATTTTAAGAAAATTTGTCGAAAGTGCGGTAAATGTCACCCAACTGTGTTTCACCTTGATTTTATACCTCGAAGTCCGAACGCTTTTTCCTCAAGTGAATTCCCAAATAGGTTTGTCAACACGCAGCAATCATCGAACGTCTACAACCAGTATACACCACCGATATATTCAAGTCCTAGACCTTCAACCCATAACGAATACAGGCAAACGCCCAATTCCAATTTTCAACGCTCAACGAATAACGCTATGAATAAACCAACGTATGCTCCTTTAAAGGCTGACGCGCCACCATTTCATCCGCATAATCGTCCTTCGTCATCGTCACACATTCAGCAAAGTACTAATATAACGCCAAACCCATCTTCCCAGGGCAGAGACACAGTTAATATAAATAATGGTTACATCGGTAATGATTCAGACTTTTTGCTACCAATACTGCTTGTTAAACTGAAACAGAAAGGCCAACAATCATTCATACCTGCAGTAGCATTTTTAGATAATGGATCTTGTGCTAGTTTTATCACGTATATTACTGCGGAAAGACTTTGTGTAAAAGGACGAAAAACTTCAATTCATCTAGGTACCATGCACGGTCAATCTTTAGAAGATAGTTCGATTATAACGGATCTGATTGTGTCCGATATTAACGAAACGTTCTCGATCCCATTACCGAAACTTTATACAAGAAAACAAATACCGGTTAGCGATTCGAACATTCCAACGCATAGTAACGTATATCAGTGGGATTATCTTAAATCTTTGCCCATTCCTGAAATTCCAGACTTTCTCGAAGTTGGACTTTTGATTGGTATTAATTGTCCACTAGCCCTCGAACCACTTCAAGTTAGGCCTAGTATAAATAAAGGTCCGTATGCTGTATTAACAAGACTTGGTTGGACAGTTATGGGTCCCATTAAGGTATCTTCATCTAAACCTGTAGCGATAACCTGTAACCGTATAATTGTTCGTGAAGTAAATTCAGATAATTGTCATCAGTTAGCATTTAACGAAACTGTTCACGAAGTTGATAATGCCAAACTTATAAATCATATGTTCGAGAGTGATTTTATTGAGCGAAATAATCATGCGTCGGAATTGGGACATTCTGAAGAAGACAAAAAGTTCTTGTCTATAGTTGACAAAGAAATAAAGTACGAAGATGGACATTATTACATTCCATTGCCATTCCGACACAAAGGTGTAACGGTGCCCTTTAACAAGGAACAGGCTTTCGAACGTCTGGGTTGGTTGAAACGTAAATTTGAGAGAAACGCTAATTATATGTCAGACTATGTTAACTTTCTTAACGAACTCATAAGTAAAGAATATGCAGTTAAAATACCCCCCGAACGTTTAGAAGTTGAACGTGGTAAGGCATGGTTTATCCCGCATCATGGTGTCTACCACCCAAGGAAACCTAACAAAATTCGTGTTGTTTTCGATTGCAGTGCCAAGCTTAACGGTAAATCACTGAATGACCTTTTATTACAGGGTCCAGATATGACTAACTCTTTGTTTGGTGTGCTAACACGATTTCGAGAACGTCCAGTTGCTTTTATGGCGGACATAGAGGCAATGTTCCACCAAGTAAAAGTGCCCCAGTCTAACCGCGATTTCCTCAGATTTCTATGGTGGCCCAACGGTAACATTAATTGTGACCCAGAAGAATATCAGATGACTTCACATCCGTTTGGAATTGTTTCATCCCCCACTTGCGCCAATTTTGCATTACGTAGGACTGCAGATGACTTTTGTGCACAATCTGAACGTGTAGCAGAAGCTATAAGACGTAACTTTTACGTCGACGATTGTCTGAAATCCTGTGACACGGTTACTGATGCAGTACAACTAGCCCGCGAATTGATAGACTCGTGTGCTAAAGGTGGTTTTAATTTAACTAAATTTACAAGTAGCAGTAGAACTTTTATTAATAACATTCCTGAAGAAAAACTGGCTAAAGATGTGAAAAATCTTGATCTTAATTATGACGATTTACCGATTGAACGAGCCCTAGGTGTACATTGGTGCATTGAAAATGACCAATTCGGCTTCAGAATCGTATTAAAGGACAAACCATTAACGAGACGAGGAATTTTATCAGTAGTGTCTTCGATTTTTGACCCACTCGGTTTTGTGGCACCACTGACTTTGCAAGCTAAACGTATTCTTAGAGACATTTGCAACGAAGGTAAGGGATGGGATGACCCTATCTCAGACTATTATCGTAACGAATGGTTGAAATGGAGAGAACAATTAGTTAGTGTAGAAGACTATAAAATCGATAGATGTTTTAAACCAGTCGATTTCGGAAATGTTGTAAAACGTGAAATTCATTTTTTCGCTGATGCCAGTTCGACCGGTTATGGTTGTGTTGCCTATCAGAGACTAATAAACGAACAGAACGATATTCATTGCGCATTTGTGCTTGGTAAATCTCGGTTATCACCCCTTAAAACGGTTACTATTCCACGTCTAGAACTCAGTGCAGCAACTGTTGCAGCTCGTTTAAGCTGCTCTCTTTTGAAAGAACTTGACATTTCACCGGATGAAGTAAAATTTTTGACGGATAGTACAACAGTACTTAGTTATATCAACAACGAGAAAAAACGCTTTCATGTTTTTGTGACAAATCGAATAGCTGCTATAAAGGATTTATCGACACCTGACCAATGGTTTTATGTTGAATCATCATTGAACCCAGGCGACGACGCGTCTAGAGGATTAACTGCGTTAGAAATTATCAAGAGTCCCAGATGGTTAACGGGGCCGGGGTTTCTATGGGAAAAGGAATTATCATGGCCAAATCACCCAACGCTATCTAAAGTGACGTCTGGTGACCCGGAAGTGAAACAAGATGTTATAACCTATACAACGGAAGTAGTCGATTCTTCAACTTTAAAGCTTATAGAATATTATTCAGATTGGTATAGTTTGAAATGTGCAGTAGCATGGATTCTACGTTTTAAAGAAAAACTTCGAAAATGGCGGAACGATCGCAAGGTTCTCGAAGAATATGTCAAAGACCCAATTCAACGTTCAACGAAGATCGAAACAGAAATGAATATAATTAAACGACATGATATGAAAATGGTTCCATTAAACGTAACAGATTTGAATAACGCTGAACATTCCATTATTCAATTCACTCAACGATGTGCCTTTGAAAAAACTTTTAGTGAAATGACTAAGACAAATCCAGTGAAACGCGTGTCTAAAGACAGTTCGATTTACAAACTTGACCCAGTGTTTATGAATGGTCTTATCCGTGTAGGCGGACGCTTACGCAACGCTGATGTACCAGAAAGTGTGAAACACCCAATAATTCTACCCCGCAACGCTCACATAACAAATCTGATAATTAGTAGTACTCATAAGAGATTAGGTCATGCAGGAAGAGGTCACACGATCGCCATGTTAAGAGAAAAATATTGGATTATTAACTGTAATTCGATAGTTCGCAACATTATTTCTAAATGTGTTTCGTGTCGTAAATTACGAGCACCTGTATTAAACCAAAAGATGTCTGATCTCCCAAAGGATAGGATAACAGTCGCGCCTCCTTTCGCTAGAGTAGGCATAGACTATTTCGGACCTTTCACGGTTAAAGAAGGTCGTAAAGAATTGAAACGTTACGGCGTTGTTTTTACATGTCTCACTATACGCGCCATACACATCGAAATCTCTGCATCATTAGATACAAGTTCATTTATACAAGCCCTCCGTCGATTTATTGCCAGAAGAGGTCAATGCGAAGAGATACGGAGCGACAATGGCACCAACTTTTGCGGCGGTGAACGTGAATTACGAATAGCGATCGAGAAATGGAATCACAGTCAGATTAACAACGAATTACTTCAACGGAATATAAAATGGACGTTTAACCCCCCGACCGGTAGTCACCACGGTGGTGTGTGGGAGCGCCAAATAAGAACAATAAGAAAGGTTTTAAACGGTCTACTTATGGGTTTAAATTCGGTATCTTTGAATAATGAATCACTACACACACTAATGTGCGAAGTAGAAGCCATAGTGAACAGTAGGCCTCTAACGTTTATTTCAGATGATTGTGACGATCTGAATCCTTTAACGCCAAATACTTTATTAAATTTAAAGCCTACAACGTGGTTATTACCTCCAGGTGATTTTAGCCGTGAAGATCTCTACGCTAGAAAGTATTGGAAACAAGTGCAGTATCTAGCCGATGCTTTCTGGAAGAGGTGGCAACGAGAGTATATAGTAACGTTACAGCAACGCGTTAAGTGGACCCAACCTCAACGAAATGTTTGTATTAATGACATAGTGCTTGTTGTAGATGACAATGTACCTCGTAATCAATGGAATATGGGACGTATTATTGATGTTAATATAGATTCTAAAGGTTTTATTCGTAGTGCTAAGATTAGGACTCAAAATTCAGTTATGCAGAGACCAATTTCTAAGTTGGTGCTCATTCTACCGTAATGCAGATTTTGTTAAACAGCTGTTTGTTTAAGGGGCCGGAATGTTACGGCAGAACTCGCATTATAATTATTTGTGGTATATCCAAGTCTATATTTTAGAATGTTATGATCCTTGTCCTTTTCTTGTATTAGTTCATTTTCGGTCAAGGTCATATAGTTAACGAAGTCGCCATTGTTTGTTGTTTTTAACATGTAACGTTTTATTCTTATTTTTGCCCTGTAGTTCCTCACAAGATGTGAGTAAGCGTTTAATCATTATATTTCATTACATAGATGTTTTCCGGTTAAGATATATATGTAGTTCTTTAAATGTCTATCTTCTAAGCTGCATAAATTAACGTTTGTGTTGTGTGTATCGCCCGTGTCTTTGCGCACGCGGTTTTTCCTGCAAGTTATAAGTAGGCCGACAATGTACAACAGTCTTAACGGGACAACCCTCCCCTTCAGTACTCAATTAAGTTTATTTTTAACGATGTTCTGATATTAGGATGCTAAACTCATGTCATTATTTTATTGTAACAATATATTATTTTTTCATTGTAGAGAAACCATCGAAAACGTTATGAAACATTGTTAGTGTATTCTCATCAAACGTAATTATAATATCAACGTAAACGTCACAACGAAAATGTAGTCATCATCTTATCATTCTTTATTAACGTATTCTAATGAACGATTTAATATTTTAACAAACGATTTATCTACTGTCATGTATTAACATAATGTGCTAACGTCGATGTGTGTTCTATAAGAGGAACTACATGTATTTTGTAATAAACGATTTTTGTGACAAACACTTCTTTTCTTATTAAAAACACACGAATAATTTAATGCAGGGAAACGGTGGCAATACATAAGTTTTATTATACCCATCGATTTTGTTTAACCGATTTCCTCATATTGATTTAAACTTGTATAGTATTTTGAAACAGAGGGATCTGTGGTTGGTAGTGAAAAGATTGTTATGTAGAGCTGGCATTGTTTTTTTTCTGTGATTGGAAAGCGTGCTGTTTCCACCCACACCGTATTATCTGTATTTCGTTTAAGGCAATTCTCGCTCTTTTTTATGTTTGAGACATACTATTTCGAAACATTCCATGGTATTTAAAATTATCACGCTATCGTTCTATCTATTTGGAAAACCGATTCATTTATAGATCAAAAACAAACATCTATGTGATATAATTCGCATTATCATTATTTATTTTGCCAACCAAAAAAAAAATTAAAATTGAAAGGAAAAAATACAAAGAAAATACGTCAATTTCAGTTTTTCGAAAATGCATCTCAGTTTAAGGAGGTCATCCGGACACAAACCTCTTAGTTATGAATGTCAGATTTCTTCCAGACTAAAATACTTTCAGGGTATTAAATTAATATGTTGATCTCCTTTTTTATGACGTTTTAACCTAGGTAGAAAATATAGAATTTCTTTTTTCAATTTGCAGCCCGGGTTTCTGAAATTATGTCAGATTTCTTCAAGATGATAATACTTTCTTGGTATTGTATTAATATTTTGATCTGTTTTTTGATGACGTTTTCTTTTTTTTCAATTTACAGCCCGGTTTTCTGAAATGCGATCGAAGAGCTTTTGTTTGCGGGTAAACTCTTATAATTACTCGGCTTCCTCCCACTGCTTAAGACTCCTACGCGCAAGCGAATTATTGCAATAAAATTAAAAACCATTATGTTTCGAATGACCTAGTTAGTGTTTTCTGGACGTTAACCCCCCCCCCCCCCCCCCCTCCCTCTCTCTCTCAAAATTTCACCTGGATGAAAATAGTGTCCCATTGACACTTTTTGAAAAATATATTCCAGCCACCGCAATCTTGCAGGTTTACAAATCACGTGGTTTGAAATAGCCTTTAACTTCGAAACTAAAATGAAATCAATATTTATCTTTTCTTGCTCAGAAAATATTGAATCCTAGAATCCAATATTGAAGACATAATGGGCGTTTTGAAATCAGTACGCGAGTCGTGTACTCTGTGGGGTTTCAGGCGCCATTTGCAATGAACAATGACAAACATATTCTACAAGATATTAAAGAAGTTATTAGTAATGGCCGATTCATAAAAGAAATGAAATGAAAATAAAATGAAATGGGGTTTAACGTCCTACTGTTCTGCTCCTAAACTGGGCTAACGAATTCACAAACGACAAAATGATAATTTTAAAAGTTTAGATAGCCTAAGCTCACTTAACGAGTCACTGTCATTCAATTTTCACCAAACAATAGATAAGAAATTACGATAACTTTATATACATTCATATATACCATTTTAATGTGTTTTTATACCATTTTCGTCTATTTTAAGGTTCAAAAGAATAGTCATACGGTTTCAACAAATGTTACTTTCTTGCCCTCTATTTTGAAATATTTATATGAAGACAATGCGTTGTTTTAAATATTGCACGCTACATCTTCTGTCGTGTTTTTTTAATTTTTTATCGTAATATTGCTTTGAGATCGAAAATAATATGTCGTTTATCTACGCTCAGTGGTATAATCATATTATTTTGAATAAAGATTAAGAGTTAGGAGAGAGGTAATATGGGCCTAGCTTGTTCCTCAATCCTTTTCTGTGAATAAAATATTGTTTATAAAAAAAAAAAGAATAAGAGTAGTGGACGATCAATTTTTCGAATGCTTTACTTAAATTCTTCCCTTGACCAAAGTCAAGGGACCGAAAAAATCGGATGCTTTGTCAAAATCTGTCAGAATGTAGAAAGTACGTTGAGGTCTTGCATTAACTTACCGACAACCTTTCACTACCCTAATCGAATATTTGAAATATAAATTACTGTAATTTAAAAATATAAAACACCACCCAACTTCCTTGTCGGCGGTAGTTGGAGCAGTTAAGTCGATACGGGGGATCTGGTAAGTTATTGGTGGATGACCACAGAAGCTTTATAGAAGAAATGTTTCATGATGAGTAGATCCGAAAACAATCTAAAGTGTATGAAGTGGACTGAAATTTACGGACGAACCCTATTTTTCTCACGACTGAGATTACAATGTGACAAGTCTCTATATGGAACCAGCAAGACAGTAGGTATTCACGACGTGGACAAATTTTAATGTAGAAGAGTGGGTATCATGACTTTATTTACTGGACACACTCTCATGTTTTGTGGCCTGATATGAAAGTGCGTCGTTACAGAAATGGTGTTAGACTATGGCCAACATAAAAACCATCACCATAAGTTTAATAGAGTGGGAACCATAATGATGTGTATGTCTCTCTCGACTATTATTCTAAACATATTTAAATGACGGTTAACTATCTCCCTGATAATATATGTGTACTACATCTTAACACTGTTCATCACGTGCATTTTGCATACCGATAGTTCATTGGTCTATCACGCTATTTTACCAAGATTTCGCCTAATAGATTGGATGCAGCTATGGCGGGTGTGGCGCGCCAGGCAGGGTAAGCTTACTCTTCTGGACACCTGTTACCACTGTTCCATATGCTGATTACACTGTTTTGCGATATTACACTCTTTTGCTATTACCGTTTTTAAGACTTCGAATTTTGTCTAATGGTTTGGATTGTTCGTACTTGGTTTTACTTTATTGGTTTTATTTTATTAGTAAAGGAACAATACTTCCAAAAGACACAAACTTAAGATAAACAGAAAGGTGTTATAAAGATATTAGAATCTTGAGAGGAAACATTCCCATAAATACCAATGTTTGGCAAAGAATACTTTTAAGTAGGGTAAACAAATTACATTATGTGTATGGGCGTATCCTTTGAATGCTAGTGACTATGAACTTTTAGGGTGTCATGTCGGCTGATATGGTTAGCATGCCAACAATATGAAAAATACTGAAGCTTTATGGCACACATTGTTACGAATATCAGTTTAGTCTAAAACTATATACATAGGTGTACGGGGTCGATGCAGATCCTGAAATTCCGAAATTATTACGGGTTTTACATCCGACAGTGCCGGTCGTCCGCGATAGACGACAGTTTGACCCCATAAGCGTTTTCATGGCGCGTATCGTGATACAAATTTTTGGAACTAAGACGGTTGTATTGACATCTTTCTATAATGACACCTGTCTGATTTGCACGAATAAAATGAAGTCAGATCTTTGATACTCCTTAACGCCGTCACATGTGTAAAAATAAAATAGATATTTGAGTAACTTCCTTGTTGAATAGGTATTCTAGTAATACCTGTAATAATGTATATTGTAAAGAAGACGGTGTGTGAAATAGTATACGTACTTAGATCGTGACGGAAGTTTTATTTTTTTAATATCCAGAGGTCTTTTAAGAAGAGTGTTAACCCAGTGTCCTCTTACCAAGACAAATCTATAAATATCAGATAATTTATAAATAAACCAGACAGGATACCTCCACATTTTCAAGAGATGGATAGAGAACAAGCTAAAAACAAACACACAGAGGCAATAATTCAGAAAGTTATGGCCTGGAATGTGCAAATATCAAGAGGGACAGAGACCTTGGGATATAAAGATATGTTTTAAGTTTTATCAAAATCGGAAAAAATTGTGGCCACACAGTCCAAGCCGTTGCCATACACTTAATGGTCAATGTTCGGACCATCTACAGGCTTCAGCAATGCTTGGTAGACCAAGGGTTATCGCAAGGCGACAAAACTGCCATGCTGTGCGACAGCACGTGCAGAATTCCTTCACAGATAGTCGGGGGAAATCGCCACCCGAGCTGTGAATTTATGAGACCAAGTTTTTCTAGACCAATTTTTGGTGTAGATTCCGAATCTGGGTGGTTATCAGGCGTTTGAGGGGCGTTTTCGATATATAGGGGGTCAAATGTCTACAATGGGTGTGTGTAGGGGAGTAGGGTGGGGTCTGTCATTATGATGACATAATATATATATAATATATATATATACATTGTTATAAATCGCCTGATGAGCCGCTATCGCGGTGAAAACGTTAGCATACAAATGTAGTTTTATTTTTATTTTGCCATCTTTAATTTCAATTATATATATATATATATATTAAAGTAGATAAAGTACAAGTACTTCTTTGTTTATGGTAGATAAATGCATATAAAAATAAAAAAAATACGTCCAGGCAAAACATTCTCCACTTTACTTCATTCCGACATACATTAAGTCATATAAGCTAGCTATCTGCCCTCTATAGGCGTCTTCAGATATTAATAATGCATATAAAATATTCAAATACGATACATATATATATACATTCTTAGAACAATAGATTTCCATGACAATGGATTATAAATAATATTAAGTAACATACAACAAAGGTTTAAAAGTATATAGTACATAACGTGACATTAATCTACATAGTCTTCCTGGTATAGACAATAATAAGAATAATTAGATCAATCAATGTTCATAGACCAATTAAGTAATCTGGCTATAATAATTTACATATTCTTCCAGGCGTAGTTAGACAATAGAACCATACAGAAGTGAAGAGATTAATCAGATGTCAATAGATCAATTATGTACTTTGGTTGTAAATTAGTTTATAACCACTTTATTCTCTAATAAACCGATTATAGAGAAATAAAGTAATATAGGGTTTAAAATACCCTTAAATGGTGTTAGAAGTAAAAAGTGTAAAATCATCGTTTAAGATTTTATTTAAAATTTAGAATATTAATACGGTAGGCAGCGGAAAAATAAAATTATGCATTTAACTCCGGTTTGAACCGGTCAATAAAGTGTGATTCCATTTTCCTTCTCTTAATAGTATTGTCAATATTGACTTTATAAAAAGGAAAAATACTGAATTTAATATTTAAATTCTTAGCACACGTATTTAAATGTTTAGAGACTTTCAAGACAGGATTAGTTTGTAAACTCTGTTGCCTATGAACTCGGATGCGTGCACGTAATTCAGTTGAACATTCCCCTATATACTTTTTCGAACACATATTGCAGATAAGAACATAAATTCCATTTTTAGTATTACAATTCTTATAATGATTAATTTTAAATGTATAATTAGATATATATATATATATATATTTTAATATTTTTTCAAGAAATATAACATAACAAATATAAATATATATATTATGTCAACATTATATTATAGGGGTTGGTTTATAATTACACCATCTGTACATCTAATTATATCATACAATTTTATTCCAAAAAAAATAACATAACAGGTACATCACACAGTATATTACATTATACAGGTTGGTTTATAATTACATCATCTGTACATATAATTATATCATACAATTTCTAAAATCATTAAATTATTTAACATTCATTTATTATTGCCAGTACATGTTTATCTTTAGCTTGATGTGCTGGGGATGCGTAACTTCGAACATTCTAGAAGGGTACTGTTTTGTTGTTAAGTGTATGCGTGTAATTATATTTAGCTTGGTTGATCCCCTAAGACGTGTTATCTCCCCTTGAAGAGGTCACAGTCTTGACATTATTAGCAACTTTTTGGGTACATTTTAAGGGAATATTTTAAGCTATTAAGATGAAGTTACTGATCCTTTCCACTAAATAAATGTCGAAAAATGAAAGGACTTTTAGCAACCGTGTTGTTCATATAATTTAATAAGAATAATTGGGTATTTCTGTTTTGTTTTGGTACGCGGTAAAATGTTCATTTATTAAGTACATATATTTTATTTTTATTTTTTTATAGCTTTATTAACAATAACTATTCATATACAATGCAGAATAGCAGGAGCATACTGCATTTACAAATATACTAAATAATTTAAATGTTATAAATGCTTATGTTGTAGACAAGTTTTATAAAAATTGTAGTATTCTGTTAATAAAACTATTTTCCTTTATTAAGAAATGTTTTCTGTGTTGTAATTCTTCATTGAAGATTTTTAAGACATCAATGTTTTTAGTTTTTTGATCTGATATATGATAAATTCTGTATATTGTAAATGAAACAATAGTTAACAAGTAATTTAATTCAAAGTAATTTTTATCGTAGTAATTGTAACCCAACACAAGACCTTTTAATGTTATTTGTTTGTCGATGTGTAGTTTTGATTGTATATGACGTGCCTTTTCCCATAAGATTTTAAGATATTTACAATTTACAAAATAATGATCATAGTTTTCTTCTACTAAACAGAACTTGCAAAGGTTATTATCGCTAATTTTACATTTGCATAATAAATTTTGATTTGGAATAATGCATTGAAGTAGTTTCCATTTAAATATTTTTTGGTCGTTGTCTGCTACAAATTTGAATATAAAAGTATATACATAGGATAGAGACAGACTATTTTCCCTATTGAAGTATCAACCAATAATTTATTCCAGTTGGTTTTATAAATTTGTAATCGATCAGAGAATTGTATAATTTCCTTGAAGTTGATTCCATGTTTTCTATTTCTTTTCCGTTCCAGGTTAGACGAGTTTTATGTATACATAATTTATGGACATCGTCGCTACACACCACCTAAGCTCAACACTATATCACTGGATGCCCTTTTGGAAATTATCCAGGAACCACTAGGGCCACACCATATCCGTACTAAATTATATTCTATTCCACTTACTATTTTGAAATTACTTAAAGCTGAAAGTTTGGATTCAAATTGTACTGACCCTGCATCCACCGAATACAGGGTTGTATCAATTGTTCTTGACATTGCTCACCGTCGTCTGGACATTGCAACTGAGTCTGATGCGTCGAAAACCACCAACAGTTCATTTCTAAAATTGAAATTGGCTAATAAAGACCTTGACGCTATCGGATTAAGCCAAATATTACACCATAAGCAAGTCACAGCACTCATACCTCCGTACTTCAAAACAGTTACTGTTCCTAGGATTTCTTATACTTACACTAAACCCATTGCATCCAAAATATTTAATTACAGAAACGCATTATCTGACATCAATGCAAAATAATTATATAATACCCCTCTACCATGTTCTTGCTCTACGTCATCCTTCCTTTACCCGCCAGCTGGACATATTGTCACTGGTTATTTGAACATAGTCCAGAATGATAAGCTACGTGAAATTTTGTCCAAGGGACCTAAATACCGGGAACCGCAACCATTTTCATGGGATCAAAATTCCAACCTTATTATGGATGCCGTAGATGACTACGCTAGATCATGGGCCAAGATGGAAGATGTTATCTCGGATACTCTAATTGGACTAAGTCGATCAGTCGTTTACTTAAACGAAGAATATACATGCAACGTTTGTCAGTTGACACAAGGCCTAAGTCTATTTTCAATGATGTTAGCATTGATGAAAATCTCAATGCCTTGCATGACAATTATGTCATTGATACGGCTGACAAGGTGTCCAATAACATAGTGTTTGTATGTAAACGACATTATTTTGACTGTCCGTTCAAAGAAATTAATTTCGAGAAACCAATCGACAGTGCTACTGCAACATATAAACGATCTACGCTGAGTAAGGATGAAATTATATCCAATCACAAATCTGTACTCATTTCATTTAATACTCCATGTGGAAATACCTATACAGATTTGCCCTTGTTGGATACCTAAATTACATACAAATCCCTACAAGCAACGTTCTATAGCAGGTTCTTCCCGTTGTTCCACAAAACTACTTTCAAATGTATTAACATCTATACTAACGGCTGTTAAAGAGGGTATTCAAAAATACTGTGACAAAGTATACTCTCGAAGTTGTGTAAATCAAATGTGGATATTAAAAAATTCCAAATAATTACTTGAAGGTTTGCAATCTAGATCCCTTGCTCCAGTCTCATCTATTCAAACGTTTGACTTTTCTACTTTGTACACTAAAATTTCCCATAGTAAATTAAAAGCCCGGTTGAAAGACATTATTAACAGTGTCTTTTCCTCTAATTTCGGGTACTGCTAGATATCAATATTTAGTTGTAAATTATAATTCTACATATTTCGTTAAGCATCACAGTCATTCAAAAAACAAATACACGGCCATCAAGATAATTCAGATGTTGGATTTTTTAATTGATAACATTTTTGTTGAATTTGGAGGGGAAATATATCGGCAACTGTGCATCTTTGCTTGCTGATCTGTTTCTCTATTCTTACGAAACCGAGTACATACAGATGCTTGTAAAAACAAATAAATGATCAGACAGACTTTTTAATTTCACTTATCGATATATCGATGACGTTTTAGCCCTTAATAAGAATAATCCTAAACTTAGTGATTATGTAGAATTCATATATCCCGTTGAGCTTGAAATTAAAAATACCACTGACAGTGACAATTACGCTTAATACTTGGATCTGCGTCTCGATTTTGACAATTGCCATAAATTAAAGTGTTAAATTGTACGATAAACGGGATGACTTTGACTTCCGATTGTTGACTTTCCATTTATGAGTAGTAACATTCCAATATCACCAGCTAATGAGGTGTGTCTCAGCTAAACCGTTATGCGAGAGCTTGTTCCTTTTATTCTGATTTTTTAAGTAGATTGAGGCATTTGTCATCTAAGTTTCAACTACAAGGATACTTGGAGGTTTTATGGCCGTCATATTGATTTGATTGGTAAATATAACGTGTCTCTCTCGTCTATTATTCTAGATATGTTTAATTGACACGTATACTATTACTATATCCCTGATAAAGTCTACTACATCGTTAAAACACTTCATCGCGTGCATTTTGCATGCTGATAGTTCATTGGCCAATCACGCTATTTTACCGACATTTCGCCTAATAGTTTGGATGCAGCTATGGCGGGTGTGGTGCCAGGCAGGGTAAGCTTACTCTTCCGGACACCTAATACCACTGCTTGTCGTGTATTTTTTTTACACGAGGAGCAGTCCATTTGCTGATTACACTATTTTGCCTATAACGTTTTTAGGACTTCGAATTCTGTCTTATGGTTTGGATTGTTCGTACTTGGTTTTTATTTTATTTTTCCTTTTATAAGCGCTTTCAATGAAGATATTTTTTAGCCATTTTGGGGTATACATGTTTTCATCGTTTTAAATTCTGATATCCAGTTGGATTTGTTCTGTAACTTTCAATGTCAATCATATTTATGATGTAAACTTACCGGGAAAAGATGAGCTTCTGATATCCGATATTTTAGATAAAATATTTTTTTTAACATTGATACACGACTCGTGTACCATAATGCGCTTCAGCCCCTGGTGTTATAGAGACTTGAGTGAGGCTTGACATATTGCACCATACCATACGGCATATTTTTTTTAACATTGATACACGACTCGTGTACCATAATGCGCTTCAGCCCCTGGTGTTATAGAGACTTGAGTGAGGCTTGACATATTGCACCATACCATACGGCATATGTTGACTGGAATAACCAGACGCTATAGAAATGTGCACTAGATTGGGACTGCATGGCTTATTTCGCCGAACAAAACTGATTTGAAATTGGGGAAAATGGGAAACCATTGAATGTAAATCAGTTTATATACATTCATATTATAGTATTATATGCGTTGCGACCCACTTTTGACTATTTCTAGTTCCCAAATGTTAGCGATTTAGCTCCTTTAATTACCAGACCAGAAGCGGCCAAGTACTAATAGATACATCATACATCTTCCACAAAAATAAAGTCAAAACATACTCTCTCGTTTAACCACAAATAGAAACTAACCCGTCCCTGGTTGAAAATTTCTCCCGGACTAAGCATGTTATGTCAACCAAGATTTTAATAATGCTCAGCCCGACAGGCAGCGAAATATCCGGATTATTACTCCATGTAAACGGATAGGATTAGAGAGTTAAAATGACCACGAATGCATGTGTTAACCATCAATATTCGCTTAAGTGCAGTATAGAAGTTTCACAACAATCCGATATAAGTGTTGACATAGTCCTAACAATATGTACAAATTTATTTAACCAAAACATTTGCATGTCTGTATTTTTGTGCCGACAACGAATCCTTGTTATACTAGTAGGAAATCAATTCAAGAAATCTTATACACCATGTCAAGCATCATATAATAGACATTTTACATGATATTCGCAAAAGTTAACATTTTTTGTTTGTTTGATGAGACGACAGGCTGCTCTTTTAAAGAACAGATCACGCCACGTTCCCGTTATTTACAAGATAATGGTTTAGTAAAAGTTCGATTTTTATAAATGATTGACGGTTCTCCAACACACGAAGATAAAGCTAGAACAAGACTTGACGCCACCACCAGTTCATACCATGTTGTAACTGTCAAATTTGTAGTGGTCTGATACCAGTGGTGTGACGCAATGTTAATTATATTGTTAGATAATAAGACTGGTTAACTCAGTCTTTTGTTTTAGAATAACGGACACGGACGCACGTCAAGTCATAGTTTGGAAATGAATTCTTATAGTTATTAATAGTAAAGTTAGTCTTTACGGACATGATGGGCCTATAATACGGTAATTAGATTGTTTATCATTTATAGAATTGTTTTTAACATGTAATTTGTATGTTATAAGATATGATCATGATTTGAAAGTCTTCGCTAAGCGAACTTCATAATTTCGGTCATTTCCGGGACCCTGCACGAGTTGAGCCATGATAGATGCAATCATAATTATTATTTTCAAGCCTATTTAGAGTATTGAGTTATAGTATATAGTAGTAATAAAATAAAATAAAACCAAGTACGAACGATCCAAACCATCAGACAAAATTCGAAGTCCTAAAAAACGGTATAGGCAAAATAGTGTAATATGGCCAAATAGTGTAATCAGAATATGGACTGTTCACCGTGTACAAAATACACGACAAACAGTGGTAACAGGTGTCCGGAAGAGTAAGCTTACCCTGCTGGCATGCCACACCCGCCATAGCTGTATCCAATCTATTAAGCGAAATCTTGGTAAAATAGCGTGATTGGCCAATGAACTATAGGTATATGCAAATTACACGTGATGAACAGTGTTAACAACGTAGTAGACCTATATTATCAGGGATATAGTATATCCGTCAATGAAATATGTCAAATATTATAGTCGAAAGAGACATGTCATATTTACCAATCAAATCAATATGACGGCCATAAAACTTTTTAAAGGTTTTAATAAGTTTAGTTCGTAAGTATCCCTGTAGATGACAAATGCCTCGATCTACTTAAAAAATCAGAATAGAACGAACAAGCTCTCGCGTAACGCATTAGCTGAGACACAAACACTCCATAAGCTGGTGATATTGGAATGTTACTACTAATAAATGGAAAGTTAACAATAGGAAAGTCAAAGTCATCACGTTCATCGTACAGTTTAACACTTAAGTTTATGGCAATTGTCAAAATCGAGACGCAGATCCAAGTACGAAGCTAAATTGTCACTGTGTTTTTAATTTCGAGCTCATCAGGATATATGAATTCTATATAATCACTGAATTTTGAATTATTCAGTGATAGAACATCATCGATATATCGATAAGTGAAATTAAAATGTCTAACCAATCGTTTGTTGGATTTTACGAGTGCCTGCATGTACTCGGCCTCGTATGAATAGAGAAACAAATCAGCATGCAAAGGTGCACAGTTGGTACCCATTGGGATACCTACCACTTGCTGATACATTTCCCCTCCAAATTCAACAAAATTATCTATTAAAAAATCCAACATCTGAATTATCTTGATGGCCGTGAACCTATTTTTGGATTCACTATGGTTCTTAACAAAATATGTAGAATTGTAATTAACAACTAAATATTGATATCTAACATGTCCCGATTTAGTTGAAAAGACACTGTGAATAATGTCTTTCAACCGGGTTTTTAATTTGCTATGGGGAATTTTAGTGTACAAGGTAGAAAAGTCAAAAGTTTGTATAGATGAGACTGAAGCAAGTGATCTAGATTGCAAACCATCAAGTAAATATATCCACATTTGATTGATACCACTACGAGAGTATATTTTGTCGCAGTATTTTTGAATACCCTCTTTCACTGCCGTTAGTATATATGTCAATACTTTTAAAGGTGGTTTAGTGAAACAACGGGATGAACCTGCTATAAAACGTTGCTTGTAGGGATTTTTTATGTAGTTTAGGTATCCAATATAGCAGCGGCAGATCTGTATAGGTATCACCACATGGCGTACCAAATGAAGTGAGTACAGATCGGTGATTGGATATAATTTCATCCTTACTTAGAGTAGAGCGTTTATACGTAGCACTGTCAATCGGTTTCCCGAAATTTAGTTCTTTGAACAGGCAGTCATAATAATACCGTTTACATATAAACACTAGGTTATTAGATGCTTTGTCAGCTGGCACAATGACATAATTGTTATGTAAGGCGTTGAGATTTTCAACAATGCTAACATCATTGAAAATAGATTTAGGCCTAGTGTCAACTAACAAACGTTGCATATAAATGCTGCGTTTAAGTAAACGACTAATAGACTTAGTCCAATCTGAGAGAGTATCAGAGATAACATCTTCCCTCTTGGCCCATGATCTAGCGTAGTCCTCTACGGCATCCATAATAAGTTTGAAATTTTGATCCCATGAAAATGGTTGCGGTTCCCGGTATTTGGGTCCTTTGGACAAAATCTCACGTAACTTATTATTCTGGACTATATTCAAATCACCAGTGACTACGTGTCCAGCTGGTTGGTAAATGAATGACGACGTAGAGCAAGAACAGGGTAGAGGGTTATCACATAATTCCTTTGCATTGATGTTAGATAATGCGTTTCTGTAATTAAATATTTTGGATGCAATGGGTTTAGTATATGTATAATAAATCCGAGGAACAGTAACAGTTTTGAAATAAGAAGGGATGTGTGCTGTGACATGCTTATTGTGTAATATTTGGCTTAACCCGATAGGATCAATGCCTTATTAGCAAATTTAAGTTTTAGAAAAGAGCTGTTGGTGGTGTTAGATGCATCGGGTTCAGTCGCAATGTCAAGAACAATGGATACAGCCCTGTATTCAGTGGATGCAGGATCAGTACAATTTGTATCCAAACATTCAGATTTAAGCAATTTCAAAATAGTAAGTGGAATCGAATATAATTTAGTACGGATATGGTGTGGCCCTAGTGGTTCTTGCATAATTTCCAAAAGGGCATCAAGTGAAATAGTTCTGAGCTTGGGGAATAACGTCATGACAAGGAACGAGCTTATGCATAAGAAATTATCCAAGTTGCATTTGTTGTCTTTGCACATTGTCATGCCATAGAATGTGTCACGATGTTGTGCAGTTGCCGAGGTCAATGGTCAATAAGCCTTAGCGTTCAATGCGAGTATAATTAACTTGTTTTATAGATAGTTAAAGCCCCAATACCACGCTTGTTGTAACTGAATAATATGCCCTAATCATTATTCTTGTCAACAAATTGTTCTATTTTACAATATTCCAATTAATTGATGATACAAATTTCATCTTAACACACCAAGCCAGCAAGAGTGGTATTGTCCCTTTAAAAGGCATCATATTTATATTTTCAGTCAATCTTGAGAGCAATACTAGATATCAATAATAGACCGCAATACTCCCGACAGTAAGTTTAGATATATAGATAGATAAGAACGATTTTACTGCTGTGATTGTACTAATTAGGTGTCATATATACAAAAAGAATTAAATAATCCCGAACACGCACTTGAGTCAGTTTCTGGTGTTTTTTATTGTCATGAATCGAAGACGTAGGCCTGTGCACCTGTATTATAGATTTCGCAGATAAATAGCTATTTTATCCAAAGACATAGCATACTTTGGAGCCATATACATGTGATCAATTACATTTTGGAAAATGATTTTGAATTTAGTGCCGTTAGACCCGCAGGTCTTCTTTCCCTACAGAAAATGATCCGAGTTGAAAGTATAACAGCCGTCATCAACTCGTTGGTTAAGCAAGCATGGGAAACTGTGTTCAACGCCTACATACAATATTAGTCCGTGTATTATGTAGCTTAGAACGTGAGGCCGAGGAGCGGGGAAACGTAACGGCGACTTGTCTTGCATTTTTCTTAAGTAACTATGGCTTTAATTTCACATTACTTCTTCTTTGTGATGTCCTACCAGATATTAATATTCTATCAAAATCATTTCAAACTACCGACGTTGATTTCCCAACTGTTACAAGGGTCAAACAAACGGTGATCAAGGAGTTGGAAAAGTTAAAAACTGCTGATGGTGAGTATCTAAAGCAAATTGATGTTTACATCGAAAATCTGCGAAAGACCGATATAACCATCAGAAATCAAAATGTCTTTAGAAAGGATAGTGAAATTTGTTCAGCTGAGACCCCAAAATGATCCCTTAAAAAATTCCATGAAGGTCCCATTTTTGGAAACACCTATACAACATACTAATGACAGATTTGTGGTAGGTCCTGCAATGGAATTGTTTTCAATTTTTAAACTAAACTACCATCTACTTCATGAATAAGGCTTATATGATTACAAGAGTCCTTGTCCCGACGTTTAGCTGTGTCCACTTTGCGTCCGAATGGTCGATATTTAAGTCTTATTCCAGCGACCACCTGTTAACAAAGACTACCAGTTAGGCACTATGCAAAGATCTCTAATTATCACGAACTTTCCCCACTGCAACCCTTAAGACTGAAAGAATTTTTTCTCAGATGTAAATCATAAAAAACAGTCTTCGCAATAGATTGACAGAATCATCTTTAGATGCCTTTCTTCGCCTTGTAATCAAAGGACCCCCGTCGATAAATTTCCATTCAACGGGGTCGTGGAACATTGGTCAAAGAAAAAAACAACAGAAGATTGAAAGTATAGACAATTGATTTCAAAATAAAACATAAATGCTTCAAATAATGCTCGTTTTGCTTTATATTTTAAATTGAATATAATTAAAAAATATTTCATCCTGGTGAAGCTCTGTAATATTTATTTTTAGTAGGGATTCTCTCAACGAACAATACGAAAATCCGTTTTCGTTATTATAAAACGTCATCAGGGGGTGAAATTGGAACGTAGGCATTTTTGTCAAAAAATAAGACAGTAATTCCTACTTTACAACGGCAGTTTTTATGTACATTAAGGCAAAACTTTTATTTTACTTTCGTCACTACAGTATTTTTCAAACTGAGAAACTTTTGATTGATAAAGATTATGAATAATAAATTACTATAAGCACAGCGTTAAAGCCCCAATACCACTATCGTTGTAACTGAATAATATGTCACAAACTTTATTCTGATCAACCAATTGTACTATTTTACAAGATTTCAATTAATTGATGATACAAATTTCACCTGTCAACTGTATGACAACGAAGGGCCTTACGTAAACACTTTCAGATGTAACTTAAATTTAAGCATATTTTCGAACCCTCTGGACAAGTAAAATAGGATGTAATGGATAATTTCAAACAGGTAGGTCACTTAACCTGTTAAGTGCGTAGGGCGTTATATGACGTCATGGACAACTGTCACTCGCTGTGTGTAGGACATAGTATAACGACTTAAGAGTATTTTCTCCAACCTATTCTTAGAACCTAGTTCGTCATTCGGGGGTATCCCTTGGGAGTTCCCACACGTTATATTACGCCTGGTCGAGGAAATCTTAGCCTGAATATGTGCAAGACGACACAACCTTGTTCTGAGTATATATTTGCCCGAACATTTGCACGACGACACGCCCTCCATCTGACTAACAAAACCTCGTTCTGAGTAACGTCGTGTTTCACTAAGCACATGGTCAATAATGGCGTCGTCCAGCAAGCGTAAGCTCTCTAAAGAAGAGGTTTTGAACACTATTCTGGAGTCGGATGATGATTTGTCGTCTTACGTTGATACGGAAGATGAAATTGACTACCGAGATAAGGCGTATTTGATAAACATGAGTGCCATTGACACTGAATCTGAGCCTGAGGGCGATGAGAGGCGGCTTCTCACCAATGCATCAAGGGTTCAATCCCAGCTCAGGGCAAGAACTTTATCGTTGTAAGTGAGAGGGGTATTCGGTCTCCCGTCCGATCAGACAGGTTTCCCCCGAGTTCTTCCTGCAGTAATGATCGAAATCATTCGCACGATCTGTACCAAGGGCCAAATCGAAAACAGGCCTCACTCAGGCCTAATTTACTGCCCTTGTAAAATGACGAGATTATTATTATTATGATCCTGGTAATCTTAGTGCAAGAAGTAATGATAATGATGGTGGTTTCAAGGGGACCACGTGCAAGAGAACCACGTGTGCAAGATGGAGATTACGGTCCACTTGGGCAAGCAAGGGACAGGTTTCCTTTCACTGGCAATCCTGGCTTGAAGGTGAATATTGATGACCCAGAGGATCCTCGGGAGTTTTTTTTTTAACTCTTTTTCAATGATGAGTTGATTGATCTCATCGTAACTCAGACCAATCTTTTTGCCCAGAAGTTCATGAATGACAAGGGACCTGAACTGAAACGTCGCTCTTGGGTCAAACAACGGGAAGATGCTAGTGGTGGTGTGATAAGGGTTAACTTAGCCCTTCTTCTTCAGGGGTTTGTATACAAGCCTGAGCATAAGCAATATTTTTCGAAGAGGGCTTCCCTAGATACACCCTTCTTCCGTGATGCAATGGATTATGGCCGGTTCGTCCTCTTGAACAAATTCTTGCATTTCGCAGACAACAACAAAGCAGGAGACAATGATACCATTCCTCGTAAGCTGTATAAATTGTAGCCAATACTCCAGCACATGAAGAGAAGATTCTAAGAAGTGTATCAGCCAGAGAGGGACGTAGCTGTCGATGAATCCCTTATGAAAGACTGGAGTGGAAACAGTACATCCCTTACAAACGTGCACGCTTTGGTATAAAGTCGTTCGAGATTTGCAAGTCCAGGTCGGGCTGCATCTTGGACTTCTTTGTTTACACAGGGGAGGGTACGGCGTATGATCCAGCGCTTGATGATGGGCCCACCAATGGGTTCAAAAGTTATTCTGACGCTTGGTTGGCAGTTCTTCAACAAAGGTTACTGCATCAATATGGACAACTTTTTTTTAGCTCACCCGGTCTATATGATGAACACCGATGCTGTTGGAACCATCAAGCCTAACCGCAGTAGCGTTTTATCATTGAGGCGCTGGAGGCGCCAGCCTCCTCGCGAAAAAAATCAAATAAGTTGAAAAAAAAAACCGGGAGAAAAATGCTAAAACCGACGAGAAAAATGAAATGTACCCTAGTTAAGGAGGGTCCTAAAGGCAAACAAAAGGGCCCCACGTTGAAAAAAGGGCCTACGTCTGACAAAAGGGCCCCCTGACCATGGGATAGGGCCCGGAGTCCGAGTCAATCGTTTTATACACTGTTACTGTTGAATCCAGTACTGAATGAGAATGCAGTCAATGCATTGGCATGCAAATCATCAATCAAGAAATCACCTTTTCTGCTGAAAACCTACTAATGAGCTATTCAGGAAAGAGATGGCTAGGTCACCCAGTGTGGCCTGTCCTTTTAACTAAAACATATTTTAATTCAAAAATATACTTAACAAAGGGATAATAACAGATTATGAATCTTCTCCGAACATATCAATCAAATTTTTATACAAAAATAGTATGGCGAACTTATTTTTTATTCAACAAACATAAACATACGTACATCTATTTACAAAACTTCCTTGTAAATTATATTAGCTAATGAATACTAATACGTTTACTTATTGTTACATTATTATAGTATGTGTTTATAATTATATGTAAAACATTTCGAGTCTTTGATATTTAATGTTTTTGGTAGTAGTGACGAACCATGTAGAAATATTTCGTGTGAAAGGAATATTTCCCAGCCATGTCAATTTACTAAGAAGGGCATTCAAAAAAATAGTGATACGAGTTTTCGACAGATATAGCATTACAACTACAGTATCGATTTTCAATTATATTGAACGAAATAGATCAAAATTTAAACTACTACATCCATGTCGAATACGATTGTGGTATATAGAGAATGGCCTAGAACAAATACTTCTGAATTTTGGTGGCTTTATTTTAGGTTTTAGAGATTGTTAAAATTCTTGTTCGTTTGCAATGCCTTTCAAATCTGTTGATAAATTATTATATTCACGAATAGTTTTCGGAAAGAATGATTTTGTCTGATACAAACACGACAACGGATTTCCCGAATATTTGAGTTTCCTAAATTGTAAGGTGCTTGGGATTCGTTTACAAAATGTATAGTATTAGTAAAATACTCGAGCCAGATTCCATGGATTATTTTTTGTAACTGATTCAAACGTCTAATCTTTCTTCTTTCACGTAATTTTGACCATGCAGTTTCAAAATATAAAGAATGTCTGGAGGTGTAAATTGTATTTCCTGTAACAACGCGAGCTGCTTTCATCTGAAATATTTATAATTTATCTGAATTATAACTACTACAGTTATCTGACAAAACAGCAAAATGCTTATTCAGTTCTAAGCCAAAGGTTTGGATTTCTCGGCAAACTCGGGAATCCAAACCGTGATAAACTGACGGAAACAGCATCTACATTGTTGGCCATCTACACAGACGATCTAGACGAACATTTCGAGAACGAATTGCAGCAATTCGTAAACGTCCTCAAGGACAAAATGTTCATTAAGGATACAATTTACGAGCTCCAAATTCTAGAAATGTTCGATTCAGAGACAAATGCTGGAACAGCGTTAATATCGACATTTCCGAACATATATACGACATTGCGTATTTATTTGTCGATCATGGTCACCAATTGCTCGGATGAGCGTTCTTTTTCCGCCTTAGCGCGGATAAAAAATCACTTGCGTTCAACTATGGGGCATATGGGTGCACTAGCTTTATTGTGCATTGAAGCTAATCTTTTGGATTCGATTAATTTGGATGAGATCATCAATACTTTCGCGAGCTGCAAGGCTAGAAAGGAGGATGTCGTGTAACTGGAAGATGTAACGTCCTTGAACTTTGGTCAAATAGTATTTGAAATCCACCCTATTCCATTAATTATTATTTGATTGATCTCCCGGTACGTACGATCAAGGGATTTGTTTCGCATTCAGGCTTCAGACAAGTATCAGATTAGGCACCGGTCCTCAGAATAAACAGGCCTCGAGGATATGTAAGAATGCACCAAAATGTGGCCGGGGGCAGACAAGACCCCCCCCCACCCCTCCGCGAAAGAGGGCCTTCAAAATAGTATAGCCTCCGACACGATAAACCTTAAAACGCCCCTGCCTGACCGCAAAGGAGTACCCTCAAAGGAAATGTCATGTCTGCCTACCAAAAGGCACCGGGCGAGACACAAGCTACACGTGTAAAGATTGTGCCAAGGCTTTGTGCATCACCCCGTGCTTTGAAACCTACCACTGTGAACTCTTAACTACACTCGCTAAGATGTGCCGAATTGTGCAGGACTGATATAGTTCCAATCCCCCTGGATCATGTCACCCTCAGTAAAATTATGTAGAAGAAGGTAGTGTGCACATTCTTCTGTCCCAAAAAGACACCACTTGTAAAATTGAATTATAGTAGTTTTCAATAATACATCAAATTGTCAAAAATGTTTAAAAAAGGACTCGAAATACAATAAATAAAAATAAATTTCAGTTTTTATTTCATTATTTCACAGATAGAACAAAGGAGGAACATATATTTGACATATAAAGAACGTGTATTATGATGTATATGAGCAATAACAACAGTGCTATCAAATCAGGAATAAAAGGTCCAAAAATGACGTTTGACGTCAAATTAATTACGCAATAGGGTGACGTTAACGTCATAACGTCGCGCTTAACGGGTTAAATATCTCGTAGTTAGAATAAGGCGTCTATTCTCCTTGTCAGTGATGCAGGGCGGGGGACCTTAAAAGGTACAGCTGTCTGGTCGTTCGGATGGGACAAAAAACCGATCTCCCGTGTACACATTGGCGTGCACGTAAAATACCAATTGGCAGATTGAATTTGATATATGAGTAGGCGCTGCCCGTGGATTTTTTCCCCTCATAGCACACTGTATGACATATGAACGTCTCCATTCCATGGTACGACTGAAAGAATGCCGACTTGTGTTTTCGATAGAAAAATGCAGTCACGAAACCCCGGGAAAGAAAAAAAACATAAATTCCTATTTTGGATTATGTCGTGGACTAAGCAGGTATACAACGGCGGTTTCAAAGAGAGAGGAAGAGAAATGTGGTTTGACGTCCACTCAACACAACTAGGTCATTTCGGTACTAAATGGTTTTTATTCTATTTCAATAATACGCTTGCGCGTAGGTGTCTTTGGCAGTGGGAGGAAATCGGGAGTATTGAGAGGAACGCTATCAATTTTCAATGTTCTACGACTTTCCAGTCCGGAGCTATCCTGCATTGCTCAAACCCCTGTGAACGCGATATGATTTTTTTCAAATTTGATGGGAAGTATTGAGGGGATGACCAACGTTCTGTGACTTTCCGTCCAGGAGTTATCCACCTTCTGAAGGCGATATAGTCTGGAAAAGTTTATTAACACAACAGAGATTAAATTTCTCCAATGAACCTAGATCCTTATCACATTTGCCAGAGGTGGCAGGCGAGCCAGAGGTCGAAGCGCGGCATTCTAGACCACTAGGCCATCCCAACCCCTCTGTTTCAATGTAAACATCGGCAAATTGCCGTCTTCATATTCTTAACTAAAGATGCCGTAGTTCATATTTATTTATTTTCAACGGCAATTTCGCTAAATACTACTGCGCCGTCATGTATTTTAACAGCTGGGAGCATTAGTTAAAAAAACATTATGCGCAAGAAAATGTGTTCCACACAGTTGCTTATTAGACCACCCCTTAAAATCTTGCGTAAAAAAATATGCACCATTATTTTTAAGAAAAGACCACCAAAAAATCAGGTGCAAGTAAATGTGTTCCTCAGAGTTGCTTATTAGATCACCCTAAAATCTTGTGCAAGAAAATGTGTTTCTTGAAATATCTCATTATAGACCACCCAAAAGTATGTGCAATACCTTAGTTCTAAAAGACTGAACAATAGAACAAATGACAAGACATATGAGTTGATGTTCGACACAATTCTGAGTCTGAATTATTAACAAAGATAGTGTTAGACTGCCCATATGCAGAAACGGGCCAAAATAATGAACTAAGCCATGTACACCTTTACATTTATTGTGCTTTCCGTGATCCACTCAAATCTACTGATCAAAGGTTGACCAATTTTGACCTGAGTGAAGAAGTAAAAGATTACCCAAATCTCATCTCGGTATGCTGCGGTCAAGGCTCTACACGTAGGCTACGTAAGTAACGTGACGAAAATTAAATGGCAGGTGGCTTTTTTTCCGCACGGATACAGTGAATGGCCATTTTTCCTCAGGAATCCCAGCCGGAATTTAGCTATTTTTTTAAAATTGCGTAAAAAAATTAAAAATTTTGTTTAGAACTGAAATAAATTAACTATTAGTCAATCCCCGACCGAAGCACAAAATAGTGCCAATAGGGCAGCCACCGCGTGTGTCAAAAGTCCGTTAAAACTTGCTTATACTGTTAAAATCACATTTTCTTCCGAAGATTTATTATTTTTTTATCTCGAGTTGTGTCCGTGTACATACAACCCCGATACGGCGCAGGTTTTCTGTTTGTCGAAGTCATTTTACTTTCGTTTGTTTGTTTACAAACTGAGTTGTGTGCGTTGACCTCGCGACCTGTGACGTTTAGATAACGTCATATGGATATCATGGCTATTCACTGTGCCAGAGTCAATTCTCTTCAAGTCGGGTGAGTCTCGTTCAGATTGGGCTTAACACTGCGACAATGGCGACCAGCTATTTATAAATGCTAGGTTTCTGGCGAGTGAACATATATCTTGAAGTCCCCAATTAACACTATATATGAACTTAAAGCTGAACTCCGGTTATAAAACTACAGAAATAATTAAATAAAAAAAAAGGTCACGCCCAAAGCAACCGCCATACTTGTTGTAATTTCTTGAACAATGGCCGTTGCTTTGGGTGGACATACACACAGCAGGCAGGCCCCGCCCACTTCCAGTGTAAACCGTGACAAGCGAAGTGTCCACATCCGGTAACAGATATGGCCAGCACACTGACTGATTGAAGCTTTTCCACTATTAGCTCACATAAATTATTATTGCTACATAATTTTTATGTCTGATCAGGTATATATTATTTTATATTATTTTTACTAATTAGACGAAAAAGGTCAACCACGATGTACATTTGCTCTAAAAATAACAGAGAAACTTTCTTACCTCCAACAATAACAAATCTGCCAGCAACATACATTTATGTCTTATTTCGTGAAATGTTTTGCACAACAGAGTAGAAACACCAAATACTTTTCTGCGTCATAAAGTCTAGTATTATCTTTCCACAATATATCCAAAGAAGCAATAAAACTGTAGTCCTCCCCATCAAATAAGTATTTTTACACTTTCAATTGATGTTATAATGGCGATAAAGGGACGTAACATATATTTTTCTGCACATTCCAATAAAGGGACATTACAAATCCTTTATCGGAGTAACGTCCCTTTATCGTCATTATATTTATAACAACAATGGAATTTGAAAGTGTAAAAATACTTATTTGATGGGGAGGACTACAGTTTTATTGCTGTTTTGGATATATTTTGGAAAGATAACACTAGACTTTATGACACAGAAAATTATTTGGTGTTTCTACTCTGTTGTGCAAAACATTTCACGAAATAAGACATAAATGTATGTTGCTGGCCGATTTGTTATTGTTTGAGGTAAGAAAGTTTCTCTGTTATTTTTAGAGCAAAGGTACATCGTGGTTGACTTTTTTCGTCTAATTAGTAAAAATAATATAAAATAATATATACCTGATCAGACATAATAATTGTGTAGCAATAATATTTTCTGTGAGCTAATAGTGGAAAAGCTTCAATCACACAGAGTGCTGGCCATATCTCTTACCGGATGTGGTCACTTCGCTTGTCTCGGTTTACACTGGAAGTGGGCGGGGCCTGTCTGCTGTATGTATGTCCGCCCAAAGCAACGGCCATTGTTCAAGAAATTACAACAAGTATGGCGGTTGTTTTGGGCGTGACCTTTTTTTTATTTAATTATTTCTGTAGTTTTATAACCGGAGTTCAGCTTTAAGATAACGTAATCGACAATGATCCCGAGACGACGGTCACTCTTGTTTACTTTCTGGTTTACGAGACAGCATGGGTAGCAGACGAATCATACCTCCTATATCGTCTTGCTTTAGTAAAATAACTTCCGTCTCATAAATTCCAGTTGAAAAAAATGACAGTCATACTGATGCTACAAGTACATCACCCAGAGTAAAACAGAAAATCAACAACGAACTTGAATTTAATATATCTTGGTTACAGTATGACCAGGGACGGGTGCAGTGGACAGGATGACTGGTATATGGATATTGTTTATGTCACAGACACTGATAATACCGGTGTCAAGCCATCAACCAGTGTCACAACAGATTAACCAGAGTGACATTTGACAATTAATAAAATAAGTCGGTTTAAAACATATTTTATTATTATAAGAGTTATGCATGTTCACAATATAATTTAGCTATATTATTACGACAAATTATTTTAATATACAGACTTGGCTACTGAAAAGACGGGATGTTGTGTTGAGCCTTGGCTGCTGTGTTGTTGGTAAAAATAATGTCGACCCTCTCCACACGACCTGTTAATTCGGAGTGGGCTGGCAAACCAAATTGACAGGACGACTGTCAATCAAATCACGGGATGAAATAAGGCTTTGAAATATTAAGAAATATTTATTTAAATAAACATATATACAAGAAACAGGAGTTACAGTACAAACATAAACCAACATTGGTGATAGCTACTCCTGTTTCACTGGCAACTCGATTGAAACCTAAACTAATGCAGTCACATGTCGATAAAATCAGAGAGGTATTAAGTATCTTCACCTTACGTCTACTTGTTCCGTCTTTAGCAAGTCCCCAATTCACATACTCATCTAACTGGCAAGCAATATATCTTTTGGCAATGTAATGGGATTCATCAGCTATATTTTGTACCGATGTCCTGCTTGGTAAGCTTTTCATTGGCACCATCTGATGATAAATCGAGCCTATTATCCACTGGGTCACAAGAGGAATCTTGGCCTGAGCAAAGAAGTCCAAGTACACACATCCTTAGACCAACAGTAAAACCATGTTCATCTTTAAGTACTGGCATTTTCACACTCTCATCTATACCAAGTTCAATGCTAGCTTCCAGAGAACTTATCACCTGGTTCTTCTCTTTCAGCAGTGTCTTAACTTCTCTCAGATTTTTATGACAAACGTCTTCCCTTGATTTGGACTTGAAGTATGACCTAGAAACCTGCAACTGTCGCTTTTTCTCAAGAGCTGTATTTAACGTTGCTTTCAAATTAATAATGACCATTGAGGTCGGTAACAGTCTGTTGTAATTCTGTATTTACTGTCTGTATCTTTTTTACTTTGGTTTTAAGGGAACACCACTACCTGTAATTAGCCCTAGCTCTTGATTCCCTACGATCTACGGTACATTAAATTTGCTGTAATGGCCCATCTGGTTTTTTTAGATCACTGAGTTTATCTTGACATTTAGTTATTTTTGCTTCTAACTTTTTTACAAACTGTTGTTTAACACGAAGATCAGATTGAGTGCAACTGCAAGTAAAATTCCGAGTGACAATGAAATTACTTCCTGGAATACATGTAGAGTCATCTATAACCATAGGCATCTCATTTGAGTAAAGAGAAGTGACAGCTTCCTCTATTGGTAAGTTGGCGTCAGCTATACGTATTTGGACCACTCGTCTGCCATCGGTGACATCTGTTGCAGAGCTCACAATTGAATTTGCTTTTAGAGTTATAGCAATGAATGAATGAATGAATGAATGAAATGGGGTTTAACGTCCTACGCTTAAGCACCGTACCTGGGCTAATTGAAGACGGGCATACGCCACAGTGTGCAATGAGGGAAATTTTGCCCGGGCAGCGGCGCTACGGCCTACTCTTATATCGAATTCCAACTGCCAAGGGATCTTTTACGTGCACTCCAATTTGTACACGGGACCTCGGTTTTTCGTCCCATCCGAACGACTAGGCAGCTGTCCTTGTCAGGCCCTCCTTCTGCATCACTGACAAGGGGAAATCACGCCGGAAAATCGAGATGAACTTTCTCGGCCAATGCAGGGATCGAACACTCAACCTCCAGGCTAGCGAACCAGCGCCTTATCCACTTAGCCACCGTGAGTATTCTCTGTAACAACTCTGGGTATAGAAGGATATTCAGGATATTTGAATTCTGTCGATTCAAGTGTTGAAATATTTATTATTTTTTTCTGACGTCCAAAGGAGTCTTTAGAGTTGACATGTCTTATTTTTGCTCGTAGTTTTTCTTTGTAGTTTTCATTTAGTAAAGAGAGATTTTCTTCACTTGTATGGAGTGCCAATAATCAGTCTACTACGCAGCTGTTTAAAAGGGTGTTGACAGATGCAAACCTAGCTAGTTCCAGCACCACACCAGTCTTTATTTCGGGCAATCTAGGCAATCTTTTAGCTAAAATTATTTCAGATGTTATTTCAACCTCTCTACAAAATGGACCAGGGTACATGCTATCATCAGCAACACCTTCTTTTGAATCCATAATCTGAAAAATTATAGATAAAAAAATGCAGGTAAATTTGATGACCATAACATCCATAACAGAGTATTAGGCCTATATTATAGGGGAAAATAATAGGCCTAGGCTATCTTGGCCACATATTTATTGAAAAAAAAAATATGGATGCTAAATTGCCACGGAAGTTGATTATGTCTGGATTTATTTATTTGTATATGGAAACCAAGGAAATTGTATCAATTGTGGGCAAACAAACAAATAAACAAGCCATTTCTATTACTAACTAATAAAATTATAGTGTTGCAATTCAGTGTTCGGGATAGTCGGTATCGTATCGCATTTTGCGATGGAAAATGGCCCATTGCAATGAACTTGTTCCGAGTTGCAGCAAAATGATTCACTAAATTTTATTGACGGTTGTAATACTCTTGGAAGGCGAAAACGAAATGTCAAACTTCGACAAGAATGCTAGATAAAGCGAAGTCATTCGCAGACTGCTGTGAGAGGAGATTCCGTGGCGTGTACCATCGTTTATTTGTCAATTACAGAGAATACCCCTGAATCGTCCAATCATAACGAAGCTATATTTAGCCAGATGATGGAATTTTATTATTGAACGGCAAGCTTCACAAACCTTTTGTCATCAATTTTCAATTTGAAAACAAAATATAATGTTAAAATTATACCGCACGCTTATCAGTTCTTTGATATAAGCTTTACAATGATATGGCAGTACATGTTCGTGAACGATTGATTTTTTTCATGCCATGCATTAACCTGGACCCTATGCGTAATGCCAATGGCATGGCGACCAAGTCGGCCGGTTTAGGTTTAATTATACTATTCGTTATAAATTTATTTACGCACTTTTAATGAAATCAGTTAACAGTGTGCCTGCATATTTTTGAGATACGGATAAATAATTACTGCGGTTTTTAATAATTTGTTTAGTGATGCCAGTTGATAGAAATCGGTACAGCCCGTGCGTATGGGATATATTATATAATATACAGAAGAAGATTGGTAATTTAATCATATTCATAGGCCTAAAAAAATAATTTTGAACTGATTTAATTTTATAAATTATAAGAAAAGGATTTTATAAAAAAAAATATGTGTATTATTATGAGCCATACATAAAATCTCTCTTGATATGAATTTTTATTATGTAGGCCTTTGGAATGATTAATTACCTGATCAACTTGTTAAAACTAATATTTGAGATGAGATATATAACCGGTCGGTGTTTAATTATAATTAGCCTATGTAATTTTTCAGTTTTTAACAAATCTGTATTTTACGATCATTGCTAATAATGCTATATGCAGTCGTAGAATTAAGTTTTTGCCGTTTCCCGAACACTGATTGAGATGGATTAAAATGAGGTGGGTGTTTAGTCATATAAACAATAAACAAAACATGTTATCGACTAGGCCACTACGCCTACTTTGTACACTAATAAATAATTTATGGTGGGTAGTGATTAAGTGAATACATTTTTTAAACATTAATAATAATCTGTCTGGATTTTAATTAGTCATCAAATATATTTTTCACTAATCAAATGAATTGCTCACCATACTAACTAGTAATTCATAAGATCGTCATTCGGTGACGTAATAGTAATAATGTAGACCAGTATTTCCCGATTTTGTAGGAATTCTATCTGTGATCAAGATACCAATTTGAAATACGTGGATGTTCTCAAAAGAAAAACATTTATTTATTTATTCATGATTTATTTCTAAAATAACCCGTATGAGCAACCTTGTTCATTCAACGAGTGAATGTAAACAAACAGTAATAGCCTACACACGAAATCCCCTTATGATGCTTATGCAAAACAACAATGACGTCATGACCCGCTAGGCGCTCTTAAAATATATCGTCTTATGACTTTGGATTTATCTCCGCAGTGGTATTTTTTATTTAACTTGCATGAAACAGGTATCAATATAATTTTTAAAATTTTATTATAAGGGTTAGGCACTTACATTATAAGAATAGTGAGTATTTTCCGAGAATCTTGCGTAAGACTTCAACCATTTGTATCTCAGTTCGTAGCAGACGCCCGGACTCCGGTGTTGCATCGGGCTGTAGGGGGATTCCTTCTTTAATTGGTTGGAAAATATCGAATAATTCTGTTGTCATTCAATACTGCGGGATTGCAATGAAATGGGGTCCCCCACTACGGATGTTACCATATTGACGTTATCGAGCTGCTGCGAGATGACGTTTTGACACCGAACGGCACACCCGGTTAACTTGCTAATTGGTTCTTAATGAAACCATTCAAAGCAATATAATGTATATCAATAAAAAGAATATTTAATTACAAATCCAACAATGCCAGTATGCCGTTGTTTGAGCGTATGGTTATGTAGTTACAGTAAGTTGATTTCGTGTTGATAAATATTTCGTCATAGGCGGGTGGCCATGCTATTATCATAGTACCAGTTGAAATGTAGTGCCTAAAAGTGATCAGTCACTCATCCCATAATATGTCTGAAGTTTACTACTAAATTATAGTTCTACTATAGCCCTAAATAAGAATTATGCAAATGACAGAAAATCTGAAAATATCGATAAAATATATTAATAAATTAAATTTCGGTAGTGAATCAAAAGTTTAAATTGCAATTTTCTCGAAATCAGGTATTTTGACTTATCAAAAGTGTGTTCTAAACCCTCGATGTGGGGGTTCAGTGCATCTAGGTAAATGTTGTTTTCTTTTCCTATTAGTTGGGTACGAGACCTTAAATCCGTGACCAATTTTCGGGGAAGTTTTTTTGAAGGTGGTTTCTATATGAAAAAAACCTGCTGAAGTGATTAAGCTTGGGTGCCTCTCTAAAATGCTGGCGGAATCCGCTAGAGGGCCAAAATCAAAATGGCGGCCAAATTTCGCGGGGAAAATATAAAATTATTTAATATAGGCTTCTGAGATGGCTTTTCCTATGTTTTAAGGGTCTCTTAATCAAAATATCATAATCAAAAGTTCATCCGGCCACTAGTTTGGCCAATATGGTTGAGAAATCCAAGATGCCCGCCATGTATGGTCTTGAAATTAGTTTTGTCAACTATACACAAGTTGTATGTTTTGAGGGTCAATAACATTGAATGAAATGAAGGTAGGCCTACTCTCCGATATTTACCTCCTGATATACTCGGTTGTCAGTTGATTTTAATTAAATCGACTCTTGATAATGGATCCATGTAATATTTAATCACGCACGATAATCGAGATCATCAACTTAACCATTTAAAGTCATAGCATTACTCATCAGAGTCACAGTCATCTGATTCAAAAAATAGATCAAGTTCTGATTCTTCCGAAGTTGAAGTTGCGTCTAAGTCTTCGTCGCTTGGACTATCACTGCCATGAATAAGTAATTGACTTAAATACCCTGGCAATGCTGGCTTCTCAAATCTAATTGGCACGCCGTGTCCGGATTGGAGCAGTTTCCAACCATTACCAATCGGAGAGTGTTTGATCTTCGACTTTGAGTAATTAAGCATTAAATATGCCTGACAATTAGCTCTGGTGAGTTTTAGTTTGTAAGATTCCTCATCAGGTGGTAGCCGGCGAAAGTTTGTTCGTTTCACGCTTGACCATTTCTTGGCTCTCGCTTCTGTCAATGATACGCTTTTTTGGTCGTTATAAACACAAGTCAGAGTATAAGTTGTCATATATTACCTCAGCTATTGGCTTCGGAAACAGTTGTTTGTAGTCTATAACTTGATCCATTCTCTTAATACCTAGATTTCCATCCTCTTTCATGGACACATAAGCCGACAAGACAAAGACATCTATATCTTTGGCGTCTATCACTATTGTCTGTGAACATTGCAGTTTTCTGATCTGTGCATATATATATAAAACATAATCGTGTCAGCTTCGTATTGGTAGCACTCAAACTCCTGCAACATTACTTCATCACCAGCTGACAGATCATAACATCTTTTCTGTAGAGAATAAATGAAACTTATGCTGTTCTGTGTCCACTCGTCTTATGTTGCCGTGGATAAAAGTATATGACCAAGATAAGTATGATCGATGGCAGAAAGAATTTTGCTAAGCATGAAAGGTTTGCCGAAAAGTGTCATTTCCATCATGCCAGAAATCTTCTCACAGTCTATGACAGGAAAGCCATATTCCTTACTTCCGTTAGATCTTTGGATTGAAATGACAATGAATAAGGGATCCAAGCTAAAGTCCGGATGGCTCAAGTTACTGAATAATGAGAAAATGTTGCTGATACATACATTAACTACAAATTATGTCGTACGAGCAAGATCTGCTTTACATAAATCCCTCAACCTCAGAAGAGGAACGGATGAACATAGAGAGAAGGCACAGCTGTTCGCAGAAGGGAGGAGCAGGGAGTACAAGATATCTCAGCCTGCATGACTGAATTTGAGTGTAATTCATTCGCATGCGACAATTCGGTCCTTCGTAGTCTACAATCTGGCATTTTAGCGACAACTATATTACAGGAAGATTTCAAAACCGCCCATAAGCATGGTCAAAAGCTGATTGATGACTTTTTCAGCGATCGCATGTTTTCTGATAAAGTTGCATTCTACGCCACAGTCCTCCAGAACAAGTGAGAAGACTATGCCAAGAAGGTCATTAACGTTGTCATATCTCGTCATTGCAGGCACAGTAATATCTGTCAACGATCCATACGATCTAGAGTGCTGCATTAAAGATTCCGAGCGTCTGTTACGCTCGGGTAAGTGTTTATCTGGTTCACAAAATATAGTTGTGCGCCTGGGAGAAGATTTCCCTAGCAAAAATGAATTTGATGCTGCTTTTCGCAGCAATTCCAATAAAATACGTATTCAGGCATTGCTGAAGGATTGCTTCAGTGATTATGCTAAGACACACAACAGCATAAGTTTCATTTATTCTCTGCAGAAAAGATGTTATGATCTGTCAGCTGGAGATGAAGTAATGTTGTGGGAGTTTGAGTGCTACCAATACGAAGCTGACACTATTATGTTTTATATATATATGCACAGATCAGAAAACTGCAATGGTCAGACAGTAGTGATAGACGCCAAATATACAGATGTCTTTGTCTTGTTGGCTTATGTGTCCATGAAAGAGGGTGAAAATCTAGGTATTAAGAGAATGGATCAGTTATAGACTTTAAACAATTTTTTCCGAAGCCAATAGTTGAGGTAATAGTTCAGTTCCACGTGCATTCTGGGGCAGACACGGTGACCGGATTTTTTGGACGACCAAAGAAAACCATATTCAACGCAATGATGAAATCGCCTTTGTTTCGCAAACACTTATCAAGAATATGACAACATATACTCTGACTTGTGTTTATAACGACCAAAAAAGCGTATCATTGACAGAAGCGAGAGCCAAGAAATGGTCAAGCGTGAAACGAACAAACTTTCGCCGGCTACCACCTGATGAGGGGTCTTACAAACTAAAACTCACCAGAGCTAATTTTCAGGCATATTTAATGCTTAATTACTCAAAGTCGAAAATCAAACACTCTCCGATTGGTAATGGTTGGAAACTGCTCCAATCCGGACACTGCCTGCCAATTAGTTTTGAGAAGCCAGCATTGCCAGGGCGTTTAAGTCAATTACTTATTCATGGCAGTGATAGTTCGAAGACTTCGAAGCAACTTCAACTTCGGAAGAATCAGAACTTGATCTATTTTTTGAATCGGATGACTGTGACTCTGATGAGTAATGCTATTACTTTAATTAAATGGTTAAGTTGGTGATCTCGATTATCGTGCGTGATTAAATATTACATCGATCCATTATCAAGAGTCGATTTAATTAAAATCAACTGACAACCGAGTATATCAAGAGGTAAATATCGGAGAATACCTTCATTTCATTCAATGTTATTGACCCTCAAAACATACAACTTGTGTATAGTTGACAAAACTAATTTCAAGACCAAAAATGGCGGCCATCTTGGATTTCTCAAACTAGTGGCCGGATAAACTTTTGATTGCGATATTTTTATTAAGAGACCCTTAAAACATAGGAAAAGCCATCTCAGAAGCCTATATTAAATAATTTTATATTTTCCCCGCGAAATTTGGCCGCCGTTTTGAATTTGGCCCTCTAGCGGATTCCGCCAGCATTTTAGAGAGAGGCACCCAAGCTTAATCGCTTCAGCAGGTTTTTTTCATATAGAAACCACCTTCAAAACAACTTCCCCGAAAATTGGTCACGGATTTAAGATCTCGTACCCAACTATATATGTCTAAATTGGCAAATGTTTTTCACACTTTATAAGGGTCGGCAGAGTAAATGGGTATACGCATAAAAAGGAAATTGAGTTATCTAATGTGATATAACTAAAATAAGGAAATGAGTTCCACAGATCAAATTTTAGTATTATATTAAAATATAACACTGAACTGTATTTTACATATAATTTATAACCCGGGGAGAAAATACAATCATTCATATTTATTTATTGTTCAAAAATGATTTTTATACGCCCACATTTCCATGTGGACGTATTATGTCGTCGCCCCTGTCCGTCCGTCCGTCCGTCCACAATTGTTTGTGGACTCTCTACAGGTCACAATTCTTGTCCGATTTTGACGAAACTTGAAATATAGGTTTATCCCCAAAAGATCTCGGCTGCTTTCGATATTGGCGTGTATCGGATCAAAACTTCATGGATTAAGGCCCCTGAATGTACGAAAATCACTTTTTAGCTTGTGGACCCTATAGAGGTCACAATTTTGAACCGATTTTGATGAAACTTGACATGCATGTTTATAACCCAAAGATCTTGGTTCCTTTCGATATTTGCGCCTATCGGAACGTAATTTTATGAATTATGACCCTGATTGTCCGAAAAATCACCTATTTTAGCTTGTGGTCCCCCTGGAGGTCACAACTATTATCCGATTTGAAAAACCGTTCGATTATATCTCCTTTACACCCTAAGGAAGGTTGAGTTCGAATTTCGGAAAAATCGGACCAAAATTTCGAAATACAAAATGGCCGCCGTTCGTGAATACTGTTAAAAAATGGTATATTAAGGTTGTGGACCCTGTAGAGGTCACAATTTTAATTCAATTTTGATGAAACTTGAAAGGCATGGTTATAACCCATAGATCTTGGTTCCTTTCGATATATGCGCATATCAGATCGTAACTTCCTGAATTTTGGCCCCTGATTATACGCAAAATCGCCTTTGTTTAGCTTGTGGTCCGTTTGGAGGTCACAATTATTATCTGATTTTAAAAAAATCGTTTGATTATATCACCGTTACAGGAAGGTTGAGTTCGAATTTCGGACCCAAATTGCCATACAAAATGGCCGCCGTTCGTACGGGAATACTGTTAAAAATGGTATATGTATAGGATATTAACCTACCGGAGGTTGCTATATTATAACCCGCGGGCGCAGCCCAAGGGTGATATAAATATAGCAACTGAGGTATGATGGGTAATATCTGACATATACAACGCCCACCGTTAAATGGACTCTTCCATTACAGGCCAACGACGATTGGGCTACCTACTCGGTACTTTGCGTCAAATAACGAATATTACCGAATTAATCACGTGCAATTACGTGGTTGTTTTTGTTTACAATTCGCCATTTTGAAGAATTGAATAGCAAAAGAACAAAAAAATGGACAGGAATACGAAGTCAGACGAATAATCAACCCCTTTAGCAAACAAATTGACGATGGAATTGATGTGAATGCAACTATCGATGAGGATCTATTCAAACCTAAAGAAAATTTGGATCAAAAGGCGCAGTGTGTGGGCGGAAAGATGATTCTGAAAGATATCTTAGACATGGTCGAGTATGGATAACCGATTTAAATATGCCGATAAGTACGCCGTTTATTTCTGTCTTGAATGTTACAAACTGTACCATTATACTTTTTAATTTTTACCAGAATAAAAATTTATTTCTGTGTTTTTTGTATTATTTCGATCATCAGCGGTTAATAGGAGTCGAATACATCGACCTGAGATGACGTCATTAGCGGTTGATATTGCATATCAACCTGTCATGACGTCATCAGCGGTTGATATGAACAGAATATCAACCTATGATGACGTCGTGACAGGTTGTTATGAGATATAAATGCTATGCACATCAAAGAGAAAACTACCGCCAGTTGTATATCAATGTTGTGGAACCTGTAGAGCCTTGTAGAGGTCACAATTTTAATTTGATTTTGATGAAACTTGAAATGCATGGATATAACCCAAAGATCTTGGTTCCTTTCGATATTTGCGCATATCGGATCGTAACTTCCTGAATTAAGGCCCCTGATTATAAGCAAAATCGCCTTTGTTTAGCTTATGGTTCCTCACAATTATTATCCGATTTAAAAAAAAAATTGTTTGATTATATCACCGTTACACCCTAAGGAAGGTTTAGGTCAAATTTCGGGAAAATCGGACCGAAATTGCCATACAAAATGGCCGCCGTTTGTACGCGAATACTGTTAAAAAATGGTATATCAAGGTTGTGGACCCTGTATAGGTCACAATTTTAATTCGATTTTAATGAAACTTGAAATGCACGGTTATAACCAAAAGATTTTGGTTCCTTTTCAATATTTGCTCATATCAGAACGTAGTTTCCTGAATTATGGCCCCTGCATGTCTGAAAAAACACCTATTTTAGCTTGTGGTCCATCTGGAGGTCACAATGATATCCGATTTAAAAATCCATTTGATTATATCACCGTTACACCCTAAGGAAGGCTGGATACAAATTTCAGGAAAATCGGACCAAAATGGCCGCCGTGCATGTTTATAACCTAAAGATCTTGATTCTTTTCGATATTTGCGCATAATAAATTGTAACTTAATGAATTGTTGCCTTTTGATTGAAGGAAAAATCACTTTCGGTATGGCTTGTTATCTATCTATCTCTCGAAAATGTGGGCGTATCCTGACTGGCAGTGCCAGCTTACTATCTTTCTTATAAAAAAAAATCAAGATGAAGATTGCGGATGAGAATATTATTAGCTACACTAATTCGTCTTTGAGATAGGTAGCTTAATTATTAGCACAATTTAAACAATAAGCTTGTACGTGTAACAAATACTACGAGGTATTTACTTTTGCCTGTTGTAAACTTGGCCCTACAGGTGTGGCCAGCGATGTGGATAGTTTTTAAAGTCTCTTTGTATTTTCGTTCACTTTTTGGGTGGGGATCACGTTGGTAAGTGGGTAAGCCGCATGGCCCGAGAAAGTTTATCTCGATTTTCTGGCGTGGTTTCCACTTTTCAGTGATGCAGAACGGAGTGTCTGACAAGAACAACTGTCTAGTCGTTCGGGTTGGACGAAAAACCGAGGTCCCGTGTACACACTGACGTGCACGTAAAAGATCCCTTGGCAGTTAGAATTCGATATAAGAGTAGGCCGTAGCGCCGCTGCCCAGGCAAAATTTCCCCCTTGTCACACTATGGCGTATGCCCGTCTTCCATTAGCCCAGGTTAAGTGCATAACAGTAGGGCGTTAAACCCAATTTCATTTCACTCGTTGGGTAGTTCCATTGTTCAATTGCATGTACGAGTAGATGTCATCATATTTGACAGGTGTATTATCTGTATCGAAATACCCCAGTTCATCCAGAAGCTTTTACTTCTGTCACCCAGACCTTGTATGTGTTTTGGAGTCAAACCTCGTAGAATATCTTGGCTAGCCATTTTCTGATGTACCTACAATGAAACGTTTTAATCATCCAACCTAGTTTGACCGGATATTATTTCAACGATGGAATTATTTTATCTAGTATATTTGTGTTGGAAACGGTTTATCGAGAAAGTACAATGATCCTTGGGGATAGGTAACTCAACATTTTTTTGTGGGAACGGAGATGGTGTTGGAGAAAATTAAAGAGAAAGTGATAGAGTCTGTCTATTTTCCTTTTCAATATGTTTCTATTGGTAGAAAGAGACGTTATTTCAGGCTAGCTATTGGTTCTAACTTTTGATTATCTTGCTTATATGAATCTTGTCCCGCGTACTCTTTTGCCTGTAGATAATAACTGTAACAGCATGTTAAACTCACCACTTTTCCTTCATACACTGTGAAGAAATTTCACGAAATCAAATAGCTGGTGAATAGAAGTATATTGGATTACATCCAGTAATCTGGACAGGATTATGACAAATAAGGTTTGGTTGGTGAAATATGTCATATTGTTTAAGCTGGGCCCGATTCCTAGAAAATTCTTAAGCACGTTATCATGCTTAGATTTTAGTCGACTTTGCATTTAAGTAAACTTACCTTATTTTGTGTTCCAAGAAAATTCTTAAGAACGGCCTTGTGCTTCGATTTTAAGTAGACTTCATTGTAAGCACAAGAACGTTATTATGCGTTCCAAGAAAAAACTTAAGCACAACTTCGTTCTTAAACATAGCCAGTCTAAGCACAAGTCCCAAGCAAGGTATAGGGCTTGCTTGCCAACCTTAAGTCTGTTTCTGCTTCAAAAGGATGGCTGACCGTAGAGTTATTCGACGGCATTTCCGACACCTTTTGATACCAAAGAGACAATTACAAGGCATGGAAAATTCTTCTCAAAAAGAAATTAAGAATGCTATAGAAAATTTTGCATCTAGGGCCTTATAGGCCTACCCTGAAACCAATTTATGTATTTGCCAGTTAGTAAACAATAGGCTACAAACACACAGGCTGATCAGGCGTTCTCACAATTATTCAGTTAGTTTGTAAGCCTATGTGTCTACGTTTTTTTAAAATATATTTTGGCACATTTTATAATTATGTAGGCCTATACAGGGGACATGTCAATCAAAATCATCCACAATGAAGCAGACGACAAATTTATGACGTAATTCGCATACCAAAGTTATTTTATGACGTTAAAGAGCATCGTAGTCTCAGTGTATTGTAAGCTTTACCAGTCACAATGTGCTTAGACTTGTACTTGACTTGTGCTTACGTAAGAGTGGTCTTGAGAATTTTCTTTGGACGGTATTTTTATAAGATTCTTACGTAAGTAAAAGTGAAGTATGACTTTGTGCTAACTTTAAGAATTTTCTAGGAACCGGGCCCCTGGTGTCAATACAAGTGGTTCAGTAGGCTGCTGGTTTCATATGTTTCTTAAACAGCCGTTAAATCAGTCGCCATAAAAGTAAATGTATTTTTTTAAAAGTCAAATCTAGATTCACTGGATGTATGGAACGTTAACTAGTTTCACTAGATATATGGAACGAAATTTGTACCACCACCAGTAAACGTTAATTACAAAATGGTTTCTACCACCACTTATAACCATTGCAGTGCATACTGCCCACCTACCCTGTCGTAAACCATAATTCACTCGTCTTGGACTTTGACGATAGATCGTTCTTTTTTGAATTCATAACCTCAAGTACTCGCATAAAAGTCTCATCTTCTGTCAGTGATTCAATGGTTTCACTGCCATCCATAATTGACTCGTATTTCTGACAAAGAGTATCCATTGTCTGGCCGAAATTTTCGTCGTCAACAGCTAAAAGCCTGATCAAATATTGTGTTACACATTTGTCAACAGTTAGGAAACCGCGTAGGGCTCTTTGGACAGCTTTACCGCGCAGCATGTGTTCAACAGTGTTTTCACCATAAATCACTTGTAATACTTCTCTCAAACCTGCCCCATCCATTAGAGTCCCAATAGCGCCTAATAAGTTCATTAATGTATGAAATGATCCAAGCATCAACACAATATTTTTCAAATCATTATCATCATCCAAATCATTCAGAATTTCTGATGCCTTCCAGAAGAGTGGTTGGTCGAACGTTATAATGGCCGGAAGCTTGTAATTGTGAGCTAGATTTGAGAGATATGACAATGTCGAAAATATACATGTTTTGTCACTAGAACGCATATCTATCATATTCAGGAAATACACCGAGGATTGTCCATGGTGAGCATGGTCTTTGTAAATCAGACTCATACTTCCTCCCCAGTTGGGAGTATTATGATGAGGTTTGAGTTTCCATATCATATCAATCTTCGGGCAAATGGACACTTTCAGAAGAGCATCAAAACTAAGTTTCGGGTCTGTCCTGAATGGTGGTAGTGTTTTATGTCAATTTTATTCTGACTTGTTACATGTAACTTCGCCATATCTATGCGTGGAATTTTCGTAGCAGTCTGGTTTCGTGGTGTTACTGTAGCGATCATCCCCATTCCATGGAATACACCTTTTCCATCTATCGTTATTTTATCATGATTGACATTATCAGCTGCAAACGAGAGTGCCATTTGTTCAGACATCGCCCCTATTGGCATATCCGCATCAGAGCAGGCAGCATTCATGTTGAATCTGAGAACCTCGCTGTACGATGAACAAAACCCCATAGTATTTAATGTATCAATAACATGTCGCTGTCTTAGATGGTAATGTAATTGGACCGCTAATCCTAGCTGTAAGGGTGCTATCACAGCCCTTGGTCTTATCGCCTGTACGATAGCTTGTCCCAATGACGCAACCTTTTGTTGAGTTTCTTTTCCACTGATCAAACCTTCACAAAAGTATCGAACTGTATCAGGGAGGAAATCAAGAGCAGATGCGAGACTTAGTTCGCTGGATTCTGGATAGGAATCATTGACAGTTTCAACATTAGATATTGTATCATTTCTTAGGAATTTAATTGTAGCACTAATCATGGCGATTTTTTTAGCGTCGTCACTAGAATCAGTACTGGTATTTTCATAAAATGTGCGTAGAATTTTATGAGTTGTTGTTCTGAGAGTAATTACATCTCCGAGCCCCTCTTTCTGCGAGATCACTATAGAATCTCCGAAGTAAGATTTCAACTTTTCTTTCATCCACTTTGAACTATACGAACCAATGTCAGGGTGTTCTGGAAATGAAGTCATAGTATTACAAAGTTCCAAGATGGTCCATTGTCTTTCATCATAAGTTTCAATTAGAGAGCATAGTTTCATGAAAGCCTGCAATTGTTCTTCATTCTCTGGGCGACCTGGCCTTTTTCTTTTAATTTCCGGCTCACTTTCAAGAACGTTACCGGTATTGCATAGAGTGAATTGTGCTGGCGGAGCTCCCCCACGTCTGAAATTACTGTCACACGAATTATGGTAAACACTGTCAGCTGCGTGTAAATCGTCACTGCTATATTCTATTCGACCTCTCACATCGGATGCCCATTCATCATTACGTTCATTGCAGCAATGTTTGAGGGATGTGACGAATGTATCCGTTTTTACATAACTGAATGATTCCCCTGGGCGGTGGGACGTTTTCATATTTAATATTACATTTTGGCCACAGTACAGACATTCAGATTTATAATCAAATGGCCCTATTGAAAGCCTCTTACTGGTTCTCTTGGTGGCTTCTGTTGTGGAACGACGTTTGAAATTCTCAATTTCCTTTGGATTTGTGTATTTTCTTCTACATTCAACATGAACATACTGACCGACGGCCACATGCAGGTCGTCTCCTCTTTCATTACACGCCTTCCTTATACCAATGACCCCTCTCTCACCGATTTGTACTGTCTTTCGATCGTTCATACCATCACTGCAAAATGGACACACAACCTCTTTCCCAATGATACTAATTTTTGTAGACTCTTTATACTAATTTATAGACATATTTTGTTGAAAGTCAATATGGCTACCCGCAATATGTCATACGTTGCGTTATGACGTCACTATCACGCCATACCGACAGTATTGGCATATTAATATATTTATATGGTCTAAAACGCTTCTTGCTATGGTCCAAAACGCTCCTTTTTCGGAGATATTTGACATTGTTAGCTATTTCCCGCCATTATCTGCCATCTTGGATTGGTTATCGATCTTCTCATTAACAGTGCGATAGTACCTCCATTTATTATTATTTTATTTCAAAGGCATTTCTATATATTTTAATTTTCTGACTCAAAATTGCGCTATGACGTCACTTTCTATTTAATATATTGCTTTTCTGACTCGATATTGCGTTATGACGTCATAGCAACAATTTGACCCCATCACATGATTCAGTGATATCACTTTTATATTAACTCATAGTATATTATTAATATGGTCTAAAACGCTTCCTTTTGAAGATATTTGGCATTTTATACCATTTCATGCCGTCGTCCGCCATCTTGGATTGATTATCGATTTTTACCTAGTTCCGCAAATCCGATTTTGGAAGACTTTTGGTATTTTGAAAAGCAAGTACCCTAGATACAAAAACAGTTGAATCCAGCTTTCTGCAAATTTATTCCAGGTAAAAACCTAAATTTACTGGACTATGCCCTCGTTTTCGAGATATTTATTGCAAATATGGTCACATACAGACGAAACGTAACTATATTCAGCATTCTGCGACTTTCCGTTCCGTATTATATGATTCCTTTGTCGATAATCGTGTGAACGCGATAGAGGATTGTGGTTTAAGCGATTTCTTTTTTTCAAATTTGGTTACGAGAGGAACAAATCCATTGATTCTCACCATTCCGCGACTATCCGTTTTCGAGTCAATCCCTACCTACCCTTTTGCCGGTTACCTTGTTAATGGGAAAGAGACTTCGCTTGTTCCCCCCAAAAATTCTAAAATTATGTGTCCACCAGAGGAGAAACATGTCGATTTTCAGCTTCCCGGGACTTTGCGTTCCGGATTAATCCCCCTTACCAGCCCCTCCCTGTGAAGGCGATCGAGGCTATATTCTTTAAACGTTTTTTTTTTGTGGTACTATAGCTGGAGAGTTTGGTTGGGGTCATTAGAAGATGAACTCCATTGATGTTATTCGGATTTCAGCGACTTCTTTCAATTTTACAAGTCTTTTTTCAACGCGTACTTTATCATAGTAACGGAACTGTACTCATTTCGAATGTCGCAGGAGTGAAATTATATTTGGTTTATCGTCTTACTTATCTGCGCCAACTGGGCTAATGAATACGGGCGTTCGTCATACAGTAAGCTTTGGGAGAATTTGCGCCCGGATAGCGGCGGTTCAAACCTACTCGATATCGCACCACCGACAACTTGAAACCATCTCCTGGTTAGTGTAATAGTGACCTAGCGCCCTACGCACTGAGCCACAATAGCTACCAAAATTGTTTCCAGGCTTTCTTAACTATGAATTGAGGTCTGGTTCATAGACCATAATATAGTTGACACACTTTCTGATCAGTACACTATGCATTATTAAGTAGAGTAGGCCTACAGTGCACTCTGTCACATCCGACATCGTACGGGATCGTTACAATATGTCGGATCAAACAGTGTCGGAATAACAAGCGTTTTCAAAACCGGAAATATTGTAACTTTGAAAACCGGAGGTATTATTATAATGTTATTACATTAAGTATTGTTTCATTTAACATGTGTAGGCATTTTGAATAGGCCAAGTTAGTCGTTAATTTATCTCCTTCGCTGTCTTCAGTTGATCGCACTCTTGTCTTTGCTATCACGTTTTCATTGATAATGGGCGAAATCAATTGAACATAAATGTGTATATACATAATAATTATATAGAAAAAGATTGCTATGAACAAAAAAATGCATATCCCAATCATGGTTATACTTATAGCAATTATTCCATTTAACTTGTATTGGTCAGAGATCGAAAACATTATGGTTATACTTATAGCAATTGTTCCATTAAACTCGTATTGGTCAGATGGCGAAAACATACCAATGGCATACCAATCGTCTCAAGATAATTTGGCACAACTTGTCTCTGAAGTCCAGTAAAACTGCATTGACAAATGCGTCCCTTTTGAAGTGAACGGTTTTATCTGAAAATATGTCTCATATATATATTATGGGCTTAGATGTGTGAGAATGCGTGACAACACGCGCCCGGCCTAGGGGACCATTTTATAGCCCTTCAACATACTGCACACTATTAAGCCATGTCTGTTAATACAAAGGGTTATTACGCCTATTGTTTCACCTTTCTCAAGTGGGTAAGGTGCTGGCTCGCTAGCCTGGAGGTCGGGTGTTGGCCTATAAAGTTCATCTCGATTGTCTGGTTTCCCCCTGTCAGTGATGCAGACTGAGGGCCTGACAAGGACAGCTGCCTAGGCGTTCGGATGGTACGAAAAACTGAGTTCCCATGTACATATTGGCGTGTACGTAAAAGATCCCTTGGCGTATGCCCGCCTTCAATTAACCCAGGTTAAGTGCAGAAGCGTAGGACGTTAAACCCCATTTCATTCAATTCCTTTCCAATCTCGAACCAGAAAAATTTTGGAGAAAGAAATTTCTCTGGTGACACTGGGTAGCCATTTTCCCGGAAGGGACGAATCACACGACTGTCACGTGACATGTATTTATTTTAAGTGTCTGGATGACCGAATCACTTAAAAATATACACACGCTTAGAAAAATAGATCTTTACGAAAACTTAAATTTTTACATTTAGGATCCACTTTTGTTATGTCAGCGAGTTGACTTTGACTCAAGAATCATTTCGCAACAAACAAAACGACTATTCGACATCTTGTTTTCGAGAAAAGGACCCCAAAAAGATTGACCAATCCGAGGTCAGCGTGGGCGGGGCTTACTCGTTAAAAAATCAGAAGATAATGGACGGTCTTTGGCCCCAGAGGCCTCCGGCCCCGCGGCTGACTCTGGGAACGAGATTGATTCCTTTCCTTATTTTTTGAGCTTGTATGCGATCGCATTAATAATAACAACTACAATACAATGGCATGTTTTCTACATGTAAATAACCTTTCAGAAAAAAATCTGCTTTGTTTATTCGTGAATTATTGGAATTATAATACGAGCAGACATATTGATATATGTTTTGTCGACAAATGCCTTTTTTGATCTGGGTATGTATTAACTGATCAGTTAATGTAATTACATTTTAAAACATTGTGAAACGTCATGGGAAATAGATAAATGTTTCTTTGCAGTCGCTTTTTTTAAAATAAAAATGGCTTCCGTCTTACTCCATGAACTTCTGTCGTCGTCTGTGGTCCGTCGATTAACATTTAGTTTTTCGCCTTAACGAAAGGCAAACTGGATATTTTCTCCTCATCAAAGAATGTAATCATAAGATTGGAAAGGATTGAATATGTTAATGGAATTTAACTATCGATGGGTATCTAAGTTAATTTAGTTCCTTGTCGGTGCTTTTTTAAAAATTATATACATGTATGGTGCGATACAAATTAGCCTAAAGATTTAATAACTATAATGCCTCCCACGTGATTATCGCATCTACAGAAAAATGTATCTGCTGGGATTCGGAAAAGAGTACTTTTATAATGTCAGATGTGACAAACGTTTTTTTTTTCTTTCTAAAGTTTTTGATAATGACGGCCGATATGTACTACATCATTGTCAGACTTTATAGTTGTCGTTTATCATTTGTCACAGTAAGAAACAATGGCAATCTTTAATTTAAAATTAAAGAAAATGATGGGATATTTGCGTGTTATTAGAAATTAGTTTTAAACTGTATAATACCAGATCAAAGTCTTATATGATCGGTGTATGGAACCATATCGGAGTACCCCGCATTGGTGGTTAATGAATTTAACAAGTAAAATTTTAATAATCCAATATGGGCCAGGAACCGGGCATCACGTCATCTTGGAACTGTGGTGTCTTTTCACAAATCGAAGTACGTATAAGTAACAAGCACGCCAAGTTCCATGTTGATCGTACTTGAATTGGTGAAGACTTGGGTTTTTGGTAAAGGAAATGCGCCACAAGCGCTACTCTTCTTGTTGTTTCCCCTTTTCCCTGCCGTTTCTGGTGATGTAAGCAGGCGCAGATCCAGGGCGGGGAGGCCAGCCCCCCCCCCCCTTAGCCCCAGCGAGACTGGTTTGCGCTACTCTTCTTGTTGTTCCTTTTGTTCTTGGGAGATACCCTTTCCCCTGCCGTTTCTGGTGATGTAAGCAGGCGCGGATCCAGGGCGGCGGGGAGGCCAGGCTCAGCCCCAGCGAGACTGATTTATCTGCTTATTAATTGATAATATAAACTGATTTTCGCATTGTCTCTGCCAAGGCAATGCGATGAAGGCTCTGGGGATTACCAAACCACTAATGCATGCGGCACTCTAATGATAACCATTTATTACAATGTATGCCAGGCCCCCTCTCGAAAAAATCCTGGATTCGGGCCTTGTTAGTAAAGCAGAAAGTAAATGCCGGTTTACAAAAATGCATATTGACAGATGAGCGACCGAATACTGTATTTTTAGATGATGTTAAGATTTATAATATGTCAATATGCGTATCATGACTGATGTATTTCTTTGTTGGCTAAGGCTACTGGGACGAGTTTACTACCGGGTTGGTTTTGTTTTTAGACCTAAATGTTGAAGAATCTCAAGAATGGATTACATTATTGTATGTGTACAATACGTCGACTGTATAGTGCTTTACATCAAACGTAGGTCTTATAGTCAGATTTCAATTTCCGAATCAATCACATTGCATGGCCCAAAGGTTAATTTTTGCCGTCAAATATTTCAACCTACACGTATCTTTATTAAACCTGGTAACTTTACTAGTCCAATTGTATGCCTAGGGGGTTCGTTTTAAATCTTCAGAATTATTTAGTAGCGTTCATTCTGACGAGCTACGTCATGCGTCTCTCCGATAGGACGAGATTATGGACAGGTTCCGCGACGAACCAGTGGCTCTGAGGAATTCAAGCCCAACAAATAGTAAATCAAGTTAAAGTTAGGCCTATTTTAATTACCATTCCAGTGATAATGGATTACGTGATTACCTGAGCCAATGGGTCATTCATTATACCGAAGCCCCTCAGTTTGTCTATATTTCATAGACCTGCTGGGTTATGAGAAATTTCAGTTTGAGAATTTCGACTAAATAATGATAAAATGAGACAACAAAAATTCAACAAAGATCTTAGTTACTAAAAGGGACAGTCCCGAATTGAACAGAGTCTCAAAAAAAAGTCCGAGTACGTATGAAATTTAAACGCCAAAATATAAAAGAATGGTGTATAATTTCAGCTCAAAATATTGAGTCGTTTGGACGTGAGCGTTAAAACAGTTTATCCGGACACGTAACCCTTTTAAGATTTTCGGTCAATTCTTTCGTTGGGTGACCCGATAATCAATTCCCGTTCCTTTGGAGGTCTACACGGTGAATGGTCCATGTGCTGTACTTGATTTCACCGACACGTTATTTTCATTAAAAAAAAGTCTGGTTTTATCCAGACACCGCATAATACAGCTTGGGACACCGGACTTTCCAGATAAAGACTGGCGGGTTAAAATTGTTTGAAAACGTATCACATGATTATATTGTGTTAGTTGCTCGGATTTTAAGGGATTTTAACACAAAATTAAGCAGTTTTATTCTCGAAAAAATTATCGGGATTGACCCTTTAAACATATATTACACAAGAGCTAAATCTTCCTATTGCAAGTATTTATTTAGGCTTCAGATGATATAAAAAAAAAGTATTAATTAGACCTTTATTTACATGACAAGCTCACAATTAACTCTGCAGACCATCGGCTGGCTTGTTTAAAGCTGGGGTTTAAACATTCACCCATTTAGAATTAAACATTAAATTTAGATTTTTGTTAAATTAGTGTTAATCATGTGGGCATGAATACATTAGAATATATAAATCTGTAACGCAAGTTACAGAAATAAGCAATGTGTAGCGCCAAAGTACATATAAGTATTTCAGTTTCGATTGGGTTTTTTGTTCCCCGCCCATCGAAGAAAGCAGGGGACCATTAAATTGGGTTCAGCCGTTCCTTACACTTTTTGGAACACAATAACTTTCCTTCTAATTGAGGAGGCGTGTATATGAAAACACGATAGTTCTATTTAAATGAAATTTGGTGTATAGTTTTATTACATCATTACATTGACTAAGTTAGATAATGATCATGGTTTATGTTTTGGGACACGGTGATATTAGTTTGTAATTAAGTGAGAGTGACGAAACTTTGTGTATAGTTTCATCACATCAATACCGTGACTATGTTCAATAATAAGCATTTTCTGCTTAGGGAAAGCGGAGATAAGCAATCTGATTGGTCTATGCTATGAGACACGATGATGTTAGTTCTAATTAAGTAAAAGTGGTGTATAGTTTCATTACATCAATACCGTACTAAGTTCAATAATGAACATTTTTTGCTTAGGGTAAGCAGAGATAAGCAATTTGATTTGCCAAATTTTGGAACACTCCTAATTGAGCTAGAACGCCAAACTGGGTGTCGGCGTTTATTCGGTCAGTGCCTTGATGGAATTCAAAAATGGGCAGGTCAGGGTAAGCAGGGAGAAGCCATTTGATTGGTTTATATTTTTGGACACGATAACTGTAGTTTTAATTAAGTGAGAGTGGGGACACTTAGTGTATAGTTTTATCACATCAATACCTTGTTCGGTTCGATAATGAGCATTTTCTGCTCAGGGTAAGCAGAACGATAAGCAATTTAATTGGTCGAGCAAGACTGTGCAATACAATACCTCCGATTCTAATTGAGGTAGAATGTTCAAACGTGGTGTAGGCGTTCATTAGGGGTAAATGCCTTGAAGGAGTTCGATGATAAAGGTGTACTGCTTGCGGTAAGCGGAGATAAACAATCGAAGCTTTGGTGCACAATAATTTTGGTTTTAATGAAATGAGAGTGATGAAACTCCGAGTAAAGATTCATTCTATCATTACCTTGACTAAGTTTTATGATAATATTTTTTGGCTTAGGCTAATAGTAGGTGCAGGAGGACCGCACTACACACAAAACAAAATTTACAAGATAAACCTGCGGACAAGACAGAAAATAGACATTGCAAACAATAAAAAATTATAAAATGAAGTGAATGGATCCGGGGGCCAGTCGTAAGCGTCCACTGCGCTGTACAGTCCCGGGCCTGTTTGGTACGATAAGCAATCTGATATGTCAAGACTTTGGAACATAACAACTCTGCTTTTAGTTGAGGTAGAATGGTTAAACTAGGTGTAGGTGTTCATTAGGTGAATGTCTTGGCGGAGTTCAATGATTTCATTGGTCGATGCTTTGGGGCAAGATAACTTTGATTCTTTCTGAAAGAGAATGATGAAATTTAGTGTAAAGTTGATAATCAATTTGATTGCTTGATACTTTTGAAAAAATAATTGTACACGAGGAGCAGTCCATTTGCTAAATACACAATTTTGTTTGAATACACTTTTTGCCTATAACGTTTTTAGGACTTCGAATTATGTCTTATGGTTTGGATTGTTCATATCTATTTATATTGGGATTTCGGCGGGGGGGGGGGGGCATGAGCCTCACTCTTGGCTTGTTTTACATGGAATCTTGATTGTCACACTTCCTGCTTTATAAATTAATGATTGAATGCGAGATTAACTGTAAAATTAGCCTTTTTGGGGACAATCTATTAAGAGGCAGTGAAAACACCGTTATAGACTCTGGTACATCTCAATAAAATTTCAACAGTTATTTCAAACTGCTGACTTTAATTTTTGAGTTGATTTGACTAGGGGTGTTCTAGCATCATACAATTTACAATTAACTTCTATCAGACTAAATTAAATTTTTGGTCATGATGGACCACTTTACTTTGTTACATTCACGGACCGGAATGACAAGATAACACGTTTGCAGTAGTCAAATTTTCTTGGGGCCAGTCCGGGTAATTGTACATACTGTTGTATGTATAGGTTATACAATGAGGCTCTGGTGTCTAACCTATTTTGACCACGGTGTTAAAACAAAAATAATTGATTTTATACCCCCACAAAAGTCTACATTGTATATTGTTAAATGGTTATGGTCATGGTTTTTATATACATGTACGATGTAGTAGAGTAACCAGCATCGACTACGCGTTTTATTTAATTGAAATGAAATGAAATTTAATTGCATGTCAGTTCCAACCGGGCTATATTGTGGCAAACATGTGATGATGTTACGAGACAAACTAGAAACAAATAATCACATTATCTATATATACATAAATAAAAACAAATATCACAGTAAATATCAAATAAATATAAACTTTATGTATATATATTTAAAACATGGAAACGAAAATGAGATATACAATTTAAAATTTTCGATAAAAATTTGTCTCTTTTAAAAAAATCTAGCGCTTTACAATATAGCCCCGGTTGGGCAAACAACTGATGAAGTGACTGGCAACGGTAATGCCGTAATCTTATATCTTTGAGATGCTTGCACTTAATCAAAATTTGCTTAACTGTCAAAGAAACGTGACAGTGTTCATATTCTGGTTGAGACCCTCGCTTTAAGATGAAAATGTGTGTTAAAAAGGTATGACCTTTGCGAGAGCGACAGAAGACAACTTTATCTCTCCTGCTCGCACGATAGGAGCTTGGCCAGTCTCCTGAGAGAGGCTTGATGTGATGAATTTATTTGTGTCTGCAAGATCCCAAGGCCGTTGTCACCGGTCATAAATAAAATGATTGACTGAAGATTTAAAATCTTTATATGGAATTAAAAAGGGTAATTGGGGAAGATCTAAAGTAGCTTTGGCAGCAAAATCTGCTATTTTATTGCTTAACTGTACCATGTGTTATTTACGGAATATATAAACTTATTAAAAACTTATCTGGTGGTATAAATCAAGAAATCTATCTCTCCGAACTAAGCAGGTTTAATCTACCAACTTTACCAAACCATTGCAGATGATTGGAAGGGTAGGTCTGCAACGATGGAGCCCCCAGGGAGGAATAGATTTTCTTGGTTGTAACAGTGACCAGTTGAACTGTTCATTTTCCAATTAACTTATCGTTAGACTTGAGAGTGGATCCGTTGGCATTTAAATACTGACATTTAACATTAAAAAAAAATGTGTGCACATCTATCATCAAGCTTGATTTTGCTTTGTGATCGTGTTAAACCACTGGAACTGAAATTACGATAGATTATGTATGAAGATTTGAACTGCGGAGCAGTGGAGATTGAACTTTAATATTATGAACTATATTGATTAATTTAGTGTTAATTTGTTTTCAATTTTCTTTTTAATAGTGTCTATTAACCTGGTATGTATGATTGTAAGTATGAATGCTGACAGTACTGAGATTAAAAAAATAGGACATGTTGAAATAAGCTAGGACATAAAATTGCATAACTACTGATCATCTTAGAAAACCATTCAATAGGCATTGCACTATACTTAACTGTATATAACATTATCCCAGTAACACACTATAACTTATAATATTGTCTTTAGTTTATCAATAGTGGATTTATTTTTCGGATTTGGAGGTTGTAGTAGTTTGGTCAGTTCATTGGTTTGGATACGTCTGAGGAGGATGAAGTTGTGGTCTTCGGTAACAAACTACGAGATTTAGGTTCTTTTTTCCAGAGCGTATTGGTATGACTGAAGATGACATTTCTGAGTGGATGACAGATGTTTTGAAATCTAAAGGTAAAAGGCCTGTTAAATATGATGATGAGGCAGAAGCATCTATTTCACCAAGATCAAAAGTTAATCCGATGCCAAAATTTTCAATGTTTGAAAAGGGTGAAGCTAGCTACCATCTTTGGAGATATGAAGTAGATTGTTTAATTTCAGAAGGTGTATATGATAACCATAAATAAAATAAAACCAAGTACGAATAATCCAAACCATCAGACAAAATTCGAAGTCCTAAAAAAACGGTAAAGGCAAAATAGTGTTATATGGCAAAATAGTGTAATCATCATATGGACTGTTCACCGTGTACAAAATACACGACAAACAGGTGTCCGGAAGAGTAAGCTTACCCTGCCGGCATGCCACACCGGCCATAGCAGAATCCAAACTATTAGACGAAATCTGGTAAAATAGCGTGATTGGCCCATAGACTATTTATGTCAGCCTATTACAAAACAAACGGTATAGGCAAAATAGTGTAATCGGGTAACCATGTAATACTACAGGCTTTTCGTCGATCACTTAAAGGAAACGCAGGTAAGTTTACGATGCGGTTAGGTCCGCATGTTGATGTTAAAACTGTTTTGGCCAAATTGCAGTGTTTACGGTACATGCGCCGAAACAGAATATTTAATCGGACTCTTTTACAGTGCTAAACAATCTCCATCGGAAAAGGTTACAGATTGGGCATGCTGGTTGGAAGATATATTCGCAAGAGTAATTCGAGATGGTTGTCCAAGACCTAAAGAATCCGATGAGACATTAAGGAACTATGTTGGCGTGGATTGTTACCACACTTACGTGATGTGTCTGCTCACAAATATTATGATAAATCGACCAATGTTGATGCATTACGTGTTAAACTTTGCCGTATAGAGCATAATTTTAACCTGCGAAATTTACCTGTGAGTACCGCTATTTCGAAACCACATTCTTTTAAATAATAAATACAAAGACTTCTTATTCTGATTTGCAGGAACTTAAGGAATAGTGCACAGTATTTCTTAACAGGTAAGTGGGCTGAGGGATCAAGTTTCTCAATTAGCTTATAAAGTCGACAGACCTATTGTTTCACAATGTCCGTCCCAAGGAAATATTTCAAGAGGTGAGATGTCAAATAATTTTGGTAGTTATAACCGGGATGATCTACGTAGCGGTCAAGGACCGGGACCCAAGTGTCGCGCTTGTGGTCAGTATGGTCTTGTGAGGTTGGGTTGCAGAGCAGCATTTAACCAGAACCGTTCTGGAAACGTTCAAAACCCTCCGGCCAAGGGAAGCGCCATAGAGTTCTCTACGAAGAGACTTCCCCGAGCGACGTTACAATCGAATTTTGTAGTTGGTGACCCTAATGAAGCAAAGGTTACAGTTGAGGGAAGTTGTTGTACTGCACTTTTAGATACTGGATCAACTGTGTCTACTGTAAGTGAAGAGTTATATATTTCTAAATTAAAGCATTTACCTTTACAACCACTTAAAACTATGTTAGATATAGAATGTGCTGATGGTAAACCACTGCCGTATAAAGAATATATTGAAGCAGATTTACAGATTTCAGGATTGACAGATGAAAATAATAACTTGTATTTTATTAGTAGTTCCGGTGAGTAGATTGTATGTTTCCGGTTTTACTTTGAACAAATGTATAGACTCTTCTGATGAAACAATGTAAAGATGAACATGGAAACATGTAAGCTTCACATGTCTTAATCAGGATTGGTCAGTTATTGATGTATGCCCATAAGCAATCAGCTAAGCTATTCCATCGTACTTCTTGCGGCAAAATTAATCATGTGGTCTTTCCTGCTTTATACCAGGCATCGGGTAAGTGTGTATTTTGAAAATATTAACATATAGAAACTCTGAGTTCCTTTATGCCTTTGACTTCCAGATCCTTTAATAGCGAATTAAGCCAATGGGATGAACAACCGGTAGCTAATATGGAATGAGTCTTGTGTTTTTAATCTTTCACTTTAACCATGTTTGATGCATTATCTGTTACGAAACTTTTAACCTCGCATCAATACTTTTCTTCAACCTTCTCAATACAGTTGACTGTCAAACCATACAGATATACTATTCAAAAAAAGTAGGGGATATTTGATTTTGGGGGCATAATACTAAAATATGAAAATGACTCCGAAAAAAGTCACTATAGAACCTAACAGAAGAAACATTTCCAGTTACATGTAACGCAAAAATAGCTACCGCATGGAAGGAATGCAAGTGATGCTTGGGATCATCATGGGGGTCCAACCTAAGATTTGCACGACTCTGACTTTGAATGTTACAGTAATTGTGGCATTGAATTCCAGGGTGGAAACATCAGTTAAATTGTTTAAGTGACCAGAAAACAAATTTTGATATGCGTCGGCTTACCCAAAATGAAAGGTTACGTGCCCTTGGCATGCTACAGATCGGCACAACACAGGCGTTTGTGGCGCGGACGATGAATGTTTCTCAGTCTGTCATAAGCAGGCTATGGTCCAGATACCGTGATACACAATCTGTAAAGGACAGACCACGCTCAGGTCGACCAAGGGCGACAACTCAAGCCCAGGATCGATTTTCCGAACCTTGGCATTGAGATATCGTGTCATCACAGCAAATCAGATCAGCGCTCGTCTTCAAACAGACACTGTTATGTGAGTGAGTGGCAAGACCATTCGGAATCGACTGCATAGGGGTCACCTTCGCACCCGACGTCCTCGCGTGATCCCTTGTTTGAGAGATCATCACATTCAGGCAAGACGTCGTTGGTGTAGGGATCGTCAACACTGGGATAATCGACGCTGGAGCAATGTGATGTTTTCAGATGATCCAAGGTTCACTGTTGGTTTTTTGGACAGACGTTGGAGGGTGTGGCGTCGTCGAAACGAGCGCTTCCAAGACGTTTACGTCATCAGACATGATCGATTTGGTTCTGATATGGTGTGGGAAGGCATTACTGTTGCTGAAAGAACGGCTTTACATGTTGTTGCAGGGCGTGTTACAGGCCAGTACTACTGGGACAACATCTTGGCAGTCCATGTTGTGCCGTTCGCACGACGTCATGACCGCCGTTTCATCTTCCAGGATGACAACGCAAGATGTCACAGGACCAGGATCGTTACAGGTTACCTCCAACAACAGAACATCACCACATTACCTTGGCCAGCACTGAGTCACGACCTCTCCCTCATCGAGCATGTCTGGGACATGCTTGGACAGCGGTTACGTCAACAACGTCCTGTCAATGTCCAAGAACTTGCTGCTAAGTTGCAACAGGGATGGGACAAGCTGGACCAAAATGACCTTAGACGTCATATTAGGAGAATGCCACGTCGGATCAATGCTTGTTTGGCAAACAGAGGAGGATTTACCCGTTACTGACTTTGTTGTGATGCTGTGGTAACTTTGCTGTTTGACCCCGGGTATCATTTTACCCTAATAATGGTCGGTCTGTTCCTTACTTAGTCTAACGATCATTTGGAATGAATCGATGAATGTGAACTTCATTTCATGTTGTCATTTGTTTCTTCGTCAGTTTCATTAGGTGACTTTAATAACACTTAAAAATCAAATATCCCCTACTTTATTTTGAATAGTATATAATTTGGCACTGGTCAAACTTAAAGAGTCTGTGACTAAAAAAGACTGATCTGCTGGTTGACCGCGAATTTGAACAAGATATTCTGGTTTCGCCCCTTTAAGCATTGACCCAACACACGTTTGATTTTATGAAAACCACCATCAGAGTCCCTATTAAGCGAAATACTACTACAGTCTACTGCTGCATTACGAAATCGAATAGGTTTACGTCTGGAACGCACACTTCTTCGAACCCCACTTTCAGAGGGGTGAACATCTTTTATTGGAACAGGGATCCGTTATTTGCAAATAGTGGGACTTGAAGAGTCACTTTGAATATTATGAGTCTTTACAGTGTGCAGGTAACCCATCTGGAGTAATGGGCTGACTAACAGTTTGGTTAGGCTGTGAAATACTCTCACTGAATGAAGGAAAGCCTGACTGCTCTGGTACAGTCTGGTCAATGTTTGTGACAACACTTCCAGGAAAATAAGGAGACGGGTTGGGTGACCTGATATAAGCCAATTTAAGACGATCACAATGGACATTATGATTAAGTTTAGAAGAACTTGGATCTTTAAGATCTCCTATATGGTCAATACAAATAGTATAAATAACATAAATGCATATTTTGCAATTTCTGACCAGCCCCTTTGGGAGTAGTTCCTTTCGGGACTGTCTCTGAGGGGACGATGTCCACTGACAGTTCCTATCGAGCCCTATATAACTGCAGTATGAAAATACCGCCTTCCCCACCTATGATTCAACACTTTTTTCAAGTAGAATTCTGCGATTAAAAACATACACAAAATACGTTTGATCTGACAGCCATCACAAGACCTGCACATGCGCAAAACCGCTTTTTTTCATCGCTAAATTCTACTTGAAAATTGTGTTGAATAATTAAAAATGTGTGCCAATGATTCCCTTTGATGAAAAAAAGAATCGGGGTAAAAAATAGGTTAGGGTTATAAAACAGCCTGAGTACACAGGTGGGGAAGAGCGGTATTTTACCGTATTTCCATACCGCAGTTATGGCTCGATAGGAACTGTCAGTGGACATCGTCCGCTCAGACACAGTTCCAAAAGTAACTACTTTGGGAGATACATTTAAATAAACATAATCACCAACAACAATGTTTAAATGGTTAATTTTAGCATTAACTCTATCACACATTTTAGCATGTGCTTTAATAGCATTATTTTCCATGAGTTAACACAGTTATTCATGGAAAACACAACTGCAGGAACAAGGACTTTCGTCGAAAGGCGGGGGACAACAATTTAAAATTAAGTAACGTTTAGACATTGCAGTTCAAGAATGAAATAAAACCTTTTCAAAAAACATATATAATCTTTGGCTTCAATGATTAATTGTCGAGATAGACATTGAGAATCAGGCAAAACATTTTTAACAAGATAATTTATAATATGCTTTAAAAATGAGTCACTATATTGTAAGTCAGTCATAGCGAAAATGTGTCATTAACAATATACTCTCAACTGATATAGAATCAATAGGTGTGGTATCAGTTGAGCTGACAGGCATATAGTCACTTAAGGTAGTATCACAACAGTCGGTAGTGGACGGCATGAAATCGTCGGTATCGTCAACAGGTTCTGTGTTGACGATACGTCACTTCGTCTACCTACTGACGAAATGAGCTAGATCAGCACTAGTTTCATAGGTGTCAGAAGGAATACATGAATTATTTACTGCAGCACATTGTTCAAAATTGGAAAGCACATTATTATTTAATAAAATTCATCAATATCACGGTCTACTGTGTCCGCATCATATAACGGGTCTTGATCATATATGGAAAATAAGGGCCATCGTCAGATGGTATGACACGATCGGAATGTTTAGCAGTTTTATCTAAACAACGAGACAAAGCATCAGGAACAGTCATCTGTGCTGCTGGTTTATATTTAATGTCAAAGTTAAATGGCTGAAGAATGGGTAACCACCGATCATAGATGGCACCGCGAAGAGATTTTTGAAATAAGGGCCGTAACGCTTTATGATCACATTCTACTGTGAAATGACCTCGCAAATAGGGAGCACAATCCAAAATGCTTGAGGTCATGCCTAAAAGTTCCAGTTTATAATGACCATATGGTTGCTGCCATTTCGAAAGGCATTTTGAGCCAAATTTAATATTTGTATTATCATTAAAATGATTTTAAACAAACACCTGCCAATGCCATGTATCCAACTTCACCAGTATCATCTCCGCTGACAACTGGGTCACCACTACTGATCCCTGCTCGCTCAGCTCAGCACTTTCAACACACTCAACACAGTGATAACCAAGAAGTACCAATAAAATATGGCACCGGTATGCTTTCAATTTTTTCTGGGGAAGAAACCCCCAATATTTTTTAGAGCAGTTTGAATCCTTTTGTTTGCTGGAAGAACTGACCGATCGCCAGAAAGTTACGGCTTTTCATTTGCAGCTGGAGATGTCCAGCCCACATTTGGTTTCTGCATTTGCCCCCTGCTCAGAAACTCTCTTGACAGTCCTTTGAGAAGCTGTTTACTTCCAAATAAACAGCCCAGATCAATTTTGCTGATTCCATAGTTTTCAACCAGCCTGTTTACTTGCTACCTTATCAGTCGATAGATAACTATCATAGCTTTTTGATCGACAAGTCGGCCAATTTGAACAAGAATAGTCAAGAATACTTGACACGCTTTGTTAGGATGTCCGGGCACTCCGGTTTCCTCCCACTGCAAAAGACTTCTACGCGCAACCGAATTTTTAAAATAAAAATTGAAAAAACATACTTAGTCCCAAAATGACCTACTTTGTGTCGACCCCACCCCCTGTCTTTTCTGTTCTTCTGCCGCCTCAACTGCTAGGATGTATTTATACAGTAGGGAGACAAACATTATGTCTTCTTAAGAAAGACTATGCTCTGGTATATCTGGATCTGCTCTGGATTAAAAGCGGCAAGAAATCGGAGATCTCGAAATTTTCCAACGCGTAACACAGTTAATTGTATTTGGGCTGTCGCTGTCTGCATGTATGTTTGATTGTATGGCCTATATTATGGTTAAATAAATCTATATTTATGTAAGAGAAATCTGTGTTTTAGATATGGTTTGCATGAGAAAGGATTCAAATTTGAGTAACAAAACACATACTATATTTTGAAGTTGTAAACATTTTAATGACAATATTAACAAGTACAAAATTAAAATAACAATGATGCAGACTGTAACACAGGGAGATACATTTTTAAAAAAAAAGTGATTGATATAGTCCTTGAAATTAAGGATTTTCTACCACGGCACAAAAAATGAAAAATGCCATGGCAGAATGGTATTTTTTGTATTTCAAAATAGATAGATAAAATTTATTTGGTACAGTAATTTTACATATGATAATGATAAACAAAACTAATTAGTAATATGGCATTATGTCGCCTAAGTGGACTGCCATAATAATTCACGGCATACTTTACAGTAAATAGGCCTACGGTTAACCAAATTACTATCGTAGGATGGTGTATGTATTACACAAACAACTGTTGCGCTCCTTGAAACTTCAAGTTGTAGCTGCATATGTTGGGGACTCTTTCAAAGAGTTGTAAAGGGAGGTAATCAGGCTTACCTGTATCCTAGAGACCGGGATAGTAATTCTGTCGCGCTATGAGCACGCTTTGTGGATTTGGCGCTATATAAATGGACATATTATTATTATTATTATCGTCGGATTGTAGCTCACAACCAATGCTTTCAAGTTTTCAATTATCGCCGATTTTTTTTATAATCCTCATTATTTGTGGAATGATGATAATTAAAACTAGAGTAAGGCGGCATCGATGCCATACGACTCACGGGTGTCAAAAAGAGTTGAGGAAGAAAGCTACGTGTATCCATACGCGCGAAAAATTCGTGAAATGATTTTAAAATTTATTGTTTGTTCGGCATATTGCTGTTACAATGCTAAAACAGATCTATTTTATGTAATTTTCGTTTGAAAGAATAGCAAGAAAATAAATATGACTGATTGTACGACTAAAGCAAGAAAATAAATATGATTAAATTTTTACGCTCCGTTACATAGGGCGTAGTAATTATGGTTTCCACTGATTGTACGACTAATCACTAAAAAAAAACAACGGCAACAAATCACGACCGATAGAATTATCAATTTCAAGCCAAACATGGATCAACTTAAATCCGTTGATCGTGTAACTACTGATCACTAAAACAACAGCTAATCACGATAACAAGTATGTTTATTAATGACAATAGGCCTACTCTTAACTAAATACATATAATTATTTTACTTTTCCAAAACTGACGAGGAACCAGAAGAGGACCAAACTGAAACTGGCGGAAGTAGGTAGAGCTGCGTAACTAGCGTAAACATCAGCCTCGGGCATGCGCAAGTTCCCAGGACCAAACACACACCGAGGACCAACTGAAACTGTCACACCGGTCCGTACGTACGTCCGTCCGTCGTCCACAATTTCTTGTGAACACTCTACAGACTACATTTATCACCTGGTTGTTTTGAAATTGATATATATTGTTTAAGGTCATGAGACGAAGAAGCCTGTTGATTTTCAGCGATATCCGATAATTACCGCCAGAGTTATGGCCCTTGATCACTTCAACAAATCTTGTGGATGATCTAGAGGCCAATTTCTGATAATTACCGCCAGAGTTATGGCCCTTGATCACTTATATCTTGTGAACACTCTAGATGCTAAAGTTAATATCCGATTGACTTGAAATTTGTACACAGTGTTGAAGGTCATGAGACGAAGAATCCCATGGATTTTCAGCGATTTCCTAAAATTACTTTTATGGCCCTTGATCACTTTAAAAATTCTTGTGGACACTATTAGAAGCTAAAGTTTACATCCGATTCACTTTAGATTAAAACACAGAGTTTAAGGTCTTGCTTGCGACGAACAATTATATAGATTTTTAATGAATTTTGATAACTTGAACAGCTAAATCCATGATATAAAATGTTTCATATACTAAACGTTAGCATGGAGGAGAACTTTATCAAAGCCAAACAAATTGTTATGATTTACTGATAACTACTTAATGAGTTGTTACTCTTAATCAAATTTTAGTGTATTATAAATGTCTCATTACCGAAAAAAGTTAAAATATGCGACAACTCTTATTGACTGCCCGGACGATTTAGCTGCTGTGGGTGTATGTGTTGTTGCCTGGCAACTCAACTTTAAACAAGTATAGTGATAACTGTCAGCTCTTTAAACGCTCATATATTTTAATCGAGTTTATTAAGTGTGATTATTAGTAAAATAAAATATAGCCTCTTGAATTAAGTTTATTATTATATAATGTACAACTATTGACAAATACTATAAATATAGTGCTACTGGACTTTGAGTCACTACGGTAACTATTTACTTGTCTAATTAAGTTGTAAATTGATATCTGTTATGTAAATAAACCAGTAATGTTGTACATGGCGTATATTATCATTTAGTCACACGCCATCAGAACGACCACACAATGCTCTAGGGGGCTAGCCGTAAGTGTCCACTGTGCTGTACAGTCCCGGGTCTGTAGTAACACAGACTTCACTTAAAATTGAAAATGACCAGGAATACAACCCGGAGAAGAAAATATTGTGTAATGTCAGCATGAGTCATGGTCTGCCAAATGCTACAAGGAATACAAATGCAAGTATACTGTAGCAGCCACATCGGTGAAATGTTTTAAGCAGAATTCGAGTACCTTCGCTGCACACTGATGACGTGATTCGGGGTTTAGAGGATCGATCGGATTGCTGGAACCACACCTACGCATGATACATTAAAATTTGATGGTACAGTGGAAGTCAATCTGATTAAAACACATATTATTCTATTTCGTTTCGTTTTTATACGCCAACATTGTTTGTTGACTCTCTACAGGTCACAATTCTTATTCAATTTTGACGGAACTTGAAAGATAGGTTTATCCCCAAAGGATCTCGGCTGCTTTCGATACCGGCATGTATCGGATCGAAATTTCATGGATTATGGCACCTGATTGTACGAACAATCACGTTTTTAGCTTTTGGACCCTATACTATAGTCACAATTTGAAACGATTTTGATGAAACTTAACATGTATGTTTATAACCTTAAGATCTTGGTTCCTTTAGATAATTGCGCCCATCGGAACGTAACTTCCTGGCCCCTGGTTGTCCGAAAAATCGCCTATGGTCCCTCTGGAGGTCACAATTATTATCCGACTAAAAAAAACAACGTTTGATTATATCACCGTTACACGCTAAGGAGAGAGAGAGAAATGGGGTTTAACGTCCACTCGAAAAAACTAGATCATTTGTGGACTAACATGGTTTAATTTTATTTCAATAATTCGCTCGCGCGTTGTGGTCTTTAGCAGTGGGTTGAAACCGGAGTGCCCGGAGGAAACCTACGAAGTTGAGAAGGCGCCCCTATCTCCATGCTAAATACGCTCACACCAGGGCTCGAAACCACAGCCGCAAGCCAGGACTGACCGGCTAGACCACTAGGCCAACCAAACCCCCCCCACACACACACACACACCCACACACACACACTGGCAACGGTCTTGAGGAGATCTTGCAGGCACAAATAAACTTCGCCATATTAAGCCTCTCTTAGGAGACTGGCCCAACTCCTACAAAACCAACAGGAGGGATGAGGAATTGTTTTGTGTCGCTCTCGCATTGGTCACACTTTTTTAACTCATATTTTTATCTAGGGTTAGGGTAAGGGACCAGAATGTGAACACTGTCGTGTTCCTTTGACAGTTAAGCACATATTGATTGCGTGCAAGCATCTAAAAAATGTTAGATCACAGTTTTATCGTTGTCAATCATTGCATCAAGTATTTGCCCAGCCTGGTTTATATGATAAAGTTTTGGACTTTTTAAAAGAGACAGGTTTTTATATATATCATTTTTTTTAAATATTTATATGCATAACAGATATATTTTATTTCTAATTACTGTGATATTGTTTTTATTTGTGCATGTTTTGTGTTCTGTGGTATAATTTAATCGGACTCGAAATACTCATCATATGTTTGGCGAAATATAGCCCGGTCCATTGCATTAAATCCATCCATCAAAACAAATTTATTTTAAAAGAATAATACATACAACCAGGATTCAGTTCAAACCTCTTTACATCTGGGTATAAGATACATGTACACCGCATATTCCTGGAGCAATGGTGCGAGAAATCCATATTCCTGAAGCAATGGTGCGAGAAATCCCTCTCTTACAGTAGTGGTTCTAATCAAACGGAACACTGCCTGGAGTATGGTACACCGGGGAGAACGTGTAAACAATTCTTGAAAGCATAATATAGCAAATTGTGTTCGGTTCTGTTTATACCGGATGAATAACAATATGTAATAGTTGATGTACCACAAATAATAAATATAATAGAACGAGAGGGTAAAGCAAATATAGGAATATTGGCGTAAAAAGTCAATTTTCCACAATCACAATAAAACCATACACAACAATCGCATAAGATAATTTTAGTATTTTCACAATCTCACCTACACACACCGCAAGCCCCCCCCCCCCTCCCAAAGGAATGAATGAATGAAATGGGGTTTAACGTCCTACTGTTATGCACTTAACCTGAGCTAATTGAAGACGGGCATACGCCATACAGTGTGCTATGAGGGAAATTTTGCCCGGGCAGCGGTGCTACGGCCTACTATATCGAATTCCAACTGCCAAGAATCTTTTACGTGCACTCCAATGTGTACACGGGACCTCGGTTTTTCGTCCCATCCGAACTACTAGGCAGCTGTCCTTGTCAGGCTCTCCTTCTGTATCACTGACAAGGGGAAATCACGTCGGAAAATCGAGATGAACTTTCTCGGCCAATGCAGGGTGTCACAATTGGTATGTGTTCATTTGATATGTTTAATTGTGACATGGGTTTTTTCGGTGGTTCAGGGTACATTATTAATTTAGTAGATGGTTAAAAGGGATATTTAATTCTTTTATAAACATCTTATAGGGTTTGTACAGGTTTTGGTTAATAAAGTTTAATTATTTTCAATGTATATGTGTTGTTTTTTACAGAATGATTGTAGGCATGTTTTGACAAGTTAGGTAATAAGGATCTGAAGTAATGAATGTGTCTGGGTTGTGATGCATGTGCATGTGGTGCATAGTTTTGATTGGATGGGTGACTGACTGAAAGTTTCTTGGTGTAGGAATTAGAAAAGTTTGTCAGAGAGGTTTGAGAAGTTACAGGTTAGACATCGCTGTAATCTCTACTTACATCAGAGAGATTTTAAAGGACCAGACATGACTGTTGTTCAATAACTATACAGTAACACCAATGACTGGCTTTAGATGAATAAACCCTGGTAAAGTAAATAAGATATATTTAAATGTGGTGAATCAGTTCCTGAATGAAATAACATTAAACTGGCAATGTCTAGGTGACCAATATTTCAATCCAGGGGTGACCTTGTGAGTGACCCGTAGTGTAGTTTAATCTTGGTGAACTTTACGAATCATGCGCCTATGTAGTCTTGGTGAATCTTGGTGAATTTTTAATACAAATAGTGAGACTAGGTGAATACTGCATTATATGGATCTGTGACACGTGGGGGTTGTGTGAATTTCAAACAATTTGTGTTCGGGTTTATGGTGTTTTAAAACCTACGCGATTTGGGATGGTGGAATAAGACGGAAAACTAATGTGAATGCTAACCAGGAGGATTGGTTGAAATAAAGAAACAGAAAATTAGATGCCGGAATGAACTGTGACTTAATCATTAAATATTTGTAAAACAAACCTCTAAAATTTATATGTAAAATTGAATGTAATAATATACATATATTGAAAATTATTTGTTTAGTTGTGTTGTTTGTTGGTAATTGGGAAAAGGGGCAATTAAGTTAAAGAACCTGAGGTCACTTTGTGACACAGGGATCGAACACTCGACCTCCAGGCTAGCAAACCAGCGCCTTATCTACTTAGCCACCGTGCCCCCCCCCCCCCGGCCCTATATAGAGTAGTTAATCATTCTACGAGTAGCCATGACTATTGATACAGATATTAAAGAAAACTAATTGCAATGGTTATAGAAATAATTGAAAGTGAGGTGTAGGTAAATGCGATCGATCCATTTACATCATTTTATGCCTGGGCGTAGCCCACAGACAGGCGTTCGTATTCTTGTCTGTAATGTGTAAATTCCGTGTCTCGGATTAGAGACAACCAACCAAACTTTTAGTAAATAACAACGAATGGGAAGGTCTTAAGTGCGAATTCTGCTATTTTGAAAGTGAATTTCGGTGTTTATATGTTTTCAAGGTAAATTTTGGGATACAAAATATAAGTAAATAGAAAGGTCTTGTGGGCGAATTCTGATATCTTCAAAGTAAATTCCGGTGAAAAGTGTACCCCGGTTTGAAGGGGTGAAAAAATATCGTTATTCCCAAAATATAGGTTGTCGCTGAATAGTGGTGCCAATGGCTACTCGCCATGTGGTGGTGCCAGATGTGCAGCTCATATTCTAGAACCTTTGGGAAATGAGGTGGCATAATGCGAAGAAATCTTTTTAAGCAGTGGATATTTTACAATTAATTGTCCTATTTCAAATGTTTGGAGCCTTGGAGGGTGAGATGGGGTTGTACCTGGTAAGTCTGTGTGGCCAAAATGTAACAGGTAGTCCAGCTTGGGTCTTCTACTAGACTGGGATATTGTTACCTTGTTTGTTTCATCTAATGTTCTGGGCTGTCGATCTATTCCAATTGAATGAGTCAATCCAGTCTATGTGGATCAAAATATACAATGAACATATGAACTATATCTATAATTTTTTTCTATTTTCTTTATTCATGGACTCCTAGTACCTACCCCAATATGTGTATATTATAGATATTATTTACAAACAAACATATAAATAAACACAATACAAAGTAAACACATGTTTTCAATGTGTTTTTACACAAAATAATTGAACCTTAAAAATACACTAGGATATATGTGTAGCTGTTTCGGGTTACAATAACTGTACATCCAATTTTGATTACTCGACATTATTTTCCAGAATCTTACTCAGTAAAGAAGCTGGAAATGCTAGGAAATTATCCGAACGACCCTAAGTTTTGTGGCAAAGTAACCATAAACTCTTGGTTATTTCTTCTTTTTGTTTGCTCAACATCAATTTCTATTTACATCTTTTCTGTAACCATGACACTATTTCATAAAATTGCTTTTACACATCAAAATTTCGTCCGAACACTGTACGTATCTTACCAAAAGGTTTGGTTCAGTTCAGTTAAAACAAACTCTTGGTAATGCAATTAAAGAACATCAAATTTCAACCAAATGAGCACCAGTGACTGTTATTTATCATTTACAAGACATATTGGAATAAATAACAATATGCCAGAGCTTAAACTTTCACTAAATTTTGGGCAATATTTTGTGCCATATTCAGATCCGACAAAACTACTAATATGTCCGTACGTCCACTTTGACATAATGAACATTATCAGTAGCCTCCTCAAAAACATGAACTTAACTTAGAACTGGATAATATCAGATATTCGTCGACATAAAGGCTCTTTGACATAATGACCAAATGCCTTGGTGAACTGTAAGGAGTTGAACTTCCAATTAGACACGAGACGTTAAACTTGCAAAACGATATCACCATTTAATCACTGTATATAACTGACAACAAAGATCGGTAAAGCCTTCAAATTTCAAAATTAGCCTACCCCTCAAACAGGTTTCAACATACCCGTCTTAAATAAATGGTTAATAAAAATATATTGTCCTAGATACAGGATTCCGCTATCTCTTTAAAAAGTAGGTCAGAGCACGGTTTTTGTTTCACAGACCAAAGCAATTTCAAAATTGAAACCGTAAAGACGATCCCTTTAACATTTCTAGATTCTTCTATCTCAAACAGTCAAACAGTGTGTAAGATGAAAGCTGGGTCTACCTACATTCAACGACATTATATTGGGTTTAATCTTGGTGTGTTAAGTAACTTACAAGTCGCTACAGGTAATGAACTCGGTCTAATGCTTTTTAGACGGGTCGGGTTTCGGCGGTTTTAAATATTATCTCACAAACACTCCCAAAATTATTGAAAGCAGAAAGAACAACGACAATTGGATTGGGGAGAATGTTTGGGTCTTCAGTAGCAAATTGTGGAGATGCCATAAATTATCTCATGTGCATAATATTTTAGACAGATATGGGCACTTAAAACACTCTTTTTCTATTAGACTTCCCATAATGTCTAAAACTGACTGCTAAAATATTATCTGATGCTTCATGTGTAATATAAATCTGCCTATCGGAGCTGCCGAATTTATGCTAATAAAAACCAAAATTCTCCCTTTTCACTGTTGGGTTGCCATCTTCAGTTTCACAATATTTATTATTGACAAAGTTTTCTGGCAATAAAATATTTTAGTGTTAATCAAATTACCTTGGAAATATAAATATAACAGGTGAAAAACGACCAGAAGCTTTCATAGAACATTAGGCAAAAGTACATTAAAAACTGAATTGATATAGTTTTGAATTCGTTTTAGCAATAATATATGTTACTGTTATTTTCTTTTTAGTTTGTACATTGTTGTTGATATATTATGTGGTTTGTTTTAGTATACAGTTTTCCAGCCTTGTCTAATAGTTTTCAGATTTTAACAATTTAATTCTCTAATTTATATTAGTATATATCCTTCATAAATATACATGTCTACCACTGAAAGTAGGTACCCACCATACTATCATGTTTACTGATTTTTGACCATAAGTGGATCACTGAGGCCTACATCTATTTCTACAAACTGTATTAGATATCATTTAACATTTTTTAACTAAAAAAAAATAAGTGACGGCAAAAACCCTCGGGGATTTTAATGTTTCTTATTTATGCCAAGAGCCTGGTCCAAAAGATTAATCCATACAATCTAATTGTATAGTCTCAAACTATCTATTTTCCAGGTATTTTTCTTTTAATTTGTAAAAGCCAGTTTACCCTTCCCTCACCTGGTCTGAACCCGATTCACACCGCTGTGTTTTAAAGGTGAAAATGGGGCTTTCAGTATGTAACTTTGATTCTTTATTGACATCAAATATTGAAAGTAAACAGACAAAAAGCTGCCATACAAACAGCATAAAGTTATACTACAACTGTGAAGTAGACGTGTTGACATGAGGTATAAGTTTGTTTCAGCTTTGTCTTCCAATAATATTTTACACCCAAACTATATTGTGTGCAGATCCCAAATCTCCATGATCGAAAAGAAAGATAAAATGAGGATAACACTTTCCCCATTGAATATATTGAAACACGATTATGACTAAGCAATAAAATTTACAGAGAACTTTGATAATAAGATACACCATCTTACAGGATCAAATCCAAAGCTTGTTTTAAATATCCAACAGGATTAATTCGGAAGCCATATTTTAAACCCACAGCCTAAACTATATGCCAACATGTATTAATTAATTAAATGTCATCCTTTTAATCAGTGGATTTTAAACATAACTCCATTTTAATTAAAAGTTTCAGTCAATGGAATGACGCCCATAAAAGGTTCTATTAAGAAAACTATAACTTAAACAATGAATAAAGCTTGATGAAAAATATATAGGGAGATCTAATGACAAAATACCTGTATACAATCAACAACTTATTTACAAGCATAATATCATAAATATGACAAAATATTACACAATAAAAAAAGACATAATCGTATTTCACAAATTGATTAATAACTTGAAATTTCAAGCAGTTTTTATCAGTACTAAAGTTACGTGCTTTGGATTTACTCATTTAAGAATTGAATGATAAATTTAAATTCAATGGATTATAAAACCCAAGATAACTTGACAATGATTTCAATAAATCAGTGGAAGGATAAGATTAATCTGTACACATAGAAGTTATCCCTTAACTAATGAATACATAAATTGATAAAGGTAAAATAATACATACATAAAACCACTGGTCTTGATAAAATATATAAATAAAATGAAGGTAAGTATATATGTAATCAAACTCCCCTTCACTAACACTAAAGGATTATAAAAAGATAGAAAGAGAAAGCTAAGGCATCATCAGTCTTAATTAAAATTAGGGCATGTTGCAGCACAGCATATTATAGAGGCTCACAATATTAAAGAATGGGGGAGATTAATTGACCTTTTAACCAGTCACATTTATAAGGAGAATAGATATAACTTCAATTAGTGTAGATGAAATAGTTGGTGGATGTAATCGAAGAGACTGGTGCATTCTGAATTGCTCCAGTATTATTTACAATTAAGTTCCAATTTAACTATTTCAATAACAATTTTAAAAACAATAATTAATTTGTAGGCTAGCTTTAAATTCCTGATCAGTATGTAAGAAACCATTTGTTAAAGAAAGCTTACACCAGTTATATGTTTCAACACAGCAGTTTATCGGAAAGAAAGCTTGGATGTTGAACAAATTTGATATGGGATGCTACAGAGATAACTTTGATTACACCAAATATGAGATAAATACATTAAAGACTGTAGCCTCCATCATGTTCACAACGTTTTTGGAAAGGGGAACATAAATCTGAATTGCTGAATGACCTAAAAAGTTTCCTGCCAAAAACAACAGCCTCTATCCCTTTCACAATAATTACTGTTTTCAGTTAGGTATAACTCTAATTCTCGATAGAGTAGTAAGTCCTCCCATGATTCCAATGCTTTCAAGTGCAATTGAAACAGAACTGTTTAAAACTACAACATCTGTCGCTCGCTTTTACAATGGGTCTGTGGCAAGGGTGTCAACAAAATATGAGCCCACATGTATAAAAAGTACCCATTTTTAGCAGAATTTTATAAAGATGTTTTATCAAATACTCCTAAATTTAGTTTTAATGATTTCCCCATACAACGTGTTTGTTCATTTAAAAACTTGTAAATTAGTTTATAGCTGTCTTCAGGATTGCTTTGAGGTAGCCCAATTACAGCTCATATAAAAATAGTACGGTTTAAAGTTTTCAGTGTTAAAAATATTTATAAAAATTTGATCTGGTGATAAACTAGATAAACAAGTGCAACATCAGATTCTTTTCTTTAAAAAAGTGTTTAAAAACATTCACAATATTGTGAAACAATACGCACGCATTCTACAAGCCCATCTTCTAGAAATGATCAGCTTGCAGATTTGCTGACTATAAGCTGATTATCTCAGCAGATCAGAGTGATGATTTGTAGAATGTCTATGTGAAATACAATTATACATACAGTATACACACCACCAAGACTTTACATCTACCAAGATTCGAATAGTGCATTAGCAATTGTAAATATTTGTGAGGGTTTTTTTTATCTGACTCCAAACATAAAGTGTATGCACAAATTCACCACATTATAGACAATTTGTATATAGGCCCATTCCATTTTAACACATTTTTTACACTTTAGGAGCTTTTTTAGAAAAATCCAAACTAATTACAGAAATCATCAAATGTAAGTAAGTATTTAATTTTGGAATTCCAATAGCCACAGGCTTTCGATACAACTAATTGTTCAACTCTGTTTCTGGGGGCGTGTTCCTAATATGTTTTAAAATTGAATTGATTTAAAATCAGTACTTAGTTGCCATTGATTGCCATTGTTATTATAATATAATCGTTTTAAAGATGCATTATGTAAAGTTTAAACAAAGAGCTGACAGTTCTCGCTATAATAGTTTAAAAATAAATTATGAAAAAGGAATATATTGAAAATTTAAGTCAAATTACTTTATTCTGAGTGAAGATATGAATGATTTCCATTGTCACTGTTGTTACAATAATAAACAAAGTATTGATTATCCAATTCATTCTAAATCACAAGCATCCAATGGTTTAGAGAACTGACTATGGGTTTCTCATGTGAATAAATGTCTAGTTAATAATTTCTATATTACATTTGAGGTTGAAAGGAAGACCTGCAATTGACAGATTTAGCTCTTACATAATTGCATCTTTAAACTATAAATGACTTTAAAAGAGATTTAAGTATTAGCTATTAAGCCTCAGGTCTGAAAAAAAATGCAAAATTTCCATAAATCTTTAAATAACCATTTAAAAGAAAGTCAAATATTTGTTTATTAACTTAAAGGGACATCAGACTGAAATTTGTGGTAAGTTCTCGAGGTTCACAAAGCATCAAAGTATAGCAAGGTCAACTTCTGATTCTAGAAAATGTAATACTTCATTTACAGAACTGTACATATAATTAAAATACCCATATAAACAAGAAACTTATTTGATACCTACTTACAAAACTAGTCAGTATATGCATCATGATATTAATATTGCTCACCTAAAGCAGATGGCGTAAATGCAATCCCCTGTATCATACCTACTCTTTCCTTAAATGCTCATTGTTGTCTGGGTGATATCCTTGTTATCTACGGTAATCAAGGAATAAAATTTTCATTGTATTTATTACCTTGGCATTTGATGGCCATTTTATTATTTCAAACTTTATTTTGGTACCTATATATATCAAACATACAGTGGCAGATCTAGTTTGGCACCAACCCAAATGCCCATATGCAAAAATTCTCTTATTCTGTTTGTATTAAATTTAATGTGTTTGTTGGTTGGCCTAAGTAGCTGATGAAAATGAGTGTTATATCCGGGTCCAGATAAATGCCACAAATCACCATCGACACCATTTTTTTCAAAATCTTTTCGGACCCTGGGACGACCCCCACTACAAATCTCCTACGTCCACCACTTCATACAAACTGAAACAAAAGCAACTGACCAGTAGCTTGTTGTATAGTAAATATCTGTCTGACAGTCCTTTCTTATTTACAGTTACAAGTTATACATATACAAGTTAATAATAGAAGGGAGATAAAACATTATATATTAAATTAAATCGAAATTAATAACTGGACCAAATTACTTTTTTACACAATAGCTCATTCTTAAAATTTGTACACAATTAACAGCTGTCCCATATGTATGGATTTAATTCCAAATTCAGCACCCAAAACTCTAAAGAGGATTGTGCTTTAATACAAATGATAATCTCTAGTTTGCTCAAAAGATCTCCTATATGATAATAAATACATATGTGTCACATGGGTGTCATAGAAGAGTTTTTTCCCTTTCATGGGAGACAAAAAGCAAGATTAGCATACTAAGATTCCAGACAAAATGGGACATTAATTTAATACCCCTAGTAGCAGTGATTCCACAATAAAAAATATCCTGGGCCTGTTTCATGAAGCATACATAAAGTTGAAGCACACAAGTTTTAATACAGTTAGTTGTATATAGTAAGATGTTTAATCTATGTGTGCAATTTGAAACAGGACCCTGACATACCCATATAAATTGATTTTAATTTACCAGTAATGTAATGTAATGCTAACAGAAAAAACAAATTACCCGTAAAAATGCCAAATTATATCTTCGTTCATCATGAAATATTTAATTAGTTTATGTAGACCTACTGAATTAAAATGATATACGGTTGTAATTAAATAATTATGAAATTCAAAAAGACAACCGCTTTTATTCAAATAATTATTATGTATTAAGAAGAGAAAAGATTACTTGCAGGTTTGTAAAAGCAGACACAATGACATCAGTACAAACTTAATCAAACAAATGAACAAGCACTAATTACCGTACTCCTAATAATTAACACATAAACCAAACAAAATGTTAGAATGTTTAGATAACATGAACAATGATGAATTTGTTCCTAATTATCTTGACTTTCAAGAAATGTATAGTAATTCCTGTACATGTATACCCACCAGAATTAATATACTGACCAATTTACTCCAAGCAAAGTGTCGAATTTTGAGGTATGACTGGATATCTAAAACCCATACTATATAATGTGGACAAGGTAGATAAGTAAATTATAATATCTGTTTTAACAGTTATTTATATTCAATACAAGCCACAAAACAAAACAACCTATAGGCAAATGGCACAAAAACAACAAATAACACAAAACTCCTTGTATCAAGTGTTACAAAAATGAGTTGGGAGCTGTGGCTTTGCTGTTAATAAGTGAATTACTATATTTATGTCATGGCCCCCTCTATCAATATAAATATAGGTTTCCTGTCAGAGGTATTTAACACTAAAATCAATGGAGATTTTAATAATTTAGCTATAAACTATGTGCATTAAAACTTGTAATAAATGAATAAAAGTTATGATTTCCAGTATTAACCATCAGTAACAGAAAGTGAATTGACAATCAAAAACAAACTTTCGCAGATTTTCGGATCCATTGGCGATTGTTCTCTAAATTGTGTATAAATCAAGAGGGGGAGATAACCTATCATATATTGATATTGACACATTTCACTTTAGGCTTCACATACTTCCTATTCCTGTATTTAAAATACCCTGTAACACTTGATTACAAGAAGTTATATATAACAATACTAGACACTTCTATATATAGACATACCTATATGATATGTTTCAATATACATAAGTACATTTTAAATAAACATAAGATACAAACAATCATAGGATAGGACAAACTGTGCACTATGTTTCAATAGACTTAAAAATGTACAACTTCTATATTTTTGTGCAGTTAGAAATGAATCGGTGAAAACACATGCATAAGAAATATTTGTAAGTATATAAAACGACTTGGATAAGGCAGTAATGGCAAAAAGGTCTGCAATCATAGATGAGAAATAATTGCATTTAAAAGGAATATGTGACTGGTGCCAGCAAATTCAGTCAGAAGTCATATTTTTTTCATTTTATTCTGTAGGCTATTATACAGCAGTTAGGGGTGAAATAATAGTTTGAAGTATTTTCTTTCAGAATTCTAAATCATTTTTAATTATTCATACTCAAAATGCCTCAAATATTGATTTTAATTTGGGATGTTGAATCATAGGCCTACATGATCAAGATTCTCCATAACACAATTAAAATTAGTGGTATATTTCACAACAGATAACAGCACAGACAACTGCTGTTAATTTTTGTTACATTTTAAAAGCCTATAGTTAGGGCTTTCAGGAAATGCACATAACTCAATGTTGGTGAAATGAGCCAAGTGACTGATTTTGCTGGTACCAGTCACATATAACATAAAAAAAAAAAAAATTGATAAAATAACGGGAATTTACAAGCTTGTACCTGCCGCATACATCATAACAGAATGGTAGGATTTCATTACAAACCATCTTTATTTTCTTAAGTATATGATCATCAGTTGTAGATTTTTAATCTCTTGCAAACTACTATATTGTTAAACATGCATTATGCAAGAGCTAAATCTGCCTAGTGCAGGTCTTTATTTGGGCATGAAATGTTTTCTAAAGTATTAATTAGACATTAATTAACTGATCCAGGCCTTAATCAACTTTGGATGGCATCAGATTGCTCCGATGTTAAACAGATTAAAACGTTTCAGCGGTAAATCAAATATGGCGCGGCTAGACGCTTCGAGTCGTAGCTTTGATCATCCAGGACCGTGGTTGAAATTATTGCACAGGTCGGTCAAATCTTTAAATGCCTATTTCTTCGCTTGCAATAGAGTAATTTGAATGAAATTTTCAAATTATTCATTTTACATCATCTACTAGTATAGCAAGAATGGCTAGTTCTTATCTATATCTTGAATAATGTAACTTTAAAGTTGAATCTCCAAAAAAATATTGGTCCAAAAATGGGTAAATTCCATTCTGTATTTACAAAGATAGTGAATTGAACAGTTGTCAACATTAGGCCTCCTCTGCAAACAATATAAATGGGATATGGTCAAGCCAGCGCCACCTATAATTTTGGCTAAAATCTGTTGTAGGGCCTGTTTTTTGATCCGATTGAATCCAACATCAGAGATTATCTACTGTCGATATTTTGATTTCTTTTTTTTAAATAAATATTAAATAATCGATCGGAGTAGATTTTAGTGTGGATTAAGTCGTGAACAATTAGACATTGTCCAAACCCTGCAATTGATAATCAGCAGCATTAAGTGATGACATAAACGGTTAAGTACATATAGCGGTAACTTTAAATTCCTGTTTCTAAAAATTCAATGAATCATGAGATTAAGAAGCCATGTAATTTACAGAAACATAAAATATGTGGAGTAATTGCTGTAAAAAAAATGGTGAGGTAATTTAACTAGTTCACCAGATTGAATTATATTTTGTTCACTCAAACAATAATAAATTCGAAAGAAGAAATGCAAGGTAAAAATTCACATAAAAGTGGTTCTGTTCAAGTAATTACAGATATAACAATGTGTGTGGTGGATTAAGAATAAATTATCTATAAATTAATGTAAAATAGACGATATAATAAAGACTCAGCATAATAAATACTTCTATAATGCAACAAAACAACTACGATTTAAGACGATGAAATAAAACTGAATATTCATAACCTTGTACCAAGAAGAATGGATGAATAAAGATCATAATCAAATCATAAAATCATGATAAATGGAAAAAATGAAGACAAAAGAATGGAGATGATTCAATAAACCCTGATTTTAACTGTACAGTTTTCAAACATCGAATTAACGGCGGTATCCACACCATATTCCATTAATGATATATGGTAAATGAGACAGATCTAAGTTACAGTTAAGTCCTATTAATATCATACCATCTGTGGTTATGAGATATGCATCTCTTGTGTTTTTGATTTCGAGAGAAAAGAAAAAGGACTGTGAGATGGATTTAGCACGCCTTAATAACAGTTGATCAATAACATAGTCAATAAAACAATATTATCTTCTTGGAAAACATCTAATAAAAAATTTCACCGGGGCAAAAACTCAGCTTTGCTAAGATATATGGCAAAATATTTGTACATTTCATCTTCACACAGTCGCTTGTTCACGTTGTTTTCTTCATCTTCCTGAAGATTCTTCACATATAAACTCTCATTATTTTCTTCATCTTCCTGAAGATTCTTCACATATAAACTCTCGTTATTTTCTTCATCTTCCTGAAGATTCTTCACATATAAACTCTCGTTATTAAACTGTGCTTTAAGCACAACATCCGCAAACATAATAGAATTCCATCACATCGGATATATTTCTTCCTGTCTACAAAAATATTTAATCTGTCTGCTATTTGAGCAATCATTTTGCACCACGTAATAATTCCCTCAAAGCAGCAGGTTTCATTCACTATCATTCTTATTTTTCTTAATAAAAAATGAAAAATAAAGTAAAGGTAAAAAGTTGTTGAAGGCAAAATATATATTGTCCTGAAATCGGGGTATTATTCTTGATCACGGTACCATAAACCTAAATCATTGTCAACAACATCTTCACAGTCAAATTTTTTTATCTTTGGCTTTTTTTTGTTCTAATTGAGGTGTAAATGTGTGAGGTATATTCAACAACTAGTCACATGACAATATAAGTCTGAGGTGGCCGTACTTGTACTCTGTGTATCATTACTGGAACACGGACTATCAACGGTACTTTTATCTGATGGTGTTAATAATGACCACAACTCTTCCGACTGAAACCAATAAAAAATACAGATATTAATGTTCATTTACAATTCGGAGCAGCAAAGTAGGACATTAAATCGCATTTCATTTACAATTCGGAAATTATTGGATATTATTAATTATCTTTGTACTATCTATCGCCTCATAGATAACAGAATCTAACCCTGACTTACTACTCAAAAATTGAGATAAATTTGAGATTTTGTAAAGAGATTAAGCTTAGGTTTAACCATAAGGATAAATGTTCAAACAACTGTAGTTCGAGATTATCAATTTTATGTAATATATATTTTTTGGCTACAACTACTTCAGACTTTATTTAGTTTACTGGGATATTATATCTATCTTATAACTGAGTATATTGTTTCAATAAATGGAATCATGGCACAAATATTGGTGCCAAGTTCCAATGGAGTATTACTGACAAACAATATCTAAGTTTATACTTAAAGAAATGAATAGTAAAATACGCTCACTTTACAAACATGATTCTGATGTTGAGAGAGATGTTCTGCTGGGGTGAGTGCTGGGGGGATCATACAACCATGGGGGCATGGCACTGAATTTGCCACCTGAGCAGCTATACACCTCTTCTTTAGCTGTCTGAAATATTATATACCCCTATTACATAGTATGTACATGTAAGTTATGCACTGTGGTTATATTAGAATTGTGTGTACAAAAGCAAATAAAAGGGAAAATTCACTTCCATTACATTTAGTTTTTGTATCAGATCATAAACTTGCAATCTAAAAAATTAAAATATGTGTAGTTAAAAGAACCATCCATACATGTTCAGATATATATATAATGTCAATTTGTGAATTGTGATTGTGATCAACTTTAATTACATTTGAATTGACAGATCAAGAAGTTTTCTATTTTTTTAAACTTTATAACCTACCTTTGTTTGATGTATATAACACAAACAGTTATTAATATACAGGTAATACCAATAGATGCACCTCCTATTATACCAAGATGTTGATCAGATAGACTTCCTCTACCTGTATAATATAAAACATATTACCGTATTTCCTCGAATACAACCCCGGCCTTGATTACAACCCGGGCCTTGAATAGAACCCAGGGGTAAGGGGGTGTTGAGATAAATACAACCCAGGTCTCGAATAGAACCCGGGTCTCTAATATAACCTGGGTCTAATGTAAAAACTGAATACTCCCTGTCAAAATAGAACCCGGGGGTTGGGGGGGTGCTTACCGAAATAGAACCCAAGGGTTGTATTCAAGGAAATATACGGTACTCATCCTTGGTCCATAAATAATAAACTTTCTTTTTTAGGTCATTTAATTTTAAGACATGTTATGTGACATGTTTGCGTAATAATTTAAATATTTATATATCTAGGAATGGCAATGAAAACTCAATATTCATTTTTCCTCCAAAATGTCACTTTAAGGTGTAAAAATAACACTCAAACAAAATAGTATGAACTATCTGCTTTCAATGTAATCATATTAATCATTAGTATTATATAATCCTCATTAATAAGAGATGTTACTTACGATCATGTTTCATAAACACTTTGATGATCTGTGAAGGTTTACCTTGTCCTGCTAGAGTACAGGCTCGTATAACGAAATAATACAATGGCTGAGTCAGATTAGAAATATGGGTTGAATTCAGTTTACCTGAAAGAAATAATCATGTACCTGTAACTGCTAGAGTACAGGCTCGTATAACGAAATAATACAATGGCTGAGTCAGATTAGAAATATGGGTTGAATTCAGTTTACCTGAAAGAAATAATCATGTACCTGTAACTGTATTTATTCAAACTATAACATACATAAATTTACATCTTTATCTTGTGAACAGTATGTATTCCATAACTTTCCAATATATTCAAGAAACTCTTTAATTATATCTTTATACTAAATAGTGTCTCTGATGACATTTACTTTTACAAAATCATACCACTAAAAAACTACTGTAAAACCCATCAAAAAAACAACCGGTTCATCAAACTAAATAACAAAACTGTTTTAAGAGTTTCCCCACGTCGTTAAAACATACATATACTTATACCAACCTTCCTGATATATCTGTGGCCATTTATCTGGATCATAATCATCATAACTGTATGATATATAATGTCCTTTAATGTTACCATTAGGATGTGCTGGGTGACTCCATTCTAGAGCTACCTCATCAGGGGAAACAACTCTTGCTTGAACATGTTCTGGTGGGGAGGGCACTTGAAGAAAGAGCAATTTAATACATATTCTTAAAATGGACATAAGTAAGTGTAAAAGGAAAGTGGTAAAGGCATACTAATATATAAAGAAATTAATTCATTGTATTTTTATGAGTGTATGAGCACTGAATTTGAAATGCAATGAAGACTGGCCTAGACCATACAGTGTGCTATGAGGGAAATTTTGCCCGGGCAGCTATGGCCTACTCTTATATTGAATTCCAACTGCCAAGGGATCTTTTACATGAACGCTAATATGTACACAGGATTTCGTTTTTTGGGTCCCATCCAAGCGACTAGACAGCTGTCCTGGTTAGGCCCTCCATCCAGCATCACTGACAATGAATGAAATGGGGTTTAACGTCCAACGCTTAAGCACCTAACCTGGGCCAATTGAAGACGGGCATACGCCAACAGTGTGCTATGAGGGAAATTTTGCCGCGGAAGCGGCGCTACGGCCTACTCTTATATCGAATTCCAACTGCCAAGGGATCTTTTACGTGCACTCCAATTTGTACACGGGACCTCGGTTTTCCGTCCCATCCGAACGACTAGGCAGCTGTCCTTGTCAGGCCCTCCTTCTGCATCACTGACAAGGGGAAATCACGCCGGAAAATCGAGATGAACTTTCTCTGCCAATGCAGGGATCGAACACTCAACCTCCAGGCTAGCGAACCAGCGCCTTATCCACTTAGCCACCGTGATCCCCTCATCACTGACAAGGGGAAACTACACCAGAAAATCTAGATGTACTTTTTCGGCCAATGCAGGGGTCGAACATCAGACCTCTAGGCTAGCGATCCAGCGATTACCAACTTAGCCCCGTGATCCCCCACTGAATTTGAGGTAACATATGTGAATTGATGACATCAGTAACACACTACTTCGGTTTTGGTACGACAATCCGAAAATTTATGACACCAACAAAACACCGCTTCATCTGCGCCCGGTTATCGCTGTGTATTGTTTTGCCAGACTGTCAAAATTGAGATTGATTAACGAGTATCCTTTCTTCCCTTCCCTTTTAATACCACAATTTCAAGATTTAGAGATCTTGTCGTAAAATTCAATGATTAAACCCACAACTACACAGTCAAAGCAGATGTAATATCCATAGCATAATGTTTCAGTCATGATCATCTCGAGCAGTAGAAGGAGAGGGCCTACAGACATTTTGAATGTAATACCTATTAAGATAAATAAACTTACATCCTTCCCTAGTAAGTACTAGTGTAGGTATACTATATACACCTTGACCATCTGATCTTTCAGCTTTAACCGATATATTATACCATGTAAACGGTTGCAAATTACTTATAACAGCAGTATTTGTGTGGCTAAAAAATAACAATAAATGATATAGGGTTTAACTTCCTACTGTTCTGCACCGATTGGGTTAATGAAAACAGGAAAATAAACAAAACTTATGAACCAATCAAACATGTTGAGGCACATATAGACAAATTTAATATATGTCATAAGTGTAAATAAAAAATCAGAAATATTTGACTAAAAATCTATCAATAATTTGTATTGTCTTCTTGAAGCAGTTCAATTAGATAGCTAAAATCTAAACAGTCAAAGTAACGTATCTACCAAATTTGCACTTTCCCCCTTTATTACACATAACGCTCTTCCAAGCACTTTTTTAACATCTGACAAAGGAAGATTAAAGTATCGTTTCTCTTTTATGTAAATCTCCAAGCAACATACCAACATTTATCGTAAAATGCAAACGACAGACAATCTAAAAACGCTGTCTTGTTGGTTACGTCATTTTCCCCTTGACCAAATGTTGACCTTGACTTTTCCGGAAGTGACTTTAGTATCTTACATCATTATTGTCCTGCAGTTTTTGAAGCCTGTGGGGGGTTGTTTCAAAACTTCAACATGGCGAGGAGACAAATAAATACTTCTGAAGTATTAAATATTTTAATGAATGATGACTCTGACGGTTTTGTAGACAGTGAAGACGAGTATTTGCCCAATGATGAAAATGACAGTTCAGAAGAGCCGGATAGTACTGCCCCCCTCCCCCAAGTCAAAGTGACGTATCTACCAAACTTAAAATTTGCCCGCTTTATAACTCTATTCCAAACACTTTTCTAACATTGCTGTCTAGTATTTAAATAAACCCATGTATGTTAGTATAGAACGGCATAACAATTAAGTTTAAAGTAGATTTTCTCAGTTTGTCTTTTTGTGCAGTTACGTCACTTTGACTTTGGGGGGCAGCGTAGTATTACAGTAAATTGGGGATATACTCCTGCACCACACCCAGTCACCGTACCACAGTAGTTTCAGCATTTCTAGTCACTAATACTTACGATTTCACATAACTAATGTTTTTCCGCTCACATTCATTGTGAACAAAAATGGTTTCACATCGTACTCGGAAGAGGATAATATCCTGATGGGTTTCAGGATAAGACCAGGTGAGTGTAATTTGGTCTGGTGCCAGCAGTGAAGCGATGATGTTGATGTCGGGACGAGTGGTATCTGCAGGTTGAGATAACTTTGAGGTGGAAGTGTGAAACATTTTTGAGACGCTACCCGTAGCAAGGCCTTTTGATTTCACTACCAGAATAAACTCATGGAAGGTGTTTTGAGCTGAAGAGAAAAATAATTTTGTTATATTTTGTTGTATGTGCAGACAATGGCTGCATTAAAAAAAAGAAAAACATCAATCTTCTCAGATACTTTTAGGATGACTTTAATGTTTATTGTCTTGCAACGACTTCTATGCACATGTTGAAAAACCAACTCATAATGCAATTTATAGTTGGTAATGGACGATGAGCAAGCTTCTAGAAGACTAATAAGGATCTCGCCATATAACAAAGATTCCGGTATGTAACAGAAGTCTAAGAATCCCATAATGAAGCCCTGGTGTAAAAAACAATATGATCTATATACCTAGATCTGAAAGAGTAATTTGTCTTGAGGTAGGCTGATAGTTGATAACATTTTCCACTTTCATTTGAATTAAATTTCTCAGGAAAATGATTTGTTCTGAAAGTTCGATAGGTCCGTGGTATTTCCAGGAGAAGTGAACAGTAGTGCTGTTGAGAACTGTGATGTTAACCGTTGGAAATATAGAATCTGAAAAAAATAAACATTGTGGAGATGATAAAAACCCTTGTGAAAGTCACCTGTCACTCCTTGTAAGATGTGTTTTCCGAGACCTTTTTCTGTCAGACTAACAAATAAAACAAGCAGTGACACATACAGGTATACAAAATTCATTATTCTTAGATTGTACTCACTTCTGTAGGATGTTTCGGGGACTTTATGGTAAATCCATGGCCACTCTCCATCAGTAAAATCAGAGAATCCTTTCTCTGTTCCTGCTAACATTCTTAAACGGTACTCTTCACCTGGTTCTAAACCTGGAAATCATATTAAAAGATTTAACTCAGATCCTGGATACCATTCATCACACTCAATATTTGCAACGTGGTCCCATGTGTAAGTGTTCTGCAGGACAGGGGGGGGCTTGGTAAGGGACACCATATAGTTATTCGGATGGGATGGAAAACGAGGTCCTGTGTAAAAGAATTTAAAATAAGAGTACGCAATGCAGCAGTCCTGGCAAAAACCGGTTTCCAGGCAAAATTTCCTTCATAGCACACTGTATGGCATATACCATTCTTCATTAGCCCAGTCGATGCAAAAAAGCGAAGGAGCACTAATCTGATGTCTGATATTAGTTGCTTCCCTAAAGTTTAACCCTTTTCCCCAGTTTTAAATTGATTGGATTACACTATTTGAAGATCTAACCACTTCCTTTGTAAATCTCACCCTAAAGTGCCGTGCAAAGCCACATTCTCTCACAGATGTTAAAAATATCTACATATATAAAACAATTTTAATTTACATCGCTAATGTATACTTCATACTAACCGGTAATGAGGTAGCTGTTGCTTTGACCAGATATATTTATAACCTGTATGTGATCATCTGATGTTTTACCATAGAAAATCTGATATCCTAATATAATACCTCCTCTCTCGGATTCTTTTAATGTGTCCCATTCAATCAGCAGATCACCATCTCCTTGACTTATAATGGTAGGAGATGGGAATGACAAAGGCACTAAAATTGAATGCAAATAGATAAATACATTTCTACATATAAATCCTTTTAATGTATTGGTGAAGCTGATATTCTTGAGATAAAAACTGTCTTTGTCAGTGTTTTTATTTATAATAAAATATTGGTATAAGAGAGTGAAATAAAATTGCCAGAAATTCAAGAACCGGCACTCTTCAAATATTTTCAGACCACCTCTCCATATCAATTCATAATGCCATCTAGTCGTCAAAATATAGTGTCTGAAATCCAGTATGTAAGTAGCTAACTGTATAGTTCATTATCTCTAGCTAGCATAAACATTTTTAATTCTTTTACTTGAATATAGATAATTTGCACTAAATTGACTATGGATTAAAACATTTTGTCTATTCAGTGGTGCAGGACTGAGAGCCTGTCAAGGTACAGCATTTAGTCTTTTGAATGGGAAGGAAACTGGCATGAATGTAAGGCTACTCGATAGCTGGAATTTGTCTGGGCAAATTAACTTCATTAACGCTATTTCATTTCATTCACTATTTAACTGACATAAAATAACAAGAAAATTACCAACCTGATCCGAGTGTTTTAACAACAATAGATTTGGAATCAACACTAGCTCCGTGCCTATTATATGTTTTTACATAAATCGTGTAGTCAGTATTGGGTTTTAAGTGAACCAGCTTAGTTGATTGGGAAGGAAATAAAACAAGAACATTGACTTCTCTTGTGAGTTCATTTGTGTCTGAAAGTCAGATCATAATTAATTAAAGATTTAGTAACATCTGAATTTCGAAACAGAATTGCAGTGTACAATATTATCAATAAGCTTTAAAACTGTATATTGTGTGTTGGATACACATGTCAATTTAATTCTTCTGGATTCTAATTATTGCTACATTTAAAAAATTAGACAGGAGTGAAAAAGGGTTTACAATATGACAAATATTTAATCAGCATTCAAGTGGTAGTTTCTCAAGTTACTCAGATTTCCTCTTAAAGTAGCTAAGTCTCTAACTCAACGTAATCCAAAGTCTTCGACATTGAAAACACAACTTATTTGTTAATTTTAATCAACATTGATGTTTTTATCTCCCCGGGAAAAGATGGGCTTCTTATATCCAATATGTAAGGAAAAAATAAACATTTTACCATCGGTACACGAATCATGTACCATAACGCATTTTAGCACCATTGGTAACAAGGGAATCGAAGAACAAGGCTATACACATATTCCATATGTCACGTCAAATGGTGATGCCTCATTCTTATCTGGAGAGCATGCGCAATAAATACTATTGGTGTAGAATGGAATAACCAGACACTAGAGATTGCCATTCGAAAAAGACTTCTAGCGTATTCTTTAAACATAACTGATTTTAAATTAGAGTAAAAACGAGTTATATATATTCATATCACATTATTATATGCCTTGCAAGCCATTGTTGTCAATTTCTAGGTCCCAAATATTACCGATTTAGCTCACAACTTGCTGTATGTGTTTCGATATGCAAGGGTCTTAGGGTTTGGTAGCTTGCTGACCAGCCACAAGAAACCAGCTGAAAATTTGTATTTGCATGGCCAAAAGTCTCTACGGCCAGTCTGTGATCTCCTAAGTCTCACATACAGGTTTAATAAATTTCCCCTTGTAGACTGCTCATATGGTGGGTTGTGAGTCAGGGTTAAGATACCACATTTCAAAAACTCCCATGGTTACAATACCCTTTGATTGTATTGGACAAACAATGAAATGTCTTGTTAAAATGGCAAATACTTACTTTTATTGTCAACCTGTCTGTAATGAACACTGAAACCTACAATATGTAATGGCAGATCTGTAGGTTTCTGAGATTCATCTAAAGTCCAGTTGACTAATATCTCTGTTCCTGTTATACCTTCACCATATATCTTATTGGGTGGTTTAGGTGCATGAACTGAAATATAAGAAACAATCAATATTCAATACAATGGGGTATACTCGACATAATAATGGTCATTTTGGGACTAACATTTCAATAATTTGCACATAGGGAGTCCCAGTCTTGAGCTGTGAAAGGACACAGGAGGACCCTGAGAAAATTCAAGAGGTTGGCCAGTCAACTTTACTCCTTGTTAACCACAAGCTTGGGATTGAAATAATGCCATTTGACTGCTTAAACCCTATTACATCAAAGAATTTACACATCGGTCCACTATAGTCTATAATAATGCTTCACAAATTTGTAATATTATGTACCAAAACAAATTGGTGAAAGCAGTGCAGTATTAATATGCTATACTAATAATAATTGAAAAGCTGTTGTACTAAATTTGTCTCAAGAGCATTGAACAGGGGACAAAGGTAAAAACAAGAGCCATAACTCTGACAGCTTTTATCGGAAATCGCTGAAAATCAATTGGCTTCTTCGTCTCATGACCTTAAACACTGTGTATAAATTTAAAGTCAATTCTATTTTAACTTTAGCCTCTAGAGCGTCCACAAGCAATTGTGGAGGCCAGACGAAACATTACAATATGGGCGTATAACAATTAAGTGTGTTTCAGTTTCAAAATGCCCTAAGTTTTATTAAAGAAAATCAAAGAATGAAAATAGGCCGGCAGCTGCCAGGCAGGATACGCCCACATTTTCGAGAGATGGAAAGAGAACAAGCAAAACAGAGAATGATTTTTCCATCAATCAAAGTCCATAATTCATTAAGTGCATTATCGAAAGGAATCAAAACCTTTGCGTTATAAACATGCATTTCAAGTTTCATAAAAATCGGTTCAATATTTTGACCTCTATAGGGTCCACAAGCTAAAAACGTGATTTTTCGTACAATCAGGGGCCATAATCCATGAAGTTTTGATCCGATACATGCTGATATCGAAAGCAGCCTAGATATTTTGGGGATAAACCTATATTTCAAGTTTCGTCAAAATCGGATAAGAATTGTTACCTGTAGAGAGTCCACAAACAATTTTGGATGGACGGACAGGGGCAACAGCATAATAATATTTCCACATGAAAATGTGGGCGTATAAAAATGTCTAAGTTAAAAAAAAAATGTATGAAAAACATATTTATTTAATTTAGTTAATGAAACTGTGTTCTGTATAGAATTGTTCTTGAATCAAACAGGGTCTAATTAAAGCCAGTATCTTTATATTCTACTGTTTACAATAGAAGTGAAAAGAAAGAAAAACTTTCCATGAATAAACTTTAGCTTTAATTCTAACTAAATATATTTACAAGTACTAATTAACACATCACATAATGAACTTTACTTATTTCTATCATCATATATTACTTATTACCTGTATTTATGGAACCATTCTATTTCAAAATAGCTTGTGTATAAAAGGAAAAAATGTCAGTTCTTCTGGGCCGATTTCATGAAAAATTGACTTTTACAATTATTCCATCTTTGCAATCATTTCTTAAGGGAATATTTATTCTGAAGATGTGAGGGAATTATACTTCGAACTATAAGAAGCTTAAATCACTTATATACATATTTAATCTTTTTTAAATCCTACTACATCATTCCATTTCTTTGCAATCATTTTTTTTAAGAAAAGATTTATTCTGGAGTTGTAATTTCGAAATCCTAGTGGTTCATTCCCTCTCTTCATAATTGTATTTTAGCATATATCTCTTGTATGAATATGTTTTTGTAATTTAAAGTTTAGACATAAAAGATCTCTTACCATTTTGATCTATCTTTAATCTTGCTAAAGCTGATGTCCAACCTTCAGAATTTTCCACTAAACACTGATAATATCCGGAGTCCTCTATGCCACTGTTAAAAATTCTAAAGGAATTTGTATCTTCTAAAATCTGAAAATGAGAAAATTTGTATAGTTCTTATTGAAAAGTACCACATGAATGTATGCATAACTCTATTGATTTCAAGTGATTAAGTTGATGAAATGAAATGGCAGTGGGCTTAAACGTCCGAATGTTCTGCTCTGACTGGCATAATGTAGACAGGGCCACGCCATATTGTATGCTATAGAATACTCTTAAAACGAATTCTAACTGCCTAGGGATCTTTTACTTGTAAGCCAATGTGTACACAAGACCTAATGATTATAGGTCGTCTCTTACTTGCAAGCCAATGTGTACACAAAACCTAAAGGACTATAAGTTGTCTCTTGCCAGGTCCCTATGGGAAAATCACACCAGAAAATGCAGATGAACTTTCTTGGCCCACCCCAAGATGAAATACAAGATCTCCTTGTTGGCGAGCCACTGTGGCTTCCTTTAGATGATAAAGAAAATATTACCTCATGACGTCCGTCTGGTTTTACGACCATGCCATTTTTAAGCCATGTTACCCGTGGTTTAGGATAACCTGTAACCTCACACTTCAGTATATTGTGTCTGGCTATTTTGTGGGCAGAGCTAGCTGGACCCAATGTAATTGCAGGGAAAAAATGTGCTGAAAAATACCCCAAAATATATTCACTGAAAAATACCCCAAAATATATTCAGAGTAACATAAATATACACATGTACAGAACTGGGCGTTACTTGTTTGGGTTTGCTTAACCCTTGTGCAGATACAAGGTGTATTTCGTGACACCACGACCATATCCTTAACATTTGTGGGTATCAGGCTCATAATTGTGTAGTGTAGTTTTTTATAGTTTTGCGTTAGGCCTAGAATATAATAATAGAAGTACTGAAGTAGGCTTAGTTAATCAACAAATTTCAATTACTTAAAAAGGCTTAAATTAAAAGAGATTCATCATACAGCCGAACAAAGAAATAGAATTAACCATTATATACATGAAATGTTTACATTATTTTTCCTATAAATTTTCTATTAATGAAAATGGCACGAAATTTATATTTCATCCATTTACATAAAGGGTATATCTTAAGTTTTTTTTTTAATGATAGGACTATAAAATGCATAGCTATATTTTAATACTATTGACCATATTATGACGTGGGTTTAAATGACGTTATGACGTAAAACCTTTTGGTCGTTTAAGAGTTAACAGACAATGGACAAGGGCTAAAAAAACAGACAAAAATAATTATAAATATGAAATATAGAAAATTAATACCTATTACTTCAACAACTAGCTCTGTTTCTCCTATTGAGGTGTATTTGTCATCATGACCAGCAACTTTAGCCAGACATCTGTAGTTACCAGCCATATTTGTGGATATCTGAGATAATGATAAACTGCCGTCTGATAAAATAGCTGCCCTTTGTGGTACCTTTTTGCCTGAAACCCATAAAAAAAAAACTATGTCAAATGATGAAAAAAACAATTCACGCATGTTTTAATATACTCCTGATAAAAACACATTGCTACCCCCCCCCCCCAAATAAAACCCACTAATTTCTAATTGTCTATAAAGCCCTAGTAGACTTGATTGCTGAAAAGGGCTCAATTTCTAAAAATGTATTCTTATTAATTAAAAATTCAGTTTTATCAATATATCAACAACTTAATTTACTAACTGAAGATGAATTGAAATCCTCTATGTTTCCAATGATAATGTAATATCAGTAGAACTGGCTAGGGATTACTTTGACATAATGGTTTTAATTGCCAAAGTGAGAGAGAGAGAGAGAAAGAGAAATGGGGTTTAACTTCCACTTGACACAAACTATGTCATTTCAGGACTAACGTCAATTTTATATCAATAACCTGCTTGCACATGTAGGTTTTAACAGTGGGAGGAAAGTGGAGGACCCAGAGAAAACCCAAGAGGTCAGACAGGCGACCCTCATCTTTTTCACTAACAAGCAGGGAATCGAAATACACTAGTGCCCTGGTTACCACTATGCACACTTCTTCTCAAAACCACAAAACAGTGATAATCTGGCTAAAAATTAAGTAATTTGAATGAAATTTTAAATAATATATTTTTTTATCATCTATTTTTGAGTTTTTACAGCAAGAATGACCAACTCTTTATTTTACTCTTAACTAATGTGTCTTTAAAAAACAAATTGCAGATATTATACATAACAGACTGAAAATAGTTGCAACACATTTAATCTCAGAAATGTCATGATAAAAATTATTGAGCTTTTCAAAACTGTTTCTGATGACGACAAATAAAATACATCAGGGAAGTTTTGAGTTCAAATTGATTCAAACTTTAAGAACTTTCCTATCCCAAGGGTTCCTACTCTTTTCGTGAAATAAAATGAAACTAGGCTTAACATCCTACTTTTCTGCACTCTTTGTATACTTTAGTCTATATTTACATTACCTACAGGGACATGAAGGATCAGTCTGGTACAGTGTAATCCATAGATTTAAAGGAATTAATGTCAGTCTCTCTCTATATGGATAGCCACTTACTAGAACTAACTAGGAGGAAAGCTGTTCAATATATGTCAACGAATACTCTGGTGGTTTTATAAAGACCATTACCCCTGACTATGAGCATCTTGGAAACATTTTGCCAAGAAGTCAATCTGATCCTTGAATTTGATTCATGTTCAGTATTTCGCACCATAAAATACCATGATGTGGCAAATTCAAAACTTATAACTAAGAGGACTATCACAAAACACAACATCAACTTTGTGAACTCCTTGAGAAATTTCAAAAAGTTAGCCCTATCCTTAGCCTCACTTTAGAGAAAGAATAGATGTTGTCATTTCCGAGGACGCTAAAGATAGGTTGCCAGACAACGAAACATATGCCCACAGTAGCTAACTAAGTCTTCTGAGCAGTCAACAAGAGTTGTCGCATATTATTTCTATTGTCGGTAATGAAACATTTATAATACACTAAAATCTGATTAAGAGTAACTCATTACGTAATTATCCGAAAATCAATAGAAATTGTTTGGCTTTTAGTTCTGCCCCATGCTAACGTTTAGTAGACAAAACATTTAAAAATATGGATTCAGCTGTTCAAGTTATCATTCATTGAAAATCAATATACTTATTTGTCTCAAGACCTTAAACTCTGTGTATCAATCTAAAGTCAATCTGATGATAGCTTTGGTCTCATGAGCTTCCACAATAGACGTCTATGTCTCACGACCTTAAACACTATGTATAAATTTAAGTCAATTGGATATATCAACTTTAGCCTCTAGCTAGAACATCCACAAGATTTTTCAAAGTGATCATGGGCCATCTGGCAGTAATTATCGTATATTGTTAAAAATCAATAGGCTTCTTTGTCTCATGACCTTAATACTGTGTACAAATTTAAAGTCAATCAGACGGACGGGAGCGATGACAATTTACGACCACATTTCAATGTGGGCGTATAAAAATAATCTTGCAGCAAAATTAACCAATCAGAAATTGGGTCTGGTTCTTTAGGCTGTGTTGGTCAGGTACCAAACCTGATTGAATATCCACTTCGAACAGAAAGATATAAATCAAAAAAATAAACAAATTCTATTTTAGGGACTGGCCAAGTATAGATAAGGTTAAAACAAACTCTGCTACAACTGATGCATCACATCTTGCACACAGTTTATCTACAAAAACTGTGAATACTATTTCAAGAAATTCTCTTTCCTATTACCCTTCTATGACAATTGTTAAAGATGGGCTGGCTGTTAACAAAATACACACCTAATTTGGGAAGTCCTATCATTACACTATCAACAAATGACTGTTTATAAGAACGCTATTTATCAGTTCATAAGCCAATAGAAGATGGTGTTTCATAGCGTGTTATCAAGCTAGCAGATAGTACATGCTTGCCAACAGAGCCATAAAAACTGTAGGCGTGACCAGTGTCAATGGGGTTTAACATCCTACTGTTCTTATCAGACAGGTCTAATGTAGACAGGTATATGCCATACAGTGTGCTATGAGGGAAATTTTGTCTGGACAGCTGCACTATGGCCTACTTTTATATCAAATTCCAGGATCTTTTATGTGTATGCCAATGCACACAGGACCCAATTTTTCCGTCCCATATAAATAACCACAAGTTGTCCCCTCTCAGGCCTTCTGTTCTGCTCCATTGACAAGGAGGAACCATGTCGAAAAATCCTGATGAACGGAATCGAACACAGGGCTTCCAGGCTAACGAGTCAATGTCTTACTCACTGGCCATCAGCTCACTTGTAGTAAAGGGGAGAGAGAGAAATGGGGTTTTACATCCACGACACAAACTAGGTCATTTTGGGACTAACATATAGTTTTAATTTTATTTCAATAATTCGCTTGCGCGTAGGGGTTTTTAGCAGTTGGAGGACCAGGAGAAAACCCACAAGGTGAGACAGGCGACCCTACTCCTTTTATGTACAACTGGGAATTCGAAACCATGCCAGTTGACTCAATAACAGGCTTTTATGATACAGCGAGCGCACGCTAACCATTCAGCCATCCAATCCCCCTTGTAGTAGAGGAGTTATGCATGTTTGATATTGTTTTAGTGTCAGGTAATTTGCTTTTATTCTAGTAGGAGAATTGTTAAAAGATGAATAATTAATTACCGTTCCATGTCCATGTAACTTGTGGTAGTGGTTGACTGTTGACAATACAATCAATAATGGTAGACCCATTCACCATTACTGTTATTTGTGTCTGTGGTTTTCTCCATATTTTAAGAGGTAAAAAAGTTTTAGCTGGAAAAAATACAAAATTCATTTTAAAACCCAGACGTTAAAAACATTTCAGAACATTATATTGATTGATGCCATAATATAGGTGGTTGGTCAATGTAACAATATGTCCGTAATCAAGCACTTCACATAGGTTGTTTAGTTGTTTTGTATGGGAACATTTACAAGACACTGAAAATAGAGTAATAATAAGAAAAAACTTTACTTTAGCTGGTCGAGTTATCTGAAATCTTTAAAAAAGAGTAATTATCAGAAAAAACTTTACTTCAGCTGGTCGAGTTATCGGAAATCTTCAAAAACCTTTTCTATAGATGATAAGCTTAAGCTCTGGAGACTGCACAAGACTTTTCAAATTGTTCAAGGGACATAACTCTGACAGTAATTTGTGGACAATGAACAGGGGGGACAATACTACAGTATATGGTCACATTTCAAACAAATTTCGGGTTCAAATAGTTTCAAATTCTAATGTAAACGAATCCATCTAACTCAAAAGATTCCTTCATAGTCGAGGAGGGATTAAGTTTTACCCAAAACAAATTGCAAAAAACCCCAATGCAGTTTGGTTCAATGATACATATGTCAGACAACATCATACTCAAATTCGGCCGAATTCGTTACACGAAATAACATAATTAATATAATAGGGCAGTCTTCAGAGAACGATATCTTGTAACCGATGGCACAGCTTGGCAACAATAGCAGCGAGGTCACTTGATATAACCGGACGTCTGTTTTAACCGACTTTGACAGGAGCGGTGCATATCACTTGACCGACATACGCAGTTTATAAACCGGCTCGCCTATTGGCAGAGAAATCAAACACACCCACAATGGTGGGAGAATAACTAATCTTTTTTAAAATTCTTCAAACAAAAAGGAGTTATAGAAGCGAAATATGCAGAAATAACGGATCTGAAGAAAAAAAAAATATTTTTCACGCATGGACGGCTAATGTCTGCAACATTCTTCAAACAAAAAGTAGTTACAGAGGCGAAATATGCAGAAATAACGAATCTGAAGTAAACAAAAATATTTTTCACGCATGGACGGCCAATGTCTGCAACATTTGGTAATAAAAAGGCCTATTCCCTATATAACCAACAATAATTTAGTTTACTGTATCTTTAAATTTATGTGGTTTTCGATGTCTCTAAATTTAAAGCGGGAATTTCATATTTTCTAAGAAAGTCAAATCATAATTATTTCTATGTCTTTTGCTCAACAGGTTATCAACTCACCATTAAACGACCAGGGGCATTTTTTCCCATCCTTAAAAATCATTGACACAGGAAATAATAACTCAATTACCCCCATTGCCTCCATGCATAAGCTTTCTTCAAACGTTGGAATTTGAAGTGAACATGATATTTTTGTCAATTTCTCAGCTGGCAATAGTGAATTATAGGATTAATAGGATTATTCTTTAACAAGGTAGTGCTGTTTATGGATACCATCTATTTCAAAGGTTTTTTTTAATAAATTTTAAAAATATAACTTAAAGATAGGCTGGCACTGCTAGGCAGGATACGCCCACATTTTCAACAGATTGACAGAGAACAAGCAATACTGAAAGTAATTTTTCCTACAATCAAAGGCAATAATTCATTAAGTTACAATTTGATGTGTGCAAATATCGAACGGAATCTATATCTTTGGGTTATAACAGGGTTGGGACAATATCCAATAATGCAAAAATCGTATTTTTAAGCGAATATTTCTAATTAATGCAATTTATTTTCATAAGTATAGATCATTAATGGGATTTTCAACGATCTGGTAATACATCCCACCAAGCATTTCTCTCCTGGAATCCAATATTGCGGCCAAAATATTTACAGAATACAGTAAACATGTCGTGTAATATATCGTTTTATAGGATTTCACTGATGCTCTTATGATATTTTTACTTTCGAGTAGACCTTTCCCTATAAAATTCCAGATGGCGGCCACATATTGCAGGGATTACCGGATATTTACTGTGTAACCATAAACACATCATGTAGTTTTTCAATGTATAGTTTTTTTTACGGATGCTCTTTCTATAAACTCATTATTCTAACGATGCTTAGCAAGTAACATGGTTTCAATGTCAGACTTACTTGTATTCTGGATTAACAACAGATTTTATGGAGTTTCTGAGTTCTTTAACAGTGAAATAATTTCAAACTTGACACACTATTTTGACGGATGGACAGACAGGGGCGATGTCATAATTCGTCCAAATGAAAATGTGGGCGTATAAAAATTTGAAAGTTAATTTTTAAAAAATACAACATGGTAGCAATTTAAAATGGAAGCCCAAATGAAATTCAAAAATACGGAATTTAAGTTAATCATCTTTTATTCCTGTTGGATATGCCTTGTAACATGGTTGAAATTACACATTGCCCCAAAAATGAAATCCAATATGGCAGAGTTTTAATTTATCGTAATAAGATGTCATTTTTCCCTATAACCAGCGAAACTATCAATTCAACTGGAAATTGCAATTTCAGACCCTATAGCAATAACTGCAGGCCATGTGCCATTTATTGCAATCAGATTATCGGGGTTGATCGAGTAATCCTAGTCAGCTATTCTAATAAAACTCCTTTATCACTGCAAATGACAACAATCAATTTTTTATCAAAGACAAGAGCTGAGTTAATATACTTTTTTCTTGTTTCAGAAAAGCAATTTGTAAAAATTTAAGACAGATAACATTGATTTACAATTAAGCACCTGATAGATGGAAATTAAAAAAAAAAAAATTTGATTTTGTCAATCTAATTATCAACTAAAATGACTCACACCTCAAAAAAAACCCCACATGTACCACAAGATTGAATAGAAAGAGCATTTTAACATATTTTTCCCTTGGCACATAATTTCATAATATTGAATACTGTACATGTAAATGCAACTTCATAACACATAGTAGCTTACATGTATTGTCAGTAAAAAACTCTCCATACAGCAATAATATATAACATCAAACAAACAGAAATATATGATGGACACTGTATATAGACCAGAGGGAGAAGGGTGGGTATTATCTGAGAGGTGGGCAAAAAGTGGGATTCCTGAAGAAAAATGCTTCTAGAAAAGTCAACTCCTGCTTTTTGCCCTCCTTTCGGATAATACCCCCTTCTATCTCTGGTCTTATACACACAAACAGAGCCATCTGTGATCCCCCTCTAAAATAGAAGACAAAATTAGCACTTTTTGATCAATATTTTAAATATGGTTGGATCAGAGCGTGTGAGTATTGTCCAAACACCCTTTTCAGCTTGCTCTGTGCTCTTTCGCAGTTGGTTGGCAAAGCTAAACAAAATTTTGACCGAAAGTCTTTCTTAACGCAATTAACACTATGCTCAAATTGTGACATAGAAAACATAATTTCAGTTAAAAACAAATTTACAGTTAAGAACATAATGTGGTCATTGTCACAAGGTTATTGCCACCAAGGGTGTGTCAAGAAGTTCATTTGAAATGTTAAATTAATACAGGCTGACATAATAAATGGCAACTCTTAATTCAGAGGTTTATTGATAGATCACCATGATTTGAAAATTTCTATATAAATATACATTTCTTTATCTGTATGCTTTATACTATACAAATGAAATTCAGTGGTTTGTGTTGATCAAAGTCGAACAAACAAAGAAATTCCAAATTATGGTTTACACACTTATTATCAGTAGCATGGAATGATAAGGAGGGCACTGTGGTCTACTCTTATTTTAAATTCCAACTGTCAAGGGTTCTTTTACGTGCACACATGTTGCAAATGAACAACTAGACAAATCGGAAACAATACTGGAAAACAACACCAGGTTCAAACACAAAGTGTGACATCTATGGATCCTGCGCTTTCTCTATCGCCGCACCCACTCTCTGGAATGATCTGTCGTCTGACATCCACACTATAGACACTTTAGCATCTTTCAAAAGTTCCCTAAAAACATTACTTTTAAAGGAATACAATTCCTTAAATTTTTAACCTTAATTTACTTTTTTGTTCTATATTTTGTGTTCTGTAAAGTCCAGTGACATGTACATGTCACTGACTGTAAATGGAGAGAGAGAAAGAAATGGGGTTTAACATTCACTCAACACAAACTAGGTAATTTCGGGACTAACATATGGTTCAATTTTATTTTAGTAATTCACTTGCGCGTAGGGGTCCTTAACAGTGCCGTGGAAGGAAACTGGAGGACCCGGAGAAAACCCACGAGGTAGGCAGGCGACTCTACTCCTTGTTACGTAGAACCGCGGATTCGAAACCATGCCAGTTGACTCATCACTGACTCATCGCATTGTCACTGAGTCACTGCAGCTCTCTCCATTTTATTTTAATAATTTTTAGCAGTGTGAGGAACCCAGAAAACCCAGAGAAAATGTAAATTCAAAATTAAGGAATATTTAAAAACAGTACAGGTTATAGTTTTTCGTGGACTATTAAGAAATTTTGAGTTATTGTGGCCGATAATATTAAAGATGCATATCGTCTTATTTGAAACAGTTTCATTAACTTTATAACAATTAATGAAATTCTCAAATCTAGTCAAAATTCCTGCAACAATTGCAAACATGACGGTAATGATATCATAGATCATTTTACGAGACTGAAATTGTAAAACCTTGTCGATCATTTTGAAACATATTGCATACATTATTAGAAATTTTTATCTCCTGTGTTGTTGGCAAGTATTTCTTGGTTTACCTTACTTTATATTCCTCCTAATCAACAAAGTGAGCTAAGACGCCATTTTGCAGAAACAAATTACTTGTGCGTCATTGCACGCGACACAGTCATGCATGAAACACGATTACATCCAGTTAATGAGTAGGTATGTACTGTGTTTATCTGTTATGTAATAAAGCATCACAAAAAAATATATTGAATGTGTAGCTTTAAGTCATAACTGAATTATATGCCCAGTCAATGCATAAATTACATTCAAACAAGAAATATCAAAAATTCTGAGAGTATTGCCGAAGAAATACATATTCCCTTCAAATAATTTTGTAATGCATAAATCTGTAAGATATGCTGATACTATGATTAGTGAATATAAAAACCAAATAGACCTGCTGATGGAATCAATTTGATAAAACTTGAGATCATTATGTAAAATAGTATAATAAATTTCAATCAAATACCTCGAAGTTTAACCTAAAATATTTACGAACACAAAATTTTCATTGATTTTAAGTCACTATCAGGCTATAATTGGCATAATTCAGTATACAATAACGATATCCCATGAAACTCTTATTTGATTAGCAAGTCTGCAATATATAACAGTGTGCCAACCTTTAATCATTCCATTGCTTTTCTTTAGTGAACAAGCCAAACAGTGAGACTAATGTCCCTTGCCTAAATTTCAAAATAAATAGATGACAAATATTAACAAATTGCACATTTATCGTTTTCAAAAGTATCAAGCAAGCAAAATGTTCACGATCAAAATCAGTCAAAGTTTTGAAATAACTTCAGTCTACATCAGTTAGAATCAGTTGTACCAATGAAACTGCTTAGCTCTATTGAGCTTTAACTCAGTCAAGACAGTCACCTTATGAATGTCTACACCAAGTTTAAACATTCTACCTCAATTAAAAGCAGATTTGTTATGTTTCAAAGTCTTGACCAATCAAATTGCTTATCGCTACTACGTATAGCTAAGCAGAAAAATCTCATCATCGAACTTAATGAAGGTATCGATATAATAAATCTATATACTCTCACCCAATTAGAACCAAAATTATCGTGTTCCAAAGTCTCAACTAAACAGATTGCTTATATCTGCTCAGCCCAAGTGGTAAATGGACATGATTGAACTCTGTCAAGGCATTCACCGAAAAGACACCTACAACAAGTTTGAAAAATCTAAATCACTTAGAAGGTGAGTTATTGTGTTCCAAAGTCTCAACTAATCAGATTAATATGTGATAATCATCAGTAACTCTGTTGTATACAGCAGTGTACCAAATTTCAAATCAAAAATTTTAAAATAATTCGGGAAAACAGAATTTTCAACAAAGGATTATAATTCAGTAACAGAATCCCAATTTCAATAAAAAGTTAGTCTGATATGCGTGAATATCAAAAGGAACTGAGATCTTTGAGATATAAACACACATTTCAAGATTCATCAAATTATGACCTCTAGAGTGTCCACAAGCTAAAAACATGATTTTTTGTACAATCAGGAGTCATAATCCATGAAGTTATGAAACGATACATGCCAATACATGGGATATAAATCTATATTTCAAGTTTCATCAAAATTGGATAATAATTGTGGGTAGTGTGTCCACAATCCAAAAGTGAATGGGATGCCTGTGGAAAACATAATATGGGAAAAAAATAAATGACAGACTGACAGACAGAGAGAAAACCTGGAGTCGCCTCCTATTTCACCAGTAGGAGTAGGGGACCAAAAGACTAATCAAATGTTTCTGGACATGCCAAAGATACCCCTGGCATCGAAAGCCTGTAAACTATTTCTTCCACTATTATTCTGTCCGCCCTTGGAAGCTTAGTGTCAGATCAACTAGAAACCTTTCCACAGGGTCCTATGATGTTGACAACATCATAAATAAATGAAATAGTATGAGCATGGGTATGAGTAATAATTTCTTGGTGAATACACCCAGGAATTGATTCTATATCTTAGTAAAAGGAAGCATTTGAAATAATAAATCTAAAGTTAAGTTTAAAATCAACCCAAAAATTCATAACAGAATCGACTGACTTTTCTTTGCCAAATGAATTCTGGATGTTATTCAAATAAACTGCTGCTATATGTTAACAGTTGGAAGTTGGAAGAAGAGTTAAACGTTTTTAGATAGCAGACGCAAACATTAAGAGCATAATATGGTAAGCTCAACACTTCTCTCAACATATATATCTATACGTCTGACCCTCATTCTTCTGTTTAATTAGACACAGGTGGTATTTTTCTTTGCTAAACGTTATCAAAATAAATATTATTCCTAAAGTGCATTTTCATAGCAACAATGTCAGCAGACTTGGTACATGAAGAAAATAAGCAGCCATTTTTACCTTGAGTTATGTTAACGACAGCCTCATTGGTGAACCTCCATCGAAGTTGTGATGAACTGGCATCCATTCGTAATAAAGCTTTGATGGCTGCAAAACATTTGTATGTTCCGACATCTGATGCTTGTACATTGGTTATCAATAACGCGTTTTTATACTGGCGAAATCTGAAAAAATATGCACACCATTCCATATGAAAACAAATGCACATAATATAGTGATTTTAACATGGAATAATCTTATTAAACATAATTTGGAGGAATTTTGAATACCTCGGAACTTCAATATTGTTGAAGTTGAATCTCTAAAAGGAATATCAGTACAATAATATTTTTATTTCTGTTTAATATTTATAAAGACATGACGATTTGAAAATTGATTAGAATATCTGTGCCGAGACTATTTATGTTATATCTTGTCAAAATTTTAAACACTCATCACTTCACTCAGAATAAGGTTATTTGACCGAAATTTTCAAAGTATTCAATTTCCAGTCCCTATTTTAAACTTTAAATCATGAAGAATGCTACTTTAAAGGAGCTAAATCACTATGATCTGGAACCTAGAAATTGACTCCAATGAGTCGCAACGCATATAGTAATGTATTATGAATGTACCGCAGTATATAACTGATTTACATTCAACCGTTTCTATTTTTACTGTAATTTCTAATCTGTCATGTTCGGTGAAATACGCCAGAAGTCACAATCAAATGGCAATCTTTAGCATCTGATTATTCCATTCTACACCGATAGTATTTATTGCACATGCTTTTAGTCTTCAGATAAGAATATGCCTTCAACATGTGACATGGAATATGTCTAGCCTCGTTCTTCGATACCCTGAAAGTTTCGATGGCACTGAAACACATTATGGTACACGATTTGTGTACCAATAGTAAAATGTTCATTTTGTCTTAAATATTGGATATCAGATTTCATCTTTTCCCGTTAAGATCACAACATCAATGTTGATTGAAATTGACAAATAATATGTGTTTTCAATGTTAAAGACTTTGGATGATATTGAGTTAGAGACATAGCTTCTTTAACACTAACATACATACATACATACATTCAATTGAACCTTTAAAATTTTTATATCAATATTGATAATCAGCATGTTGCATAAGTACATAAAGTTCTTTAATAGTATCATTCTTTGCTCCAATCGTCTTCTAAGGGGTGCTGTCGCTAGCTGTGAAGCTAGTCTGTCATTTGAATTAGTTATTCAATATAATATTAGGATTTACGCTATGATTCTATTCTGTGTATAAGTTTTGTTTACAAGTGGTAGAGACACATGAATTTGTGATAACGTAAATTAAGCATGAAATATGAATTTAATTTGCAAAGTTTCCATGCGTTATCAAAAATGACTGACAGCCAAAAGGTTTGAGTGGAAGCCCTGATCACACCACTACTGTAATTTCCTGCTTGGAGACTATTTGCATTATGAAGTATGTAATTAACTATCCAGAAATGAAATGTAAATATGGCATTCTTGATATGAAACACAGAATATTACATTACAGTAATTACCCTAATTCATTTATATCTTTCACCATAACCCAACCAGCTATATCAAAATGAAGACTTAATCTATAATGCAATAGATAAACCCAGACATGGATTGCTGATCTGTTTTGTAGGTGAAGTAAACGATTATTGATTATAGGGGGTCAGTAGCTAACGGACCAGTTATCACTTAATATTCTAATGTGTCTCATGTGTTTTAAAAAACATCTTTTATATTAAATTATAATTTTTATACTATAATAGCACAGAATTTCTAAAAATGTTATTGGAATAAATCTGTTACCAATGAAAGTTCAAATAATCTCTAAGGAAGGATCAAGTTCTCACATATAGGTTACAAAATAGTGGGCTAGACTAAACCTACATATATGTATATATACATATATTACTTGTTAGATAAATATAATTATGTACATGTAACAGAGCAAGATGAAGATAGGTGAATTAGGCCCTTCCTTATAGTAATTCAAACATTTTGATGAAAAGCCAATAAGATGATTTTTTAGGCTTTATCATACACCCCACACTTTATTATGATTAGTAACTTTTTATGTATATTATATACAATTTTAAAGATAGGTTGCCAGGCAACAAAACATATGCCCACAGCAGCTAAATCTTCCAGGCAGTCAACAAGAGTTATTGCATACTTTTACTATTTTCGGTAATGAAACATTTATAATACACTAAAATTTGATTAAGAGTAACAACTCATGAAGTAATTATCAGAAAAGCATTAGAATTTGTTTGGCTCCTCCATGCTAACGTTTAGTATCATGGGTTTACCAAATTCATTGAAAATCATTATACTTGTTCGTCTCAAGACCTTAAACTCTGTGTATCTGTGTCAATTTAAAGTCAATCGGATATTAACTTTGGCCTTGAGAGCATCCACAAGATATTTTGAAGTGATCAAGGGCCATAACTCTGGCAGTAATTATCAGTAATTGATGAAAATCAAATGGGTTCTTCATCTCATGACCTTAAAGGAGAATACTAACGCAAAAAGTTCTTTTAATATGAAAAATTACGTTTATATTAGAATATTTTTGACCCTGCGAAATTTTAAAAGTCACTCTAAATATTTTTACAAAGGAAAAATATACCAAAAAACACCCAATTGAACTTTATGCATATCTGAAGCCTCGTTTTGATTTTTCCGTGAATGACGTAATAGTTGATCGACTTTGTGAATTTCCTATAGAAGGCTATTGAAACTTGACTAACTGGGTGCATAAACATAGACAATTGCCTTGCTTGGGGATATAGTAATAGCACCGACAATAAATCGGGAAACGTCTGTCATTTTTTTAAAATTTCCAAGCGAGACAACGCGCAGAAAAGGTTGGAGTCGGGACACAGCGATCAACGAGGCGATGTCAACAAAACACGCTTCTCTCTCAAATTCTTGTTCGGAAAATTTAGAGTTATACCTGCTTATGAACGGGACCAGTTCAATTTTAATAACTTTATTGTGTCGATAAAGATATAACCGTTGTTTTATCTTTCTGTTAAAACTCTGTGCATTCTACGGCGAAACCGGCAAGCTTTCAAAATCTATCTTTAGAAACCTCTTATGTAACCATAGCAACAAAATGTAAACACCGCTAGAGAGGTAGCCTGAATACTATTGTTAATTACTACACTATAGAACTAGAACCGTTTAATCGTGTTGTTTTAGCGTTGGAATCTAATCCTACCGTTGAATTTCAAAACATCGTTGAAAAATAACCAAAATGGTTTAATTAGTACAATGGTTTAGATTCTCCGATGCGTTTAAAAACGAATTTCCCGTTCACTTATCTATGGCATTTAGAAATTGGACAAGCCGTTGAACTTCCCGAAATGCGTTGAAAAATGGTTTTCCCGTTTAAATATCTAGGGCATTTAGAAATTGGACAAGCTGTTGAATTTCCCCGTGAGGGGTTTAGAAATGAACTTCCCGTTATTATATAAAACTTTTAATTTCCCGCGAGCCGTTTTTCCGATCGGTTCATTTTGATTACGATTATAAAGGTGAAAATAAAAAAAAATGCGCACATATCACGCCTTACCGTGTCCGTAGTATTTATTATCCATTAGCCTATACAAAATGTATTCCACCATTGACAAATACTTAAAAAATCGGTAAGTAAATCATGTCCCAGAAATCGGTAAATCACAGGTTTAAATGCATCTTCATTAAATCACAAATGCGCACACATCACGCCTCAACGTGTCCGTAGTATTTATTATCGATTAGCCTATACAAATAGTATTCCACCATTGACAAATACTTTTTAAAAAAAAAACGGCAAGTAAAATATGTCCCAGAACTCGGTAAATCACAGGTATAAATGCATCTTCATTAAATCACAAATGAATTATCGCAGCATTCCACGTGTACACGTCGCCAGAATCAACCCCAGAATGCCAGTGGGATAAACGTGTGAAATAGCTTTATTTTACGTCCGCTTCCACCGAAGTAGTGGGATAAACTCGCGAGAGTTAAACATGTACTGGCGCCAAAAATATCACTGTGGCCCAATACATTTCGAGGATAAAAGTTCACAAATTCGACCAATCAAATAATTAATGTTAATAACAAGGGAAGTTTATGACTCAAGTGTATGTTCAAAGGCATGCTATTGTATTATACCCAGACATGTAAACCACAGGTGGGAATTAATAAAACAATAGCATTCGAACAATCAAAGAATTAATACATGTATACTGTACGTGTACTAACGAACAATATGGTTTCGTATGGCACCCAGACGTGTGACGACATTTATGACTCATCACTAGATTCAAAACAACAATCGGCTGACCAAAATGCGAATCGTCCATAATGTCAGCTGTTTCGTACTTAGTTCATTCGTACCTAACATGAGCGGTTTCGTACTTTACTTCTTATGCCAAATAGATTTGTACCTTACTATGTTGTTTAAATCAGATTAAAAGAAATTGAAATAAAGGTAAAACAATTTGATCAAATCCAAAGGCTACGCTAAATTTATAAAAGTGCCTGACGAGCGATAATTAGAATATGCACAAGATTGGTTTCTTTTTCTAAGTGTGTTTGAAAGAAATTGAAATAAAGGTGAAACACGAATTAATGAATGAAATGGGTTTAAACGTCCTACTGTTCTGTTCCAACTGGGCTAATGAAGAAACAAAATTACACGATTTGATCAAATCCAACGGTGCGCGGAAAAAAGAACAATTATTTAAAAAATATCCGCCGAACGAGAATTAGCTACGATCATTTAATAACAAGAAGCAAACTGTGTGCATTGAATTTTTTTTTAGAAATCTCCATATTGATATTACACAGTCTGGCCAAAAGTAGTAAACATTTCTTTTTTATACTTGAACTTAATAAATGCAACGCACAAACTGCTTACCGTATTTATACATTAGACGATTAATATACTAAATAATAATCATGTTCGGTCTCCAATAATCATCACATTAATATTCATTTGAAGACGGTTTCAAAAACACCTAACAAGAAGTTCTTATGAATGAAATCTTATCAGTACAGAATTTAGATTATTAATAATAACTAAGGCGACACTTGCACGCATCAAAGAAAACACATCAAAGAGTACCGGGTACAAAGGAAATTCCCTCACAAAAAAAGCATGCATTACCGTTGTTAGTAATAAGGTCAATTATTTTGGATAACGACAACTTACTGACAATTCAGAATAAAAGTACTGTTTACAAGAATACGACATGGTAATAATTAGTTGTTAAAGGGGCTTCTATTTTAGTCAATTTACAATTCCTTTTGATGACACGTTTTAATTCACGTAGTTAATTAGGAATCTTGACTGACAGATGCATTGACTCAGACTCTTTGGTGTCGAATTTAATTGAAAAGGCCATCAAGGGATTATCCTACGTGTTAATGTTCAGCAAGGTTAACGGTGACTTTTGGCAAAATATGCTTGAAAACAGGACATGAAGGCATTTAATTTATTTGTGATTTAAACCCGAAGATATATTACTTGTTCAGGTGTGATTTATTAATTTAAAATGCATTGTGTGACTTATTTGACAGAATGGAAATGGCTATTCGTTGACAAAACTTTCGCACACGGTAAGACCATGTGTGTAAACATTTGAAATTTTTCGTAATTTGAATGAGTTTGAAGTAGTCGATCGATGCAAGTCTTAAAAATGTCGAACATATTGATGAAGTAATGTATCGGTACAGCCATATTTCTGTTTATTTTAATATTTAAAAGCCTGTTTGATATTTGTTATTTTTCAATATATGCGAGTAAAATCTACAATAACATCGGGATTATCGGTTAATCTGCTTTAATTATCCCGCCGTGATCATTGCCATTTCTTCTATTTTCCCGGAAAAAACCTTGCTTTCTACACACTTAATTTATCAATTAACAAACAACACGGGTCTTCATGTACTTGTGTACATACATGTACGTAATTGTACTCAATCAGTGAAATTACTTTTTAACTTTTGTTGATCACCTCGTCTTGTATCTACTGTTAAATTTACTCAATCCGCTAAAATCACACCTGTATTTTTTGCTGTTAATCAAAATATAAATCGCGTAATGACACGTGGTGTGTATTTGTTTTGTTTTTTTAACTTTATAAACAACAACTTGTGCGATAAGTAATAATGCAGCAGATATTAATATATGATCAGTAGTGTGGTTTATAATACCATTGTTTAAGTATGGCGCCATTGTGGTGGGTTGGGAGAACAATGTCTCGAGAAAATCGTGCAGTCGGCTATTTACGTGTGTAATACCGACAGTTCAAAGAAGCATTGAGGTCTTTTGAAGCCAATCATATACAAATTACATGATTGTGTTCTGTATTAACAACACTCTCAGCAAACAGCAATATAAATTATATGAGGTGATATTATTAATCATCGCCGAATATTTTAGATCATGAGATGTTTGCTTGTGGACGAGTTTACGGACACCTGTTCAATATATGAATGCAACATACAAACATCTGACCGTATTCATGCAATAAAGTAAATTGGCGTTAATGTTGTATAATTCTATGTTCTATACCCGAGTCCGAAACGCCATCTACCCGAGTCCGAAACGTCATCTACCCGAGTCCGAAATGTCGAGGACAAATTTTTTAGAGTCCGAAATGACGTAAGTCCGAAATGACGCGAGACCGAAATGACATGTAATCATTGTCATCTACGACAAGCTTGTCGAGGAATGCATGTCAACGCGCAACTTACGGATTATCGTTAACAATTTCTAGGGGCTTGTTTTTGTGTATGTCAATTTCAAATTAATTCATCAGCATATTATTCGTTTTAACAAATTTATACAACTTTTATGGGAAACTATGATTATCAAAGAACCGTAAGTGCAACTAATGTTTTATCGTTTGGTTGAGCCTTTTACTAACCACGTGTAGTTCATGTTAATAATTATTTTTTTAGTGTTTTGCCTTGGCCTTTTTCTTATAAATTCATCAGCAACTTTTTTATATAAATAGTACCCAGATAGACAGGTATCAGCCGTGTTTTTCTTATCAATTGAATATTAACAGACAACTGATATAAATAAAAGACAACTAATAATGTTTTCATTTCTTTATTATTATTCATAATCTGTCTTCGGCCATCATCTTAAACGAAAAAAGATAAGTTATTAATATTTCTACATAAATTCTTAAAAGTCCCAACTGTCGTTTATATCGGGTCCCAAATGTCCGTTATTACAGTATTTATTAATTATTTGATTGGTCGAATGCTATTATTGTATTAATTCCCACGTGTTGTCACACGTCTGGGTGCCACACGAAACCATATTGTTCGTTAGTACAGTATACATGGATTAATTCTTTGACTGTTCGAATGCTATTGTTTTATTAATTCCCACCTGTGGTTTACATGTCTGAGTATAATACAAAAGCATGCCTTTGAACATACACTTGAGTCATAAATTTCCCTTGTTATTAACATTAATTATTTGATTGGTCGAATTTGTGAACTTTTATCCTCGAAATGTATTGGGCCACAGTGATATTTTTGGCGCCAGTACATGTTTAACTCTCGCGAGTTTATCCCACTGGCATTCTGGGGTTGATTCTGGCGACGTGTACACGTGGAATGCTGCGATAATTCATTTGTGATTTAATGAAGATGCCTTTATACCTGTGATTTACCGAGTTCTGGGACATATTTTACTTGCCGTTTTTTTTTAAAAAGTATTTGTCAATGGTGGAATACTATTTGTATAGGCTAATGGATAATAAATACTACGGACACGTTGAGGCGTGATGTGTGCGCATTTGTGATTTAATGAAGATGCATTTAAACCTGTGATTTACCGATTTCTGGGACATGATTTACTTACCGATTTTTTAAGTATTTGTCAATGGTGGAATACATTTTGTATAGGCTAATGGATAATAAATACTACGGACACGGTAAGGCGTGATATGTGCGCATTTTTTTTTATTTTCACCTTTATAATCGTAATCAAAATGAACCGATCGGAAAAACGGCTCGCGGGAAATTAAAAGTTTTATCTAATAACGGGAAGTTCATTTCTAAACCCCTCACGGGGAAATTCAACAGCTTGTCCAATTTCTAAATGCCCTAGATATTTAAACGGGAAAACCATTTTTCAACGCATTTCGGGAAGTTCAACGGCTTGTCCAATTTCTAAATGCCATAGATAAGTGAACGGGAAATTCGTTTTTAAACGCATCGGAGAATCTAAACCATTGTACTAATTAAACCATTTTTGTTATTTTTCAACGATGTTTTGAAATTCAACGGTAGGACTAGATTCCAACGCTAAATCAACACGATTAAACGGTTCTAGTTCTATAGTGCTATCCCCCTTTTGAAACGTCTTCCGTAGGCCTATTTCGATGATTTTGCAGTCGATCATAAATAGTACTAAATCATGTTAGAAGTTTGTCTGATGTAACTTTGTAAATTATGAGCGTGATACTACTTTTTGTTTAGCGTGAGCGAAGGCCCTACTGGACCATGGTCCTATCACTGTCTAATGATGACGATGTAACCCATTTTTAGCGATGTTCTCGTATCTAGTATAGGGCATATAATACCATAATTATTAGTTTTTATCTGATATATTTTTTTCCGATGAAGCGTTAACACCAACAGGGCCGCAATAAAGCCGAAAGTCATTGCGAATCGAAGGACTGAGTGATAGATAGGCTAGTGATAGGAAGGATAAGACAAGTGAAGGCGAAGGCCTGTCTACGCTGTTTGTAATTTCTAGTGCCTATTTATTTATCATTATTGTAACTAGAATGTTCCGAACCATCACCGTCACCGTTGTTCCTCGTATTTCTAATTCGCCGGTCCTGATAGGGAAGAACACTCTGGGCGAAATCAATGTCTGACAAGCTGTTACTTTCTGCTGATACCCAATTGATATATACATCGACTGCTAAACGTAGATCAACTATTACGTCATGTCACGTGATATAGCTTCAGCTCATTAATTGTCGGGTGTTTCCGTAATTGCGGAAATCCGAGAGTGTTTTTTAACGTTATTTGTTATTAAAACTTAAAAAAAAAAAAAAATAATAAATAATCTGAAATGTGTTACATAATCAACTAAGTAAATGATAAAATTAAACTTTGACTTTAGCATTCTCCTTTAAACACTGTGTATAAATTTTAAGTTTGTATGAAAATCAATAGGCTTCTTCGTTTCATAACATTGAACACTTTGTATAAATCTAAAGTCAATCACATATTAACTTTAGCCTCTAGAGCCTCTAGTTCTGAAATGACCAAGTTGTGTTGAGTGGACGTTAAACCCCATTTTTCTCTCTCTCTAGAGCGTCCAGAAAGATTTTTTGAAGTGATCAAGGGTCATAACTCTGGCAGTAGTTATCAGAAAACGCTGAAAATCAACAGGCTTCTTCTCATGACCTTAAACACTGTATATAAATTTAAAGTCAATCGGATATTATCTTTAGCCTCTAAAGCGTCAACAAGCAATTGTGGACAACGGACCGCCCGAGGGACAGGGGCGACGACAATATACGACAGGAATTCAATGTGGGCGAATAAAAAGCAGAACTCCCTTTTATTCAGGTAAAGAAAGATAGGCTGCCAGGGAAACATACTTCCAAGCAGTCCACAAGGGTTGCCGTATATTTTTTATTTTGTCAGTTATGAAAGCATTTACAAGATCCTGAAAACTGATGAAGAAAAATAACCATCTAACTAATTATCAGAATCATTAGAATGCTTTGGCTTCTAGGTCTGTCCAATGCTAACATTTATTATAGAAAACATGTAATATCATGAATTCAGCTGTTCAATTTATAGGAAATTGTAGAAAGGTAGGAGGCTTCTTTGTCTCATGAACATGGAGACTTTCAAAGGAAATCGGCTAATAACCTTAGCCTGTTGTACATTAACACGATTTTTTTAACTTGATGAAGAGCTATAACTCTGGGATTTATTTTCAGAATCATTTGAAATCAATAGGTCTCTTGACCTTAAACACACAAACATGGACACTGTGTATAAATTTAAGGCAATCGGATGATCATTTTGGTAACTATAGCTTACAGAAGATACTTGAAAACGGTCAAGGACCATAACACCGGAAGTAATTATAGGAAATCGTTGAAAATCACTGGGCTTGTCATGACCTTAAACATTGTGTATAGATTTGAAGGGAATCAGCTATCAACTGCCTGACTGTCCATAGAACAAAAGAGGGACTGCATGATGGTTCGACAGATGGACAGACAGACAGGGTGACGACAATACATGACCACATTCCAATGTGGCCATAAAAAAAGTGATAAACTGTGCTAAATACAAGACACTAAAGGAGTTATCATCAGAATAAATCAATTTGGGCATGTAAAAAGTGAATTATACAGATAATGAAACCGACACTGTAATATGTACTTTTATCTCAAAGAGGACAGGTTCTTTTATAGTCTACATGTGGTGCGTGTAGTGCACTATATATACTAGGCCACTGATCATGACTTAACACTAGCAACACTACATTATTGACATAATTAATATTAAGAATTTATGATAATATATAAACAGAACTTTGCCCAATCGATATCTTGATGCATGTTGTTATTGTTATCACCAGAAACAATAAGTCATAGTGATGTGTGCATGAAGGACCGGGAATTTATGATATATTGATAATACTAACTATGGTATGGTTTTTAATTTTTATTGCAATAGTGGGAGAAAACAGGAGTGCCCGGAGGAAACAGGAGTGCCCGGAGGAAACAGGAGTGCCCGGAGGAAACCCACGAGGTTGAGAAGGTGCACCTATCTCCATGTCACATAAGCTCACACCAGGGCTCAAAATTACAGCCGCAAGCCAGAGGTGACCGGCCAGCTAGAGGTCGAAGCACGGCACTCTAGACCACTAGGCCATCCCAACTCCCCCTGTGTAATGAACATAATTTTATGTGTAATGAAAGGTTAAATATGTATGTTGTTGTTTATATTGACTTTTTCCTTTCTTTTTTTACCTAGGCAAATTTGTGACTTTTTTACTGTGACTCTTTTTTCTGTGACTTTTTTTATGCGCAGCCTCCAGAACGATAACTTTAAAAAAAATAAACTTTACCAAATTTAACAATATTCTTAAGCAAATAGACAACGACAATAAGGCGCAACTTAGTCTAGTTGAAGACAAGCTTGAACAATTCCAGAATGAAATACCATTATAGATTCAAGCTTTTGTGAAGGAATTAAAACTTGGAAGTTAAAGAAGACATAACTAGCGAACTTTAAGAGAATATTACGTCTTTAATCCAAGTCCATGTTAAAACATATTACGAAAGAAGAAGAAGAAAGTCCAACATAATGGTTTTCTAACCTACCAGAATCAAAAGCTGAGAATCCGAAGAAGAGAACATTTAATGGAACCTTTTCAATGTCATTCACTCTCCACGAGACAACAAGGTAAAAACCCCACCACTGAAACTTATTCTTTGCAACGCTAGTGACAGAAGAAAATTCTTTGATGCGTCTCGGCTTAACAGACATGTCCTTATAAAGGATAGCATCTTCAACAAAGTAGTTATTACCAGAGATTATACACCAGTACAAAGGGAAGAAACCCAAATACTACGTCACAAAACTAAAATGTTAATATTAGAGGCTATAGTCACTGGGATAACCTCCAACCTTCCTATACCTTGGAGGCGTGGGAAGTCGTCTTATCCACAATAACCAATAGTGTCAAACGTCATATTCCTCTAAGTAAGCCACACCCAAGGCAAAAAAAATTATGGTTCACAAGAGAGGTAATAACATCTTCAAAACTAAAAAGAAAAACTTGGAATAAATATAAACATAATATGACCAATCTGAACGACAAGGATTATCGTATTGCCAGAATCAATGCAACCAAGTACAGAGAAACGCTCATAAGCACTACGAACAACTATTTCAGTGGAGTATTCACATCAGAGGACATAAGCACAATACCAAAGGTTTGTACAGGAACCCAGTCTGAGCTGACAGATATAGAAATTACCCAAAAAGATGTTAAAAACAGACTCAGCAAATTGAAAACTTCAAAATCACCAGGTCCAGATGGCCTACACCCAAAAGTCTCGAAAGAACTTGCTGATGTCCTTGATGTACTCTTTTCTAATGTATTCAAAAAATCTTTGCATGAAGGTATCCTGCCTTAAGTCAGCCAATATAATGCCTCTGTTTAAGGAATGCAATTGTAAAAAGGCAAACAACTACTGACCAATAAGCCTTACTAGCATTGTGGTTAAAATAATGGAATCTATAATCAGAGATGCCATTAACAAATACTTAAAAGTTAACGATCTTCTTTCAAATGAACAGTAGAGAAAGGGAGAACTACCACACTGCAACTTATTGAAGTGCTAGATTTCATTACTGAAGCAATAGACAATCACGAAACCGTAGATGTTATATATTTGGACTTCCAAAAAGCCTTCGACAAAGTTCCACATTAACGCCTACTAATGAAACTCGGAAGCTATTGGAATGAGTGGAAAGGTACTTAATTGGATTGCCAATTTTTTAAGTGAACAAAAACAAAGAGTAACTATTAACAACCAATCATCATTGTGGTGCTCATTGGAAAGTACCACAAGGCAGTGTACTTGGTCGAATATAATATGTAATATATTCAACATTTCCAAGGCAGTAAACTCCTTTATTAAACTGTTCGCAGATGATACTAAATTATACGGTATTAGCAGCACAAGCATCCACTAACGTGATACAAGAAGACCTAAACAATTTAATGGCATGGACAGAAGAGTGGCAACTTCAACTAAACACAGACAAGTGTAAACTGATACACTACGAATACAACAATTCAAAGATAGGTTGCCAGGCAACTAAACATACGTCCACAGCAGCTAAATCGTCTGGGCAGTCAACAAGAGTTGTCGCATATTTTATTTTTTATGGTTATGAAACATTTAATATCATAGACTTCTTCGTCTCATGACCTTAAACACTGCGTCCACACGATTTTTTGAAGTGATCAAGGGCCATAACAATCTGAGCCTCTAGCTCATTCACAAGATTTTTTAAAGTGACCAAGGACTATAACTCTGGCAGTTATTATCGGATATCGCTGAAATTTAATAGGCTTCTTTGTCTTATAACCTTAAACACTGTGTATAAATTTAAAGTCAGTCGGATAAACTTTAGGCAATATATGACCACATTTCCATGTGAGTGTTTTAAAAGAAGTAAATTAATGGGCAAAGAAGGAACCAAACTAGAATTACATTAAGATTCCAAAGAAAAAGACCTTGGTATTATATGTGACTTGGCATAGCTAATTGAGTCGCTTGTCGCAAATCTAGATTCTGCGAAAGAGTGCAATAATGGTTCAATAGGTCAAAATTTTCAAAATTCACATTTCTTCATTAAAAGCCACACAAGTACCTCTTTCGTCAAATAAAAGTTTAATTTTCATAAAAATAACATCTTTAGTGTTCAAAAATCTCATTTTGTAAAAGGCGATCTGTAAAGAAGTCATTAATTATCTCAAAATAATGCTAAAACAATCATTTATTTACTTGCCGTCCAGTCCAATATTTAATTTCAGCGACCCGAAGAACCCCATTTTTGGCACAGCACAGACCATATCCTATCAATGCTTTCCCCAAAAATTAGAAAATCAATACATTTTGGCCGCCATCTTGGATTTCCACCATATTGGATTTTTAATATTGTATTTTGTACCCATATTTGAATTCTCTGTTACACACCATGAACGCCATGTAAACCACGATCCAGACCATAAATAGAGGAATTTTACATTTTTTATTCGTAAATTTTGGTCGCCATATTGGATTTCCGCCATATTGGATTTCCTCCATCTTGGATTTCCGCGATCTTGGATTTCCGCGATCTTGGATTTGTTTAGTTTATTCAGTGCCCACATTTAATTTTGGCGACTCCAAAAATCCCATGTACCTCACTATGAAAGCTATGTACACTGCGATCCAGACATAATAAAGAGGAATTTTCTTTTTTCGACTGTCAATTCTGGCCGCCATCTTGGATTTCTGCCATCTTGATTTTTGGATATTATAATTTGTGTTCATACTGGAATTACCATGTTACAAAACATGAAAGCTATGTATACCGCGATGCAGACATAATATAGAGGAATTTTACATTCTTTATTTGCCAATTTTGGTCGCCATCTTGGATTTCCGCCATCTTGGATTTGTTTAGTTTATTTTAGTGCCAATATATGATTCCCGTTACTCCAAAAATCCCATGTAACTTACTATGAAATCTATGTATACCGCGATCCAGACATGCATGTAGTACAGAGGAATTTTCTCTCCTTTTTTCGTCAATTTTGGTCGCCATCTTGGATTTCAGCCATCTTGATTTTTTGACATTACATTTTGTGTCTATAATTGAATTCGGCGTCTCCAAAATGCCCATGTTACACACTATGAAAGCCATGTATCCCGCGATGCAGATATGATATACAGGAATTTTAATTTTTTCATCAATTTTGGTCGCCATCTTGGATTTCCGCCATCTTGGAATTTCGAAAACAAATTCAGCGTCAATATTTAATTTTGGTGACTCTCAACGTTCCATGTTAGACACTATGAAAGCGGACATGATTTATTGGAATTTTCATGTTTTAATTTATTTTTGGCCGCCATTTTGAAAAATGGTACGGCACCACCATAAAAATAATTATTTTTTCAAAAATTTCCCATATTGTTTTTTTGTAGCCCATTTCCCCATGGAAAAGCATCTGATATTTTATTCAGTTTCAAAATAAATGTTTATTGTCCCATCCCTTGTGATTGTGAAGGGATGCTGGAAAAATCTAGGTGTCATTTTTCGAGGCCATTTTCTCCTAATTTAGGAAACCAGGGATGTCCAGAACATCCAACTTCAAATCGCAATTCCTCAGAGATTAAATGTCGTAAAGCAATGGTTAATATATCATTAGAAGGCTGAGACATGCCTCTCTTTGGTTATGCTAAAACCTCATTTTTGAACTATTGGTCACTGTGACTCATTTTGCTATGCCGGGTCACATATTTCATTTAAGTAAAAAAAGTTAACAGATTGCTTGGAATGATAAGCAGGACCTTCATAAACCTAGATCGAAACATTTTTCTTCAATTATATAAGTCACTTATAAGACCGAATCTGGAATCTGCTGTTGGTATAAACAATATTTTATTTTTATTATATCATAATTATTCACAATACTGATATTGTGGATCTGAAAACAAGCCATAGCTTATATTAATTCATCTCCATAATATCCGATATGTTGTTAGCGTATGGCATCCATTTCTAAAAAAAGAAATTATCCAAAACATGCCAACTGTCACGCATTTGGCGTGAGACTCATGGATTTTGACCACTCTCACACGCCTAACACACTTTTTCTCACGCATGTCAAAAATTTGTTTTTAAAAAAACCCACTGCATTCAAAAAGCATTTTTCAGAATTCCATAAGAAGCTCATTTTGATGTTTTGCGAATGCATGATGCAATGAGAGGTCTCATTGGCTATCTTCAGCCAATCGTTACAGTTTTTTCATCAATGCTGTTGCCGCCATTTCCGAAAGAACGGGCGACAACACAAGGTATAGTGTCAGAATACAATGATAAAATGAGTTCGGCGAAGATGAAATTTGACCTCCATGTCCTAAAAAATTGAAGTACAGGGGTGCAGCAAAGTACAACACCAAATTTAATACTGCTTGGACCCAAAAGTACCCGCGTATCGTCGCCGATCGCACAAGTAAGCATCATTTCCATTGCACTGTTTGTGCTCGAAGTGTAAGTTGCAAGCACCAAGGATTGAGGGACGTGGAAACTGCTGTTTCTTTCATATTTTTTTCACCTTATTAGTAAGAAATTCAATCCACCTAATACCTCTAAATTTAGTAAAAAAGTGTAAAAATCGTTTTTTCGGCTGGGGGGCATTATAGCTCAATTAGGAAGAGAGCTCTTGTAGCCTGGTAAAATGAAGAAAATAAATTCAACCCAACATTAAATATTGCAAAAATTAAAAACTACCTTAAGGGGGGTGGCTCCAATTCAATGAGAAAATATTTGTTTTTTTAAATTTGCACTGTCAACTATTAAAGCTAATACTCTGAAATTTTCAGGACTTTATCGTTATCACACAAGTTTTTGAAAACTTCGCATTTCGGAACCTGGACCACGCCCATTTCCCATAATCCAGGATGGCCAACCCATGCCGTTGAGGAAAAGCGTAAAAAAAAAACCTGCTTGATAAAATATAGATTGTTATATATCCTAGTAAAGCTAAAACACCAAGGTACATAATTATCTATATTTGAATGTCATATGTAGAAACAAGTAATTAAAATAAATGTCAAATTTATTTAATATTTTCTCATTGAATTGGAGCCACCCCCTTAAGATTGAGAACTTGGCTATTTGATTGCCTATCAAATGAACATGTTCGAGTGGTAAAACAACAATTGCAACTAAGCAGCCGTATTTTTATTCTTAAATTATATGTATTTTTATTCTAAAATTATATGTATTTTTATTCTTGATATAATTACACTTGTAAACTTTCAACAAAAAAAAATCTATTTAGTTATAGAGCAGAAACTGAGCCAAACATTTCAGGCATTCCTCATTAGCCCCATGCTGTATATTTACATCATCATGTTTAAGAAAACAATATGTTTGGCATGATAGGGAGTAGTTGGTGCTGACAGTCGCCAAGAATATTGCCATTATTCATTAGGATTGATTTCACACAGATCAACAAAGATTGTACTAAGCAGGTGTGAAGTATGCCACATTACACAAAAGTTAAATGGAGGGAGCCATTTTAGTCACATGATCATAAAGATGAATTATGTAATATTTTGATAAAGAGCTGACAGTTCTTGCTAATAAGTTTAACCCTTTCATTACTAGTGAGTTTTAAAATGTATAACTCAAAATCCAGACAATATTATTCAGAAAAATTGTCAAAAAAATATGTGAAATGTTCATATTATTATAGCTCAAAACCTATCGACTTTGAAAGAAGACAAGTTATGAAAGGAAATTAAATTCTCTTTCCAATTAAGTCAACTAGAAATATGTATGTCTGATCACTACTTGGGTATCATAAGATGCATCTGATTGTCAAATTTTTTTCAAGATAACCTTTGGAGAAAAACTTTATGCTACAAAGTTCAAAATTAATCTGACAAGTTAATTCCATTGTAAGGAGAATTTAATTTTGAGCAAAAGTTATGGTCATTGCTACAATAATAAACAAGGCTTCCATTGTCCATGTTAATGTTAACCGATTAGATGGTGCAGATTGTCTATCAGATGATAAAGAAAGTTGTTTGTGGGCATGAAATGTGAATAAATGCCAAAAGAAAGATCTGCAATAGGCAGATTTAACTCTTACATAATGCATCTTTAAAGAGAGTACAAATTGGAATGCACGCTTTTTTATATCTGAAACATCTTATACCTTCATGTACTGCAAATTCCAAAAAATCACAAATTTCGGATGTTTGATTTGTGAGAACTATTCAGTGGCCTCTTTCACTGTTGATAAACACATCCAAAATGATACATGTATATACATATGATTTGAGTACATGATTGATAGATGACAGCCTATCAACATTGTTCATATATGCTTTATACTGTAGGTTTTGTTACATACATGTATATCTAGTTTGGTATTCAGAGATCATATATTCATATGTTCAAGCATCAACATACTGCCAGCTATTGAAGGCAGCGGGGCATTTATACACCCATAGCCCCACAATACCAGGACACCTGTGGGCGTATATAAACAGAATCAAAATTTGTATTTTTATGGTAAATACCAATGAATAAAATCAATATCTGTGATAACTGGTATTATCTATTTATTGACATTATCTTTTTTTGTTCCTTGACATTAATAAAATCAATATATCTGTTCAAACATGCATAAAAAGTTGTTTTTATACAGTTTGTTATTCACAGGAAACTGTAAGATTTCCTTTTCAACATATATCAATCATAGATACCATTTTGTGCACAGCTCATATGAATTCAATCATATTTAAACACAACGACTTTCAGCTTAACCCTATAAGCTACAGTAGGAAGCCACACTAATACCAGTCGAATAGCCTTGATGGAGTTGTTCATTACGCGTTAAAGATACATTGACACGAAAGTATTTATAAGGTAGTTCTTTCCAACAAAAGTATGACATATTTGATATAATACATGTATCAGACATGATTCTGGGGACTAAAAAAAAATAACTGAAACGTTTTTATGTTGTGATTATCGTCGCGTTGAACAATATTTTTAACAGTCACCATTTTCAATTTTGGTACAGAATGCCGAAATGTGCGTTTTTTCTTTCACCTTTTACTCAGGATAGTTGGTACCATGGATATTAAATACGGTCTTGATCGTATATATATATTTTTTATTTCAATTACCTAATATTTTTTTTACATCCCTGATGACCCCAAAATATTATTTGAGCCACAGAAAATGACAATATATAAATTATAATAGAAACTGTGCCGTTACAAAAAAGTGCAGCTTAGAAAAGTTGTGAATCGACCAACACTAACTATCACAGGTGAATACCTTTCTGCAATTTCATTGGACATTAATTCTGAAGTCTCGATTACCATGCTTTTAATTTTCTACATTGACACGGCAATTGAAACATACTCTAGTTTACCTTCCATGCTTAGCGCCATGGAAAAGACTTGACAACAAAATAACCAGTCCTGTTTTTAGCACGCAGTGAGGACATAATAATATAAAAATAATGATAGATAATTTAGTTTTTAAATATGTTTTTAATACACTGTTTTGCCTATAACGTTTATAGGACTTTGAATTCTGTCTTATGGTTTGGATTGTTCGTACTTGGTTTTTTAATTTTATTTAATCCAAATAAATATTTAAATCACAGTTTGTAGGTGGGAAAACATCTTTTAAGGGATTGTCCTGATTTGAACATGGTCTCAAAAATAAAAGTCTGAGTACCTATGAAATTTAAGTGCCAAAATATAGAGGAATAATGTTTAAAGCTGGTCGCAAAATTTCAGCTCAAAATATTAAATCATTTGGACGTGAAAGTTAACACTGCTTCTCTGGACACATAACCCTTTTAAGAGTTTGAGTCAATTTTTTCGTGATGTGACCTAATTATCAACTCCCATTCGTTTAGAGTACTATACAGTCACGACCGGATTAACCAGGGGGCACAGGCAATAGGGCCTCCCACATTAGAGGGCCCCCCACAAAAATCTCCCAAATAATCAGCCGCCATATAAAATATAATTGCCACTCAGATATCACCTGAGTGGCAGAAAATAAGTTTCCTGCAGCGTTCATTTTTTAAAATTTTCTGAGGGAGGACCCCAGACATGGGTGTCGCCCCCATAGGCAAAGGGCCCCTCCTATCACCTCTTTCTGGGCGCCTGACCCACCACATTACATTAAAGGGTTTGTTTTGGTTGCCCTTATACACATTTGACAGGGCCTTGTTGTTCTTTGGGGGTGCTGCCACCAAATGACATGATTAGGGATTCTCGTTCTGGTCGCTCTATCCACAAGGCCTTAATGGTGTTGCCACCAAATGACATGATTAGGGATTCTCGTTCTGGTCGCTCTATCCACAAGGCCTTATGGTGTTTCGAACTAGTTCTAGTTTAGAGGATAAGGAGTTTCTCATTTTGGTAGGAGTTTCTCATTTTGGTGTGCTTAACATCAAAATGAGAAATAGCACTGCCAAAATTGACACACAGGAGCAACATTGATTTCAGCTCTAAGTGTGACAGTCTAATTTTCAACATTTTATGGGAGAGGGGCTTCCAGACACCCCCCCCCCCTCCAAACAACGCTCCACACTCAGTAACTCGGGCATTATATTGGCGCCCCCCAACATTCTGCTGCAGCCCTGCTTTTAAAATCCTACATACGGCCCTGCACTAGACCCCCCCCGTGTGGGGCTTCGAACCTTCGGCACTTGCGCTCGGTGATCAGGGGTCCCCCATATGTTCCAGGTCCCAGGGCCCCCACCATGGTTTGATTTTTGTGCTGAACTTGATAACGAAAGGTAACTTTCACCTACAAATTTTTTTTTAAAAATAAAGACTGTCTGTGTCTTCATGCAGACACCGCATAATACAGCTTAGGACACCAGTCTCCATTTCCAGATGAAGACTGCCAGGTTTAAGTTGTTTGAAAATGAATCACATATATTAAGTTAGTCCCTTGGCCCTGAGGTAGAGGAATTTAAGGGATTTTCTAAAATATTATCAGGATTGGCCCTTAAACATAAACAAGACGGTAAAAGTGGTCCAATTACAGTGAATGTAATAAACCTATAATTGACACTATAAAAGATACCTTATGTAAGATTAGATAAAGTGCTGACATTTCAAACTTGTTATAATAGCTAAAAATTAGATAATGTAAAGGTAATTTGTTGAAATTTTCAGTCAAATTGGTCCACTATGAACCGAGATGTCAGCTTTAGAAATTTCCGCCTAGCCTTGTTCATCATTACTAAAGCTAGTAGGTTAAAAAGCATAGTCTTGATTATCCATTGGTTTGATTTAATTAACAATGAGCGTTAAGCAGCATATAGGATTCTAATCCAGTCGATATCGAAGGCGAGCTTTGACATTGAGAGTTGATTATGGTCTGGATAAGTTCATTAACGTCTAATTAATAATTTAGATAAGATTTTAGGCATAAAGAAAGACCTGCAACAGGCAGAATTAGCTCTTGCATAATGCATGTTTTTTCAATATGACAATCAAAAAGAAATTCTTGGGTCTAAAATACAAAAGGTGTGAATTGCTCAAGGTACTGATTTATTGTGACACATTGAAAGTGCATAATCTATATCAAAATCATTTCTCATGTTATTACTTGCTACACTTCGTAAACTGATTTTCCACCATTTCAAAACCAATCTATATTCATATTACGGTCCAAACAAGAACTTCAAACATACATAATTGTAAATAAACTGTGTCACAATATGATATAATTAATCAAAAAGCTGGTCTGTGAATGTACTTGATTTGATTGTGATGCAGTAAATTAAATTCTACTTTATAATTAAATTGAAAACACATCGGACGCGAAATCTTTCATGGTTTATATTAAATCTCTTAAGCAGATGCATTATATCGGAAAAAATGCATGTACTAGACATGCTAACTTTGTTTCTGATCGCACGCAGTTATAGCACTCGGCAAAATTGCGTCATTCAAAGTGTGATTAGAATTTTCAGAGCAAAATTGTCTTTATTTGAAGAAATCTAATTAAACTTGAAAAAAAAACAGCTTCAGACAGTTAGTACAATAAGTGAACCGATATTAAAAATCTTGAGAGACGCGTGAAAGTATGAAATGAATATATGACTAATTTCACGCGTCTAATGTATGCCGTATATGTATGGATTATCATTTATTTCTATGAAAGAAGGCTGGAACTTCCTACTACAAAATTATGGCTTCCTACTTCCGACTTCATTTTTGTATCTCAATGATCATTATGCAAGAATGGCTCCAGGAATTTGTTGAGGGGGACCAACTGAAAGGTATATTGTCAGGCAACAAAACATATGTACACAAAAGCAAAGTTATTCAAGCTGCCCACACAGGTTGTTAAACTGTGAATCATTGATACATTATGCAAGAACTAAATCTAATTATTACACGTCTTAATTTAGGCTTCAGATGTTATAGAAATTATAAATTAGATCTTTATTTAAACAACAAGCACAAAATCAACTCTGTACACCTACAGATGTCTCAGCTACAGCTTAGATTTAAATGGGATTTCACACTTTGATTAAATCATAAATTGCGCCCCATGCGGAGATAATTAACCATTACTTTGACTCCATCAGTTAGATCAATGCTGAATGATAGAGTGTACTAAGCGAGGCCGCTGTTGAGAGCGATTCCGCATGCCATTGAACATGTTACTTGATAATCAAGATTATGTAGGTGGAGTTGACGCATGTCAATCAAACGATCGGCCAAGGTGGAGATACATTTGACTACCATTTCTAGTCAAATACTACAACGATGATAACTAGGTTCAGAATGAAGTAATTTTACTGAAATTTTCAATATATTCTTCTTTCATCATATTAGGGGTGGGCAAATGAAGAACCGAATTTTGGTGACAAGTGTTTTCTAAGGCGATTTTGGCTGCTGAATCCAAATCTTGTGCAATTTTTGTTCTGTGACGTCATTTTATGTTGGTTCAGTGGCCATTTTCAAAATGACTTTTTTTGAGTTATTACCCTCATATCGATATATGATGTTATCAAATCATAAATGGGAGTGCAATTTTAGAATCCACGGCCATGAAAACATATATTTTAACATATTGGACAACTAGTTTCAATATTATCTTGCTTTGATGAGAAAAAAAGTTATTTTTTGGCCTCCATTTTGAAAACCACTGAACCAACCTAAAATGACGTCACAGAACAGAAATCTCATCGGATTCAGATTGAGCAGCCAAAATCGCCTTAGAAAACACTTGTCACCAAAATTCGACCTCCATTTGCCCACCCCTAATCATATACTTTAGAACTGTTATAGCAAGAATAGCCAACTTTCTATAAAAATCTCCCATAATGTATCATTAAGCTATAGGCAAAAAAAAGCAGGGGCGACTCTTCTTTGGGATGTCATTAAAAACATGATTTTTTATACAATCAGGGATAATTATGGTTCCATATTTGCCAATATCAAAAGGATCAAAGATCTAAGGGATATAATCCTGACGGACAGGGGCGACAACAGTATATGTCTACTTGAAAATGTTGGCGTATAAAAACTCACTCCCTAACTGAATATTTGAAACGAGAGCTATCTCACTGATTGGATCCAAACGAATTCAATTTTCCAAATGTGACTTCAGTGTCAAAATTGGCACGTTTTTTATTTAATTGTTTTTCTATGAATAAATGATTTAAAAAGCCTTCAGTGCTAATAAAAAAAAATCATAGATGTTGACATTTTGAATAAATGGCCAGTACCAAGTGATAATATTCTTTTAAATATTGGTTTGGTCAAGTTTGTTTTATTCGAAACATTTCGCCTATATTACCACTTTGTATTGTAAGATTTTAATAAAAGTGTATTTATTGTCCCACCACTGAAATGCACTGGTCACAAGTCACTGAAGACCGCCATATTGAATTATATTAATTACATGTACGTCATTTTTCATTGACAGTCACACAAAGCATGGAAATATGCCTACACGGAAGCTAGGCCCCAACAGCAGCTTACCCGAAAAGAAAAATTAGATGTTGATAAAATTTGATAAAGATCTTATCATCTCATGACGCACACATAAATATAGGCTTATAAAAATTTTATCTATTTATTTGAGTTTAATTTCATATTACCAGGATCAAATTTCTATGTAAACGTATTTACCATACATTCGTCAGACAATAATCAAACATCTGTTCGGATTACGTGCACTTCTTACGATTTTCTTATAGTAAGAATATGATTACCTTCCAACTTAAATCTTTTTGTATTATTGTAGTTTTCCAAAAATTAAATATAAGTTTATTAAAATCTCAAGAAGACATTTTTTTAGAATAAACAATTTCTGATAAACTGTACTGCTGGAGTCGAAGGGACATACTTCAATTTTCAAATGTAGGATCAGAAACTTCAAAAAGCCACCATGAAAATAACCTACATGTAAGTACATAAAATGGAGAGTTCTTTACAACATTGACAGCTGAAATAATATAAGACTTTTTATACATGTAGACTTCATCTATTAATACCTACCTTACATGATTTGTGTTTAACGGTTCATTGTCTTTCTGCCATACATAAAGTGTTTCAGGTACCGCTTCTATCTCACATGCTAGATACACAACACCCCCAACACCTACAGTCTGAGAGGCTGGACTTTGTGTAAATTCTTTGGCAATTCCTGAAATCAGAATGAAAGTTAAATTCAATTAGCTATAATTAAGGCCTCATGAGTCATGATGATATAAAGGATTCCAAATCAATATATGAATAATGCAGAACTAGACACACCAATGAAAAAATTAATTACTAAATAAGCAGCAAGGTGAACTGATAACCTCTTGATTAGTTCCTAATGTTTTGTACTCATTATCTACAAAAAACTAAATGTGTATCTACTTTTGTGAACTGCTTTAAAAAAAATAGCTGCTATAAGGGTGTTTTTTGTTGCCTAGCAACTTATCTTAGTCCCCTAAGTGTCAAAACTGTGCTTAAGGACCTGGGGCCGTATTTATAAAAAGTCTAAGAGTTGGAATCAGCTCTTAACTGTCAAAAATTACTCCTAACTTTGTAGTTTTTTCTAAGACCTATTTATAAAACATTTTACTTTAAGAATTACTCCTAACTATGACACATATTTAGGAGTCCTCCTGTAGCACTCCTAACTTTTTAAAAGTACTCTTATCTTGGTTAACATGGCCGTCCGTGTACGCCGCCTAAGAGAGTTTAAAACAAGGAGAGATATCTTAGTAGAGTACAACAATGACGAGTTGATAAGGAGATATCGAATGGACATGGGTGGGATACTTTTTGTTACAGATATAGTTCAGCATCTACCCAAGTCTTACATTTAGTTTATAGTAACTCTAAGACCCTTTATAAATATTTCTAAAGAGTAACTTTTAACTAAATATTATTTTAGGAAGTCTTAGAGTAAAAGTTATGAAAACTCTAAGAATTTTTATAAAGACGGCCCCTGGGCCCTGTTTCTCAAAATCTTAACTTAAGATCAAATCCAAATTTTAGTAGATACTTCAATTTTGATTGGCTAGACACTAAAATCAAACTAATATTATCCAATCAAATTACAAAAATTTGAATTTTATCTTAGTTAAAATTACGTTAAACAGGCCCAAGAACCAAATTATGAACCAGTATTTTCCTGTTGCCATTATATTTGTGCCACATATTGACTAACAAATTAATTAAAGTTTACTTCAATTGCAACATCTTACTTCTGTGGGAATCTATTCTTAATAATTGGCATGGGCTACTGAATTTTCATCTAATTAATTTCAAGATCAATTAGTGTTTCTTTATTCATAGATTTGGGCACTCCATCCAATCTACAAATTATAAACAATCTATTGTCTGAGCCAGGCTAAAATAATAAAGTGTTTTCATCATGTATGAACAAACTACTTAAGTATGGTTTATCAAAGCTTATATCCTGGCCATATGTCTGGAATGGAATCACCTCCAGTTAAATAATATCCATTATGCCATTGTATAATTTAATATTCCAACACATGGGTAAGTTTTTAAAAGCGATAATTAAGTAGTTTATTACATGTAGTACAAAATAAAAACAATTTATTTTTTAGCTCGGCTTAGATAGCAGAGTCATTTAAAGATGCCTTCCCGCATACAAACCGTGTGATTTGATAATATGTTTGGACTAAAAGCATATTCAAACTAATTCATAGCAAAAGTCTGCTTCAAATTCTTTTCAAAACAGTTTAATCACAAGAAAATTACCCTACACCCTAAAATCTATTTTTAAAAGGCCTTGTTTGTCACATGACCAGATAGAAGGGGAATCTATTTTTAGCTAACATTTGTCGTATAGTCACTGTCCATTTACAATAAATATCGAAGTGCAAGTAAATTCTTGGATTAGTCACTGTCAACGTCTTTTCCCCCTGTTAAATTGTGTCTTATTGACGTTTAAACCAATTAGGAATTAGGTCAACAAGCACTCCTTATGCCAATTATAGAGACAGACTGCCAGTTAGTGACACTCTTACATTTTTGGCCTGTGGGGTGTCCTAGGGGTGTTTTCCACAGAATCCAGGATTTTACTGGTAAGATTGAGTCTCTCTACTCTCCATATATATACTAAATGTGCCATACTTTTGTGGGAACATATCTTTAAAGCCCCAATACCACTCTTGTTGTAACTGAATAATTTGTCCCAATCTTTATTCTGGTAAACAAATTGTACTATTTTACAATATTCCAATTAATAAATGATACAAATTTCACCTTAACACACCTAATTTTAAAAATTGGAAAAATTCAACTACATTGTCATACAGTAACATGGTTTTAAAAACTTTACGTAAACACTTTCAAATGCAACTTGGATTTAACATATTTTTGAACCCTCTGGACAAGTACGATAGGTTGTAATGGATAGTTTACACAACAGGTAGAACCCTTAAACATCTAGTAGTTAGAATAAGGCCAAAAAAAAATTCAGGACCTGTCAAGCCAGCAAGAGTGTTATTGTCCCTTTAATGTAGCCCATATTATGACTTTAACAGAATTTAAAAGTTGTTGGATAGTGAGTCTGGCTTTTCTATACATTTCTAAAGTGTGTGTAGTATTCGAACAAATTACACAACTGTGAATTAAGTGTTAGGTTCACAATCAATATCAATATCTCGAGTACATTGCTGATAAACAAATCAAGTTCAACCAACTGTTGGTTTAGGGTTAAAAATTCCATATTTATCGACTTAAAGAGAAGATATTGATTTTGTTTAGTCTGGTGTCTCAATACTCTATCTCTCTTTATAACAAGATATGTATTAAGTTGGTGCTTCAATATAAATTAGAGTAATATTGAATTCAAGATTTAAAGGAGCTAAATCGCTAACATTTGCGACCTAGAAATAGAAAAAAGTGGGTCGCAACGCATATAATACTGTAATATGAATGTATATAAACTGATTCACATTCAATGGTTTCCGTTTTTACTCCAATTTCAAAGTAGTTATGTTCGGCGAAATCAGCCAGCTGCAGTCTCAATCGAGTGCAAATTTCTAGTGCTGGTTATTCCAGTCTACATAAGCCGTTTGATTTGGTGTAATGTGTTTAGCTTTGTCCTTCGAGTCTCTTGTTACAACTACGGCTGAAGCGCATTATGGTACACGATTCCTGTACCAATGGTAAAATGTTTATAATGTCTTAAATATTGGATATCAAAAGCCCATCTTTTACCGGAAAGATCACGATATCAATGTTGATTTCCAGTCTTCCATAAGCCCAGGAAAGGTGCATAATAGTATGACGTTAAACCCCATTTCATTCATTCATCAATGTTGATTTAATTTGAAAAATAAATCGTGTTTTCAATGTTGAAGATTTTGGATAATATTGACTTAGTGACTTAGCTACTTAAAATGTTTCAGAAATCTACATGCATATATAATGCACAAAAGAAATACTGCTTGTGCCATTGTTTAGGGAGTATGTACATATTAGCATTGTAAGGCTGACGTCGTCTGAGCTCATTAAACACTATACTGTATGTAGGTGGGTTACAGTACGAAAACGAAAATTTAAATTGTGATTCTGTTTCTCACCTACATGTTGGCATGTGAGATGTATGTTAGTCTAATGTTATTATCAGTGTTTGTAAGTCTGGCAAGGCTTTTGACCAATCAATATCCAGGCAGGGTTATGGTTAGAAACAGAATTATCAATCTCTGTAATGGGCAGGATGGTCATGATCTTTTTACACCAACGTCATTTAAATTTTTATAGGGACACCAAATCCAAAAGGTTTGCAATGCACACAATTCATGAATATTTCAATATGCAAAAATATATCCTAGCATGCATTAATCAACACCTTTTGGTTTACAACTCCAAAAGATTTAAATAATTTAATGTACCAGTAACTTGAATTTTAGCAGACCAAGTTCACCTCCATAGTAAATTATTTATTGTAGACTTAAATTTATCTTTTAAATTACCTTTCACAGTTCATTTTTAAATTATTTTTAAATAACATGCCATAAATTTATTTTAACTATAGGCATAAAAAAGCTTATCTATACATAAGTATATGAGACTTTTTATCCACAACCTTTCGTTGAAAGCAGGGGACTAATGAAATGGGTCTGTACATGTACATCTGTCACACTAATAAAGCTAGAATTTTCAAACTTGGTGTAGGTGTTTATTACCGGGTAGTTGAATAACTTGACTGAGTTTAATGATGTACATTATCTGTCTAGGCTAAGATACATAACTTTGCTTCTAATTAAGTCAGAGTGATGAAACTAGGTGTATACAAGTAGTTTCATTACATAAATACGTTGACTATGTTCGATAATGAGTACCTTCGGCTCTGGTTATAGTCCGGTGGCTGAAGGGGGGGCATTGCCACCCGAGCTGTGAATTTATGAGACCAAGTTTTTCTAGACCAGTTTTTCGCGTAGATTCCGAATCTAAGTGGTGAACAGGCGTGTGAGGGGGCGTTTTCGAGATATAGGGGGTCTAATGTCTATGTATGGGTGTGTGTAGGGGTGGGGTGGGGATGTCATTATGTTGACATATTAATAAAACAAAAATTTCTAGGATTGCCCATCTGTAAATAAGTGTTTATGATGCCCCTGGACAACTGTTTGATGTGTGGGGTGGGGTAGCAGTCGTGCATGTGTGGAGGGGGGGGTAAAATTGGAGGGAAATGATTTCACGTTGATTTAAATGATTCAAAATTGACCTGAAAAGTGTTTTCTCTAGCTTTTCGCTCACTACCAATATCGTCATTCAAAATATTAAATTATAATGGTATAATGTATCGCAGCAAAAGACTACTCAGGCAAGATGGTAATAAGGAAAGAAAGTTTTGTTATTTCTCATCACAATAAAAATTCCTCCAGAAGATCTTTTTTTCTAGTGTCTTATTAACCAGTAATTACGTCATCCCAGCTCTTGTTAGAAAGTTGGGATTTTCTTGAAAGAGAAAGACAGATAGGCATTACCGCAATCTTGATTGGATAAAAAAAATATCAAGATTAGTATTGAAAGTGTCAAGAATATCATAGAACTGACAACCAACCATGAGGACACCAAAATATCTTACCTACTTATCAACTTACTTATCACTCTGCTTAATAGTCCGGTGGCTGAAGGGGGTGAATCGCCACCCGAGCTGTGAATTTATGAGACCAAGTTTTGATTTCTATTGAGTGAGATTGGTGAAAATTGGTATGTATAGTTTCATTTACATCAATATCTTGACTAAGATCGACAATGAGCAATTTGATTGGTCAAAAATTTTGAGCTTGAAAACTTTGATTCATATTGAGTGAGAATGGTGAAACTTGGTGTACATCAATACAAGTTCAAATAGCTTCACTTACATGTAGTTCGATGATGACTAAGTTCGATGATGAGCAGTTTGATTGGTTGAAACTTTGGAGCTTGACGGCTTTGATTCTAAATGAGTGAGAATGGTGAAGCATAGCGTACCTAACATTAGGCACTGATAGGAAAAATGATCAATGCTTTATAAAAAGAGAATTATGCAATTTAAAAATGTGTGTCATCTAATTACTTTTTCAATTTGGTGGAGGACATCAGCCTTATAACTCATTCAATCTGTCAGAAATCATACTTTTTTCATTACAAACACATACAATATGGGTTGAAAAATATATTACAATGCATTTTTAAATAACACACCATAATTTATTTTATCTGTATGCATAACCAGCGGCTGCCAGGCAGGATACGCCCACATTTTCGAGAGATGGATAGAGAACAAGCAAAACCGAAAGTGATTTTTCCTACAATCAAAGGCCATAATCAAGTTACAATTTGATATGCGCAAATATCGAAAAGTATCAAGATATTTAGGTTATAAACATGCATTTCAAGTTTCATCAAAATCGAACTACCATTTTGTAATTTTGGTCCTATTTTCCCGAAATTTGAACTCAACCTTTCTTAGCTTGTAACGGTGATATAATCAAACAATTTTTTAAATCGGATAATAATTGTGACCTCCAGAGAGACCACAAGCTAAACAAAGGCGATTTTGCATATAATCAAGGGGCATTAATTCAGGAAGTTACGATACGATATGCGCAAATATCAAAAGGACCCAAGATCTTTGGGTAATATCCATGCATTTCAAGTTTCGTCAAAATCGAATTAAAATTGGGACCTCTACAGGGTCGACGACCTTGATACCCCATTTTTCAACAGTATTCGCATACGAACGGCGGCCATTTTGTATGGTAATTTTGGTCCAATTATTCCGAAATTCGAACTCCCCCTTCCTTAGGGTGTAACGGTGATATAATCAAACGATTTTTTAAATCGGATAATAATTGTGACCTCTAGAGGAACCACAAGCTAAACAAAGGCGATTTTGCGTATAATCAGGGGCCATAATTCAGGAAGTTACAATCCGATATGCGCAAATATAGACAGGAACCAACAACTTTGGGTTATATCCATGCATTTCAAGTTTCATCAAAATCAAATAAAAATTGTGACCTCTACAGGGTCCACAACATTGATATACCATTTTAAACAGTATTCGCGTACGATCGTCGGCCATTTTGTATGGCAATTTTGGTCCGATTTTCCCGAAATTCAAACTCAACCTTCTTTAGGGTGTAACGGTGATATAATCAAACGATTTTTTAAATCGGATAATAATTGTGACCTCCAAAGAGACTTTTACGTATAATCAGGGGCATTAATTCAGGAAGTTACGATCCGATATGCGCAAATATCGAAAGGAACCAAGATCTTTGGGTTATAACCATGCATTTCAAGTTTCATCAAAATCAAATTAAAATTGTGACCTCTACAGGGTCCACAACCTTGATATACCACTTTTTAACTGTATTCGGGTACAAACAGCGGCCATTTTGTATGGCAATTTTGGTCCGATTTTCCCGAAATTCGAACTGAACCAAAGGCGATTTTACGTATAATCAGGGGCATTAATTCAGGAAGTTACGATCCAATATGCGCAAATATCGAAAGGAACCAAGATCTTTGGGTTATAACCATGCATTTCAAGTTTCATCAAAATCAAATTAAAATTGTGACCTCTACAGGGTCCACAACCTTGATATACCACTTTTTAACTGTATTCGCGTACAAACGGCGGCCATTTTGTATGGCAATTTTGGTCCGATTTTCCCGAAATTCGAACTGATCCTTCCTTGGGGTGTAACGGTGATATAATCGAACGTTTTTTTAAATCGGATAATAATTGTCGGCTCAAGAGGGACCTCAAGCTAAAATAGGTGATTTTTCGGACAATCAGGGGCCATAATTCAGAAATTACGTTCCGATAGGCGCAAATATCGAAAGGAACCAAGATCTTTGGGTTATAAACATGCATGTCATGTTTCATCAGAATCTGTTCAAAATTGTGACCTCTATAGGGTCCACAAGCTAAAACCGTGATTTTTCGTACAATCAGGGGCCATAACCCATGAAGTTTCGATCCGATACATGCCAATATCGAAAGCAGCCGAGATCTTTTGGGGATAAAGCTATATTTTAAGTTTCGTCAAAATCGGACAAGAATTGTGACCTGTAGAGGGTCCACAAACAATTGTGGACGGACGTCCAGACGTCCGGACGGACGGACGGACAGGGGCGACGACATAATACGTCCACATGAAAATGTGGGCGTATAAAAAGCTTATCTATCAATAAGTATATTGGACTTTATCTAATTGTAACTCATTTATTTATACTTTTTTCTAACACACACAAATTAGGCCAAAAATAACTATTAAGGCTTGGTAAATTCAACATGGCAATACATTCTCTAAAATCTGAAAGTTTTCTAAAAAGTTAAATGAACAACTCTCCTTTATCTTATTAAAAGATCAAGTTTCAACCATTACAGATCATAACTCTAAATTTCACAAGAATTACATGTAATCTAGTTTTATGGAAGTTACAAAGAAATAAATCTTCAATTCACACCATGATAATTATCATTATAACCAGCGGTTGCCATGCAAGATACGCCCACATTTTGCAGGCTAAATACAAAAGGTGTCTCATAATGACTCACACGATGAACACCACAACAGCACCCAAAACGGCTTGATTTGTGAGGTGCCTTATAATAGAGGTGAGTCTAAATTGACATGATTGGTTTGGCACCTTTAAATGACAACATGATTGTTGGGATTGTAATGCATAATGCTGAGTAAGATTGGTTGGATAAACACGACTTGATCAATGGGTCTTCAAAAACAGCATGATTGGCGGGGTGCCTCATCCCAGATGGTCACCCATAATGCTGAGATTAGTGGGTTGCCCATGACGACATCATGGGCTACCATAATATAATTGGCGGGGTGCCCATAATGCCAAGTGAGATTGGTCAGGCACCCAATTCAACCATTTTTGCCTGCTACGGGCCCCGACAGGCGACCCTACTCCTTGTCACATACAACTGGGGAATCGAAACCACACTAGTTGACTCAATTAAAGACCTAATGATACAGCCCTTACATGCTAACCATTTGGTCTTAAGACATGTCTATTGGGCAATAACACCCCTCTAAATGCCAAACAGGGAGTGTTTATCTCCTAAATGTGTTGCTCTCAAAGGGTCTGTACTAGGTCCCTTGCTGTTTACCATTCCTATCCATTAAACATCACTTCTACATGATCTGTGCAAAAAGTGTAATTTTCACTTCAAAAGTATTGGCTCCACTCCTTACAGCATCACTGAAGTAGTCTACTGTTTTTATTCCAAAGTTATCAAATAGAACAACCTTAGGGAATCCAAAATACAGCTGCTCTAAGGTCAGAGATCACTGCAGTACTGGAAAAATTACATTGGTTGCCAGAAAGATTTCAAAATATTATCTCTTGCCTATCAGTGATGGAGGTATAGGCCTATGCTCCAAAGTCAATGTGCGAATTATTTAAATTTTACGCCCCTTCTAGGAAATTACGATCAATTAATCAGAAAAAAGATAGTAAGCTGGCACTGCCAGGCAGGATACGCCCACATTTTCGAGACATGGATAGAGAACAAGCAAAACCGAAAGTGATATTTCCTACAATCAAAGGCTATAATTCATTAAAATACAATTTGATATGCGCAAATATCGAAAAGAATCAAGATCTTTAGGTTATAAACATGCATTTCAACTTTCAACAAAATCGAATTAAAATTGTGACCTATACTGGGTCCACAACCTTGATATACCATATTTTAACACTATTAGCGTACAAACACGGCCATTTTGTCTGGCAATTATGGTCCGATTTCCTTGAAATTCAAACTCAACCTTCCGTATGGTGTATCGGTGATAGAGGCAAGCGTTTTTTTAAATCGGATAATAATCGTGACCTCCAGAGGGACCATAGGCGATTTTTCGGACAATCAGGGGCTATAATTCAGGAAGTTATAATCTGATATGTGCAAATAACGAAAGGAACCAAGATCTTTGGGTTATAACCATGCATTTCAAGTTTCATCAAAATTGTGACCTATACTGGGTCCACAACCTTGATATTCCGTATGGTGTAACAGTGATAGAGTCAAGTTTTTTAAATCGGATAATAAACGTGACCTCCAGAGGGACCATAGGCGATTTTTTCGGACAATCAGGGGCCATAATTCAGGAAGTTATGATCTGATATGTCAAAATAACGAAAGGAACAGTATTCGCGTATAAACGGCAGCCATTTTTGTATGGTAATTTTGGTCTGATTTTTCCGAAATTCGAACACAACGTTCCTTAGGGTGTAACGGTGATATAATCAAACGATTTTTTAAATCGGATAATAATTGTGACCTCCAGAGGGACCACAAGCTAAACAAAGACGATTTTGCGTATAATCAGGGGCCATAATTCAGAAAGTTACAATCCGATATGCGCAAATATCGAAAGGAACCAAGATCTTTGGGTTATAACCATGCATTTCAAGTTTCATCAAAATCGAAAATTAAAATTGTGACTTCTACTGGGTCCACAACCTTGATATACCATTTTTTAAACAGTATTCGCGTACGAATGGCGGACATATTGTATGGCAATTTTTGGTCCAATTTTTCCGAAATTCAAAGTCAACCTTCCTTAGGGCGTAACGGTGATATAATCAAACGATTTTTTTAATCAGATAATAATTGTGACCTCCAGAGGGACCACAAGCTAAACAAAGGCGATTTTGCGTATAATCAGGGGCCATAATTCAGAAAGTTACGATCCGATATGCGCAAATATGGAAAGGAACCAATATTTTTGGGTTATAACCATGCATTTCAAGTTTCATCTTAAAACGAATTAAAATTGTGATCTCTACAGGGTCCACAACCTTGATATACCATTTTTTAACAGTATTCGCGTACAACGGCGGCCATTTTGTATGGTAATTTTGGTCCGATTTTTCCGAAATTAGAACTCAACCTTCCTTAGGGTGTAACGGTGATATAATCGAACGGTTTTTCAAATCGGATAATAATTGTGACATCCAGAGGTACCACGAGCTAAAATAGGTGATTTTGCGGACAATCAGGGGCCATAATTCAGGAAATTACGTTCCGATAGGCGCAAATATCGAAAGGAACCAAGATCTTTGGGTTATAAACATGCATGTCAAGTTTCATCAAAATCGGTTCAAAATTGTGACCTCTATGGGGTCCACAAGCTAAAAACGTGATTTTTCGTACAATCAGGGGTGATAATCCATGAATTTTGATCCGATACATGCCAATATCGAAAGCAGCCGAGATCTTTTGGGGATAAACCTATATTTCAAGTTTCGTCAAAATCCGACAAGAATTGTGACCTGCAGAGAGTCCACAAACAATTGTGGACGGTCGGACAGACGGACAGGGGCGACGACATAATACGTCCACATGAAAATGTGGGCGTATAAAAAACATTGTGTTCACCAGTTAGCGCTTTCCATGTTAGAGGGTTGGATGGCCGAATGGTTAGTGTGTGCGCACTGTATCATAAGGTCTGTCATTGATTCAACTGGCGTGGTTTCGATTCCCTAGTTGTGCGTGACAAGGAGTATGGTCGTCTGTCCAACATGATAGGTTTTTCTCCAGGTCATCTGGTTTCCTCCCACTGCTAAAGACGCCTAGGTGCCAGCGAATTATTAAAATAAAACTGAACCATATTTTAGTCCCGAAATGACTTAGTTTGTGTCAAGTTAATCATTTCTCTTATCTTGCTTTCTGAGTTGCTACATCTGCAAAGTTGAATATACATGTACCACCCTTCAAACCGCAACTAAAGTACAAAGCTCAATCAATCAAATCATGACTTGAAATTGAAAATATATTTGTTTGAATTATTAAACATGAGCATATTTTGTGGATTTAGCACTTTATTATTGTTTTTGGGCAGCAATATTGCTTTTCGGTTTTCACAGTAATTTAACTTGAAGTAAATGGAATATTCTCCTTTCTTTCGATATCTCAAATTTCAACTACATATGATAATCAATATTGTTATTTATCCATGTCAAGGTAAAATATTAAATTGCAAACCGGCATTAAATTTCACAAAAACAGCAACAAAATATGGTGGATAAGATTCTAGTTACAGATCTTTTGTAATATTAATTTGAAATTCTTCATTTTGACTCTTAACTTTAAAGAAAAGGAATTATGGAAATCTTTCAGACAAAATATACATCTTAAATTACCAGGCATCAAAAAATGAAATAGAAATATGTGTTCATCCAAACCTTCCATAAAAGCTGTCACAATGTGAATCTTTATAGAATAAAGAGAAAAATGTTAATACTATATTATTGATGACTTACTAGATTATATGACATAATCAAGTGCAATAACTCTTGAAGTAATCAACAAAATTTGTTAAAGATTGGATGATTGATTTGTCATAAGATTCAATAAAGTGAAACAGGGACCATAACTCTCAAAGTAAAAAACAGAAATTGTTTTTTGTTTCATTACTTTAAATAATGTATATAAATTTCACACAGATCAGATTTTAACAATAGGAAGTAAATAATAGAAAGTGTTGAAATTCACTCAGCTTCTTAATTTGAATAATTCGCGTAATAAATATAATTTCAGAAAATGGTAGATTTCTTGAAAATAAATTATTATCCAATGGCATGTACCAATACATAAGATTTACTTACTAGTAACTTTTAATTCCACTCGTCTTCCAATAACGGTTCCAACATTATTTCTTGCGAAACATTCATAAAATCCTTCATGTGTGCGCATATTGCCTTTTCCTTTTTTGTGAATAACTCGGCGTATGTGCATTGAACCATTTCTCATGATCTCCAACCGGGAGCGATGTTCTTTACTATTCAGTCGAATGCCATCTTTTTTCCAAAAATAATGAACCTGCCCATGTTCACTACTGGATATCACTGAACAGTTGATTAAGACACTAGATTTTTTAATGGCTATAATTGGATCATTTGGCTGTTCTATAATCACTATACCCGGATCTAAACCTTCTATCTGAGGTAGTTTGGTTGGTAAGCACAAAACTGAAAGAAGAAAAAACACAATTCATAATTTAAAATATATTGCCATTAGCTTTACTGGGGTATAGTCAACAGGGAGTCATGGTGGCTAAGTGTGTAAGACGCTGGCTGGCTAGCATGGAGGTCAGGTGTTCGATCCCGTTAAACCCCACTTCCTTTCAATTTCTATTATAAACAGATGAATCCGATCAATAACATTTCATTTCATATGTTGGTGTTCTGAATCCAAAACATTATCCATATCATTTTGATTGATTTGTAAAATGATAACTTGTCTACAATTTTACAAATTAGTCTAGACTTCTGCATGAAGACAAGGTGTGCATTTACATGTCAAGGAGACTTGATTTATGTATTTACCAACTTGTAGTAATTATAAGTTACATATATTTTTTAAATAATAACTACATGTAAATACAAAATGTATAAATGAGCAAGATTAGACAGGTATATTATCTACATATTTATTGTCTAATTAGAACATGTCAAAATTCTGTAATTAAAAACATTCTTCTTCTAAATACATTCTATGTAATAAGGCAGAAGACAATTCTTCATAAAAGAGAACAGAGAAGAATATTGTCGGCAGTCGGGTGTTTACAAACATTACAAGCAGGCCCGTCGAACGATATTGATATTGGGGGGGCTGCCATGGCCGCAGATCATATTAACATTTAAGGGGGGATGGAGGTAGCGGGCAGAGACCAACACGGCTTGCGCCGCAGGGGCGAAAATTATTTGCGGGGGGGTTTGGGTGTCCTCCCCCAGAAAATTTTGAAAGCAGGATGCCTGAAAACGCTATCTGAGACCATTACTGATCATTCTGCAGAGGTGAACGTACCAAGAATAAATGGTCGTTTTTGAGCGAGAATAATCAATAACTACACAAATAGGACTAAGGGATGAGGAATATTCTTTATTTCATCATAATAAATAATTTCAGCGATAGGCGATCATCAAATATCGACATATTATATTAGGCCTATAATTATCAATAAAATATGTACTGACAGTTTAAACTTGTTGAGTGTAATTCTAAATATATTAAATTTCTTTAATCGTTCGTTTTAATTTAAACTATATCATTTCAAAGTTCAAACATAAATCTGAATAATTGAATCGGTGTATAGGTTACCTAGGTACATCTAAATTCTGATTTATAATACGTTCGTACCTCATATTGTACGGGAGTCCATCAGTAGACATGACTCGATGGGTACGGCGGGCGAAGGCATACGCTACGTGTGCTACAGCCGCGCATAAAGCAGGGGTCTTGAAAGATTTTTTTAAAATAAGGATGCCTCAAAATGTTATCTGAGACCATTTCGGGGGGGGGGGGGGGGAGGTATATTAAATCCCCCCCCCAGTGAAAATCCAGGGGGGGGACGTGTGCCCCCATCCCCCTGGGATCTACAGCCATGGAGGCTGCGAGCAAAGGTGAACGGAAAGATCCGGTATATATACAAGCAGATTATTGGGGGGTGCTGCAGCCCCCCCCCCCCCCGCTTCCGGCAAGTATTTCTCCTGAAACGGATTCCAGTTTGTCTACAGAACAAAAGCTTTTATAAAAATCTGGGGACTCTTCTTATATCTATTATTTCTATGGTTCCTCATGTGCATTTAAACCTGACAATCTTATCAGTAACCTATAAAATCCAACACAAATCATTCCTTCAATGTGTGATTTCAAAATATTTTTAAATTATTTTATCCACTGGTTTAACACACCACCTTATCAGTACTTATTACTTTGAAAATATTTTAATTGTATTCATTCTTATAATATTGTTAAAAAGCATGCAAATACAGATTTAATAAAAGTAAAGGGCAATAATTCTGAAAATGCTCTCATTTTTAATGGGCTTATCTTTAGGGTTCATCCTTATGATGGGAAGCGTGGTGGTTGAGCAGGTAAGCTGCTGTCTCGCTAACCTGGTGATCGCATTGGCCTAGAAAGTTCATAAGGATTTACGAATGTGGTTTCCCCCTTGTCAGTGGTGCAGGACGGAGGACCTGACAAGGACAGCTGTCTACTGTTCAGATGGAACGCGATATAAGAATAGGCCATAGTGCCGTGCCCAGGCAAAATTTTCCTCATAGCTCACTGTATGGTGTATGTCTGTCTTCATCAACCCAGTCGGAGCAGAACAGTGGGACGTTAAACCTTATTTCATTGTATCCTAATGGATTCTATAAAAAAAATGTGTTTAGTTTGGGGTATGTCCCTGGAAATACATGTACAAAGTTTTGAGAGGGATTTGAAGCAAAATTTTTGGTAGATAAAGTAGTTTTAATATATTATAGTTCAAATAATTTTTTTTAATCACACAGTTTGTACGTGGGAAGGTATCTTTAAAGAAAGATTTTAAACATTAAATACTAAATAGTAATGGACAATGGATGCTGGTCAGCATTGTTAACCTGCATGCATATACGGTAAATATTGAAATGAATAAATGAAATGGGGTTTAACACCCTACTTTTCTGCATCAACCAGGCTTATCAAGATGGATCCAACTTAGACAGGTAACATTGTTGTTATTATCTCAAATTCTTTATAATTTCTAAAACCTTGTAAATATCACTAAGCTAGTTGTTAGGCATTAACAAAAAATTGCCAAATGTCAACAATTTAATGGTTATCTTTACACACACACATGACATAAAAAGTTGGGCGAATAATTGTTTATATGTAATTTATTATGTGAACTTGCCAAAAGTGTTATCTGATATATTGTGATGTATGAATCATAACTTCATCATTCACATGCTGGACTTAAATGTTCAAATCGTCTGCTTATACTATAGATCTCTAACACTTAGCATGTATTATATAAAATGAGAAGAAATTATCTACTTGGCACCAACTAGCATTCCACTAGCTCTGACCAGTCTTTTACTGAGTCAACTAAGCTACGACTTTAAGATACGTCTACAAGACATTGCGAAACCAATCTAAAACAGAGAGTCCTCAAAATTTGTCAAATTGATCAAGGGCAATAACTCTGTAAATAATTTGGAGTTCACTGAAAATCAATAGAGAAAGTTTGTCTGTTTTGTCATTTTAAAATATTCAGGATGGAGGTCCTGACAAACAAAAAGCATGTACCGGGTACTTAATTTCAGATGAGACAAAAAACCAAGGTCTATTATACTATACTGCTACATTGGCAGCTTGTTAAAGATCATTTCACAGTTGGAAATCAAGTAAGAAAAGTCTGCAGTGAAGATATCAGTTTCAACAAATCTAAATGTGGGCAGATAAAAATCAATTTCATGATATTTACTCAATATTCATAATATTCATATCAGACATACTTGCATTGTGTTTGATAATAATAAAAAAAATTCAACATTTATCGGGTCTATTTAATCATTCTGCCTGTAATTTGAAGCCATTTCGAAGTCATTTCATTGTCTGGAAACCGCTATTTTTACGCCATTTACTTTACATAATCTACCAACTGATTGAAATCCATTGATTATTGGTTTTATATTATGTTCTTGTGTTAAAAGCTACCCCCTGTAAACTATCTGCTATTATCTAAAGCATGTTCTTCTCACACTGATAGGTTTTAGGTCTAAGAGGTGAGCTGCAATTACATTTATGAATAATTACTCTGTTTACAGACAATATATTTGTTGAATATCTTTCTTCCCAGTATTAAGACATGTATTTCCCTTAGAATTATGAACAAATTGAAGGAACCACCAAGATTAGACATACAGAAAAGAAATGATACAATAATATAACTCCAACATTAATAGGTTATTTTCAGATTTAGTAAATAGGTTACATGTATATCATCACATTGTGGGCTAAGGTTTTTTTTAGTTGTCCTGTGAAATTAGATTGTGACTTGGCCTCCAGATTTTTACTGATTTTAGAGTACTGTAATCTAAAAACAAGCCCTTTTGGCTCAATAAGTAAGACGTTGGTTTGCAAACCAGGATGTCTCGGGTTGGCTACCACCTGGCCGAGACAGTTCCTCAGATTTTCCGGCATGATTTCCCTTTGTCACTGATGCAGGATAAGAGACAGAAACTGGGGTGATATGTACATATCAGCGCGCACATTAAAGAACTGTTGGAATTCGTAATAAGAGTAGGCTGTAGTGCCACAAGCATACTGTTTGACATATGCCAAATGAATTTAAAATTGAAATATGTCAAATTTTAAATGCAGCACAACATTATAGATAAAATGAAAACAACCATGTAATTAACATCTGGTTTGAATTAGATTGATCTATAATTAATATCTTGTTGACACATTATTTAGACTAATCTATAATATGGTTAATTTTATTTACTATGGTAAAGGTGGAGGAATGCAGGATTTTCTCTGACAGTAGCATAAAGCAAGAAGGCTACAACAAAATTTTGTTTTAAAAATTTGTGTTATATTACTCTAAGTGTTAGAAAATATTGGTCGATAGAATTTGTCATCAGTTTGAAGCACCCGATGCAAGGCAGGATCCAAATCTGTTAATAATTGCAACCTGTAGGTTATTTATAGCTGTGCAAATCGTGTACCAATATCAATAGTTGCCCTCCTTAAGGTATAAGGAATAAGTATACAAAGATCCAAGATATCCATTCAGAATTGTGGTCTTTAGATGCTAGACACAAAAAATGAGCATGGCTCTGTCCCTGGGGGAAGGTTTATAGCCCAACCCAAACGTAAGATTTAGATAAACCGCAGACCACTCGTGCTACAATAGTTTAAAATAGATAATGCGAAATGAATATATTGAAAATTTCATTCAAATAATATTATTCTGAACCACGTTATCTCTGTTTGTAGTTTTGAGATGGCATCTAGAGTTGATTATGGTCTTGTTATGTCAAATGTCTACTTAATAATTAAGGCCTAATGAAAGACCTTCTATAGGCAAATTCAGCTCTAACAAAATGCCTATTGAAATTGAAAGTATCAATTACAAAAGTGACTGGATATTATCTTTGTGAAGAAGAATGCAGCAATTTTTCTAGAAACACATGTATATGGCTTCTCACATATTTCTTTAGTCTAGATGAATAACAAACATGTAACCCTGTTCCATTTTCTAACAGTTTTTTATCATTTGTTCTTCTGAATTTAAGTTGTTTATGGTCATATAATAATTCTGTCACCTGCTACATATGTCCTGGTGCCTATTCTTTAGTCTTTTAAAGTCCCAATAACACTCTTGTTGTAACTAAATAATATGTCCCAAACTTTAGTCTGATCAACAGATATTCCAATTAATTGGTGATATAATTTTTTCATAACACAATTAAGTTAAAAAATTGGAAAAATTCAACTGAATGATTTGAAAAGCTTTACGTAAACACTTTCAAATGTTACTTTGATTTAAACATATTTTTGAACCCTTTGGACAAGTAAAATAGGATGTACCGGTACATGTAATGGATAATTTACACAACAGGTAGGACACTTAAACATAGAATAAGGCTAATTCTTTTTTTTCTGGACCTGTCAAGCCAGCAAGAGTGTTATTGTCCCTTTAATATAGTCATCATATTTCTTTTTTAAACATATTTTTGAACCCTTTGGACAAGTAAAATAGGATGTACATGTAATGGATAATTTACACAACAGGTAGGACACTTAAACATAGAATAAGGCTAATTCTTTTTTTTCTGGACCTGTCAAGCCAAGAAGAGTGTTATTGTCCCTTTAATATAGTCATCATATTTCTTATAGAATTGATACAATAATCCTGAGAATCCCAACAACTGCTGTTTCAATATTTCAAGGAAAGCTGTATGGTGTCTAACAATGATTGTTCATACTTCATACATTTTATATGCTGACAGCTGTGTTCTTCCACAGTAACAATCATGCTGTCCTAGTTTATCATATTTATTTTTTATGTGCATATTTCATTTTTCTAATGACAACAAAAAAATAAAGATGCTGAAGAAAGCATCAAAACTAAGATTAGTAGAGATTTGAAATCCATTTTTCTGTACATATGTCATTAAAATAGAAAAATGTAAACTTAACAAATGTCGAATGCTGGCAAATTTAACAAGTATTTTTGATATTCATTAAACTAGATATCCATTAGACTGGTTATGGAATCACATTAAAAGCTTTACGAATCTAATCAGCTGTTGTCATCTGTCCATTAACTTAAAAGTCTCTGATGGTCATTTGGAGGAGTTTGTCCTTTGCGAACTACAATATTGTTCAAGTTAGATCTCTAACAATATAAACATCATATGTTCTAAATAAGTCAGCTAAACCTTTAATCTTCATTAAAATATTTTGATTGAATACTTTTTTTAAATCCAAGCCAGATCATCTACCATTAATATTTTTTTTTTTTCTTAATTACTATTAGCCAAGAAAAATGAGTTATTGTTTGAAAAAGGAAAATGTGGAACAGCGGCTATAATAATATATTCATTAATTTAATAATTATTAATACTTTGTTCTGTTTTAGTTTCATTGCATGTTAGAGTTCTCATTTTATTATTTTACACAAAGAATTGTACCCTATGCTTTTTTATATGATGGACTTTTGCAAGTCGTTGCTAAATAGTTTCTTTTCACCATCTTGACATGAACCAGTGAAATGTTTCAGAGGTCAATCTTTATTGAATATTATGTTGAAAATCTGATTTCCAGTCCATACCGAAAAAAGAAATGATCAAATTTGTACATCATCATGAGTTAGCCAGAATGGAAACCAGTATTTTGATAATAAAATGTTATTAAAAATTATGTGTGTGATACATATACGGTATTTTCCGGTGTATAAGGCGCATTCGTAGATAAGGCGCAGGGCGACTTTGGCAGGGGTGTTTCAGGGAAAATAAAATATGCATGGTTACGGCGCACCCCTTTCCCGGCGCCCCATGAAACTCGTGCCATACCATACATGACTCAAATCCACTGAATGGAAACCAGTATTTTGATAATAAAATGTTATTAAAAATTATGTGTGTGATTTATATACGGTACACATGTAACTTCACACTATCTTGATTCATATAGAAGGGTATCGACGCCACATTAAAAGACATGTAAACACGAGTAGAAATTACTATGTCAGCATATGAAACTGTTGTTTTGATGATTTTTCCATGTTCGATTTTACAAAATAGAAAAGTATTGTCAACTAACGAAAAAACACATGTACAAATGCGTCTTGTAACGTTTGTATTTTCTACATCTGATCTTTCAACTGTTGTAATTTCTACTAGTGTCAGCATATGACACTAGTTACGGTCATCCAGACAATATGGCTCCTCCGCAATAGCTCCCTCGACTAACGGGCTTGGATGTCCGAGGCTTCCCTTCGAGGAAAGTCATTCCTACTACCAGAAAGTTGCATGGGGAACATCAATAATATTTAACGGAAGTTAACACTAACATATTGTTTTATGCTAAATTTTAATACAACTTTTAATAGTTTGCTTTCTTTGTTACTTTTATGTGTCTTGGATTTACCATTTCTGGTGTTCATGTCGTTAACATCGCGGAGGAGCCATATTGTCTGGATGACCGAGACTACTTAAAGGGAGGTTTTGTTTTTATGACGCAAGCTTCGGCTAAAATCGGAACCACGCCTTGATGGATGTGACATCTGGAGAAATTACATTGGAAGAAAATACCGATGTTGAAGTTACATATGTCGATTATGCACTAGTAGAAATTACAACAGTTGAAAGATCAGATGTAGAAAATACAAACGTTACAAGGCACATTTGTACATGTGTTTTTTTCTTAGTCAACACTTTCATATGCTGACAAGTAACTTCGACTTGTGTTTACATGTCTATTGATGTGGCGTTGATCCCCTTCCATAGATTCACAACACAGGCTTATGTAAATGCAAACAATATTTTTATGCTACATGTACTATATAGCTGTCTTTATGACCATGAATGTCTAGCCCGCTATCTTGACTGTTATACAAGTAGGTCATAAAAATCCACAACACATAATACATGTTACATGTACAACTTGTTATTTCCTTTACAGAATAAACATAGCCTACATGTAGCTACTGTAAGGCTTCTTAAACCATTTTATTTTGCACAACCATGATATCTATGTAATATAAAATACATGGTTATTTGCAAATAATAGTTTTTTTTAAAACATAAAATCTAATAAGAACCTAACATATGGCCTAACAACTAATAATACCCTTTCATCAGTGTCAAAATTAGCTGGTTTAAGGACTTGAATTCAATAATCCACCTATTTTGTTCAGCTAATGACCTACTTGTGCTAAGCATATCACGTAAATACATTTTCGTTTGGATACTGACTTTGAATTTATATGGGGATAAATCATTGCTGTTCAAATCTGCTGCTTCATAAATAACAGGAACAGCTACTAGTAATAATAGCACATACAAAGGCACAAGAAACGTTGCAATCTCTGTACTCATACAATCAAAGCTATTTTCTCCAACAACAGGTTGGAATCATTGCCTACAGGCTACAGAGCTTCCATATAATTGTATCTAATTACATTGAGAATATTCGTTTTATTTTTTACAAATCATTCGAGGGATTGTCAATCTCAACATTTTGAAAGTTTAAACTCTAATAGTAAAAGGGGAGTTGGGTCGGCGAATCTTCAACGCATGTCTGTTGCATCCGGAGGACTGTCATCGAGTTGAATGGCGTGGTTTTGATTCCCCGCCTCTATGTGACAAGGAGAAGGGTTGCAAGTAAGCACAGGCTCACTAGCCAGGAGGTCTGCAGTTTGATCCTTGTGTTGGCAGAAAGAGTTCCTCAGAATTTTTCTGCCATGGTCTCTCTATGTCAGTGGTGCAGCAGGGAAAAGCGTCTGGCAATTAAGTCCCATGTTCTGCACACTGATGTGCATTTTTAAAACAAAACCTTGACAGTTGGAATATGAAATAGGTACCACAGCTGTTCGAGCAAATTTTCAATTGTAGCACACTGCATGTTGTGCGCCAGTCTTCATTATAGCCCAGTCTTAGCAGACAATAAGATTATTTAACAAAATTTAATAAACCTAAATAGGTCAAAATGAACGGATGAAGAAATAGTTTATTATTGTATGACTGAGAGAGACCTGGTTTGACCTTAACCCTTACATGGCGCATGCCCAATCTCGCAATTTTGCGAGAGGCAAAAATGGCCGAAATTCCCAATCTGGCATTTTTGCAAGCACTGAAAGATGGCCGAGTATTCCCAATCTGGCATTTTTGCGATGAAAATCCCTCAGATTTTCGTTTCGTGTAAAAAAAAAAAAGCCGTTTTGCAATTTAATCTGGCTCCAATATCAAGGTCTGCGTCTGTTCACACGCTATCCAATGATCTATAAATAACCCTGTGTGCGTATACAGTACATTTATGAGTAAACATGTGACAAAGTTCTACTTTCGATTTTCTGCGTCTTTAGACACCAGGGTGGCTTAAGACATTTACTGAAGATGAAATGAGGGAAATATTTGTAGTTAACGGTTTAGGGGACTCAGATCTCAAGACATTTAAGGATGAATTCTGACTACGAACATATTTTAGACAGCTGAAATGAGAGTGACAGTGAGTCAAAACCTAAGGACAATGGCAATGTTAATGTACGTAGGATGGACTGACTTGCTAACTTTATAGAGATGACACCAGGTAAACAAAGGCCTGACTGCAGATTGTTCTATTCAAGTTTAATAACAAGTATGTGCACCGAAAACAGACCCAGAAACTGTGTAAAACTTGCATGCCAAACATCCTGCTCTGCGATATTTCATTCTTTGAAGTCTATGACTCCAAATTTAAAGTACGGTAGAGTATAAAGGGACAATATAATATATACAGTACAGTATATTTCTTTAGAAGGCTATTGAAAAACAATGTCATTTAAAAGTACTACAGAAGTAATATTGCAAATACTTCACATTATTTCATGAAATTTCCAGACAAAAAATGATTAGGGGATAAAAATCAACAAAATTTGGTGGTTTTCGTCAAAAAAACACACTTTTTCAGTAAAACATTTTACATGTTTGAAAATTAACAATTGTCAATGTATATTGTTCAAGAAATATGCTAAATACGTTTCAGTTATTTTAAAACTTTATCTCCATAAATATAAGAGTTACAGGCCTTCGAAAATGAAATACCTCAATTACCATATTTTGTTATAAAAATGACGGGCAGGCTGGAGACCATCTTAAACAAAATGGCGGACATCCTCATTTTTTTTTTGCCCCAAAATGGTGGACCGCCTCGGGTATTTTAGGGAAAATTTGGTGGGCATGTAAGGGTTAAGTGTGTTTATACTGCCAAATTTCAGATTTATAAAGTGGGCCATATCTAGTGGTTGGAAACTGGGTCTTAAATTTAAGAGCCAAAGTTGACTAGACTTACATGTACATGTTTGATATACATTTAGTATACCTATACTGTTTATATAAATGTATTGAGTTGTCTATGTAATGTGTATTATTAAATGTATTTGACTAAGTGTATATGACAGGCTGTCCTTAATGGACGTTTTGATGCAATAATAAACATCTTATCTTAATGCATATATCAAGTAATTGGTTTGATTGTACATGTCAAGGAGTAGGGTCCCCTGCCTAACATAGTAGGATATTTTCAATCACTCTATTTTCCTCCGATTTATAAAGACCCTTGCAATGATTCTGTGTTGCTTCAGACCCGGGACTGTACAGCGCAGTGGACGCTTACGGCTAGCCCCCGGATCCATTCACTCTTTTTTGAATTGTTGTTTTTTTGTTTGTTTTGTTTGCTGTTTCGGAGTATGATGTCTTGTCGTTGTATTTGTCCTTTTTGTAAATCATATGTGGCGCAGTCCCCCTGCACTAACTATTAGTCACTCAAGAATAGGGTTGCAAGGGGTGGGAATCTATTTTTAGTACTGAAAGATAGTAAGCTGGCACTGCCAGGCAGGATACACCCACATTTTCAAGAGATGGATAGAGAACAAGCAAAACCGAAAGTGATTTTTCCTACAATCGAAGGCTATAATTCATTAAATTACAATTTGATATGCGCAAATATCGAAAAGAATCAAGATCTTTAGGTTATAAATATGCACTTCAAGTTTCATCAAAATCGAATTAAAATTGTGACCTATACTGGGTCCACAACCTTGATATACCATATTTTAACACTATTAGCTTACAAACGGCGGCCATTTTCCCTGAAATTCAAACTCAACCTTCCGTATGGTGTAACTGTGATAGAGTCAAGCGTTTTTTTAAATCGGATAATAATCGTGACCTCCAGAGGGACCATAGGCGATTTTTCGGACAATCAGGGGACATAATTCAGGTAGTTATGATCTGATATGTGCAAATAAGGAAAGGAACGAAGATCTTTGGGTTATAACCATGCATTTCAAGTTTCATCAAAATTGAATCAAAATTGTGACCTATACTGGGTCCACAACCTTGATATACCATATTTTAACACTATTAGCTTACAAACGGCGGCCATTTTCCCTGAAATTCAAACTCAACCTTCCGTATGGTGTAACTGTGATAGAGTCAAGCGTTTTTTTAAATCGGATAATAATCGTGACCTCCAGAGGGACCATAAGCGATTTTTCGGACAATCGGGGGACATAATTCAGGTAGTTATGATCTGATATGTGCAAAAAAGGAAAGGAACGAAGATCTTTGGGTTATAACCATGCATTTCGAGTTTCATCAAAATTGAATCAAAATTGTGACCTATACTGGGTCCACAACCTTGATATACCTTTTTATAAAAGTATTCGCGTACACGCGGCGGCCATTTTGTATGGCAATTTTGTCAACCTTCCTTAGGATGTAACGGGGATATAATCAAACGATTTTTTAAAATCGGATAATAATTGTGACCTCCAGAGGGGCCACAAGCTAAACAAAGACGATTTTGCGTTTAATCAGGGGCCACAATTCAGGAAGTTACGATCCGATGTGCGCAAATATCGAAAGGAACCAAGATCTTTGGGTTTTAACCATGCATTTCAAGTTTCATCAAAATCGAATCAAAATTTTGACCTCTACAGGGTCCACAACCTTGATATACCATTTTTTAACAGTATTCATGTACGAATGGCGGCCATTTTGTATGGCAATTTTGGTCTAATTTTTCCGAAATTGGAACTCAACCTTCCTTAGGGTGTAACGGTGATATAATCAAACGATTTTTTTAATCAAAGGAACCAAGATCTTTGGGTTATAACCATGCATTTCAAGTTTCATCAAAATCAAATTAAAATTGTGACCTCTTCAGGGTCCACAACCTTGATATACCATTTTTTAACAGTATTCGCATACGAATGGCGGCCATTTTGTAAGGCAATTTTGGTCCAATTTTTCCGAAATTCGAACTCAGCCTTCCTTAGGGTGTAACCTTTATATAATCAAACGATTCTTTAAATCGGATAATAATTGTAACCTCCAGAGGGACCACAAGCTAAACCAAGGGGATTTTGCGTATAATCAGGGGCCATAATTCAGGAAGTTACGATCCGATATGCGCAAATATCGAATGGAACCAAGATCTTTGGGTTATTACCATGCATTTCAAGTTTCATCCAAATCGAATTAAAATTGTGATCTCTACAGGGTCCACAACCTTGATATACCATTTTTTAACAGTATCTGCGTATGAACGGCGGCCATTTTGTATGGTAATTTTGGTCCGATTTTTTCTGAAATTAGGATGTAACAGTGATATAATCGAACGGTTTTCCAAATCGGATAATAATTGGGACCTCCAGAGGTACCATGAGCTAAAATAGATGATTTTTCGGACAATCAGGGGCCATAATTCAGGAAATTATGTTCCGATAGGCGCAAATATCGAAAGGAACCAAGATCTTTGGGTCATAAACTTGAATGTTAAGTTTCATTAAAATCGGTTCAAAATTGTGACCTCTATAGGGTCCACAAGCTAAAAATGTGATTTTTCGTACAATAAGGGGCCATATAATCCATGAAGTTTTGATCCGATACATGCCAATATCGAAAGCAGCCGAGATATTTTGGGGATAAACCTATATTTCAAGTTTCGGCAAAATCGGACAAGAATTGTGACCTGTAGAGAGTCCACAAACCATTGTGGACGGAGGGACAGGGGCGAAGACATAATACGTCCACATGAAAATGTGGGCGTATAAAAATGTTAAAATTATAATTATTTACTGGATTTTTCTCTTCTCTGTTACTTTCATCTATATAAACTATTAAAACTTATTTAACCATGTTAGTTGTGTTCCAAATGGTAAAACTAAAAAGATAACTTTATGTAAAGGGACTGTGTGCATCAGAAGCTGTTTCGAAGTATACAAAAGTTAGAAACAGATTAAAAAATAAACGTGTTGAAAAGTTGGTCTGTATAAGATCTAATTTGAAACCCTTCGAAGCTGACAACGATCCTTCCTGTACAGGATGCATCTGTACCTGAAGTCTACCTTTTATCCACCGATGATAATGTACATGTAGATAATGATGAAATAGCAAAGTTACCTAACTTTGAGCATTTTACTTTGCTCAAGTATAAAAATCAATGTCTACGAAGCCTTTAAAACTATTCAGCAAATAAACCCATGGCTGTGTTCATACTGGAATAAGTATTCAAAGTTAATTTTCAATATGGGTCCATCGATCCACTTGGTGTAGCCTGTAGGTGGACACAAGATATTTTCAGAAACAGAATGACAAGAGTAATAAATATATAATAAATAATAACATCACTGATCTTAATTCAAATTCAACATTCCTAAATTGTACTGTCACAAAGTAGTGTAATAATACATATACTTTAACAACTTGATTCTTTAATGCGATGCAGAGATAGTGTCATTATTCCCAATAATGGCCCCCTAATCAAAGGTGTTAATTATTAAATTTGTTGCATTATTATCTTTGTTGCATATTCTGTATATATTTTCCCACATTCATATTTTTTGTATCAGTTGCTTGATAAAATCGAGAGTATCCTCGTCGAAACATCGCTCAATATCAAACTCAGTAATTGTGTATGCATAAAATTGTACCTGCGTTAACTTGATTCTAATCGAGTGATAGTGGTGAAACTTTGTGTATACATGTAGTTTCCAAAGAATGGTGCCCAATAACTGATATATGGATGTCAAAGAAGTATCAGGTGTTTCAAAAGAGCATCAAATGGTATGGCACATTTATAGCAAATCCTTAATAGCATCTAAAATAAAAGTGGCCTTTCTATAAGCCATACTATTTGTCTTGCTTAGTTCATATAAACAAATTATACTGGAATCTACCTACTGTCTGAGCTATCAAGTTTATAAATCTAAGATTTTGAAACTGAAAAGCCGAGCAATCAAGAACTCTTGGTACTTAAACTTGAGTATTATCTCTAGTTACATAATGTCAATTTCACAATAAAATTAATATTTTCTGACAAATAAAATTTTTCTTCATTTTTGTCTCTTTCCATAAATGAATCTAAAGTGTTTCTAGACTATTTCAAACATTTAAATGTTTGATCTCCCAACCTCATACATTCTTGTGACAGTAGGTTGGTTGTTATTCTTATGTGCACTAAGATGCTGCAATATATTGAAACAACCTGTGTTGAGTGTAGGATTTCTTATAAAGTTCAATAAATTGTACATTTACCTTTTTCAACACTATCGAGAAATCAAATTGATTATCTAAGCATAAATGTTCCTGATCAAACAACAGTATTTGGGGGACATGAGCTCTTGGAGTCGAGGACAAACATCAACGAGCTAAAAAATAATGTAAATATCGGAAACAAGTGGCTATGATATCCTTTTGTGGGATTATTTATGCAAATCAGAGGTTTGATTGCCTGACAATACGAATTGTTGGAAAAAAAAAACGTGCCGAAGCTAGAGCAGGTAAAATCGAGTATTTAAAGGGCATAGCATTCCTGTTCTTTTTTTATTATTATATATTGTCTTGTATACGGATAGAAGGTCAGATTCCTGCGATCAAACGCAGTTAGGTTTTGAAGTGCCTGGTGGCTGGTAGTAAAAATATACACTAAGTTTCATCACTCTCCAAAGTAACATCGACCAATGAAATTGCTTAACGCTGCTTAGCAGGAAATATTAATCATTGAACTCAATCAAGACATTCACCTAATGAACATCTATACCTCAATTTAAAGGTGAGTTGTTTTGTCCCAAAGCCTTGGCCTTGACCAATCAAATTGCTTATCACTACTTGGCCTAAGCAGAAAATTTGCAACATCCAACTTAGTCAAGGTATTGATATAACCAATCTATACTCAGAGTTTCATCGCTCTCACCAAAGTAGAACCAAGGATATCGTGTTCAAAAATCTAAACCAATCAAATTGCTTATGTCTGCTTAGCCTTAGTGGAAAATTTGCATGATTGAACTCTGACAAGGCATTCAGCGATTCACCTAATAGACACAGATACCAATTTTGTTGAACATTCTACCTCAATTAGAAGGAGAGTTATTGTGTTCCAAAGTCTCGACCAATCAATCACAAATTGAAGTCTCTATTTTGCCCAAGCAGAATATGCTTAGTATCGAACTTTGTTCTGTTTCAAAGTCTCGGCTAATCTAATTGCTTATAGCTCAGCTTACCCTAAGCAGAAATGTTCATTATCGAACTTTGTCAAGGTATTTATGTATTGAATTTATACACAAAGTTTCAGCTCTCTCACTTAAATGTACATTATGCAAGAGCTAAATCTGCCTATTATATGTATTTAATTAGGCCTGAAATGTTCTATGAACTATTAATTAGACATATATTAACAAAACAAGAACATAATCAACTCTCGATGGCATCGGGTGCTTGAGATTTTAACTAGATTAGAACAGTTCTCAATTTAAAAATGGGAAAGCAAGGCTAAGTCTTGAATTTACCAGTGTCCGCCTGGCTACTACAATGCACAGATCTTATCAAAACTACAAACAGTAATAACTTGTTTCAGAATGAAGTAACCTGAATGAAATTTTTAATTTTTTCATTTTACATTATCTATTAGTCTATTATAGAGCTATTATAGCAAGAACGCTCAGCTCTTTGTCTAAATCTTACGTGTAATTAATTAAAACTGAAGTTATCTGTCTCAAAGCATCAACCAATAAAATTGCTTTTTTCTGCTTATGCTAAGGCATTCACATAATAAACACCTACACCAAGTTTGAGTGTGACCGACAGACCCATTTTAATAGTCCCCTGCTTTCTTCGAAAAATGGGGACAATAAATTTGGAATGGTTACAACAATATTTCACACCCCTAAGTCACTGGGTTGTTTACATTTATAAGATGAATTTATGAAGACAATTTGGGATGTTACAAAAGATAGCTTTTTTTATTTGTGTGAATATTTTATTGTAAAATCGATACTAGGCAACCAGAGATAAGCTGTGTGTTAAACGTTTTCGATTTATTGATTGGTCATTTTTTATAGTAAATAGAAATCTCTCATTTATAAAGCATGTGGCTCAAAAAGTAATTAAATATGTGGATTAAGAAATATTCACACTTCATTAAATAGCCATATTATAATTTTATTACGAAAATCTATAAACATAGGTTGCCAGGCAACGACAAGAGTTGTCGCATATTTTACTTTTTTTGGTAATGAAGTATTTATAATACACTAAAATCTGATTAAAAGTAACAACTCATTATGTAATTATCAGAAAATCATTGGAATTTGTTTGGCTTTGATAAAGTTCTCCTCCATGCTGTTCAAGTTATCTAAATTCATTGAAACTCAATATACTTGTTCGTCTCAATATACTTGTTTGTATAAATTTAAAGTCAATCGGATATTAACTCTAGCCTCTAGAGCGTCCACAAAATTTTGAAAGTGATCAAGGGCCATAACTCTGACAGTAATTATCGGAAATTGCTGAAAATCAATAGGTTTCTTCGTCTCCTGACCTTAAACACTGTGTATAAATTTAAAGTCAATCGGTTATTAACTTTAGCCTCTAGAGCGTCCACAAGATTTGTTTAAGCGATAAAGGGCCATAACTCTGACAGTAATTATCAGAAATTGCTGAAAATCAATAGGCTTCTTTATTTTATGACCTTAAACACTGTGTATAAATTTAAAGTCAATCAGTTATTGACTTTAGCCTCTAGAGCTTCAACAACATTTTTTTAAGAGATCAAGGGCCATAACTCTGACAGTAATTATCGGAAATTGCTGAAAATCATTAGGCTTTTTCGTCTCATGACCATAAACACTGTGTATAAATTTAAAGTCAATCGATTATTAACTTTAGCCTCTAGAGCGTCCACAAGATAAAGGACCATAACTCTGACAGTAATTATCGGAAATTGCTGAAAATCAGTAGGCTTCTTCATTTTATGACCTTTAACACTGTGTATAATTTAAAGTCAATCGGTTATTAACTTTAACCTCTAAAGCGTCCACAAGATTTTTTGAAGTGATCAAGGGCCATAACTCTGACAGTTATTATCGGAAATTGCTGAAAATCAATAGGCTTCACTGTCTCATGACCTTAAACACTGTGTATAAATTTAAAGTCAATCGGATATTAACTTTGGCCTCTTTTTGCGTCCACAAGATTTTTTAAAGTGATCAAGGGCCATAACCACTGAAAATCAATAGGCTTCTTCGTCTCATGACCTTAAACACTGTGTATAAATTTAAAGTCAATCGAGTTTTAACTTTGGCCTCTAGAGCGTCCACAAGCAATTGTAGATGCCGGACCGACGGATGGACGGACGGACGGGGGCAACGGCAATATACAACCACATTTCAATGTGGGCGTATAAAAACTAACCCTGTCAATTCAACTGTGTGGAGTTAGAACATACATGTACATGTACTATTGTCAGGGGCAGGTTGAGCAGCTCTGGGCCCTCAGTCCAACTGGTTTCTTTGGGCCCCCATCGTGGTGAAGAATATGTGATAAGAAAACAAGTTTCATTCATTATATTTTTCAGTTTATGCGAAAAAAACAATAAATAAAAACAACTAGCTAGTTTCACATTACCCACACCCCACTCACAGATCATTTTTCTCTTTGCATTATGGTCATTATTCTTTACAATGGATGCGAAAGAAGAATTTTATTTATTTTGAACAAAATATGTCAGGGTTTCTTTCCATCTGGCATTGACCACAGTCCCCTACAGACTTATTGAATAATACAAACCTCCACATTTTTAAAATACAGTGTAAAAACACTTATTTCTTAAACAGAGAGAGAGAGAAATGGGGTTTAACGATCACTCAAGTCATTTCGGCACTAACATATGGTGTAATTTTATTTCAATAATTCGCTTGCGTGTAGGGATCTTTAGCAGTGGGCGGAAACCGGAAGCCCCGGAGGTTGGACAGGCGACCCTACGCCTTGTCACGTACAACCATGGATTCGAAAACAGCGCCAGTTGACTCAATGACAGGCTTTATGATACAGCAGGCACGTGCTAACCAATTGGCAGTCCATCCCCCCTTTTTCTTAAATAGGATGGCTACCAAAATAATTTACATTTATAGTAATTGGTGTTACAGAAAGATAAACAAGGCACATTTTTAAAAAAAACATTGCAAGTACATTGCAACTAAATTCTTCAATGATATTAAGGATGATAAAAAAAAGCCGATTTTTGACAATAAATCATTATGCCTGGTTATTGTGAATAATAGTATTTATATACATGTAAATGTACATTATAAACATTTGGTCTTGGTTACATCATATCAGGCCCGTAGCCAGGAAGTTGTTCTTGGGGGGGCAAAGATGTTTTCGGGAGGGCCAACTAGCATGGGCATCTGCATGAATTTTGCGGTAAAGGCCAATTTTCTTGTGATATTGGGGGGGGCAAGACTCAGTATTGGGAGTTGCCCCCCCCCCCCGTGCCACCCCCTGGCTACGGGCCTGCATCATATATACCTGTTTGATACACTTGAGTATAAAGCAATATTGACTACTCTGCACGAATATATCAATTATGAATTGATTTAGATAAAATGAGTTTGGTGTGTTAATACAACACCTGCATAGCATACTATTTTCAAACAAGTAGTTTATGATATCTTTAATGTGATCATCATGAATAATACTAAAATATTCATTTCAAAAAGTGTGTGAAAAGATGTATCGACCCCTTCTTTGTCCTGATGCTAGCTCAAACTTGATTATATTCTTCCTGTAATCTTATTATGTATGTACCTTATTACTCGATATACATGTATATTGATATAATTATAATATTTTATTTATCATTTATGTATATTGCTTTTGGTTTCTGATTATATAAGCCTTTGGCTGTGAATAAAATATTGTTTAAAAGATATCTATTAAAAAAAAATTTGATTTGAAATGCATGAATAAATTATTTATTAAACAGAGAAAAACCTAGCAATGAATACAAGAAAGACACAATGGCTCCGGCAGCTCTGACGTGGCTGCTGTCTGTTGATTGACAATTTCTGGAAGGTGATAGTAAATCTCTTAAAGAGACAATAACACTCTTGCTGACTTGACAGGTCCAGAAAAAAAAATTAGCCTTATTCTCACTACAAGATGTTTAAGTGTCCTACCTGTTGTGTAAATTATCCATTACAACCTATCTCACTTGTCCAGAGGGTTCGAAAATGTTTAAATCCAAGTTGCATTTGAAAGCGCTTACGTAAGGCTATTCAAACCATGTTACGGCATGTAGTTGAATTTTTCCAATTTTCAAAATTAGGTGTGTTAAGATGAAATTTGTATCATTTTTTAATTGAAATATTGTAAAATAGTACAAATTGTTGACCAGAATAAAGATTGGAACATATTAATCAATTACAACAAGAGTGTTATTGGGGCTTTAAATTGGTCATGAAGTAAGAATGTCAAAAACACTAACAGTAAATAAAGGCTATGAATCTAGATAAAATTTCGGAAAATGTTCAAATGGTTAAAATTGACAGAAATAGATTGGTAAAAAAAACTATTGTATTATTCAACTGATTCATTGTACAAAATATGATACTATATATACTTTTAAGAAATGTCAATCTTGGTATATTAAAGAAAAGGAAGTTTTGACATTTATTTTATAAATATATATATATGTTCCACCCTTAACAATTCATTTAAAATTAACATACATTATATAGAGTAACATCTGGTACCGGTACGTTACTATTAATTAAGTGAACGGTATTTTACAACTTCAAAGTTGAATTTCTAAATCTTGTCAAAAACAACTAACATTAAATTTATATGGATGGATAGAACATGTGCAATGGTGCTGTTGATCTATAATCTTACAATTCCTTTATGTTTATTTTCTCCTGAGCATGAACAATTTGGAGGTTTTATGTGTAATTTGCATCCAGTATCCTAGAACACAACACTACAAATAAATGCAATCTCTATTTAACCAGATATGAGAATAAATGTGCATAATTAATTCCATTATAAATATCATAATATACCAACATAGCACATAGAGTATATTATTGAACAATGTTGAGTTATGGAAATATTGCAGGCATTTTAGAGAGAATATACACATTGTTTACATTATTACATAATAAGAAAATATTGACAGTTAACGTCCCTCGGCCAGCTGAGGTTTGTTTACATAAACTGCCTAAAAAAAACGTGGGTGAATTAAACGTCAGTCGTGTTACAAGAGGTTTTAGCGATACCAAACAATACCTGTACCCCATGCAACACCCGTGCACATCTGTTTCACGGACCACGAGAGTACGTGTTACATCAAATCTTAGCCATTGAATAAGAATTTTCGAAGGGACGAGGTCTTGCGCCAAGTAAATTGAATGATTGATAAAGCGAGCAATCAAGCGTAACTGATATGCGCGCATTGACAACAATAATTAATAATACTAATCAAATGAAACACTAATTAAGCTGTCATTTTGACATCTTGAAAGATAAGTGGATCAATTCAAGTTGAACTATTTTGACGAGACTTGTCTTAGTTCATAACATCTGACCTAAATACTGCTGCGCGCCATCTTGGTATTACCTCATACTCATAGGTCACTGGAAATAGCATTTTAAAATAACAGCGTAAAATAGCCCTTTTCCCGAAGTAAACTTACCTCCAAGTAAATCCGTAATCAAAATAAAAACCGCGGCGATAGAACACCAGTCGAGATAATTTTTCGCCATCTAGCTTTTGATAACATGTATGCAATTGTAAGGCATGGTGCACTGCAGTACGATTACCGTGGAGCGATTACACTCTATGACGTATTCACTGATATGCAGAACAAACTGAGTTGTTCAAACAAACGTTTGGCTGAGTGGGCCTGTACGGCTATTTAACAGTATTTTTATCCATACTAGCAGGGCGTTGAGCTATATTCGCAAAGTGTTGTCCAAAGAACAATAACATGTAAAATTTTATGAGAGTCATTCCTGGCAATATGATAATGGGCCGTCTAGCTTCAACGAATTGCCTAAATATCGGTTATGTCATTGATTTTTCAAACGGACCCAGACATATTAATTGTTGTAGGTCCGTGACTATTGGTCTTTTTCCAACTAGACCTAAATTTCATTCCCCGGCATAGGCTACACTCTGGTTTTTAAAACAAGAAAAGAAAAGATAAATCCGATAGAAGTTGCCAATCTTTTTTTTATTTAATTTTAGGAACTTTGGAATTATTAACATTGAAAATCTATATAATAATAATGATAATAGTTTATTTTCAAAAAGTATTCAGGCCATTGGCCCATAGTACACTCAAGACAAGATCATAATATTACAAACATAACAAACCAACACTATTTACACAGATTCACCATGATCCATTATATCAGTTATTCATTATTAATTTAGTTTACAAACATAACAAACCATGCAACACTATTAACACAGATTCATCATAACCTCACATTTATCAGGATTTCTTTTTTTTAATTAACTCAAGTAATTTTCTCTTCTTTTCATAGCATTAATAAATAAACTTACTTATGTTACTCTGCAAGTATCCTATAACATGATTCTCACTTTTACAGTGATTGTTGATATTGCAAATAGTTCTCAGGTTGTCATACAGTTGACAGTGAACCAACATGATTATGTAATTCATTTTCAATTGTACTTGTATGTCTCGATCCCCTTTAAACAGTATTTACATATCCGGTCATTTCTCTCTATTGCTATATGGGGGGTTGGGATGGCCTAGTGGATTAGAGTGCCGGGCTGTGGTTTCGAGCCCTGGTGTGAGCGTATGTGGCATGGAGATAGGGGCGCCTTCTCAACCTTGTGGGTTTCCTCCAGGCACTCCGGTTTTCTCCCACTGCTAAAGACCCCTACGCGCAAGCAAATTATTGAAATAAAATTAAATCATATGTTAGTCCCGAAATGACCTAGTTGTGTTGAGTGGAGGTTAAACCCCATTCTCTCTCTCTCTCTCTCTCCCTCTCTCTCTCTCTCTCTCTCTATTGCTATATCTCTACCCATTCTATAGCAAGGTTGTGGCTATTTACTCTTAATCTACTTAAAGCTACTCTATATGCTGTTTGTTTATTATAGTGGATAAACATTTTTCTGGTTTTAACAATCTAGTTTTGAACAGGTATGTATTGCAGAGTGCCATTCTTGTATATTACTGTCTATGACCCTTTGTTTAAACATGCTTAGGAAATTGTCACTATTTCCTACTTGCTGATATGACCAATCATATTGGAAACCATAATTATATAACATATCCCTAATTTTTGTAGCCAATTTACTCTTCCAACGTTATGGTGCGCATAAAGCATCTCATAACATCTATTTAGATACCTGTCTTTGTCCATAGAAAGTAACTTTAACCAATACTTATATTTTGTCATATAGATAATGTGCAGTGGTAGTCTGCCAAATTTCCCCTTATGTGGCTCAATTTGGGGTTGCTTGTTTAACACCTAATAGTTTCTTACAGAACTTGTTCTGTACTGTTTCTATTGCTTTATATAGTTGATATCCTCAAATTTCCGCCCCATATGTCAGAATGAGCACAACCATATGATCAAATAAATATAAGGAATTTACCTGATCTAGGTTATACTTATGTATACACTTCCAAACCATATAAAGAGCTTTATTAGCTGACAGGCATAATGAATTACAATGTAATAGATGTGTACCTGGACAGAGAACTAGTAAAGTATAGACCGAGATACTTATATTCATTTACAACCTCTAGTTTCTCACCTTGGTAACTCCAGCTTTCATATTGTATTAACTTTCCTTCTCTCTTAAATACTAACCCATTAGTCTTACTTTTGTTTACTTTCATGCCATAGTCTTTATAGAAAGTATTCAATACATCAATTCGTTTTTGTAATTGCCCTACAGTGTCTGAGATATTTGCCATATCATCTGCAAATAACAGTTGCATTAAATTTGGCGTTCTCTCATCTATATAAATGTCTTTGCATTCACATTTCTCTAATAGTTCTACAAATTGGTTTAAATACATGACAAATAAAAAAGGACTGAGCATGCGACCTTGTTTTGTGCCAATTGTGCACCTGAAATACTCTGAGAGACCACTATTAGCTAAAACACAGGATTTCATATTTTCATACATAGATTTCAGTAATTTAACAATTTTAGAACTGACCTTATTTTCAATAAGTGTATATAGTAAGGTGGGATGGTGTACTAAGTCAAACGCCGATGAAAATCAACAAAGATGCAGTATAATCTCCCTTTTGTTTTGGTCAGGTACTTTTGCACAACAGCATTTAAAGAGAAACAGTTGTCAACTGTTGCCTAGCCCTGCCTATATCCTGTTCTTTAAATTTATTTTCAATGTCACCCCAAATTACAAGTCTGTTATTTATGACTTTAGTAAATAAATTTAACATTTAATAAGGAGATGCCTCTGTAGTTACATGAGTTGGTAACATCACCCTTTTTATAAATAGGATATATTACAGCCCTGCTCCAGCTCTCTGGAAACGAACTACTAATTAAGATCTTATTAAATAATAAACACAACAATGGAAGTAAGATGTCAATGGTGGTTCTGAACATCTTGATTACAAGACCATCTTTCCTGCCACTTTTACCAGTTTTCATCTGATTCAGTGCTTTTATGATTTCCTTGTCACTTATTGGATTATCTAAAATATCTGAAACAACTTCGGTAGGGTTACTCAGTGTTAGATTGATTTCCTCCCATAAGGCTTACTCGCTTGATGTATTATTCTCTGTTAAGAGATTTTGAAAATGTTCAAACCACTGATCAGTTAAAATACTGTTACATGTATTTGACTTTGTTTTGTTTAAATACTTTAATTTTTTCCACAGGTTGTTTGGATCTTTTATCTCTATAAGACAATTTATCCTATCTCTACCTAGTTTCTGCTTTTGTTCTTCACAAAATGATTTGAACCTATTTTTGGTTTGTAGGTATATGTCTAAGTCAAAAGGCTTTCGGTTCTTTCTATAGTTATTTAGATTTATGTATTAAAGCCTTTAAATCGGAAAATTCCCTGGTCCACCAAATAGGTTGACAATTTGTATTCTTAGATTTGTTGTTTCTAAGCATACTTTTGCAATCATATTGTATTGATTGACATAATATTTTTGTTGCATCATTTACATTTACACTGTTTTCTACAACAAAAGAAAAATGAGATAATTCACAATTTGTTACAATTTCCTGTAATGCTACTCTAAAATCTGTTGCTTTTTTTTGGTCCCATTTATAGTTCAATTTTGGATTCAAACATTCTCTAGCAATAACAGACTTTTTATAACTTTTACAAACATTAAATATGCATTCTATTAGGAAGTGGCCTGAAATATCAGCTGAAAGTACGCTAAAGTCAGTTACATATTGAAATAATTACGAACTAGTTATGCAATAGTCTATTACACTTTTGCCTAGATGTGACACAAAGGTGTATTTTCCTTGATTGTCTCCCTTTAATCTCCCATTTTTACACATGCTAATTAATTGTTTTCCAAAACTATTAATATTTACATCCTTGGAGAGTCTTAGTGTGTCAAAGTCATCATCACCTAGGATTAAATAACCTACATTGTATTGGGAGGTTTACTATTCAAAAAAAGTAGGGGATATTTGATTTTTAAGTGTTATTAAAGTCACCTAATGAAACTGACGAAGAAACAAATGACAAAATGAAATGAAGTTCACATTCATCGATTTATTCCAAATAATCGTTAGACTACGTAAGACACAGACTGACCATTATAAGGGTAAAATGATACCCGGGGTCAAACAGCAAAGTTACCACAGTATCACCACAAAGTCAGTAACGGGTAAATCCTCCTCTGTTTGACAAACAAGCATTCATCCGACGTGGCATACACCTAATGAGACGTCTATGGTCATTTTGGTCCAGATTGTCCCATTCCTGTTGCAACGCAGCAGCAAGTTCTTGGATATTGGCAGGACGTTGTTGATGTTGAAGTATCCTCTGTCCAAGCATGTCCCAGACATGCTCGATGGGGGAGAGGTCGGGACTCAGTGCTGGCCAAGGTAATGTGGTGATGTTCTGTTGTTGGAGGTAACCTGTAACGATCCTGGCCCTGTGACATCTTGCGTTGTCATCCTGGAAGATGAAACGGCGGCCATGGACGTCGTGCGAATGGCACAACATGGACTGCCAAGATGTTGTCCCGGTAGTACTGGCCTGTAACACGCCCTGCAACAACATGTAAAGCCGTTCTTCCATCAACAGTGATGCCTCCCCAACACCATAACAGAACCACCCCAAAATCGATCATGTCTGATGACATTAATGTCTTGGAAGCGCTCGTTTCGACGACGCCACACCCTCCTACGTCTGTCCAAAAAATCCACAGTGAACCTTGACTCATCTGAAAACATCACATTACTCCAGTGTCGATTATCCCAGTGTTGACGATCCCTACACCAATGACGTCTTGCCTGAATGTGATGATATCTCAAACAAGGGATCATGCGAGGACATCGGGCGCGAAGGTGACCCCTACGCAGTCGATTCCGAATGGTCTGGCCACTCACTCTCACACCAGTGTCTGTCTGACGAGCGCTGATCTGATTTGCTGTGATGACACGATTTCTCAAGGCCAAGGTACTGATAAATCGATCCTGGGCTTGATTTTTTGCCCTTGGTCGACCTGAGCGTGGTCTGTCCTGTACAGATTGTGTATCACGGTATCTGGACCATAGCCTGCTTATGTCAGCATGAGAAACATTCATTGTTCGCGCCACAAACGCTTGTGTTGTGCCGATCTGTAGCATGCCAAGGGCACGTAACCTTTTATTTTGGGTAAGCCGACGCATATCAAAATTTGATTTCTGGTCACTAAAACAATTAAACTGATGTTTCCACCCTGGATTTCAATGCCACAATGACTGTAACATTCAAAGACAGAGTCGTGCAAAGCTTGGGCTGGACCCCCATGATGATCCCAAGCATCACCTGCATTCCATGCGGTAGCTATTGGTGCGTTTGGGCGTCACATGTAATTGGAAATGTTTATTCTGTTAGGTTCTATAGTGACTTTTTTCGTAGTCATTTGCATATTTTAGTATTATGCCCCCAAAATCAAATATCCCCTACTTTTTTGGAATAGTATATTTATCTTCATGCGTGTTAGTGAGGTCAGATAAATTACCTGTCCTAGCATTTTAGTCTCCATTTATCATTATTTCTAAATTTTCATCATAACTTTCGATGATATGTCTTATATTGAACAATGTTATACTAAATATAATAACCACACATTATCTGTGGTCTTCCTTACAAATTTCTAAATATTTAGATAAATATACACCCAAATTTAGAGTTCCTGTGACCTATATTACTGAAATGTTTATAATTCTTGAAAATACCTTCACAATCCTGATCACAGACTGACCAGGTCTCTAATATACTTACACAGTCATAGTTATACAAGTCATTCACTATATCTGGTCTATATTTTAGTTTTTGTAGTCCTCCCATGTTTCATGAAAGAAATTTCAAAGTATGTACATGCTGAATACTATGGGCCGGGCCTGAATATCATTGGTCAGGACTTACCACCTGGGGTCCATTTGTGCAAAAAATTGATTTGTCACTAGCTTTGAATTCGTTAATATCACTTCCTACTTTAAGACTATTGAAAAAGTAGAAGTGTCTTGCAATCTGGATTTTTTAATTTTAGTTCATCACTAAAACACATTAGTGCTTTCCTAGCCTCTCTTACTTCCAAACTGTAATTTTCACTTATTCTAACTGTAGAATATTAGGTTATTTTTCCTATTTTGGTTCTCTAAATACTGCACTCTCGTTAATGAGAGTCAGTTTTCACGCTTGAGTTTCTCAACCGTTTCATTCATTTTTTTGTGATTTTCCGAGCCTTCATGTCTCAGTTGCTCACTTTCTGTTCTCAATACCTCAGTAGATTTCTTGATTTGTTGTGATAAACTTCATTGCTAATGACATCATCAATTGACTTCTGTGTGACAAGTTCCCAAGTAGTCAAGATTTTGGCTTGTCTTGTTGATGGGCCGTACCTGGATTTGTTTCTATACCACCAATTATCAAAAGAAAACAGAGCGATGCCAATAATCGCCGAGCACACCCATAGTACAAACTTGACCAAACATCAGAAAGCCACCCGGCATGTGACCCGGTCACCATGTTGAATTTCTTATTGCAGAGCTTGGCTTTTGTAGACAATTTTGATTACCAAATATCGCCCTTGTGAGTTTGCAGACATGATCTGCAATGTCTTCTCTTATTAATTCATTATCAAAAAATTTAAAAAATTAAAAATTAAAAAAAGGAAAAATACTATCTTAAACCAAACTATTCTTTTCAAGTAAACAACAAGCAACAAAAAATTAGGCTGATAATTTAATGTCGTCAGTGTTTCCATTTGCTCATAAAAAAAGACCTCAATTAAATTGAGCTCAAAACTGAAAGCAAAGAGAAAAAGAAACATATAAACCAGGTACTATACTAGCTTATCTCACATTTTTATTCTCAGGGGAGGGGCGGGGGGTGTATTGGATGTACGAATGGTTTGCACGTGCACGCTGTATCATAAAGCCTGTTATTGAGTCAACTGCCGTGGTTTTGAATCCCCGTTTGTATGTGTCAAGAAGTAGGGTCGCCTGCCCAGCCTCATGGGTTTCTCCGGGTCTTCCGGTTTTCCCCCACTAATAAAGACCCCTACACGCAAGCGAATTATTGAAATAAAATTAAACCATATGTTAGTCCCGAAATGACCTAGTTTGTGTCAAGTGGACATTAAACCCCCCCTTTTTTCTTGATTATTGTTATAAATAAAATGTAACTTCAATATATATTCAGGTTGGGGTATCCGATAAGTCCTCAAGGGTTATCGCATATTATTTTCTTCTGTCGGTAATGGAATCATTTACAAATTACAACACACTAAAAACTGATAAAGAGTAATGGCCCATTAAACACACATTATACAAGAGCCTTTGATACAGCACCCTGCGCACATGATTCCCAAACATTCACTTTTCAGCCGTATTCCAGCACCTACCAAATAAAAACCTTTATATATTTATCACGATTTGAAAGATGACCTGACAAGGACAGCTGTCTTGTCGTTCGGATGGGACAAAAAAACCAAGGTGCTGTGTAGGGCCTACACATTGTTATGCTCGTAAAAGATCCCTTGGCAGTTGGAATTAGATATAAACGTAGGCCGTAGCTTCACTGCCCGGGGGGGGGGGGGGGGATGGCCTAGGGGTCTAGAGTGCCGTGCTTTGACCTCTAGCTGGCCGGCCACCTCTGGCTTGCGGCTGTGGTTTCGAGCCCTGGTGTGAGCGTATGTGGCATGGAGAGAGGGGCGCCTTCTCAACCTCGTGGGTTTCCTCGCACTCCAGTTTCCTCCCACTGCTAAAGACCCCTACGCGCAAGTGAATTATTGAAATAAAATTAAAACATGTTAGTCCTGAAATGACCTAGTTGTGTTGAGTGGACGTTAAACCCCATTTCTCTCTCTCTCTTGTCTCTCTCCACTGCCCGGGCAAAATTTTCCTCATAGCACACTGTATGGAGTATTTCTGTCTTCCATTAGGCCAGGTTAGGTGCAGAAGAGTAGGACGTTGAAACGCATTTTAATTCATTTCATTTTATTTCCCCCTATGTCCAAAGGCCTACTATTACTTAACAAATAAGGGGAATTTGGGTTAGGAGGCTCACTGTGCACACAATAACTTATAAGGTCGGAGAGTCTTGTTCAAACTCCGAAATTTACAAACAGAACAGGGGCGGACCACCAAAAATATTTCCAATTGACACTATAATAAAACTGTGCTGAAATGTTAATTTCTTGTCACTTTGCCCGGCTCTGTCTTTTTCTTTTGGTTGAAAGCTCACCTAAAACGAGCAAAACATAAACGGGGAGATAACTCCGAAATTTACAAACGGAATGGATGCAGACTACCACAGACATTGGCATTGTGTTTTTGGTGTTAATTTCTTGACACCTTGCCCGGCTCTGAATTCCCCCAAATTAACTGTTTTAAAGTAGCTATGTCCGGAACTCAAAATCATCCAAAATCTTCGAAATTGAAAACAGCAATGGTGTTGTGATCTTACCTGGAAAAGATGGGCTTAAATATCCAATATTTAAGACAAAATAAACATTTTACCACTGGTACACGAATCGCGTGGCACAATGCGTTTCAGTGCCATTTGTAACTAGATGTTCAAAGAATGAGGCTAGACACATTCCATAAGTCATGACAAACGTTGATGCAATATTCTTATTTGGAGAACGTGCAATTAAATACTATCGGTGTTGACTGGAATAACCAGACGCTAGAAACAGAAACTGACTTTCTGTTGAAACTTCTGGCGTATTTCGCCGAACATAACTGATGATAATTCACATTAAAACGGACACGATTGTAAAAGAGTTTATATGAATTCTTATTACATTATTATGTGTGTTGCGACCCGTTTGAGCCAATTGCTTGGTCTAAAATATTAGTGATTTAGCTCCTTTAAGTTGAGAGCTTTTATCAAAACGAGCAATGACTTACTCTAAAAGGGAACGAAACAGAACTATTTTTAGGCTGTTATTCCTTTTAGAGATACAACGCAATCTTTTCAACCCTCAAATGGTGTATAAATAAATCTGTTATTAATCAATTTATTTTACAATTGATGATTTTGCGTGGGAAGTCAATCTTGGCGTGTTTAACTTTTCTTGCATTTTCTTTTATTAAATATGATCTTACTCGATGCTCTATTTCATGGTTAAGTCGATTATCACCGAAGGATTGTTTTTCTTTATTGTGCGAATTAGCTAAAGTTGTAAAATATATACGAAAAAGGGACTGATCGCTTTGATTTCAATTTCCGGGCATTTAGCGATATCTTCTGCCCATGTGATCTCGTTGACTGGGGTGGGAATGCCAGATAGATGTAGTTCAGCTCGCGCGCATTAAAGTAGCCAAGTCTCTAACTCAATATCATCCAAAAACTTCGACATTGAAAACACAAATTATTATTCAATTTAAAACAGTATAGATGTTATGATATTACTGGGAAATGATGGACTTCTGATATTCAATATAATGTATATAAACATTTAACCATTGGTACACGAATTATAAGCTTTCCAAAAATGTACATAGTTTTTTTTTATTTGGGAGGACCATTTAGCGGAACTTCACGCTAATACCTTTTTCAGCAGGCTTAGTAGCGCCAATTTATACCCTCCTCCCTCACATTAATTTATTAACGAACAAAATCGAATGAAACCTGGCATATACCATTTTGTAATGAATATCAGTCCTTCTGATGCTTGTTTTTCTTCACTTATAGGTAGTCCGTAATTCAATATCATCCAAAGTCTTCGACATTGAAAACTGATTTATTTTGCCATTTAACGCTTGTGCGGTCACGTTGCACGAAAAACGTTGTGGGTAATCTGCGACTCTAGAAAGAAATAGGTTTTTGGATGCATAATTTTATTCAAATACGATCAAATTACAGCTTCATTTCAAGTCTGAATAATAATCAATCCGAGTGTAAAAAAATATTTGAGGTATTAACTGTGACGATATGAATTTAAAGGTATTTTTGAAACCATGAAAAATATCTATATACACATAACTTAATTGCCAATTCCATGTAGAATCCGTCTTTTGATGGGGTTGATAGAGTACCTAGATTTGCTTTCAAATCAAGATTACTATAATGACCAAAACAATATCATCAGTAAGAAAGATTCAAATTACAAAGTTTACACCGAGCGCAGAATAGATTAGACACTTTTAAACAGAAAAAAAAATGAAAGGAAAGGGGGTGGGGGTCCACAAGATTCCTTGCGTACGGGTCGTAGTTTCTTGTCAAATGATGAATGTTGCCACTGCCTCTCTTCCATTATATTTACAGCATAATACTCGACATTAAAAGAAGCTGACAATGTAAAAAAAAATATTGCCAGACAATTTTATGAACCAGTTCTTCACAAACGTTAAGGATATGGTCGTGGGGTCCTGAAATACCCTTTTTTGCAATTTCAATCATCATTGGTGTTGTGATCTTAGCTGGAAAAGGTGGGCTTCTGATATCCAATATTTAAGACAAAATAAACATCGTGTACCATAATGTTTTTCAGTGCCATTTGTAACAAGGTGCTCAAATATGAGGCTAGACATATTCCACAAGTCATGTCAAACGGTGATGCCATATTCTTATTTGATACGCAATAAATACTATCAGTGTTGACTGGAATAACCAGTCGTTAGAAACTGACTTTCGGTTGAGACTTCTGGCGTATTTCGTCGAACATAACTGATGATAATTCACAGTAAAAGAGAAACGATTGAATGTAAAATGGTTTTTATAATATACATTATTATATGTGTAGCGACCCATTTGTGCCAATTTATAGGTCAAAAATATTATCGATTTAGCTCCCTAAAGTTTTTGATTGTTGCTAACTGCCTTCACTTTCAGATCTGCTTCATCCCCCAACCAAGTGTCAATGTATGAAATGTCATGGCTCAGTTACATAGGCGTACGGGCTCGATGACAGTTAGGGGGGGGGGGGCAGGCCCGTATTTAGCGGGGGGGGGGCAATGGGGGCAGCTGCCCCCCCCCCCTGGGAAAAATCGGCGCCCCACCTCGAATAAGCAGGCGCCCTTTCCATTGAACTCGTTACGAGGTCATCGATTTACATACCCATATCAGTATGGGCGCCCCATAAAGCCGAGTGATAGGGCGCCCAACCAATGTCAATTGGTTTTATGGGAGCGTCATCAATCATGTCGTTATATATGAACATCACAACTTGGGGGGCGTCAAAACGGTGTGATCTGTGTGCACCTTATCCAAGAGGATCCTCCATAATGACATGATTGGTTGGGCGCCTTATTATGACAATATATGATTATTTGGCCGCACATAATGCATAATGCTTTTATCCATTGCGAGAAAAAAGTAATGGGCGCCCTTTCTATTGGACGCAATACGAAGCCAGGCGCCTACTACTAGATTGATGGGACCCCTAACCAATGTCACTTCTATTCATTACGTTATATGAGGCGCCCCACCACCCAAATGATAAGGCGCCTCATAATGAATCACACGATTAACACCTAACTTGAGGGGGCGCGTCCAAAACTGTGTGAGCTGTGGTGTTACTTATCCCGGAGGGGCGCCAATAATGACATGATTGGTGGGGCGCATTATAATGACAATGTATGTTTGTCGGTTCGCACATAATAAATAATGTCGAGCCACTCGAGCGAGAATGGTTGGGCGCTCACGACTTGGTCAATGGGGCACCAAATACAGCATGATTGGGCGCCCCTTGAAGGGCTTGTTTTATATGCGCCCGTTATACAGCGCACCCCCCGCATGATCATGGGGAAACAATTCATTTTATCTTGTGTTTATAGACTTGAAGTCGCTTCGTATTGCTCAGCTAGTATCATAGGTCAGCAAGGGCTGTTTATGGTCTTCCACTCGAATTATTAGCGAATCTCAACAGTTATTAATATTTTACTGGCATCCTTCGAGTGAATTCATTAAAAAAAACTTGTTCAAGGTACACACCGTACTTGTTCCCGTTATAGCGCATTAGACAATAGATCTGGCAGGGTTGCGCTCGAACTTTTTCAAAGGTGTCAGATACTGCCGCAAACCCGGGCGCCTTGTTTCAAGTATAGATTCAGCGCGCCCCCTTTTCCGGATTTGAAGCATCCCTTTCGTATTAGTATTTCAGATATTATAAAACTTACTTTAGACTAGAACCCAGTAAGTCCTTACCCGTTCTCCGCTGTATTTTAGGGAATTTTTAGAATTCGCGTTTATTTTTCTGCCCAGATTCTGTCGATAAGTGTAAAGTAGCAGGAATTGAACTTTTTATTACTGTCAAGTATATAACGGTTCCTGATACATACAGCATCGATATTGTATACTCGCGATACTAAACAGTGTGAAGACATGCTCCCGAAAAAGAACGTCAACTGTAGGTACACCGGCGCCCCCAGAAGCCCCATCGGCGCCCCAAGCAGCCCTTGCCCCCCCCAACATTTTTGGGCTATATACGGGCCTGGGGGCAGAACCCGAAATGCCCGAAAAAATTTCGGGTTTACATACAGCGGCGTCGGTCTTCCTCGAGAGGGGAAGAAGGGGAGCTTATCTTGCATCCCCGCCACCCCCACCCCCAACAAAATTTTGGAATTTGACGGCTGCAAACAAGTTTTTCTGCTATTTCAGCCCGTAAATAAAGCAATCTCAAAGTGATCGAATATACCCTAATATTAAGGTGGGGATCACGGTGGCTAAGTGGATAAGGCGCTGGCTCGCTAGCCTGGAGATCGGGTGTTCGATCCCTGCATTGGCCGAGAAAGTTCATCTCGATTTTCCGGCGTGATTTCCCCTTGTCAGTGATGCAGAAGGGGGAAGGGGCTGACAAGGACAGCTGCCTAGTCGTTCGGATGGGACGAAAAACCGAGGTCCCTTGTACACATTGGAGTGCACGTAAAAGATCCCTTGGCAGCTGGAATTCGATATAAGAGAAGGCCGTAGCGCCGCTGCCCGGGCAAAATTTCCCTCATATCACACTGTATGGCGTATGCTTGTCTCCCATTAGCCTAGGTAGGTGCATTATAGTAGGACGTTAAACACCAGTTCATTCATTCATTCATTCTTTTATAAGGTTGTTGACTCGAATTCCAACCAACCGTTTACAGTCCACAAAGACGGGACCGTTGGGAGAAAAGTTTGAAAATGTAATTGCCGCAAATGCGTTTTCCTGCTATTTCAGCCTGTGAATTACATGAAACTTCAATTTGGTCCAATATAGCCTATACCTGGCTGACCCGAATTCCAAACAACCAATCAATCGTCGCGGGGTATATTTTTTTATATAAACAATATTTATATAAACAATATTTATTCAGACAAATAATTAAAGAGACAGCTGAAGTTGTGAACGGAAGTCGTCTCATTGTAAGCTCGTGAAATTGGTGAATTCGCTCTTAGTATTAGATTGCCTTTGTGTTTCTTCTTACTTGTGTGTTGGATTTTCACTGTGATTTGGATCATAAGCTGAGTGATATACCGGCCGGGTAAGCGTTGAATACTGATCTAGTATTTAACCTACTTTCTCGACCGAGATATTGTTTTATATTTTTATATTTTATACTTTTTGTACGGGAAGCGAGTTGGCGTGGGTTTGGCAGCCATTTTGTAACTTTGCAATTTGAGTACAGATATTGATCGAACTTTGCTAGATCTAGCAGAGTTAGTGATCCTCTTTATCTGGAAATCATTGTAGTTTACTGTGGCTCACCCTCTTCTCAATTCCAAGCGAGTGGGTACTCGTTTTTTAATAATTCTTATACCTTATTATTTTTATTGTACGGAGTTCGACTTGGCGTGGGTTTGGCAGCCATATTGAAAAACTTACAAACTGAGTACAGATTTTGATCCTCATTATCTGGAAACATTGTAACTTTTCTCTGCTGGTTTACCCTCTTCTCGAACTCAAGCAAGTGGGGACTTGCACTTTTATATTATTTATTTATTTATTTTTTTTATTTTATTTTTTTTGACTTAGAACCTCAGGTCGGTGACGGAAGAAAAGTTTTTTTTACTTTTCGATTCTCAGGCAAGATCTTAGACGAGAGTTTACGGGGGTCCTCCTATTTTTACATAGCGAGGATAACATTGTTCCCAACTCTCGCCTGACCTCTGTGTCTGACCTGTCTAGACCCGTTGGCTTTCTAAGTCACATATTTATTTATTTATTATTCTTGAATCTGGTATCCGGCAGTTATGGCGGACGCGAGTTTTGGAATCGTCGGCATAGAGGTCCTTGAAGACGGTGGGGTCCTCTCACCGCCAGTCTCGCCGCTCAGCAGTTCGTTTAAGGACGCCCTCATGACGGGGCCCTTACCGGCAAGGTTTAGACGCAAATCTCTCCCTCCTCCGTATCAACACCCGTTGGTAGTGAGGCCCCTGGACGGGGTTACTTTCTTGGGTAAGAAAGCGACCGTCCTTGGGAGGGAGATAAAAGATGTATGGAAGGTGTCCAGCCTTCCTACGATCTCGATCACGAAGGCGGGCGAAATTCGTCTTGCCTTCCGTGTTCAGGCCGATATGGAACGGGCGCGTTCCTTCGATACTCTCATGGGAATGAGGGTGTCGATTACCCCCCCCCCCCACGCTCTCTCAGCTCTGAGAAATGCGTGGTTCACGGCATTCCGGTGGAATATACCGGGGAGGAGATCCTCCAAGACTTAAAATTGCGAGGATATGAGGTCGAAGAGACTCATAGGTTTCGAGTCAAGGAGGGCTACCAACACGGAACGGTCGTCCTGACCTTTCCGAAGGGTAAATCCCCGGCCACCATCGATATTGTCTACTTACGTAGACAAACACACCCGTATGTCCCGAATATACGACAGTGTAAAAACTGCCAGAAACTAGGGCATACGGAGAAGTTTTGTTCTTCAAAGGTTGCTTGTGGTCGCTGCGGGAAGGGCCACAAAAGTTCCGAGTGTCCGGGGACAGTCGCAAAATGTAGGAATTGCCAGGGTGCTCACATGGCAAATTCCAACCTTTGCCCAAAGATTGTCCTGACGAGGCGGTCACTTAAAATGCAAGCCACGGATGGGACCGGTTACCGAGAGGCGGAAGCCAAGGTTAAAGGCCTAATGGAACTAGAAAAGTGTGCAAAGAAACCGAAGACCTCTCGCCGGAAGAGGAAAAGGAGGGGGCAGGGCTCTGCCCCCCAAACAGTTCCACCGCCGGGAGTAGCAGCCCCGGCCCCTGCCTCGACCCCCATGTCGAGACAGGCCACAGCACCTGCGCCCGCTCAGGGAGCATCACAGGCGCCTTTGGCACCCCCGGTAACCTCGAAGGTCCCAAAAGTCCCTAAAAATAGGGGGTTTATCCCTCATTTTAAGGATGAACGTGGGTTCATAGAATTCTGCATGGAACTAGTGTTGGCCGCGAAAGGCAACACCAAAGATGACCTTTCGACCTCCGTGGGTCAAGTCTTGGATAAGTACGTCAAGAACCTAACGGTTCCGAGCCCGCCTAAAAAAGCCGCGAGTGCCTCTAAATCACTCAAGCGCAAGAAAAGATTGTCTGGCAATGAGAGCGAATCTGATTCGCACGACTCGCCGAGTACTCCTGCTCTGCGCACGCCCAGCAAAGTGCAACGACACCGGAGTCAGAGCACTAATGACATGGTTCGTACGGAACTGGCACGAGCGGTTCGAAGTGACGGTGACGTCTACCCCGAAAGGGCCCACCCTTTCGGGTAATCCTCAACCTATTGAGGCCATGGTCAGCATAAAGGGTGCGGGTTGCTAAAAATTAGAACGTTGTAGCTATCTGAGGGTATCTCTCCGGCTCTGCAATGGAGGGCAAACTCACGATACTTCAATTGAATCTAAATGGCATACGGGCCAGGGCAAGCGAGCTACGTCACTTTCTTAGCAATGGGACCTACGATGTACTGTGCCTACAGGAAACGAAACTAGGTCCAAATAACGGCAACGTTAATCTTCCTGGGTACTCTTGTTTAAGGTCAGACCGACCTGGCGTCACAAAATGTGGAGGAGGTGGCCTGGCAATCTACATTCGAGAAGGCGTGGCTCACGAGGAGCTACCTCTCAATGTAACCGAGTTGGAAGCTCAAGGTGTAGTAATTCATATGTCGGATGGCTCCAAACTAGCTGTAATAAATGTCTACGTGCACCCCTATTCGGCAATAGACAACGGATTTCAAAACCTCTACGATCAAATCAAATACACTCGTATTCTGATTAGTGGCGACTTTAATGCGCACCACGCTCTGTGGGGCTCATCTAAAGCCGATCGTAAGGGTATGGTTCTTAACAGCTTCATTGAAGACAATGATCTCTGCACCTTGAACGATGGCAGCCCCACCTACTTTAGAAGGGGCTGCTCTCCATCTCACATAGACGTCACTTTGGCTACCCCCATTATAGCCAATTACTGCGACTGGACTACTGGGCTCGGCGAGACGCTAGGGAGTGACCATTTAGCGATTACGATCACTCTCGGCCTATCTCCGTATCGTGACGGTACTGATAGAAGGACTTCATGGCTTATTAAAAAGGCTCACTGGGGCAGCTTTAACCTCCATTGCCGAGAATGGAGTGAGGAGACTCTGGGTGCGAAGGATACGGAAACGTATGCCACGAACGTAACCAGTGCCATAATAGAGGCCGCCGCGGCCTCTATACCTAAGTCAGGAAGTAAATCTGTCAAGTCACGAAAACCCTGGTGGTCCGAATCTTGTCAAGTTGCAGTAAGGGAACGTCGCAAGCGGTTACGAATATGCCAACGCCACCTCTCCCCGACCTCCTGGGATGCTTACCTGCGGGCTAAGTACGAGGCAAGAGACGTCATTAAACAATGCCAATCCCATCACTGGCACACCTACTGTGAGTCCCTGAACGAAAATTCAAACCTTTGCGGCTGCTAGCAGCAATAGCAACATTACGCCCGAATTCAGCATAAGGAAGAGAAACTTCGATCCACAAATAGTAAAGTTTAAGCCGAAAGGCGGAGAACTTGTGGGGTGGTCAACTCTGAACACCCCCTTTTCCCTGAGAGAATACATTAAAGCCCTGTCCTCTAAAAAGGACAGTGCCTCAGGGCCGGATCAGGTCAAGTACTCTATGCTGAAGAATCTACCTGACAATGCCGCCTTAGTCGTCCTTGACCTCTTTAACCAATCTTGGCGCACGAGTGAGATCCCACGTCTATGGCGTACGGCGACAGTGATTCCCATTCCCAAAGTGGGAAAAAATCTGAGATCCACGGAGTCTTACCGCCCGGTAAGCCTCACTTCTACGCTGTGTAAAACTCTTGAAACCCTGGTGAACGATAGGTTAACTTACTACCTAGAGAGTAACCAGCTGCTAGACATTAACCAGAGTGGTTTTCGCCGAGGCCGCTCTACCTTCGATCACATTGTCAGGCTTCAGCATGCCATGATGACAGCCATGAGAGGAGGACAATACCTCTGCGTCATCTTTGTTGACCTGTCAAAGGCTTTCGATCTAGTCTGGACAGAAGGACTGCTTCACAAGCTGTCCTTGGTTGGTGTGCATGGCAACATGCTCAATTGGATCAAGAGTTTTGTCTCGGACAGACAAATCAGGGTCGCAATCGGTAATTACCTAAGTAAGGAGACCGGATTAGATAACGGAACCCCCCAGGGATCCGTTATAAGCCCAACACTGTTCAATATTATGGTAAACGACATTAAAGATTACCTCGGCAAAGGTATATCTCTTGCTACGTTCGCGGATGATAGTACCCTCTGGACTAAGGGCAACCTTTATTCACTGGTACAGGAACGTATGCAAGGAGCCTTGGACGGTTTTACCAATTGGGCAAATGATTGGGGCTTCCAGATCTCGGCTCCAAAAACGGTAGGAGTGTTAGTTTGCAGGGATCCCGAGGTCTCTCGGATGTCCCTACAGCTCAACGGTCGGCCAATTGAATTCAAAGACGAAACCAAGTTCCTTGGCGTAATCTTTGATAGGAAAGTGACATGGATACCACATATCAAGAGTGTAGTAAGCCGAACCCAACGTTCTCTGAATCTTATGAGGAAAACCACGGGACAGGAATGGGGCGCAAACCGATCTGCCCTCATGATGATCTACCGCAGCCTAATACGTCCTGTACTAGACTACGGATGCATGGCCTTCTTAAATGCAAAACCCGGCACACTCAAATCGCTTGACACCATCCAGTATAAGGCCCTCTGCGTTGCCACAGGCTGTGGCATGGGAGTCAAGCGCGAGTCGTTACTACAGGAAGTAGGTGAACTCCCTCTGTCACTACGAAGGAAACAGTTGACCCTAGGACATTGGGCTAAACTAACCCGATTTTGAAAAAGGTGTCCTGCCTCCCAAGAGATCTCAAAGTTTAGAGCATCCAAGGACGACGCCAAAAAGTCGTACGGTCAGGTAGTTGGCAAAATGGTCAGAGATTATGGCCTCGATAAGTTCATCATACACGGTGTAGAGGATACGTGTAGGGCACCTTGGACCCTTCCAGTACCCCCGGTCGATACCTCCCTCGTACTGAAGGTGGATAAAGGGAGCAACCCACAGGCGGCCAAATTTCTCTCGTTAGCTCACATCGAAGATAACTGGCCTAATTGGACTCACATATACACGGACGGATCGCACAACCCCGAAAACGGTACGACGGGCTTCGGGATTTACACCCCGGGGAAGGAGTTACAGGTAGCAAATAGACTGCCAAATATGTGCTCTGTGTACACCTCGGAAATGTACGCGATCAAGGAAGCCGTAGTGTGGATATCCAGCCAAAGGAAATCTAAATATGCCGTCCTCAGCGACTCTCTAAGTAGCCTAGAATCTATAAGGAACCAGAGGTCGGACGCGCGTCCCGAACTGCTGACGCAGATATATCAGGCTTACGAGGTGGCTTTGGCAAAAGGCAGCCAGATAGTACTTACGTGGGTCCCTTCGCATGTGGACCTAAGGGGGAACGAAGAGGCGGACAGGCTCGCCCTTAAGGGGTCACAGCTGGATGAACCTAGTGTCGATCTCCCTCATAGCTTGTACGAAGTCAAAAGTATGGTTGGGCTCCGCGTCAGATCTGAATGGGAGAATTCCCTCGTGGAACTCAACACATACAGATTCAGAAGTAATGAATCCTTGATCGCCAAGTTTGTTGTCAACCATCCCAGCAGGAGAATCTGCCGGCTGATAACAAAGCTGAAGGTAAAAGAGACGTTAAGACATCGTACCTACAAGCCTATAAGGTGCAGTTGCGGCACGGACGTTTCGCCAGCACATATTCTAGTCGACTGTGATCGCTTCACAGCCGAACGGAAACCTCTCACGGATAAACTGAGCACCCTTAACATGGTCCTTAGTGTTCCTAACTTACTCTATCCAAGAGTGAGCAAACACGAGATCTTTGAGTTAATCTATGATTTCGTGTGTGAGATAGGTATCCATGGCATGATTGTGTGACCCCATTGAAACGAATAGAGTGTTCTCCTCAGTGACGACTCGAGGCCCATCCTCGAAACCCAACGGACGGGATCCATACGTGATCATCCTGAGGGACAACGGGAGACGGACCCCCCAACGTGGAGGGAGGTCATACACCAAAAAGAGTGTTCTACTCTGTGAAGATTTGGGGGTTTACCCAAGGACCCAACGGCCGGGATCCATAAGTGATCACCCGAGGGATATCGAGAGACGGACCACCCTACGTGAAGGGAGGTCTTACACCATGGGACCGTTCTAACGCTTGGCCGGAGAATGATAATTTATTTGCTGCTGGTACTACCTGGATCGGAAATGACATCTACCTTATTACCTAGATTCCAATGAGATAGGTCAGGAGGTGTGCCCTTTGGGCCTCTTAACCACCAAGCCATCTCTTTTTTGAAAGGGGCCGACACGGGCTGGGCCCTCGGGCCCCCCGTACTGACAGGCCCATCTACCCATGTATCCTGGCATTATGGCAAAGCGGACAAGATTAACGCCCGCTCGCCACCACTTTTCTCCAACTATACCCGGACGCTTCATTTGGATGAAACCTTGGGCGCTCCCTGCAGAGACACTATGTCTCGATTAGATTACGCCGGACCTGGCCTCACATGTGGCCGCCTCTGGCAAGTTTCCTTAGGAAACAATTGTCTACGATATCACCCTAGGTGGAAGTGGACGTTAAACCCCCTCAGAACAGATTCAGACACACACACAGTTGTTAATTAGCGTTCGCCCTGTTGACACCTGCAGCTCCAGTGATCCAGTGTTCCAGTTATCCAGTCTTCCAGTTATCCAGTGCTCCAGTTATCCAGTGTTCCAGTTTTCCAGTCATATTCTAATATTCTAATCAATACTTATCATGGACCCTATCATTAAAACATATCAAGTACCCGAAGATGAAACCAACAGGGTGTCCTACCACGTGGCGGTCAGCAGCACAGAGAGATTAACCGACAGGGGAATCTTGAAGTGTCTGACCGACCTACTCGGCAAGTCGACTGATATAACAACAATATACCAGAAAGATAATGAATGGCACGTCCATGTTAAGACACAAGAAGTTAAACACCAAATACTAGATACGGAAAACCATACTTACATGGGAACCATCTATCAGTTCCATAAACGATTCAGGAAAGTTGTTACGCTAACTGTATACGACTTTCCTGTATCGTATTCCGATGATTACTTTTTAGCCGTCATGGGCGATATTGGCTATGTCCGGGACTTTAGAGAACAACAGCTACCGGGCACCCATGTACATAAGAGAATCAGAGATGTTGAGATAGAGATTAAAAATGAGAACTTAAAAACCATACCGCAAATTCTACATCTCAAATCAGATTACGGAGACGCCCGTGTGAGAATAACAACCCCAGGCCAACCTTCTCCATGCTTTCGATGCGAGAAGATTGGCCATTCTCGAAAAGAGTGCCCTCTCCGAGGCCCAGAAAAGAAAAAGACACCAGTCAACAACCCAGTACAAGCAGTAAAGAATGCAGTTAAAATAAGTAAAACAGTCCCAGGCACAGTCCTAGAAGTAAAAGAACCCGCAATAGAATCTACTACAGTAAGCCAGTCTTCACCACCATCAGAACCAAAAGCGCCAAAAAGAAGAAGAGAAGACGAAGGGAGCTCAGCAAGAAAAGAAAAATATACTGAATTCAGAAAACCCAGACCCCCACCAATCAAAATCAATGAAAGTAGCATACAAATTTACGACTGCAGCTCCCTTCCGTCTACATCAACACCTCACGAGACCAGTTTTGGCAGAGACAGCATAAGCATCCACTACATCGATGAAGACTAGATGTGATCTTAAAAAAAACCAAAAAAAACCCCAAAAAACAAAAAAAAGAAATAACATATAACACGTAATTGTCTGCGATATCACTTCGGTGGAAGCGGACGTAAAATACGCCGATTTACAACTATTTATTCAGAAAGCTGTCGGGATTGGGGAACAGGCAAAGCCTAAACAAACCCCTCTCCCGGTTACAATAAATTACATTACAATATATTACAATCAACTATATTATATCACAATCAATTACACTATATTAAAATCAATTACATTATATTAAAATCAATTATATTATATTACAATCAATTACACTATATTACAATCAATTACATTATATTAAAATATTTTGAAAAAAGAATAGATACCAAGGAAATTATATATATACATGTATATATATAGAGAATCTCCTATATATACGAGTGTTTTTTGGTATCAAAAAACACGAGTTGGAGATTTTATTTATCACCCAATCCTTTCTTACATGCACAAATAAATAAATATAATTCTTTGGTATAGATTTCACTTTTACTGAACCGAATTACATTACAGCGTAGTGATACATCATTTTTTGACAGCAGTTTAGCTATTGTATAGCCCTGTATACTGACCCAGTTTTTTCCTTCGAGGTCAATTTAATAAAAGCAGTTTCTTTTTTTTTTTTAAGTCACTCTTTATTTAAACTAAGTGGTTTCTTTAAAATAAAAGAAGGTAGTTCCTTTTTGATTGGCCAATCAAATTTATGTAAAGTGATCTCACCACACTGTACGTGTGTAGATATAGAGAATCTCCTACGAGTGTTTTTTGATATCAAAAAATATCAACACAAGTTGATAAAGTAAAAATAAACGAGGCTCTGCCGAGGTTTTTTTTGCTTTATCAACGAGTGTTGATATTTTTTGGTATCAAAAAAACATCAACACAAGTTGATAAAGTAAAAATAAACGAGGCTCTGCCGAGGTTTTTTTGCTTTATCAACGAGTGTTGATATTTTTTGGTATCAAAAAACACGAGTTGGAGATTTTATTTATCACCCAATCCTTTCTTACATGCACAAATAAATAAAAATTATTCTTTGGTATAGATTTCACTTTTACAGAACCTAATTACATTACAGCGTAGTAATACATCATTTTTTGAAAGAAGTTTAGCTATTGTATAGTCCTATATACGGACCCAGTTTTTTGTTTCAAGGTCAATTAAATAAAAGCAGCGTCCTTTTTTTTTTTTTTTAAAGTCACTCTTTACTTAAACTAAGTGGTTTCTTTAAAATAAAAGAAAGTAGTTCCTTTTTGATTGACCAATCAAATTTATGTAAAGCGATATCACCACTGTGTATATATCACAGTAGATTATGTAATTTAACACACAAGCGATATCTACAGCTGTCAAATGTATTATTGGGTGATAAATCACATTTAACACACAAGCGATATCTACTACCAAATGTATTATTGGGTGATAAATATATATATGTACAGAAAACCCAATAAAAATATAAGTTTTGAATAATTAAAATCAGCTATTTTTTAAAATGCAATTCTTTCGGTTTGTTCAATGAAATTTTGTGTTTGGTTAAATACTGAAACGTTTTCGTTATATGATAGTGTTTCCGATCCATATAGTAAAAGCACTTTAATGTTTAGTTGTGTTTGTGGTAGAGTGTCGATTGTTCTATGACGAGCACCTGAATACAAGGAACATATAAGGAGATAGTGATAAGGATCTTCTATTGTATTACCACATAAACATTCGGGAGTATCTGAAATATGTCTTATAAATTTGTGAAAATTTAGATTGCTGCAGCCTAGTCTTAGTTTAGTATGTATAATTTGATTTTTTCGTTTGCCAATATAATAAAAGAGAGGTATTTTCGGATCATGTTTAGAGAGTTCTTGTTTAAATTTCGAAAGTGATAAGACATTTGATTTAGACGGATTTGGGTTGTTCCAGAGTCGGATAGCTGATAAAAAGAATGAATTATGTTCTGCAGAATATTTCATCTAATGCTGGTTTATTTCTAAGATTATATTATGTTGATGTTTTTAATTTAATGTGATTGGATAAATAATGGGGGCCTCGCCCTCCCGGAGAAAATTTGGAAATTTAATCACCGCAAATAAATGTTTTTTCTGGTATTCTAGCTCGTGTAAGCAACTCCAAAAGTATCAAATGGTTTTGTAACCGAAATCCCACTCTGAATTCCAATCAGACTATTGCAGCTGCATTCATTAATAATAATCGTTGTCCGAAAAATGGCGCACAAATACGAGCTATTCAATTACAAGAAAAGTAAAATTAGTGTTTTATTAGGGCTCAATGACAGTTAGGCAAGCAAAACGAGAAATGCCCGGAAAAAAAATCGGGTTTACAGAGGGCGGCGCCGGTTTTCTTTGAGAAGCGAAGAAGACCATGTATGGAACCCCCAAAGAAAACTATGGAATATTTGAGGGTCGTAAACGCGTTTTACTGCTTTTCCAGTCCGTGCAATTAGTGTTTTTGTTAGATTTAGGGCACTTTATTTTGCCAGGTAGATGAAATAAAAGTCAGTTTGCCCGAAAGTTAGGGGCCTGGGGCCTGTTTCACGAAATTTTAACTAAGATAAAATCCGATTTTAGTAATTCGATTGGATAGTATTAGATTGATTTTAGCGCTTAGCCAATCAGATTTAAGTATTTACTAAAATTTGGATTTTATCTTAAGTTAAAATTTCGTGAAACAGGCCCCAGCTGCCTATGCTCAGCTATGCGTGAAATCAATTCTGACATGTTACCACGTACAGATCCAAAAGTATCCCGGCGCCTCTGCACCCACCCCTAATGTTCCCTAAGTTTGATCAGCCTACCCTCCTTCGGGGGCCACAGCTCGCTTCTTATTAAGTTTGAGTCTATTGTGAGTTTATACTTTTAAAATAACTGTTTCAATGGCATATGGCTCTATTCTTCGAAACCTTAAAATGGGTCTATAATTGAACATTTATTAATGTGCATGTAATAAGAATGTATAATTATATAAGGTGATTTATTTTCAATATTTTTATTTTAATTTCTAATCATGTGTGAAATGGGTGAATACATACTCTAATTCCAAATTGAACGACATGCGTTCACGCCTATTATATTATACACATTTTATTATTATTATTGTGTCGTTTGTATATGAGCAATGACTAATTTATTATTTCTACATTGTATTGTTTTTGTAGAGTTATGTTTTTCTCTGTTCATTACAAATGACGGCCAAAATCATAGAATTACACGGCTCGATCTTGTTCTGATTTTAAAATATGCATTATATTATATTATGTCTTAAATATTGGATATTATTATCCCATATTGTCACGGAAAGATAACAACACCAATATTGATAAAAATGGGTCAATATTAAATTTCAATTCGTGTTTTTAATTTCCGATTTTATGGAAAATATTGAGTTCGAGGTTTATTCTTAAAATTATAAGTTAATAAATATATGCAAAACAATATATGTGAATAAATATACGCAAATGCATAATTGAGAACAATATTATCATCGTTAATTGTTACTAAACTTCCTATATACGGAAGTACTAATTTCTTAACATCTTATCACAATGTTGCAGGTCAATACTATTTTACCAAGTCGACATTGTCACGTGACCATTTATAAACATGGCGCAAGACAGCAAGGCACGCGTGTTGGTCTTAGGCGGTAAGTCCAAGTGATTTAGGTGCAAATTACGGTGTCTTCTGACTTCTTTATTTGGTTTGGATTTCTGGTGATTTATCTTCAAATATTTTTAGTAAAGTCGATTATATTTTCGCTAAATTTATTAAAAAATAAGGCTTGATTGCATGCTCGGTTAAGTATTACGAGTTATTTCGTAAAATAATGACATCACTTTGAGTTGACTCATGTCATGACATTTTGTACGGTAACCGGCTATGTCAAACACCTTGATTTAATTTGACAATAAATCACTGATGAAATTGTTACAAATGTTTTCGCTAATTTAATGTGCCATGTTCAAGTTTATATATGCCACTGATTGCACATGACAACTTTAAACGGTAGGCCTACTGCAATTATTCATGAGGTTTGGGGGGGGGGGGGCCAGCGCAAAGCCAATAAACATACCTTCGGAACAGTTTTTATACTAATTTTTAAAAAAAAATTTTCATTATTTATAATATATAAGAAGCCCTCGAGTCCCAACAGCCCAGCAATACATTTTGCTTTGATGAAACTGCAGGATTATATTTTTATTTACTATTACTATTATTTATGGTATATTTATTGTCATGGTCAAACATGTATATAATTGAACAGAAGCAGGGAGATACATTACTGGTATTTGTGGTTTAATTGTCAAGAGCCAGACATTAACTAATATATTGATACTGCACCAGGATATTAAGTCAGGATATTAAAGGACCTCAGTCCGTAATCTTTGACATCAAAAACACAAATTATTGTTCAATTTTTAATCAACCCTGATGATGTTAACTTACCTGGAAAAAATGAGCTTCTGATATCCAATATTTAAGATAAAATAAAATTTTTAACATTGGTACCGTATATGAATCGTGTACCATAGTGCGTCTATCATCATCAATTGTTATGAGGCAGTGGGAGAACGAAGCTAAAGTATCCCACAAGTCAATGCGCTTGTTCATCTCCTTTTCGCGGATTCTACACAAATGCTGTAGTAAGAAGTGTTGTACCTGGTCCATGGCCAAACATTACACTTCCTCTGTAGACTGGAATTACCAGACACTAGCAATCGTGCATCAATTGGGATACCTCCCATATTTCGCGAAACATAAATTTTTAGAAAGTAGAATGAAAACGGAAACAATTGAATGCAAATCAGGTATACACATTCATACAATGCCGGATCAACCATGGTGGGAGGCCTGGAACATGTGGGGGGGCCCTGGGGCCTGGAACATGTGGGGGGCCCCTGATCACCGACCGCCAGCGCCGAAGGCGCAAAGTCCTGCAAGGGGGGTCTAGGGCAGGGCCGTACGTAGGATTGTAAAAGTGGGGTACAGCAGAGTGTTGGGGACGCCAATATAATGCTTGAGTTACTGAGTGCGGAACGGTGTGTGTACGTGGGAGTGGGGGTCTGCAAGCCCCTCCCTCCGAAAATTTTGAAAATTAGACTGTCACAAACGCGTTTTCCACCCACTTGGAGCTGCAATCAACGTCGCTCCTGTGTGTAAATTTCGGCAGCGCTATTTCTCATTTTGATGTTAAACACATAAGAGATAAAAGAAAGTTTGATCAGTGCCTTAGGAACATCACTATATGATCATAATCAAGTGTATTATTTTATAACTAAAAGGTTGCCAATTTTTTTTTTAGAGTGAGCGCCTTATTTTTCTGGAAATTTTCAGAAATTGAAGGTCGGAAACATGATTTCGTGGCATTTCAGGCACTTGTGTGGGGCCATTTAGAAGTACCTCCCCCAGAAAAAAAAAAAAAATTCTGCCACAAAATTAGCGCATTCTGGCGTTATTTCAGTGGACCAATCCATGCAAGTGCTATGAAATGGTGGCATTTCTAGAGGAGGGGGCTGGACCAGTGTTGGGATTTCAAAATTTTAGCTGTCGGACATTTTTTCCAGAAAATAAAGGGACTCTACTCTTATCGTTATTTAAGCAGGCGTTTTCAAACCACAATTAAGAATCACGTGTCAACAAAATATTCAAATTCATACGTAATAAAAAAAAATATGTGTACCTCGTTATTTTTTTTTTGTTTAATTCCCGTACGGCAATCAAAATTATGTCAATATTATTCATAAAAAAATCACATCACATTGTGATACCATAGAGGATGAAAGCATGCAGACTACTGTCAATCCGCAACGTTTTCATATTCCCCCCAAATTACCGTATTTTTCTTGTCATAAGTTGATACATTTTTCAGCAAATCCGGCATTCGTCGGTTACTCCGTTTCGATTTATATACGGAAGGTAAAAAAATGACATCCCTAAATTTATTTGGCATAAACTGTGGTAAACTTCACTCTAATACAACTGCTAATAATCCCACTTTACTCTAGCAGCATGCGCTATCGTCTAAAACAATTAACAACATAACGTTATTCCAATCGAAATATTCAACATCATTTATTTTAGGGTGCCACGCGTCTCGCGAGATTTCTAATACCGGTTAAGTTCTTGTGCTTTAACCCATTCGGCAAACCTCGACACATTCTACGCATTTAATGTAGAGGAGGGGGCTGGCCGCTGGACCCAACTGAGATTTTTTATGGAGGGGCCCCTAATGTAGGGGGCCCTGGGCCCTGTGCACCATGGTTCATTCGGCCCTGGTGATAAATGCGAGTGCTATGAAATGATGGCATTTCTAAAGAAGGTGGCTGGACGCAACTGAGATTTTTTGTGGGGGGCCCCCTAATGTGGGGGGCCCTGAGGCCTGTGCCCCATGGTTAATCCGGCCCTGCATTCATATTACATTATTATATGCGTTGCTACCCATTTGTGTACATTTCTTAGTCCAAAATGTTAGCAACTTAGCTCCTTTAAGTTGGATGGTGTATCAATATTAAACAATGTTTTGCTTGACAACATTAAACAACTTAAAATACAGACACTATCCCGCATGGGCATTTCAATGAAATTGTCAAGCGAGTCCAAAAATTTTATCTATAAAATAATATGGTTGGCATGTGTATTGTTATTTGAAATAATGATATGTCAACATTAAAGGCTGTGGGTCACATCTGTATTTTAATGACTGAATTTGTGTGGAAAATGCATGTAATACACATTGGTACTAAAACCATAAATCTTTATAATTGGATGGCCAAATTGTTAACATGTGCGCAGTGTATTATAAAGCCTGTCATTGAGTCAACTGGCGTGGTTTCGAATCCCCAGTTGTATGTGACAAGGAGTCAGGTCACCTGTCCAACCTCGTGGATTTTCTGCAGGTCTTCTGGTTTCCTCCCACTGCTAAAGACCCCTACGTGCAAGCAAATTATTGAAATAAGATTAAACCATACATTAGTCTTGAAATGACCTAGTTTGTGTTGAGTGGACGTTAAACCCCATTTCTCTCTCTCTCTCTCTCTGTAATTTTTTACCATGGTTTAATACATGGTGTGATTTATTTTGTCTTTGAAGATCTTTAATCGCCCTTTTTACTGATGCTTTCACAGGTTCAATACTGGTACCAAAATGACATTTGTTGTAGGTGTACAGTATATAAAATCTTCTTGACATTTAATTTTATATTAGATTTTCTATTTGTTTGTATTCAACTAAGAATATTCCATGGCTATGTATGCTGATGAATATATAAAAGTAAAAAGAATATAGGCCTACGCTTATATGTGAAAGATAAATAAAGGGGGTTTTCTTTTGATTTCAAAGCAAGATAAGATCTAAGTCAAATATTAGATTTTAAATCTAAAATGAACTAAAATAACATCAATTTTTTTATATTAGATACATGTATTGAAATCTTAATGTTCATTCAGTAACAAAATATGACTTAAATAAATAGTTGCCTTGGAAACACAAGTCATCTTTTTTTAGCCTAAAAAATGAATTGCCTGAATTGACTTTGTCAGTGAATAGATTGATTAGAGCAATCACGTTATGTGTCAGGTTCCAAGCAATATGTAGTTTAAATGATGCTGGGGTTTCAATAGCATATCAAAGATGTAATGATGTTTATAAAAACATTAGCCAGTTCACTGTATGCATTCCACAGTTTTGAGTGATCATATTTCAACATCAAAATATTACTATTACAATTTTTGTGTCATAAAGTGTAGTTCTGTGATAGATAATAAATTGAGGTTAAATTTCTTAATCACATTATTCATGTCCATTATTTTTGTATCTCCTGTGTAACTGATTACATGTATAAATTAGTAGAGAAAAAAAATTCTCCAGATAATATTTATTATGATTCAATGATAGATTAAATTAAGCTAGACAAATAGGAGATAGTGAGCTATAAATAGGTCATACAGCCTCCAGCCAAATGTTGACAAAATAAATCTAACTTAAATCTTGTCAACATATAATTGGTGTAATCAATTAACTAACTAAACATGTTAAGTTTGATCAAACAGCAGGATGGTTGAGTGGTATCAAGTTGTTTTAAAGAATTGCATGTCATCTATGCAAGTTGACGGGTCATACATGAGTAAAGTTATAATAAGCCTGCACCACTGTTTTATCCTTACATAAAATTGCATATCGTCACGTTTCTTGCAAACCGATGAATCTCATATATATTTAGGTATTGAGAATTATGTATTGAGAAAGGTTTACTCTGTTGTTATCTTTGTGGCATCAAATACAAATATTTATTTATGATTTAATATTTTATACATATACATCAGGACACTGGACGTCATTTAAATAAATATAATTATTTTATGGTCACTGAGATAACAACAGAGTATACATTTCTCAATACACAAGCTTCGTCTACACTAGGCTAGTAGAAGCCGGCTTTTTAAAAACGCGGCTTTTTCAAGTGTAGCGTGACGTCTACACTTACTGAAGTTTTATAACGGTAAAAGACGATGAACGCCGACCTTCGTTATTTGTGGAACTTCCGGTTTATTTATTTCGCCATCGGCAGTCAATTTTGCAGAAAAAATATAATAATAATGATAATGGTTCAGTTATATATCCAGCTTATGGAATATAGCAGATCGCTGACAGACTTACGGAAGAGGGCGAGAAAACGACGTGCAAGACGATTACGATCGTATATCCGCCAAAGACACTTTCGACTAACATCCTTCATGGCTATGATCTTAGAACCAGAAGCAATGCCAATTTTATGAATGTACGAAAGTTCGGGAAGGATGACATTAGGGTACCCGATAAAACCCAGGTTTTACTGTCTACACACATAAAATTGCCGTTTTTTTTAAAAAGCCGGGTTTTTTGATTCAGAAAAATCCCTCAATTATTGCTGGATTTTAAAAAGCCGGGATTTACGATTGAGAAATTGAAAAACCTGCGTTTTAGGAAAAAAACATCATTTAAACAGCTAGTGTAGACGGTGAATGCTGCTAGTGTAGTTGTAGCTATAATTCTCAAAACTTAAATATATATCAGATTCGTCGGTTCGCGAGAAACGTGACGATATGTCTTAAAACTAGGGAGAATTTGGATGGCTTAGTGGTCTAGAGTGCCGCGCTTCGACCTCTAGCTGGCCGGCCACCTCTGGCTTGCGGCTGTGGTTTTCGAGCCCTTGTGTGAGCGTATGTGGCATGGAGATAGGGCGCCTTCTCAACCTTGTGGGTTTCCTCCCACTGCTTAAGACCCCTACGCGCAGGCGAATTATTGAAATAAAATTAAACCATATGTTAGTCCCGAAATGACCTAGTTGTGTTGAGTGGATTTAAACCTTATTTCTCTCTCTCTCTCTCTCTCTCTCTCTTAAAACTAGGCTAAAATATAGGCACATTTCCCATGCTGTAGATCTAGATCATTCAATAAGAAAATGAGGCCATTGAGTCAACTGGCATGGTTTCAAATCCCTGGTTGTACGTAACAAGGAGTAGGGTCGCCTGTCCAACCTCATGGGTTTTCTATGGGTCCTCCGGTTTCCTCCCACTGCTAAAGACCCTACGCCCAAGCGAATAATTGAAATAAAATTAAACCAGATGTTAGTCCCAAAATTACCTAGTTTATGTCGAGTAGGACGTTAAACACCATTTCTCTCTCTTTCTTTTGGCATAATATAATGCTGATTTTTATCATGTGGCTAACAAAGTTAGAGTTTAATATTAATCGGTTCTGTCACGCCAGATTTTGTTTCTTCTATTTATTTATTATTTGAAATGTTTTATTGAGGTATAATGTAAATAAGAAACTGTTTAACTTCCTACTGTTTTGCACATGGGCTATTGAGGAAAGGCATACACTATACAGTGTGAGTGTACTATATAACGAATTCCAACCTTCAAGGGCTCTTTTATGTGCATTCCAATGAGTATGCAGGACCAGAGTTTTTGGTTCCATCTGAATGACTAGCTCGACATACGATAGTATTAGCTTTCATAACTCTATTTTACAGGTACTGGTTTTGTAGGAAGGAATTTTGTACATTATTTACTAGAAAATGATCTTGTGTCGAAGGTAAAACATATATTTATTTAAAGGGACAATAACACTCTTGCTGGCTTGACAGGTTCCCCCCAAAAATAGCCTTATTCTAACTACTAGATGTTTAAGTGTCCACTCTGTTTTGTAAATTATCCATTACATCCAATTTTACTTGTCCAGAGGGTTCGAAAATATTTACGTAAAGCTTTTCAAACCATGTAGTTGAATTTTTTCAATTTTTTTAAATTCAGTGTTTTAAGATGAAATTTGTATCATCAATTAATTGGAATATTGTAAAATAGTACAATTTGTTGATCAGAATAAAGTTTGGGACATATTATTCAGTTACAACAAGAGTGTTATTGGGCCTTAAAGGGACAGTCCCGAATAGAACAGAGCCTCAAAAATAAAAGTCCAAGCACGTTTGAAATTTAAACGCCAAAATATAGAAGAATGATGTATATACCCTGACTCAAAATTTCAGCTCAAAATATTGAGTCGTTTGGTGGTGAACGTTAAAACAGCTTATCTGGACACGTAACCCTTTTATGATTTCGGGTCAATTCTTTCGTTGGGTGACCCGATAATCGATCCCCGTTCCTTAATAGGTCTACACGGTGAATGGTCCATGGTCTGTACTTGATAACAAAAGGTAAATTTCACCGACACATTATATTTATAAAAAAAAGTCTGGTTTTATCAAATCACCGCATAATGCAGTTTGGGACACCGGACTCCATTTCAAGATGAAGACTGGTGGGTTTAAGTTGTTTGAAAACGTATCACATAATTGAGTTAGTTGCTCGGCCCTAAGGTAGGGGATCTTAATGGATTTTAACACGAAATTAAGCAGTTTTATTCTCAAAAACACTATCGGGAATGACCCTTTAATGTTGCAGCATTAGTTTACAAATAGAAAATTATACTATTTTCCTCTTTTTCTCTCTCTCTCTATATATTTGTATTTCTGGTACAATTTCATGAAAAATGATTTTGATTTAAAACCTAGTATGTTTTTATTGTTGACAGGTGCGAGTTGTTGATAAAGTTCCACCACAGATGGCGTGGTTGAACACAGAACATAAAGTGAGTAGCCTTTTTTGGATTCTGGATTTCAGATTTATATCATTATAGAAGTTTCTGGGATTCTGGAGAAATTTAATGGCAATCTTTATACAGTCTGTACCTGAGCAGCTAAGGAGCTATGTTTCTTGGCCAAGCACCTTATCTGTCTAAGCAACTTAAGCTTTGATCGACCAATGTCATATTTTTAAATCCATGCTTAGTATTTCATGAGAATCAATAAGATTGTGTCCACAACAAGTTTTCAAGATATAATTTTCAACCTTCATGTTATATTTTCACTGGTGTATCAAAAACATTATTCCATTATCACAATGTTTAAGGAGCCAAACTTCTTTGATGTATAGTTGGGCCTGGCAAGGAAAGGCATCAAATTATTTGGATGTCCTGTGTACACATTTTCATGCACATAAAACAACCATTGATAGTTCAAATTCCATTACTAGTAGGCAGAAAACACCACGGTAGGTCAAAATTTCTCTCATGGCACATTACATGGCATATGGTTTAAACAGTATTTATTTTACAAATTATGAGATTAACAATACATAATAAATTATTTGGATTCGGAAACAAGCAATGAAGCTTATATTAATCCGTCTCTCATTAGCCAATTGGTGGAGTCACTTTATGCACAGGTCTACTGTGTTGATTATTATTAAATAATGAAGTTTTGTTATTGTAATTATTATAGGAAAGTTTTACCAGTTCTGCTTTAGAGTTTAAACATGCCAATCTTATTAATCCAGGTAAATTTACAAACTATTGTTAAAATTATGGTGTCCAATTCCAAATTATAGTACATTTTGTTTCATGGGTTCTGTCTTGCAAATTAGAGTTTAAACTGTCAGACATTAAAGACATTCCATCACAGATCTGATTTTTACTCCTAGAATCCCTCCTATAAAAAAGACAAATCGTTCAAATTAGTGCATTATCATGAGATACCTAGTATTTCTATAATTTGAGGTCAGTGTTATGTACATTATAAGGATTATTATCAAAGTTGATTTTATATTTGTATTAATTGATGCCTTATTGTTAGCCTCAACAGAAGAAGCATTTGCTGATGATGGAAATAGTTTTGATTATGTTGTAAATTTAGCAGCAGAAACGAAATATGGACAGTCAGATCCAGTAAGTAATAAAACAGTATATACTAAATAACTCAAATATATTCAAATGTTTATAGCTGTCTGATCTGAACCCAATTTACAGATAAGGTTAATACTACAGATAAGGTTAATACTACAAACAAGGTGTTTCAGAAACTATGTTACCAAAAACATTATGTACAATATATAAACATATGACCAAATATAGTTAATTTTTTTTTAATTACAGGTATATAAAGAAGGGATTGTTAAATTGAGTCAGATGTGTATACAGATAGCCGCTAAGCATAAAGTTAAAATGTATATAGAATTCTCTACAGGACAAATGCACTCAACAGATAAAGTATGTAATACAACTATTTTATACTCCCATTCATTTTATCTCAAGGTGAAAGATATGGATTATTTAACACACCATAATAATCACTAAGTGTGACCTGCTTTTTCCGATTTTGGTAAATTCAAACGAATAGACCAGTATTTAGTCAACTTTCACCCCATTCATACCAAATATACATCATTTTGGATCAAGTAAGGCTGATGATGTGAAGATAAGGATTCGATTTTCAAATTTTCCTCATTTCGACACAGTTTGTCAGAATGGGTCACAAATAAGTACGGTATGATGTTCTAAAAGAATGATTCAGGTGTTTTCAAAGTTATCATAATTAGATGTTACTCTATTTTGACAATTTTCATAGTGTTATCATTAATTAATTAAATTTGTTTGCATTGAAATTCAAAGTTGCATAATATATGACCTGAACTGTTAAATTGACATGTTGCCCAATAGAATGTACAACTAGCCCTGGAATCAAACTTCGATAATAACATTAAAATTTTTATTTTTTGTAGAAACCAGTTACAGAAGAAACAAAATGTGAACCTTGGACACATTTGGCAAAACATAAATTAGAAGTTGAAAAAGAATTTGAAAAATATCCAGAATTAAATCATATTATTATTCGTCCAGCTATAATTTATGGTATTGGGGATCGACAAAGTTTAAGTAAGTATATGATACTGAAATAGATTAAAGTGTGTTTCTAATATTCAGGAATGTAGATTTAAACAAAATATTTGTTATGCTTCGATCCATGTTTCTATAAAATCTTGTCAGTATTTTAACCACAATATATTTTTAATGTTTTTTTTTTTTATTTAATTACAAACAAATGTTATGAGCAGAAAATAACCAATTATTAATGTAAACCTTGTTTCCCAGGCTTTCCAATAGATCTCTAGTGATAGAAAGGGGATTTTCCAGTGTATGAGACTTGTATGTTCCAGATTGTACAAAACTAGCCACTGCTGTTGTTGTATTAAGACAGGGTGCTATGGTGGCTCAGTGAGAAAGACTTTGGCTCGCTAACCTGGCGGTCCTGTTTTCGGTCCATGCTATTGAGTGACAAATTTTCCGGCTTGGTTTCACCGCGTCAGTGGTGCATGAAAAAGAACTCTTGACCGTTAGAATTTGATATAAGCGTAGGTTATAATACTGCTGTCCAAGCTAAATTTCCCTCTTACCACACTGTATGGCGTATACCCATCTTCATTAGCTCAGTTGGTGCAGAACTGCTATATTTTTTTTTACAGCTCCCAGATTGATGATTGGTGCTATTTATAAATATACAAAGGAGAAAATGAAGGTAAACTATTTGACCATAGCATGGTTTTTATAAACAGATAATTGAGTTCATTATGACCTTATTACAAAAGTTTATTAAAAATGAAGGTTTAGAATATGACGAAGATAAATAGTAATGTGTATATTACAGATGTTATGGACGAAAGATTTAAAGATGAATACAGTACATGTAATAGATGTGTGTAAAGCAATATGGTTTTTATTTACACATGGTAAATCAGGTGAAATTTACAATCTCTGTGATAAAGGTGATACAGGTAATTAAATATTAGTCATATACATTACTATATTTACATTTTATATACATATATTTACTTTATGTATATTATTTTTATTGACCTATAATATTAGGCTAATAATATTTGGGTTATTATCCACTATCAGAAATAATATTTATATAGATGTATTTACTAATGTTTATTGATCTATAAAATGGATTACTATATTAATAATCTTTGCGTTATATTCAATATCAAAAAATATTTTTTGGCCCCTGTCTGTCGGTCTGTTTCATTATATCAATGCCTTAATTACATTTGATAATGAGCAATTTTTGCATAGGGTAAACAGAGAATTAGGCAGTTTGACTTTAGAACACAGTAACACTCCTTTTAAGTGAGGTAGAATGTTCAAACTTGGTGAAGGTGTCTAATAGGCGAATATCTGTTAAGGGTAAGCTTAGATTAGCAATTTGATTGGTTGATGTTTTGGGACACAATAATTTTGTTCTAATTAAGTGAGAATGAGGGCACTTAAAGCTTTATTACCTTGACTAAGTTCGATAATGGGACATTTTCTGCTGAATGAATGAATGAAATGGGGTTTAACGTCATACTGTTATGCACTTAACCTGAGATAATTGAAGACGGGCATACGCCATACAGTGTGCTATGAGGGAAATTTTTCCCGGGCAGCGGCGCTACAGCCTACTCTTATATCGAATTCCAACTGCCAAGGGATCTTTTACGTGCACTCCAATGTGCACACAGGACCTCGGTTTTTCGTCCCATCCAAACAACTAGGTAGGCAGCTGTTCTTGTCAGGCCCTCCTTCTGCATCACTGACAAGGGGAAATCATGTTGGAAAATCGAGATGAACTTTCTCAGCCAATGCAGGGATGAGGGGTAAGCAGAGCGATAAGCAATTTGATTGGTGCAAATTTTCTGCTTAGGCTAACTTTGGTTATAATGAAGTGAGGGCGATGTAATTTCAAATATAGATTCATTATATCATTACCTTGACTAAGCTCAAATTTTCCTGCTTAGACTAAGGAGCGATAAGCAATTTGATTGGTCAAGACTTTAGAACCTAACTCTGTTTTTAATTGAGGTAGAATGTTTAAACTTGAATGTATTTTTTTTTCAGCAGGGGTTGGGTGCCCAAATGGATGGAGGGAAGGAAATGGTGTTTAACGTCCACTAAACACAACTTATTTCAATAATTCGCTTGCGCGTAAGGGTCTTTAGCAGTGTGCCCAAATGGTCTGACACATGCTTTAGATTCTAAGATCTGTCATTGAGTCAAGTGATATCATTTCGATCCCACAATTGTATGTGGCAAGGAGTAAGGTTGACTTCCTAATCTCTTTGTTTTTCTCCAGGTTGCCTGGTTTACTCTCATGTTAGTCTCGATATGACCTTGTTTGTTTGTGGACATTAAACCCAATTTCCCTCTCTTTGTTATTTTGAATTTTTAAAGACTGCACTTTAAAAGTTTCTCTTAAAATGATCTCACAGCATTGTTATTTTATTAATTTCTAGATCAAGGAAAAATAAGCGAATTGGTATCTGAAATTTTCTCAATCAATTTTGATTTTGTTGGTTCAATAATGTCTAATATGGCAAAGGTAAGGTTGTCGGTTATAGAATAAAACCACCATAGTTTATTCTTTGTTTACATAGACATTTATTAATTGTTACTGTGCTTATTAGCCAGCTTAAAGATAGAACAAATTTAAGATCAACAGCAACTATCCATATGAATTGATGCAAAGGCCCTAAAACTGACAGCTGGATTATATAAATCATATTCCAATGTTTTCTGAACACTTTGTTACTGTAACTTATTTAAATAAAATAAAAATGTGGGTAAAATTTATAATAAATGAAATGGCAGGCATCTGGAGACTAATTAAAACATGAAAATACCACTCTAGAAAATCCTCTTGGTACTTTCTCAGCCAACATCAGGATTGAACAAGGGACCACTTTGTTAGTGAGCCAGCATCTTACCCACTGAGCTACGGCTACTGTTGTAAATAACTCGTTTATAAAAATAGAATACAAATTAAAACAAAAACAGTACCGTTAGTATGAAATTGTAATTTTATTTCAGTGTCATTTTCACACACTATAGTGTTATAAATGTTTGATTTAATTGTAATTGCAGATTAATATGTCTGGTATGGTAGAAGATATTAATGATGAACATTTGGCACCATGGGCTGATGCATGTCAACGTGATGATATATCTAATACCCCATTAAATCCATGTATAGATCAGGTAACATATATATTTTAAGTGCTTTAGATCGTAACATCTTAAATTGAGTCAAGTAGTGTGGTTTCAATACAACACCTGTACATGACAAGGAGTAGAGACTTCTGCCTTACCTTGTAAGTTTTCATTGGGTGTCCGGTGTCCTTCCACTATTAAAGATCCCCTTAAGCATGCAAGAGATTATTGAAGAAAAAAAATGCATATGTTAGTCCCGAAATTAACTATTTTGTGTTGAGTGGACTTTAAACCCCATTTCTCCTCTTATATTTTAAATATATGGTTCTAGGGCTGGTTGATTTTCTTTAAAGCACTGCACTGGAAATCTTCAGTTTGTTGCCATTCCATCTATCTCTCTCTCTCTATTACTAATTATGTTAACTAACATAGTATTCCAAAACATAAATGTATTCAAATATATGAAGGAACATAACCATTTCTAATATATTGTAGGAATTACTGTACAATAAACACTTATATTTGGATGGGTCGAAAATAGAAAATATTGGTTTTACGTATCAATACCCTGAATTAAAAATTGAATATCTTAAAGAGGTGAGTAATATATATCAGGATTGCCAATTCATATTGACATGAATTATATAAAGGAAAGGATGATTTGCTTTATCTAAATTATATATTTATGTGTTTTTAAATCACTAGCTGGAATGAATTAAGCTTAGAACATTCAGCTCGAACTGTAGTGTAATATTTGCAGATACAATTTTGTGTTGCAGCCTTTTGAAGATTGATTTAAATCGAATCACATTATAATAATATTGAAATTCATCAAAATAATGAGTCTGAGTAGCACATGATGTACTTACTAAAATAATTATTTTCTAGGTTTTACAAGACTATCTTGACCTTGGTTTATTTCCGCGTTCTTTGATGTCTGGTGAAACATTTTTTCTACGACCTAATAATGAAGAAGATGAATCCTAATAATGAAGAAGATGAATCGTGAATAGCTTGCAAGCACAATGGGATTTTTTTTTTATTAATTTGCTCTTTGCGGGATGGGATTTTTGTTTTAATTCAAGCATAATAATGACTCTAAGCAATCAGCTTGCATAACTGCATAAAATGCGCCAAAGAAAGAAATATTATTGTCCCACAGTTTTTGTAATTTATTTCAAATCAGATTTGGATTTACTTTAAGACTTGATTTGATGACAATCTTTATGTGCAACTGGTTTATTACCTGTGGATACTGAAACCAATATGCCCACTATACCGGTACTTCTCAACAGTACCACAGAACATTGATCTCTTCATCAAATATTTTTTTGAAATTATTGAGGAGAATAGCAATAATATTTACAATTGTATAATTGTGACCGTTTCTATTAAAATGTATGGTTTATTGTTTGATATTAACCCTACTGTGTTCATCAGGTTATAATAACAGAATATTATAATAAGATGAAAGATTGTTATTACTACATGTAAATATGTAATGATAAACCACTAACATATACATGCTATACATTTACAAGAGTTAAACAAAAGTGCATATTTACTATTTTGTTTTCTATAGGTTTATTTCTATTTTAAAAGCATTGTTTTAATGTTTTCATTCCAATATTTATATTTATTTGGTACAATGTACTTGGCATATCATGAGTCACACAAATGTATGGTATTCTATGTCTCATGGAGTTTTATTTGTTTTCACTTTATTATCATGTTATTGCTTATTTACAGTTAATGTGTAATTACATATTCTCACTAACATAATTATATATTCTTAAGCTTTCAAGATGACCCTGTTTGTTAAGGGTTTGACTTTCATTTAGCATTCAACTATTTTATCAACTTTAGTGGGTTGATTGATATTATTTACATATTTAAAACAATGTAGGAAAATCAAGGATTTACCATCAATCCCACTTCATTAGATGTGAACAGAAAAGACACCTAATAGTCAAAGTGTCTGCAGTAGACTGCATTTCTTATATTTAAAATGTATATTACATTGGATATAATATCAACTGGTAAAATAAAAAGTTGTATATCTACCAAATTTATTTGTATTTATATGCAGTCTGATCAATCTATGTCTTTGTTTCGTGTAATTTAGATGTATGAAGAAAACTACACCAAAAGCAAAATGTTTATATAATATTAATAATGTCAGGCACTTATATATCTTTGTGTACATTCTGTTGAATTGTTTGTTGAGTTTTATTTCTCCAGGGAAAGGGGAGGTTGTGAATATTATAATGAAATTGTCTTCCAGTGTCTGTGTTCACTACAGGGCTATTATATATATACATGTATATAATATATATAGGGCTTACAGTACTAAATTCATTCCATTATTTCTTAATATCTTAAAACAATTCGTAATTTCTTATTTGGAAATTGCTGTTTTTACAGTATATATGTCACAAAATATAGAAGATCTAGGCATAACGATATGAATCATATCACTTTTGGGGTACATCCCAATAAAAAAGATCAGTTATTAAATCTTTTTCAACTAGCGTACTATAAAAAACCCAGAATCCCAAATATTCACAGCACAGAAGTAATTTCATGGTCAAAACCACATTCCTGCTTTATAAAGCACGCTTCCATTGTTATTCCTATTAATTATGTAAATCATATTCAAATTAGGCACTTTTCATTGCTATCATCATTTGTTATATAAATCATATCTTAAAACAAAGAGAATTGTGTGCAGACAATTATTTCAGAAAATGGGTGAGAAATGAAACATAAGATTAGAATCAGATTGGTTTATTTTTTGTTGATAGGAGAAATATTACAAGTGTACATGTGAATTGTTACGGAATGACTTGTCTTTATACTGCTGATTTATTTACTGAATTACTCGTATAACAAAAGCTCAAATAGTTCATTATTTTTACATATATTCTTTTATTTCCTTTGTTAAAATTATAATTACATTATACGAAATAAAAATATAGAGTTTTCTTTCACTATTTTTTTTAATGATTTAGACCATAGCAATTGTAAAAAAAAATTCTCCTGTTTTGGTATCCCCCATACTGCACACAGCGATCCATCTACATCATACTTCAAAAATTTGATCACTGTCCTATTTACCCTCCATCTAAAACTCTCTTGTCACCATTTTGGAGCGGGACCACGGCTTTGTTTACACAACAGAGTAAAATGATCCTGTAGCACGTGTTTTATGTAAACAGTCAAATTTCAAGTTCTGTCGCTTTGGTAAAAACGATATACAATATGTGCTATGGGTAATATTGAAAACGATGGGTAATATTGCAATACACTCTTTACCATTGTAAACTGTTTTAAGAGTTTCAATCTGTTTATCTTTCACAACAAGGTTAGATACTCCTAAATTTGTCGTCGAAAACCAAAAAAAACTGTGAAATTATTTCTGATGGGCTCCTCCATATTGAATAGTTAGAGGACTATATTGTGATTCGGCTCTGTTTAGATTTGATATCTTTCATACACACAACGGCTAAATAAACATATTTAATTTCATTCAATATGACAATAGAAGAGAAATAAATATATTTAAAAATTTCTACTATAATCGTTGATGTAGGAATTAAAATGTTGGTTAATTAGGTAAGGGCCTGTTCTCAGACGGAGCTAGATGTAGACAGGCAGCCTTAGTTTGGGATGTGGCAATTTACTCACGGTAATTCACCAATTGACAATTATTACCATAATATAAAAATATCTGAAAGTTATGTTTGTAACAATAGTTTATTTACAAGTCCATTTTCTTTTTATGCATTTGTTTTTTTAATAAATAAATAAATATAGTACAATTTAAAATTGGATTTCATCCATATTCATAGCATAAAAGTAAATTTCACGAATCTGGTTGTGCAAACCCCATAATTTTATCTAAAACTTTGGCAAATTTTTCAGGTTTTCCTGGTTCATAAGGTTTTAAAGCATCAAAATTTACGTCTCTTAAAGTTTCCACCAATTGACTGAAGCAAAAAAGAGCAAAGGGGTTACTAAATACATGTACCTTTATGTCACCAGTAGAATATACAGAGATGATTAGAATACTGCACAGATAGTTTAAATACTACATAATAAACAATTATACATGTCATCCTCCCTCTTTTTAAATTCAATGCTACCACTGAACTTCAGAGCAATTGTGTTAAAATAAATTATGTTGGTTTCCCTTTTCATAGTTACCAGTATACCAATATTGGTATCTTGTTTTAAAAAAATAACAAGTTTTATAATAATCAGCAAATATAGTAGTTTGTATTCATAGTAAATAAAGGAGAATAGAAGTACAACTGTGAATCTAAGTAAGCAAATGTCAAAATCAACTTTATTAAATGTCGGGGGGGGGGGTAGAGTACCAGTAAGTTGTTTTTAAATTTTAAAAAAATAGGTTACTAGGCATTGACAAACATAAGCCCACTGCATCTTAATCGTCGGAGCTGTTGACAAGGGTTGTTACATGGCCTCTAGCTGGCCGGCCACCTCTGGCTTGCAGCTGTGGTTATGAGCCCTGGTGTGAGTGTATGTGGCCTCTCCGGTTTCCTCCCACTGCTAAAGACCCCTATGCGCAACCGAATTATTGAAATAAAAAAATAAAACCATGTTAGTCGCGAAATGACCCAGTTGTGTTGAGTGGATGTTAAACCCCATTTCTCTCTATGCCAAATATGCATAGAAATTTCATACATAAATTTTGGCTTTCGAGTGTTCAACACAGTAAAAAAGGGATATAACTCTAGAATTAATTGATGGAAATTTCTGAGGTAATGGTATAATAAATCTCTCTCACTTTAATTATAACCAAATTTATCGTACCCCAAAGCATCAACCAATCTAGATTGATTATCTCTGCTTACCGTATAAGCAGGCAATGATTGTTATCATTGAATAATGAAATTGCTTAGCTCTGCTTCTATAGCCTTAGCAGGAATTGTAATTGATTTAAGGCATTCCTCGAAGGAGCGCCTACACAGAGTTTGAACATTCTACCTCAATTAGAAGGAGAGTTATTGCGTTCCAAAGTCTTGACCAACCAAATTGCTTATCGTTATCGATTTGCCTACCCTAAGCAGAAAATGTTCATTATCCAACTATATAGCAATATACGACTCCACTTCCGTGTGGGCGAGAAAAGAGAGACAAATCATACTTACAGAAGGGGAATAGATAATCTTTACTGTAACTTTCAGATATTTGATTTATAACATAAATAGGTTAATTATTCCACAATTAAAAATCTCAATTCAGGCCTATATGTTACAAAAATAGAATATTTTATACACTACCTTGGTTTACAATAATATAGAAACCTTTCATTACTGAAACGTTGTGCTACTTCTATTTGATGATTATCCATAAGATTTTCATTTATAGCAACAAGTAATGGCTTCCCTGCTCCTAAAACATCCAGGATACTACCAGCACCTATAATGATAAAAAAAACCAAGTACGAACAATCCCAACCATTAAATAAAATTTGAAGTCCTAAAAAAACGGTATAGACAAGTACACGAGTATTAGTAAATTAGAAGAGTGAACTATGAAAATAAAGCTTATAACTACATGTATCTCAGAGTAACAGAGCTAGTTACAAAATATATTTAAAAATTTCTCCAAATGATTTCAGATTTTAAGCCCATGGATCAGAATATAATTGGTCAGCTGTTAAATCGTACATATGAATAATATTTTAACTCCATATTAAAGGTCCATTAATGTTCATTCTGCTATCCAAAGAATTCAATATGTAAAAATCAATGATCGGATAATATACTTAAAATATAAACTATATTTTTGCTCAATCCAAAACATACAAGTTGTTCACATATCTATACTGCCATTGCGAGAAATAAAAGATATTGAACATTGCCTCTTATGCCCTTGGCTGATGTCCCCTGCTAAAATCCCAAAATAAATAGGTGACGCATATTAATTAAACGCACATTTATCTTTTTCAAAAGAAATAAGCAATCAAACTGATTATCAACTAAACACTAAGTATCGTCACTCAAAACACAGGGGACAATTATTAATTCAAAATTTTGCATTATACACGTTATACTTTTATTATAGAATCATACCAGCATGACTAATCACTAAAGATGCATTAGATATATCTTCCTCTATCGAATTCTTAAATCTATAAAACTTAATATTGAGATTCTGTTCATCAACTCTTAAAGGGTCATTTCCATTCCCAATCTGTAAAACTAAATCTGTATATCCTAATCTCTTTAGTTCCTGTAATAAAAAATCACATCTAAGAATATGAAAGTGAAACCCTGACACACATAATGGTACTAATTTTGAAACCATGTAGAACTTATCATAGCTGTTCAACCAGATTCAAACATTCTAAATGGGAATATTGTAAACTGAAAATATTCTGTTTCAATTCTATCGACTGTTTCACAATATGTTAATGCATGCTGCTAATCAGAAAAAATAACATATCAATGTGATAGAAATATTGTAAGGAAAGGCATGAGTCGTGTTGGGAAGTATAGTAGTTTTCTTTCAAGTTTGTGTGGTAGTAAAATATGATGGCCCAAGCAAGGTTGAAAGGCAAAGAGGGGAATTACTACATGAAGTGGGGAGAAGTAATGAAATGAAACATGTTTAACATCCCTATGGATACTTTCACCAGACTGTCATTTTAGGCTACTCTTTAATCTTTGTCAAGAATTCTTTAACATACATGCTAGCATGAAAAAGACTAGACATTGTTTTTATTCTTTCAATGACATTAAATAATAAAATAAAACATTATTTATGAATAACAATTAGTATATTTTATTACATCAAGAATATATTAACACAAATTTTGTAAGGAAAAGGCATGAGTCGTGTTGGGAAAATAGTAGTTTTCTTTCAAGTTTGTGTGGTAGTAAAATATGATGGCCCAAGCAAGGTTGAAAGGCAAAGGGGGGAATTACTACATGAAGTGGGGAGAAGTAATGAAATGAAACATGTTTAACATCCCTATGGATACTTTCACCAGACTGCCATTTTAGGCTACTCTTTAATCTTTGTCAAGAATTCTTTTACATACATGCTAGCATGAAAAAGACTAGACATTGTTTTTATTCTTTCAAAGACATTAAATAATAAAATAAAACAATATTTATGAATAACAATTAGTATATTTTATTACATCAAGAATATATTAACACAAATTTTACTCCCAATTTTTTGTGATGATATATTCTTGATAACAACTTGGGAAATCTTGTTGAAACGTTGCAGTGTATTAAATTATAGTAATTTTTATCCAACCCACAGGTTGCCAGCTTGATCGGTCAAATAGGTCGCTAGCCGAGTAGGTGCCAATTTGTGATCATTGTTTTGTGTGACGTCAGCGCATGGCGTCGGGGACAAAACGAACGCAAATAATGTAAATATTGGAAACAAGTGGCTATCATTTTGTGGAAGTATTTATGCAAATCAAAACGACTGGATTGAAGAAAAAACATATCTGAGTGAATCGACAGAGGTTTTATTGCCTGACATTACAAATTGTTGAGAGAAAAAAAAGCCGACAGCAGACAGCAGTTAAAATCGAGTCTTCGCAATGCATTGCATTCCTGTTCTCTTTTTTTATTGTTTATTGTCTGGTACGACATGGTGTATGCATATTTTATATATTATCATTTTATTTGCGGATAATAGAAGCCTTAGAATAGAAGGTGGTCAAATTCCTGAGGGTAAGCCTTGTAATTATTGATTCTAATCTAATTGACAGTGGCAATGTGCAAGGTAGTTCCTTTATTAGGAACTATGTGCAAGGTAGTTCCTTTATGAACGGTCTCAGCTATTCTTGTTACCTCTGTAACAGAAGTAGAACATATTGTTTGTATTAGATCGTCAAACTGTGTTGTTCCAACAGTCACGAATACGGTTTTGACCAATTTCTTCTCCATTTGTAAACATAAACAAAAACCACGTGGAAGATCTAAATTGTTTTTCTACACTAGAGAGTGACATATTAATATTGTTATCTCCCTTTAATTGGAAAACTAGTTAACCATTTCCGTTTTAAAAATGACCAATCGAAAGCTGGGTATTTAAACTCATTTTTGAAACAAGCATGTTCATTGGATACAACTTTATTGTCCGCCATTTTCGAAATTGACAAGTTCTGTTCCTAAATGTTGAAACTTATTTTAGTAAAGCAATAAACCCGGTTACATATTCATTAAAATGGCTTCAAAGGGTCGGTGCGAGAAAGATCAAAAGATTCAAGTTTCATTACGATGTCGGTAAGTATCATCCAAAGGCAAAGTCTTCGACTTCATTGAAAATTCAATCAAAAACACAAAGTTTCAGAAGTCAAACTCAAAGTTTCAAAGTCAAAGTCAGTGACAGTATCTCACTATCTGTGGATATACATGTACAGCGCAGAGTCCTACTGGACATATAATGCGCCAGTAAAGAGTGCATCTTTAGTAGCTCTGGAGTGTGAGAGTTTCTTTGAAGCTCTCAACGCCAACGGTGGTGCAATGCGTTGATGTATCCCTAATGAAGGTGGTTCCACTTCGATCAGTCTATAGACTATAGTTGTTTTATTAATTTAAAGACTGGAACCACCTTCAAGATACATCAACTATCAACGCATTGCACCACCGTTGAGAGCTTCAAAGAAACTGTTTTGGGTCCGTTTATGTGTAGTGGTCTTACTAATACTAGTACTACAGCCTAGTAGTAGTAGTACAGGAGTACAGGGGAAAGATAGGCTTACTGATCTCATATCCAATATTATATTCAATTATAAACATTTTAATGTAACAATTGGTACACAAATCGAGAACTATGATCTGTTTCGGCGACATTTGTAACAAGGTCAAGGGACTCAAAGAACGAGGACGAGGTCTGACTGAGGCATCTTGAAATGCCACTCTTTTTGTAGGCTACCTACTGACATTTTTAATAATAATAATAATAATCTTGTCATTTTACAATGGTAGCAAATTAGGCCTAAGGCCTGTTTTCAATTTGGCCCTTGGCACAGATCGTTTGAATGATTTCGATCATTACTGCAGGAAGAAACCAAAGAACTCGGGGGGGGGGGGGTACGGGGGAAACCTGCCTGATCGGAAGGGAGACCGAATATCCCTCTCACTTACAACGAGGGATTGAACCCTCGATGCATTGGTGAGAAGCCGCCTCTCTATCGCCACGGCTATCCTACCAGCTATAAATTTTGCCTTACTGAGTACTCCATCGCAGTACTACTAACTTAAACTTAAGTGGTTCGTCCGACAGAGTTCCTTTGCGCAAGTTTTTTAGTCAAATGACTACAAAAAGGTCTATATTATAATATAATATAGATAGCTCCAGAATTTACACATAAACTGACCCAAAACAGTACTCAGTACAGTACTGCACATAGCTTAACATATAATAAATCAATTCCCACTGAAATAACGGTGAAGCCTTACCTCACCAATTCCAAGGCTTACTGCAAAATTATATGATTTGATGAAACCCAACTTCTAAGCGTAATTTTAAATGGTGTAATTATGGCAGCTTATTTGCGTAATAATACGTCATTACAAGAAACTTTGCTATGCAATTTATGTATAACGCATTATTATTACCACAAAGAAAAACTGTTCTGTAACTATTTAAGTTGTCCAGTCGTCACTATTTGTCATAGAATTACCAAACTGTAATTATAATGATATGTCATCCCACATAACAATATGATGTTAATTTATGGTAAAGTTTACGTAAAAATGATCAGTCAGTTTCTAGGGCCGAAAGGATTCACCAGTGAACCGGTGTACCCAATATTTTACAGGCATCGATGAACGATTTATTTTTTTTAGAGAATCGATAACAGTGATTTATTTTTCAATTGAAGGTTCACGATAATTTTCATACTATATCGCTATATTTGATCAATAAATGAGGCATGTGGGACTTTTAGAAATTACCTATCAGTTCAGCGTACGTACAAACTGGGCCTACATGTAAATTAAATAAAAACCCGGTAGCTATAAATAAACTAGGAACAGCGCGGGTCTTGAATAGTCCCGGCCATCCAGACTTCACAATCAATGCAAAACTTACCTACTATAATCGCGTGCAAAGTACGACTCGGAAACTTGATAACATAATATTTTCAATTGGACATAATAATGGAAGCCATTTATTTTACACTAATGAAAACGCATTTAACAGTCGTTTCTTCCTGGCCTTTATGAATGAAAAGCGTGTTGAAATTTTGCTTAACTATTAACAGCCTCTCCGTCTTTCGACTATATTAATATTATGTTCACGTCCAGTACTGGCATTAGTTTTACACTTGGTGGTGTTGAAATAGAAAACGCACCCGTCTGTTACCGACCGAAGGTGTTGGAGAATTTCGGTTTTCCTGTTTCGTACTTAAAGACACTTCAGTTTCAGTGGCCTAGTGGTCTAGAGTGCGGCGCTTCAACCTCTAGCTGGCCGGCCACCTCTGGCTTGCTACTGTTGTTTCGAGCCCTGGTGTGAGCGTATGTGGCATGGAGATGGGTGCGCCTTATCAACCCTGTGGGTTTCCTCCGGGCATTCCGGTTTCCTCCCACTGCTAAAAGACCCCTATGCGCAAGCGAATTATTGAAATAGAATTAAATCATTGTTTGTCCCCAAATGACCTAGTTGTGTTTAGTTGATGTTCAACCCCATGCCATTTCTCTCTCTCTCTCTCTGGGTTTATTAAAATTATCACTCAAGATCATCTCACTAGGACATTTGTTCAACATTGTCTTTACACTTTGGCCCATTTCAACTTTTATAATTTCTTGATCATGACTAGTAAGAGTAAGAGAATATATTTTTCTAACACCTTATTTTATTTTTTTTACAGACCTTTAAACAGTATTGAAAGAAAGCAAGCATCATATTCTATTGTTGATTGTAATAAAGACAAGAAAGAAATTACTGTGAAGGAGAAACTGGGTATTAATCCACATACAAAAACATTCAATTTTGATCATGTTTTCCCCCCAGCTAGTAAACAAATTGATGTTTATAATAGTATTGTTACTCCAGTTGTTGATGAAGTATTACAAGGTTATAATTGTACCATCTTTGCGTAAGTTGACAATATTATTATTATTAGTATCTAAATCTGTGGAACAGGCTGAAGGATTAATTATAATAATCTTAACCAATCAAAGGAATATATATTTCCTGCCTGTTTTTAAGAAAAAGTTAAAGACTCACCTTTTTAAAAAACATTTTAATTGTTAAATGCTTAAGATTTTTCAGAGTTAACTTTTTATTATTGTATACCATATTTTATTCTAATTGTGCAATGTTCTTATTATTGAGATGTTTTATATTTTATACTTTTACAATAATGTAATAGCGCCATAGAGCAATCTAAGTATTGGATTATAGGCGCTCTATAAATAAATTATTATTATTATTATTATATGATTTATTTACACTAAACTAAATGTACATGTAGTGATTGACCTTTAGAGCATGTTTCGATAAGTGATACACCTCATTGTAAAATTGATTTGCTAAATGAAGTAAATGTCATGTCTTGTATTGTTGTTAACATGCTGGCATCAGTTAAATCAGAACTGAATGATCTCATTTAAACTTTTGTTGATTTTATTTATGATAATCTTAACCAGTAGCTTATTTCAAATATGCACTTAAATATTTTAACAACTTTTAATTTTTATACAGAAAGTGGTGACAATGCACCTGTGCAGACAAAAAGTTATTTTTCCTTTTTCGTTAAATTGATTTCACATTTTATAGTTTGAACTATTTTGTAGATATGGACAGACTGGTACTGGTAAAACATTTACTATGGAAGGGGAGAGAACTAATGATCCATCTATATCATGGGAAGATGACCCATTAGCTGGTATTGTACCTAGAGCTATGTATCATATATTTGAAAAACTTCAGACACAGGTTCGTAGTCTATTTGAATTCTTTAACAACAGAAATTATCTTCCGATCTGTGTTAAGTTGATATGTCATGTGTTGTTTGGATTAGTAAAACAAAGGAGCTTATTGAATTTCAGCAATTTCGGTTTATAACTTCTATAGTTATGGCCCTTGTTTAGCCCTGATTGAACCTTGAATGATAATGCTCTAATGATAAAAGTTATCTACGGATCTGTATGATGAAATATAAATGCATCTGCTATCATTGAAATTTGTGAAATGCAGAAGCTGGTTGAATTTTTAAAAGCAATTTCTGTCCCATTATGTCAAGAGGTATAACGCTCGATCGACAAATATTATCACCCACATAAATAATGCATTAATTTATACTGTATAAAATTAGTAAAACGAGATTTCAACAATTTCTGTAAGTTTCTTACCATACAGAGTTGAAGCCCTAGTTTCATATGTAGAACCTTGTGAACCGTAAAACCCTTGTGAACCCTAAAACTATGAAAATTATAATCTGATCTGTACGAAATTGTCTTGAATGCAGTATTCAGATTTTGGAATAGACATTGGTACATATGGGTTATGTCTTTGTGATTATATTTATGAAATTTAATTTGGAGGTAAAGATGTAGTAGTCGTATAGTATTAGTACTATAAGTATAACATTGCTAAGATTGGTTGATCTATATTTTTCAGGAAGTAGAATTTTCAGTGCGTGTATCATACTTAGAGTTGTATAATGAAGAGCTGTTTGATCTACTTGGTTCAACAGAAGATTCTTTAAAATTAAGAATCTATGATGATGCTACAAAAAAGGTATGAATTAATGAGCTTAGTTTGAATCTTAAATCTGAAAGTGATATACGGTACTTAAAATCATAAACTAGACAAATGGTAAACTCACTGTCTACCAGTACCAGGATCACGGTGGCTGAGTGGATAAGGCACTGGTTCGCTAGCCTGGAGGTCGGGTGTTCGATCCCTGCATTGGCCGAGAAAGTTCATCTCGATTTTCCGGCGTGATTTCTCCTTGTCAGTGATGCAGAAAGAGGGCCTGACAAGGTCAGCTGTCTAGTCGTTCGGATGGGACAAAAAACCGAGGTCCTGTGTACACATGTGAGTGCACGAAAAAAATGTTCCTTGGCGGTAGGAATTTGATATAAGAGTAGGCTGTAGCGCCGCTGCCCGAGCAAAATTTCCCTCATAGCACACTGTATGGTGTATGCCACGTCTTCCATTAGCCCAGGTTAGGTGCATAAAAGTAGGACGTTGAACCAAATTACAACTGTATATACAATATTATTGTGCATTTCTAGGGTTCAGTAATTATACAAGGTTTAGAAGATGTTGTTGTGAGAAATAAAAATGAAGTTTATCAGATACTAGAACGTGGTGCTTCAAGGAGACAAACTGCAGCTACATTAATGAATGCTACATCCAGGTATTCTATATAAAACAAAAATTATAATTTAACATACAATTATATTCCAACCCACTTTTTCCAATGTGGTTTTCCTTGTCATTGGTGCAGGATGGGGTGTCCTGACAAGGACAGCTGTCTAGTTGTTTGGATGGTATGGAACACTGTGGTCCTGTGTACACATGGGTGTGCACGTAAAACATCCCCTGGCAGTTGGAATTCGATCCAGGAGTAGACATGAGGGCCGCTGTCTAGACAAAATTTCCTTTTACACACTGTAATGTGAATGTCTGTCTTCATTAGCTCAGTTGGAGCAGAACCATAGGACGTTAAACTTTAAACCCCATTTCATTTCCAACCCACTTATCAAGGATAAGACCTACAAAGCTGACATACACTTCCTGAACAGTATTATAATCTGATTAATATTCTCTCCCATATTGCTCATCTGATTGATTATTTTAGTACCAAAAGAAAATTTGATAGAGCACTCATTTTTGTTGAAACCTGTGAGATAAATTTTCAAGATTTTTACATTGATTGCCGAAGTATTATTTGTATTTTATTTGTATCCTTTTAGTCGGTCTCATAGTGTATTTTCTGTGACAATACACATAAAGGAAAATACTATAGATGGTGAAGAATTGTTAAAAACAGGAAAATTGTACTTGGTAAGTAGTACAGTTTATATTTAAAGTTCAACATATTTAATGTAGATAAGGATAAAATGTCTCATTGCTAAATTCAGCTCAATGTAGAATAGAGCGACATCTCTACACAGTGCTTTTACTGTAGGATAATTCATTAACATATTGTTTGAACTATAGCTTGATATTATATACTATACTACAACTGTTATCATTTTAATTACTTCAACATTAACATTATTTTTTAGGTGTTTAGGGGTTTTTTTTAAATAAAATAAACAAATTGTTTTTTTATAACTTTGTAAATTAGGTTGATCTGGCAGGAAGTGAGAATATTGGTAGATCGGGTGCTGTAGATAAAAGAGCAAGAGAAGCTGGTGGGTTTTATATTGTTTTAAATTTGAAAACCATGTTATTGTTATTAAAACATATACTCAATTGTTATTATGTATTATGTGACAAACATTGGTTTTGTGTTTAGTTAGTCCATATTTTGAATAATATCACTGTTTATTATGGTAGATGTATTTATTATAAATTATTTTTAGGTAATATTAATCAGAGTTTGTTGACGTTGGGAAGAGTTATAACAGCTTTAGTTGAGCATGCTCCACATATACCATACAGGTTATTACATAAGTTTATTATTCTTCTTATAATCTTAAATGGACTACATGTCTAAAGTATTAATGTTGCTCAAAATTTATTCGGATTGGCCAAATGATCAAACCGACAGTTGAGCTCCTAATACTAGCACAAGTAAAGGTACATGTGTTGTATCTAAAAATTCTTAGTTAGATCTGATCATATTCGCAGTCTGAAACCCTGTCACTGTTTAAGTTAAATTCATTCTGGTTGGCGACCAATTGGGGGAATTTGAACACTATTTTTTTGTCTGTGTACGTCAAATGTGTATTTTTATTGTTATGATTGTGTTTTTCAGAGAGAGTAAATTGACAAGATTATTACAAGATTCTTTAGGTGGACGAACTAAAACATCTATTATAGCAACTATATCACCTGCTTCATGTAATATAGATGTAAGTATCAGATTCTATATAAAACATCTTCATTGGTTGAGATGGGAGGAATTTATAGATTAGAGAATGCTAGGAACTCTACTGTTATTGAATATTGACTCTTTACCTTGCCCCTAAATTCAAGACAAGATCTAGTTAGCGGAAAATATTTACAGCATAAGTTTAGAGTCGTCGAACATTCAACAGGTAGAGGGAGGTAACCTGACTTTACCAATATTACCATGAATACTTGAAAGGAATCCTTTCTTACATCTTAATCACTGTAGCTTAAAATAAGTTTCTTGTATTTGATTACACACCTTATCAGCAATTAAAACTGGCAGAACTGTGACATGTTATCAGTTCCATCTTACTCATTCAGTGTAATTTTGTAAATCAGAATTTTTTGTACTGACATGTGACTTAATGTTACGTCCCGTAATGAGCCAAGTGACAGCTCATTTATCATGTCAACATTATGTAAAATGATTTTGTTTTGTATCCTTGTTATTTGTTGTTACACATTCAACCTTTAATTCCAGGAAACTCTGAGTACATTAGATTACGCTCATAGAGCCAAGAACATCATGAACAGACCAGAAGTTAACCAAAAACTGACGAAGAAAGCTTTATTACGAGTAAGTAGATCTATATAAATTAGAGATAATTAAGTTTGACAATATAAGCTTATGACTCAATGTCTTGTTACTGTAAAATTTGCAAAATATGGTAAAAGTATAAATATTATAATTTGTATATTCAAACATTTTTTATAAGCCCACAACTAATGTACATTGTTGTCCATCCACAATATTTTTCACAGATTTTTAAGGATTGTTCATTCGGTCATTAGGAGTAACACTATAGAAACTCAAAAATACTGACTAATCTCCCACTGTACGATGAAACTCAAGAAAGTCCATGAATTAGATGTAGTTAAAATTCCTTGATGAAATTGTTAATCAGGGTTTAATGAGGAACCCTATTGAATTTCAAAATTTTCTGATCATAAATCTGGCTGCGTTATCTCCCTGTGACATTCTCTAATTGTAACCCTGATACACAATAAAGTCCAAAGGTAGAATTATTTTCAGAATGTTAATTTCATAGCTATTTTGCAGGGTTATCTTTGCATAATTTACATTTTAACTACTAAAGGTTGTGAACACAAGACAAGAACAGGAGAGAGTTTTGTTAAAAACTTTTTACACAGGAATGATATTTGATTACTTTAGGACTAGCCCAGATGACTTTGCAGTTGGTGAGTGTATTACGGAGCCTGTGAAGTAATGTGTTTCGTAAAAATAATATTTTCTCCTTTTTTCCCCAGGAATATAATGAAGAAATCGAACGTTTAAGAAGAGATTTACAGGCAGCTAGAGAGAAAAATGGAATATTTATTGCAGAAGAAAATTATGTGTAAGTGTACAAAATATCTATGGTTCTGTAATTTTCTATACCAATATATGGAGAAAATTATGTTCTGTGGTTGGATGACCCTTTTTAAATACTGAACTGTATAAATTTAGGATTTTTGATTTCTATTATTAGTGCTATGCAAAACAAGATATTATCCCAAGAAGAAAGTATTAAAGATATGGAAGAGCGAATAGAAGCCCTGACAGATGAAATGACTAAGGTATAAATTTAAACATGCTTAATCTTAATATTGGTTTTTATTTTAATATTATTTTTTGATTGCACTGAAAATCAATGAGATTTGTTTTATTTTTATAATCCAACTTAAATAGACTTGATGATTGCATTTTTAAGTACTATTAGTATTAAAGAGAGGATGTTAAACTTCATTTTAGTTCATTTCATATATTGTTTCCTGCAAATAAATGAATATTATGTGGGATTTGTTTTTATAGTTGTCTGATTTATTTGATGATACAAAGAAGGATTTAGAACAAACTACAGAACAGTTGGTGATAACTTCCCAGAATTTAGAAATTACTGCCAACAACCTGGAACATACCCAAAAAACACTGGAAGTAACAGAACAAGATCGTAATGAACAGAAATATCTAGTATCAGAACACGTAAAAACAGAAACAGTTCTGTTTTCACAAGCTCAACAGGTAGGTACAATCATTCCAGATGCCTGGCTTGTCAGCAACTTTTAAATATACCTTGGTTAGACCAAGTTGGTCTATTGTACAGGGTGCATAAACGTTAATGTAATGAATGTGTTTTGCCATTAAGTGTGTGAAGTAGAAGTTTTATGTCCGCTTCCACCTAGATGATATCCCAGACAAAGCTATTAAGAAGATATGTTTTTATTTTATACCACTGCAATGCATTAGGAAGAGAGTTTTTACATAAGCTCAGCCTGTACCCCAATCCCATTCAGATGTTGGTTCCCCCTTGTCAGTGATGCAGGACAGCTGTCTAGTCGTTTGGATAGGACAAAAAACGAGGTCCCGTGTACACATTGGCGTGTACATAAAATATCCTTTGACAGTTGGAATTCGATATCCGGGAAAATTTCCTCATTGCACAATGTATGGCATATGCCCGTCTTCATCAACCCAGTTCGAAGCAGTACAGTAGGACGTTGAACCCCATTTCCATTGAGATGTCCTGAATAAAAATAGTGTTTTATGAAAAAAAAGCCTCAGCAATCGGCATCAAGAATTTTTTTTTTTTGGCGTGTTTCAGTATGTCATCCACAAAGTCAAATGTTTGGCACTTTTAAACACAATAGTGTAAAGTTGGGGCACCTTTATATAAATGTATTTTTCAGGGATTTGATTAATTGTAGATGAAAAATTTATAAGAAATTGATTGTTCTTTGATTTTTGAAAGAAACAAAGAAATCAATTTTTTCATGTCCTTTAGAAAATTATCATAAGAAATCAATTATATAATAGAAAATTAGTATTTAAATATTTGTGAAAGATGGTAAGTCACAGAGTTTATGACTTGGCTAATAATTGAGGAACTATGTATTTTTATATTGTAATAACTATATAATGTGATTATATATTTATAGTTACTAGATACAGCAGAATCATCAACATCAGATGTTAGTGGTCTACATGCTAAACTTGATAGAAAACGATCAGTTGAAAAACATAATGAAGACCATAAATCTTCCTTTCAACAAAACTTTACACAAAATATTACCAAGATGGAACACCAGTTGGACAAATTTTTACAACAACAGAATTCATTTAAAGCATCATCATCAGATCAACTTGGTAAGAATTTAAATAGAGATAAAGTAAACTGTCAAAGGTTCTTTTATGTGCATGCCCCTGTGTACATGGGACCTTTTTTTTTTATCCCACCCAAATGACTAGACACTGTGCCTTGCATTTTAATATGAACATACATGGAAAATATGATGTAGGAAACTACAATAAATAGTGAATAACATAATTTTCCATAATCAAAATGCTATAACTACTGTCCCAAGATAGAAATACTGTAAAAATATATTTTGTATTTTTCAGATAGTCTGTTAAAGAATAGATTAAATGAAATGAGTGGTGTTATTGATCAAGTAAATAATTTGTTTACTATTGTACAAGATGATGTTATTATTATTGATAAACATCAACAAGAGAGTAAACAACAACATGACACAACAATAGACAGTGTAATGGAGTATACAACATCAACAAAGGTTTGTCATATAACTTAAGTCAACATTTTATTATTATGCTCAAGTTCCTGATAATTTGTACAAGTTGAAATAAATTAGATATTTTTTATTGGATCATATTGAGTTGAACATAAATCGTAAGCTTAGATAACATCATTTCCAGCATTTTATACAAAAATTGTGCAGCAGATGATAAAGTGAGGCTGGCATCAAGCATTAAAGGTACAAGAAGGCTAATACCATGGCTGACTAAAGGCATGCTCCTCTAAAACTGTGTATGTTCTTAGGTGCATTCTTACCTGAAATGTGTACACAGTACCTGCTTTAGACTTATTATACTAGAAATGTTTACTATCTCAAATCTGCATGTTTAACCCTGGAATAGAGTTGTTGATATCTTGAAGCTCCTCTTGATATAGCAAGTCATGAAAGTTTGTATATTTTTGTTTAGGAGAAACAAGTGAGTAGTATAGAAAGTAGAAGAGATAAGATATTATTACCTACAGTAACAGGTTTACATACGGCTCTACAGACACATTGTACAGCTTTATTACAACTTGTAGATATTGTTAATAAACAGGTTAGATGGTTTTCTTAATATACTTTGGTGATGGGTATACCTGTCCCTGAGCAACCATATTCTTTGACAGATTATTTACTTTATTTACTAATTATTGTATGTTTTAGAAGATTTGTGTCATGCACATAATAAGTGATAAGATAAGCAAATCTGGGATTGTCCTGTGTTGACATTAAATTAAAGTCTGAAGATGAAAAAATAAGTATTTAAGAATCATAATGTATCAACCATGTGACGCTATTCACAAGTCTATAAGATTGTTCCTCAATGTGTCAACGTTTTAACGCATTAAAACGACTTGTTAGGTCAAGTTGATGACTTGGGTTTAACCACGTGGTTTTGTGTTTGATCCGTATTCTGGCTTGTACTGAGGGGGGAGGGGGGAATTTATTGTGACCGCTTACAAAAGATGTCGCTGAATAGGACTGTGAAGAGTGGCTGCTCATACAAATTCGACTGTAATTGAAATGTCTTCTACATTATTATATTGCAAAAATTGTGGCGTATTTACATTGGAATATTATTATCATTTAATGACAAATCAATATGGTTTTTGTTTTGAACAAGTATTGGTATGCTTTTATTACAATTATATGAGAAGTGAGAATGATATTAAATAGACTTATCTTATATATGTTTTATTAACAGAGGGAAGAACAAGCTGTACTTATAGAGAAACAAACAACAAGTCTACATAATGAATTAGAGAAACTATCTAATACAGTAAATACTCATGTTACACAAACAGAACAACAAATAAACAACTTACAACAACAAACATCAACAACAAATCAGTCTTATTCTCTACTTCAAAAGGTAAATTAAATATACAAATAAGACACAATGAAAATGCATGACTGTTTTGACTAGGAAGTACTGGCGAGACATAAAGTTGATGAAATATAATTTTTGGCATGATTGTAGGCTGAACATCCACAACAACCCTCAGAGGCCACAACAAATTTACAGTAAAATGAAAGCATAGTGGGTAAAAACCAAGTTAGTAATGTGCGTATCCACTCTATCAGCTACATATGAATTGAAACGTTCCTGTCATGTCCTTCTCCTCTCTTGTTTCAATTGTGCTTAAAGTTTTTCTGGTACTCCTGCTCTCTTGAACTAAGGCAATGGTGCATTCTCAGTGTCCAGGTGTCAACATTGGTGTATCATTGTGTCTTCTGATTTAACAAAAAATGTAACATGAGGATGTAATGTAAATGATTATTTTAAATAAAATGTAATGATTATCTTTTTTCTATATTATATATTCATGATTTGTATTATCATTTATAGACATTGGAAAACAAATTAAAAGAAACACTTGAATTAGTTTGTAAACAGAATACTATTTTCACTGAACAAAACCAGAGGGTAAGTCTTTGAAAATATATCGGCAAGCAGAATTTGTACTTTTGTCAAAATTAAAAAGTTTGATTTAGGGGAATTCAGAGCAGAAAAAGAAACTAATGCCGCACAGTGATTAGGCATTCTGTATTAAATTTTCCAATAATTTTTACTAAATTTAGGTAACTGTAATAGTAAAATAGCAAATATTTTTTTTGATCAGGTTGACAGTAGCTGTGTTGATAATCTATGTAAAAACTCAACATTCAAGGACAGTGTACAAAGGTATGTTTTGCTATTTTGTTTTCATAGAGATCATTTCTTTAACATTCTATTTATCAGAGTGTTTATTCTGTTTCTATATAAATGAGGAACATGGAAATCAGTTTTATTTTTATATGAAACAGTCTGTGGAAGCAGACTGTTACTAATCTATCTTACGTTTGAAAATATTAAGATACTTTAATATTTTCCAACAGATAAAGTTTTGACATGAATATGTTTTTTTCAGTCACACAGATAACTTAACATCACTTATCAAATCAAATGAAAGAGAATTATTAAAAGAATCTGAATCAAGTACTGGTAACATTCAAGATGATATAAATAAGGTAATTATGGATCTTTAATATTCATATGGATAGTCACTGTAATCATAGTATGACCCACATTGAGTGGCATCACGATCATCACCCTCGTCGTCATATTCATATCTGTTATGTCCTTGATTTATAATTGTAGATTTCAAATCTTTGAAATGTGATACTAACACGGATTGGAAATCTCTTATGGACGACGTAAAGATATCACCAAGTGTGTTTATACTGTCGGGTGGAAATGACCCAGATTCTACTGAGTCAGATTGTCTGTTCGTCGTTTTGGATTTACTGGACGAAGATGAGGCAAGGCCTTCATTTGACCTCGAAATATTTTGAGTTTTTTCACTACATTGTTTTTTAGAGGGAACTCCGTTCCCAGATTCTTTTGTAGGATTCTGATTTTTTCTTTTACCCACAGTCGTGGGTACATGTAAATCTACCTTTAGAATCTGCTTAGTAGCAGGAGCATGTTTCGCCATTTTCTCAGCCATGTGCCTTGCTGTGAAAGCAAAAAGCAAACTGCTTTTAACTAAAGATCAAACTGCTTTAGCAAATGATTGACTACGTCAAATCAATTTTCGTTGTTACTACGTAACAGAAAAGTTCAAATATTTAAATTAAATGACTTTTTTAAAAGACACAATGACAAATAAGCTAAGAGCTTCGAAACAAGTCCTTCGCTTGTGACTGGGCAAGCACGCACTGACTTTCGCGGGCAAGATGCCATCTCACGTGATCTCATAATGTTAATATTGGGTGTTGAGAAATGATAATCAAACTTCAACTTACTACGTAAGTCTCGTTTAATTTATTAATTATATAACCTCACAAATGTGACATACTCTTTGTTGATAGCTTGATGTATTAAAGTACATTTTATATAAGATTTAGATACAGAGCTGACCTGACCATTATTTCTAGTATAATAGCTTAAAAATGGATAATGTAAAATGAAAATATTGAAAATTTCATTCAAATTACTTCATTCTGAGCAAAATTATCACTGTTTGTAGTTTTGACAATATGTGTACATTGTGGAACCAGTGCACTGGTATACATGTATTTGAAACTTAGCCTCGCTTTCCCGTTTTTCTGATCTACTTAAAATCTTGACCATCCGAGGCCGGAGAGTTCATTTCGTTCTTGTTTAGGTAATAAATGTACTATAATAGTTGATATAACATTTAAGGCCTAAAGAAAGACCTACATGTACAATAGGCAGATATGTGTAAAATCATAGACATTTACCTATTTCATAACCTTTATTTAAAATTCTGGAATTATAAATTATAATTTATAATGTGTTAATTTTTTAAGTATATGTTATCAAAGGTTGGTAGGTTGGTTTTTATACGCATCATTGCCCCTGTCCGTCAGGTTGTCCGTCCACAATTGTTTATAGACTCTCTATAGGTCCCAATTCTTGATTTGGACGAAACTTAAAATATAGGTTAATCTCCAAAAGATCTCGGCTGCTTTCGATATTGGCATGTATAGGATAGAAACTTCATGGATTATTGCCCCTGATTGTACAAAAAAATCGCCTTTATCAGCTTGTGGTCCCTCCGGAGGTCACAATTATTAAATACCTGGTTTAAAATTAATTACAATACATGCAAGATTATCACCAAGATACCTTTCAAAGTACAACATGCATTAGTTTCTATTTGATTTCATGTCACTATTTATGTGAAAACATTTCATACAAGCCAAGCCATTGCAGGGTTTTTTTGGTAAGAATTGAAATATTTGTGTATAATTACTATAATCTAGCATGTTGTTTTTTACATATATTTTTCACTTCAGGTTAAAGAAAGCTTAGAAAAGAACAGTGAACAACTTCTAACTCTTCAGACGGATATTACTGACACAGTTACCTCCCATACACAAGCCTGGGCTGATCATAGTTGTCAAATAACGGAAAAACTAACTGATCATAAAACTACTATACAGTCGTCATTACAAACACATTGTCAAAATACACAGGTAAAGGATTGAGGTCCCTCTGCACTTACTATACTAAAGATATTATATATCAACATAGGCTACTGTCATTTCTGTGGTAAAATTATAATATATTCACAATGAGAACTAGAATCCGGGAGAAAACTCTTTTTTTTATCTAAACTTTAAAAGAATTATGCCATCGTCAATTAAGGAACATTGTCCATTGCGCAGAAATATAATGTATAAAAACTATCAAGACCATTTCCAGTTCTCTTCCAGACTTTCTTAACTCTAGCAAAGAATCAAATTAAACAACTCATTATCAGAGGTCCTTATTATCTTCCGTTTTTTTCTAGCATTTAACCAGTTCATATAGTGAACAACATGAATCTGTATTAGAGAAGATTGCTCAAAATAAACAACAATGTCAACAAGATGTACAATCTATCAACAATATTATAACAGACCAATCACAATCTATCACTGACTGTACAACATCCTTAACAACCAGTATAAATAACAGACAAGAAGATATGATAGAATTTATTACTGACATGAAAATTGATGTACCTACAGGTAAATTGTAACCTTGGCAATAAGTGTGGCTTATGGTCGAGAGCGACACATTAAAAGTAATATATTGATAATGCACGAGGCGTTATAAGAGTTTTGTATTAGGCAATGTCTTTAGCTCGAGACCATTAAATAACACTACAGACACTATCCTGCATGTGCTTTTCAATGAAATCACAAAAGTCCCAATATTAGACTGAACGAAATAGCCATTCACAATATTGTAGTTTGCAAGGGGTTTTATAGAGATTAGATCAGGAGCAAAGAGTCTTTAACTTAGTCTTTAAGAGAACAAATATCTTACAATATGTAATTGATTGGTTTTATATCATTTGATGGAAAATTCTATTATCTTTCAAATAAACACAACTTGTTCCATATTTCAAATGTTTCCAAGTTACAGCAATATATCTCTTGTAAAATAAAATATTGTTCCATACATTTGTAATTCTGTTTGTTTTACCATGTATTTTTAAAGATCCGTATGTACAAATTAATCGGTTATCATTTCTGTTTGAAATTAGGATTGATATATTACTTTACATTAAATAAAACTGAAATGAATCATACAGCCTGTAACTGAAATGAATCATACAACCTGTAACTGATATTTTATCAGTTACCCGTTTTATTGGTGTTATTTCTAACAAAACAACATTCTTTATATTTATCAGGAACAACTCCACAAAGAAAAGAATTTGCTTATCCTAGAAATCTGTCCAAGACAGCAGCCCACAAAGACTTGATAAATGAAATGCATAGACAGACACATCAAGACCCAATAGCCATTAATTTATCTAATTCAATGGATGCAGTACATGAAGAAGAAACAACAGAAGTTGCATCGAGAAAATCTGATTCTTCAGAGGTAAATTAGTCAACAACTTTTATAATACAGAAGATTACTCAATGTGATAGTTCCTTACTCATTGTGGTAATAATATAAAAACTGGTTCCCAAGCGCTACTCAACTTATTCCTTGGGGGCGACACTCTGAAAAGACTTAAGGCTCTGTCAATTTAAATACTACGTATACTTGCTCCTTTGACAATTGTGCATCGATTGATGGAGTCACAAAATTCTAATGACATTCCACACTCGTATGCCCATACTTGTTTTATTACTTGATCCTGTCCTCATTAGCCAAATCAGTGAAGAAAAGTAGGATGTTAAACCCCATTTCATTTGTTATAACTTGTTAATTCCAAATAATTTGATAAAAATTTTAGACTGATTCATAAAGCAAACCTCTGTTGAATTTCTTTTTTTTTCAAATCGTAAACTTTATACTTCTGTACAGAATTCATAATACTAATAGATTTTTAAAACTTGCCATTTTGTTGACATTGGTTTAGATTTAGAACTGATGACCTTGGTGTGTGTATAAGGAGCCTTACAACCTCCAATCCATATTAATCATTCATGAAGAATGTACCTTTTTTGTGCGTGGCGATAGAGAGGCGGCTTCTCACCAATGCAACGAGGGTTCAATCCCAGCTCAGGGCATGATGAACTTTATCGTTGTAAGTGAGAGGGATATTCGGTCTCCCGTCCGATCAGGCAGGTTTCCCCCGAGTTCTTCGGTTTCTTCCTGCAGTAATGATCGAAATCATTCGCACGATCTGTGCCAAGGGCCAAATTTGAGAAAGGCCTCAGGCCTAATTTGCTACCCTTGTAAAATGACGCGATTATTATTATTATTATTATTATTATTATTATTATTGTGTTAGTTCAGTACTTGTATGGGAACCTTGACACTTGGCAGGATGTTAATTTCATTTTTTTTAATCCCACAAGGAAATGGGGTATGTTGTTGTTGCCCCCATTCGCATATTTGTTATCCACAATTTCTTGTGAACACTCAACACCAATCTTTCATCCAATTGTTTTGAAATGTATGTTGATAGCTTTAATGAGATGAAGAAGCTTATTTTTTTTCAAGAATTTCCATTATATATACATATTTTTTTTTAACAGTACAATGATACAGCTAGTGATGCTGGTAGTGATGTATCATCTACATCTGGTATATCAACAACTAGTAATACTAGTAACAGAAGTAAAGTAAGTATAATATCTACCTATACATCCACATTGAAATGTAGTTGTATATTGCCGTCGCCTTGTCTGGCATCCACAATTGCTAAAGTTAATTTCCAGTTGACTTTAAAGTTATACAGTGTTTCAGATCATGATATGGAGAAGCCTATTGAGTTTCAACAAGTTCCGATAATGCCTGCCTGAATTGTGGGCCCTAATCACTTTGAAAAATATTGTGAACGCTAACATTAATATCCGATGGGCATTAAATTCTTCCACAGTGTGTAAGGTCATCAGACGAAAAAGCCTATTGGTTTTCAATGATTTCCAATAATTACTGCCAGAGTTATGACCCTTGATCATTTGTGGTGGCTGAAGTTAATATCTTTTTGACTTTAAATCTATACACAATGTTAGGGTCACCCACCATAAATAAATATCTCCAATTATCTCTACAATTACGCCACAATATTTATATATATTTACCAAGCCTGAAATCAGTTTCACACAATTATAGTCACTAAATAAATAGTACTTAAATTACGAACATTTAAACATCTATAAATAATACACTGAAAACTGGTTCCAAGTGTCGTCCATAACATCCAGACACTTGAAGCAAGTCTCACTTTAAAACCAGTCTATCGACCATACTACATCTGATTGACAGGTCAGGATAATCAAGACTACCTTTTTATGAAACATAACAGAAAGCTGGAACAAGAAATTGAATTTAGAAATAAGCACATTAGCCAACTCAACAATTGTTTTAAGAAACTTGTAAAAGTAAAATGAAACTACTGCTCGTATCATGTTCCTGCTAACAAAAGTCATTCAGAGATATTATTTGTATTAAACCAAAAGATGCAGCTCTTAACGGTACAGTAAATGATAAAGCTATTTAAAAAATAAAACGAACATGATATTTCTAAAGCTGCTGCAATAACCAAGAAGCTTAATTTGACTGCTATTCAAAATCGTCAACAATTGATTTTTTACAGCTGTAAGTAATGGTTGATATATTTGTAGAGAATTGCACATAGGGTAGCCAGACATCACTTTGAGAAACGCAACTGAAGCATGCACATATAAGCCGTGTCAAGACCAACTTTCTGTAGAGTGCACGGGTCACCCTAACAATGTTTATGGTCATGAGACAAAGAAACCTTTTGATTTTTTCTGATAATTACTGCCAGAGTTATGGCCCTTGTTTCCTGTGAAAGTGCTTGTGGGCGAACTAGAGAAGCTTTTAGCTGCCATCTGATTGACTACCAGAGTTATGACCTTTGATCACCTGATAATTTTATGGATGTAAATATAAATTTATACAGTGTTCAAGTTCATGAAATAAACAATCAAAACATATTCTAAATATTTCTGGTTGCTACTTGTTATCAATTTGAGTGTGTTGTAAATGTTTCCATTACTTACAAAAGAAAAACAATATGTGACAACCCTTGTTGCTTGCCTGGGCGACTAATCTCCTGTGGGCGTATATGTTTCATTGCCTGGCAACCTATCTTTATCAAAAATTATATTAGTAAAAAAGCAGGATTGATTTTTTTTTCAATTCTGTGTTTATACTGTCACAAAGTAGACAAGATCATCATTAATGCTGCATGATTCGTCCACATTCCTGTGTTAATGTCCTTATGGAAAAAGGAATTAATATATGCGACCTGTCAACAACATAAACATGGAAGATCTAGATGGACCCATGACTACCCATAGAAATATATGTGACTACCCCTATAGACAGGTTTATCCAGACACATTGTGATTGCTATTCAAGCAGGTTATATTTCCTTTAATCCGATGAGTCATTGGAATTTCTTCAAATATAACTTTTAAAATAAACTTCACTCCATTTCAAAAGGCCACTTTATAGATTTCTCGTTTGATCATTGTTACCTGAAGTCTCAATATGACTGAGATGAATAAAATTTTTCCCCCCCAGATGTGTGTACTTGAGTTAGACTATATAAGTACTTGTAAATATTTCCTGTTTGTCATTATTACTATACCATATAAGCGTAAGACTAAGAGAGAGGCTTGTTCAGCCTGTTAGAGTTATATTACAGGAAATAAATGATTATCATTCATCCTACATGTATAGTTCTCATGGATTTATGAATTGACTATAATTATACAGTCCATCCTATAACAATCAAGGAAGTTTAATGAGTAATAATACCACTGAAATCTAATCCTTATAGGACATATAGAAATAGATTTCACAAATTAAAAACACTTATATGGATAAACTACTTCTGAAATCTATACAAATAACTTATAACTTAGTCTCTTTACAGAGCATGTGACGTCATTAATTTATGGTTTCAAATCTATCAATAATTTTAAATGTTACACATGTCATAAAAATTTTAGTTGGTGTACCATGAGAGTTGTGTAGCCTGCCAACCTAGCTTAAATTATTATTTTGAAATCTTTACCTCATTTATTACTTTTATCCTATAGCTTGGGCCTATTATTTCCTTATCACATCATGACCAAAACTTCACACAATGAGGGTACATTCTCTTTGTTTATATATTAAAATACAATACACATAAATAATTTAACATCTAGCTTATTAATATTATGAACTTTGTTATTTTATTATTTTATATATTAAAAATACCTTAGCAATTATTTTCTAATAGAATCACATGTGTTTGGGGGGGTTTCGTGTTCAATAATGTGTAAGCTTATTGTATTTATGTAAGAAATCTTATGTCATATATTCTGCTTCTTATCATTGACCAAATAATCAACAAAAAATTAAAATAACACTTTTAGTTCGACTCTATCATCGACTTTTAGTATGCCGGTAGCAATTATAAGGTTTAGGGGATAAGGGCAATAACACTATTATTATAACCTACAAGTGTGAATCATAATTTCTAAAGGCATCCTTAAACATGCATTATTCAAGAGCTAAATCTGCCTAGTGCAGGTCTTTATTTGGGCATGAAATATTTTCTAAAGTATGAATTAGACATTAATTAACTGATCCAGGCCTTAATCAACTTTGGATGGCATCAGATTGCTCCAATATTAAACAGATTAAAACGTTTCAGTGATAAATCAAATATGGCCTGCCCAGACGCTTCGAGTCTTAGCTTTGATCAACCAGGACCGTGGTTGAAATTATTGCACAGGTCGGCCAAATCTTCAAATGCCAATATCTTCGCTTGCAAAAGAGTAATTTGAATGAAATTTTCAAATTATTCATTTTACATCATCTACTTACTTTCGAACTAGTATAGCTAGAATGGCTATGTTCTTATCTATATCTTGAATAATGTAACTTTAATGACTAACTAAACAATGCCAGCAACATTATAAACTGAATCTCTGCAGAAATAAATCAATGTTAATTTGATGCACCTCGGACCTATACAGTACTTACAAGATGTATTTTTACCCATAGTTTGGCTTCAAAATGGCTGCATAGATGACAGGTGTGATAACAATATACGCCCAGTTGTTCAACTTGTCGTTAAATTTAACGATGCGGTTAAATAATTTAACGACATCGTTATATTTAACGACTGAAGAAGTCTGTTGTTCATCGTGTCGTAAAATTTAACGCATGGTTATGTCATCGTTAAAATGGTCCATATTTAACCCACCTAGCAGGGCATCGTTAAATGATTAACCTGTCGTTAAATCAGTCAAGGTGACTGCCAGACAAATTCTCATGGTCATGTTTCCCACTTAAAACATGAAAAAAAAGGAAATGAAACCGGTTAACGTCCTGCATTCTGTTCTGCTCTGACTGCGCTAATAAAGACAGGCATACGCCATGCAGTGTGCTATGGGGGAAATTGTGCCCGGACAGCATCGCTACGGCATACTCTTCTTATATCGAATTCCAACTGCTAAGGGATCTTTTACTTGCATGCCAATGTGTACACAGAACCTTCCCTGGTCATTCGTCTTGCGTGCCGGAAAATCACGATGAACTTTTTCAGCCAACGCCGGGAGCGAACCCATGACACTTCCAGGCTAGCAAGCCTGCATTTTACTATGCCACTGTGGCTCCAGAAAAGAATGTGGGGAACTTTAATATGTTCAAGTTCAAAAGATTCCTTCTAAGTTAACATCTTGATACATGCTAGCTTAAAGAAAAATTAATTTAACAATATACATAATCGTTTTGACATTCACATAAAAAACGCAACTTATAATCAAAGAAAGGAAGCAGCAAGTATTCATTGCCATGTGCTTTTATGCAAGTTGGTCCTTTCTCTAAATCAGTGACGTTGTGCACAAATAGCCTAGTTTCCCCATTGTGTGGTAATCGTGACCCAATGACATCCGAACGACTACATATGTAGTCGCTTTTAGAAAGAAAATAAACAGATTTCTTCAGCATAAATCAAATTCAAAGTTCACAAAGATAAGAGATTAATAATTTACATGCATTAGGATTTATTGTCAATATTGATTGTACATGAATATTTAGAACTTTTTGATCTTTGTACAATATAACCTCTGCCTTCTGTTAGACCTCCTGTGTAAGAATCATGTAACTTCTTTATGTACGCTATATCTGTATGTAGTGTGTAACTTTGGAAGAAGAGATTGGTTCACTTGAAGATAGGCCTAGGTGTCACCTTGTAACTGATACGTCTATGTCCTTTAAATATATAACTCAGGGTATCGTAGCACAAATCTGAAATTTCCACGGTTTTCATTGATAGAAGAGTATGGTCGACTTGACAAAAACAACGTTTCAGCTAGCAAATAACCGCCTATAAATATTAGTGTCTAGACTCTAGGCATACAAGTTTTCATTGTCAAGGTCAAGGATCTTTGCCACCTCAAAAGTAGGCTACGGTGATAAAAATCTTCAAGAAATTCTGCAAATGTCCATCACACTTTTTTTAAATTTCATCTTACACCCAAACACTTCCCTGAAACACATAAAACAGTAAAAATCAGTCACAAATTAATTAAAACCATTTGGAGGCCTAACTAGGCACTGTCTATATATAGGCCTAGGCCTATACTAATTATTTTAGTAGTATAAATATTATATAGGCCAACACAATTTTGTTCTGTTTTTTCGCAGCATCACTAACTTGACTAAGCATTACCACCTAATTAATAAAATCATTAGTGACAAGAAAGGCCTTGATAAGATGAAAATATGAGTATGGTAGCTGAATACGCCTCATATACATGTAATAGGGAATGCCAAAATTGACACTTCATTTTCATTCTTTTATGTCGTTTACAAATTACATTCAATCATAGACATAAGACTGTAGTAAACATCACATGTCTACTGACGTAGCGTCGTAGCAACCACTGTCCACTGACTGACTGAGGCATCGCATAATTTTACAGGGCTTTTTGGTGGATGTAAGCCTCAAACAACTTTTGTCTGAACGGAAACTAAAAATAGTGTCAAGGGTCTGCAAAACTGACTTTAAAAAGCTAAAAAATAACAAACTTACCACATTTTACAAGACGAGGGAAACTTTACAATTTTTGTTGTCAAGAGTTACCCTTTTCCAGTCTTGATTAGCAGGCCACAACCATGTCATTGAAGATTGACAGTGCTACTAGTACTAGCTAAACACGCCACTGGAAGACTAATTTCCCATTCAGCTAATCAACTTTAAATGTTAGAAGAATTTGATTGAGGATATCAATTGGTTTTCTTTTGCCCCCTCCCCCATCCCAAGCAGTGTCATCCATCTTGAATTGGTTGCCAGTAAGGAGAATTATGGGATACTTGTTGCATGATTAAATTTTAACCATATGGTTATTGAATGGTTAAATTTTAACCATATGGTTACATAACCATGTCGTTAAATTTAGTTGAACAACACAAATTTAACCACTGGTTAATTAACGATTAGTTAAATATTTAACCCATGGTTATACTAACCACATGGTTAAATTTAACTAAAAGTTGAACAACCGGGCCATAGTCGTTAGATGTGCAGGATCCATATTTATTATAAAATCATCTTTATTATTACAGATGTCAGAAAGTAAAGAAAATCGCAGTAGAACTAAAACAGGAATGAAACCCCCAACCAAGATGGTGAAAAAATCTACCAAACCAAACAAAACACCCACAAAAACCACAACTCCAAAAACTAAATTACCATTACGTAGTAATAACACGCCAGCTTAAGTTGATTAGTTTTATATATTTTATTGTAAAATACTCTAAAGCTCTATTTTATTATTTGTTTTTTATATTTTAGTTGATAAACATGTAAAATATTGAATAATGTACCAGTTGTACTAAAACTTATAGAGGAAATACTTTCTCACAATATTCACTAGAAAAGAATAATCAAGAAAAATTAAATAGAAGTCTAACATACATTATAAAAATGTATTTATTCCAGTCATGACTCATTATATTTGGTAACATGCTGTCCATGGAATAAAGAACCATTGTATTTCATAATAATAACCTGCTGACCATTAGTCTTCACATAAAGTCACATGATACCCATGCAGAAATTAGTTTGTATAGTGGTGATTAACCGGAAGTACGAATTTTTATGAATGAGTATTGTATTTTTGTATTTTAAACAAGCCTGTTGTTATAATATATTTTAGTATACAATAGATATAGTCATACAATTCTCCTATAGTAATCTATCATATTGTACTATACAAATATTTTAAAAGGAATTTCTTACGCACCTATACCCGGTACTTACAATTATTTCAATTATTTGCAGTTTAAATTTCCATTCATACATGTATTTAATAAATATTGGTTTCACAAAACAAAAATATATATTTATGTACTTGAAATTTCATTGTGTTTCACCTTCAATTAACACATAACTTTTGAAGTTTGGGGGAAGGGTTGCTATATTCAAATTATTATTGGATACTTCACTTCCCATTAAGTTTATGGTTCGTTTACTTGAAAATAATATTTATTAAATTATTGTTTAGAAAATATAATGAAATGTTTTTGGAAGATTTCCATCACCAATAAAGAGAGTGGGATTGGGGTTACAAATTGAATATAGTGTTTATCCAATTATTGTATAGAAATTATTATGGAATGTTTTTGGAAGATGTCCATTACCAACAAAGAGAGAAGAATGGGGTTAATACTCACTTTACACAAACTAGTTCAATTCTGTCAGATTAGTTAAAAATTGAAAACAGTATTAATCCAAATATGGTATAGAAAATGTCCACACAAGCAAATTATTGGCATAAAATTGAACCATATGGTTATCCAGAAATGAACTAGTTTCTATCAAGTGGATGTTAAAGCCTAATTATCTCTATATCTCAATTTTGTTCAATAATTTGCTTGCTCGTAGGGGAAAACCAACAAAGTAATCAAATTTATTTTCAAAAAGTGGCACTCCCACACCTACATGTATTTTATGATTGAACAGCCCTAAATATAATCTAACAATGTTTATATTATTACATACCTAGTTGTATCAATATTTGATATAGATTTATTGTGCCATAACACAATATACTTTATAAAGTTTTAATATATAAACCGTATTGTATAGGTTATTTCAGTCAATCATGTTTGCCATATTTTTATTCAATTGTACATGTATATATTTTAAAGCCCTTAATACTTGAATAGCACCACCCAAACATGTCATCTTCATCTGGGTCTATACCTAAACTCACTTACAAACATGCATTATGTAAGATGAAGATAAAGAGCTGGATGTTCTTGCTATAATAGATCACAAATTGATAATGAAAAATGAATGTAGAGAAAATTTTATTTAAATTACTGTATTCTGAGAAAAGTTATGACTGTTTGATTCTTTGAGGATATAGCATAGATTGTTCATTATCATAGCAACCAAGTCTTGGCCTTGATTGTTCAGTTTGTCGTTAAACTTTTAATCTCATGGATTTTAATTTTTGGTTTGTCATGTCAAAACAATAATTTATATAGCATTTGAAGCCAAAAGAAGGACCTGCAATGAACAGATTTAGCTCTTACATAATGCATGTTTACAACAAATAGTAAAAAACAAACAATGAATTGTTTGATTTGTTAAATTATATTACATTATATTTCTAGCCTGTCAGCCCACATTCTAGTCCAAAGCCAGTTCAAATGCTCTACCTTTAAAGATATATTCCTTTAAAATACAATTACTTACATAATCATTTTGAGAAATTATATCTAAGCTACAGGGAACACTATTAAGTTTTGGATATGTACTGCCAGAACTATATTGTCTGCTCCCTCTACACAGCTAGGGTCTAGTAACATTGGTCTTTAAGTCATCAATTAATTGACAATGCCAAAGTAAGTAAATTAACATCAAAGGAATATATCTTTAAATAATTAGTTGTGTTTTCATGAATAAAGCTTTAGTTATTTGTTGATTATTATAATATTTCTGATGCTGCCTTGTCTATTCCTATTCAACGTTTTCTTGCTATTGTATTTCTCACCATATCATTACATCATTAAAATTATTATTAAATATTTAGTCAATTCAAAATATGGTTTTTTGTTATTTTACTTATATTTTTTAGCAAAAAGGCTTTTTAAAGTATAAAGAATGGATATATTTTTCCCATGAAAAAATATATTTTCACCATTTCCCTGCCAATACAGATCCTTGATGGCGTATAATGCATTTGTCCTTTTGTTCGGTGCAGCCACACTCATTTGTTCGCTCTCTAGAATTAGCATAATTCAATTTTTAATGAATCTTGGTGTGGGGGGGGGGGGAATGGTTAGCGTGTGCACGCTGTATAATAAAGTCTGTCATTGAGTCAACTGGCGTGGTTTCAAATTCCCGGTTATAAGTGGTAAGGAGTAGGGCGCCTGTCCAACCTCGACGGTTTTCTCCGGGTCATCTGGTTTCCTTCCACTGCTAAAGACCACTACACGCAAGCGAATTATTAAAATAAAATTAAACATACGAAATAACCTAGTTTGTGTCGAGTGCGTTAAACCCCATTTCTCTCTTTAATGAATCTCTAAAACTTGGGATAATGATTCTTATTGGTAGACAACAATTGGGATTAAATTTGATCGCAAACATTATTTTAGTTTTGGCCTTATGGCCCATTAAATAACATAATCTTCATGTCTGCTCTGGAAGTTCAGAATTTCTAGAGTCCACAATGGCCTCTGTATATTTGGGTTCTAAAATGGGTTAGGGTGAGTTTTCCCCAAAATACTCATTTATATAAAGTAGCCATTGTGATTTCCTGAAATTCCTGAACCTCCTCAAAGCGGCAATACTATATACCAGAAAACAACCCGAAAACATCATTTTATACTGAATACCGGAAAACACCCTAAAAATATGTCGTGATGTCGAGTTATCGGTCATATTCCTCCCAATACTATAATTATATACCCTGATCCTTGGGTTGGTCAAGAAAATTCCCCTAAATTTTGCAGTGTGGTTTCTCTCTGTCGGTAGTACAGGACAAAGGGGATGTCAAAATACAGTGTCTAGGGTTAGGGTAAAGTTTAGGGTTTTGGGAACAGGTAAGGTTTAGGGTTAGGGTGGTGGAAACGGGTTAGGGTTAGGCTCTGGGTTACATATTTAGGGTGTTTTCCGGTATATAGGGTGTTTTCCGGTATTCAGTATAAAATGGTGTTTTCCGGTATATAGTATGGCCCCCTCAAAGCTATAATTCTTATACACAACAATTGGGATGAATATGAAGAAAGCAATCACTATTTTTTTCCTGAGTTTTTGCCCTGTAATTACCCAAATTTCACAATCTACATTGGTTTATTTCCAATGGGGTCCTTTAATTCTACTAAGTAATTATAGAGCTATCTATACCCAATCATGTCAATTTACAATTTATTTTTATTAACGATTTTAAAGGTAGTTTACCAACACTCTTAAAAAGAACTCAAAGTGTGTTTGTTTTCTTTCTGTAATTTGATGTTTCTAATGGTATTTTGTAACATAATAATATTAAAAATCAATTTTCTTGATGAGAAGAAAGTCTCGACATGCTTTTGGGCAAGAGTTTGCCACATGTTGCTCCATCTGTGGGAGAAAGCGTTCTACCCAACGGAAATTTGAGGAAAAGTTAGAACCGGTTTCAGAGACGAGAATTAACATTAAAGTCATTGGGGATTTTTTTGTATCTGAATAAGGATTGGGGAACAGACATAGCCTAAATTAGTGATATGTTGCCATAGGTCCGTATCTAAAAATAGAAATCGGGTATTCCCAATTTTGAGTGAACACCGACCGCGCCTCCCGCCTTCGCCATTCTCAAATGGTTATAACAGCAGACGAGTACGTATCTTTATAAAGACTTATATTAGTGTTTCTTCGATACTTTATTGTGAAAATGTCGACGTTATGTGGCTGTGTTACTACTAAACAGCAGCCAGTAAAATCCCTTCATGATATTGACAGAAGAAAACTACAGTTTGACCGTAAAACTGAAGACGGAAGATTGAAATCATTCGAGCGTTGGCCTCATAAAATGTCATCTAGCCCTCGGGACCTTGCTCGAGTTGGATTTTATTTAACACGTAATGGGGACACTGTGGAGTGTTGTGATTGTTTAATGTCTAGAAAAGATATGAAAGAGACCGATCAGCCCATAGTAGAACATTATATTTTAAACAAAAGATGTATATATGTTCAAAAATTTAGGACTCATTTATCTTCAGTACGAGGTTACTCTGTTGCAGACCTTCCATATGGCAGTGTTCGTGATAGAAAACGATCTTTTAAAGAGATTACAGATATTCGACATAGTGCAGCCGATTTAGCAAACGCCGGATTTTATTATTCTAAACAGGACAAAGGCATAAAATGTTATAGTTGTAATATAAATGCCCAAGACATGATTTCATGTGATATACCCGTGTGTGAACATTATAAACGTTCGCCAACATGTTCATATCTGAAACCGATTCTTGAGAAATTAACAGAAGCTTTGAAGATGACAAGTATTAATAGTGTAGAGTCCGATTGTTCAGACGATGAATCAAACAACGAAGCTCAAGGAGCAACTCCAAAAACACCCAATAAATTGAACAGTTTTCATAATGACATCGACCGAAGTGACCGTTATGAAATATTAAATAGCGCGAAAGTAGAGGCCGTTGTGGATATGGGTTACCCGAAACGTTTAGTAGAACAGGTAGTATTGGAACATTTTTTTGAAGCAAAACAAGACTTTTCGTCGGCCGAAGACTTGTGTTTGGCAGTAATGGATATAGAATTTAATGCCCCGGAAATTGATGAGATATTATGTGGAACATCTTTAAACGAAAGTACAAGCAAAACTTTTCCAGAAAATAATGTTCCCGTTTCACATGAAATTGAAAAATACTCGGTTTCTGTATCTGAAAATGTTATTGACCGTTGTAATACTGAACAAAGTGTAGCGGTGATTAACAACCAAGAAAATGACAATAATTGGTCGACATATCAAACATTAGACAGCAATAAACAAATATCTTGTATAATTTGTACAGACAAAGAGATACAAATTACTTTTCAACCGTGTGGCCATTTTGGAACTTGTTATTCGTGTTCAATGGAAGTCAATGAATGTCCATTCTGTAGAAGTCGTATTACAGATCGTATAAAGACATTCCTTGTATAATAAACTGACAGCAGCGCTCCCATATTCACACAAGATTGTTTAATGTTTGTCACATTGAAATGCGTTCACAATTTATATTTATGCTTATTTAATTACGATAAATCTAATTTTATATTTCATTGTCAGTCGTTCCCTATAGAGTTTTATCAGTCTTTTTTTTTTATACAATATTTTATTCGGGTTGTCTGAATGGGATTGGGGAATAGGCTTAGCCTATTAGAGGCTTTGTTGTAATTTGAGCATTGTCGGCTTCCCCGAGTATTATATACATGTAATAATTTCAAATCATTTACGACCCGGTTATTATACTGTATAACCTAAATAAGTATTCTAAATATTATATGGCTTACCGAATTATCTATCATATTACATCCTGTAGTTGTAATACGGTTAATTACATTCCAAATATAGCTGCGTAATACAGGTTTCGTGAATCGGAAGTGACGAATGCCAAAGGAAAACAAGAGTCATTGCTCTATGTAACTGACTGATATGACGAGTGATAACAGATACACGGCCGAGTTTCTGCTCACTAATAATTCCTTCGGAGACCAAAAGTTGTTATATGGGACTGTAAGAGGATATCTGACAATCCAATAAAGTAATAGGATGTCATTTGATAAGATAAACGAGAAAAACAGAAATAGTCCGTACATTACCGAACATTCTAAACAATGCGTATAATACTAATACCTAGCATGTATGGTAGATGCGGTAAACTGCAGTTATTACAATAAATTGATTTTTGGGGCAAAAAACGTTTTATGGGGCTTGAACAAAAACAATTGTTTCTGCAAGCGCACTTTATCGCCTCTTCGATACGTGCTAGGTATTAGTATTCTACGCATCCTGGCACAAATTGGTAATTGTTTGGAACGTGGGAACAGTTCCGGCTAATCTACTCTAAATGGGGTCCGTGGCATTTTGGGTGTGTGTGTTAAAACTGCCTGGCAGTGGTCATTCATGATTCCCGTGGCGGTACTGAACAACTCAAAAGCTGTTTTAGGTGGTACAGATTTCAGCTTATCTAGCCCCCTCATTTCCCCCAGAAAAAAATAAAATTCTGCAACAAATTTAGCGCTTTCTGGCGTTATTTCAGGGGACCAATCCATGGCATTTCTAGAGGAGGGGGCTAGACACAACTGAGATTTTTTGTTGGGGGCCCCCTAATGTGGGGGGCCGTGGGGCCTGTACCCCATGGTTAATCCGGCCCTAGGGTTCCCGCTCTATAAGTCGAGCGCTGGAGATAATACAATCGACAACGTCTCAACCGATGTTTTAAGCTGTATTATTTTGTGCATTATTTAATGATAAACTTACAGAATAAAGATATTCATTTGTTTGTTTTTAAAGCCCATCCCAAGTTACAGTGACGGCGCGGACCCCCCCCCCCCCTACACCCACTCTCCTTCCCATGTTCATCACTACCTCTAAACATTTCCCGTTATATTTACCTCCTTCCAAATGGGGAGTATATCGCAATCAATTATTTTATATATCGAGGTTACATAATTATTACACAATTTGGTTGGTAGTTATGGCAATCGGAAACATTAAACTTTTAATAAACTTGCTGTATGTTTGGCTTTACAAATTGTAGAATGGCTATTCATGATTCAAATCTTGCAGTTAAAATAAACAAAAGGAAACGCTGTTTTTATATGAATGAATTTATTACTGAATCATACAGATGACATGATATTTATCACTGGATGAACAATTAACGAATGGCGTTTAACATTATGATAGTATATTACTTATATGTGTATGTGTGTAAGTAATGTGCCGAACGCTCAACTGCTGTTATGACCGAACATGACGTCATCTCCACCATCTTTGAATTGTAACGTCATATTATCATGAATCGAAGTCCGTCAATCCATGCGCAAATTACCAAAGAATAAGCATTTCCGGGATCAGATTGATAAAAGCTAAATCAGAAATTGCCCATGCCTTCATATGTCAATAATCAAAAACTCATGAAGAATTAACTATAAGAAATTAAAGATGTCTAAAGTGAGATTTTCGCTAAAATAGGGGTTGGACATTTTAATCATATCTATGCATGATTTATACCTCTCAGGTAAATGGGTGTTTTTATCTAAATGTGTAAAGGTTGTTTCATCTTTACACTTGTAATGGATGAATAGGTGAAACTCCTTTTTCACCACTCACCACAAAATCTGATCGTTAAATCTTAAATTTTGTGGTGTTTGACTTTTGTGATCATGAAATTGGTTAGGCTTGGATTATTACAGAACAGTTCTGACAGCACAAACTGGAAGGGCGGCAGTAACATCACCAAGTGGCTTGACAACAGACGAAGCTACATTTGTCCAGAATGTCTTGGTGTTTTTGATAAAGGTTCCCCTAAAAAAATAAAAAAATAATAATATACACATATTAATGCTAAAGTATGCATTTCGACAGTGAAATTTTTAACAATAGATTTTAGAATCCACAATGGACGACAAACCTTAATCTAAATAGCGACATAATACATAAACAATATCGTTTCTATTTCTAATATACAATCTGTAATATTATTATTTAAAGTCAGACTGTTTTAAGGTCAGTAGTATATTACTATTAATTTATAATTGTTATCGCCTGAGCGAGTGAGAAATAGATAGTAAACGGTGGTCTGAATCCAACCGGCAGAAAACGGTTATTTCCCTTAGATTCCCAATACACCCCAAATCTAATACGGTTAGAAAAAAAGTTTACTAAAATTTATAGCGTTTATACCACCACAGATTAAAAAAACACACCAAAGAAATCTAATTCGAAACTTACCTAAAATATATTTGACCGACTGATACAGGAGGAGCTGTCCATGTAAGAGTTTTACTAGTAACAACTAATTTCGTTTTTTGTGCAACTGCATTCTACAAATATGAAAGGTCATTCATTTATACGTCATATTAATCTGAATTGTGTTATTCGGGAACACCACCACCAAAACAATTAAATAGGGTTTAATGTCCTACTGTTGAACATCGATTACATGTGCTAATAAAAATGGGCATACACCATACAGTGTGCTTTTAGGTAAATTTTGCCGAGACAGTGGAACGACAACCTACTCTTATAGCGAATCTAAACTGTGAAGGGTTCCTCTCTCGTGGGTAAGTTTTATTTTGAAGAACCATAATTTAACATGAACCCAGATACTCAGTCTGGGATAAACAGGCCCGAGGCCAGTGTGGGGGGTGGGGCTGGCGAGCCGCCCCCCCCCCCATGGCCGTTCCTGTTGGAATTTTTCTCTCAAATTCGGCTGAGAGATAGGTAATGTCGACTGGAAACTACGGCTGAGAGATAGGTAATGTCGACTGGAAACTCTTAATTTTCGGACACATTCGCCCCCTGCATGTCATAGAGGCCTAAATTCACTCTCACAGCTTCTAATTTTCGTGCTCTCCCCTCCTCCTGCTTACGGCAGTCGGCGATGACACCCCAATGAATGGCTGAAAGGTGTTTAATGTCCTACTTTTATGCAAAAACAGGGTTAATGGAGACGACTACATGCCATACTCTTATATCGAATTCTAACTGGAAGGGATTCATTTACGTGCATCATACTTTGTACACAAGACATCCGAACGACTAGACACCGTCCTTGTCAGGCTCTTCGTCCTGCACTACTGATAAGGGGAAACACACAAGAAAATCCCGGGAAACTTTCGCGGCTAACATCGGGCTCGAACCGCGAAACTGCAGCGTCGTACTCCTCATTGCATGAGCCACTGTTTCGTTAAATAGCGTATTTAATATTAATGAACATTGAATATATAGACTACTTACATTGGCAACACCGCCACATGACATCAGTTGTAAGAATGTGTCACCCGCTGGAATGGTAAATGTACCAACTGGTACACCAGTACAATTAGCCATTCTAGCTTGTACCATAACACCATCAAAAGCATTACCCAGACCAAGCAAATTCACTGAAACACATTTAAATAACTATCTTTGTAATCTTAAATAAAGGCATTCTTTGTGCGCCAATTCGAGTAATTAAGGCCGTCGCAAATGGAATTGTGGTACAGTTCTCGATTGTCCAGTATAAATAATGCTAGGTAACTTCTTACTCAAATGAGAAGTTGTATCCGGTGTTCTGAAAGAACGTCCACTCCGTTATCAACAATTATTGACCCTATTGTGATTTATAAGAATTTGAAAAATAGTAAGCATATCCTAGCAACGTCTTGGATTCGGGGCTCTATCATTATAAAGCCAAAAATTACGGACAAGTAAAGTATATTACACCGCCTTTCAACATAAAGATTATATTATTGTTATTCTGGTAAAATACGAAAACCGAATATTCGACGTTCGTGATAAAGTGTAACCATTTACCTGTAACAGTGCCACCAGGAGTATAAGTAGCTTGATTCGTGGTTATTGCGAAACCCGAAAGGCCGGTTTGAGCATTAACTTTGTGTCCAGTAGGAAACAAATCACTACAAGCAGTTAAAGGTGGGCCACTTGGGAATCCCTGTACCGCGGACAAGATACAAACTGTTATAGTAGCTACAAACTGAAAGAGAAATATCACTTATAATAGCTACAAACTGAAAGAGAAATAACACTTATAGTAGCTACAAACCGAAAGAGAAATGCCACTTATAGTAGCTACAAACCGAAAGAGAAATAACACTTATAGTAACTACGAACCGAAAGAGAAATAACACTTATAGTAGCTTCAAACCGAAAGAGAAATAACACTTAGTAGGTACACACTGAAAGAGAAATGGCACTTATAGTAGCTACAAACCGAAAGAGAAATAACACTCATTTAATAGCTTTAAACAGAAACGATAGATTTTCTTTATCGACGTCTGTTTATTAAACTGTAATCATACTGTAATGTAAGAAGAGAGATTTTATTTATCTCTAAATGTTATTCTTAGATTAATGGAATAAAACGAATGGAAACAATTGTTGCCGATTCCTTTCATTACGAAACAACATAAGAGTTACATAAAGTCCAATTTTGAAATACGTTATTGTGTTTATCCGAATTTGTTGAAACACTAAGAATGTTGAAGTATATTGCTTTAATATTTGCTAATCTATAACCAAAAAGACAATGTTTCATAAATTATACATTAAACTATATATGAAATGATTACACGTAATACAACTTGAAAATAACATGTCATTTATTATAAAGGGACAAAAACAACAGAAAAGCCAAAACCTATTAGTGTATCTCCACATATCTCGAAATATCTATAACCATAAAAAAAAAAACCTTTAAATTCGATATTGAAAATTGAAAAAGTTTAATATTAAATTATAAACAGAGAAATTTGTAAACGTATGTTTATATTTATGTTTAAACTAGTATAGGGCTATATACTTACGGTCAACATGATGATATGTTATACGATAATATTTACTGTTTCTGTCAAGTGATGTTACTGTTGAAAACGTCTTTCTCTTTACTGAGACAATAATCCCTCTTATTATAGGTAAATCTTGACACAGGAGATAAAAACATGAACGCAAAAATCACGTGATTTTGAATGAATCCTATTCATAGGATATTATAACATTATAATGAAAAATGAAGTGAATTACATCTGGTTCAATAAAATATCACCATTACGTGTTTAAACTATGTCCCGTTAATAAAACATTTTATACACGCGCCATTTTTTTTTTACATCTAAACGTGTTGTTTGGTTATTTCCTTGAATAAAATACGTTATCGCTTTTCCTTTTCTATATAAAAGAAACCGGTGCATTTATTTTTATGTGCAAGTATAGTCGGTGCATTTTATCACATTGACATCATAAAATATTGAAAGGAATATGTTTAAGAGGAAATCACTCACTTCCATCCTTTTGTTAAAAAATCACATCATAGGAATGACGTCGATACATTCAACTGTCCAAGCGCGGATCTAGAGGTGGGGTTTGGGTATTAGTTAAAGGATGTGCGTTAGATCATAAGGTCCGCCATTGAGTCAAGTGGCTTGGTACCGATTCTCCGTGTGTACGTTATAATAAGTACTAGTAGGGTCACCTGTCAAATCTTGTGGGGTTTTAACGGTCATCTGTGTTTCCCCCACTGATATAAAGACCCCTACGCGCAATCGAATTTAAAATTGAACCATAATATGTGAGTACCAAAACGGCCTTGTTTTTGTCGAGTGGACGTTAAACACAAAAAATGGGTATTTAGTCAGGTTCCAACAAGGTAACGTGTAATGTGCAACAAAATCTCTTTCATCTGAAGTAACGGTTTCTCAACGTGTCTACCTCAGCATTTGGCATTTATTCGGTTGCTCTTTATTTGCTAATCCAAAGCTAAGAGCTCAACCTAGCCCTAACCCCGGATTCACAAATTTTTCACGTTTACGGCATTTCCATGAGCATGTTCTTTGACCGACATTTATTATTCTTGAAACGACAGCTGTAAAACAGGGTAGAAGCACATTACAAAATAGTATACTAATTTTTGCAATCCGGGCAAATGTCTATTCTCGATTTAGATAGTTCTATGTGCGCATGATGAGTTTGTTTATTTGCCACTTGGGTGATAAATATCAGATAAGAGTATAGCCATGTTGTTTAAATCGGATGGCAAATAATTTTTTGCATTGTTCTGAGAAAATAGTCATTTCCATTAAGTTTTTTCCCACGTCTCTCAATAGCAGCCTAACAGAGACCTTTATTTCAATAATTAACCTGCGTGTAGATGTCTTTAGAGTAGGACGGATTGGGTCAATGAAACCCGACATGGTTGGGATCGAAACCCAGACACATGTCGCTGATAAACGTCTTGACAGTGCCTGTGCCCATCCATATTCCTGAAACAATGACCCGAGAAATCTCTCTCTGGCTATTGCTGGATTAGCTTCTGATACTTGCGCTTTTCAGGGAGTGTGTCTATTCTTCCCGCTCAATCAAATCTATCCGAAGTACAGCATCATGACAGCCCTTCGTTTAATCTGGGTCTTCCCTAAAACTTTGGACAGTGATTTAACACGACAAGAGTGTTGTTTGTCCCAAAACAGCATTGTTTACCATATATCCGTGCTAATAGCCACAATTAATTTTTCTGCAATATTCTGCAGTGCACTGGTTGATGGGGCATAATAAAATCGTGAGTCGTGACGTAACGTTGTGTAAATATATTTGGAAAAATGTGGAGCTCTGTTACGCAGTTAGCGATTGGTTTTTAATGGGACTATTTACTAGTCATAATTTGGAACAAGAATTTGCTTTTTTACAGCACTGAGAAATGGGATTAGCTCTATAATCACACGAAACAATGTGAGGAGTATGGTGCCCCTCCCACTTTTAGATCTAAGATGAAATGAAATGAAAGGGGTTTAATGTTTTACTTTTCTTAACCAACAGGTCTATTAATGAAGATGGGCATACACCATAACAACGACGTACTCTTGATCCCAACTCTCGGGGGCTCTTTTACGTGTACACGGGACCTTGATTTTCCGTCGTACCCGAACAACCAGAAGGTATTCCTTGATAGACCCCCCCCCCACCGCCCTACACCATGCAAAAAAAACCACAAATGGAAACTACGCCAAAAAATCACGGGGAACTGTCGATCAATGTCGGCATCGAACCCGAAGCATCCAGGGAAGTGAGCCAGTGCCTTACACAGTGAGCCACAGCGGCTCCCTCTATCTAAAATCATAATGTAACGTGTATTGTTTTGCCAGATGAATTATTTATATTAACCTTATTCATTAATTTTTATCTTTGCGTTTGTTTTTGAAGTTAAATATAGTTGTGCACTTTGTAAATACTAATTATATATACATTAATAGATACGGAAAGAGTCTTTATTCAATATTTGTAATAAAATAGTACATGTATTGTCAAAAAGAGCGCCCAAGCTTAAAGTCTATAAATAAAATACAATAATATTCAAAAGAAAATCCAAATAGGTTGTGTTATAATGTGGTGATATATAAAATTATCCAATGATAAAACTAGTCCCGAAATGACCTAGTTTGTATCAAGTGGACGTTAAACCCCCATTTCTCTCTCTCTCCAATGGCTAAACATCGTTTTTATATACCCATTCAGTGAAAATTAATTTTATTTGGAAGTCTTATTTCTTATTTTAACCTGTTGTGGAAGAGGAGGAGGGGGGGGGCTAAAACGTGCCCTTTGTGTAAAGTGATTGTGGTTTCGGTTCCAGTCTTGCATGGTGAAAGGATTGGAGTTATTGGCCTAACTTTATCAAACAATCATCTATCATGATGGCAATGTTTCAGCAAAGGGACGTAAATACGGAATGCAACTGCGTTCGTCCTCTAATGGCGTAACGGAATAAATGTTTTAAGAGTTGAATTGAGGGGACATAACAAGGTTCTGTTAATCACGTTTACTATTTTCAAGACTGTGGGTTTTATAAATAGTTTATCAAGTGTAAGCTATCTTTCTTGTATAATACTCCGCCTTGTCAAAATTATTTCCTTATCGCTCACTTTTTGCAAAACATTGGGCGATATTAAGGGAAAAAACGTCCTTGTCTGTTCTTGTCGGTGAGTAGTATACCACACAACACGTACTGCTCACCACGAATTTATTGAACTCTTTCTTCACTAGGTGATAGGTCAATATGACAAATTCTTTAAACTTTAAAAAATGTTCGATAGAAGACACGTCATGCTGATATAAACCAACTTAAAATTAAAATCAAAATAATATCAATAACTTTTCTCTGCCAAACTCCGTGTCATTATTGTTATCGTCTGACATTTTCCACATCCGAAAAATAATTTAGTAGCAAAGGTTGATACAGGCCCGGCGGAGTGGGGGGGCTAGGGCTAGCCCCCCCCCCCCCAATAATTTTGCCGCAAGTACTCTTTTCTTCAGGCTATTGCGTCCCCTGGACCTTCGCCTATAGGGACTAACAGGGATGTAGCCACGCCGGGCGGCACTATTTTTGCCGCCCAGCACAAAGAAAAAATCGAAGAAAGCCGCCCAGTCGTATTTAAACCCCCTCGTCTTCGTCCTTCTCTCACTTTGTACTAAGACTCCGCACTCGAAATTTACCACCCCCGGCAAACGGCAAAGCCATGGTAACTATAAGCCCACGCAAACCATGTCTGACACGGCATTATTTATTTTTGCGTGCCGTAGTATACCCTATCATCCCAATTAGTTTAAAGAAAGAAGTATTGGTATTAGCCTATGTTTATTTAAATTTAGAAGTTGTGCTGGGGCCGGTTGCTCTAAACTAAGTTATTTTAACGACCCGTTAAACTCTAACGGACATATCTTGGTAACGTGTTGTTTGCGTTAAATTTACATCAGAAAACACTATAGAATACCCGTTTAATTTAGAAGTATTAGCATAAATCTGTAGGAAAAATTTGCACCGACGAATGTTCGGGGCCTTTATTTCCAGCAACAATCTTTCTCTCCGCTGAAGTTAACGGATCATTAAAAGATAACGGAGCTTTGAGCAACCGGCCCAGGTCTATTCATTTCACGGTCCCCAAGACCAATTTACGGCATTTCAATGTTAAAGGTTTGGATGTCGTAAATGGTGTCGAACATTCGGTTGGTACGATCAATTTTTAATGTACGCATTCTACGGTTAATTCTACCGAATCTATATTAAATACTAGCCTATCCACAATGACAATGTTTCTTATTCTTTCTCAACTTCTGTCTGACCTGATTCTCATTCCCCCGTAATAATATAATAAAATACTACAAACACCATTTTAAGAATAGGCCTATATAAATTTGAATAAAATATAAATGGAAATTGATTTGCACTGAAGCAAAAAAAGACAGCAAATTCTCTGGAAATACACCAATAATTGAATAAGGGTTGAATTTTCATAAAAGACCACGCCCCCCTCGCCAAAGATTTTTTTACAACTACTCAGCGAATCTTGGCTTCATCCCTGGACCTAGGATTGGAGACCCCCCCCCCCCAATCAAGAATTGCTTCCGCCGGCCCTGTGATATAATGTAACGTGCAACTGGACGTCAAAGCGAAGGTATAGATGATGTGGACGCGTATTTTAAAACTCCTTTTTCAAAATGGCTAGACCTAAGTCATAACAAATTTTCCATTTTATAAAATTTTCACCCATAGACACAGCCAATTTTACGGATACATACACAATACTATACAGCGTTTACGTGCACGAAATTTGTACCCAGGACCTGGGTTTTTCGTCCCTTTCGAACGACTAGAAGCCATTTCTTGTCAGGCCCCACGTCCCAAGGCCCCACATCCTGCACAACTAAGAAGAGGTTACTTCTCAGCCAACACTGGGCTCGAACCCCGGCCGCCTGGTTAGTCAGCCAGTGCGTTACTCAGCTGATGATCAATCGTGACTCATCACTTAAATCAAAGATGTTTTTTTCCTCCATTTATCGTTAAACAGCAACTAATTACTTAACTAAGGCGGAAGTCATGGTGTGTGCGATATAATCTAAGGGGGGATCGGATGTTATACCCCACCTACTTAGTTAAATAAGGCTGAAGTCAAAGTGTGTGTCATTTAATCTAAGATGTTAAACCCCAACTAATAAGGCGGAAGTCAAACTGCGACACAAAAACGCGTTGTCACTAAAATTGACAAATTGACTATGTATTACAACATTTTATCTGGAGCCACACTACTTTGTGCGATATATTTTGGACATCGATTATTATTATCGATTGAATGGGAATGGATGGAATTCAGGGAGGCATAGAGGGCATTTCGGTTACAAAACTATTGGACAACTTAGCTCAAAGGATGGGAAAAAGTATTTACAGCGGTTAGAATTTCAAAATAATACCCCGAGACGAATGATTGGTTGTTGGAGGTTCAGGTCAGCCACCAAAGATACACACCTTCACGGTGTTTTGTCTTTGATGTTCCATAAACGATACTAGAGATATCGTACCGAGAATTGGGTGATCAGAGGGTGATATGTGATATCATCCCTGGGACGATATCACATATCACCCTCTGATGACGTCATATTAAGCAAACACAGTAAAAATAAATTTTATTAAGTTATAAAGTTAAAAGTACAGTTAATAGGATTAGAATCATTTTCTGCAGATGTTTGTAGATAAAGCGGTTCTGAAAAATTTTCGGTCTCGTAATTCTTTCTGGTGTCTTCCTCGTCTTTTACGTTTATGCCCTCATCACTCTTACTGACACCATTCTTACCTTTGCGTAGTGAAAAATATCCAAGTTTTTCTTACATTTAAGACGTAAATAAGACATCAATCCCATTACCAAACTGAATATTGAATTCATAGGGTATTTCTCGCCGTCCTTTTTTCTAACTTCAACCACGAAGTGTTTTAACCAAAAGTTTAAATCACTATTGTCCATGTGTTCAAGATCTTTAGTTATTTTCCTTTCTTCGTCATTATGTTGATTGTTTCGCCACATCAACCATGCTTAAAAAGCATTAAAAGCCCCTTTATTACGCCTTAGAATATATTTTGGTACAGCGTTATTTGCAACGTTTAAAACCGTTTCCTCTTTGACAACATGAAAACCTTTGTCATTTTCAGATCGATTTACCCCTACATCCGAAATATCGAAATACAGCGCTGGATTTCCAACATCCATATCGAAAAATATACTTCGCCTGAATCAGTCATTGACAGCATTTTACTTGTGAACTGGTCGATGTATGACTAAAATAACGCAGGTGTAATGGGCAGTGGTGGACAACAGTTCACTATTAGTATACTCATTCCAACAGTGACGTTGCCCTGCCCTTCATCATGCTAAAAACAACACGGGACGATATGGATGCGTTTATGTTGCTATATGGGGGTATGCTGACCACTCTGTCATTGAAGTGATGTCAATGTGTATGTCAAATAATACCCCACTAACCCTCGGTTCGATATTAGAAATAGCCCTCGACCTTCGGTCTCGGGCTATTTCTAATATCAACCTTGTAGTAGGGTATTATTTACTACATAGACTATATTGGACCACATTAGATTTGATGTATTCACAGGCTGAAATAGCGGCAGTTAAATTTCCAAAAATGTTCTCCCGACGGTCCCGTCTACGTGGACTGCAAACGAATGGTTGATAATCCACACAAAACTACGACATAACTGCAGTACACTGAAATCGGATTTATATCGAGTTAACCTGGTCGAAAATCAAAATTGCCAATGCGGCCATACCATTGAAAATGCACAGCATTATTTCTTTGACTGTCCACGCTTTGGTAAACAACACGCCAGTTCATATCAACAATAATATTAGTACATTATTATGGGGTGATGACAACTTAAGTAGTTCTCAATATAATCGACTCATTCAAAACATACATAAATATCTTAAAGATACAAAAAGGTTTGACACTGTTATCTAACTATTACTTTTCTTTATATTTGAAATAAACCGTATAATTTGTTTAAAACCAGATTAGGGTCAACAATTTAAATGTGTACTTCCAATACCATAGATTTTAGTGAGGTGTAAATGAACATTCGCCAGTGTCATAAGAGTCGTCCTTATCCTAAGTTACCATTTGAAATACACATTTAAGCTTGAAATAACCTCCTACCAACACCTCTTGCAACCTTTCGATATTTTCACCTGCAAGATTGTTGCAAATGGGGTTAAAAAATTTAAAGATCTTTGCACTCACTGGAATAATTCCCAACAGGTCTTTTAATATTTATGATCATCTTCGTCAATCTTGAGATTTATTCCCCAGCACCGTATTAATTCTCTTCTTTATTTTGCACCCTTGTTATCTTGAATAATCTCATGCACTCATGAAGGAAAGGATGGTTTGTAAGTTTACATTGTGGTAATAAAATATGTTTAAACCAATGGTTGGTTGATTGGAATTCAAGTCTGCCATCTTAATTAGTTTATTGTAGACCACTTTGGGGTTGATGTATTCAGGTGGCGACAAAATTTCCTAAATTTGTTTCGAGGCTCCCTGCGCGGTAATCTCCGCTACTCCGATCTCGCAGAAGACCGGCGCTGCCGTCTGTAATCCGAAATTATTTCGCCCCCCCCACCTAATCGAGGTTTGATTAAACTTTAAGACTCTCTCCCCTCCTCTCTCTATCTCTCTGTACCCAACCATATAAAAGAAAGAAAACGGAAAAAAAACTGATCCAACAATTTGTTTATAGATTTTATTCACATAACAAAATAACAAATAGAGAACATACTCACACATTATACAATCTTACATCATAGGCCTGTAGTATCCGAAATCATAGATTCTTTGTTTTTTTGTCATATTAAAACTTTGATTTAGGTAAGACAAAATGACAAGACCTCTGTGACTTAGGTAAGACAAAATCAAAATGTTGATTTTAATCCCGTTAGCAAAATAGATCAAACATATCAAATTCATTTTAAAAGATGATTTGTCGTGATGATCTATTTTATTACTGGGAATATAATGTCAATACACGTATTTAAAATTTTATTTCTACAGGTACAGCCAATAATAATTAATATAAACGACTTTGTGTTCAACAATGCACAGTTTAGGCCAAAAACGAAACTAATAAAAGTAAACATAGCATCCACAGTTTAATATTTTAAAACGAAAGTGTGATTGTTCAGAGTTTGTGTTATATCTCATTGAAATAGTGGATCATATCAATCTGATTCAACACGTTATAGTGACAGAAATCAAAGAGGTTACCTCATTTAAGTCTATTAGAAATAAATACAAAATTATACGAGATTAAAACAGCACCATTTCATATACACGTACACAGTTCATTCCCTGTATCTATAAATTAAGAAGTGGCAACTGTCTAATTATGTATGGGCGTTTTGTTTGTTTATTTATTGTACGAGGTTTCGGTGTATAAAAAGGTGGTAAAGTTTAGACAGATTTTAATGAATTGGGAAGCGAGGTAGTATTGACTTTCTTAATAACTTTGAGATTTACATCAATCTTGTTTTTATCTGTTGATGCTGCTGATTTTATCTTTGGAAGCGAGAATCGGTTATCTCCCGTAAATACTGTATGATCTGTTGGTGGAAGATGTTTCGGTGTTTGATTTTTCGATATTTTCATGGAAGTATCTTTAGCTTTCATAGCACTGGATCTAGTATGTCTAGACATCGTCACCTTTTTGGGGGAACTTAGCACTGATTGTGATTTTTGCTTGGTACCTTCCGAGTTGGAAATTATTGGTTTCAGCTTTTTGTTTTTTAATTGCTGGCGTTGGATTGGTAAGTGTGGAACCGCTGCCAAAGGAGTCAACTTGGCATATTTGTCTAAGTTATCTTCGTAGCAGAAAGCTTCTTCCACAGTGGAGGCATCTTTAATGTTGTATTTCGCGGTGAAACATGGATCTTGTGGGACCCGGCTGTCATTATTCATCGTCTTGATATCCTCGACATGATTATCAGTATTACGTCTTTGAAATTTTTGAATATCGGTCGTATTGCGGAAACCTTCCCTGGGACTTGAAATTACAGTTTCTGAAACTATGCTGGACACACCTCGAACTGCGTTGGAGATGGTGTTGTCTATGGTGTTGTCCATGTACTCATCTATTTTGTTCCTGGTGTTTCTGGTGCTGATCTTTTCGATGAATCCGGACAATGTTTTTTTTACTTTTATTTATTGAATCATTTTCTCCATCTTGGTGATTTTCACTCCCAAGCATTTGATCTTCAGGACTGACGCATAAGACGGGTTTAAGTCTTTCATCTATCATAGCTTTAACAATTGAATCAACAATAGTTGGACTTAAATCTTCCACTCTTTTACCGAACCGATATCTAACTTTCGTCACGTCATCAATGGGCGGGGCTCTCTCAATGTATTCCCTGCCTTTACTTCTGGTACATTCGTAAAGTTTCTTGTAGAAATCAACATTTTCATCGACCCTCTCAACACCTCATTGTAGAATCAAAATACGGTTCATACAATCATCGTTTTTATAATGTAGCTTGTCAAAATGTCTGAAATAAATAATTACATCAACTAATTATAACGAAATTTAACGAAATTGATATAAAGTATTTACTTTTATCATTGTAAATAGCAATGAAATAGTATATTCACTCAAAAAAGGAAAAAAATAGATAATTTACTATAATTCAAATTAAAGTACCTGTTGTGTTGATCAATTTTAAAGCGGAGATCTTCATTTGTTGATTGCATCTGATTGTTGTGTATCTTAATAACTTCATCGGCATCTTGTAGATATGAACCTGTAAATATAAAGATGATAGACATTTTGGATATTATCTTGATCCTTTTGGTCGGGATATTAATTAAAAAAATATCGTAAACGAAATTCATTCATTAGTGACCTTCTTAGACCCAAACCAAAAGTATATAAACTAAAACACGGTCAATTACCTATACGTGCACTAAAAGATCAAAAACCAAAGCTATATAAAGACAATCGAATATAAAATCTACGTGCATTTAAATATTAAAACTGATCTACGTTATGAAAAATATCGCGTTTAAATATATGTGATAGCTGATAATCGTCAGTGCCAAAAGGCATAGGATAGAATGTCCGGTATATCCAATTTCGTCGTTCTGGGTGTCGCTTTCTGGCTTCTATAGATACCGTATGTCAAATAAAGTGTAAAAAAAGACGTCTATTTTCAATCAGATATCAGCTTTTTTAATATTAATATTACTGACGCCACCAACAACATGAAAAAGGTACATCGAAAGACAGCGCGGATACCTAACCAAATATTATGTGCAATTGGAAATAGATCTATCTAGAAATTATGCAATGACATATCCGATAAATTATCATATTTTTAAATAAGAATATTACATATCTGTTATATATGCGTCCTTTCTTTTCCTTCTATAGTAGCTAATGACATAGACCGTACACTATTCGCTTGTGATCCTGGTGGTTGATAGATAATTCTCACGCATGTTTAATTGATCCAGAAGTTGACCCGGATCATTAAAATTAATGCAAATGGCCATGTATGAACAAACCTTTAGAGTCAGTTTGAGGTTTAGATAGTATATTCCTTCCACCGGTTTCAGGTTCAACACCTCACCAAGATCCGCTCAAAGATGGTGCATACGATCCTGTTACAGATTCAACTGAATCACTTCTAGCTGATACTGGTTCATATTTTATCCAATAAGCTTCACCGGAAATTGGTTCTGTAAACCTACAATAGTAAGAAATACGTGTAGAAGAGACAGACCCTAATAAACGCCTTACGATACCCTTTATAGTTTATGTTGCCAGTATTCAGCTTGTCTAGACTTAACTTAAAGGGACAATCCCGATAAGAACAGAGTCTCAAAAATTAAAGTCCGAGTATTTGTGAAATTTATGGACCAAAATATAAAAGCATGGTGTATTAACATTGTCTGAAAATTTCAGCTGAAAATATTGAGTCGTTTGGACGTGAACGTCAACACTGCTTATCCGGACACGTAACCCTTTTAAGATTTCGGATCATTTTTTACTCATTGGGTGACCTGATAATCGATTTACGTTTCTTGAGAGGTCTATACAGTGAATGACCTATGTACTGCACTTTAAAACAAAAGGTAAATTTCACCTACATTTTATTTTTATAGAGAAAAGTCTGGATTTATCCTGATTCTGTATTATACAAAGGTCTCCATTTCCAGATGCAGACTGTCAGGTTTAAGTTATTTACAAGCGTAGGCCCTATCACAAATATCGGGTTAGTTGATCGGTCTTAGATAATGGGTTTTAAATGACTTTATGGGGAATAAAACTGCTTAATTTTGTGTTAAAACACAAAATTAAGCAGTTTTATTCCCAAAAAAAGTTATCGGGATTGGCCCTTTAAATAGAATAATAGATATAATATATTAATGTTTCAAACATACTTTATCAGCGTTTTACAAATACAATGAGCTAGACTCTCGTCTAATACTCACCAGTAATGTCTCTAGGAGATGGGTAGGGAGAATCTTCATCATCTTCACCTAGAGGAGTAGAGGTTCCATATAGCTTGATGGCCATTTAATACACGCTTTTTAAAGTTGCGTAAAAAATCAATTCTACAAAACAAAATCATACTAATTACCATCTTGATTTCTTTAGCTGTTTTACCTTTGAATTCTTTAGAAAGGAGGCATGTTTCCGTTTTGTGGTAGAATATGTCATTGTAGACTGTATACTATGAAAAGTTATAATGACTCTTAACTCCCCAAAGAACTGTGATTATAAAAAGTTATTTAAATGCAAATAATGAAAAATATTCTTGCCTCGATTCCATTGAACAGATTTTGTAAAATTAGGTCGAAAATTCTTTAAAATGTAAAACTTTGCTACATTAAAAGTAGAAAGACGTCCTGTTAATTATAAAATAAGAGCAGGAATGGTGGAACAATAGACATAACGTCATGGCTTGTATTATTATTATGACGTCGTTTAATTATGACTTCATAATAGTTAAATTTATCAATAAAAATCCCGCTAATATCCCCATATTATACCCACGGATACACACATTAAGTTCCCTTAAGGGTTTTATCTCCATTTCCAGAACATAGGTACGCAGCTTGGTAAAACAAAAACTTATTTTTAGTGGCTATTACGTTGTCAGTGAATAACCTTTAAAAAAACAACACTTAAAATAAACCATGGACCTCATAATACGGCCTATGAATAAAAAAAACTTTGTTGAGAAATGAAGTTCATCCCACGGGCCAACACATAGCAATATTCTACAGGTCCAAGATTTGATTACTATATAGTGCTTTGACATAAATAATTAAAAACACAATCTGCATGCTGTTATGCTAATCTTAATTTTAGTGTTCAGGGGCCGGCTGTTAAAAGCTCCGTTAACTTTAGCGGAAAGAGAAAGATTTTTGTTGAAAGCCCCGTTACTTTAACGTGTCGTTAAAGTGCCATTATATTTAACGGGGGTGTTGGGCTCCGTTATCTGTTTAACGATGGCATTAGATGGCTGTAGCAAAAAGTCATAGATTACCAGTATAAGTTTCTATATAATATTCTAGAGCGTTGGGAACTATTCCATTTTCTATAGGATGAAATTCTATAGAATTCTACAGAATTTTGGGGGCCTGTAGGAAATAATGACCCCCAAATAGTCTGTAGTGCAAATCCCATAATTTTTCCTACAGATTTATGCTAAAATTTCTATTAAAAAGGTATTCTATTGTGTTTTCGGCAGTAAATTCTACAGTTATCTTTTTGTCTTTAATCAAGTTTTGTGAACAGACAGCACAGTTGTCCTACTGTCTTCAGTTTCTTGTTAATACTGACGTCTATGAAGTTGTTATACATCATGTACATTCAGCCAATGAACAAACAGACTTACTCCTCTTGGATAAACTTTGATCAATCCCTTCCAGTAACAGAAATTTAACGGACCGTTAACAAACGACACGTTAGCAAGATAACGGATCATTAAAATAACTTAGTTTTAAGCAACCGACCCGGGACTATTAATAATGAAAACTTAGACTTAGGCTACCATACCGTACCTGTCTGTCGGGTTTTGAATGGTTTTAATAATATGGAAGCGAAAGTAAATCAGTCCAGTCAATGATGAACACGTACGCCATCTGAATAGAACTAGCATGTACACATGACCTTTCTCAGTTCTTGAGAACTGTGTTCCTGTTTATTGGATGACGAACTTAAAAAGTGTAGTCGATTGATTAATGGATTCGGTTACATTACAAGATAACTGTAAATTTTGCCAATCGTCTTATAGTAACTCATTAATCTCATTTTCAATTTTATATGACTTTGTTAAACTAATCAATTTATATGATTTAAGTTCCCACGCGCTTTTTGTCAAGTTAGTTGTGAGTGGTACCATATTTATACAATTAAGGGACACTTGGTGAGAAAACTGTTAAAATTTGTAAAAAATGTTTGTTTTCAAAACTGTAGGGATTGAATTGAAGTCCACACTTAATTTGCTGTAAGGGCGGACGTACCACTTATATTTAATATAACTCGAATGATATGAGTATACACTTTCTATTGCTGCTATTTAATATAACTTGAATGATATGAGTGTTCACTTTCTATTGCTGATATTTAATATCAATTCGATAAAAAAAATCAAATACATTTTCAGTACTGATTTAAATACTGCTAGCATAAAAGATTACTAATGCTTTAGCAGTACTGAAATTGCCGTGAAAATTGAAGGAAACGTATCTACTAGGCCTATGGAGTCACAGTCAAATAACCGAAAGAAAAATCACGGCGGCAAAAGGCAATGTACGTCCTGCCAACAGATAAAGGACAAAGAATACTTTAAATTGCATTGCGAGAGAAAGCATGGTCACAGCACCTCTGACATTAAATTCACTAGGATATCAGAGAGTAATCAGAAAACGTTATCATCATTCTTTTCTGCTACGAAACAGCAAATTCCGGATAACGATTCTACTGATGCTGCATCATCGTGCATCAAATGTGAAATAAGTAATAATCGTTTGACTTGTTCTTCTTTTGGTCACTAGATGTAAATAAACTTGAACTAAAATAGTAATTCGTATATGAAAAGTAGATAAATTTTACAAGTTCAAAAAATCTTCTATCTTGATTCTAGATCTATCTATCTTAGATTGAACTGTCATGTAATGAAAAACGTGGCAAAAGTGAATCATATACGGAATATATAGATTGTAAATTTGAACTCTTTTGACATGGTCTTTCATATATTAAAAGTAGATCCAGTATATACACGTCTTCTATACATCTGATATCTGGATAAAAAATGTGAAGTAAATCGTTCGACTTGTTCTTGTTTTCGTAGTAATAGAGCTTGTATTTTAAAGATGACTTTACATAATGTAAAGGCAATGCTGAAGATTTCAGTCAAATTGATCCACTATGAACCGTGAACCATTCGAATGAAAGTTCCGCTTAGCTTCGCTCATCATTACTGAAGTCGGTGAGGCGAAACTAATAGTCTCGATTATGCATTTATTTGTTTAAACACGAAGGAAAGTTTTCTTGCAAATCGAACAACAATCCAACAAATATCGCAGTCTAGCCTTACCATCGAGAGCTAATTATGGTCTGAATAAGTTAGTTAATGTCTAATTTTTAATTTCTATAACACCTGAAGCCCAAATTAAGACTTGCAGTAATCAGATTTAGCTCTTGAATAATGTAACTTTAACCACCATCTATAGCTTTAATTATTAACTCTTTTTTTATTCATTTTTTGTCGAAAAAGATTACCTTTTCAACATCAACGGAAGGGTAAACAACAAGAAACAGCTGTGTTGAAAACGTGTAAATATGTATACTTTTGTACAATTACCTTGAAAATTAATAGGTGTTTTTATTTATATACCGGTTTCCTCTTTTTAAATAACATGCATTGTACATATTTTTTTCTTGTTATTTCTTGAAATATAGGTTATAATATATGTACGAAGTAGTATAAGCGTGTGATCCAGAGTGTGTGTGCGACTATTTTAGTATTTAAAGGAGCTAAGTCCGTAACTCAATATCATACAAAATCTTCGACAATGAAAACACGAATTATTTGTCAATTCAAGATAAAATTGATGTTGTTATCTTACTGTGAAAAGATGGGCTTCTGATTCCCAATATTTAAGACAAAATAAAAGAAATGCCATTGGTTCACGAATCGTGTACCATAATGCGTTCCAGGCCCATTTTTTACGAGGGTCTTGAATAGGCTAGACGGTGATGCATATTCTTATCTAGAGACATAGAAGATGTTGACTGGAATAACCAGACGCTTGAGAGTTATTTTCGATTGAGACATCAGGCGTATATTTCGCCGAATATAACTGGTTTAAAATTAGATTAAAGACGGAATTGATTGAATGTAAATCAGTATGTATATACATTCATATTACATTATTATATGCGTTGTGACCCATTTGTTTCGATTTCTAGTCCCAAATATTAGCGATTTAGCTCCTTCATGAACATTCAAAGACACACTTAAAAATTGCATGTTCTTTGAACTGAAAAATCAATTCAGATCAAATTAATGTACCCTTTTACCACACCTGCCACCGCTCTTATTATATGGGACAACCTTTCCGATCAGTAGCTTTTCTATTTGATTTCTTGTTTTCATATGCTCATATTTTACAACAGCTTCATTTTATGCAATCCTCTGCTAGTGCTAGTTTATAAGTAGACATCTTTGATTGTTTATATTTCGTATTTAAGTACTTGTGTTCTATTTATTTTTTGTGGGAATATTACTATGATACAATGAATCTTTTAGAAAAAAAACAGCGGTTCCCAGGCAAGAAACGCCCCATTTTGCAAGAGATTGATAGAGAACAAGCGAACAACAAAAGCGATTTTTCCTACAATCAAGGGCCTAATCCAGACATTTATTGCCTGAAATGCGCAAGATTAAGTTTCATAAATATCGGATAACAATTGTATCATCTTGAGGGTCCATAACCTTTGTATTACATACTTTTACAAAATTCGCGTACAAAGAGTGTGCAATTTAGCAGGCAGTTTCGTTTCGATTTTCCCAAAATTCGAATTCAACCTTCATTATGGTGGATTGGTGATATATTTGAACGGTTTTTAAAATCGGATAAAAAATTGTGACCTGTTTAAGTCTAGAGAATCCACAAACTTAAATGCACGACTTCTCGTACAATCAGGGGCCGTAATCCACGAAGTTGCATAAACATATATTTTAAGATCCATCAAAATCTGATAACAAGTCTGACTTCTAGAGGGTCCACAACCTTGATATGACATTGCGTACAATGAGCGTTCATTTTGTCTGGCAGTTTCTGTCAATTTTTTTGCAACGGGGATAATTGATAATTATATGTAAACGTTTTTATTCAAATTGAATACAGATTGTCACTTTGGCTGGTCCACAACCTAAAAAAGCGATTTTGGCCGTTTTGACCTTTACACAGTTTTTATTATTGTCCAAGGAAGTTGCCGACATTTCACGATTTTTTTCAATTCATCATCTTTATAAATACTGAACCAAATTGTATCATTTTTATACTGATAATTCTTTTTAGAGACTCAACTTTCATAGCTTACTGTTAATCGTAAAAGAATAACAGTCCACCAAATAACGTCCGGGGACTAGAATTCCTCTAATATTGTGCTCTCATCTATCTTTAAAAAGGTGGCGACCTGAAAAGTACGTTGTCATTACAAGAGAACTATCTCGTAATTACAAGAGAACTATGTCGTAATTGCAAGAGAACTATGTCGTAATTACAAGAGAACTATGTCGTAATTACAAGAGAACTATCTCGTAATTACAATATATCATAAAAATAATACAATTATTGGGTCAGCGTTTTTGGATCATAAAATAGGTTCGGTCAGTTAACAGTACACGCTGAGAACGTCCTGAACACGAATATACATGTGACTTCCAAAAGAATTGTTTATTAATATAAGGGAGACAATAGCAGTTTACATACAGGATGCAGACCACCGTTAAATTTCACCATCTCTGTACCCACAAATTGTACTTCGTCTATTTACATGTATAGCGTCTCTTTTCTCCCCCCTTTGCCTGCCCATTGCTGTTGATTTTTTAGTCTAGAATGGACGAAGAGGTTTTTGATTTACTTTTTCTGTCATGTCTTTGAGGGGGAAGGATAACGGGTTTATCAGGTTGGCTACGGTGATATGTACGGCAACTAGTTACATGTTTTTAGTATGCTTCTTAAAGTTTGTGTATCTCAAAATTTTGGTAGTCAGCCTCATACAAATTTTAGTGCAAAGACAGAATTAACATTGAAGTCAATGTGGAAATTAATGGTGGCCTGCCTCCATAAATAAGTTAGATATGAAAAAGGTTTACGTAAAGCTTTTCAAACCATGTAGTTGAATTTTTCCAATTTTAAAATTTGGTGTTCTAAGATGAAACTTGCATCATCAATTAATTGGAATATTGTAAAATAGTACAATTTATTGACCAGAATAATGATTGGGACATATTATTCAGTTACAACAAGAGAGTTATTGGGCCTTTAAGGAAAGTTGCGGGATTGATTTAGAAGATTTATAAGAATATCTGAAAATGTCACCATATACTACTTCCTGCCAGGATTCTTAAAATTATAATTCGTACAGATCGGACATTAACGACGTGAATATTATCAGATGCATGTGACCTGAACACTATGAAAATGTTTTATAAACCACTGAACTAAACACTTGGGCTATTTTTTCTGTTTGTTATTGTTTATTTTTGAAAATGAAATAAAACTTAAGTACGAAAATTGTTTAATTTGTTATCAATGTTAGCGTTACATATAATATAGTGTTTACATAGTGTGTAAATGAATATATAATTTAAAAAAAAAATCGTAGTTCAATCTGAAACAAGCACTTATATTTTCATATTATTGTGCTAATCCTGGAGGCAAATATTGAATGAGATATATGATTGTAATTTAATTTTAATTACTTGTAAATTACAATCATATATTTCATTCAATAATTCAAAAAAATGTAAAGTAGGTCTACAAATCCATGACAATTTTTTCCTTCGGTCATCGATAGTTTTCATTTTTCTATCCAACCCACATAGGCTGGTCTGTTTTTATTACTTAAAAAACGGGTTTGTTTGATTGGAATCAAGCAAGAATAGTTGTTACAATTGTTAATGTTGAACTACTTTCACTGCGTTATATTTGTGTTTATACAACTCGCCCGAATACAGTTACAATTGTCGATAACAAAATGACAAGCGCGACTGGTAATCCAAGTCTTCCAGCGCCATTTTTCCCCGGTACCTTCTCCTCCGGAACCTTGTCCTTCAGAGTAGTCCTGACAGGACAGACAGTGAGGAGGGCAGAGGGGTCACGTGCATTCTTGAGAACCGGTGAAGATATGTCCGTCCAGAATGTATCTTTGTCTTTTACAAAGGTTCCCCTGAAATGAACAAACCAAGTGAAATATACAATAAACAGTACAGAAGATTTATCCTCACCATTGCTACGAGTTGCTTTCTAAACTTAACTAAAACTGCAATATGATTCGGCTATCTAGACGTGGAAGATTTGGTTTAAAGTCTCTAACTCCATATTATCCATAGTCTTCCACGTTGAAAACACGAATCATTAATTGCCAATTTAAATCAACATTGATGTTGTGATATTAGCTGGCAAACTGTGCTTCTGATATCAAATAATTAAGACAAAACAAACATTTTACAATTGATACACGCTGACACTATAACAGTTATAAACAAGATAATGTAAAGGCAATTTTGCTGAAAATTTCAGTCAAATTGATCGTATGAACCGAGAAATAAGCGATCGAAAGTTCCGCATAGCCTCAGTCATCATTATAAAAGTCGGTAGGACAAAAGTCATAGTCTCGATTATCCAATTAATCGTTAAATCGAGAAGGACAGTTATGAAGCAAATCGTATTATAATCCAACAAATAGCACAGGCTAGCGTTGTTATCGAGAGTTGACTATCGTCCGGATACGTTATTTAATGTCTAATTAATAGTTAATATAACATTTCAGGCCTAAAGAAAGACCTACAATAGGCAGATTTTGTTCTTCCATAATGCATGTTTAATTATCTCGAAAGACATATAAATAAAATGAATTAGCGTTAAACGTTCTACTGTTCTGTCACACAATGTGCAATGAGGGAAATTTTGCCCGGACAGCAGCACTACGGCGTACCCTTATATCGCATTCCAAGGGATATTTTACATGCAAGCCAATGTGTACATGGGACCTCGATGTTTCGTCCTATTCGAACGACTAGACGGCTGTCCTGGTCGGGCCCTCCGTCCTGCATCACTGACAAGCGTGAACCAAACTTGAAAATCTGGATCAGCTTTCTCGTCCGATGCAGGGATCGAACACCCGACCTCCAGGCTAGGGTGCCAGCGTATTACCCACTTAGCCACCGTGACCCCCTGAAGACATATAAACGGTGTAGACCGATTTATACTTATCTGTAAACTGCGACTGGTATGCGGGTTCGGCGTTTTGGAAAATAAAAAAAACAAAACACAGAATTTTTCAAAGTCGCTAACTTACCTGAAATATACTTGACCAACAACTGGATTAGGAGCTTTCCAAGTTATAGTCTTATTAGTTATGTGTACGTTCGTTTTCTGGGAAACTGCACTCTACAAACATACAACAATTTAAACGTCATAGTCTTTGAAACAGTGTTAAGGAACATGTATTTTGGCTTGTTTAACACTAAAAACATACAATACGATATGAATGTGTTCTTTTCATCATATTATAACACAAACGTCAGAATGATGGAGTCGGATGTGGAAAAACATTCGATACCACTTGTTAATGACGATGGAAAAACATTCGATACCACTTGTTAATGACGATGGAAAACACTCGATACCACTTGTTAATGACGATGGTAAAACATTCGATACCACTTGTTACTGACGAACTTTACGACCTAATTCATTTGTTAAACTGACTCAAAGTAAGTCTAGCTTGCGATACAATACATTTACACGTTTTAAGACATTTCTGACAATCTGACGTCCTGTTCATAACATTACCATAATTTTCGCAATTTCTTGGATTCCATTTTATTGGGAACGTCAAATTAACATCTGTTACCGAGCAGTTAAACCGATCAATTAGGGTGTAGCAAATGAAAACGAGATTAACCAGAATTACATTGTTAAAGGGCGGGTAGCTCTATTCTTTGGAGGCTTACGATGGTACTTAAAGACACATTAAAATAATATAAATGTATATAAAATGATTGTAACTTTTACTAAGTTATGATCGGCGAAATACGCGAACAGACCAAATTGAACGACAGTCATCTCTGGCGGCATATTAGATTCAAAATTCTAATTTCTATTTCTTTTTTCATTTCTAACTTCTATTTCTTTTTTCATTTCTAACTTCTATTCGTGTATTTTTTAACTTCTATTCATGTTATATCTAACTTCTATTCATGTAACTTTTAAATTAAGACCATCTGTATAATCCGACTTCTGTATTTGTTCAGTGTAAATTTTAATTCTGTTTCATCTCATTTATGTTTAGTTGTCGCTTTAGATGTTAAGAATAAACGTCGAACAAAATTAGAATGTTGATACTTCCACCTGGCAACCATCGGACGAAAATCCTTGGCATCTACAATTCGTAAGACCGTCTTCATTCGTATATATAGATCACCGCTATCCATGAAATTCCGTATCGCTTTATGCAACTTGAATAATATATTGTTTATCTTATAATATTTGAAATAATAATTGCCAACCATATCATGTTCGATGTTGTTTTCAATTTCAGCCTCGATTCCCGGTTGTTCGTGACAAGGAATAGGGTCGCCTGTCCAGCCTCGTGGGTTTTCTCTGGATCCTCCGGTTTCCTTCCATGAGCACTTGCTGCACTTCATATATGATAATTGCTAACTTTCTTGGCAGTAATGTAAAAATTCTAAATTTGTTCGATGTTCATGCTAAACGTGTAAAGTGTCAATGCAGAATGCGTTTTTCGTCTAACTAATAGAAATAAGATGAAATAGACTAAAAATTTATACTGAACAAAAAAAAAAGTTCGATCATATATTGTTTTAATTTAAAAATTACATGAATAGAAGTTATAGATTGCATGAATGGAAGTCAGAAATTAGACGATAGCACGTTAGAATTTCAAATCTAAAATACCGTCGTTGTGATTTTCGCCTGCTTAGTCCAAACTACACGGTTATGAATTGATCATTACAAATAGCGCTCGAAACCATAATGTCGTGTAGTGATTTTAAGATGTTTATTGTGTCTTCAACATTGGCTATTAGAACCACATATTTTCACTGTAAGATAGTAACACCAATATCGATTCACATGGACAAGTATTGAATTTTAATTAATGTTTTCAGGGCCTATCACAATAAAAAGGGAGTGTGTGATTATACTTACGCCGGTAACGCCGTTGCATGTCATAAGTTGCAAGAATGTGTCATCACTGGGTATGGTGAACGTTCCATACGGTGTATCGTTTGTACCACTAGAACAATTAGTGGTAGCTTTCCTAGCTTGTATAAACACACCTTCATAGTAGTTAGAGGTGGCAATCAAATTCACTACAAACACAAATATATGACTTAATTAAAGATACATTGTCACAAAAGTATTTATCCGGTGGTTATTTTCAATTATAGTATAGTAAATTTGGTATGGAAAGTATAGACGCCCAATCTTACTAGAAAAATACCGGATTACCCGAAAACACCCATGAGGCAAGCACTGAGCAACCATAGGCGAATACAAAGTTTTAATCATCTTCAATAGAAGGCTTGATCTCGCCTTAACTACATGCAGCTTATCAAGCCCTTCACTCAACACTCTGCATTTATCGGCACTAAATTTGATTGGGTATAGGCCCCAACCATGATCCCATCGGATTCCTTCGTTAAATGGGTTACTAAAAATAGTCTACTTTCTACTTGGATTAGCCCATACAGAGCACGTGATCAGCGAAATTCCTTATTGCATACTGAGTTGGTTGTCCTTTATTGTGTGGTGCGTGGTCTTATTGCGTGCCAGTTTTATCTCGGCGACAGTACAGTGTGAGTGTCACGACCTATGATTAGACAATGCTAATTAGTCACGTGTATACACAACAAGCGTAAAAGTTCAAGAATTGCCCAGTGTTGGAGCAAAGGTTAGATGTTGTAAAACTCGCGGCCGTTGATTCAGGAACATGAGTTTTAATATGCTTTTAGTCCAAATATATTATCAAATCTTAAAACAAAGACTGTGAAATTGTCTCTGCCAACACCGGAATCGAACTTAAAGTAAATTTTTAGCGCAGTATGGGGTAGCTCTGCGCCTTACTCAGCAACCATGCCCCCCCCCCCCATCTAAAACCAAAACATGTCTTGCTATGGTAACAAAGCATCGTTGTTCGGATACGAAACGGCGGACTGAGACGATGATTGATGAACTGTTACAATGAAACTAAAAAGCATGACGTTTTATCTATGAAGGTGAATGCGATGTTATAGAGATGGTATACTCTGACGTTTATATAACGCGGTGTTACTATTTATAGCTAAATGAAGTAGTGGTAGTTTAATAGAATGATTATTATACCTGTAACAGTGCTACCAGAAGAAAATGTCGCTTGATCCGTGGTTATTTGAAAATACGGAGTTCCGGTTTGAGCGTCCGCTTTGTGTCCAGTAGGGTACATGTCACTACAAGCACTTGTGGGTGGGCCCTTTGGATAACCATTTACAACACATATCGTACATATACTTAAAGCAGCTACAAACTGAAAGGAAAAAAAATACATTTTTTAGCTGTAAAACAACAGCCACAAACTGGAGGAGAAAACTTACATTTACTAGCTGCTAAGAAATGCGAGCGTGCTCTTTCCGAGTTAGCTTGGCGTATTTTAAGACTTCTTTTGCTCTTATACGGCGAAGCACCGCGATCCTACAATATTTAATATTCACGGAGCTTTAATCTATAAGAAATATAAATACTAATTATTTGACGTCGAACTGGGTTTATTAACGAATGAACATAATAACACAAATAAAGATATATTGAAATCATACTTAAAGATGGGTTCCCCAGGAAAATATCTATCGGGTGGTAATTCTTAATAAAAGTATGGCAATGCTGGTATATATGGAAAGAAGAGATATCCAATGTTACTAGAAAATAATGGATTCCCCTAAAAAACACTCATGGAGCGTATACAGGATAAAAAATGTAAGGGTTTCCCTAATAAACAGGCCGACGATTAGGAGTTTCTGCACGCGTGATGTCAAAGGTCACACACGGAACAATGCGCGCTTGATGTACATGGAACAATGCGCGCGTGATGTACGTTGATAAACTTAAGAAGAGTTAGACGTACAACACTTAATGATATAAAAAAACGGAAAATACGTAGACAGGGGATAATCCGAGAATTTAATTAGGATTCGATATTTGTAATAAATAATAAGCGTTTAAAGACAACATCGTCTTATGTATGCAATGAATTCTCCTCTCACTTCCAAGAGAGGTAAGTCACGTGACGTAAACAAGACGTGGTTTGATCGAACTTTTATAGCAGGTCACTCCTTAACAATTACAATGTTTGAGTAGGTGTTGAAGCAAGTTATGAAAAATTAATTAGTTTGAATATGTTTTTAGTCCATATATTCCATTAAACCACCCAGTTTGTATCGCGGGATTGTAACTTTAAAACATCAATTACAAATTATATATTAATGAATAATTGAATATATAATATTAGTATATTATGTGACCAAGTGTAATTATAAGCTATTTCACGTTATCCCATATGCAAAAACGAGAGAGAGAGAGAGGGGGGGTTTAACGTCCACTCAACACACCTACGTCATTTCGGGACTAACATGGTTTAATTTCATTTCAATAATTCGCTTGCGCAAAGGGGTCTTTAGCAGTGGGATGAAATCGGAGTGCCCGGAGGAACCACGAGGTTAGAGATGGCGCCCCTATCTCCATGCCACATACGCTCACACCAGGGCTCGAAACCACAGCCGCAAGCCAGAGGTGGCCGGCCAGCCAGAGATCGAAGCGCGGCACTCTAGACCACTAGGCCACCCCAGCCCCCCATGCAAAAACGAAACAATAATCAATAAGCAAACATAAAGTATTATCATACTATTTGAATATATGCAGTAAACTATTTCACATCATAATATATTACATAAAATAAACATATACCAAATGAATTATTAGGCGACACAATTATAAACTAAATCACCTATAAGAAATATAAGTACTAATTATTTTACGTCAAACTGGGTTTATTAACGAATGGACATAATTGTCCGTATTTCGTCTCTTTTATGTATACCCAGTCGCTATCGCCAACTTAATATCTTAATAATAATTAAACTAGAAATGTTAAAACATATACATGATAAGGGTTAAACATATAATACAAAACATGATATAAATTAACTTATCCCTTTGAGACCCGAGTAAAGAAAAACAATGATATTTGAAGGATAATTAGATACTAGCCCCTTATTTTTCTAACTTATGAGAAACTAAATATTTTTTAACAATACTTGCGGTTGCCATGGAAATATAACATGGATCAAAAATGACGGCTCAATGAGTAGGAAAGGGACCATTAAAAGCGTCTAGTGGTTCGAATAGGACTGTAAAACGTGTTCAATAAGTTGCTAAATAAATGTGAAACAAAAAAACTAGTTAAAATCAAGCCAAATTGTTTTTGTCATAAACTCACAAACAAAAAAATATCTTTAATATAGTCCTGATGTCCACAAATCGTCGGTAGGTAGACGAAGTGGACATTAATTTTGGAAACCTCTTATTTGAGGTAAATCATAAAAAGTTACAATCCTTTGGTGTAGTTGCGAGCCCTTTCATGTATTAAATCGATTTCCACCAAACAAATGACATCATAGGGGGAAATTTAACAATTATTAACTATAACTACCTGTCTTTGAGAAAATAAGCCAATTGCCTCATGGAGGCAGCCATCTTGAATTTGACAACAAGATTGGATAATCAAAAAACTGGGACAGATAATTCGCCAAATCTTACGTCAGACCACTTATTTAACTTATCCTGAATAAGTTTTAAAAATTGTCCACATTTGTGGACTCTGGGTCTCAAAGGGATATTTACATTACTGAGAACTAACTAAAATATAGGTATAAAATAAATGAATGACTAAGATGCATGTTAAGTAATATTAAATTATTCTACGATAGATGTTCAGAAAAGGTAAATAGATAAGACATAAATGAATGACTAAGATGCATGTTAAGTAATATTAAATTATTCTACGATAGATGTTCAGAAAAGGTAAATAGATAAGACAGTGCATTCAGATTAGAACGATCAGGGTTCGGGTTAAAGATTAACTTATCCACTTTAAAGCAATTAGTTAATTAAGATAAGTAAATACATGTATATCAATATATCAAAATATGTACTATAACAGAAATATAGATTATCACCATCGGATACTCAGAAACAACATTAAAATTTTTTAGTTCCCCCCCCCCCCCCAACAAAAATCAATTAGATGTTGTAAGAATGTTGGAAAACTGGTTTTGCTCTGTGCACACTTAGCAACATTTTTACAACACAACCAAAAACTTGCAACAAAAAATTGACCAGACAATTCTTTTTGCAACAAATTTCCAACAATTCTCCAATATTTTTACAACATTATTTTCTCTGTATACACTTGGCAACATTTTTCTAATACGGTGTTGCAACAAGGAATGTTGGAGAAATGTTGTGAAAATGTTGGTAGTGTACACAGGCCTTAAGCGTTAACCCTGTTTACATCTCGTGAGTACTAGTGACCGTGACGAAATCCGCAATTTATAATTTAAAAATATGTACTATAACAGAAATATAGATTATCACCATCGGATACTCAGAATAACAAACAACCTTAAAAAAAAACTTAGTTACCCCCCCCCCCCCCAACAAACAAACAAAAAAAAAAAATTGATAATTTAAAAATATGTACTATAACAGAAATATAGATTATCACCATCGGATACTCAGAATAACAAACAACCTTAAAAAAAAAACTTAGTTACCCCCCCCCCCCCAACAAAACAACAAAAAAAACCTAATTTATAATTTTAGATAATCCTCCGTACATGTTTCTAATACACTGTATCTAGAATATTAAATCATTTCTGTCTTTCTATGTATATTTGGTTTTTGTTTAGTTAGGGGTTCATATTTCAGGATTAGGAGACAACATTTGAAATTTAAACAAACTTAATCTGTGCATTTTATCGCGGATTTTTTCATTTTTCCGGAATAGATGAAATAGACTGCACTATGCTATAATAATTTTGTAAATACAAATTGATTAAATAGACTGTACAAATTGATGAAACATTTTTGATAAAATACATAAAACCTAGTAAGAAAAATATTTCAGTGAATCAGCCATCCGTAAAGAGTAGGTTACACAACTCTTGTATAACACATGACATGTTGTTAAAATATGTAGGTCTAGAAGAGACTGGCATACTCGTTCTCATTTTATTTATTAAACCAATTAAAATTCTTGAACTAGAAACGAGTTAGTTGTGCTTTCATTAGTCATCCTCACATAGCGTGACCATGACCAGATACCATTTTAAAAACATATTTCACTTGTAAAGTACATTGTTATTATGTCATATCTACATTAAGATGTAGGTGGTTATGTACTGTGCTGGTGATATTTTAAAGCCAGAATTTCATATTTTCTAAGAAAGTCAAAACATATGAAAAATTAATTAGTTTGAATATGTTTTTAGTCCATATATTCCATTAAACCACCCAGTTTGTATCGCGGGATTGTAACTTTAAAACATCAATTACAAATTATATATTAATGAATAATTGAATATATAATATTAGTATATTATGTGACCAAGTGTAATTATAAGCTATTTCACGTTATCCCATATGCAAAAACGAGAGAGAGAGAGAGGGGGGGTTTAACGTCCACTCAACACACCTACGTCATTTCGGGACTAACATGGTTTAATTTCATTTCAATAATTCGCTTGCGCAAAGGGGTCTTTAGCAGTGGGATGAAATCGGAGTGCCCGGAGGAACCACGAGGTTAGAGATGGCGCCCCTATCTCCATGCCACATACGCTCACACCAGGGCTCGAAACCACAGCCGCAAGCCAGAGGTGGCCGGCCAGCCAGAGATCGAAGCGCGGCACTCTAGACCACTAGGCCACCCCAGCCCCCCATGCAAAAACGAAACAATAATCAATAAGCAAACATAAAGTATTATCATACTATTTGAATATATGCAGTAAACTATTTCACATCATAATATATTACATAAAATAAACATATACCAAATGAATTATTAGGCGACACAATTATAAACTAAATCACCTATAAGAAATATAAGTACTAATTATTTTACGTCAAACTGGGTTTATTAACGAATGGACATAATTGTCCGTATTTCGTCTCTTTTATGTATACCCAGTCGCTATCGCCAACTTAATATCTTAATAATAATTAAACTAGAAATGTTAAAACATATACATGATAAGGGTTAAACATATAATACAAAACATGATATAAATTAACTTATCCCTTTGAGACCCGAGTAAAGAAAAACAATGATATTTGAAGGATAATTAGATACTAGCCCCTTATTTTTCTAACTTATGAGAAACTAAATATTTTTTAACAATACTTGCGGTTGCCATGGAAATATAACATGGATCAAAAATGACGGCTCAATGAGTAGGAAAGGGACCATTAAAAGCGTCTAGTGGTTCGAATAGGACTGTAAAACGTGTTCAATAAGTTGCTAAATAAATGTGAAACAAAAAAACTGGTTAAAATCAAGCCAAATTGTTTTTGTCATAAACTCACAAACAAAAAAATATCTTTAATATAGTCCTGATGTCCACAAATCGTCGGTAGGTAGACGAAGTGGACATTAATTTTGGAAACCTCTTATTTGAGGTAAATCATAAAAAGTTACAATCCTTTGGTGTAGTTGCGAGCCCTTTCATGTATTAAATCGATTTCCACCAAACAAATGACATCATAGGGGGAAATTTAACAATTATTAACTATAACTACCTGTCTTTGAGAAAATAAGCCAATTGCCTCATGGAGGCAGCCATCTTGAATTTGACAACAAGATTGGATAATCAAAAAACTGGGACAGATAATTCGCCAAATCTTACGTCAGACCACTTATTTAACTTATCCTGAATAAGTTTTAAAAATTGTCCACATTTGTGGACTCTGGGTCTCAAAGGGATATTTACATTACTGAGAACTAACTAAAATATAGGTATAAAATAAATGAATGACTAAGATGCATGTTAAGTAATATTAAATTATTCTACGATAGATGTTCAGAAAAGGTAAATAGATAAGACATAAATGAATGACTAAGATGCATGTTAAGTAATATTAAATTATTCTACGATAGATGTTCAGAAAAGGTAAATAGATAAGACAGTGCATTCAGATTAGAACGATCAGGGTTCGGGTTAAAGATTAACTTATCCACTTTAAAGCAATTAGTTAATTAAGATAAGTAAATACATGTATATCAATATATCAAAATATGTACTATAACAGAAATATAGATTATCACCATCGGATACTCAGAAACAACATTAAAATTTTTTAGTTCCCCCCCCCCCAACAAAAATCAATTAGATGTTGTAAGAATGTTGGAAAACTGGTTTTGCTCTGTGCACACTTAGCAACATTTTTACAACACAACCAAAAACTTGCAACAAAAAATTGACCAGACAATTCTTTTTGCAACAAATTTCCAACAATTCTCCAATATTTTTACAACATTATTTTCTCTGTATACACTTGGCAACATTTTTCTAATACGGTGTTGCAACAAGGAATGTTGGAGAAATGTTGTGAAAATGTTGGTAGTGTACACAGGCCTTAAGCGTTAACCCTGTTTACATCTCGTGAGTACTAGTGACCGTGACGAAATCCGCAATTTATAATTTAAAAATATGTACTATAACAGAAATATAGATTATCACCATCGGATACTCAGAATAACAAACAACCTTAAAAAAAAACTTAGTTACCCCCCCCCCCAACAAACAAACAAAAAAAAAAATTGATAATTTAAAAATATGTACTATAACAGAAATATAGATTATCACCATCGGATACTCAGAATAACAAACAACCTTAAAAAAAAAACTTAGTTACCCCCCCCCCCCCCAACAAAACAACAAAAAAAACCTAATTTATAATTTTAGATAATCCTCCGTACATGTTTCTAATACACTGTATCTAGAATATTAAATCATTTCTGTCTTTCTATGTATATTTGGTTTTTGTTTAGTTAGGGGTTCATATTTCAGGATTAGGAGACAACATTTGAAATTTAAACAAACTTAATCTGTGCATTTTATCGCGGATTTTTTCATTTTTCCGGAATAGATGAAATAGACTGCACTATGCTATAATAATTTTGTAAATACAAATTGATTAAATAGACTGTACAAATTGATGAAACATTTTTGATAAAATACATAAAACCTAGTAAGAAAAATATTTCAGTGAATCAGCCATCCGTAAAGAGTAGGTTACACAACTCTTGTATAACACATGACATGTTGTTAAAATATGTAGGTCTAGAAGAGACTGGCATACTCGTTCTCATTTTATTTATTAAACCAATTAAAATTCTTGAACTAGAAACGAGTTAGTTGTGCTTTCATTAGTCATCCTCACATAGCGTGACCATGACCAGATACCATTTTAAAAACATATTTCACTTGTAAAGTACATTGTTATTATGTCATATCTACATTAAGATGTAGGTGGTTATGTACTGTGCTGGTGATATTTTAAAGCCAGAATTTCATATTTTCTAAGAAAGTCAAAACATAATTATAATTATTTCTATGTTTTTTGCTCAATAGGTTATCAACTCACTACTAACGACTAGGGGCATTATCTCCCACCCTTAAAAATCATTCATACAGGAAATAATAACTCAATTACCTCCCATTGCCTCCATGCTTAAGCTTCCTTCAAACGTTGGAATTTAAGTTGAAAATTATATTTTTGCCAATTTCTCAACTGGCAATAGTGAATTATAGGATTAATAGGATTATTCTTTAACAGCGTAGGACTGTTTATGGATACTATCTATTTTAAGGCTTTTTTTTAATAAATTTTAAAAATATAACTTAAAAATTTGATTTGTAGCTTTAAATGACGTCGGGTTACAAATTAAATTCATTTCTTTTTTTTGTTAAGTCTAATTATTAAGGCCACCTGCGGATTTCGTCACGGTCACTAGTACTCACGAGATGTAAACAGGGTTAACGCTTAAGGCCTGTGTACACTACCAACATTTTCACAACATTTCTCCAACATTCCTTGTTGCAACACCGTATTAGAAAAATGTTGCCAAGTGTATACAGAGAAAATAATGTTGTAAAAATATTGGAGAATTGTTGGAAATTTGTTGCAAAAAGAATTGTCTGGTCAATTTTTTGTTGCAAGTTTTTGGTTGTGTTGTAAAAATGTTGCTAAGTGTGCACAGAGCAAAACCAGTTTTCCAACATTCTTACAACATCTAATTGATCATGTGATCTACCTGAAGTCATGTGACGAGCCCCAGATGGACAAAATGGCAGCCTCCTTTTAGACGGAACAGGAAAAACAGGAAGGGTTTTGGACCCAAGAAAGAACAGATAAGCTGTGGCAGAAGCAGCCAAAACACATGTGCTCTCCTTGAATTCATCCATGATTTTCCCACCAAAAAATAATTTCCCGCTCTGTTTTTACAACAAACTTCCAACATATTCCCAACATATTTGGAACAAATTTCCAACACTCTTATAATAGTGTACACAGGGCATGTTGTAAAAAATGTTGTAAAAATGTTGTAGAAATGTTGCTAATGTACACGCTGCTTTACCCTACACTGACCCAAAATCTCGTCAACAATCACGTGCGCTAACCCAAGTCCCTTCTTCCATTTTGTAAGCAAGTCTCATCCCTGGTTACAAATCTGGTCAAAAAATAGTCAAGATCTGCTTTAAAACGGCGCAAATTGTCACGGGGCGTCAGCAATCTAGCACGTTTCTGGTTCGAACTCAAGTGCTTTGGAACCCTTGAATAGTTGCTGTTAATGGTCTCCAAAGACGCGGCTCATCGTCAAGGCTCTTTCTGTCACGCTTAAATCCCACAGCCCACTTGTTTAATGTGGAAAGGAAGGGCGTCATCCCCTAAAGTAGAGACTGTGTGTTAGGGTTAGTCCTTTCTTGGTCCCTTCAGTTACAGGTGCTTGATGACTCATATTATTACCAGTAGATTCACTAACCTACAGTCTTAAATAATCACCAAATACTTACAGTCTTGAATAACCAGAGAGCCACTTACTTACAGTTTTTAATAATCAGCAGAGAAACTTACAGTTTTAACTTGGAGATCCACTTACACCTTCTTAAATAATCAAAACAAATAAATTGAGATCGGGGTTTAACGACACACTGTTCTGCTCCGACTGGACTAATGATGATATGCATACTCAAAAGAGCGAGAATTGGGCCTACCCTAATATCGAATTTCAACTGCCATGTTTTCCTTCCTATCCGAACTATTAAACATTGTCCCTTGCCTTGCCAGACCCCTGTCTAGCAAAACTACACGGTGGAACTACGTCGGAAAATCCCGATGAGACCGAACACGGGACCTTCAGGTTAGTGAGCCAACGTCTTTTTTTTTTCTTTTTTTTATTAGTAGTATTTTTTCACAGGCAGACGATAATACATTACATGTTCATTGCGAATATAATCATCATTAATCAGACAGTTATTTACCGTGTAAAAACTTGTTTTTGGTCTTTTGTGCGTTTCTTTAAAACAATTCAAATTTGTGTTGTTTTTTTTCTGTGTTTAAAAAGCCAACGTCTTACTCAGTGAGCCACCGCAGCTCCCTTAAATAATCAGCAGATCTGCTTACTTGTAGTCTTAAATAAACAGCAGACCCACTTACTTACGGTCTTAAATAATTAGTAGCATGTAAGTTTAGCACACCTATAACAGTTGGAATTGCGTGAAGAGTAGATGGAGAGACAGAGAGAAAAATGGGGTTTAACGTCCACTCGACACAAACTAGGTCATTTCAATAATTCGCTTTTAGCAGTGGGAGGAAACCGGAGGACCCGGAGAAACCACGCCAGCTGACTAAATCATAAGAGTAGATGGAAACGTCACTGCCCGAGCAACCGCTCCTGCATAGCACACATCATGGAGTATACATAGGCCTATATACGAAATAAATTCCTGCAAAATTGTCATATTATTGCTCTTGGGCGTATCCCGATATCCCAACAAAAAAAAAATTCGCAAAATTAATATAAAATAAGTTTATATGATAAAATTGCTACTTACATAAATCATTTTTAGATAGTATATTATTGTTGTTGTCTCCTCGTTTAGATTCAAGCCGAAACTAGATAGCTGTCTCTTCGTTAAAAACTCAAGCTCATCTGCAGCCCTGGGACAAAAAATTCAACACCTAGATCACGTGACTATGACAGTATTCTTTTAATACTATTTTTATGTGGAGTTCGGCAATACCTAGCGCCACCATACTAAGCATAGGATTCACATTGTTTTATATTTAACCAAAATAATTCTGTTAAAAAAAGAAGAAAATACGTCTTAGTCACTGTTAAAAATAATTCTGTAACAAAAACAGAAAAATTCTGGCAGCAGATTTACCAGATTTTTTCCTGTAATTTTACAATTTTTTTTAACAGTGTAAGACAGGGTTGGTAAATCATAGATACTAATCAGATTCTTTTGCCTTTGGTAATGTTAACACTGCAACAAATGTCTTACTTACCCCAGTTGAAGCACGATTCAAAACCCCAAGTTATTTGCTGTCCTTCAAATGGGTTCATTTCAGATTGAACAAATATATATTGTTCTGTAATAGTACTGCAATATCACTACTGTGGAAGCAGACGTCAAACTACCAGCTACCACAACTACTTATCTAATAAATATTGTGAATAAGTAAAGATTTCAAGGACAATATCTTACTGGGTGTATATTTTGACATGGTCAGAAGTTGGGTCAATTGCTGCAATATTACATTGTTTCTTTTAATTCAGAAGGGGTTTCGGGAGGTGAAAGCAAAACATAAGCCTGTCGTATAGCATTTCCTCGTTAAGCTGTAAGTTGTTAATGAGTTGAGATGAGGGGTAGTTTGTCGGAAGGGTGAGTCAGGGCCTATTTTAACGTGCCTACAGGCACGGACGTGCCTCGGAGTGAAAAATCCGTGCTTTGAAAATCTAAAATCCGTGCTCTGAAAAAAGGTGTGTATATCTTTGTGAATCAGAGTGTTTACTTGTAAAATGTGCGATCATGCAATGAGCAAGAGCGCCATCAGCAGTCATTGTGATCATCGATCACGTCATTTGACTTGGTATCGAGGTTCTGCAAGTGATGCAGATATACAGAAAGCGCACAACTGCATAGCTCGAGACTAAGACAAGGCAGAGTTCTTCAATGTAGACTATCTTAATACCGAATGCTCTAGCTCTGGCAAATTAAAAACTCAGATGTTTTGAAAATTACTTTGTCAAATGGAGAATGGGAAGTTATCTCCATAACATTGGCCAGAATTATAGCCGCAAAACCGCATTGGTGCGATGTAGAATGAATGCGATATAACAGTGTGTTACAGGCCTTTCATTTCTCGAAAATCGCATCGAAAATACGGGCCTAAGGCTGATTCTTTGAATCGACTTTGGACTTTTCTTTGAACATCCGATTGCCTGACGAGCGGTCGGATATACATAAATCTGTCAGTCAATTCTTTAGTATTAAAAGTGTAATAGTGTGATAATAATTCTGGAAGTTACTATTTTACCTCTGGTGAGTTTTATCCAATTGTTTTTTTCATAGTTCATGATCTGTTTGGTCACAATTTCTGAAAGCTAAGGAGCTACATTGAACTGATCACTTTCTACTCGGAAATGGTGTTTCTGGCGGTCGAATTTTTAAAATTTTCGGGAGGACGATCCCCCACCCCAAAAAATAAGCATTGACATGGAAACCGTGCTTCGTCAAATAATCCTTAAAATAGGCCCTGGCCGGTGAGTCGATATCAAATACTAGTACCAAGGCATTTTTTCTTAAGATTAATAAAACTTCTCCCCATTTCAATAGATACATGGATTAGGTAGGAGCAGAATTAGCATCTACACAATTTTTAAGACAAATGGTCAGGACTAAATTTGAAGCTCCGCTCGGAAAGATACCTCCAGGGTACACAATGAATTAACTATCAATATTTTGAACATGAGTGATAATGCACCTGTCCAGAGCACAGTTTAATAAATAAAAGGAGACAATTGGTTTTTTATTACATAAATAAATTTACAAATATAAAGAAAGAAATGAATAAACTAAAATAAGTATAAATATAAAAGCTAGTATCACTGGTGTTAGAGGAATAGATGACAATTTAAAATATACACCTTGGGGGGGGGGGGTTAAAGATGCATTTTATGTAATATTGAGCTAAATCTGTCTATTTCAAGGCTTTATTTTGTTAAATAAACTATTAGACATTTATTAACATGACAAGCACATAATCCATTCTCAAGACTACCGGAAGGCAGAGATTAAAATGACATTGAACGCCCGCTAGATTTTAAAAATTTAACGATAAAATAGATAATCGAATCTTTGTTCCGCTTGCCCAGTTTCGTTGCAGCGATAATAAACTATCTACACTGCATCTACTAACATTCATAACTTCCCTCAGAATAAAGTAATGTTGATACAATTTTCTATTTTTGAACTATTATTAAAGTAAAAACAGTCAGGGGCCTGTTTCACGAAATTTTAACTAAGATAAAATCCAAATTTTAGTAATTTGATTGGGTAATAATAGATTGATTTTAGTGCTTAGATAATCAAAATTGAAGTATCTACTAAGTTAAGATTTCGAGAAACAGGGTTCAGGTCTTTATCTAAATCTTTGATAACAATTATTTTGATTTGATATTATGCAAAATTATATATAGAATACTATCACTGGCGGTGTTTACTTCTCCAGCTGCATAATGTCAATAATAGTGTGTCATTCATTTAAATGTCAAATGTTTATGATTTTTATGTTAAAAACAAAATGTAAAGTAGGTCTACAAATCCATGACCACTCTTCTATGTAATTCGATTCCCAGTCCATTGTAACAGTGAAAATGATTTTAGCCTACCGTACAGTCATCGTGTGTTCGAAAAAATGCGACCACAGTCATGTTTATTTCCCCGGCGAAATGAAGCTAGAAGTGAGTTTTTGTATTCGTAATTTTGAATATTAGGCGCGACAAAAGGAAAAAAAACGGTCAAACTGTTCAAAGTTGAACTTTTTTTTCACTGTGTCCCATTGTATTTATACACCTCGACTCAAAACAGTTACGATGGTCGATAACATAATGACCAGTGAGACTGGTTTATAAAGTCTACCAGAGCCGTTGTCAGCCATAGTTGTTCTAACAGGACACACACTTAGCATGGTAGAGGAATCACCGGTCGGCTTAACAATTGGTGATGCTATGTCTGTCCAGAACGTCTTTTCGTTCTTCACAAAGGTTCCCCTAAAACAAAGAAAACAAGTGAGATATAAAAACGGTATATAAGATTTATCGGTAGAATTTCTCGGACTTGCATTCTTAATATCGGACGATCTGTTTGTATGAACAAAGTGCATGGGCTTTTCACCACTCATGTTGGTAATCAACCAACGACATAATTTCAACTACATTTGGCCACCAAATGCCATTACTTTCCAAACAGTACGATCGTGTGGTTAAAGGAGAAATTAAAACAAAAACAGTAAAACAAAACGAAGAATCAAAATATACGGAAAACACGTAAATGGTGAAGACTGTTATCTCATACAAAATAGAGCATTTTTCAATGTCGCTACTTACCTGAAATATATTTGACCAACAGCAGGATTAGGAGCTGTCCATGTTATAGTCTTACTAGTTATGTGTACTTTCGTTTTCTGGGAAACTGCACTCTACAAACATAGAACATTTAAAACGTCATTCTCATTTTCTCTCTTCCAACAATATCTGAGAAATCAGGCCAACAGGACGAGAAGGAACACAAGAGAGAGAGAGAGGGGGGGGGGGAATTAACGTTCACTCGACACAAACTAGGTCAAAACTAGAAAATGAAAATAAATAGAAACAGTCCGTGCATTATACCACTGTCAGACCGGGATGGCGACCTTACTTCGTTGCTACTGCGATGCAAAATGAGTTTAGAGCGCATTGAGATCGCCATAAGCGTGGTGAAAACGCCAGCTATCGTACTATTTTTATGAGGTTGACCAACAAAATTTTGAGATACACAAACTTGAAGAAGCATACCCAAAACATGTACTGATAACTGTTTTATCATGAATATTTACCAAAACCTGACAGAAAATATTAATTTAAACCCCCTTTTTCAATTATAGACCAAAGACCAAAAATTCAACAAAAATGGGCATACAAAAGGGGAGAAAAAAGACGGAGAGAGAATTGCTATAACTAGACGAACTACAATAGCAATGATTCTTGCGTTAAAAAATATTTTTGGAACGTGTTTCACGAGTTCTATCACATAATGACTGACACCAATATTGTCCAAAGTGCGAAATAAAGAGAATGTAGACAACTCTTGACGTCAGCTATTTGAATTTTCAGCAGACTACCGACATAATAGTTAGATAAAAAAATATGGATTGTTATAGATGTTGAATGTATATTTATATAACACGTGTGATTATACTTACACCAGAAACACCGCTACATGTCATAAGTTGCAAGAATGTGTCATCACTGGGTATGGTGAACGTTCCCACTGGTGTATCGTTTGTACCATCAGAACAATTACTGGTAGCTCTTCTAGCTTGTATAAATACACCTTCATAGTAGTTAGAGGTGGCAATCAAATTCACTAGAAACACAAATATATAACTTAATTAAATAAACTGTGAAATTACCGAAAAAATAAAGGGTTAAATTTGTCATAAAAAATTGTTGACCTTGAGACCGTCGGATGAATGGGGCCGTGGAACATTGAGCAATGGTCTTTATGACCTATAATTCTCAAAGGCGAAGTCTAAAGTGTATGTCCTACTGGCCAATTTTTAACTGATTTTGTTGGAATGGACCAGTGATTCTCAACCAGTGTGTCGCGAGATCTTCCTAAGTGTGTCGCGAAATTTTTGAACGACACACTAAGAACATTTCGCATAGAAGCAAGCTATTTGACTGATGCAATTCGAAACACTGCAATAAAGTAAATTCATAGGTGTGTTTCTCTTTATTTAGTTTGAGCCAATCTATGTGTCAATGATGACTAGTCTGTTTCTACGGTTTATTTTAAATTATGATCTGGATTGCCACACTTGGTTTTAAGATATTATATCGAAAGATCGTTAATGTCCAGGTATTCTGTTGTTTTGTGGGGGAGGGGATGGTAGGGGACATTTGTCAAAAAGGTTCCCATTACTTCTGAGCCGTCTTCTCAGAAAATGCAGGAGTAATTGGTAATGGCTGATTCACAAACGACAAAATAATAATTTTTAAAAATCGTGTAGAATCGACTAGGCAGGTGAAAACGACGACCATTGAATTTGAACTGTTCACGTATTCACCGAACTTAACTGATTAGAAATTACAATATTCTTATAATCACTTTATAAACAACCATGTTGCATTATTTTGTGCTTTTACACCCATTTCGTCTATTTTAAGATTCCAAAGAATACAATCTAATTAAAATACGGATCTACATTTTGTTTCGTTTTTATACGCCCACATTTTCATGTGGACGTATTATGTCGTCGCCCCTGTTCGTCCGTCCGTCCACAATTGCTTGTGGACTCTCTGCAGGTCACAATTCTTGTCCGATTTTGACGAAACTTGAAATATAGGTTTATCCCCAAAAGATCTCGGCTGCTTTCGACATTGGCATGTATCGGATCAAAACTTCATGGATTATGGCCCCTGATTGTACGAATAATCACGTTTTTAGCTTGTGGATCCTATTGAGGTCACAATTTTGAACCGATTTTGATGAAACTTGACATGCATGTTTATAACCCAAAGATCCGGTTTCCTTTCAATATTTGCGCCTATAGGAACGTAATTTCCTGAATTATGGCCCCCGATTGTCCGAAAAATCGCCTATGGTCCCTCTGGAGGTCACGATTATTATCTATCACCGTTACACCATACGCAAGGTTGAGTTTGAAATTCAGGGAAATCGGACCATAATTGACAGACAAAATGACCGCCGTGTGTACGCTAATAGTGTTAAAATATGTTATATCAAGGTTGTGGACCCAGTATAGGTCACAATTTGTTTATAACCTAAAGATATTGATTCTTTTCGATATTTGCGCATATCAAATTGTAATTTAATGAATTATAGCCTTTGATTGTAGGAAAAATCACTTTCGGTTTTGCTTGTTCTCTATCAATCTCTCGAAAATGTGGGCGTATCCTGCCTGGCAGTGCCAGCTTACTATCTTTTATACTTTCGATGGCCTACACTACATGTAGTAAAGTTAAGTAAAACGATACTTTGAACTATAAAAACGAAACGAATAGAATCTGTGTTTTCATCAGATTGCAAAAAATAGAATCATATGCCCTTTAATTTAGCACACCGGGTCTACTGTGTGTTTTTGTAAACTAACACATATCTTGCTATCGTCACAAAAGCATTGTTGTTAGTATACGAAACCACGGACTAAGATGATAATTGATCAACTGTTACAATGAAGCTAAAATAAATGACGTAGTATCTATGAAGGTGAATGAGATGTTATAGAGATGGTATACTCTGCCGTGTACATGACACTGTGTTACTATTTATAGCTAAATGAAGTGGTAGTTTAATAGTTTATTAATTATACCTGTAACAGTGCCACCGGCAGAATATGTCGTTTGATCCACGGTTATTTCAAAATACGGAGTTCCGGTTTGAGAGTCCGTTGTGTGTCCAGTAGGGTACATGTCACTACAAGAACTTGTGGGTGGGCCCTGTGGATAACCATTTACAACACATATCGTACATATACTTAAAGCAGCTACGAGCTGAAAGAGAAAACACACATTTACTAGTTGGAGATAAAACAGTTACAAAGATAAAACACACATTTACTAGTTGGAGATAAAACAGCTACAAAGATAAAACACACATTCACTAGGTGGAAATAAAACAGCTACAAAGATAAAACACACATTCACTAGGTGGGGATAAAACATCTACAAAGATAAAACACACATTCACTAGGTGGAGATAAAACAGCTACAAAGATAAAACACACATTTACTAGTTGGAGATAAAACAGCTACAAAGATAAAACACACATTCACTAGGTGGAAATAAAACAGCTACAAAGATAAAACACATTTTCTATAGATGGGGATAAAACATCTACAAAGATAAAACACACATTCACTAGGTTGAGATAAAACAGCTACAAAGATAAAACACACATTCACTAGGTGGAAATAAAACAGCTACAAAGATAAAACACACATTCGCTAGGTGGAGATAAAACATCTACAAAGATAAAACACACATTCACTAGGTGGAGATAAAGCAGCTACAAAGAGAAAACACACATTCACTAGGTGGAAAGAACTATAGAGTATTTTAAAAGTCCCCAAAACTCTAGAAATTCACATCAGATTTTAGATTATCTCATCCGTTCACATTTATTGTGGGTTCTCTAGAGCGTATCTTTATGAATTTCGGCACCTATTGTACGACAAATTGCGTTTTTAGCTTGTGGATCTGGTATGAACTTAATTTCGGTAGTTTAAATCTAACCGCAACTTCCGTTAACACTGTTCGGGCAAAATGTCCCTCATAACCCACTGCATGGCGTATGCCAGTCTTCATTAGACCAGTCGGAGCAGGGACGCTAAACCAAATATAATTTTCGCCAATTTCGTTCCAGAGTTATGCTCCACTAGCCGAAAAACACGTGAACGCTAAACAAGTTTTAAAAATGTAATGTGAAGCCCTGTGTTCATGCGAGTATCCCTATCGATACTCAACGTTCCGCAATCTTCAACTCCGAAAACTTCCGAAGCATCTTCTCGGCCCACACGGGGATCCAGACCAGTCTGTCCGACAACTCAAAAACGACAATTCCCGAAAAGTTTCAATATGAAGCCTTGTGTTCATGCGAATAACCCTATCAATATTCAACGTTCCACAATCTTCCACTCCGCAACCATGAACCGAGCTTGAAAACTTCCGAAGCATCATCTCGGCCCACACGGGGATCCGAACCCAGACCAGTCTGTCCGACAACTCAATAATGACAGTCCCGAAAATTTTTAATATATATGATAATGGAATAAAAAAAGGATAAATATTTATTATTCTCAATCACCGGTTTCACTTGCTTTCATCTGTAACTGATTCTTTTATAAATATTATGAAAGTATCAAACAAATTTATGTGTTCGTAACTGATTTAGGTGCAGTTAAATCAGTTGAGACTTTCTCAACAAGTTATATAGTGGGAGTTCACGTCAGGTATCAAGTAAGCGACATATGACCCTACTATAACCTCAGTCATTCGATTAACCACTCAGAATCGATGTTGCCAGTGGCTATGTTTTGCTTTGTTTTGATTCCTATAGCTGTCAATGTATACCCACAATTCCGCGCAAAGAAGGTCAAACACTCGATTCGACAGACCATTTTTGATTGACTGACCCTTCATTTCAAGCATTACACGAGTAAATAACAACTAGTAAAGACCAGTAAAACGAAACTTTGAACTATATAAACGAAACGTAATAGGATTGAGACTTTTTCAAATCGTATTGAATTTATCACTTTTCTTTTTTTTTTCTTTTTTTTGACAGTGTACAACTTCTGAGTTGCATTTGGTTCTTCACTTTGGTCACTGCCTCCAGAAGACAAGTTCTCGGTGATGTGGCAGTTTATTTATTCCACAGGCGCCTGTAAATAGCGAAAATTAGTGAGTATTGCCATTTGTTGACGAAATCTGGAGTAGTGAACTTTGGTCCCAATTATTTAATTCCAACCCGTTTCTCACCTCGGTATTCTTATATCTACTGAACGAAAATCGGTTTCGGACAAGTTATTTGCTCCTGATTTAGATATCGGATTCAGACCAGTTATTTGATAATCTCGCTTACGAACATGAACGTAACAGAATGAATGAATGAATGAATGAAATAGAGTTCAACGTCCTACGCTGCTACACCTAACCTGGGCTAAATGAAGACGGGCTTACATACAGTGTGCTATGAGGGAAATTTTTGCCCGGGCAGCAACTGAATTCCAACTGTCAAGGGATATTTGACGTGCACGTCAATGTGTACACGGGACCTCGATTTTCCGTCCCATCCGAACGACTAGGCAGCTGTCCTTGTCAAGCCCTCCGTCTGCATCACTGACAAGAGGAAACCACGCAACGTTACAGGCGCCTGTGGTTTATTGTACATTTTTTGACGCGATGTACGTAAAGTCTGTGGTCATTCAGACTATAATACATTGTTTACATAACCTTTCCGCCATTATCGTTTGGCTCAAGTAACTCACAATCTGTCAATCTACTCTAATATTCTCTGTAAACAAGTCTCAACAAATATGTATATTTACTTTGTGTCAACAGAGTTGCTTACTATGCTAACTTTTCTAAAACAGTTAATGTCCAACTCTACTGTTTCAAACCCGGCCTTGTTAATTAACAAAACATAGTTCAAGAAAGCGGATGAATTTGAAATTTTAATGGGTTTTTGACTGGGCTATGGAAAATGAATGGAATGGGGTTAGCGCCTTACTTTTCTGCACCATACGAACTAATGTTGCCGGGATAGCGGCGTTTCAGGTACTCTTCGACGAATTCCATCCGCCAAGGGCTCTATCACATGCACGCCAACGAATACATGGGTACACCTTGGGCTATCGTCTCATGCGAGCGTCTTGGCGTATTTTCCTTGACAAGCACTCCATTCTGCATCATTGGCAATGGTGATAAATCTGAATAACTTACATGTAATACCCAGGGATGGAATCCAGGACCTCCGGGTTAGTGAGCCATTGGTGGGATTACTGTAGTTTTCTTGTGGGTGTTATACACGCCCCGTCGGCTCTTTACACTTAATATTACAATCTCTTTTCTACAACAATAATGCTGCCAGCACTTAACTGAACTGAACTGACACATAGATTCATTCTAACATATACATATTATGCTATTCTTTTTACTTTGTGCACTGTTTATATTTCTGCACTTGTTTTGTTAGTGTCGTCTTCCTGTATTTAAGACAGTCATCGGGTGCGGTTTTCAACAATAATGCCTACGTCAATAATGGTTTCTTATGAATAATTTATAGCTCCAAGGTATAACAATTTAATAGTCTGTTTTGGGATATTTCGTCTTCAAGAAAAGTATAAAGATTACGTGTTTAAAGTGTGTTTTATTGTTTACAAAAATATACAGTTAGTGGGAGATTTCCTTGAAGAAATAATTATAATAAAATTTCTGAGAGAGAGAGGGAGAGAGAGAGAGAGAGAGAGATGGGGTTTAACGTCCACTCGACACTACCGACATATAAATCATTCAACTACCAGGAATTAGTTTAAAAGTTAAATACATTTTTTAGATATTTTTAATTTGGCACAGTGTGTCTAACCTTTTAAAAACACTAGCGGTAATTACTGATAAATATCAAGGTCACGTTCAAGGTTGTTTAGTGTACGTTTCTGTTAACAGTATTGCACCGAATAAGAATGAGATTATAAACATATGCGGTGTAAACTGGATGACGAACATATTCACAAATATTCACAAATATGATATCGTAAGTCTTGCGGAAACTTGGACGAACAAAGATCTTTGTTCAGGTTTAAAAAATTATCAGTATTTGTATTTATAATAATAATTCATTTATTCGTACGTAAATAAGTACACTTACAAAGATTTAAAGAAGAATACATAAATATACAAATACTATATAATTTCATTAAGTTTATATATACATCTTGGTTTTTGTGATATTGGCTATCTCGCATCAATATAAAACTCTGATACAACCAGCTTGCCTATACTCATCATCACTTCTCAAAATAGTATCTTGTATATTAACAATATTATTATTAATTCTGATAATTTAATTGTATTAAAATGTACATATTTATTCAGATTATACTTATAGCAAATTTAATGGATATTATTACATAAAGTATTGTAGACTGACTTTCGTGTGGAGCCAGCAAGGCGCATCGGGGCTTTCATTATTACATTTTAGAATAGTGCAGATATATTTGTTATTTTTCGGGTTTTTTAACGTGTTTATTTTATAACAATAAATGTGCGTTATCATTCTTGTCGGTGGTATACAATACCCATTACTCCATGGTTCGAAAAGCAATCTGCCGCTTATGTCAGGACGCCCTTGTAAGTTTCTGGGTTAGAGATTGGCAGCTGTGGGTTCAAATATCCACCTTTATCTCTTTAATTACTCTAGTGTCGAGTGGACGTTAAACCCCATTTCTCTCTCTCTCTCTCTCTCTCTCTTTATTTACTCTATTAAATTATATCCCAATATGGGCTACACATGGAATATATTTGGGCTTAATGACACACGGATAAAATTGGGTGACTATATTGTGTTAAAAATATATTCACAAATTCGATTTAGATGTTACAGAACCGCACGGACTATTGAAAAGTTATCAAAATATTCATTTCCTTTGGTTTATTCCTTAGGGAAGGAAAATAGACACGATTGTTTACTGGTTTACTTTAAAGGACCTAAGTCCGTAACTCAAATTCCTCCATAATCTTTGACATCGAAAACACGAATTATTGGCCAATTTAAATCAACATTGATGATGTAAACCTACCGGGAAAAGATGAGCTTCTATCCGATATTATAGATAAAATAATTTTTTTAACATTGGTACACGAATCGTGTACCATAATGCGCTTCAGCCCCAGTTTTAATAAGAGACTTGAGGAGCGAGGCTAGACATATTGCACCATACCATACGGCGTATGTTGACTGGAATAACCAGACGCTATAGAAATTTTCACTAGATTGAGACTGCATGGCTTATTTCGCCGAACACAACTAATTTGAAATTGGGGAAAAACGGAAACCATTGAATGTAAATCAGTTTATAAACATTCATATTACAGTATTATATGCGTTGCCACCCACTTTAATAAATTTTTAGGTCCCAAATGTTAGCGATTTAGCTCCTTTTAAGGTTGCCCAAAGGTTTAAAACATTTAAAAATCGGTTAGTTAAGTTTATTTTTGTTTCTCATGTTTAACGTTATCCTATCATTGTTATAATGTAGAAGGTGTATAGCAAACATCGGTGTTATTGATGAAAACCTAAACTTAGAAATTACACTATTAAAGTTTAGTCTAAATGGTAATAGCATAATCAGCAGCGATTTTAAAACATCAATATTTTGCAGATTATAGTATTTAACATGTTTTTTTTTAATAAAGTTTAATGAATATGGTACAGACATTTATACGCAAAAGAACCGTTGACAGTTCGAATTCTATATGAAGAGTGGATGGGTTGGTGTTGAAAAGGAGGACATTAAACCCTTTTTCCTTTCCCGTTTACCTGGCACCATTACCTTTTACCTACGATCTTAAAAAAATTAATAGAACCATGTAAATAATTAGCAGTGCCATTATCCACAGTCTTATCATTATCAGAGAATTTGCTTTCACTATAATTTTAAATACGATAGAATCCAATAAATGCTATTCTTGCAAAATGAGCCACTGCCAAACTGCCAGACTGTTTATTGCTCTTTGGCTACGCAAATCATAAAATGTGTTAACTTACTGAAAACATTGTGAAGTATTATCTGTATTGTAGTTTACTAGTTAGCTCTTACTTCTCTCAGATGATAATCCTCTCTCTTGCAAGCTTATTATCAAACCTTAGATAAAACTTAAACTTATAGATCACGTGACTATGACGGTATTCTATTAATACGATGTAAGACAAGATTTTGGGGCGTAGCCTTCACCCTAGCGTCATCAGGTATTAAAGTAGCTGGTTAACTCAAATTCGTCCACAAGCATTGGCTGACTCGTCCCCAACTGATAGTTGACTCACACAGACATTGTAATTGTATGTTGTTGTTTATTACAGATTTAACGTCCAATGCAAAATAAATGATAGTTATAAAAGAGGCTAAAAACAAAAAAAAGGTGACTTAAAAAATAAAAAAAAAACGCTGTTAAGATTCGCTGTCGTGATAGGAGTGTGGGAAGCAGTTTTACTCATCGGTTATTTATGTTGATTAGTCCCAAAATGACCTAGTTGTGTTGAGTGGACGTTAAACCCCATTTCCCTCTCTCTTTATGTTGAGGTTGACTGACCGATCACGGTCAAGATTAGCTCACCTCGTATAGAATGTTGATGATTGACAATTTAATTCACGTTTCGCCTAGGCTAAAGTCAAACATACTACAATACTCCTTTCATCTGGCAAATCCTAGTGCAAGTCTGTTGAATGCAAATTTGAGAAAACAAAGGATAACTGTTTTGTTTCAGGATTACGCTACTGAATATAAAACAAATAAGCAGGAATAGCCGGAAAAGCGTTTGCGACAGTCCAACCCCCTCTAACATTCCTCGGGCCCGTATAAGTCGAAGGCAGGCATTGTGAGATAATACTAATTACAAAGATAACTGCGCATTCCAAATCACCAATGTATGTCTTTTTTGATATATTAAACGAATCTCATCAATAAGAGTCCTAGGCCGTATGTAGGATTTTAAAAGTGGGGATGCAGCAGAGTTACTGAGCGTGAAGCGGCGACCGGCGAAGCGGTGGGCGAGTGGGGGGGCTGACAGATTTGAAAATTAGACTGCCGCAAACACGTTTTCCATGTTAAACACACAAAAATAAGAAACTTCTTGTCCTCTGCACAAGAACAAATCTGAAACACCAATAAGGCCATGATAGGGTGACCAGAACGAGAATCTTAAATAATGGCATTTGGTGGCGGCGCCCCCAAAGACCGAAAATGCCCTGTCAAATGTGGATACGGCGACCAAAACGAACCCTCTAATGTCGTGTGGGCACCTTAAAACCGACCGATTGATCAGTGCCTTAAGAGCATCACTGTGTGATCATAATCAAGTGTATTATTTCATAAATGAAAGGTTGTCATTTTCTCGGGGCGCCTTATTTTATTTTCTGGGGGTGCAATGTACCCCCTGCATCCCCGCTATATACGGCCCTGAATAAGAGTACGGAATTTTAATACATATAATCTGCCTATTGTTCGTGAGCACAAAGCTTATCTCACTCAGCTCTCAATAACTTTTTGAAAAAAATCATAATTGTATTTTCTTGTAAATGAGTTACAATGTTTTACAGTGTTGTATCGGGTTGAAGTTTTTGTTCGAATGTCACGAGTGTGTGCTGACTTGTTTTAAAGAATGGTGGCTATTTACACTATGTACCTATTTACACGTTACATATACCTGACCTATAACATCGGTAATTGGATTTAGTCATTTCTATTTGTAACCCACTGTTTACAGGCCGTTCGGTCTATTTCGTTTAATTTATTGACACACATGTTACAAAGAAAAAATATGTCCATCTACATGTATATAGCTAGTACCGTTTTGAGGATAATAGCGGGGGATAGAGCTTTGTTGGGCTTCCGACAATCTGTTTTACACTTACAGAGGTGATGAGAAAGCCTTCTTCTAACTCTGTGTAAGATGGCTGACCTTTATAGGTTCGCATGCATTCTATGTTAACGTCACATAATAGTAACGTTAACTGATGACATGGGTTTGGAACTCATATACGAAATGTATATGAAATTACTTTTGTCCATTGTATATTACAAGCAAAGAATTGGGATGAAAATCCGACAGAAGTTATAAATAAAGATACACAGAACTGTTATTTTGAAACAGGCGTATGTGTGTTATGTCATAACACACTACGCTTGTTTCTAAATATTTATTTCAAAATGACTGGCAGCCAAACAGCTCTTTTGGGGCCCTAATAGTTTTTCGGATTGGGTGAAAAATTAAAATTTAACTGTCTCCAAAAATGCTTTACAAATAACCATACCCATGAATATTTAAAAATGGTAACTGTCACTTTCTAAACGTTCTGCAAGATCAGACGGACCAGACTCATGAAAAATGATATGAAAACGTACCGGGAATGTTCGGCTAGTCATCAAGAGGGACCGGTCTCAAGTTAATGTATTGTCAATGTCATCGCATAAACACACTGCGTTCAAAGCCGTGTAATGTTATTCTATTGTAAATGTTATTGCATTACCGCACTGCGTCCCAGAGTTTGTTATACTCGATGGGTCTGTTCAGCTAGCCTAATGGAAGAGCATTATGAATTTCAGTAAAGATCGACAATTTTAGAGGTGTTACTGCCCCAGGAAATTAAACATTGTAATGTTTGAGAATATTTTTTATATCATTACGTGCCTAAAAAATGTATCTAATGGACATATGCATTGCCTGATTGCGGGGTTATATGTTAGTGAAGGCCCAACAAGTAGAGTTTTTTAGTCGGGAATTGTCGACAATTTCCATAATTTGATATTACAATACTAAGTCACAGTCACAGTTTACTAGGGTACACAGAAACCAAACAAAATATTTGCAGTGGTATTTGGAACCTTAAATGATTTCTCTGTATTTCGATGGGTATTATAGAATAGAAAAGTGGTCGTGAAAATGGTATATTATACAATTCGTAATGACTCACTTTATAAATAATTAAGTGAAATACAGCTATACCATCTCCTGAACTCCCATGTGAAATCTTGATCATTACTAAACTCCGGAAGCCCATTAGGTTCAATCACATTATAGCAAATATATATATCTTGAAATTACGAGATAGCCTATTGTAATTACAAGATAGTCGATTGATCCCAATGGTCTTCCATACTAAACATATGAGTTAGATGGACAATTATGAACTTAGATCGACATTTTTTTATATTTTTAGAATTCATTCAATTCTGATTCATCTAAACCTTATAAATTGCCGAACTTTAAGGCTATAGCAACCTATTGAAATGTATAATTACAACCTCTTCAGATCTATTATTGAACAACCTCTTTATATCTAATCTGTTAACTATGTCATTCTTATTCATCGACTATATTGTAATACCCAAGCCAATAATTACACGAATATTTAACATAAAGTGTTGAACCCTTTCCTATGGTCTCCTTTTTTGAGTCACACTATGGGTCAATGAGAGCATGAAGCAATTGAGTTTAAGAGAGTAACTTATTTCTGTGATCTAATAAAACATACTCGGACAACGCATCACCAAGATAAACAAACCATGACGCAAATCAATCAGACTAAACACGACCATTGTAAACATAATTAGGCAGGTGGCGATAGTCAGTGTGATAGGTTATTTACAAAATCGGCGTTTGGGGAGGTGATATGGCCTCTTCTTGGTATGACTCGGCCGTTTACACGCTTAAATTCAAGCTAGTTCAAAACTTCTTCTGGGAAGGTCATTTTTTAAATCGGGACTCCTCTGAACGAGGACATGGCTATCTCCTCCAGTGATGGTTGGATTTTCATAATTTGAAGTTCATTCTCGTGTTTTTTTTCATCATGCAGTTCCCATCTATAATACATTAAAAGCGATTGGAAGTAATTTTCATTGACTTCCGTCAGGGAATGTTTGAAATCTAGACACCTCTCAACGAGGACATGGCTATCTCCGCCAATAATCTTTGGATTTTCGTGATCTGAAGTTCATTGTCGTGGGGTTTTTTTCATCATGCCGACCCATCTATGATACACTTAAAGCGATTGGAAGTAGTTTTTTTTTACTTCCGGTCGGGAATACCGATTTCCGGTGTCAAACTCGGATTGATTTCAGCCCATAACCTTTGGATTATCGTGATCTGAAGTTTATTCTGTTAGGGTTTTTTATTATGCCGACCCATCTTTGATACACTTAAGGCGAATTTGGAAATACCAATTTCCAGTGTCAAATTCGGATTGATTTCAGTCAATAATCTTTGAATTTTTACGACCCGAAGTTCATTCTGGGTGTATTTTTCATCAGACAGACCCATTTATGATACCATTAAAGCGAATGGAAGTAGTTTTTATTGACTTTCGGTTGGAAATACTCATTTTCGGTTTCAAATTTTTTGTCGCTTCTGAAGCATGGTAAATGTTTGGTGCAGTCACCTTTGGGTCATTGGAATGTTCTGTCATGAGATTCTAGACAAATGTGGCAAAGTAAAAAAGTTTGATATTAAAAACAGACCGTGGAATAATCTGTTCAGGCGGTCAAGTTAAGTCAGATTTCTCGAAGACCGGTAGAAAATTGGCTAAACGTTTGCCGGCGTTTTTAAGTTGCAGTGGCCAAAGGTGGAGCTATTGGCCATGCAGAAAAAAGAATGAATTAATGAATGAAGTGGGGTTTAACGTCCTACTATTATGCACCTAACCTGGGCTAATGGAAGACGGGCATACGCGTTACAGTGTGCTATGAGGGAAATTTTGCCCGGGCAGCGGCGCTACGGCCTAATCTTATATAGAATTCCAACTGCCAAGGGATCTTTTACGTGCACTCCAATGTGTACACGACACCTCAGTTTTTCGTCCCATACGAACGACTAGGCATCTGTCCTTGTCAGGCCCTCCTTCTGCATCTTTGACAAGAGGAAATCACGCCGGAGATGAACTTTCTTGGCCAATGCAGGGATCGATCACCCGACCTCTAGGCTAGCGAACCAGCACCTTAAACACTTAGCCACCGTGATCCCCCATGCAGCAAACAATACCGAGGTGAATTTTATACAACATTTAATCAAACCCCTACATGACAGATTACAATACATTATTAAGCTTTATTTATAGGGTAGTTATTTCCAATAAAAGTATGGCAATCCTACTGGAAAGAAAAATAGTTGATTCCATGAAAAATAAAAAAAAGGACGCTAACAGTTAAAACGCGTAAGGCTGTCACTACCTGGCAAACTGTCTCCTCGTTTGACGTAATTACTAACGGGGAAGTGGGGACATTGAGAGACTCAGGGGCGTTTTAAGGTTTACCATGGCGGAGGCTATACTATTTTGAGGGCCCTCTTTCGCGGGGGGGGGGGGCGTCTGCCCCCGGCCACCGGAGGTCGAGTAACATTTTGGTGCATTCTTACATATCCTCTAGGCCTGTTTATTCTGAGGTCCGGTGCCTAATCCGATACTTGTCTGAAGCCTGAATGCAAAACAAATCCCTTGTTCGTACCGTACCGGGAGCCCAATCAAATAATAATTAATGGAATATGGTGGATTTCAAATAATATTTGACCAAAGTTCAAGGACATTACATCTTCCAGTTACACGACATCCTCCTTTCTAGCCTTGCGGCTCGCGAAAGTTTTGATGATCTCATCAAAATTAATCGAATCCAGAAGATTAGCTTCAATGCACAATAAAGCTAGTGCACCCATATGCCCCATAATTGAACGCAAGTGATTTTTTATCCGCGCTAAGGCGGAAAAAGAACGCTCACCCGAGCAATTGGTGACCATGATCGACAAATAAATACGCAATGTCGTATATATGTTCGGAAATGTCGATATTAACGCTGTTCGAGCATTTGTCTCTGAATCGAACATTTCTTGAATCTGGAGCTCGTAATTTTTATTCTTAATGAAAATTTTGTCCTTGATGACGTTTACGAATTGCTGCAGTTCGTTCTCGAAATGTTCGTCTAGATCGTCTGTGTAGATGGCCAACAATGTAGATGCTGGTTCCGTCATTTCATCACGGTTTAGATTCCCGAGTTTACCGAGAAATCCAAACCTTTGGCTTAGAACTGAATAAGCATTTTGCCGTTTTGTCAGATAACTGTAGTAGTTATAATTCAGATAAATTATAAATTTTTCAGATGAAAGCAGCTCGCGTTGTTACAGGAAATGCAATTTACACCTCCAGACAATCTTTATATTTTGAAACTGCATGGTCAAAATTACGTGAAAGAAGAAAGATTAGACGTTTGAATCAGTTACATAAAATAATCCATGGAATCTGGCCCGTGTATTTTACTAATACTATACATTTTGTAAACGAATCCCAAGCACCTTACAATTTACGAAAGTCCAATATTTGGGGATCCCGTTGTCGTGTTAGTATCAGACAAAATCATTCTTTCCGAAAACTATTCGTGAATATATTAATTTATCAAAAGATTTGAAAGGCATTGCAAACGTTAAAGAATTTAAACAATCTCTAAAACCTAAAATAAAGCCACCAAAATTCAGAAGTATTGGTTCTAGGCCATTCTCTATATACCACAATCGTATTCGACGTGGATGTAGTAGTTTACATTTTGATCTATTTCGTTCAAATATAATTGAAAATCGATACTGTAGTTGTAATGCTATATCTGTCGAAAATTCGTATCACTATTTTTTTGAATGCCCTTTTCAGTAAATTGACATGGCTGGGAAATATTCCTTTCACTGAATTACACAAAATATTCCTACATGGTTCGTCGCTACTACCAAAAACATGAAATACAATGTTAGTTTTACTTATTCAAAGGTATATCAAAGACTCGAAACGTTTTACATATAATTATAAACAAATACTATAATAATGTAACAATAAGTAAACGTATTAGTATTCATTAGCTAATAAAATTTACAAGGAAGTTTTGTAAATAGATGTATACGTATGTTTATGTTTGTTGAATAAAAAATAAGTTCGCCATACTATTTTTGTATAAAAATTTGATTGATATGTTCGGAGAAGATTCATAATCTGTTATTATCCCTTTGTAAAGAATATTTTTGAATTAAAATATGTTTTAGTTAAAAGGCCAGGCCACACTGGGCGACATAGCCATCTCTTTCCTGAATAGCTTATTAGTAGATTTTCAGAAAAGGTGATTTCTTGATTGATGATTTGCATGCATATGCAATGACTGCATTCTCATTCAGTAGTGGATTCAACAGGAACAGTGTATAAAACGATTGACTCGGACTCGGGGCCCTTTCCCATGATCAGGGGGGCCCTTTTGTCAGACGTGGAGCCCTTTTTTCAAACGTGGGGGCCCTTTTGTCTGCCTTTAGGGCCCTCCCTAACTAGGGTACATTTCATTTTTCTCATCGGTTTTAGCATTTTTCTCCCGGTTATTTTTTTCAACTTCTTTGATTTTTTTCGTGAGGAGGTTGGCGCCTCCAGCGCCTCAATGATAAAACGCTACTGGAGAGACTTAAACGTCCAGTAGGCACTGCAATTAACAGTATCACCTCGGTGGAAGCGGACGTATATAATACAACCCATCGGGTTTTCAAAGGATAATCCAAAATGTACTTAGGCGTCGATACTTTTGGTAAATGGACAACGACTAACAACAAATACAAATCGATTCCTCCACAATCAAATCACGTGACAAACATTAACATGGCTGTTTAAAAATAAATTAAAGCGCATAGGGTAGTTTTCTTGTGATTTAAATGTTTGAGAGAGATTTGAAGCAAACGTTTGACAGACAAATAAGTTTGAAAATATATTAGTGTGTACGTGGGGAAAATATATTAGTGTGTACGTGGGAAGGTATCTTTAAATACATTGTTGACTAAACTTTATCACATTGACGACGTTACCGAAGTGGAAGTGGGACGTTAGCAGAAGTATGATATGATACATGGTTAATATTGTGCTTAGTTACTTACATATTATGTTAAAAGCTAAGTATATGCCTTACAGTGTGGTATATGAAAAATGGGAACACAGGACAAATACATTGGCATTAATTTAAATGTGACGACGTCCAGCTACGACTTGAAGAACCAACATGGCTGTCAATTATAGACCATTGGTATCTCTTGGGGAAAGGCAACAGCAGGACCGGATTAAGCCCCCCATCACTACATGTTCCAGGCCCCAGGACCCCAACCTTGGTTAATCCGGCGCTGGCCAACAGAAGTTGTTTTGGAAAACGTCAGATGGTAATCTACTGTGGAAATGATCCACAGGGAACGGAAAGGGCTAAAGAAGAAGGCGTCCCTACGTGACCGGTCATTTTCATTTGAATTTTCATAATCACCACCCAAGGAACGTACCGTTTGGTTGGATTCCATTGTTTAGGACAAGAAATTTTGGCGTCCAAATACAGTGTGATGCTGACCCACCTCTATGGAACCAAGCGTCAACATTTTGCGAAATCGAGTTGAAATCCATGAAGCTTTTTAAAATAATGTGTAAATGTGTTCTAAAAAGTTAAAATTTCTAAAAAAAAAAAAAAAGGTGCTCCTAATATATATGCTTAAAAGCAACTACATTTGAATAAATCTGAATAAGCACATTCCCTTTAAAATTCAGTTGGAATTCATAACGCGAAATTGGGTTAAGCTTGTTAATTTAAGAGCGAGTGTCATTCACGGGTAAACTTAGGTACACAATTTTCCATTAATTTTAAGTGTATCTATTCCACTTAACGCTAAGTGGCGGAACGATTTACCCAATACTACCCAAAACCCACCAAATACTAACTACATGTAAATACCACAAAAATTACCCCAATATTGTGAAAAACTAACAGAATACTTCAAATTTATGTTTTTAAAGATAGGTTGTCAGGCAACGAAACATACGCCCACAGTAGCTAAATCGTCCGGGTAGTCAACAAGAGCTGTCGCATATTTTTCCTTTTGATAATAAAACATTTATTATACATTAAAATCTGATTAAGAGTAACAACTCATTAAGTAATTATCAGAAAATCATTAGAATTTGTTTGGCTTTGATAAAGTTCTCCTCCATGGTAACGTTTAGTATACGAAACATTTAATATCGTGAATTTAGCTGTTAAAGTTATCAAAAGTCATTGAAAATTAATATACTTGTACGTCTCAAGCCCTTAAACTCTCTATATCAATCTAAAGTCAATCGGATATTAACTTTAGCCTCTAGAGCGTTCACAAGATTTTTTAAAGTGATCAAAGGCCATAACTCGGGCAGTAATTTTCGGATTCTGCTGAAAATTAATAGGCGTCTTCGTCTTGTAATCGGATATTAACTTTAGCCTCTAGAGTGTTCACATGATTTTTCAAAGTGATCAAGGGCCATAACTCTGGCAGTAATTATCGGATAGCCTCTAGAGTGTTCACAAGAAATTGTGGACGACGGACCGACAGACCGACGAACGGACGGACGGACCGACAGATGGACGGGGCGACGACAATATACGACCACATTTCCATGTGGGCGTATAAAAATGAGTTAATTCGTGGACAACTTGCAAAAATGTAAGGCAAAGGTGATGGCTCAATGTTCCAGTACCTACCTTGGTCATCAGATCCTAATAAATATTTACACATACTATTAAAAATCAATCCATTTCTGTAACATAAAGGGTCAATTTTACCCAAAAATGAGATAAAAGTACAATAATTATTTGAATAACAATACGTTTATTTCTGGTCTTATTAAATTAAGACTGAGTCAAAGTAACTTCAATGTGATTTATTAAAAAAAAATTACAAGGGGAGATCCGATCCGTTCTAAATCATAGCTCACCCTGATTTGACACATAGTTCTACAAAATATATAATAGACAATTATTATGATACATTGACAATTAAACTATAAACCACGTTTTTGTTCGTTTTTTTTAGAGAGTTTGGCCAATGACCAATTCTTAATCCCTTAAATAATCTTGTTAGACTTCAATGCTTAGTCAATATTATGTCTAACGTATAATAACCATTGGCTGGATTAATAAGTCTCTCCTAAATTTAGGCCAGAAGGTACTGTGGCCCAGGGACCGGCATCTTCAATAGAAGGCTTGATCTCGCCTTAACTACATACAGCTTAGCAAGCCCTTCACTCAACACTCTACATATTTCGGCACTGAATTTGATTGGGTACCGGACCCAACCGTGATCCAATCAGATTCCTTCGTTAAACAAGTTACTAAAAATAAGACTACTTTTAATTTATTTTAATAAAATAAGACTACTTTCAATTTATTTTATTTATCTTTCCTTAAAAAAAATCACCACGATTATCAAGTCTCGCGCTTCTGAATAAAATGTCTATGTGACAATCGAGATCCAAAGGTCAAGGTTCGATTAATGTCAAGGTCCTAAAACTGCTTCAATTGCCTTTTTTTGGTTTTCTCAATTGAATAAAAACTTTCAACGGCTGTTCTTTTTCTGTGGAGGCTGCCATATTTGTTTACTACAGTCACGTGCTACAATGTGAGTGTGTTATGTGCCACGACCTCTGATTGGACAATGATTTGAATGCGAATTAGTCACGTGTAAACATAACCAGCGTAAAAGTTTAGGAAAAGCCAAGTGTTGAAGCAAGGGTTAGATTTTGTTAAACTCGCGGCCGTTGCTTCAGGAAGATGAGAGACCGGTTGATATCATTGGATTGTAAAGATTTTTACTCTGCGCGTTTTTATATGCCATATTCTGTTTAAATACAATAATGTTTGCAATGATATGTTTACCAAAATAAGAAATGTAAAATAAGTTTTTAATATAGAACTCAAATGACTTATGTCAGTCATACATTTATCACTGTGTTACTATAAATAGAATTTATTTCAAATAATTGCACTATGGGAATTAACTCATTGATATTGAAGTAATTGCAGAATTGGATAATAATGAGGTTGTATTTGCTTGAATGTTGTAGTATTCGGTTAGAATTGGGAGATATTTGGACATATTTGGTTTGACTTGGCTTGAGCTACTATACGATAAATTGGAAAATCCATTTATAACATAAATTATTGTCAAATATTTGGCTAATTCCGCGAATTAATTATATTTTTTTATATAATTTAAGCGAGAGAGAGAAGTGGGATTTAATGTCCACTCGACACAAACTAAGTCATTTCGGGACTAACTCATGGTTCAATTTTTTTTCGATAACTCGCTTGCTCGTAGGGGTCTTTAGCAGTGGGGGAGGGGAAGCCGAAGGACCCAGAGAAAACGCGGACAGGCGACCCTGATGATTGGCATGTACAACCGGGGAATCGAAACCACGGCAGTTGACTCAATAAAATAAAAGACCTTATGATACAGCGCGCACGTGCAATTTTACATTACCTATTATTGAACTATTACAGCAAGAACGGTGAGCTCTTTAGTTAACTGACATAACGCATATCTACGATTGTTTACAATAAATATTACTTGTCAGTTATACAATTTAGTAAATGAAATGGCTAAAATTGAAATCAGCGCCATTGAAGTTGCAGTGCCAAATTGCAATGTCTTGGACTTGAATGAATGAATGAAATGGGGTTTAACGTCCTACTGTTATGCACTTAACCTGAGCTAATTGAAGACGGGCATACGCCATACAGTGTGCTATGAGGGAAATTTTGCCCGGGCAGCGGCGCTACGGCCTACTCTTATATCGAATTCCAACTGCCAAGGGGTCTTTTACGTGCACTCCAATGTCTGTGACAGCGTGTTCTCTATATCGTGTTAGGCGTTATTGATTCCAAACTCTAGGCTTAATTTAAATGTTACTTTCCTGGCAACAATCATCTATGAATTTCATAAATAATAGACTGAGAAACGAATCGGAATCATTTATTCAACATAACTTATAAGTAAGGCCTTATAGTTTTGATGAGAAGATTATTAATTTTATTTAACTGATGCCCGAGATGTAATTGTTTGAACACAGACAAAATAAAAAAAATAAAAAATAAAGTAAGTAAATAAGCTAGTACAACGACATTTGAAATTATCTATTCCTCTTCCATTATTAAAATATTAAACTTGCCAATATCCGATCTTGCCTAAGATGCACAACCTTCAATATAAATATATCAGGCCCGGATGAGTGGGTGGGACTTTACTCTTTTCTACAGGTCATTGCGGCCCTGGACTCTCGCCTATAAAGGACCTAGGATGGAAGTATCCCCCCCACCCTAACCAAGAATTGCTTCCATCGGCCCTGTCTATGTAAAAAAATGTAGGACGTAAAACCTCATTCCATTTCATTAACGCAACTGGTACAGAAAACAATGTCGTTAGACCCCATTTCATTTCATTTACGGAAGACAATATCGCCTACGTGTGTATCTATTAATACTAGCCTATTTCAAGAAGTTTATGTGTGTAATCCTTAAGTGGCATTTAGCGATTGAGCACAATAAAACACAACACAATTTTTATGGAAATTACAATCACTGTTTATATACATATAGCACAACGTTTCAACAAGTATCTTCTTGTCGTTATCAAGCACAAATACAACGTTTCAACAAGTATCTTCTTGTCGTTATCAAGCACAAATGCATCATTTGTGCTTGATAACGACAAGAAGATACTTGTTGAAACGTTGTGCTATATGTATATAAACAGTGATTGTAATTTCCATAAAAATTGTGTTGTGTTTTTTTTTAAGTTTACGTGTGATTTGACATAGTGAGGAGTTAGGTATCAAAGGTGATGATTCATTCCACATTCAACTCATGTGGTAGATAAGCTATTTAAATTCAGTAAATTCGACGCGGATGAAAACAACCTTAGAAGAATAAAATACTGAAGGAATTTCCAGATACTTACATTCGGTATGTAAAAAGCCTATACTGGTCAATAAATTCGGAGCGGGTCGGAACCCAATAACGCATGTTTCGTTAGAATACAAAATTTTAGAAATACAAATCATAATATTGAGGAAGGGGTGGGGTGGTTATAAAACACAGCGGGACGAGAAAGTGTGGTCCCGTGTACACGTTGACGTCACAATGACGTGTATAAATGTCGAAGAAACCTTGACAGTTAGAATTCGGTGTAAGAGTTGGTGGAAATGCCGCTGTCCGCGCATGATCCCCTCACCACATACTATACTCTTCCAAAAAAGAACCGCAACGTGACATTTCGTCGTTGGTATACCCTCGCTCTACCATCACCTTGTTGCAACAGGAACCGCGACACGTCGCTGAACCAAACTGCTCTCCAGGGTTGGTGTGGCCATACCCCCGGTGTCTGAACCCACTGAAGTTGAATTTCACGGTGTCGGTGTATTTCAAAACAGCAGCTCTATCGGGGACGTCTGGCTCGTAATCCAGTTTGGCGTAGGCGTTTACGACGGTTTATTCTGAGATTCTACGCCGTCCGGCAAATGCTGCTGAAGTGGGGTTCGTTGTTGAGAACCCTTTCCGCCAATGACGTAACCGGAATTGACGATCCAGGACAGGTGGGGTCCCTCTTGTTTGGCCCGAGCTTGTGCAGTCACGTGTTAAACTTCGCTGTCGGTACCTATCCCAAAGGTGAGAAATGGAACCAATGAAAACATTCAGCAGCCTGGTTACATTTGTCTGAGATTCACCTGCTTGTAATCGACCAATAACGTTGTTGCGGTGGTCTTCGTGCAGATGTGGCATCACTTGGTTCGTTGAATGTTTACATGTGCAACTGATTTGTAAACCGAGAACCCCGGGATTTTAAAGGCCTTAGATTTCGGTTTCATGTGAAAAGCTCGCGAAGTTGTTAAATTCATGTGTTTTGATGCAAGCAAATGAAAACAAATTTCGGCAAAAAGGATGACCAATCACAATTAGTGACCCTACATTTAAAACCAGTAATAAATTTCTTTTGTCCTTACATAATGACATTAAAAACAAGTAAAATTTATGGAAACAACGCCCTCGTTCAAATAAAAAAAAATATGAAAAATGGGCTTTGCGTTTCTTTTTTTGAAGAGTATACATGTCGTATGTTCGTCTTGATTAAACCAGTTGATGCAGATAAGAAGTCATTTCATTTAATTTCATTTCCGTGGAGTGGATCTACAATGTACATTAAATACCTTGTAACGTATATTCACAATCATTCGACAAAACGCGTCCTGCTGCCACTGACCTTCATATAGGAAATTAGTATAAGCTTACACATTTTTCGTTGAAGGAAAATATTTAACAATCATGTAAAATTAATTTTTCAAGTTGTTATTTCCAACTCTGTTTTTATAAATTCACATTGAAAGGATATGAATCATTTAATATACATATTACCAATGTTTATAATAAATAAGGTTAAAAGGTGACGAGGTGGTTTTAAAGAGATATTAGCCTGGGTTTAGTGTATGTAGTTGGGTGGATAAAAGAAATAACAGATGTCAAGGTAATCTACGTTAAACTCTCGTCGTCCTTCCACCAGTACTTGCGTGCTGTCATGCATGTGTAAATTAAATGTCCAAGTTACGCCAGGTTTTTTTTTCTATCCTATTCTTGAAATGAAATGAAATCGGGTTTTACGTCAAACTGTTTTGCACCGACTGGGCTAATGAAGACGGGCGTGCTCTTTATTTCTAATTCCAACTGTCAAGGGTTCTTTTACGTGTACGCCAGTGTCCAATTCCAAATAAACGTTGTCCCTGGCAGGGCACTCCGTGCTGCAATCAACTTTCTGGACGAACATCAGGATCAAACACGAGACCTCCAGGTTAGCGAGCCAACTCCTTACACACCGAGCCAACACCGCACCCCCTTGTTCCTGTCAAAAGCCATTGTTTCCGAATTTCTTGTCAGGATAATTCATGCAATTTTACACTCCTAACCCTCTTGTATTTGATATATAATTTTGACTAAATATCATCCAAAATCTTCGACAATGAAAACAGTAATTCGTCAAGTTTCTCGCGAACCGACGAATCTGATATATATTTAAGTATTGAGAATTATGTATTGAGAAATTTATACTCTGTTGTTATCTTTGTGGCCATCAAATACCAATACTGACAGTGACAATTACGCTTCCTACTTGGATCTGCGTCTCGATTTTGACAATTGCCATAAACAAAGTGTTAAACCGTACGATAAACGTGTTGACTTTGACTTTCCGATTGTTAACTTTCCATTTATTGATAGTAACATTCCAATATCACCAGCGAATTCTGATTGGCTTGCTCCCTTTTTAGCGGCTAAAAAGTAGAAACTGGTCGATCTCCCCTTTTCGCTGAGAAAAGAGCCAGCTAAAAGTGTGGTGCCGCCTGAAGTTATACTGCGCATGCCTGAACTCGATAAAATTGGTTTCGCGCGAAAAAATTCCCCTAGTGCCACTTTCTCAACCTTTTCTCACCGGTCACCCCTAAATGAATACTCAACCAAACCATTTACCCCCAGGGTTTTGAGGAGGTTACTGACTGTGGAGTCGTGGTCGGCGAAGCCAGTCACCACGAGCGACGTAGGCGCAAACCTGTCGAGAAGGGTCTGGGGGTGTTCTCCCCCCAGATTTTTAATTAGAAATTGAAGCCCGGAAACGTGATTTCCAGCCATTTCAGGCACTCTTCCATGAGTTTCAGAGGGCCTTTTTCTATAGAAGCCACCTGACATGAACCACGGATCCTTGCTTTTGACAGGAACAAGGGGGTGCTGTGTTGGCTCGGTGTGTAAGGAGTTGGCTCGCTAACCTGGAGGTCTCGTGTTTGATCCTGATGTTCGTCCAGAAAGTTGATTGCAGCACGGAGTGCCCTGCCAGGGACAACGTTTATTTGGAATTGGACACTGGCGTACACGTAAAAGAACCCTTGACAGTTGGAATTAGAAATAAAGAGCACGCCCGTCTTCATTAGCCCAGTCGGTGCAAAACAGTTTGACGTAAAACCCGATTTCATTTCATTTCAAGAATAGGATAGAAAAAAAAACCTGGCGTAACTTGGACATTTAATTTACACATGCATGACAGCACGCAAGTACTGGTGGAAGGACGACGAGAGTTTAACGTAGATTACCTTGACATCTGTTATTTCTTTTATCCACCCAACTACATACACTAAACCCAGGCTAATATCTCTTTAAAACCACCTCGTCACCTTTTAACCTTATTTATTATAAACATTGGTAATATGTATATTAAATGATTCATATCCTTTCAATGTGAATTTATAAAAACAGAGTTGGAAATAACAACTTGAAAAATTAATTTTACATGATTGTTAAATATTTTCCTTCAACGAAAAATGTGTAAGCTTATACTAATTTCCTATATGAAGGTCAGTGGCAGCAGGACGCGTTTTGTCGAATGATTGTGAATATACGTTACAAGGTATTTAATGTGGAAATAATTTCAGGTAAATATTCTTCCGCAATGTTACTCTAGGGTGCATTTGACGAACTTCGTTACATTCATTTCTTGCTAGATATTCGGCCCACCAGACGCTGCGCGACAAATGTACATTGTAGATCCACTCCACGGAAATGAAATTAAATGAAATGACTTCTTATCTGCATCAACTGGTTTAATCAAGACGAACATACGACATGTATACTCTTCAAAAAAAGAAACGCAAAGCCCATTTTTCATATTTTTTTTTATTTGAACGAGGGCGTTGTTTCCATAAATTTTACTTGTTTTTAATGTCATTATGTAAGGACAAAAGAAATTTATTACTGGTTTTAAATGTAGGGTCACTAATTGTGATTGGTCATCCTTTTTGCCGAAATTTGTTTTCATTTGCTTGCATCAAAACACATGAATTTAACAACTTCGCGAGCTTTTCACATGAAACCGAAATCTAAGGCCTTTAAAATCCCGGGGTTCTCGGTTTACAAATCAGTTGCACATGTAAACATTCAACGAACCAAGTGATGCCACATCTGCACGAAGACCACCGCAACAACGTTATTGGTCGATTACAAGCAGGTGAATCTCAGACAAATGTAACCAGGCTGCTGAATGTTTTCATTGGTTCCATTTCTCACCTTTGGGATAGGTACCGACAGCGAAGTTTAACACGTGACTGCACAAGCTCGGGCCAAACAAGAGTGACCCCACCTGTCCTGGATCGTCAATTCCGGTTACGTCATTGGCGGAAAGGGTTCTCAACAACGAACCCCACTTCAGCAGCATTTGCCGGACGGCGTAGAATCTCAGAATAAACCGTCGTAAACGCCTACGCCAAACTGGATTACGAGCCAGACGTCCCCGATAGAGCTGCTGTTTTGAAATACACCGACACCGTGAAATTCAACTTCAGTGGGTTCAGACACCGGGGGTATGGCCACACCAACCCTGGAGAGCAGTTTGGTTCAGCGACGTGTCGCGGTTCCTGTTGCAACAAGGTGATGGTAGAGCGAGGGTATACCAACGACGAAATGTCACGTTGCGGTTCTTTTTTGGAAGAGTATAGTATGTGGTGAGGGGATCATGCGCGGACAGCGGCATTTCCACCAACTCTTACACCGAATTCTAACTGTCAAGGTTTCTTCGACATTTATACACGTCATTGTGACGTCAACGTGTACACGGGACCACACTTTCTCGTCCCGCTGTGTTTTATAACCACCCCACCCCTTCCTCAATATTATGATTTGTATTTCTAAAATTTTGTATTCTAACGAAACATGCGTTATTGGGTTCCGACCCGCTCCGAATTTATTGACCAGTATAGGCTTTTTACATACCGAATGTAAGTATCTGGAAATTCCTTCAGTATTTTATTCTTCTAAGGTTGTTTTCATCCGCGTCGAATTTACTGAATTTAAATAGCTTATCTACCACATGAGTTGAATGTGGAATGAATCATCACCTTTGATACCTAACTCCTCACTATGTCAAATCACACGTAAACTTAAAAAAAAACACAACACAATTTTTATGGAAATTACAATCACTGTTTATATACATATAGCACAACGTTTCAACAAGTATCTTCTTGTCGTTATCAAGCACAAATGATGCATTTGTGCTTGATAACGACAAGAAGATACTTGTTGAAACGTTGTATTTGTGCTTGATAACGACAAGAAGATACTTGTTGAAACGTTGTGCTATATGTATATAAACAGTGATTGTAATTTCCATAAAAATTGTGTTGTGTTTTATTGTGCTCAATCGCTAAATGCCACTTAAGGATTACACACATAAACTTCTTGAAATAGGCTAGTATTAATAGATACACACGTAGGCGATATTGTCTTCCGTAAATGAAATGAAATGGGGTCTAACGACATTGTTTTCTGTACCAGTTGCGTTAATGAAATGGAATGAGGTTTTACGTCCTACATTTTTTTACATAGACAGGGCCGATGGAAGCAATTCTTGGTTAGGGTGGGGGGGATACTTCCATCCTAGGTCCTTTATAGGCGAGAGTCCAGGGCCGCAATGACCTGTAGAAAAGAGTAAAGTCCCACCCACTCATCCGGGCCTGATATATTTATATTGAAGGTTGTGCATCTTAGGCAAGATCGGATATTGGCAAGTTTAATATTTTAATAATGGAAGAGGAATAGATAATTTCAAATGTCGTTGTACTAGCTTATTTACTTACTTTATTTTTTATTTTTTTTATTTTGTCTGTGTTCAAACAATTACATCTCGGGCATCAGTTAAATAAAATTAATAATCTTCTCATCAAAACTATAAGTCCTTACTTATAAGTTATGTTGAATAAATGATTCCGATTCGTTTCTCAGTCTATTATTTATGAAATTCATAGATGATTGTTGCCAGGAAAGTAACATTTAAATTAAGCCTAGAGTTTGGAATCAATAACGCCTAACACGATATAGAGAACACGCTGTCACAGACATTGGAGTGCACGTAAAAGACCCCTTGGCAGTTGGAATTCGATATAAGAGTAGGCCGTAGCGCCGCTGCCCGGGCAAAATTTCCCTCATAGCACACTGTATGGCGTATGCCCGTCTTCAATTAGCTCAGGTTAAGTGCATAACAGTAGGACGTTAAACCCCATTTCATTCATTCATTCAAGTCCAAGACATTGCAATTTGGCACTGCAACTTCAATGGCGCTGATTTCAATTTTAGCCATTTCATTTACTAAATTGTATAACTGACAAGTAATATTTATTGTAAACAATCGTAGATATGCGTTATGTCAGTTAACTAAAGAGCTCACCGTTCTTGCTGTAATAGTTCAATAATAGGTAATGTAAAATTGCACGTGCGCTCTGTATCATAAGGTCTTTTATTTTATTGAGTCAACTGCCGTGGTTTCGATTCCCCGGTTGTACATGCCAATCATCAGGGTCGCCTGTCCGCGTTTTCTCTGGGTCCTTCGGCTTCCCCTCCCCCACTGCTAAAGACCCCTACGAGCAAGCGAGTTATCGAAAAAAAATTGAACCATGAGTTAGTCCCGAAATGACTTAGTTTGTGTCGAGTGGACATTAAATCCCACTTCTCTCTCTCGCTTAAATTATATAAAAAAATATAATTAATTCGCGGAATTAGCCAAATATTTGACAATAATTTATGTTATAAATGGATTTTCCAATTTATCGTATAGTAGCTCAAGCCAAGTCAAACCAAATATGTCCAAATATCTCCCAATTCTAACCGAATACTACAACATTCAAGCAAATACAACCTCATTATTATCCAATTCTGCAATTACTTCAATATCAATGAGTTAATTCCCATAGTGCAATTATTTGAAATAAATTCTATTTATAGTAACACAGTGATAAATGTATGACTGACATAAGTCATTTGAGTTCTATATTAAAAACTTATTTTACATTTCTTATTTTGGTAAACATATCATTGCAAACATTATTGTATTTAAACAGAATATGGCATATAAAAACGCGCAGAGTAAAAATCTTTACAATCCAATGATATCAACCGGTCTCTCATCTTCCTGAAGCAACGGCCGCGAGTTTAACAAAATCTAACCCTTGCTTCAACACTTGGCTTTTCCTAAACTTTTACGCTGGTTATGTTTACACGTGACTAATTCGCATTCAAATCATTGTCCAATCAGAGGTCGTGGCACATAACACACTCACATTGTAGCACGTGACTGTAGTAAACAAATATGGCAGCCTCCACAGAAAAAGAACAGCCGTTGAAAGTTTTTATTCAATTGAGAAAACCAAAAAAAGGCAATTGAAGCAGTTTTAGGACCTTGACATTAATCGAACCTTGACCTTTGGATCTCGATTGTCACATAGACATTTTATTCAGAAGCGCGAGACTTGATAATCGTGGTGATTTTTTTAAGGAAGGATAAATAAAATAAATTGAAAGTAGTCTTATTTTATTAAAATAAATTAAAAGTAGTCTTATTTTTAGTAACTTGTTTAACGAAGGAATCTGATTGGATCACGGTTGGGTCCGGTACCCAATCAAATTCAGTGCCGAAATATGTAGAGTGTTGAGTGAAGGGCTTGCTAAGCTGTATGTAGTTAAGGCGAGATCAAGCCTTCTATTGAAGATGCCGGTCCCTGGGCCACAGTACCTTCTGGCCTAAATTTAGGAGAGACTTATTAATCCAGCCAATGGTTATTATACGTTAGACATAATATTGACTAAGCATTGAAGTCTAACAAGATTATTTAAGGGATTAAGAATTGGTCATTGGCCAAACTCTCTAAAAAAAAAACGAACAAAAACGTGGTTTATAGTTTAATTGTCAATGTATCATAATAATTGTCTATTATATATTTTGTAGAACTATGTGTCAAATCAGGGTGAGCTATGATTTAGAACGGATCGGATCTCCCCTTTCTTGTAATTTTTTTTTAATAAATCACATTGAAGTTACTTTGACTCAGTCTTAATTTAATAAGACCAGAAAAAACGTGGTCACAAATAAACGTATTGTTATTCAAATAATTATTGTACTTTTATCTCATTTTTGGGTAAAATTGACCCTTTATGTTACAGAAATGGATTGATTTTTAATAGTATGTGTAAATATTTATTAGGATCTGATGACCGAGGTAGGTACTGGAACATTGAGCCATCACCTTTGCCTTACATTTTTGCAAGTTGTCCACGAATTAACTCATTTTTATACGCCCACATGGAAATGTGGTCGTATATTGTCGTCGCCCTGTCCATCTGTCGGTCCGTCCGTCCGTTCGTCGGTCTGTCGGTCCGTCGTCCACAATTTCTTGTGAACACTCTAGAGGCTATCCGATAATTACTGCCAGAGTTATGGCCCTTGATCACTTTGAAAAATCGTGTGAACACTCTAGAGGCTAAAGTTAATATCCGATTACAAGACGAAGACGCCTATTAATTTTCAGCAGAATCCGAAAATTACTGCCCGAGTTATGGCCTTTGATCACTTTGAAAAATCTTGTGAACGCTCTAGAGGCTAAAGTTAATATCCGATTGACTTTAGATTGATATAGAGAGTTTAAGGGCTTGAGACGTACAAGTATATTAATTTTCAATGACTTTTGATAACTTTAACAGCTAAATTCACGATATTAAATGTTTCGTATACTAAACGTTACCATGGAGGAGAACTTTATCAAAGCCAAACAAATTCTAATGATTTTCTGATAATTACTTAATGAGTTGTTACTCTGAATCAGATTTTAATGTATAATAAATGTTTTATTATCAAAAGGAAAAATATGCGACAGCTCTTGTTGACTACCCGGACGATTTAGCTACTGTGGGCGTATGTTTCGTTGCCTGACAACCTATCTTTAAAAACATAAATTTGAAGTATTCTGTTAGTTTTTCACAATATTGGGGTAATTTTTGTGGTATTTACATGTAGTTAGTATTTGGTGGGTTTTGGGTAGTATTGGGTAAATCGTTCCGCCACTTAGCGTTAAGTGGAATAGATACACTTAAAATTAATGGAAAATTGTGTACCTAAGTTTACCCGTGAATGACACTCGCTCTTAAATTAACAAGCTTAACCCAATTTCGCGTTATGAATTCCAACTGAATTTTAAAGGGAATGTGCTTATTCAGATTTATTCAAATGTAGTTGCTTTTAAGCATATATATTAGGGGCACCTTTTTTGTTTTTTTAGAAATTTTAACTTTTTAGAACACATTTACACATTATTTTAAAAAGCTTCATGGATTTCAACTCGATTTCGCAAAATGTTGACGCTTGGTTCCATAGAGGTGGGTCAGCATCACACTGTATTTGGACGCCAAAATTTCTTGTCCTAAACAATGGAATCCAACCAAACGGTACGTTCCTTGGGTGGTGATTATGAAAATTCAAATGAAAATGACCGGTCACGTAGGGACGCCTTCTTCTTTAGCCCTTTCCGTTCCCTGTGGATCATTTCCACAGTAGATTACCATCTGACGTTTTCCAAAACAACTTCTGTTAATGGCAAGTGGACCCCTACTCTTGACTATTGGCCCCCAATTTGACAAAAATAAATCACTATTTTTACTGAATTTTGATGTATTTTTGAGTTTTTAAGCCAAAATTGGGCCCCTCTAGAGGAAAATGGGGACCCTTGGCCACATGTAGACTACTGACATGTAGAGTGGGGCCCAGCTTACGTCAAATATGGGACCCAAGTGGAGGGAAACTGTAGGGGATGGGGGCCCCCAAGGTGAGGCAACTGGGGCCCCAAAGCCTTGTCATGCACCCCCCTTGACACTCTTTTAAACCTTTATGTTCACTTTTACATTCAAATATTTGTACATCTTATTTTGTTTTTCGGGGGGAAGTGGGGGCCCGCCCCTGCATGAAACTATACACCAAGTTTCAGCACTCTCCCTTAATAAGAACTAAGTTATCGTGTCCCGAAGCATCAACCAAAAAAAATGCTTATCTCTGCTTACCCTATATGTCTGTTCCAGGTGACACGAAAGTTGCTTTTCACTTCTTCAATTTTTAGTTAAATCATATAAAACTTAGTGACATACCTGGAATTGCCCTCCCGTTACTACACGAGGGAACTAATTTCAGATCAAACTATGTAACTCTCTCTCTTGAAAAATCGTGGCATGTTATTAAAATAGAACAATATATTCTATTCTTTTGAAAAGTGACTGGCACAAAATTACCTATTTCTCGGAAATGACAAAAATTCAAAATGTTTCAAGGGGTTTCGGCTGATCTTATATTATGTAGGCTATACGTATATATAAACTATGTTTATCAAATACCGGTAACGCAAAAGTTAAATAACACTTGCGAAAAACAAGAGTGGGCTACGAAAATTGATTCCCGCTTTGCTCTGATTCTTTACGAGGGCTATCCAGATACATATCAGTTAAATTGTGTATCATTAATTATTAGAGCTAGTGCCATTGATTCCCGCTTTGCTCGGATTCTTTACGAGGGCTATCCAGATACATATCAGTTAAATTGTGTATCATTAATTATTAGAGCTAGTGCCACTGTATACTGTGAAAATGTATAAGAACTTCATTTAAGTTAGTATTAACAAGAAACTGAAGACCGTGGGACCACTGTGCAGTCTGTTCACAAAACTTGATTAAACATTATTTACTGCAGAAAACACTATAGAATTATTTTTTTTCCTTTAGAAATTTTAGCATAAATCTGTAGGAAAATTTATGGGATTTGCACTACAGAACATTTGGGGCCATTATTTTCTACAGGCCCCCAAAAGTCTGCAGTCTGCAGAAAACTATAGGATCAGAAAATGGAATAGCACCCAATCCCCCCTCGCCCAACCCACTAGAATGTTCTGTAGAAAATTACACTGGTAGGCCTAATCTACATGGGGGAATCACGGTGGCTAAGGCGCTGGTTCGCTAGCCTTGAGGTTGAGTGTTCGATCCCTGCATTGGCCGAGAAAGTTCATCTCGATTTTCCGGCGTGATTTCCCCTTGTCAGTGATGCAGAAGGAGGGCCTGACAAGGACAGCTGCCTAGTCGTTCGGATGGGACGAAAAACCGAGGTCCTGTGTACAAATTGGAGTGCACGTAAAAGATCCCTTGGCAGTTGGAATTCGATATAAGAGTAGGCCGTAGCGCCGCTGCCCGGGCAAAATTTCCCTCATTGCACACTGTGGCGTATGCCCGTCTTCAATTAGCCCAGGTACGGTGCTTAAGCGTAGGACGTTAAACCCCATTTCATTCATTCATTCATTCTAATCTACATGTATGACTTTATGCTATAGCCCACTAATGCCATCGTTGAACAGATGACGGAGACCAGCACCTCCGTTAACTATAACGGCAAGTTAACGACACGTTAAAGTTGTTTCAAGCAACAACCTTTCTCTCCGTCAAAGTTACGAAAAGTTAACAGAGCTTTGAGCAAGCGGTCCCAGAAATCGTCTTGGCTGAACAGACTCATTGACTTTCTTAGGAATACGTTACAGGAAGTTTCCAGGAAAAGGGCGCTCTAGTAAGAGACTGAGAGACACGCGGGTAAGATCAGAGAGAGGCCGAAAGACTACTTATCTAGGATTATTCTTTTGATTATGTGTCTGTGTTTGATATAAACAGTATTTAAGAAGAACAGTGTGGTCCCAAAGTTTTTATGTAAGCATTATTTTCGCCGCTTGTGCGTAGATCAAGGGAGGTAACTACATTTATTGGTGATGGTCTCAGACTAGTAATTATTTGCCCATTGACTTCAATGTTAAATGGCTGTAACATCACTGGCTGTAGCTTTTTGCTCAACATTCTGTTGGTTCCAATATTTTTAGGCACAATGGGGACAACATTTGGCAATCTCCCCATCATAAACTTTTAGGGTTAATATGGTTTAGATTTTTTGCTACAGGGATTTGAAGTTGACTTGGGTGAAAATCTCACTTCCGATACATTTCACTGCTCCGCAGAAAGACATTTTACAGCCCCATCCCTCCGCTGTAATTAAAAATTAAGGGAAAAATTGTCTATTAACAACACGCACTACATTCGTCCATCATGAAAACTAGGCAAATAATTACTAGTCTTAGTCCTGATGGTGACAGACCACCATTAATTAATGCTGACCTATATGCCCGGCTCCAATTTTTCTCATAAATTTTCGTTTGAGCTGAACGCTTTTCACAAGACAATGCCATGATCATGGTCATGTCTTTGCACCGAAATTTGTATAAGGTTGATCACCAAAGTTGTGAGATACACAAACTTGAAGCATACTGAAAACATGAAACTATTTGATTTAAACCTTATTGGGTTTTTTATTTTGTAATGTGATTATTATTAATATGTGACTGCCATATTACTATTTTGACAACCACGCACATGCCTTGATACAATGCCTACATCAAGCGTTGAGTTTTTGTGCTGGTTTTTTTTCTACCTTAAAACAGTGGAATACAATTACAGATTCTTACAGAGTTCCCCTGCCTCTTACTGATAATATATCTAATGCAGAACTGTCATTCCATTTGTTTTCACTGAAACTCATTATTAGTGTTTTACACTGAGTATTATGACTCAGGATATTTAGCCTTTCAATTCAAAAAACTCATTGTTAGTGCTCCAAACTGCATATTATTAGCCTTTCTGACTCAAAAACTTCTTTTTTATTAAGATTGTTGTTATAATTCTTTTTCTGGTGGGGAATCGAAGTTTAAATTTCGTTTTTCTCACAATTTTGATTAAAAGGCTAAAACATTTATTTGATATGCTACTGAATATAAATTGTACTTCAAAAAGTGTTCTGCATAAGATTTTCACATCTAAACTGGAGTTATTCCCCCTTATTATTAACAAATTAAATAATTGGTCCTGTTCTGTTTTCTTTTATTATATAATATTATACAGTTTTTATTGTGATTCAAAAAGTTAAGTAGAATTATTTTCCTTATTTTCATCCTCATTCATGGGTTGACTAACATCTAAATTTCCTTCTGATCGACTTATTTCTAGATTGCTCTCATCTTTTGATTCATCTTCATCCTCATCATCAGAATCTTCCTCTCCATCCAACATAAATATACGAACACGTCTTCTTGAAGCATAAAGCTATAAAAACATAAATATAGATACATCATACATCTTAATCTTGATGCAAATATCAAGTTGCTTTTGTTTTTTGGGCGACTAAATTCAAGCCTTTTAAGCTAGACACAATTGCTCTGGTGTTGACCCTTCTTAAAACACAAATTTTTGCCACAGTTTTTTTATTATCATCTTAAACGAAGGACATTTTTTAATGATTTAACACAATCAGTACCTGTCCTTTTCATTGATAATGGCATGTTAAAACTTACCACAGTAGCAGTTTTACGAATACCGCTGACAGCAAATGAATGTGCCTGCATGTTTTCTAGATGTCGGTAGGAATGTTTTGGTATTAATGGACCTACATCTATAGTATTCCTGAAAGTATATGATTATAAAATAAAAATATAAAAAAATATAATATGTTAACATATTATTACATGAACTCAAGTAAATTGTTTATTTATAGGTTTCAGAGTTTAGAGTAATGGTAAACAAGTTTGTGGAATATCAATATGACTAAAAACAGTCACCATGTTAAGCGACCTCAATCTGATTAAAACACAGATCCAATATCGTTTTGTTTTTTATAGTTCAAAATTTCGTTCTTCCTTGTCTTTAATACTCTTGGATCTTGAACACGTATTTAACTCGTGTTCTGCATAAAATGAGGGTTCGACCAATCAAATGGTCTGTCGGATCGACCGTTTGACCTTTTCATGCGTTCCGCGCAACTGTGGGTAGACATTACCAGCCAATGACTTCTATACTAAAGCAAAACAAAGTAGATTTTAAAAAGCATGGCGTTCGCTAATTGGTTAATCGAATGACTGGCTTTATCAGGTCAAATGATGCATGCTTGATACCTGATGTCATAGAACGGGAGCTCCCACTATAACTTGTTAGATCTACCTGTAGAAAGGCCATTGAAAGTATGAAAAACGAAACGAAATATAGATCTATATTTTAACTAGATTAAAACTACCTGGTACCAACTAAAAAATAGAGAATAGAACAATATTTAAGGACATTATGTCACTGGATAAATTTACTTCATCAGGTAATATAACTAAAGCTCATCTGTGAAGTTTAACCTCTAAGGTCAATTTACAGCCTGACCATCCCCTGGTTCTTGTTTTACTGACCATTAAATCCACAACTATATATAGTCATCTTCTTGGATAAGACACTAGTCATTCATGATCAATTTCAGAAAATACAGATGACCTTAAGGTCAGACACACCCAAACTCTTATTCAGATGACCACAAGTAGGAATGGTAGAATCACTTTGATTTAAAGCTAATTATACCATCCCTAACCCATGGGTCAAATTCATTTTCTAACATATTATCCATAACTGAAAGAAATTTTCACCTAGTCAGACTCTAAGGTCAAGTCTTTTCACTAGAGACTGACCAGTTAAGAATACCAATACAGTAATACCTTTGATAATGCCTAGTGACCGGTGTCCGGAGACCTCAATGATCAACTGTATTGTTTATGAAACACCATGGTTTCAGCGGTAATTCACAATTTTACAGCTCATGAAACAAATGACCTTAAAGGTTAACAGTAACATGTGATCATGTCCAGCATAACAATTTGATACAAATGAAGAATGCCATTACATTTGATTGCTTCATTAAGGTCCAGGAAATGTTCTGCCAAAATGTGAATAAAATTTGAAATATTTACACACACTGTCTTCAAAAGGCAAAAACTTGTGTTTGTGTTGACATTCCAACTTCTATATATATTGTTTTATTAAAATAGTTTCCACAATGCAGAATTCGTACAAATCATTTCCCTTTTAATTTAGATTATTAGCTATTTAATAAATCAAAATTGTAAAAGTGTATGGCTCTATTCTTTGAAATCTGTAATTGGGCCTAAAAACATATTTATGTAGTACGAATGTATATATACATGTACATGTAATCTTATATTATATTCAATTTTAAAAACATTATATTATTGTAATTTCTAATCAATTATATTCAGTAAAATATGCAAACAGCCCAAATTGAAGGCAGTCCTTTACGCCTGCTTAGGCCAATCAACATATATTTTTATTATAATCTTGTCGTTTGAGAATCAGCCACTACCGGCAATTACTCCTACATTGTTTTATAGGTTATGTTTTTCTTTGTTCATTACAAATACTGCCAAAAAACATGGAGTATATGTGCACTGATTTTAAAATGTTCATTGTGTCTTAAATATTTGATATTAGGATCCTAAATTTTCATGTTAAAATAAAATCATCAATCTTAATTGAAATTGACCAATATTAAATTCATGTTTTTAATTCTGAATATTATGCATAATATTGGGATATTAATTCTATATATTGGAAAAGCATATTCCCAAAACTTGTACCAACTTTAAACTTATTTCCAGAAGCCAGAACAAAAGATAGTTGAACAGCATATTCCTAAAAATATTAACATATTCCCAGACTCTGGAACAAAAGATTTTGTAACATTATCTGAAATCAGACAATCAAAGTTGAGCATAATGAAGTGTTAAGACAGCACCATGTATTGGATGACTAATCTTCTTTATCAGAAACTCACATTTATTTTTAATGATTTAAAAGATGAAAGAAGAGAGGTGGAGATTTGATTCTCCATGGATAAATAGAGGGAGGAGAGGGTCATTCCTTTATCATAATACAAACACTCTTCATATTAAACCACCCGAGTACAGGGTTCATACAACAACTCTTCAGGTTTAAACAACTATAACAGATGTAGTTTGACCTTGTGACATGCTCAACAAATTATCTAATAAGTAAAGTCTTAAGCAGTGTGATATTCCTTAAGAGGAATTTAGGTAACTTTGCATATGGATCAGTGCATGGAAAATGTGATTTTTGAAAACCTAACCATAAGATTTCACCAAGTCAAACCCACATCAACCCATCTATGCATAAAGTTTAGAATAATGTTATATCAATAATACATTGTTTAAACACAACAGGCTACAAAATAACACAAAAGTAGAACAAACGTTTGTTAGCTAGGTCTTGGAAGCTGCTGGGGGTCTATATCATCAGATAGGCATTCGGAACGAATTCTGGCTAATAAAATTACTCAGCGATATGAATTGAAGTTTAAATTATTGTATAAATCCCTTACTATGAAAACCCATAAATAAAATTACATAACCGGGTGATTAGTAGGATAACAATTAAATATGTTCAAATTCTATGTTGAAGTCGAAATTAAGCAGCTCTTCTTGAAAGATTTTCCTGAACAACTCTATGTTGAAATATGACCTCTTCCAGTTACATCATTATATCTAATCGAATAGTTACTGGCGAAGGGAGTCCGGGTCTGAATAAACTTTAGAAGTTTTTTTTATTAAGCCCATATTTAATCAAACAGATCTCCGCATAGTTTTAATTAGCATAATATGTTCAATTAACAGACTCTTGTCATAGAGAAGATTACAGATTGTAATTGTTAGCTCTGTTTCTATATAGCAAAGCAATGGAGAAATACAAGATAGATCAGATAAAATGGAAAACTTTCCTGTTTCTTTTAAAGCCTAAGCACTGATAATTTAGGTAGATTTTCTTCTAACTGCATCAGAGTTTATCTCATTATGGAAATATAAGTGAAGCTGATTTTTTTTTTTCGATATCAAATTAATTCTAATATTTCATAAACTGTCAAAATTACTCAATCCATCAAAATTAAACATCAAAGATGACTAGGTGAATAATATCTCATTATATTTCTAAATTGAACATTTGCATATTTGGATTTACAACTTGTTCTCAGGATCCTAATAATTTCTTAAGTTTAAATTCTGAATGAAAGCAATCTCATCACATGAATCTTTGCATCTGATGATATCATCCTGATAGTAAATAACAATCTGAAGATCACCTGTTCTTAGTTCTCACTAAATCTCATGTAATCTGACAACTAGATTATCATCTCTTCTTTATACCTGTAAATCTATCAACTCATCAACAATCATCCATTTCCAATCAATCAAGTCATTTAATTCTCAAGCAATGGGTGTGAAATTTGGATGACAATTTATTGCATGAGAGTTGACCTGTGTGAGTCAACTTAGTGCCAAGATAAGATGACATGTCTCAAGTAACTGTATTTTATTACCATGAAAGACTTTTATTGAAGAGATCATAATTCTGAGTGTTCTCAAGGAGACAGGTGGGTCAGGAGATTACCTAATTAAGCAGGTTTATACAATCATCATATTGTTCCTTCTGTCACAAGTTCTCCGCATCTTCATCTTGTTTTTATACTCACAAAGAAACATTACAGATATCTTAAGAAATTCTAACTCATAGAATTAAGAAGGTTGGACAAAGATTATGGCTGAATTGATACTATATTAGACTGTCAATATTACGAAAGTTGATGTCAACCAACCAGTTTGCATCTTGACACTGATAGCCAATTTAGACCGATATTGTCAAAATTAATTTTTATGTTTTATTAAACTTAAAATACAGATAGAATAATAACTTGTCAAAGAATACTACTAATGTACAATAAAATAGGTGGTTTAAGTCTATAATATACTTACACATTTGCTGTTACATTCTCTGTAGATGTTAACTTAGTAAAACTGTCATCTTTAATTACAGAAAAAGGTAGTTGAACAAGGACTGGTCTACCATCTTCAACATCCTCTAACAGAAGCAACGACAAGGTCTTCGTATCATAATAACCAATATCTAATATAGCATGACTGGAAATAGAAAGAATAGAAATTAAACCATAACAAAAAAAATTATATGATCAATTAAATCACAATACCACAAATGATTAGAACCAGTATCTTTGGAATCCAGATCTTCAGCCAAAGAAAAAGAACAATTTTGTGCAATTGAAATGCCGATGGAACTAATTTTCAGCCTTCAATATGTAGCAGGGACGTGGTGTGCTGTGTGATTGTTTGTTATTCTGGGGATGCATAGATTGATCTGTCATGTGGTGTTTTGAGTTTAAATATACTGCCTACTTTGTCATGGGGAATTCCCTTTGGCTCACTCGCTAGATGTGTATGAATTCCATATATGAGGTCACAGGTTTGTTTCCCAAAAGGGACATCCTGTCAGACATGCATTTTAAAATATTTCTTTTTCGCTACCACTTTATTAATGTGTGTTACTTCCTTCTTAATATACCAAATTTCCTATGGATATTAACAAAGATTACTATTAACTATTATGAGTAAATACTCAAAGCAGTATAATGACATTTAGATATGTTATATAATAAAAACCCCATAGGTTTCATTCTGTGAATAACTGGAAATTGAACGAAAGATGCAGTAACAGTAAAAGCAGAAAGTGTTTTCAAATAAAAGCAACAACAGATTGCAGGACAACGAGACAATAGCAACATGTGAAATCCTGACCTGGCATATCAATATCAGTAAATCACCTTTCAGGGATTGTAAATAACTTGAACAAAGTAAATCTTCAACTGAGTAAAACTCAATCTTAATGAGTGCTATTTAATCTCTATTTTCTTTCAATTGCTTAAACAAACCTAACCTGTGACCTCATCAGTGGCTATAAGAATCAGTGGATTCTTGCAATTTTTATTATCAAATAATGGGATGTTGTAAATTGACCACCATCTTACCAAATATAAACTGAAGCCAGTCGGATTTTCAGAATAAATAGTAGTATTATAACAGAATTGTAAAGACTGTAGTCACATATACCCTGGTAAATGAAATGAAAAAAATTCTTGGTGGTGTTTATATATCCGCAATGCATGATCTTGAATAATCCCAAAATGTAATTGCTTTTAAATCTAGTACATGTTTAACTCCCTATACAATGGCCCAAACCCAGAGGCAGAGGGTCAGATGAATGTCATGAACATTTTCATAATTTAAAATGATCAGTTTTGTAATGAGGTGCTAATTTTCCTCTGGCCTTTTACTTGTTAATTAATATTAAATTTAATAATTATGTCTTTTCCTTATTTTCATGATTTATATTTATGCTCAAATATGAGTGACTACCTTAAAGAGCCATTATCTTAGATCTAAATCTTCCTATTGCAGGTCTTTCTTTTGGGTTCAAATTTTTCAACAACTATTGTACTATTAATTAGACATTTATTAACTGGACATCTACACTATAAAAGAATTTAATGATAAAATATATAATCTGGACATACATACGATAACAAACAATGAATGCTACACCTTTTAAAATCATAACTTCACCCAGAATAAAGTAATTTGGTTGTACTTTTTCAATATATATATATTTATTGAACAGCCAGCTCTTTATCTAAACCTTTCATAATGTATCTTTAAAATAAAAATTATTTTTAAAATTTATTCAGAATAATTCTTATTATTGTGAAATTTAAAAAAAAATTAGTGACTACAAATATAGGCAACGAGAACAACATGCTATGCTACAGGATGAACAACATCATTCTCAATTTTTCGTAACATTTAGGTCTTATAAGTGAATATAACGTCAATATAATAGAATTCACTTATAGTGTTTTATCGACAAAATTGAATTTTCCCAACATTTGTCATTCACTGTCATAATATTTTTCTCTAACTTGCCACATTTCTCCCCAAGGGCAATATTTCTCTTTTTATTGTCTCTAATATTCTATTGATTAAATTAATCTGATTAGAAACAAAGCCTGTATTAAAGACTCAAGACGTTTTCTCTATCAAATCTTTTCTTTCTTTCCAGTGCTTAAATTGATTGACAGAGACATGTATTGTTTATGACATCATATTATTGACAGGTGTTGCTTGATTACCTTAAAACGTCTCAACATGTTCACGTGCCAAGCAACCTCCACACCGACAATCTTTTATATGGGCAAAATAAGTTTTTTTGTTGACTATGGATAATGGTTTAGCGAGCAATTAGATCTGCTAGATAGGTTTACGCTCTAACATCATGCAAGATTTGTTTGCTTTTATGGCAGAAATACAGCAAGTCGTGTGTCTTTCCATAAAAGATGGCTACAATGCGGTCATTATGATAACATAAAAATTGTTTAAAAGGAATGCATTTTGATTGCATGGCCTAGATAATAAGCATGATAAGTTTGCAGCTGTATTCTAATTAAGGCTTGTTTACTATGTCTTCTTAAGTTTTTATCAAGTTTATGGCTTAAAGTTTATAGATTTTATGATGGGTCATGTCATAGGCTCCCTGCTGCAGTAAGAATATGATTTAACACACCTTAGCCATTTTGTGAAACTCAACGAGTCATATAAAGATCTAAGTTGCAGGTACATAAATCATATGAATTTCGTTCATAATAAATCAGTACGTTCACACTGTCTACAAAAATGAAAAGAAAAGGTGTAAAATGTTTTTTCTTAGTTATTACTCAGAAAAAAGGCGGTAATTTTTTAAGCCAATGGAAAGCTAAAGTATGTAGTCGGATCGGAAGTTGTGCTATTATATAAATTAATTTGTAGCCCTTTAACAAATTTTAAAATTTTGCACACTTTTACAGGGAATGAGAGAGAGAGAAATGGGGTTTAATGTCCACTTAACACAAACTATAGGTTTTCGGGACTAAGATATATTTCCACACAGATTAACCTGTTTGAATCACTCGAATATATTTAGAACACATGGACAGATTTCAATATGGCAATTATCACAGTATATATAGTTAGGCTTCTTTTAAGGATAGGATTGTTGATAGCAGAAACTAACATATCTGTTTACGCCCCTCCTTTATCACACTTTTTTTCAGTGCTAGAAAATAAAATCCAATTTCTACACCCAAAAATATTTATGCTCAAATCATTGGATTTAATGTAATTTCACATGTACAATTTTATTTCAAAAGTAGAAAGAGAGAAATCGTGTTTAACAGCCACACGACACAAACTAGGTCATTTCAGAACTAACAACTGGTTCAATTTTATTTCAATAACAGGTTTCTAATTTTTACCAGTGGGAGGAAACCGGAGGACCTGGAGAAAACCCATGAGGTTGGACAGGCGACCCTACTCCATGTCACCTACAACCTGAGAATCAAAACCAGACCAGTTGACTCAATGACAGACTTAATGATACAGTGCGCATGTATCATACCATTCGGTCATCCACCCCCCACCCCATTTCATAAGTAATCTTGACAAAAAAAATTGAATCTATGTCCTTAAATCTTTAATAAATTTCCATAGGTTGAATCATGATTCAGCAAAGTAGCCAAAATTTAATTAAGACAGGCAGAAATTAATTTTGTATTCTTGGACCAAATAACCTTTATTTCTCTTTACTTCTTAAAAAAAAAAATTCAACATAAAACACCATGGATAAAGACACGCTTAAATCTGATAAAGACGTTGATTTATAAGTGGCTAGAGATGTATGCCTATTTCCGTTAAATATTGGTGGCGTGTGTTGACTTAGCAATCACTAATAATACATTATAGTCCATTGTGGTTCAATACCACAGATCTAAATACTTCTGACTGTGATGTCATTATTATAGGAACCAATCATAGCCAAGTATCGCCTATCATAATGGCAGGTGTTTGCAATAAAATACGAGTCAAATTATTTCAAATAATATTATTTTATTATCTATTATTTAAGACTTAGACGACATTATAAGCCATATCTCTATAGTTATTGATAAAACATATTCATGTGTACGATGAAATGTTGAAATATTGGGCTTTCAAAACATCTTTAAAGATAACTGTACTTGTTTGACTATTAAGATTATTTGATATTGAACAAACAAATCATCTTTTCTTACACAACAAATATATCAAATGAACAAATTTGTTTGAAAAAAAAGTCAAAAGAGTGGGTTACTGTATCTACAAATTGATTTTATATAGAAATATATATTTTTTGTATTAATAGAAAACCGTTTGATATATATCTTTAATCTAAGATGACAAGATCTACCATAGATTAAAAATTGTGTTTTTCTTACTTTCATTCTATTAACAAATTTATTTGGTCATTATTACTCCAAACCACATCTTTTTTTATATCCAGAATAGGTCAAGTGTATAATTTCATATATCTACATTAGGAGGTTTATGAGTGGTACATGTATCTTTATTGTATAACTTGAGATATTATATCAATCAGTATTTTTCACACAGATACGAATTGCTTCGGTATCAATGAAATTAAACGACGCAAACTAGACCATTTTGGGACTTACATATGGTTTAATTTTATTTCAATAATTCACTTGCGCGTAGGGGTATTTAGCAGTAGGAGGAAACCGGAAAACCCGGAGAAAACCCACAAGGTTAGAGAGGTGAACCTACTCCTTGTCACATACAACCGGGGATACGAAATCACGCCAGCTGACTTAATGACAGGCTTTATGATACAGCACGCACAGACTAACCATTCTGCCATCCAACCCCCCTGCTGTAAGTTGTAATATTATATCACTTAGTTCATCTGAAAATATGGAGTGACGGTGGTACAGTGAGTAAGATGCTGGCTTACTAGCCTGGAGGTTTTGAGGTTTTCTCCTGGTGTTGGCCGAGAAGTTTCTTAGGATTTTCCCGCTTGTCAGTAGTGCATGACAGATAAGGCCTGACAAAGTCAGCTGTCTAGTTATTTGGATGGGACTACACATTGGCGTGCACCCTTGACAATTGGAATTAGATACATAAGTAGGTCATAGTGCTGCTGTGCAGGCAAAATGTCCCTCATGGCACACTGCATAGTGTATGCCCATCTTGATTAGCCCAGTTGGTACAGAACAGTAGAAACCCCCATTTAATTTCATTATAATAATAATAATAATAATAATCTGATCATTCTACAAGGGTAGCAAATTAAGCCTGAGGCTTGTTTTCAATTTGACCCTTGGCACAGATCGTGCGAATGATTTCGATCATTACTGCAGGAAGAAACCGAAGAACTCAGGGGAAACCTGTCTGATCGGATGGGAGACCGAATATCCCTCTCACTTACAACGATAAATGTTCTTGCCCTGAGCTGGAATTGAACCCTCGTTGCATTGGTGAGAAGCCGCCTCTCTATTGCCACGGCTATCCGACCAGCATTCATCTGAAAATACTGATATGATTGACAGTCTATAATTACACTGGAAATGTAGCCACTGTTTCAGTATGGTTTATTGACTTATGAAAAATTATACGATAAATACATCGGAAATATCAACAAAAGACAGCTGAAAGCCTTCGAAACACAGATATTCCAAAGAAGATACAATTTATCTTAACAATAACATGTTTTAAAGAAGGAATTTCATCTGGATGTGTTCAACATGTTATTAAGAGAAGAGGAATCAATGCTACACAATACCTAGCCATTTTATTTGTTCATTTAACCTGATCATATTACAGACTGTGTATAGGACTTGGATAGTTGTGACAAATGTTCCATCATTAATAAAATGGCAACATCTACAGTAATTATCATTCATTCTGCTTCAAATTACTTAAAGACATCAATCAACCTTCGCAATAATATTCTCTTCTTTCTAAGTTTTTTTTAAAGGCACACCTTATTCAGTTATGTTGGGGATTTGACATCACCAGCAACTAATCATTGGTCAGTAAATACAGATTGACCCTTCAATATATTTTCAAATTATGCTCACTTTTAATAGTGGAAAGGAGAGGACTTGTTTGTCTTTGATGAATGCCACAATAGTTAGCTTACTTATTGTGTGGTTGAACATAATTCTTGTGAATTATATACATTCAGCATATATCTTTCCCAATAGAGTATCAGCAACAAATAACCCCTTTTGTGCCAGGCATAGTTTTATAATTCTTGTAAATGTTATTTAAAGATTTGGGCAACTGTGGATTAGAATTGTAAACCAATTGTAAATCTGAAAACCAATTCTAGCTTCCCATTGGGTATTAATACAGGGCATTCATAAACTATGGGGATACAGGTATCTGGAAAGTTATAATACGCAATCTCCAAGTCCCACACTCTGGATTTGGACCTGATTGGAGTCCTTGTAATTACTGACAGTAAACCAAAGTGTCACAATTACTCATCTGGGTTTGGCCTCTAAAGTTGTCAGATCTTGTGGTCATAAGAGATCTGATAGCCATGACATAAAACAAGACTGAAGTTCCAGGGGTATGATCATCAAGTATTTATTGACCTGTATTTAAAGGACAGAAGAAATTATTAGCTATTTGAAATTACTAAAGATAGGTTGCCAGCCAATGAAACATACACCTACAACAGGTAATTGTGGCCTTTACAAGACAGTTCCATACAGATCAGATTATAATTTCTGTCGTTTGAGGGTTCACAAGGCTCTACAAACTAAAACAAGGGCCTCAACTCTGGAAGTAGTTTACAGGCTTTTTTGTTTTACTAATTTAAATAATGCATATGAATTTCATACAGATCGGATGATCACTTTTGTCATTCAAATATTCATAAGGTTCACAAAGTAAAACAAGGGCCATAACTCTAGAAATAATTGATGAAACTTGCTGAATTCATTAGGCCTCTCACAAATTTCATACTATCGGATGATAACTTTCATCAATCGTCGTCGAGCATCAACAATTTAAGGTTGAACAAAGTGAAACATGGGCCATAACTCCAGACATAATAAACAGAAATTGCTGAATTTCAATAGGCTTCTTAGTTCCACTAATTTAAATAATGCATATAAATTGCACAAAGATCGGTTGGCGTAATAATAGCATTCATAAGGTTAACCAAAGTGAAACAAAGGCCAAATCTCTAGACTCGATAAACAGAAATTAAATAGGATTCTTCATCTAACTTTTGGAGTTAGAATATTCACAAGAAATTGTGGATGACAGACGGTCAGTCCAACGAAGCGACGGCAACATACACAAGGAGATATATAGAGCAGACTTTTATAACCGTATCTATCTAGACAACTATGCTCTTTTACCAGTGACAAATCTTTCTTTATGATTAATGGCCTCTAAGTCAGAAAATAAGTAGTAGGTGTAGTTTAATAGTAGCCTTGTCTGTCTCAAACTACAATCCTACTATGTTTCACAAAAACCTGTGGAGATAACACTATAGTTTCTTGACAAATATTTGATGACATATATATTGTTAAATCATATTGCACACCATGTGGGTAAACATAGGTTAGATCTTGTAGATCTGTGCTCCTGTAATTAATATTTTGTGGAAGACGCAGCTGAACCTATTGCTCATTTAAATCTAATACATCTTCTTTGACTGGGCTATTCAAAATTACTACCCACAGTACAGTGTCAGTAAATAACACCTTTTTTGAAGATGCCAGACATTGTTAAGCAGAGTATCCAAGATAGTAAACCCTTTTCATACTAGTGTGTTATTATCTGAAGTTCAACTGATACAAAATATCCATAATGGTGAAGTCAAAATTCTTTTAGCAATCGTATGTTTTAGCCATATTAGTAAGTTGGGTGGTCGAGTAGTCTTATGTGTCAATGAGTGTGGTTTTGATCCAAAGCTGATACATGGGTGGTTTTCTTCTTGTCTCTAAAATGACTCCGATTTAGAATGAACAGTAAGCCCTGTTTTCTCTCTCTAATTACATATCTTATACACAACACATATTCAATGATTCCCTTTCCTTCGCATTGGGAGATGTGATGTTTGAACAAAAGACATTAATGAATTTGGTTGTATTACTGAAATACTGTATTTATTTAAAACATACATCTACAGCATCATTTACTAAAATTGCCATAACATGTTGTTTAGTGCTCTTTTGTACCCTTAAATACACTGGTCAAAATTTGAACATGTCTGGTCTTAAAAGTATATCCCTGCTTAGAATAGAAAGACTAGACTCAAATGCCACCACCAATTCACCTGTACTCATCAACAGGGTGGTTTCTATTCTTTGAAGAGCCCGATCATTATCTCAACTGAGCAAGTACTTAATTTTTTACTCTTTAAAACCCAAACAATGGTTAACCGAAAACAATTTGTTTGCACGCTTAAGATTCTTTTGGACATAGGTTTGTATCATCTGGACATCTTTCTTGTAAAGGTGTTAACTTCCCAACATGAATGATAGTTGGTACCTCGTTAAAAATGTGAGGCCGCACGTCAAAGATGATATCTCCGTAATGGTTCATATTCTCAATGAACTGGACACTGGTTATTTTTCTTTTATCTTTCAAATCAATTTGAGTAGCCATACAGGACCAACATCCTTTCCATAATCTATGTTCCTATTCATAAAATCTATAAAAGGTCAATAAAGTGTCACTGTAAATTGTTGAACATTTTTTTATAGATTTGTTGATGAGCTATAGTAGATATAGGTATAGGGAAAAAAAAACGTTCATTCACTATCCAAAATCCATTTGCGTGTTGATTGTGTGATTACATATGAAAACTTGGTACCGTAACTAAAACATAAATGAAGAAGGACGGAAGTTTCACAAGTGTTTATCATTTGTTTGTATTATGAGTCACCGACAATCAATAAAATGATTAGAGTAATTTAACTGTGTTACATTAATTATTCATTTCTCACATCTGCAAGTTGTTCATCTATGAATAATTTTACATTTTAATTAATGAAAGCTATTATCGTCGAATGACATTAATGTAATACATAGATGTTTAACATTTGATGATCAATGTAATCAAACATTATGTACATTTATTTTCCATTTTTATTATTACCTCTCAATTTATACCACATTCTAAATCATCAAACATCAGATTAATGTAATTTGTTTTTCCTTTTATTTTATCAAAATAAGAATTCATCAGAACATTTTGTTGACACCATTTATAATATATCTGAAAGCTTTCACCAAATAAAGTCGACATGCTAAGACAACTTAATGATATACTGAACTTTCAGACAACCCAAATTAGTCAACTAGCCTTTGGCAATTCAATGTACCTGAATCTCCTTGTATGTTACTCCTATCAAATCACATTGAAATAATCGTAAAGACAGGTTAATTACCATTATTGTTCATCTACAATAGCTGTTGACCATTCTACTGATGACCACACGGTTTGATTTGCCTCCATGTGTTCTGTGTGGATTATCTCATTAGAATCAAATAACACAACCATCAGAAAACTGAACAGTCCACCACATTGTTCTCCTTAATCTACACAGATGTAAATCAAATATATTTCAATTGAAGAACCTCCTCCCCCAAATTTGGATTTACATTAAGAGTAAATGGAGTTCCCAGTTTAAAATTTACTATGAATACATTAATTTATATATCTAAGATCTTGTATCTACTTCAAGGTAATACTTATTTATAATTGCAATAGAAGAGGTCTCACTGAAGAACACAACCATAGCTGTATTAGTTGTTTTCGACACTAGATTGAAATTTTATTCTGAAAATCAATCTACCACATAACAATGATGCGGAGAACTCAATAAGATGACATGATAGTGATACATCTTCATCTAATCCCCTTAAGCTGATTCTTGTCAGTACCTAAGTTTACCTTCAGGCATTTTGTAAGTTAATGCAAACAAACAGATTTATACCTACAATACATATACAAGAAACAAAGCTTGAGAAAGATTATTTTACCAAGATACTAAATAAAAAGATTAATATGCTATGTTTACAAATGGTAATAGCTACATTTCAACTTGTTATTTGGTAAGTTTGGGTGTTGGTTAACTTGTAACATCATTTTAGACATAGTGGAGTAGCCAGTATAGAGAGACTGGTTTTATCTGAACTTTGGACTTGTTCTACAACCCATGACAAGAATATGTTTATAATTCTACAGATCACAAACAATTTGAGCTGTTTATGTCTTTCAGACCAAAAATATTCATTATGTTGTATATAGCATTTTAAATGTGAATAATAACACACCAAATCTAATTCCTTTTGGTAACACCACTTTTCATTAACCCAGTTTGTTCCAAAAAGGGGGACATTGAACAAACCCCATTTCATTCATTGATCCTTTGTATCCTACTTCTTGTTCTAATTCATAATTTTAGACCAAGAAAAAAAGTATTATTTTTCGTTTGTAGCAAAATGTTATCTATCAGATCTTCTAAAAAAACAAATCACTTTTATGATCCAATTTACAAGCATCAAAACTGAAACCTTTACATTTACATGACAGATTTTCATGAAATCTGGAACTCTTAGTAATGTTTGCTTTCCTTAAATTAAAATAACCATACCGAACCTTGACGTAATTTAGAATTGTCAGTAATTATTTTGGAGCTATCCGATGCCAGTAATCTACTTCAAGTATTTGACTTTCTCAGATGACAAAAAGTACCGCCATGAATTGTAATACAAGAGCTAAACATGGCCACCCATTGTAGTTAAACGCTTGCCAAACTAGTACATTATCTGGTCAAATATAGACAGATGCTTTGAATAAATACAAACATTACTATCTAATAGTTCACAGTAGAATCTTTATCCCTTCCCATTGTCACTCCATCACACCCCTTATAAGTTGAGGGTATGGGTGTGTTCTCTCAAAAGAATGGGCAAGGCTACAGTATAATGCAAAGAATTTCCCAACATGTGAAATTCCATGGAATGTCCAAGCCACACTGTTGTCTTTTGTTTTTTGCAAAGTTTTTTGGGGCCTAATTAGTCTGGGGCATGTTTCCCAAAATTTTACCTTAGATAAAATCAAAATTTTAGTAATTTGATTTGGATAATTTTAGATTGATTTGAGTGCTTAGACAATAAAAATTGAAGTATCTACTAAGATTTTGATTTTATCTTTACGGTAGTTAAAATTTCGTGAAACAGAGCCCAGAACATAATAATATAATATGTAATTTTTTCTCCAATTTGGAGAGTTTGGGATATTTAGGTCCAATATAATATAAATCATTAACTTTCTTATGATCCCAAGTTCAGATATTCTAATTTGAAGTCCAGTTCTAGTAACTCATTACTCTCTGAATTTCAATTTGCAAACAAGAAACACTCTTGGCAATAAAATAGATAAAACTTTATATTATGCTACATAAATTCCTTGGTTTCTAAAACAATTTTACTGATACACTAACAGTCACACAATCTGTTGATATAAAAACTGTTCCAACTGTGAGGGTTTAACAAATCTCCATAGTTTTCTTAATGCTTGATAATGTGAAAGAAGAGGCGTCACTGCCATGTGTTTATGTAGATGAAAGCAAATTATATGACCCCTATTGAGTTTACCGGTTACTATTAGCTAACCATCGGTGAAGAATGTCATCATTAAGGGCCAATTTAGGCAAGAAATAAGAGTTTATCTTTCTCAAGGATCAGACTCTTTTAGATGATGTCCGAGATAGGGTAGACTTATTGTTCACTGGTTACAATGCGTAGAGCGAGGCTACCACAGAATATCTTTATTTTGAAACTGTTTCTGATCAGCAGCAGAGATAACCTTAATAAAATTTCACAGATATTAATCTGATCCTATTTGTACAATAACCAAGCTCTGTGGAATAAATTATTAGTATCATGGATCGCTCACCATAGCTTTGAAAACTTAAAACTATTTTACTGATATTGCCATTGTTAATTTGTTTTGACCATGGATGACGTATATTTTTAGACCACCCTTATAAATATTATCCACAAAAGTAACTTTTTGCACAACCAATTAAGAGAGAGAGAGAGAGAGAGAAATTGGGTTTAACGTCCACTCGACACAAACTAGGTCATTTCAGGACTAACATATGGTTTAATTTTATTTCAATAATTCCCTTGCGCGTAGGGGTCTTTAGCAATTACATAAGCCAATCATCATGTTCATTATCAACAACAATATAAGTTTGTATTGTTATCAGATGAACATGTGACAGTTGTTGATGATGTAATAATGATGATCTCTTACTGTGTTTTATGTCAACAAATTATTAACTTAGCATCAACTATTACGCTACATCTGTCGTCATATACGCATCATTAAATTTTCTCTTTTAATGTCTAGACGGAACACAATCAGACCCAATTGTAAATGAAAAGTAATTTAGAAGGGTATGACATCTAGTTTCCAGATCAGGTTTTACTTTTTCTATTTACACTAAATTCAATATGACAGATCAGATGTATTTTCCTATGTATCCGAATCAAATTGATGAATGATCCCACAAAATATTTTTAAAAAATGTACCAATATTGTTCATGTAAGAGGTACATTTTTTTAACTCATAATTAACTCTCTAGACAATTGGATGGCTTAGATATTGAATGGATAAGACAATATCTGCCATATCTTGGTTAAATGTTTAAATGGAAAAATCAAGACTATTTAGGCTATATCTTGTCAATACTTCGACATTCATAACTTTGCTCACAATAATGTAATTTGATTGGAATTTTTAGCATTCATTTTCCGTTACCTATTTTTGAACTAGTATAGCAAGAACAGCCAGCTATTTATCAACTTCTTACATAAAGCATCTTTAAGTCTATCAATTAATTCCACTTCAAAATGATTACTTATTGGAATTTGACCCAGAATAAATTTACAAAGTAGCACAATTGATTTTAAGAGAAGTCAAGTGGTGTTTGTGTCGTAAATAAATAGTTCGTCAACCAAATGTGAACAGTAGAAAGTTTGAAGAACTCTTCAGCTGCCATCATTATCTCACTGAAGTAAACTAACTAACTTAATTAGTCATTTTTAACCCTTTCAAACAGTTCTTCTGCTTCACTTCATCTAAATGTTACACCTCTGTATTACTCAATATAATAAGGGAGGAGTAAGGAGTAGCCTCTGGCACTGCCATTAAAAAATGTCCTGCTACTTCTTTTCAGTAAAATAAATTTAACGTAAAAACATTCATAACAATTATGTTTACTGGTACAAAATAGATTTGAATGAAAGAGAGTGAGGGAGATGGGGTTGAACATCCACTCGACATAAACTAGGTCATTTCAGGACTAACATATTGTTAATTTTATTTCAATAATTTGATTACACGTAAGGGTCTTTAGCAGGGGGGGGGGGCTGGAGGGCACCAACAAAACCCATGAGGGTGGACAGGTGACCCTTCTCCTTGTAACGTACAGCCGGGGAATGGAAAAACGCCAGTTGAAAAATTGGAATGAAAGAAACCGATTAACAATTTAGAGTTTTCTGCACCAATATCAAATGTTGATATATTCGGGTGTATTTGTTGTAAAACAGGTCTTAATTATAAAATACAATATATATTTGGTAAAGTCACCCTATATTAAGTTATATGGATTGTCTAATGCCAAAAAATTATATAAGCTTATCAATTTTCACAAAAAAATGTTGTTTGATTCTATAGGCCAATCCAAAATCTAGACATACAAGCATATCTTATTTACCTTATTTACAACCGGGGAAAGACAGACAAAACTTTGTTTGCGGGCATCATAAAATTTAGAAAAAAAAGTAAAAATCCAAAAGATAAGCATACCCTGCTATCCTTTTCTGAAAAATACTCAACATACAAAGTCATTACAGATAACAAAGTATTCCACATTTTTTTATATCAAAGTTGAAACTATGAGGGGAAAAAATATCCTTTCATATGAGGAAAATGAGGATGACTTAAATCTCAAACAATTTTGTAAAGAAGCCATATATCATTGTTACATGGTCACAATACCAGCTTCTGTATGTGTGTCGTCTCAACCAACCCTTAAATTAATGGTAGACAATTACGAAATTCCTCTTGTATCAATTGATGATGTGACTCAAAATTTATACTCAATAGGAATTTACTTGCTGCCCATCCTAAAGATGAATAAAATAAACTAAAGAGAAACAAACCCACATATATCTTTTTAAATGAGTCTTAGATAAAACAAACTCTACCCCTAGCCTGTGTTAAAGTTAAAGGCAACTGATAGTTCAGGGAAAACCTAATTTAAAGAAATAAGTTCAGAAAACACACATGTCAAAGATATTTTTCCAGGACGAACCTATGTTTATTGTATAGTAAAGGGAATATATTATAATTTAAGAAAAAACTGTTAGTCCAAGAAATAACCTGTTATAGTTATTAGTCCAAGAAATAACCTATGTTATAGTTATTAATCCAAGAAATAACCTATGTTATAGTTATTAGTCCAGAATAAAACATGTTAAATATATTACAGATATTTCAAATGAAGGCACAACCATTCCAATATGTTTAAAATACAGATCTATATTTCTTTTCATTTCTTTACACTTTTGATGGCCTCTATATAAAGATATATAGTGGAAGGTCGAGTAAGAGGTCATACGAGTGGCCTTGATGTTTCTAGTGGGTTACCCACAGTTCTGTGTACCTCACAGCAAAAAATTGCTGTAACAGACCATTTCCTTGGCTAATCCATCACAACATCCAGTATGCGGGTTATATAACGAAATTTTAAACTATAAAAAGTGAAACGAAATAGTATCCTTTTTTTTTTTTTTTTAAATGCTGTTGTTGACAATTTCAAGACAGTTTCTCTTTAAACAATTCGTCTATTTTTTTAAGAAGTCAACTACAGAACATCCATTTACAAATTTGAGGTGGTGAAAACAATTTTCTCACATCAAACAAAAATCAAAACAAAGATTTTGTTTAAAACTGTTATTTCTTTACACATTGAGCAATGTGTAACCACAGGGTGCCAAATTATCCTGTTGTGACAATTAGTGGGAAGCAGCCCAGTCATACTGAGCTAACAAGCTGGTTATTTCCTTTACTAAATTAGTATGCAAACAAACAGATTAATGTCTTGGAGGGAGAGAAACAGAAGATTTCTATAACAAAACAAATTTTGAGAAGTTCGGGTAGGGTACTGAACTGCTTATGTGGGTCCCTGCTTAGATGAATTCCATCCTATTAATTAGGATGATTATTATAGAGTGCACATCAAAGAAAGAAATTAGTCTTTCTTTGATGTGCAAGGTGTGTAATATTTATAGTGAAAAGGTTAATTGTAATATACTTGTTAAGGTCTATTTGAGATTCTCAAGACTAGGTTAGCTCATCTGTCAATCAAATAGAATCAAGGTCAATAACACTTTTTCTTAAAAATTGAACAAGTCAATATAAATAACTATGTAGACATTTTATAAAATGGGGTTCAACACCCTACTACTTGTCTGCACACTCTAGGTTACTGGAAATGGGAATATGTTATGCAGTGTGTCATGATGCAGATTTCAACTGTCAAGTGTTCTTTTGCAAACACACCATGTATCCAGACTTCAGTTTTTCGTCCTACACCACTGACAAGGGGATACCATGCTGAAACGTTGACCTTAATCACTGAGCCACTACGACTCGAGACAAGTTGCTATTAATCAGATTAATACTCAATCACAATCCACACATTAACTATCCTGGAAACTCAAATCCTAAGCAATAAATAACCCCTGGAAATAATGGAACAAAGTGGTGAATTATATAATGGAACCTAATTTCAATCTACAATGTAATACAATAATCAATATGCTGATTCACTTCATTCTAATCACAATCAAAAATCAAAAATCTTAACAATAAATGTTGAAAACAATCGAATATTTATAGATTCAAAGTACCAAAATCAATAAGTTCTATTATTTCATCAAAGAGTAAAACCCCATTGATGTGTTGTTACCTTATACTAATCATGTTGTTAAACAATCATAAAAATATCAAAGGACAGGAGTGCAAATAACCTGTTAATGTGGGGCAACCATTTATTGAAATATCTCAAGCATAACTCTTCTAGTAGACATCTCCCTTAATCATAAAGATTGTATTAGGTGATATTGAATGATTATGACTTTTAAAATACTACTCTTTTTTATGCACAATCAAGCACACGACAGGTGTTTTAAATTCAACCAATCAGAAACAAACTGGTATCAAAGTTATCGAATTGAAATCCATAAATATATTTGATGTAGATACAGAAAGACGTCCCATTTGTTCATATATAAAATATATATTTAATTGTATAGTAGAGGAAAAAAAACATCTAAACAGATCTTCACTCAACCATCAAGAGTGTGTCAAAAATCAATTCATTCAGATTATTCTGTTTAGAAATACTGATAAGTTGATAGCATTGATTCCAGGCATATAGTCATATTAGGTGAACCTGATTAAATGTGTATACATATAAAAAATTCTAGCAACTCTGTACTGTTATGCAAATATAAGGTTTCCAAAGTTTAAACATAAATGGGTACAAAACTCTGCAATTTGATATTTAAAAATATGAATTTTGATTCGACACTTCCTTATAAGTGTACACTGCATGCAAAACAAAACAATAAGAAGAACATGTGGTCAAGGTAAACTACATAGACATTGAAAGAAATGAACAACAAATTTCAAATCAATGGATCAGGACGCCAGCCTTAGGCTCCTACTGCAATAATGTTATATTAATATAATGTCTAAAAGGTTTCAATTCAACTTAAATGGATATTAATGCTTTAATTTACTTGGATTTTCCATCAAAACTACATGACTAACTCCAATAATATTATTAAATTATCAATAAATCATTCCTAATTTATAATTTTCTCATATTTTGTATTGACAAGTAGAAAAAAATGTTTGGCGGTACTATGAAAATATACTGCTTGATACATCTGAAACTACCGTCAAGCTGGTTTGTAAATTTGAAGTAGTTAGACAATAAAAAAAAAACTGAAGTAGACAATTTAAATAACAGTATGGAATATGATGGCTAAAAAATGTTATCAGGGGTCCCCAACCACTTATAAAGTATCACACCATGCAGCATGAAATAACATCTTTTTTTTAAAAAAAACTTCCCTAAACCTAATACCATTATCTTTGTATGGTTTCAACCATAAAACAAATTGTATCTGTCACTTCAAACATTTAATGATGTCATAGACATGGTGAAGAGGACAGGTTGTCAAATTTCATCCCTTACTCAGAAATATTCAATAATAAAATTCAAACTGAGCTACATATAATAAGAATCTGTTTCATGTCATAAAAGTTCACAGGAGTTTTGTAAATTTCAGAAAGATATTGTTTTCATCAAGTTCTCAACCAATTGTATATAATAAAATGTCATGTTTTATTGTTAGATTCTTCAGATATATTCTCATCAATTTATTCATAACATCCATCTGTCATTAACCACTAAACCATCCGTCTAAAACACTTGAAAACATTTACATCTCACATTTTTCCATTGAATAATTTAAATAGAATTCTATTTTACATGATAAACAATAAAACAGCAGAATATTAACATGTTTTTAGAAAGTTCTAGATTTAATTAGGCTTATTCTGTGTAATTATCATTATTTCATATCTCCTAACATCTTCCAACCTCATATTTTTTATGGTGTACAGATTTATAGATAGTCTTTGTCCTGCCTGGTTATTCCAATGGTCTTATATTCTTAATATGTGTTGGTGTATGCCTTTGATCATGTGTTGTTAAGTATGGCTTCGGTTTTGTTGTTGTATTTTGTCTATATATATTTGCCTCATACCTGTTTTACTGTATTAGCTTGATAACGCAGAGAGAATACTCTACGAAACGTCGCCTTAAAATACACTAGTAGCTGTTTTCCATAAGTATGTGTTTGTTGTTGGTCTTAATCTGATCAACTAGTATTGCCAAGATATATGAACTGTTCTCCTTCTGCAGGATCAGTACTGATCAGATCATCCAGTTCATCATTCATATGAATGATTGTCATGTTTTATCTTTAGACTACAGTCTTGACTTTAATTGTCCTTGACAGTTGACAACATCTGTTGACAACTGTGAGGTAAGAGTGCAACATCATCTGCAAATGCTGTTCAAACTATTTCTTTATTTCCTAATGGCTTCAACTGTTAATAATAATTCTTTCTGCTGAAATTAATTAATTTTGTCCATGTGAGATGCCGGTGTAGGTCAGCCTTTACCAAGTATTGTTTTTACATGCAGTATATTTTCTCCTTACATTTTATATTTGCTTGACAAAGACTCAACTCAGTAATAAGCAGTACAGTACATCCCATCAAGAACATTAATATCCCAAGATTAAAATCTTCTTGGTGCCCCAAAATCCCAAACAATTCCTTTCGGCAAGTGTTTTTCACATTCAGGAAGGATCATCATAGGATATGAAGAACTCACCATCTATAGAAGTATATAAAATCTAGAATCCAAAAAATACCTTTTTACAAAAGCACTCACCATGTGATAGTATTTTTGGACTGGGCTTTGAGCAAACTTATAATAGCCATAAAAACAATGAATTATAAATAGACTATTACTATCATTTTGTATCTTGTTACAATCCTGGTCACCTATCTACAAACGGAGGTCCTAGAAAAAGGGCAAGTTTCTTGTCAAGATTTTCGCACTCTCTAGTGACGTTTAAAGAACCTATTTAAATTTGGCTTTGAAGTTGTTTCACAATCTTTTAGCGTATTTTATGTGTTTAATACAAGATGATTGACATATTATATTGGGTTATCAATCAATATTAAACCATCTGATTGATATGATTGATATAAACAATGATTGATTGACATTCTAATGTAATAATTATCAATTACAACTTGATCGTTTTATAATTTAATCAGATCATCTTGACAAGATTGAATATCCTCAATTAATACACCATTATTATGCTGAACAACAGAAACATGCCTACCAGTGGGCCTACTTACAGAAACAACTCAATGCTCAAAAGTTCTTTGATATTTTGAAAATGTAGCTTTCAGAGACAGCAACAATAATTCTGCATAAAATAGATGCAAGAAATTTGGTAGCTGTCAATCCAGTTTGTTTTAAAGGATTCAGACAGACATAAATGTGGGCCTATCATAAAATGTGTTTTACCCTTAAGGGCATACCAAAGATCATATCTAGATTTTTACCATAAAGATAAATATTATCTGATATACTTAGGTAAGATTTGTCTGAATATTAAAGGTGATTTTTTTGGTTTAATTAGTACACTTCTGTTACCACCAAACTGTTATCAAAGCAGCTTATCCAATTAGCAAATGTTCAAATGCACTTGTTAAGACATGTATTTTGGTGTAAATTATTGGCAAGAACATAATCAGTACTACAATTGATCTCTGGTCCATGTTAATTGGTTAAATCAATTAAGAAATGTAATTAAAAGGATAGCCATAGTCAAGTGTGAAAAACAGAAAGGGTGAACTACAATGAACATGGCACATGCTCCAGAAAGTGTAAAATTAGTAACAATAAACTTTTTTTTTTACATTATATTAACTCAAAAAAATTTCAAGCAAAAAGATTTTTAAAAAAACAAGACGTAGTGTTACTGTCAACAATATTTAGTTTGAAGTCAATATTCTAGAATAAAACTGTGTCCAAAATATTTCTAAATTTGTTACATAAACAGATTTGGTTTATTGATTCTTGATTATCAAGCATTTTGATTAGTTTGTGTTAGGTTAAGTCTCTTTCTGCTTACATCAATTTCAGGAGATTATTTCACCAAAATTGTGTCTTCAAATCTAATTAAATTTAAATAATTGAACTTAACTAGTATTTGCCATGTCTGAATAATATCAGTTTACAAAAAAAGAATTTGAAATGGAAACCAGGAGAAATCCATAGGCTAAAGTGACAAATCAAATGTAGTACCACAAAATGTTGGTTCTCCTCCAAGTTAAAGTCTTTCTCTTCATTTCCCTTTTTGCCCCCTTTGCAAAGACCATACTTATTGTCTTTTAGATATAAAATCAGGTTTCTGTCAGGTTTTAGTGTTTTTGGATGGAAGAATAACAGAGTTCAGAAAAATTTGGAGGAAAGTTAGAGCTTGGAAAACAGGCAAATACATGTATTAACTTTAAGTCAATGGAAAATAATGTAGGATCAGTCTGGATTTAAAGCAACTAGTGGCTATCAAATTGATACCATAATGTGATATAAATATACATATAACTATAAACAAAATGGTCCCATCACAAGTTCATATATTAGCATGCATACAACAAAAGGGAAATGGCTAACATGTAGGCTATACTTTAAAAAATAATGTTGTCCCCAAAAATCACAATGAAAATTTAAACATAAGCCAAAATGAAATTAATTGACTAAAGCTAAGCTAAACATGGGACAGCAGACAGAAAGGATTTACTCCTAATCAAACATTTGAACACATAACCAGACATATCCACACCTAACCACTGTCAATCATCTAGCAAGCTCCACCTATTGTCTGAAACATTCACATTTCATTGGTTGACTGTCTGCAAAAAAAAGGTACTGGGTCAGACCCTCTTTGTAAGTTAGTGATTGCTTGTGCATTGATAGAGAAAAATGTCTGATTGATGCTAGTATTAAGGGTTACAGTTAGCTTTAGCAGGTATTTAAATCACTACCAAGGACATGTGTATAGTAGAAATGGTTAGACACCCAAAGCATAAAGTAGGGGTAGTTTTATCAGTGTGATAGTATTGACAAAAACAAAGTTACTAGTGCGGCTAAAGTGATAATCTGTGTACAACCTGCCTGGCCGCCCATTTCTACATTGTGGATTATCTTCTTGTAGACCGTTATTAAAAGGGGTTGTCAGTATTTAAAGGAGAAAGAGCAATAATACTGAGGGGGTGTGACCACTTAGTGACCGGTAAGTTAGACTCTTGTTGTAAAATTACTATCATCATATAAGTATATATGTACCAAGGTTATAGTACAGTTGATTATGGTTGTCGATTTAGGGTGTATTCAAATTGCTTTCTGGTTAAGTTTGTGTCCCATGCAAGTATGAATAGTTGTAGTTTTCAAATAGTTTGAATAGGGTACAAGTTTCACAAATTATTGACATAATGTAAGATAGTGTACATAAATATTCTGAATGGATTTACGAGTGTTTAAATTGAATACATTTACCTTAAATCTCTGTGGTTATATGTGAAAATGGTGTTTTTAATCCATACATGTATTTTTCTGTTGTTTTGTAGAGAAACAGTGTAATGTCTATCTGAATTAGAACTTTAAACAAAGAATGTTAAAATCACTATACACGATGTTAATAACCATATTTTCCACCTTATTATATTGGAGTATTAGTGTAGCTTCAGAACCAGTAAGTATACATTAATCTAAAACCATTAATCAATCAAGAAATACTATAATAAATTTAACTTATATTGGAGGGAATGGGTACATTATAAAAGCTCGACTAATGCCTAATGTCGTCATTGACATGAAGTGAACTGATGCATGTGACTAGAAGTTTTGAATAGGTGTAAAATGATCGTGGATTTGTTAAATCCGAGTTAAAGAGCATAATCACCTACTATTTTATTATCCTTTTAAAGGAGCATCCGATATAATCTTAATTTTCAATATGTCCCCCGTTCATCTTTAATAATTATAATGTATCTTTCATCTTAAATCCTTGTGTTACCCAACCTCAACTAATTTAAGCCTGTAACTACAACTTACAAATAAATGTCACCTACCCATAATTTTAAGATATTAATCGAAGACAAATCTTGGTTAACTCCTTCCTCCAACACTACACTTTAACACATTTTAAACTTTAATTCAATGTAACGGTAATCAAATTACAAACAAATATCAAAGTATAGATTTCTTTAAATTATTATTTATTAGTGATACAGCATCATCAGTGATTCTTACTTATTAATTAAGTTTTTCTTTATTAAAATAACAGATATTATTGCCTCAAGAACGTAATAATCATAACCTAACAATAGTGTAGTTTAATGTAATGAGTTCCCGATCAGTTGTTAAATCCGGTTTCAGATGGTAATTTGAGTACAGTACATAAAAATAATGATACCTTTTCCCACAAAGGACCAGTAGTTACCTGAATGATTGTATGGTTTGAGTGAATGAATAACTAAAATAAGTATCTAGTTCAACTGATGGGATGTCAAAAATCTAATCCCAAGAACAATTGGGAAATACACTGTAAAAGAAGCTTAGGTTGTTGGCATTAAAGAATAGACATCTTAGAATGGTAACCATAGTTTTCCAAGTAATTACCAAGAGACTCCCATGAGAGGTGTAATTGTTTATGATTTAGTATTGAATGATTCATAAATGGTACATAACTCAGTGATGAATGGGTATGTATACTGATCCAAATCACATACACACCTTCATTTTGTATAACATGTACATTGTACAATTTAGGGCCCACACAAGTTTCATGGTTGAAATTTATCTACAATGATTGTAAATCAGCTTCAATGACTAGCAAGCACACTTTTTGATTACAGAGATAACATTTCTTACAGTATTCAACTGTTTTCTCAATAATCATAAAACCTCCACCTCCTTTGCTTGCTTAGGTAAAAGTAAAAATAAAACAGAACAAAAAATACAAACAATAAAAGGGGAGTTTCTTTTGCCTCCTTTATTGAAGGATTTTTCCTAAATTTGGAAGTACATGTAAATAAAACAAACCGAGTTATATTATTAAAAAGATGGTTATCAAATACAGGTTTAATTGACAGCAGTGAACAATTTGGCTAAAGTTCTCTAATCATGCAGAAAGATGGTAAGGAAAAATGTTGGTAAGGAAAAATGTTGGTGAATGTAGAAATAAATTGAATTGTACAGAATTTTTATCAATGAAAATTCAGACAGCCAAATATTCTTTTCTATGTCCTTTTCTGAAATATTTGAGGATCAATTTGCAAGAGCAGAAAATTAACATTTCGCCTGATTACACTATTTTGCCTATACCGTTTTTTTTTAGGACATCAAATTTTGTCTAATGGTTTGGATTGTTTGTTCTTGGTTTTATTTTATTCAAGAATCGTATATTATTGTCACACAATGTCATAACAAGGGTCTCGCAGTCAAAAATACAGATGTTACCACAAAAGACATCCGTTCCATTTTCCTCTTGTATAGGAAACCAGTTCTATTGTCAAAAAACCCCAAACATGAGAGTGTATTTGTATTTGTACGTAATCTGAACATATTAAACGACAATTTGCTTGTCGTCTAGTTTTACCGCCTAATCTAATACAAACATCAAATTCAGCAGAAGTAAAAAGAAAAAAATGAGCAGGTTCAATGGAACATGGCTGTATATACAAATCCAAAGAATGCGCTCAAATAGCTTTTACGAGTAAAGATTATATCTCATTGTTCCGCAAAGTAAACTTGCGTAACATATTTTTCGGCACTTTCTTTGCATGAGCCATGCTATTTTAAAAGACATTTGAATATTGTATGCATATTTTAGTTCGAGACATCCGCTCCTTAAGTGGTTAAAAATTGTATAGATGAAAGTTTGAATAAGAAGTGCGAAATGTAGTCTCGTGCTGGGCACAGTCATGCATAGAATAAGCCACGGGTTCTAAGTACGCCCAAGGGATCTTAATAGTAACAGCAATATAAGTAAAGATCAACTATGAACTGTATAGAAAATTTATTGTTTGATATCGCGTGTCGCTTGAATGCTTCACATATTATTGGTTGTTAACTAAAGTCATTACCAATGACTAGTAACTAAGAAAGTGTGTAGATTTTGCCATTATTGTGGTTTGGCTTATAATCTACATAGTACTCTTGACTTACTTTCAATTGTTCAACATTTATGCAAAGCTTTATTGAATTGGTGTATATACTTGTTCAAATAATAAATATTATTTGAGAAATAAGACCAGCTTAAGAAACTTATATACCTATTATGTTTGATCTTAATATGAAGTACTTTTTAATCGTTTAAGACCTAATGCTTGATTACAGCTTTATGCAAGCTCTCGTAAACATTTAATGACAAAATTAATTGACATGGCAAGGTTGCACAGTGTGATAGGTAATGTGTGTTTAAGAATGTGAACTTGGCATACATATATACGAACTAAATAGTAAATAGGGTGCCTAATGCAACTTCCCTATTCAAAGGTACAGATGCAAAGTTAGGTATTATATACCTGTGTGTGTGACCTGTGTGATTTAACCTGTTTGTTTATCAGTTAATCAAGTTTAATGTCACAGCTTGTGAAAATCTGGTATTTTAATGTTGACTATTACTTGACTGAATATTACTTATTGGTTTATATAGTATAACATTAACATTAAAAATAATCAGTTATTATATCATTCACATGTTCAATGGATAGTTAATTAAACGTAATATAATATATACTTGTTCTGCAGCCAAAAATCTGCATAAATAAATATCCCAATATTCTTTTTTGGCAAATACAACAGCACTAGCTGCAGCAATGTTAAATTCTTTAAAATCTATATACAGTACGGCCGTCGAGTTACTTTGATAAAACACGGTATTACCGTGTTTTTTATCGTGGAATTCCGAAAATTATCGAGTGAACACCGAGTGAATATCGAGTGATACGATAGCACTGCCTCGGTGTTGGAAACACGGTGTGACTCGGTGTTTTAAAAAAAACATGCCTATGGTCGTTTAATATCGGTAAATTACACCTCAAGAAACATCATCTGGTTAAATCACAAATAAAATAAAAGCCCGTGTCTTATGATATGCAAACACGCATCTCTAGAATTCAACATGTCGAATACATGTAGATGTATTAGTCCGAAAATATCCCGCCGACTTTGCATACTATCAATCATGGTTCATTGATGTGAATTTAAACGTGGCATCATAGGTAACTGGTTGACAGAAAATAGGCGCCCCTGTAACAACACATTGTTATCTTGTAAATTGCCAATACCCGGTAATTACAGTACAAACAAATTTTGACATATTATTGAATAATCAAAACTGTTACGCTATCGAGCCGCAAATGATTCCTTAAACCCCTTTCCCATGCATTCGTAATATTATGTCAGGTCAAAATTCATTTCTCACTTAGCAGTGTTACATTCTGCTAATATTAAATTCAACAAAGTTGAGCTCAATTTAGAAATTTAGAGTGCTTGAAACCCTTACTGATACATGTATAAACAGCGATTCTTACCAACTACTGCAATGACATGTCTAAATATGAAAACGCGTAAAGATTCGGTTTTAGTTACAACTCTATGGAGTATCTTACCTTTATCGAAATAAAATCCATACAATAGAAATTCCCATGTGTATGAATATCGCAACACATCTAACCACAAGTTGTAGATCACGGAAAACGTAAAAATCGCAAATAAATTTCCAATAACGATGCGTCTACCACCTCACAAAATTTAAACTATGCCGAGGGTTGTTAATGCATAACACAAGCTAATTTGTATGGAATTAGCTTCAAAAGAACTGAAGTTGTCAATCACCCTTTCAACTCTCGGTATTCCCCGTGAACCAAAGGAAGACATATGTAAATATAGTCTGTATGCACGATTATTGCAATACAGTGTTTTCTTTAGGCAGACATTTCGTCTCCAATGTTGAAGTAATGATATTGTGGATTTGATTATGTATTACTGTCTGTCGCATTATTACTTGTCGGTGACAACCGATTTCCATTTTATGTGATATCGTAGACATCTCCGTGAATATTTGAAATTGTTGCTTTTAACGTTGAAAAAAATAAATACAGGATACTGCTATTTCAAATACAGAAGACGTGTATAGAAATAATAGAAATTATAAAACATCAAAGAATGAAGCGAATACCGAATGGGTGGTGTGATTTTAACGGAATAATTAATTTGAACAGTGGATACAAGACCAGGTATTCATCAAAGGTTAAAATATGTTTTTCGCTGATTGAGTTCAATTACGTATGTATACAAGCACACGAGGCAACACCAGAAACGGGTTAATCACACCAGAAAAGTTAATCCCGAGTACATATCTGTTTTGAATTGTCATATAATGACCGAAGTATTGTGATTCCAAGATATCAATCAAATTAATTTCCTTTCCTTTGTCGTATCATGAGTAGTATACAAGGTGGCTTTTCACGTCAGGATTATTGACGTAACTATTCAAATCCCGAGTACATATCTGTTTTGAATTGTCATATAATGACCGAAGAATTGTGATTCCAATATATTCAATCAAATTGATTTCCTCTCCTTTGTCGTAACACGATTAGTATATATACAAGGTGGCTTTTCACGTAAAGATTATTGACGAAATTATTCAAATATGGTGGCAGTTTGCTAACATCGTGTCAGTATTGGCGTTTTGGCATCAACGGTTAATATTGGGTCAAAATTAATTCCTGAAATTGCGCCCGATCCCCTTTTAGATGAATTGAATTCGCATTTCATCAGTCAAATTGGAGTGATATGTTTTGGCATCATAAATAATGTTTAAAATTAACATTAATCTATTTTCCGTACACGAAATGGAACTAAACAACTCCAAATAACAGGAAATATTGTCGTGGAAGTATTGTGGTGTAAACGGTATTATAAAGTTAATCATACATCAATGGACTTGATGTAAGGTGAACACTGCATTGTTTCTGGCGCCATATAGTCTTAAGCACTAAAAACACCACGTGCGGTTTTATTCTTTGATCTTTGATACACGGGACATTTCTGTTATAGAAACAAATATGCACGGAAATGACAACATACCAGTTGACAGTTACCACTGACTTGGGGTTCATGTAGAATGTGTCTTGGATCAAAAACTGTTATTCTTTTCTAAAATAAAACGAGTGCTTGGATTTGTGTGTGGATTTGATAGTTGTTATAATTTACTAATATTCTTTGACATCGGAGTCGCGCTCATTTCATTTTTACGGTAAGTACGAGCTTATGTCTGATTTGAAAGCGCTTTCGCCTCCCGATGCAAGTTCTATTTGTCTTATTTCTATTTGTAACATAACTACCGTTATAGTCTGCAATTTAAAAGTCTATCTTTGTCGTGATTCGAGAGAAATTCAGCTTAAATATCTAAACATGTATAGTCTTATGCATACGTGTCCTTCAAAATGTACTAGACCTGCAGCTTTACATGACCGGATGAAAATGAAACGACATATATCGTGCAGAATATGTGAACACGCATGTTTTTACTATACACCTGTATTATAAACGAAAATATTCAACATTTAGAACGTCGTGGCGGTATATCGTTTTGTCATCGATTGTTTATGACAAATATAACCGTTAACTTTGCATGTAATATTTCAAATATCGTGGCAGTATATCTTTTTGGCATCAATTGTTTATGACTGATAAATATCGTTAATTTTACATACCAAATAACACCGAGGCCTATCGTGTCCCGCGACTATCGTGGCACACGATAGAGACTGCTACACCGAGTTATTTATCGTGGCAATACCGTGGCGTTATCGTGGAAATTTTCAACAAAAATTGACACGATAATCGAGTTTTATCAAAGAGTCGCGACGGTCGTACTGTAAGACTTGAGAAACTCAACACATTGGTCAACAAAAGACTGCAGGAATTTCCAAAAACAAACAATATATTCAAATAGAGTAAAGCTAACTCCTGGGATAAAATCCTCCAAAAGCAAACATCTACATGTTGCAACTTAATAAAAATTTTCATCCATTTTCAAATTTTTCAGTCTTTATGAGTTACAAAGAAAGGAGAACATACGACCCGTGTTAGATGATCCATTAACTACAAAAGCGCAAAGTGGACACCGTTTGATCTGAACTTGGACAAATTACATCTTAGTCATCGTAACCAATGCTAGGGCCTAAGACTAAACATGTTTTATATAATTAGGAATAAATATCATTCAATTGAGACCATGACAAATTTATTTACCTCGTAAAAGAATACTAAGCGCTTAAGGTGGCTTTGATCACCGATGCAGAGTGATAAAAAGTATATAGAAAGACTAGTTTCCCAGATAGTCATGACAGATCAGATAGCCATAACATGGTCATTCGCATACTAAACCCTATAATCAGCTTAAATTAAACTGTTTATCCAACATGTGAAACAACTTAGACCATACCAGATATAGATGTACATGTGGGTACATGTAGGTAGTAGTAGTACAATATGTTCCGAGCACATGCATGTAACAAATTTGTTAATTTAAGTTATATCTATACATGTACGTGTCTGTGCAACGCAGTAAGCAAATAAACAGATATTTGATCAGAGCAATTGTAGCAAACATTTACATAATGACATCAATTCACATTCTTTGTAAATCAAAATGACAATTCTGATACACCAATAGAAGACGTCTTTAAACCACTTCAGACTTACATGTAGATACTTTTCCAATTTATTTACATTCATATGAAGTATACATACATATGTATATGTTGATTTGGAATGGGTTTTAGCAATTGACTTGAATTGGAATACAATACATGTAGTACATGTATGTTTCGAATAAGAACAGTGAACTTCGATATTGTCTCCCAAATTTGAGTGACTCTTTATTTTAGCAGATGTCCCAATTTGTTATCTTGTTGATAAGCAAAGAAAGATAAGCACCTGACTAGCCTTTGATAATAAATTTTATACTTGAGCTATTATTTATCTATTTGAACCTAAAATCTATCAGGATTAAAATAATTGAATATTTTATCAATGATTAGAGTAATTGAATATTTCAAAAAAGTACTTGATTCTGTTTCACTAAGATATAATAAATATGTCATTGCTGAAAGGGACAATAAATTTTCATAAAAATGTCATATACCATTTGAGACCGCTTTAGGCCAAGTGCAATAAATCATGTGATCTCTCTGACGACTACAACTGACACTGCCTAACAATACAAGAATTTAGATCATAGGGACGCTGTTACTCTTAACATCAAATCTTTTGCAAAAGAAAGAGAAATGAATAGGATACAAAAATTACTTTATTGTTTTATTTGCATGTTCAATCTGTGGGAGAATATTAGTTAAAAATGTGTTCCTAGAAAATCTTTATCTTGTAGTTTTGGGGTGGAAAAACGCAATTCATATATTATTGACTATTTGTTAGGGTTAGCTTATTGTGCTGTAATTTTGTGCAATGATGATGTTAAATGATGCGGTACATGTCCATTGATAGTTTGGTAACATTAAGATCAAACTGTTGATAGTAGGGTACTGTCCCATACAGGATTAGTATAATTATTATCTTTTCATTGTCTCTTTATAGTTATTTTAAAGCGTTAACTGTTTCTGCTCCAGTGCTAACCCCTTTGTTAATAAACTCTTGTTTGGGGACTGGAGATTCTTCCAGATTTATGGCAGTTGCCTTAAATTCACTTTACAATTAACCCAACCAACACTCTACAAAGATGTATGTGGCCTTAATGACATTACATGAATCTAATTATGCCAAAATTATCAAAAAGATTTAATATGTTCATGCAGACTTTTAATTACTGGTATTTGAAGTCTCATAAAATAAAACCTAGGTATATACATGTAGAAGTTCCTTCCCTGTACTTAAATTATTTTGTTTCTAACTTTTATACATAATATGTTGAAATCTTGTGCTTTGATTTAAAATGAAATTTTATATTTTCCTTATTTACGATAATATTTACTACGTAAACACTGTGTTAATTTGTTAGAACCAGCTGTTACGACAATCTGCTGACCCATTTATAAAGCCATATAAATGCCTTTTATTTTTACATATACATTCATTATGTTTCATTATCTAAATTCAAATATCTAAGAATTGTTTATAGTTTTAAATAAAACGTGGTTCGTTCTGGTACATGAACCTGATAACTTTCATAAATATCTTATATACCTTGTCAATTGTTAATTACCTGTAAGTCAAAAACTACGAAATTGATTATCTATTTCATGTACCGTACCTGTACATGTAATATGATAGAACATGTAACTCATTTTTGAAATAGGTTATGAGGTTTATGTACATACTAACCTACAGGTATCTGTGTAAAAGTAGCCCAAACAGAGAAATAATGTGTTCAACAAAGGGTGGACAACATTCCCTAATGAATGCATAAAATCAATCTTGTAAATTCTATTACACTAAAGAAGAGAGAAAGCCTTGCATTTTAGCAACAATTTATTATTAATTGATATAAACAAAATGGACAAGACAAATTGTTTTGATTTTGCTTGACTTGATCACCCAAATTTTTCTTATGTAAGTCTACATGTATATGTGTTGCTTAGTTTGATCATAGACTACAACTATCTCATTCTCAATTTCTTTTCAAATGGCACAGTTATTATATAAAAGAAATATCTTATCCTAATATCTTGATGACTGTTTAATTCAGTTACAAAATGAATGAATTAAAAAGTCTTGAATGAATTATAACTGAACAACTAGCGTTTTATGTTCCATTGGCAACACTCTTTTAATACAGTTATTGTTGTAAGTAAGCATTCAAGTTTTGAAACTTCGTCTGCCATGACCGATATTAGTGTTTATATATACATATATTAACATTCATGTATCGTATCTATATCTGTGAACACTAACTAGTAACATTTTATACAATACGTTAATATTACACAAAACCAGTTGACTGTTTTTTGCACCCCCAAATACATTTTTACTTGAAATGGTCACTCTTGAACCTTGTCAATACATTAAATGACAATACAAAAGCCATTTGTTTGACCGTTTAACTCAATTATCAAGTATTTGCCCATTGTCCTAAGTAAAGTTTGTTTTTCACTTCACCGAGCCAAGAGTGAAGTGTTGAAATCCCCTAATATAAATCGGCTCATCTCTTTGTCTTTCCACAGAATTTCAACTAAAATCATTTTTCTACTTGTAATTCAAAATTAAGATTTTTAGTAGTAAAGGAGATTATTTCTTAAAAAACAAGAATTAAATGAAATTACAGCTATTATTACTTAAATATACTATTACATATACAATGTTATCAGAAAACATTTGATTATTACATTTGACAAACTAGGCAGCTCCTTTTTCTAAACATGTAGATTTGTCAGGAAGAAAGAATAAATTGAAATACATGTCTAATACCTTGGCTAAATCCCAGATGTTTGGATACCACCATAATGTGTGGATGGGAATTAAACAATTTATTTTCTTAGGATAACAACAGATTCTATTTATTGGCAAGTTGAATTTTTCCCAGCTTCATTCACCTGTTGTTTGTGACTGCCGGACGATACAGATCTATACACATAAAGAGCTGAACTTGCTTCAAAAATACACGAAAATTGAGATGTATGGTTTTAAAGATACATTCCCACAAAAGTATTTATCAGGTAGTTATTTCCTATATAAGTAGGCAATTTTGGTAGGGTACCGGTATATGGAAAGCAGAGGCACCCAATCTTACTAGAAAAATACTGGATTTCATTGTCTGACCTCTTGTCCTTAGGGAGCTCTTAATGTATACATCTATGCTAATAAACATGATTGTTAGCTTAGTGGAAAAAGAGAGAGACCTAAATGTATAAAATTTTTATTATATGCAATGAATTCTCCTTCAGCTTGGCAGCAACACAATCAGGACGTCTTTAAATATAATTTTTTATAGCTTTGGGTATTTCCTCCAGAACACAATGTTTTGAGAGGGATTTGGCGCAAATCGTTGATAAATTAATTACTTTGAATATCTTTATCCAAATTTATCATAAAATCACTCAAGTTTGTACATGGGATGGCAACATTAAAATAATACAAAATTGAACCCTGCTAACTAAAGCAGAATAATAAATCCACGGACATTATTATCAAAAGTTTATAGCCAACTACTATTAACAGGACAATAGATTTTTAACTATTCAACCAAATTTCAAAATCAGTCAAATTCACACAAATAATTGTTGTCTGGGATGGTTGTGTTTTAATATTTCAAATAACACAACACATTAACCCCTATTGTTCATAAAACTACCATCAAACTGTCAGCATATAAAAGCACCGTGCATTACAAATTCTATATTTTGGGCCTAAACATTGAGACATATAGCATTGTGAAGCTGCAAATCTCGGATCAAAGATTGTTCAACTAAAACAAATACATTTAGGCCCCCTACGTGCTTCTAAGTCAAGATATCTTTGGCCCTCCGTTTGAAAAATCCACGAACTGAAAACAGGTCGGAATATTTCACAATGCAAAATAAACGAAGCCAGGCCAACAACAAGCGGTAGTAAGAAATATTTTCTTGTCAGTCAAGTTCAATGACATAATATCGTGAACGAAAGACTACAGTACATATCTCACCCTGTCGGTACACATTGATAAAAATAAAGTCTCTTGTCCTATAAAATTGGAAGACAATCGTCAAAAAAACAAACAGTTTCCCTTCTTTGAGACATCAAACATGGTTACTATGACCAGGTCATTTAATATCGAACCGTAATAAGTAAATAAACTTCAACTGTGGTGCAAACCGATATAAGGGGAAACACTAGGAGGTTTTTAACCACAATATTATTACCAGTCAATAAGCTGTCTGCTCCAATGACACATATTTGGGTTGGAATGTTTGGCTTTCTATTAAAAAGGTGCCTGTCTAAATATATTATATTGATAAAACTGAAATTTGTAGGGTTTTTTAAATTGTTATTTAAGGATACAAAAATTGATATTGAAATTTCATTTAGGTTCCATTATTTTTTTTATTACAGACCATAAATATTTGCAGACATACATGTATAATACATTTTCAAATTGAATAGGGCAGGTGGATGTGTATGTATAAAAAACCATAAAACTCTGAAATTGCATGTTTTCAAGCGCAAACATTTTTTAATGTACCAGATTTGTATTCTTATCAATGGTGTTCAAAAAGACCATCAAAAATTGAATGCAGTTATTTTTACCATATTTGAGTTATAAATTGTTATAAATGTCATCATAAAAATTGTATTAACCTAAACAATATTTGAATATATAGCCTAGAGTAAAAGTATCTAAATATAATGAAAAGTAAAACATGATTGAAGTAGGCTATCTTTATCATTGTAACCGGTCTAGCACCATAGATTACTATAGTATTATTTACTTAGATATTCTAGCCAATTATTCTCCAATCTTTAGTATATATTGCTATCTATTGATAATTCACTCCAATATTTACGCTTAATATCTAATCTTGTGTTAAGATGTGGTATATAAAAGAAATAGTAGATAGTAGATAAGAGATTGGATTAAGTTTTTTAAACACGCTATATTATGTATAAGTAATATAAAAATAATTTATGTTGACATTTGTTAGTCATATGCGCTATGCCTTGTAGTACTACAATTCTAACTGTTGTGATTAACAGAGCAGCCATTCATAAGGAACTCCAAAATAGCCCTTACAATTTCATGACTATCTGTTAACCATGCATAGAAATTATCACGGCATTTAAGTGCTCATTCATTGTCAGACTTATTAACTAAAACTCATCTGAATTTTAAGTGTGGTGCATTAACAATTATATCTACAGCTGCAGTGATGCAACGACTTCAAATTTGTCTGAGAATTTCACACACTGTGTATGAAGTAAGTTGGTGTAACTGCTCACATACAGCTTATAGAATATTTAAGAAAAAAAAGGATAGAAACCTGAGGATGGCTGGGACCAGACTTATTTTTTGTCTCTATAATCCCAAATCTGATACAATATGGTCTTCTTTTCAATCTCTTGGTCCTTAGTTTAATATTGAACAATTGTATGTGCTTAAATCCATATAAATCAGCTTATTATATAGACCCTACCTGTATAATAGAGATGGCACAGAGATTCTTCTTTAATCTTTGTGCCTCAGTTAAGCCATTTCTTACGAGAGGATCAGAGTTTTTCCTTTATTGCGATTACCATGTAATAGGATCTTGTTTGGTTATTGTTATATTAAATGATACAGTAGTGGAGCGACTGACACACCCATTGTCCCTCCATCATCTTGTTATTATAGCGATAATGTATGAGTACATTGACATTATAATTGTGAGTATTGTGGAGCTAGGGGTTTAAACCTATATGATAAATTAGGGTTAACTAGATGTTTACTTACCATTACACATGTATAAAAGAGCAGTTAAAAGTTGGTAACATTGTACCATCTGAATAATAATTGAATGAAAATGATATGATAGAACTTAACCCTTTGATACAACCATAAATTTCATCTTTAACAACATCATGTTAAACTAAACTTAGACTACCTGGTAAACCAGTTTTAAAATGCTTTAACATGTTCATGTATAACGCAAGCGTTCATGGTGCAATGGAAAGAGGGGCATAGTTAGTTTCGAAAATAACACATCTCTTTAATTTCTGTTAAAGATACACAAATTCTAGGTCGTGACAATCCGATCCTTTTTTGTTTGGGTCATGCTAAAGTGGACAAAACTGGATTTAGAAATTTATTCTTGAAATAGTACTTTATTTGGTGATTAGTTTAATTAAATACTGCATTTTCACATCTGTGTTATATTGACAACAAAATTTATATTTTCATCTAATAAAATAAAACTGAGTATGAACAATCCAAGACAAATTCGAAGTCCTAAAAAACAGTATAGGCAAAATAAAATGGCACGACAAAATAAAATGGCACAGGCAAAATAGTGTAATCAGCATATCATTATGTTTACATAATTGTATAAGTAGCTATAATAATGTGTAAGAGAGTATTCTATTGAAAGAATAATATTATCAATAATATAAATAATCATAAATGACCTATATAATACACACCTATTAGTTAACCAATATCTACTATTAGACTGTTGTTAAGTTGTTAGTTTAAAACAAATAGACCTCTTGATTTCCATTAAAAATATATATTGTTTTATTAGATTATGTTGATTTGTTCTATAGACAACCTATTGAGATATAATCAACCTCCACTTTTGAAACAGTTACCCTGAATTGAAATTAAATTTGGTAAAAATGAGGACATCCGGTTAAACGAAACAAAAATGTAACCATATAGTTGAGTTTGCCCAATAAATAACTGAAATTAACAGATCAGATAAAAATATCATTTTGACTCAAATCATAGTTAATTAACTCAATTTGATTCAGACAGACAGACGGACGGAAGGACAAACCCTTTTTAATAGTCCCCTGCTTTCTTCGAAAGGCGGGGGACAAAAATGTTGTTAACACAATTTATTGAATATGTCAAAAGTTATCAATACTTCACATGTTGATATTTTAAATGACTGATCGATGAATGAAACGAAATGGTTTTCAAATATTAGCGTAACTAACTTCTTTATTAGGAGGTAACCATGGGGGTAAAAAGCTGGAGCATAATGCTTTATTAAGGTTTTGTCATTATACCTACAAAGTACAAAAGTAATACAATGAAAAGCCCAGCCTCTCTTTTTCATAGACCGTAATGAATCCTTTCGAATGCCCAATTATTTTATAATTTAAAGGAAGAAAACTGGCATGTTCTTAATCATAAAGCACCTCATGTGTATACAATACACACCATCTTTAATAAAGCATGACTTGAATATAAAAATATCCTATCCATTATAATTTGATCTGCTGAGTGAACCAGGTAAATCTATTCTGTATTCAACATCAAGAAATCAATTTATCATATTTCTCATTAATCATGTACAAAAAAATTCTTGTCACATCACCTTTTAATATAGAGTATATATTTACATTTAACTCACTAAACCAGAAAATACATCACTTTTATGTGACCTGAATAAGTCAAAAAGCAAATTTTGTGGCAATATATCTAACAGAATTAGCCTGTATATATATATATAGTCTTGTCCATGTAAACATTACCGTATATTACTACCTGTAGTATTATAAGTATTTTTTATTTGGAGATGCCATCTGGTTTAACTATATTATTATGTCAAGGTTATAATTTAATTTTACAATAGTTCTATATAACCATTTATCAGTACATGTATGTGAGTGACCTTATTCTTACCACATGTGACTTGCTATTAATTACTTTTTATACCAATTATTGTAATGTCACATATATGTGTCACACATATTGAAAACATAATTATCCATCACTAGTGGTGGGAACTTATAAATATGGTATTGTATACGCTATATACTAATACTAATTGTCCTGTCCATGTCTGTAATTATTCTAACGCCAACTGTATAATGATGCAAATTTGCAAATCTTTGGGAAGATTTATTATTGATAAATATAGAGCAAGGTATTAGAAAAAAATGACCATAGGGAAAAAACATTGTGTTAAAATCTACCAAAGGGCTAATAATAATCATACCCCAATGCAAGTGAACTCTCAATGATACCTTCGTTTTATACTATTAAGTGTTTGATTTTCATGCAGATATTCATTGAAGATATAAAGTACATAAAATCAAGCCTAGTCATTATTTGTAGTCAAGTCTTCACACTACTTAAATATGAAGTGTGCATCTTGATTTTGACCATAACTTCTTGAGCTGGTCTAAGGCCTTGCCTTAAATGAAAAGTAAACTTTGAGATGAAAAGATCTTGGGGCTCGGACAATAGATGATATTGATCCATACTTGAAACTCACCTATACATTAACAAAACACATTCTATAATGGAAATGGAATATATTAATGCAAAGAGCCAATGGTCATTGTTTGAATAATTACACACCACCATACCTCCATTCAAGTTTCAATTTATCTCTTGCTTTTTGAATTCACAAGTCTTTGAGAAATGAATTTCAACTAAAGGTTAGTTTTTTGGAGGCTGTATTTTGTTTAAGCCTTAGGCAAGAGTGGACAGTCTGTGTATTAGGTTTACAATAAGAAAGAGCAGAATTGAAGGCATCTGCCGACTAAATTTAACAAGTGTTTGTCACTTGATAGCTGGAGGTGGGAAAATAAAAATGACAAATAGATTTGACTGATTTACAAAAATCGGAAGATGATGGATGAAGAAATCATAGCAAGTGACAAGTTAATCAATTTTTTCAAAGGAAATTCATTGCCTGATCATGAGTATATATCAAAATACAGTTTTATTCACGGTCATGACAGAAGTTCTTTAATTGAAATTTTTTTTGGTTATTGGTTTATATATGCCGGTGTTGATACCCTCAATTTATTATAATTTAAATCATGGTGGTGATAAAGCAGATTTTTCTCTAAAAATTGAAAAAAAAAAATGAAAAAAAAATCCTGTATAACAGTTGGTTTCTGGTTACTCTTTCTTACAATACAGACAACAAAACTCATCTGAGAACATAAAAGGTCTCTTGCCTGTTCTGAATTCAATTTTGCCTATTATTTTTTACTATCTAATGTAAATTTTCAAATCTTTTGTGTGCCCAGATTCCCAAAATATTACTTCAGGCAATATTATCGCATTAAATATTCTCAACAGATGGGTCGATCATTTTTCTTAGAGTCATGTAACCCTCTATGTCAACAAAATCTTGTGAAAGAAAACCTAGTTTATTATTTCTTAAAACAGTTATGGAGTTACAACCAAGGGCTAAAACGATCACTTACCTTACTTTGTTATTATAGATACTTAAACCCCTATTTTGTTGTGTTATTTTAAGTAAGATTGTGGTAAAACTTGCCTCATAGTGATATTATTTGATACATGAGGATGTATTTCTTAATATACTCTTATAATAAACATCCCCCTGTTACAGACTTTAAAGGTCAGTTCGCTGTCATTATTGTTAATACATTGGATCAACTCAAGCTAATCCTTACCACAAACTCCCTGTTAACTGATGTCGGGATCGGGTTGCTTCTGTCTTTGTTGCTTATCAGACTGATCCCCTAGTCATATTCAATGTCAGTAAACCAGATATTCATCAAGAGACTAATTCTTGATTAATTTACCAAAATACGCCAAACAGCATGCGTCTGCTACTACCAGTAGCTAGTTTGACTGGGTAAAGATAAATGTTTATTTAAGATTATAAAAAGTAATCTAGAATATGATTTTAAATCTCTATAGGCTTTTACATGACTTGAATATCTTTATATCTTCCACAAAAAAAACACCATTACAATTACCAGCAAAAAAATCAAACATCACCTCATTTATTCAAGTTTAGTGAAGCGTGGCTATTTGAGGGGTGGAATTGTTGTAAACTTTTGACCACATGGAAAGAAAATGGCCAGAGGGGTAGAGGTTTCAATACATAGATACTTCTCAACACTTCAGCCTGACATCCCAGGTCCTTGTTAAATTTACTAAAACAAATTTTGACTTTGTAGGTGTGAAATGTATAGCCTCTTATCTGTTCAAATAGATTTTTTAGCCCTCAGGGGTTTTTATCATATTCTTTAGAGCTAATATAATAAACAGAATTCTCTTGTAATCCTTGATTCTTATAATTGAATTATTTTTGATCATTTTTATTTTCACAAAGCTCATGACAATCTTTTGGACCAGTAGGCCCTATCCTATGTATTAAGTTTGTTTTTCTTCATGGGTGCTCAAAAAAGCATGCCATAAGATTCCACCAATTCAGGTACAATCAACAAGAAAATAGACATCCGCTTTCCTTGGAGAATTGTGCATAGATTGACAGACTTTAATTTTTGATATGACATTCCATTCAAAGATGGTCCATAGTAGGCTAAGCTCTTACTCGTCCCACCAATAAAAATCCCAGATCTTGTTTCTAGTTCCTTTCAACCATTTTATTTTATTTACTGGATACAATAGTTACAATTTCCTATAGATGGTTGATATACAACAAACTATTCAAATTAGATGTAAAAAATCTCATGAAGTCCCCTAGTTGTTTATTATACCCTCTGATTTAACAGAACGAGTTTATATTGTCAAACGATGGGTTAGGTTTCTTAACATTAATACATCCCACTGTTTACAAACTAAGACATTTTAATTTGTCATGTCAAGAAAAAAAAAGGACGACTTCTCCCTTTTCTCACCAATTACCCAAGGATTTATATGACGGATGATTTGATACTGTCGTGTAACTTGTCACAACGATTAATTATAAACTTAGCTCCACCATTTTGCCATTCAGTAGAGGATAAACATAATCTTAACACATATAAACGACACCTACTTGTGGGCAGAAACCATTTTTCGGGTTTTACAAGTCATTATAGATAACATATCTAACATAAAAGCAACAAGCAGAGAAAATAAGGGGTTAGAAAATTGGAGTGAAATCCAATATCGCCACCTGTATGATATCCAGTATACCCATATTACAGTGCTGGTTGTTCCATATAAATTACAACCAATTAAAGAACAATAGATACCCCATAGTTAGCTGTCTTTTACTAACTCTCTATATACAGCAAACAAGTATATCAATTACATAAAGTGACCCAACAATTACCTCTTAAATCTAAGAAAATGATTTCTTCTCAGCAGCAACTTGACTAAGAAATGTTTTGATTAAGAACCTACATATCACTGGTTCTATTCTAAAGTTTCGACAAGTATCCTCTTTTGTTCCTTGATTACATATATTTGTTAAAATTTGATTATTTGTTTATTAATTGTACTATTTCTCTTGTTCTACTTACAGATAACTCTACCAGCATTTGCCAAGTTAAAGGCCAACTATCCTGGCTATAAACATCATGGAGGACCATTAAACAATCATCATTTAATTCGTATGATAGGATGTGAAAGTAACTTATTATTACATGATACAAGTGCTCTTCGTCTTTCTCGTGCACTTAATAAAGTAGGAGAACCCCATTCTCTTGGCAAAGAATTGATAAGACTTTCTAAATTTGGTCGTGATAGTGTGCCCGGTAAAGATGGACTACAGTACATTTATCATCCGATCGCTTACGGACCTTACTTAGCGGATAAATACGGCTATCCAAGTGTTTCCAAGTTACACCAGACTGACCCTGTGGATACTAAGAAAAATTTCTGGGGTAAACAGGGCATTCTACGAGTCATCACATACACGAAGAAACAGAATCGACCAAAAGGTCATGTTGCATTGTGGGATTGTAACCAGTTTCATCAATCGAAAGACTGGATTGCAGGACGTAGTCTAATAACTGTGGAATTCTGGGAAGCACCAGGTAATTATATTTTCGTGTATGCCTTTAAAATCTTGAGTGTCTTTGAAATTCATCACAAGCGATTTGTAATTTGTATATCAATTTATGTTCTACCATCTTCATTAGCCCAGTAGGAGGAATATTAAACCCCATTTCATAATAAGTTTAAATGTTATCTTAATTCAATAAAAAAATGTTTTATAACTGAAACTTTATAAATTTTATTCTTTAGATTCTAATTGTGAACACATGGCTGACACAGAACCAGTAGATCATGAAATAGAGAAAAGTCTACCAACACTTCCTCCAGAATACAAAAAGTTATTTCGACACAATTCTTGGAGGAAACATTTCTTAAAGAAAATCAACTTCCAAACCAAGAACAGATAACTTTGTTCAAGCCTGTTTAGTGACTTGTATAATTTAAACCAAAGTTCAAAAACATTTGCCAAAAATAAAGTGCTAAAACATTTTGTAATAATAATTCAAGTTTTGGAAGTCATTAACAACATCCAGATGTGTGTGGTGGTGTGCGCGATAATTGGTTTTCAGAAGATGTGATGTACTACTTATCATGTGTTATTCCTACATCTATAAATGATATGATTAGTACATATTGTTATTCTTACATGTAATATTTTATATCATTAGCATTATTTCTTTACTTCTATGTGCATCACATCAGATGGAAATAAAATGAACATTTTTTAAAATTGAGAGTTTTTTCAGCATTGCTAACTCGCGGTGTGCCATTTACTCCTGATAGAACACTACACAGGAATATATATTTACATCCAAATATTGTGCCTTAAATAATATTAATACCATTGTAATATAGATGATTGCTCAATTAAATATCCATGGAGCAAACAGTATCGTTGACATTTCATCCACATACTGTTGTAATTATAATGGCAAAGCCATACTTTTTATATTTTATGTTTTAAATATGCTGCCATTTCAGAAATGATTATAATCAAAATGGTGCTACCATTATGTCAACAACATCTTCAACTATTACCAATACATTTCAGCTAAAATCATTTTAATTTATCTGTACCACTTAAAGGACAATATTTGATAGAGCTGGTTAAACTTTTAATTTTAGAACAGAGATCATTGCTACGATAGCTGAGTGATACAGGTTTCCTGAATCAGAAGTGACAAAAACCACAGGAAAACCTGAGTCATCTCTCTATATAACTGACCGATGTGACGAGTTATAACAGATACACGGACTGAATTTCTGCTCACTAATAATTCCTTTGAAAACCTGTATTACTCAGCTAACGTAGCAATGATCTCTGTGTTAAAATTTATTTGGAATGTGTTTCATTAGTTTTATCACATATGTGATAATGACTTGCTCTGATATTGTCCTTTAATACTGACTTCTAATCTTCATTTACCGGTATAAATAATTGTTTAGGATTTCTCTCAATATGTTATACTCATTCAATTCTCCAATTTTTTTTATTTTTTGAAGATATTGTTGACAAAAACAGCCTTGAATGTATGAAAGAATACCTGTGACTTAATATTTTCTGTAAATATATGATTTGAATTTTAACTGCCAAAAATTTGCAATATTGTTTTGTGAATTATTGTCATGAAAATGAAAATACAAACTTTAAAAGGACTTAAGAAATTATTTTATAAAATGAGCATCTTTGAAAGCTTGCTTATTTCTATGATTGTCAAAATATTAAAATGGCAGATCAAACATCTGATTGTTAATTAATGAAATTTTTATGTTGTGTTTTACTTGTATGTATGTTTGTGTTTTTCATTTGTACAAATTTTAATTTAATTGCATGTAATTATTTAATGAGTTTTTGTTTTAATTATTTGATGATTGTTTTGTTCAAATATTTCGTATATAGATCAATAAATCTAGATGTTTTTAAACACTACAACTGACTGCTTAGTTTTAGAACCATTCACTGGGACCGTTTCAAAATAACTAATATTGCTCACCATCATACATACATGTAGCACTTATATTAACCAATGCTTGTGTCTACAATGTCCCAAATAAAACTATCATAATTTTCCAAATAATGTCAGACAATGATCTCTATAATTTTTTGCAGTTGTTACATATTCTTAATAGCACATGCTAAATAACAATGTGTTTTTTGTACATGTATATATTGTATTGTACAGTAATTTAGCAATTAAACAATAACTTTGTTTGCATAATATTTCACTAATTCTGCTTCTAATAATAATTTTTTGCATCTTTATTGGCAATTAAATAAGTGTATGATTCAATTTTCTGATATTAACAATCACAAAACAGTAATATAGAAAACCACTGCTGAAAGTACTCAAATCAGTAGTGTAGCCAAGATTTGTAAAACACAAGGGGCTGTTCAGTCCATGCAAATCTGATTAACATTGTCTGGAGGCTGTATACCATTTTTTTTTTGATTCTCGAGTTCCTAGCTAAGTCATTGTACCCAAATTGTCATCATTTGGTTTGTGAATAAACATGTCTCTATGAATATAGATTAGAGTGGAATAACTTTCTACAGCTTCATCTGTGTAGATTTAAGAAGTATATCAATATTGATAAAATGGACATCAATTTGATGTGGATTTTAACTAATCCTAAGTCAATTCCACCTCCAAAACTTTATTTGAAATATAGTATTATTATTTGAGCTTTTCAATTCATACTTCCTGTGAACCAGGTATTGCCTTGTTTCCTATTCACCGATCAAGTCAGATAAAAGGTCAATTACTTGCTTAACTTGAAACAATAATATGGATTTTAACATTGGCTTTCTCTTTAGGTGGGGGGAGGGAATTCAGACATATGAATACAAACTTAGTAATATTTTAATCCCTGTTTCTATATGATTCAAGATTAAAACCATTATTTTAGAATGTTTATTATAGCTAAATGTTCAATTAGGAACTGAATCATGTCCTGTAAATGAAATGAAATTGGGTTTAACATCTGCTCTGAGGATCATGTCCTGTATGAGCTGCACTGTACATAAAATAATAATAACGTGCTAGTCAGTAGTTTACAATTCTGTAATCATCACAAACAAATTCATAGCCTAAAGTAGAATTAGATTATTGATCTGATTTCTGTCTATTACACAAATTTTAATACATGTAAAACAATTAGTGTTATTGTATTCAAATCGTTTATAAATGGCATTAAATAACTGGTGAACATAGTATTTGTATTCCAATAGATTACCAGAGTTCAATATCAGTTTTACATGATATGTAAAAAATCATAGTTATTTGCTGAATTTATCATCTACATAATGTTGTATATAATTCACCTGCTTCAAGCACACAATAAGAAATACAACATTTTAAGCTCAGTTTAAAGTGCCTTATTTACATGTTAAGATGCAGAATTAATATATGAACATTCCATTTTTTTGAAAATATTTGTCAATTCTGATGTCATAAAAACTGTGTAATTAAAAACATCTTTGTATATTTTTTTATATATCTGCAGTATTCATGTTTGATATCTATGATTCCAAATAAAAGTATAAAATATGGATGTTATTGTTACTTATTACGCTCAGAATAATAAATTTAAATACCAATCCAAATCTAGAGAGAGAGAGGAATGGGGTTTAACGTCCACTCGATACAAACTAGGTCATTTCGGGAGTAACATATGGTTTAACTTTATTTCAATAATTCACATGTAAATAGGGGTCTTTAGCAGTGGGAGGAAACTGGAGTACCCGTGGAAAACCTACGAGGTTGAACAGCCGACCCTACTCCTTGTCACGTACAACCGGGATTTGAAACCATGTCAGTTGACTCAATGGCAGGATTTATGATACAGCACGCACATGCCTAACCATTCGGCCATCAACCCCCCCCCCCCCATCCAAATAAATTCATGTAAGTGAAATGAAATGGGGTTTAACGTCCTACTGTTCTGCTCTGAACTGAGCTAACAAAGACAGGCATATGCCATATAATGTGCTATGAGGGAAATTTTGCCCGGACAGTGGCACTACAGCCTACTCTTATGTCAAATTCCAACTGTCAAGGGATATTTAACGCGAAGGCCAATAACTGTCAAGGGATCTTTTACGTGAAGGACTTTGATTTTTTGTCCCATACAAAGGACTAGACAGCTGTAAGATTCTATTTGGCTGCAATTCCATACTTGCAATTGTGACCTTAATGCTCTTTCCTTTTACAAACTGTTATCAATGACTAAATGGTAAACGTATCAGCATTAAATTATGCCATGTGGGTGGATATCATGTGGGTGGATAGTATAAACAATGTCATGTGGGTGGATAGCATAAACAATGTCATGTGGGTGGATAGTATAAACAATGTCACGTGGGTAGATAGCATAAATGATGTCATGTGGGTAGATAGCATAAATGATGTCATGTGGGTAGATAGCATAAATGATGTCATGTGGGTAGATAGCATAAATGATGTCATGTGGGTAGATAGCATAAATGATGTCATGCGGGTAGATAGCATAAATGATGTCATGTTGGTGAAAACATAAATGATGTCATGTGGGTGAATAGCATAAACGTCATGTTGAAGTGTATAATTATTATCTTATGGGTGAATAGCACATCATGTATATATAGCACGTCATATATATAATATATAATGTCATGAGGGTAAAAGGCATAAACAATGTCATGAAGGTAAATAGCATTTGTCATTTAATAAATGCCTTTGTATTTTTGAATGTGATTTCATAATTTTTATTAAATAAATGATTACCTTGTAGTCATATTTGAGTCTATACTACTGTCAGGACATTCTGTTGACAGAGCTCCTATACTAATACCAACTATTTCTATTTCTTCACTCACCCTGAAAAATACCATGAGATTAATCAAATCTTCCGTTTAAACACACAGGTTTCAATACAACTTGTATGGTGGTCAATTTTCATGTATTTTGTTTATCTGAGATTGCAGGGCAAATTTTTTAAAGATTAAACATACATTATGCAAGAGCAGTTCAGAGTGGATCAATCTCAGTTCAGAGTGGATCAATTTGAATGTTATTTTCAGCAAATTGCCTTTAGATTTTCTAGTTTTAAAATATTTAGTAAGAATTGCCAGCTCTTTATCTAATCTCCCATAATGTATCTTTTAATTTCTTTAAAATATCTAGTTTCATAGCATGTAAATGTTACCACCAGTCAGTCAAGGCCTGTAAATATAATCACAAGGACAGTCCTCATATGATATCTAATAGATATGATCAGAAAAGAAATGTTGCTGCTTAGGAAAGTAATATTGTTTACCTTTTGGAGTTGGTTGGGTGACGTAATATATAGAACAAATCACAAGGTAATATATCTATAGTAAATACAGTATATAGATAACCACCTTCATTATCTGTATACCTGATAAATATAAAACAAACTGATATATATTTGCAAATTAATTCTAACAATTCTACAGGGTATTAGAGAGACTACCATAAACACTAGGCAAAGTGAAAGGGAAACAGCTTCATATTACTCAGTTTTCTAAGCCTTATAAATTTATTTTTTATTTAAACAATATTTTATTCATTTAAATTTACAAATTTTTTATAATAAATATAGGATACGATAACAAGCTTTATCAGCTTATATAAAATCGCTTCCTTATAAATGAAATGAAGTATCCTACTTTTCTGCTCCAACCTGAATAATAAAAACGAGTATACACCAAACAGTGTGCTATAACAGAAAATCTTGTCTAGACGCTATCTCTAATTCCAACTATAGTTTTTTATGTGCACACCAATGTCAAATGTGTAGACTAGACCTCAGATTTTTGTCCCATCCAAACGAATATACTTGGTTCATTGCCAGGACCTCTGCCCTATTGATGAGGCGAAACCATGCTAGAATGAATGAATGAATGAAATGGTGTTTAACGTCCTACGCTTCTGCACCTAACCTGGACTAATTGAAGACGGGCATACGCCATACAGTGTGCTATAAGAGAAAATTTGACCGGGCAGCAACTGAATTCCAACTGCCAAGGGACCTTGGTTTTCATCCAATCTGAAGGACAATGCAGCTGTCATTGTCAGGCCCTCCATCTGCATCACTGACAAGGGGAAACCACGCCGGAAAATCGAGACAAAAACCATGCTAGAAAAGGTTAGTGAGCCAGCAACTTATTTAATGAACCGCTGTGGCTCCCATAATCTTTTGAAATAGACTTCAGGTTTTTACTGGCAATATAACAATCTATATAAGTTACTTGACAGTAATAAATATTAATAATAAAACATATATCTTACTGTTTAAATATTGGTAGTCTGGCCTTCTCATCTCCTCTGGAAAAAATACATCACAAATATCATTCTTTACGAAACAGTAATGTACAACAAGTAAAGTCAAAAATGTCATCAAGAACTAATAAGGGATGTAACTATTATTCTGATTCATGGCTCAAGCTTCAATCATGAAAGTTAACATTGTAATTTATTATTTATTAATATATTTTACTTAAAGCTATAAATTATTGAAATTGATTTTAAATACAGTAGAACTTGTATTCAGCAGGCACCCAAGGGAAATTTCAAAATGCCTGCTTAATGGAGGTGCTCTTTGAATAAAGGTGTACAATATTGCCCAAACCCCCACCACAAAAAAATAAAGATATAGACTGCATATATTGCCCCTACCCCTACCACAAAAAAATAAAGATATAGACTGCATATATTTTTTATTTATGTAGTATTACAATAACAATAGGCCTACATGTACTTTTTATCTAGTTGTGACTTCAAAGGAGTCTTGTATATAGACTGCATATATTTTTTATTCGTGTAGTATTACAATAACAAAACATGTACTTTTTATCTAGTTGTGAATTCAAAGGAGTCTCGTATACATGTTAGTAATACTGGAACTCATGTCCCCCAATATTTCTTTTACTTTCATCATTGCGTCTAAAAGCGTTTCAAAATGCCGTGAATTTGAGTATTTCACACCCCAACTATTTTAGCAATTACGCGACCACTTAATAAAATCGGGAACGAACATCAATACTTGCATCGATAAATTTGACCGTCGCTGAATCTTGCGCCAAACGAAGATTCTTTACTAAAATCTCGAACATAACTTCGGTAAACTTGTCATTCTGTACCAACCTTAGATACTACTGTCTACCATTGTGATGCATTCGATAATATTTATCCATTTTTGTGAAGAAAATCGATGAATTAATATTATTTTATCATGGACAAAAAACATTCGCGGATTTCATCCCCGATTTTACAGGGGATGTAACTCTGCATGTAATATTATAGGGGGCGCTAAAAACGTCTGTTTAATAACACGGTATCCTTCCATTTTATTCAATCAGTATCAATCAGTGTCGTTACGCGTGAAAACTGATCAGGTTCGTGGTTTAATAAGACAAAAGATTAATGAACAGATAATCCCGGGTTGATTGTTCTTTTTACATTTCTTTTTACCTGATCAGTGGGGTTCCAGTTAATTAACTACTACTCACGGGATTAGCGGGAGTGTTACAAAGAACGAACGACAATGGCCGTTGAGTTGAATAGCCGATGGTTTGTTGATTTTATTAGTAAAATCGTGACCGTTGAAACAAGAGAATTTTGACGGGGGGATTTAATCATGATGCCCGTTGCACGCGTTATCAATTCAGACCCTTTCTTAGTGTTAATTAGTGATAGTAGTTATTTCAAGCCAAGTGAGTAAGTCATGTCAGGACAGTTCAGTATCGTTCGCTTAAGCGAGAACGTGATTGTCCGTGACAGTTCACCCTCGTTCACTCAAGCGAGAACGGGATTCTCCGAGATGTGCTCGCTTAATGGATGAAATAGCATGATCGGGAGCTAATATAAGTGCCCGCTGCACGCGTTGAACAGGTGCGTGTTTAGTAGAGGTTAAATTACTTAAAAAACGCTTGGGGGGATTTTTTGGTGTTCGTTGAAGCGAGTGTTCGCCGATTATGAGTGCACGCCGTAGCAAGTTCTACTGTATTGTAATATACATTACTTAAAACTAGAATCACTTGTAATATACTTGAGAATTAAATTTAAAATATATATTACTTAAAACTAGAATTGAGTGTTATCTACATTACTTTAAAAAGCCAGATTTTATTGCAATATCCATTACTGAATAATAATGCAAAAATTGATCGCAATATCCATTACTAAAGACTAGAACTAATTGCAATATCCATTACTTAATGCTAGAAATCCTAGAATTGATTGCAATATCCATTAATTAAGATTAAAATCAACTGTAAATATTAATTTACCTTGTTAATGTAAATAGATGATGTGTACAGGAACATTGTAATGACTGACCTATCATTGTCTAGAAAACAAAACATGGATCAAAAACTTTCAAAACGACAAAAACTAGTATTAGTCAATCAATCAAAACAATTTTTTTTCTCAAAAATTCAAACTATGTAAACAAAATATGAACAGAGTGAATTATTCCAGTATATTATGAAGATTGATTCTCACAGGAATATAGTTAAAGGGGCATTGTGAGAGATTAGATAAAGTGTTCAAACTTTGCAGTTTTAAAAACACTTACAGCAGGTTTAGTAAGAGCTTTATTAGTTACTTCTTCTAATTCATCTTGTAATTGTACCAAAGATTTCTTTCTTTCTACTTGATAAATCAGACTACTATCTGAAAAAAATACTCAATTTTACGACTCAGATTTGTGACTTATGTCACACACATCCCCGGTGAGTTGCCGGCAGGGTATAAAGATAGGTTGCCAGGCAACGAAACATACGCCAACAGCAGCTAAATCGTCCGGGCAGTCAACAAGAGACGTCGCATATTTTTAATTTTTTCGATAATGAAACATTTATAATACACTAAAATCTGATTAAGAGTAACAACTCATTTTAATACTTAAAAAGTAATTATCAGAAAATCATTAGAATTTGTTAAAGTTCTCCTCCATGCGAACCTTTAGTATACGAAACATTTAATATCATGGATGTAGCTGTTCAAGTTATCAACATTCATTGTTCGTCTCAAGACCTTAAACTCTGTGTTACAATCTAAAGTGAATCGGAAGTAAACTTTAGCTTCTATACTGTCCACAAGAATTTTTGAAGTGATCAAGGGCCATAACTCTGACAGTAATTATCGGAAATCGCTGAAAATCAATAGGGCTCTTCTACTCATGACATTAAACACTGTGTATAAATTTAAAGTCAACCGGGTATTAACTTTGGGCTCAAGAGCATCCACAAGATTTTTTTAAGTGATCAAGGGCCATAACTCTGGCAGTAATTATTGGAAATTGCTGAAAATCAAAAGGATTCTTCTTCTCATGATCTTAAACACTGTGTATAAATTTAAAGTCAATCGGATATTAACTTTGGCCTCTATAGCATAAGCCAGATTTTTTGAAGTGATCAAGGGCCATAACTCTGGCGGTAATTATCGGATATCGCTAAAAATCAATAGGCTTCCTTGTCTCATGACCTTAAACACTGTGTATCAATTTAAAGTCAATCAGATATTAACTTTAGCCTCTAGTGCGTTCACAAGATATTTCAAAGTGATCAAGGGCCATAACTCTGGCTGTAATTATCGGAAATCGCTGAAAATCAATAGGCTCCTTCCTCTCATGACCTTAAATACTGTGTAATAATTTAAAGTCAATTGGATATTAACTTTAGCCTCTAGAGCGTTCACAAGATATTTCAAAGTGATCAAGGGCCATAACTCTGGCAGTAATTATCGGATGTTGCTGAAAATCAATAGGCTTCTTCGTCTCATGATCCTAAATTCTGTGTATAAATTTAAAGTCAATCGAATATCAACTTTAGCCTCTAGAGCGTTCACAAGAAATTGTGGACGACGGACGTACGTACGGACCGGGCGACGCCAATATACGACCACATTTCAATGTGGGTGTATAAAAAAGTACACAGGTATTGAACATTATCTAGGTAAAGTACACCCATCAGGCATCAAACATATCTAAAAATGAAAATCACTTATAGAGGGCTTTTTCCATAGGGGCGTTTTAAGGTTTACCATGGCGGAGGCTATACTATTTTGAGGGCCCTCTTTCGCAGGGGGGTGGCGTCTGCCCCCGGCCACCGGAGGTCGAGTAACATTTTGGTGCATTCTTACATATCCTCGAGGCCTGTTTATTCTGAGGTCCGGTGCCTAATCCGATACTTGTCTGAAGCCTGAATGCAAAACAAATCCCTTGTTCGAGCTCAATCAAATAATAATTAATGGAATATGGTGGATTTCAAATAATATTTGACCAAAGTTCAAGGACATTACATCTTCCAGTTACACGACATCCTCCTTTCTAGCCTTGCGGCTCGCGAAAGTTTTGATGATCTCATCAAAATTAATCGAATCCAGAAGATTAGCTTCAATGCACAATAAAGCTAGTGCACCCATATGCCCCATAATTGAACGCAAGTGATTTTTTATCCACGCTAAGACGGAAAAAGAACGCTCTCCCGAGCAATTGGTGACCATGATCGACAAATAAATACGCAATGTCGTATATATGTTCGGAAATGTCAATATTAACGCTGTTCCAGCATTTGTCTCTGAATTGAATATTTCTTGAATCTGGAGCTCGTAAATTTTATTCTTAATGAAAATTTTGTCCTTGATGACGTTTACGAATTGCTGCAGTTCGTTCTCGAAATGTTCGTCTAGATCGTCTGTGTAGATGGCCAACAATGTAGATGCTGGTTCCGTCATTTCATCACGGTTTAGATTCCCGAGTTTACCGAGAAATCCAAACCTTTGGCTTAGAACTGAATAAGCATTTTGCCGTTTTGTCAGATAACTGTAGTAGTTATAATTCAGATAAATTATAAATTTTTCAGATGAAAGCAGCTCGCGTTGTTACAGGAAATACAATTTACACCTCCAGACAATCTTTATATTTTGAAACTGCATGGTCAAAATTACGTGAAAGAAGAAAGATTATACGTTTGAATCAGTTACATAAAATAATCCATGGAATCTGGCCTGTGTATTTTACTAATACTATATATTTTGTAAACGAATCCCAAGCACCTTACAATTTACGAAAGTCCAATATTTGGGGATCCCGTTGTCGTGTTAGTATCAGACAAAATCATTCTTTCCGAAAACTATTCGTGAATATAATAATTTATCAAAAGATTTGAAAGGCATTGCAAACGTTAAAGAATTTAAACCTTCTCTAAAACCTAAAATAAAGCCACCAAAATTCAGAAGTATTGGTTCTAGGCCATTCACTATATACCACAATCGTATTCGACGTGGATGTAGTAGTTTACATTTTGATCCATTTCGTTCAAATATAATTGCAAATCGATACTGTAGTTGTAATGCTATATCTGTCGAAAATTCGTATCACTATTTTTTTGAATGCCCTTTTCAGTAAATTGACATGGCTGGGAAATATTCCTTTCACTGAATTAACATGGTTCGACGCTACTACCAAAAACATTAAATACAATGTTAGTTTTACTTATTCAAAGGTAGGCCAGTAGCTGACATCGAATATCGTGTTACCTTTGCTCCATCGAACAGAAATGTAACATTTCAGAGCAAGAATATGTAAGTTATGACATTTTAGTTTAACGAGTGTTTTTTTCTAGTAGAATTATCGAGCTGTATTGATAAAATCCGTTTTCGAATTTCGCGCACTATATCTCCGCCCAATCAAACAAAAGGGGAGTTGTGCCTGGGTTATTTGTTGACAAAACCGGTCATGTGAAGTGATTCGACCAATTATACGCTGTTTTAAGTGTTTATGTTAAAGATGGCGGACTAATTGAAAGTTTAGTTAAACATAGACAAAGCTGAAGAAAAACAAGCAAAAAGAACGAGAGAATGTACACCAGTGGAAGGGGCGAAAGCTTTTTCTAAAATCAGATGGGACAAATTTAGAACATGCGCCGCAGAATAGCTGTCATTAGACGGAGATGAAAAACTTGTTGTCCGATGACTTCGAAGAAATAAGATTAAAGATTGTAAAGAACATAGGTTTCCACCCGCTGTGTAAGTGTCATCGGAAATTTACCGACAAAACAAGACTTCAACTAGTTCGAAATAGAGTCGAAAAGAAATCTGTGAAAGCACCCTGTAGTAGCTGCAATGAAGAAGAAAAACAGGCAATATCACCAATGTTCAAACGAGTGGTTCGTCATCAACATGTGCAAAGAAAGTTAGAAATGCCTTATCTAATAATCTAGTTCGGCAAAAAGGCAGTTTGTTCTACCAGAATTATGTATTGTTTGTAAGAAGAAAGATAAATATATATCTGTTGCACATAAAAGAACGGAAGATAAATTAGTTCTGACTGAAACTAAAGATGCTGGTAAGTCTTATAACCTGAGTCTCTCTCAATAAAGTTGGGATGAATTGTCTTTTAACTTGGGATGAATTGTCTTTTGACTTGGGATGAATTGTCTTTAAAAGTGGGATGAGTTGTCTTTTATTGGGATGAGTTGTCTGGGATGAGTTGTCTTTGGGATGAGTTGTCTGGTATTCATATATAGGCCTTGGCTTCACTAAAAAAAAACATTTATTTTTTAAAATTTAAATTTGGAAGTCATGATTGGTGGCTTAGTGTGTGAAATGCTGGTTCACTAACCCGGGGTTGGGGATTCAATCTTGTTTGCTGAGAAAGTTCCAGGTCTGTGATTTATCAATTACATGTAATTTGCCGGCCTTGGTTGTAGACTTGTGGTGCAGGAAATACATGTTCGTGCCGGGGCGTCAAAGAATAGGCAAGCTAGATGGGATAATAGCTGAGATCTTGTGTACCCGTTGTTTTGCACATAGAAAAACCCTTGACAAGTTGGAATTCAATTGCTGCTCAGACCATATTTCCCCACATAGCACACTGTATTATTTCATCTACCCAAGGCTAATCAGGGGGAGTGTCCAAACCCCACCCTGCTCAACTTCATAAAATAAAATGAATACCTAGCATCAATAAAATTAAATCACAATGTTATCCTACATCATTATAAAAATGATTTCTCACTTTAAAACGCTCAATTTGTATGTATGCCTATGTAATTTAGAGACGACAATGCAGATTTCCATAAAAAGGAACCTGGCAGACTCCCTTCTGCAAAAAAAACTGGAATCCGTCGCTGGCTAATTTATAAAAATTGTATCAATGAAAGTATTCTTTATCGATTTTTCAGGTCAGTTAGTAAAGCTGCACAAGTGAAAGGTGATGAGGATATTTTATTACACATTAGAGGAAAAGACTGTGTGGCTATAAAGAGGTCTGCTACCATGCATTATGTCACTGCTCAAATTGTCAGAACCTTTGGGAGAAGGACAATCCTAATGAAAACTGTGATTACAGTGATAGTGACGATGATATTGTGATATAAACATTTCACCCTTTTTCGATAATGGTTGTTTTGTGCCTTATATTCGCATGTATTTTATGTCTTAAACTCTATTCTAGATTGTAATTAATTTGTGATTTAATTTGCTTATTAAATTCTACCTATTTTTATTATCCTTTTTTACAAATATAGATTTAATTGGTGTACATGTAATTAACATTCTACTCCGGAGACCTACATGTATGACTGTAAATCCCTTTCAAAAAAGCCAGAACACATTTAGACCCTTTAGACTCTCAAGGAGAAACAACTATGGAAAATCATAGATAATTTTCTTGCAATGTAGTCAACATAGGAGCCCCCCCCCCCCATTTTGGGCACCAAGTCCTGGGAAATTTTGGGCACACAATTGTACTTTGTAAAAGTTGTATAAAAAATATTGTGTTCTTGAATGTGTCCAATTTAAACTTTCGGGCAGACGGGTAAAGTGAAAAACAAATTTTATTTCATTAACAGCTAATCGCGTTTCCGAAAGTCAAATAATCCAAAATTTTCTTGGGGGGGGGGATACAATATCAGCCCCGCTTCTTCGCCTCTCAAAGAAAACCGGCGGCACTGTCTATAAACCGGAAATTTTTCGGGCATTTCTAGTTTTGCTTCCCTAACTGTCATCGAGGCCCTATTAAAACACTAATTTTACTTTTCTTGTAATTGAATATCACGAATTTGTACTGAGTTGACTATGGATTAAATTATTTTGTCTGGAGCCACTGTACTTTGTGCGACATTTTTCAGGTATTGAATATTATTTGTGAATTGGATGGTTGGAATTCAGAGTGAGATTTTGGTTACAAAACCATTGGATACTTTTGGAGTTGCTTACACGGGCTAGAAAAGCCAAAAACGCATTTGCAGCCATTAAATTTTCTTTGGGTGGGGTGTGAGGCCCCCATACCGCGCGACTATTGATTGGTGGTTTGGAATTCGGGTCAGCCAGGTAGGCTATATTAGAATAAATTGAGGTTGCTGTATTCACTGACTGGAATAGAAGGAAAATGAGTTTGTGGCAGTTAAAATTTCTCCCAACAGTCCCCGATTTCCTGGATTGTTAACAATTGATTGGAATTCAAGTCAGCCACCTTAATTGCGCTATATTAGACCACTTTGAAGTTGCTTTGTTCACCTGCTGAAATAGCAGGAAAACGTGTTTGGAGTCGTCAAATATTCCAAAATTGTCTTTGGCGGGAGGGGGGCATATAAGCTAAGCATCGCTTCTTCGTCTCTTGAGGAAAATCGACGCAGCTGCCTGTAAAACTGAAAAATGTTCGGGCATTTCGGGTTCTGCCCCCTAACTGTCATCGAACCCATACGCCATGAGTTACAAATACATAAGCAACTGTTTTTAGTTGTGTATATTATAAATTTTATTTATGATTACAATTACAAGTAAATAAAATTTAGTTCTCTTTTATTGATGATTTAGAACTTAAGAACTTATTCATCTCAAAAGAGATATTGTAGAACCTGTCATGGGCCTTCAAATACATTTTTTTTATATGGTAAAAACTGCTTTTTTTGGCACCAAACCCCCCCCCCCCCCCAGTCAAAAATTCCCCCCTATGCCTATGAAATTAGGTAAGGCTTCCAGCCCAGGCACCCCACCCCAAACACCAGAAGAAACAGTATCTAAATGTCTCATAGTCATTTGTACGTCCAATGCAACGATCTTGTAAAATTGGGTCAAATATATTTATCAAGCACACCAGCAGCACCCTTATTTTATGATTTAAACTATACTTCTTCTCATTAAAATGTAAGAACTACATTTGTGGCTATCTTAGTTCTTATTATACTCGGCAGACGGATAGAACTCGCGTTGTAGGGTTTTATTTATCTTAAAATGTTCCCACACAGTAAACCCCATGTCGTTACATCTGCACGCATTCGCTATAGTGTAAATAAAACCACGTGCTATTTTTGTTTACATACTAACGATTGGCTAATTAAGCACACGTGACCAATATCTATGTCCATATATGGTTAAAAGAGTAGCATTTCTCATCAAATCGTCCACCAATTTCTGATCGCTACATAAAAAATACTGCAGGGTTAGGGAGCTAGAACTGTTCGCATTTTTAATCGGAATGTATATATCTATTAGAAAAAGCAAAGATCTTTTACATTTCCTTACCCTGGAGCAAAATGTTTTTTCTGTTGATATTATTAGGTGTCGGCTACTGGCCTAATATCAAAGACTCGAAACGTTTTACATATAATTATTAACAAATACTATAATAATGTAACTATAAGTAAACGTATTAGTATTTATTAGCTAATATAATTTACAAGGAAGTTTTGTAAATAGATGTATACGTATGTTTATGTTTGTTGAATAAAAAATAAGTTCGCCATACTATTTTTGTATAAAAATTTGATTGATATGTTCGGAGAAGATTCATAATCTGTTATTATCCCTTTGTAAAGAATATTTTTGAATTAAAATATGTTTTAGTTAAAAGGCCAGGCCACACTGGGCGACATAGCCATCTCTTTCCTGAATAGCTTATTAGTAGATTTTCAGAAAAGGTGATTTCTTGATTGATGATTTGCATGCTAATGCAATGACTGCATTCTCATTCAGTAGTGGATTCAACAGGAACAGTGTATAAAACGATTGACTCGGACTCAGGGCCCTTTCCCATGATCAGGGGGGCCCTTTTGTCAGACGTGGAGCCCTTTTTTCAAACGTGGGGGCCCTTTTGTCTGCCTTTAGGGCCCTCCCTAACTAGGGTACATTTCATTTTTCTCATCGGTTTTAGCATTTTTCTCCCGGTTTTTTTTTCAACTTCTTTGATTTTTTTCGTGAGGAGACTGGCGCCTCCAGCGCCTCAATGGTAAAACGCTACTGTTTTTCCATAGTGAGCCAATAACATTTTCTGGTGAGAGCAATAAACAATTGTGCATGGAAGTAGTTTCGCTGCGTACTCTAGCTTCTCCCACAGTGCATCTTAGTCCCTGTTAGTCCTGTTCACTATATTGACTAAGTTCCCGGTCGGACTGGTGTTCTACTCTTGGGGGATCACGGTGGCTAAGTGGATAAGGGACTGGTTGGCTAGCCTGGAGGACGGGTGTTCGATCCCTGCATTGGCCAAAAACTTCATCTTGATTTTCCGGCGTGATTTCCCCTTGTCAGTGATGCAGCAGGAGGGCCAGCTGCCTAGTTGTTCGGATGGGACAAAAAACTGAGGTCCTGTGTACACATTGGAGTGCACGTAAAAGATCCCTTGGCAGTTGGAATTCGATATAAGAGTAGGCCGTAACGCCGCTGCCAGGGCAAAAATTCCCTCATAGCCCACTGTATGGCGTATGCCCGTCTTCCATTTGCCCAGGTTAGTTGCATATTAGTAGGACGTTAAACCCCATTTCAATCATTCGTGTTCTACTCTTGGAAATTCTGGTATCGAGATTTAGTCCAGTATCGAGATTTGGTTCTGGCGTTCGCCTCTCCAGAAATTGGTCAAACATAGCATGAACTTTGCTCATCACTATAATTACTAGCTCATCCAAATTGTTGTCTACGGCGAGAAGAAGAAGCAGTTCCATCACCAGAATGAAGTTGATCACCTTTCGGATGAGAAGTTGGTGATTGACTTCATTTGGGTTATGGAACTGCATCTCCTTCTCACCGTAGACAACCTAGATGAAGCATTCTCTCAATCCCTAGAGTGCACGCTTGGGGTGATGCATTGAGCCTTAGTTACTCTGAAATGAATAGTGGGCCTTTCAATGGTGTCCAAAGTAAGAAGCAATTAAACAATATTAAAGCACCCAAAGGACTAATGGAAGTAGGTGGCTTTGTTGACTTTAAAGACAAGAAAATACCCCAAACACTCAAGGACTTTAACAACGTCGGCAGACTTGTTTCGGCAACAAGTTGGATGATGGTTCCAAACAAGCAATAAATGCGACAAAAATAACGAGCATGTTTCATGTCCTAGCCTTGTAAAAAATTAAAGAAAATAGTTATTGGCACACCATTCAAAAAGAGCCCTCTATAGGCGATTTTCATTTTTAGATATGTTTGATGCCTGATGGGTGTACTTTACCTAGATAATGTTCAATACCTGTGTACTTTTTTATACCCTGCCGGCAACTCACCGGGGATGTACACAACTTGCAAATCATACCTAATGGAAGTGAAAATGGTTCTAAATGTCCAATAAAATATTACACCTTAGACATCTTAATTAACCCTCTGATTGCTCCTGTCTTGATTATGCCAGTCCAAGCAGAACAGTAGGACGTTAATCCCCATTCCTTTTATTTCTTGGATTGCTCAGATTTGAAGGTAAAGGGTACTCATCCAAATATCCCCCCTGCTAGATGGAGAAATGTATATATTCATAAAAACATTTACCATTCTGAAAATTATTTGAATTGAGAAACTGCTTCCATAAATTACTGCTTGTATCTGGAGGCAAAGGAAGATCTTCTTTCTTTAAATACTGAAAATGCAAATGAAAAGATAGGATTGTAGATGTCTTGCTTGAGAATTAAATGAAAAAAAAGAATCATGTTAGTCTCAAAATGACCAACATATCACATTAAAGCCCCAATACCACTCTTGTTGTAACTGAATAATATGCCCCAATCATTATTCTGGTCAACAAATTGCACTATTTTACAATATTCCAATTAATTGAGGATACAAATTTCATCTTAACACGCCAAATTAAAAATTTTTCGAACCCTCTGGACAAGTAAAATATGATGAAATGGATAATTTACACAAAAGGTAGGACACTTAAACATCTAGTAGTTAGAATAAGGCTATTTTTTTCTGGACCTGTCAAGCCAGCAAGAGTGGTATTGTCCCTTTAACAAAATGTTAAATTATATTTATATTGAAGCGTCTTTAGGGAGGAAAAATCTGAAAATGGAAAGTTTGTGGTCTAAGGGGAGATAATATGCTATTAGGGACATTTGTGAAGAGTTGCGTCCCTTGACATATTTTATTAAGAAGGAAGAATTTATATGGATTTTAAGGAGAAACAATCTTTTAAAATAAAGTAAAAATAAACCAGTTCTACTAGTGGTTATTAACTACAGTGCTTCTATCATACATCACCCGGAAGATACATACATTTTTTGCAGTTTTTAAAAGCTCATTCATCAAGCAAAACCAAGTAACTTTTGACTAAAAGTGTTTTTAATTTTTGTATGTTTTGTGAGAGAAAAAAAAAATCTAACCAAGAACCATTTACAATATCAATATCTTAATAAAAGAATCCACTATATTAATACTATGTTGAAATGTCCCACCTGACCAACTTTCTCTAATCTAAATCTTTGTTTTTTGTCCTCTTCATTCTGTCTATCTCCATCCTGAAAACAAATGTGAATATCAGAAACAAATAAAATTAATTCTATAACCTATAAATACGGTATTTAATCTCTAAAATTAAAATAAAAGATCTGCATAATGTATGTAATAAAGTTTAATGTGGGGCCCGACAATAAATTCAAAATTCTCATTAGTGTGATAAATATAGACTTTTTATATGGTGCCCAAAACAAGGTGATATTCCAACAAGGTTTTCAGAAGTCAAAATCAGCATCTACACAGTCTGACAAAGTTGGCACTTTGCAGTGTATTTGTGAGCATTTATAAACCATGTAAATTCATCGAAAAGAGTCATTGAGTCAACTGGTTTAGTTTTGAATCCCTGGTTATATGTGACAAGGAGTAGGACTGCCTGTCCAACCTTGTGGGTTTTCTCTTGGTCCTCCAGTTTCCTCCCACTGCTAAAGACCCCAACGCGCAAGCGAATTATTATGTTAGTCCCGAAATAGCCTAGTTTGTGTCGAGTGGATGTTAAACCCCATTTCTCTCTCTCTCTCTTCAAAATGAGACTTGCTATGCAAGAACTATTCCTTCAGGATACTTGACACACTATTTATATTTCCCCATACATCATCTAGATAAATGGGTGGACTTGTGGACCATTTTGTTTTTTCGTATCATTCGCCATCGTATCTGGATTTAACATCCACTTCCACCTAGGGTGATATTGTAGCTCTGTTTAATTTATACAATGAAATGGTTGTCCTACCTGTGGATATCGGGAAAAGTTGTCTTTAAGAAAATCAGCCACAAAACTAACATCATGCTGTGTCATCTAATAGATATAAAGTTATGTCTATATTATCAATGTTTACATTAATATATAAATTACTTAGATTTTTAAATATAAACAACAGTTCACTGTGCAACAATACAAGGTATAATGCATTTTGAAATGGCTTTAAACTAAAAAGACCTGAGGATTCTCAGCTTTCAGAATATACAGTTTCTGCCAATCCTTATTTTTACTAATACTATGGTGGCAAACTTCACAGTAGATTGCTTTGAACATTATTTGTCAGTACACTTATCGCTAAATTCTATTACATCACCTTTACATATCCTTCGATTAACATACCTCACTGATGTATTTTGTTTTATTTATATATTTAAGTCAGTGTTTGAAAAGGAAACAAAATATTTTGACGCAACAAGTATATCAGATTGAAACAAGATCCCATTTTTTTTACATTATTAACAGATTCTAACAAATAAGTTTAAAAATAACGTACCTTAGTAAGTTCCGCTGGAGGTTGTTCATTAGATAATCTTAAAATTACTGTAAGCAAAACGTAAGAAGAAATGACTATAATTGAAGTTTTCTTGTTAAAAAACTAAAAATGTGTTAAGGGAGACAACTCGTTAACTGTGTCCCTATTTGCATATTATCTCCCCTTAGACCACAAATTCAGTATAATCTGAAATATATTGCCCAAGTACAGATTTTACTAGATGAGTAATGTTTAATGTCAATGCCCCAGCATATCTCCACCCTTCTCAAGGGTACTCACACAGTATTCTATTTTTTCAGAGCCTCTGGCAATTATTATTTGCCTACGACAACATACAAAGGTTTAACATATTCAAGCACTCATTATTTACATTTTGTTTTCAAGGTAACACTTCTCAGGGTTTGATACTGTATTAAAATGTTTATGATGCAATATAAATAACTCCTAGGGCAACCAATATAGCACTTTCGATCATTTAATGAATAGTTTACTAACCTACATACAGCCATTTCAAAAATGCTTTAAAATTCTTAATACTTCCATCTATTACTCTGAAAAATAATTATGGATCAACTACAGATTAGTCAATTAACCCATGTTTCTTAAGATTCTATATTCACAAAAACGTCATCCTGAGGTTATAATCTGGAAAATCATCCAGGTGTTTACTTAAACTACTTAAAGCGAGAATTTCATATTTTCTATAAAGGCAAAACATAATTATTTCTGTCTTTTAGGTGGTCAACTCACTATTATAAGATAATAGATATCATTCTCACACTTAAAAATCTTTTACCCTGGAAATAATAATGCTATTACATCCCAATTACCTCTCTAGCCCCCCCCCCTCCCGGAATAGCTATCTTCAAACGTTAGAATTTGAAAATAATATTTTTGCCAATTTCTCAACTAGCAATAGTGAATTATATGATTAATAGGATTATTCTTTAACAAGGTATGACTGTTTATAGATACCATCTATTTTAAGGCTTTTTTTTAATAAATTTTAAAAAAATAACTTAAAAATATGAAATTCTTGCTTTAATAGTCACAGGAATGAAAGAATGGTGCTCTACAATCTAAAGCACACACAATAGACCAGTCAATTACATTACTTAAACCAGTCAGTCATAAAAACAAATATTTGTTGGTACTGAGTTAGCGAGAAAGTTGATAAAGATAAAGTACTCCATATTGTGTCATATTACAGGGGACCCAATTCTGCATCAAATTAATTTTCTAGTAGATCTAAGGATATATATTGAGAATAAAATATTTCTGAGAATAATAAAAGTCATATTTTCCATAGAATAATATTAATATATTTTACTTACTGCTGTAACTCACTGGTTTTTAAAACAAAAGATCCAGCAGTTTTTACAGCTTCCTGTAGACTTGATACTTCTAAGCCTAGAACTCCAAACTTCTCATACCATAACGACATACCACGAAACTCATCTAGATGATGCACAATAGCTTGACTAACACTGCAATGCATAATACGATTTAAAAAATATTAATTTAATACATAAAAAAAATCAACCAAAAAAGAGAGAGAGAGAGAAATGGGGTTTAACGTCCACTCGATACAAACTAGGTCATTTCGGGACTAGCATATGATTTTAATTTTATTTCAATAATTCACTTGAGTATAGGGGTCTTAGCAGTGGGAGGAAACTGGAGGACCTGGAGAAAACCCACAAGGTTGGACAGCCGACCCTACTCCTTGTCATGTACAACCGGGGATTCGAAACCATGCCAGTTGACTCAATGACAGGCTTTATGATACAGTACACACGTGCTAACCCTTCGGCTATCCAACCCCTCCAAACCAAAACATAATTATTTCTGTCTTTTAGGTGACTCAATGACAGGCTTTATGATACAGCACACACGTGCTAACCATTCGGCCATCCAACCCCCCCAAACCAAAACATTGTAAGCTGGCACTGCCAGGCAGGATACGCCCACATTTTTGAGAGATGGATAGAGAACAAGCAAAACTGAAGTGATTTTTCCTACAATCAAAGGTCATAATTCATTAAGATACAATTTGATATGCGCAAATATCGAAAAGTATCAAGATCTTTAGGTTATAAACATGCAATTTAAGTTTCATCAAAATCGAAATTAAAATTGTGACCTCTACAGGGTCCACAACTTTGATATACCATATTTTTACACTATTCGTGTACAAACAGTGGCCATTTTGAAGGGCAATTATGGTCAGATTTTCTAGAAATTCGAACTCAACCTTCCGTAGGGTGTATCGGTGATTGAGGAAGTTATGATCCGATATGTGCAAATAACAAGAGGAACCAAGAATGTTGAAATGATTTTTATGTTTTTGTTTTGTTATCACAAGTTAAAGGTTACATGAATATATTAAAAAATTATCTCCAAGTTCCCATCATGCTAAGCAGCGTGACGCCATTTTTTTGTAGAATTCCTTAGCATTTTTTTTAAGTACTCTTAAATACTTTGTAGAATTTGTAAGAATTCATGAATAGAATAGAGGTGAAAATAGCACCATTAGTTGTAAGTAGACTTAGAGAATCATTTGTAGATCTTAATATTCATTTTCATTTAGTTTTTATTGCAAACATTGTTAATTAATAAATGGGTCGTAGTTGACTGCTCCTCATTGTCTGTGGAACCTACTGTGGGGGGTCCTGCCATAAGTAATTTGAGCCTACTGAAAATGGAGACAGGAATGTATTCAAGGGAGACAACTACATTTAAAGCCCATACGTAAACAAATCGAAAGTAGTAGAAGAAAACGGTTGAATTTGTATGAATAGTTAGATAATATTATTTTATTTCTTTATTGTAGTGAATCACAGTATATTCAGTTGAATCGAAGGTTATTTAGTTGAATCGAAGTTTTTGTCGCAGAATATTTAGTTTACCAATTACCAGATGTAATAGTAGAATTGAACTTTGTAGAATATAGATAGAATTGACATTTGAAGAATATTATTGTTGAATATATAAAGCTGTGGATATAGACTTTTGGTGTTTTTTATTCAGTAGAAGTGTATACGCAGAATTAACATTTATACGTTAACAAAGATCTTTGGGTTATAACCATGCATTTCAAGTTTCATCAAAATCAAATTAAAATTGTGACCTCTACAGGGTCCACAACCTTGATATACCATCTAATCTTTTAACAGTATTCGTGTACAAACTGCAGCCATTTTGTATGGTATTTTTGGTCCTATTCTCCTGAAATTTGAACTCAACCTTCCTTAGCTTGTGACGGTGATGTATTCAAAGGATTTTTTAAATCGGATAATAATTGTGACCTCCAGAGAGACCACAAGCTAAACAAAGGCGATTTTGTGTATAATCAGGGGCCATAATTCAGGAAGTTACAATCCGATAAGCGCAAATATTGAAAGGAACCAAGATCTTTGGGTTATAACCATGCATTTCAAGTTTCATCAAAATCGGATTAAAATTGTGACCTATACAGGGTCAACAACCTTGATATACCATTTGTTAACAGTATTCGCGTACGAACGGTGGCCATATTGTATGGCAATTTTAGTGCGATTTTTCCGAAATTCAAACTCAACCATCCTTAAGGTGTAACGGTGATATAATCAAACGATTTCTTAAATCGGATAATAATTGTTACCACAAGCTAAACAAAGGCGATTTTGCGTATAATCAGGGGCCATATTGATCCGATATGCTTCTTTGTGTTATAACCATGGATTTTAAGTTTCATCAAAATCCAATTAAAATTATGACCTCTACAGGGTCCACAACCTTGATATACCATTTTTTAACAATATTCGCGTACGAACGGCGGCCATTTTGTATGGTAATTTTGGTCCGATTTTTGGTCCGAAATTCGAACTCAACCTTCCTTAGGGTGTAACGGTGATATAATCAAACGGTTTTTCAAATTGGATAATAATTGTACCTCCAGAGGGACCACAAGCTAAAATAGGTGATTTTTCGGACAATCAGGGACCATAATTCAGAAAATTACGTTCCGATAGGCGCAAATATCGAAAGGAACAAAGATCTTTGGGTTATAAACATGCATTTCAAGTTTCATCAAAATCGGTTAAAAATTGTGACCTCTATAGGGTCCACAAGCTAAAAACGTGATTTTTCGTACAATCGGGGGCCATAATCCATGAAGTTTTGATCTGATACATGCAAATATCGAAAGCAGTCGAGATCTTTTGGGGATAAACCTATATTTCAAGTTTTGTCAAAATCGGACAAGAATTGTGACCTGTAGAGAGTCCACAAACAATTGTGGCCGGACGGACGAACGGACGGACGGACAGACGGGGGCGACGACATAATACGTCCACATGAAAATGTAGGCGTATAAAAAGAATATCTGGTAAATTCTGGATGGAAGCGAACCATTTTAGGACAACGTTCTAGAGATACAGCTTTCACAAAGTAATGATAATGATAAGTGACTTTAAACTTCTTTTAATGTTACAGTTGAAGAGCGATGAGAATTGATGTATTTTTTCAATGATGTTGCATATTGTTTAAATATATTAGAAACTATAACAATAAAAGTATCATACGAACAGATGAAACAATATTAAACAAAGCAAGAATATTTTTGAAAAACAATGATTAAATATGTGTTAAGGAGAGCATTAAGATTTTTCTAAATACTAAAATAGAGAGCAGGAGGGAAAATGGGCAATACGAGGTGCGTATTTTGTTTTAAAGGACCTAAGTCTGTAACTCAAAATCCTCCAAAATGTTCGACATCGAAAACACGAATTATTGGTCAATTTAAATTAACATTGATGATGTAAACTTACCAGGACAAGATGAGCTCCTGATATCCGATATTTAAGATAAAATAATTTTTCTAACATTGGTACACGAGTTGTGTACCATAATGCACTTCAGCCCTAGTTGCATTGAGAGACTCGAGGGACGAGGCTAGACACATTGCACTGTATCACACAGTATATGTAGACTGGAATAATCAGGCACTAAAAAAATTGCACAGGGTTGACACTGAATGGCTTGTTTCGCCGAACATCACTGATTTGAAATTGGAGTAAAAACGGAAACCATTTAATGTAAATCAGTTTATATACATTCATATTACAGTATTAAATGAGTTGCGACCCACTTTTGTCAATTTCTAGATTCCGAATGTTAGCGATTTAGCTCCTTTAAGTTGCCTGTTGAAATTGCCGTTGTTAAATCCCATACATAAAAACTTAAATAACTTATTATGATACATGGACATGGTTACCAACTATTTTAATAGACTGAAGTTTGCATTTAACTTATTATGATACATGGTTACCAACTAATTTAATAGACTGAAGTTTGCATTTAAAGCTGAAAAATCATCTGAAATGACCTCCTATTTTAAAAACACTCTACAGAAAAAATTTGCACAAGGGAGACATTCCTCACAACACAAGCCATGGTGAATTGACGAAATCTCGCTTTGATAAATGAGATGATGGTTTATTTTTAGTGACACTGACACGCACCATGTGTTAGGGTTAGGGTTGTGTTTGGTCCAAAAATTCTGACGTCATGTAATGTGCAATTTAAAATGATTGACCCTGTGAGGAATGTCTCAGAAATGGTAAGTTTCCTATTAAAGGGAAGCAACTGTTGCAAAAAGTCCTTATCATCATATTGTCTACCCTTTGACCACAACCAATCCAATATGAGCAAGTTGAAAATGAAATTAAACTGAACATGTGCATGTATGTACTACAAATTTGAAGCAAGAAATCACTTAATAATTTTAATGCTAGAATTTTGAGATGAACAGATTTCTACATCCGCTGATAATATGTCATCTTTTAATAATGTTTTGACCATTTGTATATATTTTGTATCATGTGATTTATGTATTATTTGGAAAGTGTTTTGTGATAACGTATGTAAAACGCTATATTAAGAATAAATCATTATCATTATCATTATTATTCAACTCTCCTATTCACTTGAAATTTGACATGTACACTGTTTAGGTTATATATCATATTACAACAGAACCTTCTGATTACATCATTGCCATGGACAATGGTATCATTACTGCTTCACGGTTCTTTGCAGTTTTATCATAAACACAGCAAACAACAAACAGCAAAGTATCTGAATGTAGTATGCAAAATGTGGTGTTTTTATTGATACATAAAAAAAGGCAAATACAACAATATCAAGCCAAAATAATATATAATTCATTAAAGGAGTTCAGTAATGTTTATATATATTTTATATTAAATCTTGTTTTTATATTGTATATTAACTATTGTTATTGCTTGAGTTTAAAAAAAATTGTTAAGATCTATGATTAGGGTAATTTATCTTTATAAATTTTTAACTTAATAACTTCAAATGATAATCTTAAAGCACCATTACAGAATATTACATCCAGAGCTGACAGTTAAAATAGTTAAACAATAGATAATATTTTAAAATTTCAATCAAATTGCTTCCCTCCGAGCCAAGGAATCTGCGATATAATTATAGGCTAGACTCTATTGTCATTAATGCCATTGTTACGATAATAACCAAAGTCTCGATTGTCCATTTTTACAGTGACCTCATCTACAAGAAAACATTTTTGAATCCACTGAATATCGCAGGCAGCCAATGGCATCGTGAGTTGATTATGGTCTTGGTAAATTAATTAAAGTTACATTGTTCAAGAGCTAAATATGCCTATAACAGGTCTTTTTTTTTCGGCCTGAAATGTTTTCTAAAGTATTAATTAGACATTAATTAACTGATCCAGGCCTTAATCAACTCTGGATGGCATCAGATTTCTCCGATATTAAACAGATTAAAACTCTTCAGCGAAACTCTGATTTAATCAAATATGGCGGACCCAGACTTAGCTTCGAAAAACCAGGACCGTGGTTGAAATTATTGCACACGTCTGCCAAACTTTCCAATGCCAATATCTTCGCTTGCAATAGAGTAATTTGAATGAAATGTTCAAATTATTCATATTACATCATCTACTTTCGAACTATTATAGCAATAATGGCTAGTTCTTTATCTATATCTTGAATAATGTAACTTTAATGTTTAATTTATAATTTAGATAAAATTTCAGGCCTAAAGAAAGACCTGCCATGGGTAGATTTAGCTCTTGCAAAATGTATGTTTAAGTTATGGTTAAATTTCTAGTTACAACAAATTTATATCAAAACTTTTGTGTAACTAAAATTACATATTTTATGATGTTATCTTCAATTCATATTAGTCATCAGTGATACACTTTCTCCCTGTCCTAGTGTGTGTGTGTGTGTGTGTGTGGGGGGGGGGTGATGGCCGAATCGTTAGCATGTGCATGCTGTATCATAAAGCCTGTAATTGAGTCAATTGGAGTGTTTCAAATCCCCGGTTGTACGTGTCAAAGAGTAGGGCCCCCTGTCCAACCTCGTGGGTTTTATCCAGGTCCTCCGGTTTCCTCCCACTGCTAAAGAGTTAGACCCCTACGTGCAAGCAAATTATTAATATAAAATCTAACCATATGTTAGTTCTGAAATAACCTAGTTTGTGTCAAGTGGATGCTAAACCCTATTTCTCTCTTTCTCTCTCTCCATGACCTAGTAAATACTTGTCCATTTGCAATCATATGTTACTGTGTATTATGTAACAAATATGCATACATATTTTATATAACATTTCTTATATGACTATTACTATATATACTCACATCTGTAAATGCTTCACAACCAGTTTCTGTATATTAGAATAAGAATTTTCTATTGACTGTCCAAGTTTCTTAAGACCCTGAGTGTAAAATAACAATAATAAAAGTTATAAGTTCCCTTTTTTTACACTTGATTAAAAGGTTTGTTAAATTCTTCAATAGAAAAAGGTACTTTTCACATAAATTAAAGAAGAGATAAACACCGTTTTATTGATTTAAATACAAGAGAATCTGTAAAGACTTTATGTATCGGCTTTTTTGTTGTCAGAGCAAAACAACAACACAAAGTAGTCATTAATGCATATCCTTGAATTCATTGAACCATTAAACATAACTACCTTTTCAGTTAATTCATGTTGAAGAAAGGTGCGTAAACCCCAACTACAGAAAAATAAATTAATAATTGTCAGTAAAAGAAAATAGATGGCATTCATTTATATCTGAAATGAAAATAGTGACTTATCACTGCTTTCTACTAGGGACTTATCTCCTTGAATTAATTTTCTGTCAACTGTAAAACTTTAAGAGTATTTTTGAAAGTAGATTGTAAAGGAGAATGAAAATAATGACTTAGTGCTGCAAAGGATTTATTTTACTTTTATTAATTTTCTGTCAACTTCCTAATTTTTTAATGAACTATTTTGAAGGTAGACAAATTCATCGCATAAATATTATACAAATACATGAAGCTTATGAAGAAGAATTAAATGAAAAATACATATTTACTTAGGTGTTCCAAACAATAATAGTTCAAGGAAATCATTGCTAACACTTCCAATTCCTGTTGTCTTTTTCTGTAATATACAAATACACCATATGAAAACTAATAGAAGAAATGAATTGAGTTTTCGTACCATTTGAACGACTAGGCAGCTGTCCTTGTCAGGCCCTTTGTCCTGCACCACTGACAAGGGAAAACCACATCAGAAAATGCAGGGATCGAACACGCAACCTCCGGGCTAGCGAGCCAGCGTCTTGCTCACTTAGCCACCAATAATCTATTTAGCTTGTCCTGATGTTATGACAAAAAATATTGAGGAGTCATTAGATATGGTTACATCACTTGTTTATGGAATTTTGTTGTTCAGTAGTTTGAGTTACAGAGAGATAGAGAAATGGGGTTTAACGTCCACTCAACACAAACTGGGTCATTTCAAAATGTCAGGTCATGAGAAGAGTGAACTGTATAATTGTTGGGTCTCATCTTGATGGGCCTTGACTGACTTGTTCAATAGAATGACTGACAACAATAAACATTGGCATCTGCCTGTCATGTTATCTTTTATATAACTGATAATTTTGTGTGGCTACATTATGACATGAGAAAGAAGGCTATAATAGTATGTCTAATGGTTGGACATCCCTCTTCAACTAATATATAATTATATGTGAAACTCACTAAACACCTTCTTTCAATATTATCTTATATCTAAAGTATTATAAAAGAGACAGTTAAAGTAGACTAGACATACTTGTATCTGCTACATCATCAACTTCTCTGACATGACATGATTGACAACCACAAGCACATATTGACTAAATCTAACTTTCAAATTATCAAGTCTGAGTTTCACACAATTAATAGATAGAAAGACTATCATTTCTAACAAAAGGGTAGTAATTAGTTTTTCCATACGATTTTTATTTACAAGCAACAGTATTCTAGATTTCATTGTAATACGTTCCAGTCAGCTATTGTTTTTTTAATCATCCACAAACAACCTTGTTGGGCATTTTTACAAAGGCTGTCGTCTGCTCTGAGTTTGAACAGAAGTAATATCTGGGAGGGACAGGTGCTGAAACCTGTTCTTCTATCAAATCCCTTTATTATAATAGTAACATGTCCTAGCATGCTATTCAAATTATCATATTAATCTACCTTTATTAAGCTGTCATCATTTAAGGGCATTACAATTTATAGGCATCCAATAATAAATATTTGAATCCATATTAAGAAATAATGATATAGCACAGTACAACTCATCCTATCGTGAATATCTAATCCTTTAAGTCCTTTTATAATCTCTAATACTCCAATTATCAAATCATAGAATTTATCATATTTCTATCAAATAGAGTCGTATTAAAACATGTCAATTATTGCACTGATTAACTGTAGAAAATGTTATTGTCCTTTAATGTCATTATATTTTTTTATCTTTAAAAATAATTTATTTAATAAGTGAATGATTGATGACTCATCATTACCTGTACTGATTGACAATTAAATTATTTCAAAGAATCAATGAAAGCAGATGATGAATGATTTTGTCATATAAGCATATAATTTATGTTTACACTATCACTTTACATCTCATTTTTTTTAAAACAATATTTTTATTCATGATATCTAAATGGGATTAGGGAACAGGCTTAGCCTATGTAAAACCTCATTCCCTACCTGGTAGTATGTGGTTTGAGCCCTGCAATGCTTCCTAAATAAAGTTTCATGATAATATAAGTAGCATAAATCCAAAACCAGAAGTAGTAGTGCAATGCTATCAGGCCTGCCACTTTCCATATACCCGATACCTTAACCCTCAACCTCCTATTATTACACATTTCAAAACCTTTAACAAAATTGCACAATCCCAATTATATACATCCAGTTTTGAACCCTCTACAAACCAATGTTTCAGCTGTTGAAAATAGCTGTTAAAAGTGAATTTTGGGTTCGTCAAAGGAATATCATAAAAATACAAAGTACCGCATAACACCAGATTTACTGTATATTCGAAAATACCACAATGAAATAGTTGCATAATTCATTCTCAATAAGTTTTGCTTGGAAAAATTGTGAACAGTTCTGCAATTTATCACAGACCTATTATCCCTGGCCAAGCTGTCTTGGTCACAACCTTGTTTTTTGGTCAGTACCAGTATTTAATGTATTTAAGCTTATATCAGGTGCATATTTTTCTTTTCTGCTTCAATCATGTGCATTAATTATAATCATTTCATAGCATGCTTCTGTTTGTAATCGATAGCATCATTTTGGTAAATTATGGATAAACAAACTTATTAAATGTAACCACAAAAAAATTAAACAATATTGATAAAACAAATACTCTTTCCAATTAAAATAAATGAAACTAATTGTCTCATAAATCTAAACTCATGTCTTCACTATAAATCACCCAAAATAGAATAACAAGGGCTGACATTCCTTAATTAAAAGATGGTAATTTAGTATGGATTTGATGAGGACCTAAAGTTGAACAGATGTGAGCTCACTTACACAAATATAAATCATCTAATCAACCAGAAAGCTGTATTTACTATTTGACAGTATTTGGACAAGGAGAGGAGACTAAAACTTAGAAATTAAGACTGTTAACTTTTAAAGCAGGCAGGAAATTCAGTAAAGGTCAAATATTGACCCAAACTCTCCAATTAAATCCCTTAAATTCTATGTCAGGATGACACTAGACACAGTGACCCTATAGTAAGCAGGTCAGCTTCTGTAAGAAGTTTAATAACTGGGTATCAAGAACTGTCATCTGATCACTTTAATCTTACTAATCACAAAGTTAAGTCTGTCGACTTTAATATAAGCTACTTTACATCCCTCACTCCAATCACTCAATTCACTCAATGTAATCTCACTTTTAATATTCTTTATCTGTATGTTGAGACAATAATAGAATCAGAGATATAGCCTTCACATGGGAAAGTTTTCATGTGAATTCTTAATCTAAAATCAAACTCAATTCAAATACCGGGTAATAAGAATTGTCCACATTCCACCTCATATTTCATTTTGAATCTAGAAGATGTGAACTCGAACAATGAAAGATTCATTTCAATGTATGATGATGTTATTAAGAAATTAAATGTATGATGATGTTATTAAGAAAATAAATGTATGATGATGTTATTAAGAAATTAAATGTATGATGATGTTATTAAGAAATTAAAGGTGTTAGTTTAAATGAGGGTAATGATAGCTCAGTGAGTAAGACATTGGCTGGCAAGGACAGTTTTCTAGGCATTTGGATGGGACGAAAAACCAAAGGTCCTGTGTATACATTGACAGTTGGTAGTCAATATAAGAGTAGGCAGTAGCTCCGCTGTCCAGGCAAAGCTTCCTTCACAGCACACTATGTAGCGTATGCCTGTCTTCATTAGCCCAGTCGGAGCAGAACAGTAGGACGTTAAACTTCATTTCAAGCAGTGATTGATTAATTCAATATCAGTGGCAAGTGTTATGAAATCTTAATTCCACAATTTAGGACATCTTTCGTTTAATAAAAAGAAAATATTCCATTAATATATTCGTAACTAGAGCTTTATAAATTTCTCTTTCATTTCAGTCATACATGACACATTTTTTCATCATCATTCATTAGACAAACCACTGACTTGATAGTCCTGGTGTAAAAGAATACAATGGTCATAAATGAACATTCAAATTGGTAAAAGAATACAAACAATTTAAATCAAATTGGCACCTTTTAACAAATCCCTAATTATAATTCAAAATCAGCAACTATAGTAATTTGTTATTTCCTCATCATCCATTTTATGGGAAATATTCTGTGATTTTAGGCAAATATTAAACAAGCAATTAGCGCCCCAGGGCATAGAGAGGAGCCATTTCTAAAAAAATCAAGTAAGCGTAGAATGTGTAAATGACCGTTCATGTCAGTGAAATGAATGTAGAGAGTTTTCTTTTGTATCAAGGTGATATTTGTTGAAGAGATTTAAGGGTTTATAACAGGATTTAAATACTGTCACTTCTATTGTAGTCAGTGCTGACATCTATATAGCAGTGTCTATAAACTAGCATTCCCTTCTTGCTAAACAATCTCACTGAAAGGAAATGAGGGGATATTAGTGTTCAAATCACTAGTAAGCTTATTCAATTTAGCTTAATCCCAAACAAATTATGCAAATTTAATTCAAATGAAACTAAAGTCAAAGCTGCTCTACAAGCATTAATATAATATTTGAATTTCCTAACTGAACAAGGAACAGGCTGTCACTTTATGCCCTAAACATGTACTACAATGACTTATCATACTATATTTGATTTCCCAATCTTTTGAATGATAGAAAGGTTCTCATTACTCGACTTTTATTAATATCTATTTATTCATTAAGATTGTGTATTCACATACCACTGCCTAACCTGTGTAGCTAATAATTTTGTTTGAATTGGCAAGTAAAGTTTGGTAAAATGTAAAACCATTGTTATCTGAGCTGTTATGCATTTGTGTTTGTAATACCCTCTCATGTGGGTGGCAAATCATAATTGTAGAACATCGTATATAATTATGAACTGATCCTACAATTAACTTAAATCATTTACCTACGAACCCTTCTGTTGGCATTTAGAAAATCCCATATTTTATAAATGGGAACATGTACACTATCCAAGAAATTTGTATATTAACTTCAATCAACTCTTAAACGGACAATAAATTGATTCATAATTGAAAGCCAAAAGATAGCAGTGGGATGCTGTTACTAGCTGAGGTTATCCAAATACAGTCTGTTACATAGTTTCATCAAATAACAAAACATGTTCAATAACTCTTTTTATTGGAGTAAAATGATGCCCCTTTCCATTTACTTTTTTATCTTCAGGCTAAAGTTCAATGCCTTATTAAACAAACATCATCAGTGATTTTGTATGCGAAATTAAACACTGAGCTTTGATTTGATATGTTGCCTCGTTACTAACAAAACATAGGAAGTTTGAATAAGGTGTACCTTTTCTTCAGCATACTTGAGTAACTTTGAATCCATTTCCATGAGAATATCTTCCCAAGCTTCCGACATCTGTTGTATTGTTGTCTGTAGATACTGAAACAATCGGCATTGTATAAATTTGATACAAGAAATGAATTGGCATGCTTTACTACCATTCCACATAGTAAATTACAAATGATTTACAATTAAAATTACCTAATATTTATATGCTTGGACATCCCAAGTCTCTAAATGACCTTAATAAATCATGCCTATTTAACAAAGATACATTTCGTCAACAGTCAAGAGCTGAAATACATTCCCCTTATTGAAAAACATATCAAAACTACTGAAAAAATATGTTCTCTTATTTATTGAGAGCATACTTATCTCTTTCAATCTATAATTTTAAACTCTTCTAGTTCACACAACAAATATACTTTTAGTCAAAAAAAGTTTTTTTTAGCTTTAATAGATGACCAAATAATTTTGAGTGAACATAAGGTCTTAAGAAGAAACAAATAGGTCTATTTTATCATAATTTCACATAGAAAATTACAAAGAAGTATTGATTTAAATTCTCTTAAAATTATAAACATGGAGATCTCAAACTCCTCAATGACCTACTTAATCATAAGTCATTGTGTCAGAGATCAAAATGGAATCCTTTACATTATGGTAATTTTAAGGCAAATACATCAATTTTAACAATTTTCTCAGAATCTTAACTAAATTCTCTTTAATTTCAGTTGACTTACTTCAATTAATGTGGCCAACTGTCCATACTTCAAAGCCATCAAGCGTATTTCTTTATGTCTTGATAAGAGAAGTGTTGTATCATACTATAATAATAGAATTGTACATTAATCATTCTAACAGTTCTATATGATCTCAATGACATTACAATTAATAGGCAAGTTGACCATATTGTGCCAAACTTTATGATTATTCTTGGCTTTATCTGATGTGCAAATGAGATCAAATTTACAATGTAAAGCTAATTTAAATACTTGAGTAAAATTAACACACTTTCCTTGATGCAAATTTAACTTTTCATAAAATTATTCAAAGATACGTTGCCAAAAAAGTATTTATAGAGTGATTATTTCCAATAAGAGTATGGCAATTTTTTTTTTATATGGAAAGTAGAATATCCAATGTTACTAGAAAAATACTGGATTCCTTGAAAAACACTCATGGGCACATACAGGACAAAAATGTAAGGGTTTCCCTAATCGGCAGCTCAACAATTGGGAATGTCTGCTCGCGTGACGTCAAAGGTTGCACGCGGAAATTGAGCGCTTGATGTACATGTTAATAAACTTTATGAAGAGTGAGACATATAACACTTTCTGAGATAAAAATCACGGGAAAAGATGTTGCTAGGTAGTTCAGCAGCAAAGTCACGTGACACAAACATTACCTCTTTTTATAGATTTTTTTTTAGTTATAGCAGGGATATTCCCTCGCGCAAACAGTGTCTTCAGAGGGATTTGAAGCAGAATTTTGATAGATTAATTAGTTTGAATATATTTTAGTCCAAATACATCATCAAATTACCCAGTTTGTACATGTACATGGGAACATATCTTTAATCAATGAACAACTTTTACAAGAATAAACCTGCAATTTTTTCCGATCAATTGAGTTGAGATCTTTTGATATCCTATATAGGGAAACAAGAGTTAGAAAGATCCTTAATGCAAATTAAAGTTCTTTGTTTTGGGCATTGGATGATGAACAAAAATTGGAACCTATCTTGCATGCCAATTTCTAAAGCTACATTCCATTAGAAGTTCAGAAGAAATTTATCCTACATATAAAATATCGGCAGAACTTACTGAAAGCATGTAATAGTCTATATCTTCTGAGTTATCTAAAGTTGATTCCACGATTATAGACAAACAATGCAGATCCTGGGATATAGATGCACAGTAGATATGCCGAGACTGAATAAAATGCAAAATAGTTTATTCATTATTTTTCAAAAAATAGATGAATCTTCTGATTAGATGTATAGTCCATTGTTTAGACATCTTTAACAATAGGGAGGAAACTTATAAACCCAAATGCATTATCGTTTTTATTTTGATCAGCCGCAGGCAGGTCTCAGTGCTTACCCATCTTAACAAGATATACCGGTAAATATCAAATAATATAAAACCATAAAGCTTAGTCTTTAATTATATGGAAAAAATAAAGCATTTAATATAACAAAACCTGGTTTGTAAGATCATTATAAAATATATGAAATATAATATCCACATTGTTTTCTGAGATACATGCATCAATTTAAATATACCACATACAATGCCACATTATGTTCTGAAATATTTAGCACATAGATATCCTAGATAAAGATACAGTAAATCTTTCACAGCTTACTGAATTGAATAGCATTTAGAAAATAGATCTGAAAAAAAAACACCATTAAAAAGAAACTGTATTGATACAGGTTTACAATGGGGGTTAGTCCACCATCATATCAGGACAGGCATCTTTATATTTATCACAATGATCTTATCATATTCCCCCTGCTAAAAAATTCAATATAGGTTACAAGGGGTCAAAAAATGTTGTTGAAATAGGGTTCAACCACCTTTATAGACTCGATATATAATTTCAGTATTAAAAGATACCAAAATGTAATTAGTGAATTATCTACTAAAAATACAAATATTCATAAACCTGGACCAACCTTTGAGCCATCTAATAAAGAAAATGTCAGGATACCACATGGAAAAATGCCATACGCAAACAAGTGTAATTGATCTTTATTGGTTCCAACAAGCAATAAATTCAATCTGAAAATAAAAACATTTAAAATGCAGATATTGCTTACATTTTTCAAAACTTTTCTTCATGCTTTTTAGATGAAAATGTTGGGTATAACCCTTCATTGAAATACTGTTTATAATTGAAGTGCTAAAGCAAAGGGGAATAAATGTAGTGGTTATTAACAAAATTATTGAAAATAAATAGACTTCTTAAAATCAATGTGACAGACATTCCATATGAATTTTAAATTAGTACATGGGTTATTTTAGCTTCTATTGTGCTAATGAGAAATGTGAATGAAGTCAAAGAGGCATAATTACTATTTAAGTTATTATTGAAAGTCAGTAGCATCCGTTCTTTCAATATGATAAAGACCAATATATATTTCAGAAAGAACAGACCTTAACGGAACCCTTTGCATTGACAACAAAAATATGTAACGAAAAAGAATAACTCTAGTCATTTTTATTTTAAAATCCCTAAAAATCATTGGGTTTTTATTCCCTTTCAATCGAAAAGACAGCCAGTATAAATTACAAAATGATCAAACCATAACTGAAGCCACTATGGTGATTACAAGATTTTGTAACACATGAAAATACCTCTGGGGAAGTTATTATCGAAAATCGTTGAAATTCAATAGGCTTCTCCATTTTATTGAGATTTACAACCTATATCAAATTCAAAAAGATATATTGATTATTCAAGGTACGACCTGATAAACACCTACACCAAGTTTGAACATTCTAGCTCAATTAGAAAGAGAGTTATTGTGTCTCAAAAAAGTGTGACAGACTGACAGACAGACAAGCCATTTTAATAGTCCCCTGCTTTCTTCGAAAGGCGGGGGGGGGGGGGGGACAAAAATGCAGTGCTACACAGAGATTGGTTGGACATTCAAGAAACCTATTTTTAATTCCGTTAGAACCATGTCTATAAAAAGGGAGGTAAATTTGCAATTTGAGACCTTAGAACTCTGAATATTGATAGGGAATTTTCATATTACATTATGAAAAATGACTGAAGATTTGAAAATAAGAGTGTCAAGAAATCTAATCTAAGAAAAGTGGACATACATGCCTGTCCACATTAAAATGAGGGGAATTAAAATGGTAGGCTAGACTGTAAAATGGATGACATAACCTAATACAGTACGCCTCATTTTCATAAGTGCTCCATTTCCTGACATTTATGTGGCATCACTTCAGTAATGTTCTGTGACATGGGGAAAATGGCTTGCTTTCAAAATCATTACAAAAGTGGTCTTATCTTCTCACTCCATTTTGCAAGGACTTTTCAAGTTAGCATTATGATAATAGGAGTTCTAAATGGCCCATAGTTAGTGTAACAAAAATCAATGAGCCATCCATATAGGTCCTATAAGTCTTATCCTACTCCAAATCTACCTATTAGACCAAACTGTCCAATTAATCAAACATTCATCCTGGAATCAAGTATATCTCCCTATCTTTTTTATTGTTCATGGTTTGATAACAAACTTTATCTTGTATCTATCCTGAAGGTTTTTTTAATTCTCATTTCCTCTATTACAAATGTCTATGTCTACGTCATTGTTGTTGTTTTCTTTGGTTGACTTATTCCAGTTCACTAGGGAGTCACATTAAAGTTTTTTGTCCACTAAATGATTGAGAAAAATGAGGTTGAATGACAAGTCATTATATAAGGTATAATTATTCTCTTAGTAATAATACTAATTATAGGTATAAAGTGTCAATAGTTGTAAATAGATGTATATCTGAGTTAAATAATATATATCAAATAGTTTCAGTGCCCAAGGGACCAAGTTTTCACTGACTCTCAACCCCATTTATCAGACTTTTATACAGGATAATGATTCAATTATATTTTCTTTACATCTTTATAAATTATCAAAGTTAAAGCCTGTAATTACAAACATTGTTACATAGCTTAACAAAATTCACAGAAAAAATACCTAAAGTCTGGGTTTGCCCCTTAGTTTCAAAGACTATGTTTCCACATAGGATTACTATTTTACTGCCAAAAAAAAATTTAAAAAAAATATCCCATTAACCAAATATCCCAGTAACCACAGGAATCTGACCTTCTATCTGTATATATATGTAATACACCATACCAAACTAGAAAATATATAAAATTTTATAATATATTGTCTAGTTGAGTATAGTAAGTGTATCCTGTGCATCAACAAATCATGTTCGACGGGGTGATTTCTTAACATTCACATACTAATTGTTATTCACCTTACAGTTCCAAAGGTCTGCTAATAATATAAAATTAATGCAGGGGTTTGCAGAGAGAGAGAGAGGGGGGGGGGCTGTAAAATCCACTGGACACAACCATTTTATTTATGGACTAAACATAAAAATTCAACTAACTAATAAACAAAACAAAAGCAGTTTTTGCAAAAGGAAAACATATTCAGGGAAACTGAATAGTTTTATTATACACTTTGATCATTCAAAGAGAAAGTAGTCCTTTGTTTTTAATTTTCACGGAAAATGTTCTTTTACAACTACTTATATTAATCTATTCCTATCTACAAAATCAGACATACAATACTGGGTTCTTAGAATAAAACTTGACAAAGTTTGTACAACTGTAATTGCATTTTAATCCTTCTTTTCATCTGAACAAACTGCCCAGTTACTTCCTGGCATACTGAATAAATATTTACTAAATCAAAGTTGGTATCAGAAACAATAGCCAGATTATTAGCAGCCATCTTGAAAAGAAAATAATTAGAATGTTTTGTAGAACAACAAACGTTTATATATCTGTTGTTTTAATCTCAATGGCTTCCTTAATCTGCAGACTGATTATAATCTGTTTAACAGAAACTATAAAGATTTAAAGGGATAAACCTACAGGTCCTGAAGAGTAGTACTTTTAATTATTTTTGAAAAAAGATTAAGATATTGAAAATGTTATTTCAGGATAAGTGGATAACTAGATAATCAGTTGAAAAATGTGTTAAGAAGAACAATGGAGAAACAGCATGCAAATGATACATTATTTTCTAACTGTTTTTGTTCCAAAAATGGCTTAGTTTTTAGGATTTTATAATAAAGAAAATTACATAAATAATCTAACTCACTCTTTTTGATCTAGTAATCTTTTTCTGTCTTCAACACTTTCTTCACTTTATAAGAAAAATAATAATATAAACCCAGTTATAATGCCTTTAAAACAGTAACACTATATCAAAAATATTTATGTACATTCAAATATTGATTGATTAAAGCCTTTTAATGATACATGCATATTTAATTGATAAAGCATTTTAATATGTGCATATTCACTATATATAATGATTAGTGAAAGTATTTTAATTATAGTGCATATATCATACTCTATTTGTGATATGAAATGAAATGAAATAGGGTTTAACATCTTACTACTATTCACCTAACCTGGGATAATGGAAGATTGGCATACACCATACAATGTGCTATGAGGGAAATTTTCCCCCGGGCAGTGGCACTACGGCCTACTCTTAAATCGAATTCCAACTGCCATGGGATCTTTTACGTGCACGCAGGACCTTGGTTTTTTTTTAGTCCCATCCAAACGACTAGACAGCTGTCCGTGTCAGGCCCCTGTTCTGCATCACTGACACGGGGAAACCACACCCGAAAATCAAGATAAACTTTCTTGGCCAATGCAGGGATCGAACACTCGACCTCCAAGCTAGCGAGCCAGCCCCTTACCCACTTAGCCACATGATCCCCCTATTTGTGATATGGTATAGAAACAACAGCCATTATTTGAATAAAGGGATTTAGGGGGCTCATGTATAAAGATATGAATTTAGCTATAAATTGTAGTTGTAAATAAAAAAAGAATTGCATGGAATAAAAGTAATGAGAAAATAAAGAGTGAGAGAACTATAAAGGAAATGGTTGAATAAATGTGAAGGAGATAATGAGAAAGTGAAGACCACCAGGTGAGATTCCCCTACTTGTGGACTGTCCCCCTTAATGAGGTGTTACTTATTACTGGAAACCTGTGATATCCCGCAGAGTTGAAGGGCTTTTTTGGGTACTTCTGTTTCTAAAGGTGAAATTGTATATAACAACTCCAGGCTAAGCCACAAGTCAATTAATTAAAGCCAAAATATATCTATATCATGCTTTACAAAATCTGTTCTACTTCCCCACCTCACCCAACAATCTGTAATATACTGCTAAAAACATCATTAGCAAAAGCCAGATGCAGATACAACAGTTTTCTAAGTTGTTAATCATGAATATGCAAGAAAGAATAAACTTACTGGTTTCCTTTAGAAATGGAACCATAACTGAAAAATAGTTATAAATAAATAATAATAGAATCAGATCCTATTATTTTGAACACCTGGTACTACCTATTTAATGTTTGTTCATTTCTAGAGTTAAACGTTCACCCAGTTTGAAGGTTCACTTATTGGTGCCCAATTTTGTCAAATTATTTCTGGATTAAAAGTAAATTTGAAAAACATTTCTAATGTCACAACATGTAAGTTTTTTAAATCAAATAATATTTGAACATCTGTGACTCTATAAATGCCAATATTACTCAATATTTTAATCATTTGTTCAGAAGTTTTTTTCAAGACAAATGCTGGTAAATGAAAAGTTTACAAGGGGGTATATATATATGTCACCTAGAGAGCCAAGTAATAACAGCAAGAATTTGACTTAATTACTTTATGACTCTATAAAGCTGCACATTATGGAGGAAGCATCTAATACTTATAGAAGGTCAGGGACAGTAAAGGAAAAAGAACTGTGAATTGCCTCTTATCTTAATGTTCAGTGAATAAAAAGGCCACTGGTTAAAGAGGGGAAAACCAACAAAAATAAAACTCCTAATAACATGGAATCTCTTTAAAGAGGTCATTTATCTTAAATCCAAGTTCCACTGATTTATTCCCTCAAATAAAACTTTTCATGCAAGAAAACTTGCCTTAAATTATAAGATCAAGTTTGATGGTAAGAAGCTTAGACTGTTCTTACAAATCACTGAGTTTATTGACTATTCTATTGGTTATGAACATGATTTCTTGAGTGATCTTTAATTTACCAGGTTATAAACCCGTCCAAGATCAAAGATGTTTCAAATTTACAATCTGATCTATCTGAAGGCCAACTGCAGTTATTATTGATATACCCACTATGTTAAAAGCACATTAAAGGACATTCACCTTCTAGGGCTAAAGATGCCCCTGGGGAATCAAGCCATGAACAATAGCTCCATCATAGGCAGTATCTTACACGCCCATTACTGACTTAGAGTCAAGCTTATTTCTTATGATTAAATATTACCTAACCATGACAATGCAGGGCTTTCAGATCAAGTTGCTAGTTTTAGCCAGGCAATGAATAGTTTTTCACTCCTGACATACAATTGCACAATCTTCAGAAGTTGAGAGTTGACTCAAATAGAATCATTTCCTGACACTTTAGTTTGCTCTTAACATAGTCCATTTTGAGGACAATAGGTGTAAATCTTTCAACACGATTCAAACCAATAAAAGGTGGAGTGAGAACTAGATTAAAAGTAATTCTTCGTCATGAGAACGTAAAATGTTGTCCAGCCTCACGATAATCAAATACTACTCTTCCTACTGTCAAACTTCTGAATAAATACATACACACACTTCTCTTTAAACATCTAGCTGTCAAAAATAACTTAGAAAATGAATCCATTTTGCCATCCCCCCAAAATTGATACTTGTGGACTGATGGTCTTTGTCAACTATATTTTCCCACCTTTTATCCAAAGATTGAAGTTTTGGTAAGAGATCTTTGGAATTATCTTCCATATACGGATCAGGGGTCCAAGGTTTTCCAGCTGGAAATTCTTGGTTTATCCAACTCATAGATGTTATCTGTCCTTCTAAGTCTGTAGAATGAAGTATTGATGCATTCTCTGTATTAACAAGCTGTATTTTACCACTTCTATAACCCACTGCCAAAACTAAAATACACATTCAAAATTCTCCATAGTTTGAACCTTTGAATATAAATTTGCATTATCCCAATAACTATGTATATATAGTTTTGGAGAATAAAGAAGTTGAAGTTGATAACTTTAAAGATACATGTACATTTTAGAAGATTAGATAAAGAGCTGGCAGTTCTTACTATAATAATTAAAAACTAGAAAATGTAAAGGGAATAAAAGTTGAGCCACAAATCAGATCCTAATCAAGTAAATATCTCAGGCTAGCGATGACATTGCGAGTTGATTATAGTCTGGATAAGTTAATTAATGCCTATAAATCAATAATTTAGATAACATGTCAGGCCTAAAGAAAGACCTGCAATAGGCAGATTTAGCTCTTGCATAATTTATGTTTAACAATCATAGAATCAATCACTGAAACTTTTTTAGTTGTTTAGTAAAGAAGAGAACAAAATGGGGTTTAACATGTCACCAATACAATAATGGGTCATTTTATAGATTAACATACATTTATATGTGTTAGGTCTTCGAATTTTGTCTAATAGTTTGGATTGTTTGTACTTAATTTTTTTTTTATAGTAATAGGCAAAACAAAATATTAGAAATTTGTCCTGACATTGACATTTACCCAACCCATTCTTTTTTTATAATTCCTATTGGCAAGGGATAAGATCACTACACTAAGTGACTAAAGATATCTATAGACTCCATTGAGTAAAGACATGAATAAGATAAAAATTGAACAAATTTCATACACATTTTTATGCCAAAAGACACGTGTATAGGTACTCATACCTAAATTTGAACTACTGGTATATTTTTTTTATTTGAAGGTTTGTGAGTTCATAGTTCATATACACTCTTATGCTATTATACACATGTTATAAGCTGCCTACCTTTACCATCTGGACGCCATGCCAGACCTCCAACTCTATCTTCCTCAGAAGATGGTTGAAGAGACCAAACTTTCTGCCATGACAAACGATGTAATACTACCTGTAATTAAGATACTAACATATAAGTATATATATTTTATTCACAAATCTGATGTAAAAAATTTAATATAAGATTTTTTTGTGGATTTCTGACTTGAGGTTGGAGATGGTTCATGGGGCAATTTGTATAATTCAAATTCACATAAAAAGTGTATAGTTAATAGTAATACACAATATGTAATTAACAAAGTGTTGTATATTGATATGTTGTATACATGATTAGTGTATTATATTGTTAGTGTGTATTAATTAGATATAGATATCAAGCTGTTGTATAATGACTGAAGGTGTTTAGTAATACACACTACCTGACAGAATCAACACATTTATCAATAGTGTTATTTTAACCATGTGTGATTTACAACACCTTACAAATTTAATATGTTCATTTCATAACTTTGCATATGATCAATTTAAACAATAAACAAAAAACTTCCATGCCAAAACCGGGTCACCTTCACCAGAAGGCTTATAGTTATTTTATTTATCAAAATTTAACAAAACAAATGGCAGAAAGTAATAGATATTAATTTAGAGGATAATGGGTATATAAAAGAATCTTAATTAGATGTATCTTAAACTGGATGTTCATCAGGGACAGAAATGACTTATTCTTCACAGCTGATAGTTGTTCTAAGACAGAACATGATGACCTGATGAAATCAACATGCATTGAAGATGGCTATATCTTATTTAGGATTGATTGATATGAATGACATTTGAAACCAACATGCTCTTTGATAAAACTACTTTTTAATGTATTTGGTCCAAAGGTCTATATTTGTCTCTTGTCCTCTTAGTCTAAAATACTGTAGCTTTAAATAAAATACACAAGGATGTGATGGGTGTTCTGTCTAATACCTTATGAAAATAAATCTTAAGGGTTACTTTGGGTTTTATAAAAAGCGTAACAAAGAAAATACTAACAAAATTAGCGACTCTGTTTGATCAGAGGTATTATAAGTAGACAACAGATGATAGCGTAGAACATTAGTGAAACAAAAATAAAAGCCACATAGAAATCTCCTTTTAATCTTATCAAACATGGTTTGGGGAAAAGGGAAGCAAGATAGGGCTTTATGTGGTACTAATGTCCACAATTTTAAAATCTAAATGATGGATACAGCTGAATAAACAAATTGTCCTGTTTCATGGTCTTACAGCTGTGGACTTTGTTATACTCTCACTTCATTTCCCTTCCATTATACCAGCAATGGAAATTATTTTGTTCCTTTTTAAAACTTCCAAATAATTAAATTCATTCTGATTAATTCTTGATGCTTGGCATGAAAAAGGAAATGGAATCATCTGCCTGGAAAGTGCCATGTTGCTAACTGGGTGCAATCAGTGTTATAAATTACCCCCTATTCTGACCCAAACTACATGCTGTCACTTTAAATAATATAATTTTCTTGAAAATAAGCAAAATACATGAATAGTGCTAACTTCCAGATCGACCAGTCTTCTATGTCAGTGACAGTCAGTACAAGACTAATAACCCTGATGATCAAGACAGTTTCATTGATATGTCCAGGTGGTCAGTCACATGCTAAGACCAACTCAGCTGGACATTAGAAATAGCCACATAATCATCACAACAGTTGGAAGAGATGGACAGATTGCAAATAGAGCCATTTCCTTCCATAATAAGGATTATTCAACATTGGACATAATTTAGTTTCCTTCCTATATAATTAACTCCCTAAACCTAATTACTCCATATTAATCAAAGGACACTCTCTATTGTCCAAATGTTTCAATATGGGGAGACTGGCTTGAAATGGTTGCATTTAGTTTTTGTAAAAAAAATTGAAAACAATCTTTTTAGAAACATTCACATTAACTCTTGGTCACCTGACATTTATCTGCCAATCTTACCCTAATCAGTTAGCACTCATTTAACCTCTCTGGCCTAAAACGTCATTCAACCATGTTTTATAAAAATGACCTTTCTAGCAACAGTCTAAATATTTTTTTACTCTTTAACACTCTTGTGCTAGGATGCATTTTAAATTTCGCTGAGGCATAGTAGTTCGTCTTGTAGTGCGAAAGGCAGGGTATGCTTAGTAACTCCCCCTCTCTCTCTCTCCCTGGAATACCTGATACCACTTGTCATTGAGCAACAGGTTATGACATTGATGTTTATTCTGGAACTTAGTGTTTTTATTTCTTTTTGTGTGTGGTTGTAAAGAATTGTGATACGCGTAAATGATGTACTACCAAAGGTTTACCATAATAAGCACCAAATATGGTGTCATTTCAGGGGGGTGCAGGAGCTTTTTTTCTACATAAACTTTTAAATATAGGCCCTAATAATATACTTAAAAGAATGTGCAAAAAAACCCCATCTTATCACTAAAATAAACATTAAAATACTGGTTTTGATTAATGATTTGGCTTTTTATTACTTGACATTAAAAATATAAAACCTATAAAGTTGCATCATACAGAATATGTACCATAAAGTGTAGGTCATGAAATAAAACAAGAAGACACTTGTGGTGAATTCTTGGAAATGGGTCTTTGAGTAGTACCTACTCAAATCAACTTCAAAAGTAGTGCCCAACTATCACCTCATTAATCAGAATGTTTGTAACATGTGAACTCAGTATCAATCTTTATAAAAGTCATCTATTTAATATCATAAAAACAGCATAAAAGGAACTGAACTTTGTCTTGAAAGTAAAATGTTTCATTACCTCTCCATGTACGTTGGCCAATGCAATTAAATCAATCTTAGGGGACCAGAGCATATGTTCCACTTCGTTAGCCACATGTTTCTCATCCACCTGCTGGAACCCTTCATCCGGCATTATTCCTTCTTTTTCTATAAGGTTTAATACTTAGATTATTTCTTTAATCTACAAAAGAAGAATAAAGCTTATTACACTTTTTAGAACACACAAGATAATTAATTAATATTTAAAGTGGAAATAAAATCCTTGTATTTGTATTACAACCCTTTTTTCAACCCTAAAATTCTCTTCACATCAATGACAGGAATTAAAAACCCAATAGTTAAAGCGATAAATTAGACAACTTTACCCATGGGACTGCCAGAGAACTAACATAGTCTATGACATATAGATTTGGGTCCATTGGGTGGGTGTAGTCGAAGCACAACAATTAATTCTCATTCGATGTAAATCCATTTTACTTAAGTCAAAAACCCTGTTCACATCATGTGACATGACCAGTTTAAGCTTGTCAGAAACAATTCCAAGCATGGAATAGTTAAATTTGAGTTGTGTAAACAGGTTAAATGTACCGTATGTAAGTGTTCCATTCTTGGAACAGTTCCAATGTGGACAAATCTGGACCACCAGAACTTGAGAAGCCCCTTTCCCCATTTAAGAACATAAGTGGTCTTTTGACTCAAATGTCCAAGCAAATAAAGGTTTCCCATAAAATAATCTGTATCCACAGAAAAGGCAAGTAAATCCATTTACTAACTAAAACAAAAATAGCCAAAAAGTTAGATGCCATCCCAAACTAAATATTCCTAGTTGAATCCAATGAGAAATAATTACAGTAAATCAGTTTATAGACATTCATATTACATTATTATATGGTTGCAACTCATTTGTGTTCATTTCTAGTTGCCAAAAAATAGAAATTTTGCTCCTTTAATATGCAGAATTAATTGATTTTAATAATATGGATTTGGTTCTTCAGAGATTGTGAACAGAGTTCACTTTTGACATAATTTACTGTTATCAAAACAAATTATGAAATTAATGCCTCTGTATACTATGTGCCACTTATCAATTAAGACATAACACCCTGTACTAAATTATCAAAATTGTTAAAATAACAAAGTAGCACCACAGAATCTGAGAATCTACAACTATAATACAATACTGGTACATAATAAAATTTATAAAATTATCAAAATTGTTAAAATAACAAAGTAGCACCACAGAATCTGAGAATCTACAACTATAATACAAGACTGGTACATAATAAAATTTATAAAAAACATTAAGTCTATGAAAACATTTTAATGTGATATCACCGCCTGGACAACACAAGACTATGTTACTACTACTATGTTGACATTACATAGATGAAAAAACAATACATTACAATTCATTTGGCCTGATAAAACTAAATAATACAATTCACCACTAAAAACTAAATAATATAATTTATCAATCACTGTGATAAAGAAACGAAACTACCGCGATCATATAAATAAAATGAAAGTAGATGATCAGTTCAATTTTACTTTTTGCGCGGACCCAACAGAAAATCCAGTTATTATTGATATAGATAGATATTAAACATATATACAAAAGTCCAAACGGCAGGACTGTACCTAGGCCTTTCTCTGTGGTAGGTGTTACATAATTTTCACTATAACAATAGGCGTTAAATGATAAACAATAGACAGATTCACAGATACCAATGACTATGGGCACGAGTCGGCCATGTGTATCCACAACATCCGCTTACACATGCGCAAAAAGCACAATTACCGTCAACCAATCATTAACAAGCTGTTTCAGCCAGCAGCCAATGAAATCATAAGGATTGAATTAAATCTGGATAGGGCGGCCATTTCGAGTTGTGATAGCAATAAGAATCTAAAATACCCTACAATGCTAACTCATTCCGTAGTGTGAAAGGCCATTGGATCTTTATAGTATATAAACAGAGAGAAGCCCAGCCAGTCAGACATACGGTAAGCAACATTCAACAAGCTTGCATGTAGATTGAGATGAGAAAAAAATATGAATGATTGAATGTCAGTTGAGTTTATTGTGAAAGTTGTGACTCATTCCCTGATTCTGGATCCTAATAATTTAGTTTTTTGAATGATATTGGCAAGTTAATTACCTTGTGCGTCATCATAACGGATTTACACTGAGTGAGATAAAAATGCTACTAGAACTTGGTAAGATTATTTTTCAAACGTTTTATTTTCAATGATTTTTTTAATTGTCAGATTGAGCAAGGTTGGATTTTGGCTTGATTGCTCGCGTGGGAAATAGTACGAGTATCGTATTATTGGATATAATATTAGCCAATCAGTTACGGATATCAAATTGCATAGCTGGATAATATTTTGGGCCCAGTTATTCACCACAGTGACAGATGCAAACACTCTAGAGAAGTAGTGGCTTCAAATTAAAACCCTCTGTTCTGCTTCTTTATACCTTTAATATATTACTAATACTATAGTATTATTTAAATTTAAGGTTTTTTTTAGTTTACTTTTTTTATCTAGACTCTAATCATCTAGCCCGATTTCTTAATTTTAAAACCTCTGAACGAACGTTATCGACTTTTTAAAGTTTAAACGTTTTAGTTTTAGTGCCACCCCATTGATAATGCCCTTGTCAATAATATAATATTGGTGGTCTTGCTTATCTGATATAGAAATTTATGACAGTTATTAGTAATATTACTATTCTAATTTTTTGAACAATTATTGAATTAAGCAAATCTTCCTTTGGCTTTGATCGCCTACACATCAATAATAATAATATTAAAAGTATCTGACCTTACAATGATACTTTGATAACCATCCCATGGCATAGTCATAGTGGCCATAATACAGTATTAAAAATTGAAATGAATTGGATTTCAAAATATTAAATGGATTGATTCATTACATTGTTATTAGAATATTACTATTATTTGTATATTGTTAAGGGATCGTTTTATTAACTAGTCTAGTAGACATTTATTAGGCCTATTTATTTTGCCTTAAAATAAATAGTCTGTGCTCATTATTGATATTGTGCCAGGGAATGTTTTGATTTATTTTCATTAACTGGTACTGGACACTGGTTGACACAATTCAATATGTCTTTTTCTTTTTTTTAATAGGGTCGTAAGGGGTGAATTAGATACTAAAATATTAAATAGTTTGATTCATGACACTGTGACGGGGTCGTTTTGATTTGCTTTCTTTAAAATATAATATAATAATAGATTGTTTTGTTGATACGCAGATTAATAATTCACACTCTGTCGATGAAGCATAGTCTATCTGTACACGTTCGAATTGTACGTGGCTGATTTTATTTGGACATGTTGGCTGTCATTGTAATTGCTTAGCTCTTTCCCGTAACTGCGAATCTCAACACTGACTATGTTTGCGTGTCTTTGTGATGGAGAACAAAGTACGATTTCACAGCATATTGAGGGATGCAGGATGAGGTAGCAGTACAAAGAAAACTGCGAAACTCTATCAAAGGACTCGCATTGAATGTGTTTAAAGCCTGTTAAGATAAGAGCCCATTCTTCAGAGCGAATACCCGGGGGCTTTCAATTCTGATTCTATGGCTATTTGAAGAGAACAAGAGACAAGTTTAGAAAATTGGCAATATATAGAGATATTTTATTTAGTTATTTACTAGGAGGGCATTTATAAGTAAAATATAATTAACACCCAACATCGCCACAAAAAATCCCATACAAAGTTATCCCAAAACATGGACATCATGCAATACTGGACTGCGTTACTTGGTTGGGGAAGGGCATATTTTCGGCTTTCGCCTAATTAATCACGAATGGGCGCACGGCTACGAGATTTTAGTACGCCTCTTATATCTCGTGATGTAACGGGTGCCCTAAATGGCCATTTGAAGGACCAAGTTTCAATTAATCTTCTCCGTTAGAATGACTTTTGCCTTTAAAGTCAAAAAGACTATTGTACTTCTTCATAGCTTGGGATTGTTGATAGTTTTCTTCAACAGCGGTCATCCTGCGCGAAGACGAGAGTTGAACGGCGCGATTATATAAACTAAAGGCTTCGATCGACTAGTGTTGTTTTTAATCAATCTATCATTGAGTCTGAATGAAGATCGTTAACCGAAACAACCAGACGTCAAATCAGTAAAATAACATTAGGTATTGTGCTTCAATTTTATGGTCGCCGTAGAATGTATCGGTTTGTGGTTACTGAACTGCCAAATTAGAAGCCAGACACACGTCGCGCCAACAAAATTAGCTTTAAGACTTCCATTTTGAATTATGGTATGCTTGACAAAGCAAACTGTTTGCTTGGGTAACAATTGACAACCTAATATAAATGAAACAAATTGTATTCCGAGTCAGTTCAACTCTAGTCTTCGATATGGGAAGTACAGTAGGACTAGGCAACAATTCACGTTAGTATTATACTATTAGACACGTGGCCATTGCATTTTTGGTGTAATGTCAAAAATAGTACTGCATTCCATTTAAATGCCAATATTTTAAAAATTATTTAGGCATGCCATCTAAAAGCAGCCTGACGATGTTTTTCTGTTTTATTTCAAATGACCTCTTAAATTTTGAAGGTCATAAACATGGGTACACAGTAGTAATTGGAAGCAGAACAGAAATGTCATACACCTTCCTGGCATATTGAATTCATCATCCGCTCTACTGTCATGGTTGACACAAATTAGCCAGTTGGTCAGCCCCATGGAACCTATTAAATTCATTAGCATTGGGGCCAAAATTAGTCGTCTTGGTACCTGAGGTATATGGTCCTTCGGAAACCCCCTTTGCAATTGTTTTAATTATGCCCCAGGGAAACTGATCATTCATGCTGGCAAGTTTATTACGGGATTAACAACTGACATTTCAATACAGCAAGGTTGTTTTCATTAGGAATTCGTTATTGCCGCTTCGTATACTGCATTGTTATTTTCAGACAAACATACTTACTTCAGTTTTATTGTAAGTTCTTTTTTTACATTTCGATTTACACTGTCAAGTCCGACTGAACGTTGAACGGACTTAAGGAAAACATCGTATAACCTTTTTTTGTGTTTCTTTGCAGTAATGGCTAACACTATAGTACGACGTCGCCAAACGGAGGCGGAAAAGAATATCAACAGACTTCGAAATGTTATGCCAAATAAATATACCGAACTGTGTTTAATGCACCTGTCATTCTTACTGGATTTAGACGGGAGTAAATTGGAAGACTTGGGAGATAATGAACCAAAACAGGATAACAAAAAAAGAGGCTGTTCTACTCCATTTTCGAAAAAGAAAGGTAGGCTACGTGTAATCGCACATATTCTTATGTTTTTTCCGCGTGTTCAGGGCCCGTCAATTGACTTTTCACGGCATCACCTCTGGAAACGTGTCTATTGTATTTCTTAATGGGCAGCTCGTGGTTTTCCATAATGATTAACAGGTTCGGTTAAACTGCAATACACATTCCACCAGCCTCTGTTTCACATCTGTCATGCTGTAATTTACACCAGTGATAAACGACTGCGACCAAATGCAATATGCACCGGTTACAGATAAAGCGTATGTCTTTACAGTTAATCTGGGTGCATTGTAATTTACATATGTCCATTAACTTGTTAGCAACTTCAGTGTAGATAGATTTGTAAAATAACCAAGGCATGTGATATATTTCAACACCTCATCTGTACTTATTTATTACAGCCCAATACAGAGAATATTTTAACCATCTGTCATTTGTAATAAACCTTTAGTCTAAATGCATTCATGTAGAAACTATAAGTCAAATAGTTGAAGTTGAACATAAAAACTAAATGGACAATTTCTTAAAATGCCTTTCACTTCCAAACAATGTGATGTCTTTAAAGTTCAACAGATAATGCTAAGCAACTTGTGTAATTTAGTATAATTTTCCCAAATTCAAGTAAAATTCTTTAACTGGGAACTTAATGGGAACAAAATGACCATTTAATTGGGGAGCTTGCATTCAAAGCATTACAATATAAAGTAAAAATATATGAAATATAATTACATGCTCAAAGATCTTTAATTTTAAAGGTTTCAAAACATCCTAAAAATATAATCTTACACCAAAGCTGCTTTGACCAATAAAACTTCTAAGTTCAGTAATGTAGCAATTTAATTTTTATTGGCTTGCATCTTGAATTTTGACCACACCGGTTGACCAACTCAGTAGTTGGCCCTGTGTCTTTCATTAACACATAGTTAAGACTTAGTTCAACCCCCTCCTTCCTCAATATCAATTAACAACTGATTATGATGCTATTTATCAGTTTTATGGCTGTTTAACAATTGACTTCTTCACCAAGTACTGAATGGACCAGTGTTACTTTTATTGCTTGCTTTGACTTGACTTGCAGTTTTTATTGCTTTTCTATACCATGTGCCTTTTGAGGCCATATTAAAACCATTTGGAAAGTTTTTAGTCAACAGCATTTATTGTCCTTTATAAATTGTTTATGGGCTAATGTCTATTCATTGGCAGGAAGGCTAATAATTTATGAGTTTTTCTGACCATTAAAATAACACTATAACTGGCCATTCTTTTCGGAATTTGTTTTGTATTCCATTTTCTTTTTAGAAAAAAATAAAATAGAACCTCAGCATGGCTGTATTTAAATTAACTTTCAAAATCATTTGAATGTTTTGTACATTGTAGGGCCTATTCTAGACAACACTGAAAGATTTCATGGGAAATTTTCTCAGGAGGATTAAGATTTTATTTATTCCTAATCTGTTTAATAGAAAATGGTTTAGAAGTTCTATTGATAATTTAATTAAATATTATATAATCAACACTTCAGCTAAAAGTCTCTTGATAATTTGGTTACATGAATGATATGATGCTGTTTTTTCCCACACATTTTTAATCTCTTTTCCAAATGTCTTTATCTACACTGATCAAGCCATTGTTTACACTTCCATTGAAACCCTGAGCTGATCATTTGCCTTTATTTTGATTGCAGATTGTTTTCTGTGGAATTATCCTCTTTTTAGTTAATGAAACTTTTATGTAAGACTTTCAAACAATGGCTTGATACCCAGTACATGAGAGGATGATCTTTTATACCTCAGCACCTTTTCTTCCTTGAAAAGACACCCCCTATTGTTGGTTCTTAAATACCTCTTTAGTACTCCTTCTGTTTTTGGCATCAGTCTTATATCTCATTATAGGTAAAAGGGGTGAACACAATAGGGGTTGTTAAAAGTGTCATCCCCTTTATACACCCTAGGGGTGAAAACTAACACCCTCTCAGATGGCCTGTAGGGTAATCTTCTGAACTTGAACCCCCCCCCCCCTTATCACACCTCAACTCAAAATGATATCAAATTACTAGGGGTTTTTTTATCTTGCAATTCCCTATCATGTTTGATTATTTAGAGTTCACCATAAATCTGAATCTGAATTTTTTATTTATTTATATTTTCAGAAAAGACATTGTTTGGTTCTCCAATTACACAAGGAAATATTGCTCAAATATATCAGCTAATTGAATTCCTTGGCCGACCAGAAAGTAAGTTTTCAAATTCCAAAAGATGTTATTAAAGTTCAATATCAAAATTTAACATGACGTTTGTTTTAAAGATCTCTTCTACTTTAATATGTTTTTTATTTCAAATGTGGTAGTATTTAAATATTAATTATGCATCGAAGACTGATTTATTTGGTTATTTATTTCAGATATTCGTAAAGAAGGAATATTTCGTAAATGTGGTAACTGTAATCGACAGAAATTATTAAAAGAATGGTTGATACAGGGCAGTACTAACTTGGGATTAGATGATGGAACTTTCTCTGCCCATGACTCTGCTGTTGTATTAAAGAATTATCTCCAGGATTTACCTGAACCTCTTCTTACTGAGAAACATTTTCAATGCTATAGACAAATTTTAGGTAAGTACCAGTAAATACTTTAAAACAACACAAGCCAGAATAATTGTAGGGAATGTACAAATTAAAGATTCCAGAATTAACTCGCAATTATTGAATTAGAATAAGAATACCTCAACTACCCATGACAGCTAAAACATGTTTGTTGCGTTTAATTCAATCACAATTCTACTCACACCACCTCAGAACTGGCATTCTGTATCACTCGATTGCAACTCTGAACATTCCAGACTGACTTGGAAGCACCTGGTGTACTAATGTGTCTCAAAATACACCCCCAAAAAAGTTTTTTTTAAATTATATTGAATTAAGCTTATAAAATTAAATGTGTTTAAATTATTATTTTACAGATATGGGTAAATATCTTAGATCAGACAAAGAAAAACAGATAGCCAAAGAAAAACAAATCAAAGCAATCCAAGTTCTTATTTTAATGTTACCAAGAGAAAATGCATTATTGTTAGAATGTGTATTGGATTTATTACATCGAGTTAGTAAAGTTAGTGAAAATATGATGACAGCTAATTCTATTGGAACTATTTTCGCTCCACATCTTCTCTGTTCGAGAAAGGTAAGTGTGACTAAAAACAATGAAGTTTCACTTTTCATTCATTTGGATTTAATATAAATTAATCAAATAACTTAGAACTATCAATTCTGCTATAACCATTAATACTCTACATGTACTTCCAAATTTAATACATAATATTAATATGACTCGGGAGTATTGAAATTAAACCAAGAGAATTTATTTAAGCATTAAATAAGAGAAGATAATATTATGTAAGCTAAGATTTAAGACAGTTAAAATGGCAATGGTTAAATCATTTATCAATTGTGTTATGCAATTGTGCATCAACTTCCTTGTATTGTAACATAAGAGTGTAAACTTTGATTAATGAAGATTGAAATGATTTTGTTTTATAGATGACAGCTTTAGAGTTACATGCTCTCTCTGGATGTTGCACTCAGATCACCACACTCATGATTGAAAATGCGCCCCAACTCTTCAAAATCCCACAAGAATTAGCCATTGATGTTTCCAATTTTTGGAAGCAGATGGAGGATCCTGCCAATGTAATGAAAACCAATAGTGAAAAGTTAGAAAACTTCAGTAAATCCAAACAAAAGAACAATAGTGGACCCGCCATCAATACAGTCATTTGTTATAATGATCGGCAAGGACAACTTAGCCAAGAAACAGACACACAAGTGGCTTTAGCTGGACTTTACGCTCATGTACATGCCATGCCCGACTCAGCTAAAAAGAAGAAATTACTCAAACAATTCCAAAGAGCCAACCGTCCATCTACACCTAAAAGTAACAAGCATTCTCGTAGCAAAACTTTTGGAGAATCACTAAAGGTACACATAGCATAATTTTAAATAAATGTAATTGTTGTAAATTTGTCTTCAAGCAGTAAGCCTAATCAGGAACTGTATTAGATTGGCATTGTAATTTATTAAATCACGAAATATCTGAATATGAATCTCTAAAATATTTATATTTAATTACAGAAACACTTCCCAGTATTACACAAGCATAAACGGAATGACTCTAACGATCCCTGCAGCACTACAAGTGGTCTAGCATGGGCCGTCACTAAGGTAATTAATCACAATTTTAATTATATTATTTGCTATTATTTTGTAGTTTAGTTTGGTTCAGGCTGTTTAGAATGCATGTTTCTTTCTGTTAGCTTTGCATGAGGTTGTCTTTATTTACATTAACAATTGGATAAATAAATAAAATACGCCATGATCAGATTGCACATAATCATAAAACAGTTATTTCATGACATGATCAGAATTTTAATCTGTAAAATTATCATCCATTTTTAGCCGATCACAATAGAGGAATCTGGTAATGATAAAGTAACCATTATTTCCTGCGGTACTACAACTACACCCTGTACCCCATCCACACCACGTACTAATCCTCGCAGAATAGGGGTAAGAATATTTATATAACCGTGATTCACTAATTGCAGTCATCATTGATGCTTATTTTATTTATTCAATGCTCACTATTGCCATTGGTTTGGTAGAATTATTTTACATTTAATTTATCTTTAGTTCAATCTCAGTTTTTCTTCAGTATTGGTCTTCTACTTAGTATCTTTTCATTTTTCTTGTTTTCTAAGTCCCCATTATGGTTATAGTGCTTTTACAATGTTGAAATTAACACTGTTATTTATGATATTGTGTTTTCTATTTTTAGCCTTCTAGTCCTGCTGTTCATGTTGTTGACATGTGGCAGTCCCCCTTACCAAAGTCACGAAAACGTCCAAGTGATGAAGCGGACGAAAATATTCCCAAAAAGGAGTCAAAGAAATCACCTGTAACAGAATCCCTGCCAGTCGCAGAGAAAGAAATCAGCTTCCTGAAAAGAAATGCGCCCATTAAAAAAATTCTCGTCTTCACACCCGAACATAATAAACCAGTGGCTCTAGTCTCTCCTATTACACAATCTGTCATCAAAGCATCAAAAGAGTGTCAGGTGAGATATCTGTCAATCATTTCACAATCAATCCATTTAAAACTTAACCCAAGGTTGACATTCTTCACCTTATGGCTACCTGCTAAAAGAACATTAATTAGTGACATGTGGGCTTGTGATTAGTTACATATCATGAAGTAGTGTTATTACTTATTATGTAGTTATGTCAAAAACAAGTATTTAATTTTTGTGTTCTTATCTTTTCAGAAAGCAATATTAACACCAAGATCAAGAAAACCGATGCAATACATGTACATCCAGTCTCCACCAGAACGAGAGAGCTCCATTTAAACACCCCCATATATGTTGTATTAATGACATAAGCTTAGTGCTGTATATTTCAATCATCGCCTTCTATAATGTACAAAAACTGTGCTATTTCTCTCTTAAAGTCTATTAAAGTATTCTCTATTTCCCTTTCTTTCCTATGTCCATTATGAAGGTGTATGTATTGATATGTAAATATATAAAATCTTAAAGTGCTATTAATCTCTATTTATATACCAGAGAGAAATTTTTAAATAAAGTTTTATCAACTTAAAGATGTGTATCCAGATATGATATGAATATAATCATGGTATTATGGTATAAATATATAGTTTTCTTCCTAACATATATTTTAAAAGTATATGGACCTATTTATGTATTAAAATAACAATGAATGTGCCATTATTAATCATTGCTTATTGTAACCTATTCAAAATGGAATTGTTATATTAATCAAAATATATACTGTATGATTTAAAATATCTAATATTAACAATACTCTAAAGGGATTTTTCATTATGGATAAATAAAATTGTATTAATTTTACACAGACTGACATTACCCTCTTTTTAAATTTAACTAATAATATTTTTTATCCATAAGGGAAAGCCTCAAGGTATATTATTGTAGCAAAATTAAATTAATTTTGTTTTACTTCTGTGACCCAGTTCTTACATAAACTGCTGTGATTGCTATTCAGCATTCAATGTATAAATTCTTAGTTGAATATTATAATTACATGAAAAATGAATATTGAGTTATTCACCATGAAAATTAACCAAATTTTATGAATATGTTTTGATCATAGTTGTGATTCCTTTTTAATTTTTTGTTAAATTTCTCAAAGTTTGTACATGTATTGAATATGTATATAAAATTTATATATTATATTGTATAAAGTATACCTGCCAAATTATATTATTACAATGGGTTAAACACTTGTGTAATTCTTATTTCATTAAAATTAATGACAAAAAATTAATGTGTGTACAGATTATTTTTGGTCAAGGCAATTATTTTGGGTAATTTGTTGCCTGCCCACTTCAAAGGGATTGATTTTGCAAATGAGTAGCCAGTACCAATGGTTGTATTGTTCCCCGGATAAAGAACAATAACTACAAAGGGGTCACACCAACAATGCAGCTGAAATAGGATCTCTAATGCATTTACCATTCATTTCAGGGGGGGCTTGTGTGAAGTATTCAAATGCTCCAATAAGAACAGGACCACCCTAGAAGGAAAGTTATGATCTTGCCATCTTTTAATTTAAAACTGGCCAGTTACCTATTATTGACTTGTAACCTTCAAGACATTTGCAAGTGAAATCTTGGTGTACCCAAAGCTCATTCAAAAACAACAATAACACTACAAATTGTTGAATTGTCACTACTGACCTCCATATTTTTATAACCTTTCATGAAAATCGAAAGTCAAGTATGTGAACCCTGCTGTAACCCATGTAGAGATATTTGAAAATTCGTATGGAAAAACAGATGATAGTGCTTGAAACTGACTTCTGAAGTTTGAAACCTTGTGCCCCTTTTAACCATGGTTCACTTCATATCAAATCATTGCTAGATAATTAGAATGGACTCCCTGTTTAGAAGTTAGGGAATCTCGGTTTCGAATTACTCTAAGTAAGGGTAGTTATCTTTCTTGTTTTAACTTTATCTCCTAATTACTAAATCAGAAATACTGCCCTAGGCTACGGTTGCTGATCTTTGGTAATGTGTACGATGCACATTGTTATGTAAAGGTGAATAGTAGCAAGACTGGCTGTACTTGAGGCAAATTGACGGTGTCAGATACTGAGATAATTTCGGCTATCTGATTAAACTGCGCTACCACACACCGATGTCGATATTATCTTATTATCGCCTGCATTTCTTCATAATTGAATAGTTTTGTGTCGACCAAACAGAACCTTATCATCAAGTCTTTAATCTTTACCGGGGGGGCCTTATTCGATTCTTTTTATATGCTAAAGAAGGCATTGAGTTTTTTGTATTGATCGACCCCAGATATCAAATCTTATCGATCCGTTTTAAAGAAAGGTGTCTCGAGTTCTGTTTCCTTCACACTGACACCTCCTTTGTCCACCGTGACCTTTTGTGTGTGCCCTTTCAGACCACCAAGTCCACAAGGAGGTTACACACTATGTCATACTTCATCATACGTTTGGCATTTCTCCGTGCAGATATTTGGGTTCGTGACTACATCAGAGGGAACTTAAATTACTACACGGCACAGTTAGCCCCGTCTGAGTCTAAACGATTGCGCAATGGCATGGGGATCGCATTCTTCCACCGTTGTATGTTTGACGTTGGAACTTGATTAATGAGATATAGAATGCTGTTATTCATTACATTGTTGTTTGGAGACCACAGTTTAATCGTTAGATATGGTTTTTTAATGAGACGGTCTTCCTTTACACATACAGACGTATGCGCGTCACACCTGCCCAATGTCCGCTACTACAATGATTAGTGAATAGGCCTCAATTCTTAAACAGTTGCCAATACCACTATAAACAGTAACGTACCTTATTATACCATCTGGTAATCGAATATTTGTATCGCACATTTCTACAAGCAGTCAGTGTCGGATTAACAATGGGGCATGGTGGGGCCCAGGCCCCAGGGCTTCGATATCAGAGGGGGGGGGCACTAAATATCTCAGTTGCCGGAAAAGAAATGTGAGCATGGTCGGACCGAGGACTACATCTGCTGCTAGCACTGATAGAGCCCCTTTCATCTATTATGAACTCGTGTTGCGGTTGACATCCGACTTCAACCTCTATCCGTGTTTCTTGTTTTGTTTATTTAGCGAGAAACGCATTAAAATCTTCTTTAGGTGCAATATTTTGGTTACAAATTTTCGTGCTACTTGGAGCTGGAATCAATTGTAAGGTACATGTAATTTCATTGGTAATCGAGGGACGTTAGTTTCTGGACTCGTATTCTTGGGATGGACGTTTAGCCCCTAGAAAAGTTATGTTTCAAGATATATACCCTTTGATGATCATCTCGACAGACCCTATTATACACTCGTTTGCGGGGTTTCCAGCATCTTTAAATTTACCTTCTTTTTGCTCGAGTCTTCATTAAATCGGTTAGTGCAAAGATTATGTACATGTATGTAAAAAAAAACCACTCATTCATTCATTCATTCAATTTTACAACCTGGCTCAAGAGGGAGTAAATTTTCCTGTGTCTTCGTTCATGATGATGGTCGATGATAGTAATAAACTATGGCTGAAGAGTGGGAAAACTTGACGTGGGGAGTGTAAACCTTTGAGGGTAGTAAGGCTAATAATGAGGTTCGCCCACCATTTCCCACGATGTATGTTTATATACTTAGCTTGTCTTTATAACCTCCCGTTAAGTATTACATGTCTACTTAATACGATGACGTAATAGCTAAACATTCTACCCTTACTACATCAATATATTCATTGTTTGATCCTCAATACATCCCCTCATCACCACATCGCTTCCGTTCGCTATGGTTGCCAGGTGCACTTACATATATTAATGTCTCTATAAGAGACATCCACTTTAGAATGACAATATTTGGGCTCAGCTTTATTTTGTCGTGTAGATCTGCGTAGCCTCAAGTAGAAAATCACACTTGTATTCAATCAATTTTGGGCCAAGTTAAATGAAGTTACGCCGATTTCTTATATCTCTTCCCCCGTATAGCACAGGTTCGAATATTAGCAATGATCCATGTTCAGACTGTAGTTTTGTGGGAATAAGGAAATGACTCTTGTATTAGGTTTAAGATATTATATTCTGTTCACAAACACCGATCTACATACTTTCTGTAACTTTTGCAGCTGCTTTGCTTAAAAGCTAACAAACAATGCATCGTTATGGAGACTATAGAGTTTCAGAAATAAACTCAGTTACATTCGTCTCACAAAGCACATGTCCGACCAAACAGTTCACAACAAGTAGGTTAGGTTGTCTTGTATTTAAACCACGAAATGAAGATGCATAAAAAATGAAATTGGGTGTGTTTATATATAATAGTACAATAACAAAAGGTCTTGATTATATAGCTATGGCGTTAGATCTTGCAGACGTGAATATACTAGGGGAGGTTGAATTCAGAGCTTTTAAATTTCAGAGCATTTTACTACCTCTAGCAAACTGGCAACTAACACCAGAAATAAGATTTCCTCTTTTTTTTAAATTTGTCACTAATGTCATACCCCTCTGGCCGCTCATTCGTAGTCCGTTAACAGTTTACATTTTTGACCCCCCATTTAAAATGAATCTTGCTACATTGGGCAATTTCTTGTCTTGTATTATCGAGATGCTTAGCGATCATTTCAACTTGGTTTAGTTTGGGAATATAATCTCCTTTGTTGTGGCTTAAATGATTTCCACGAATAAGACATACCACCATTGTCCCTAATGGTCATTCAACTCCAAAGTTAATAAATAAAAGAAACTTAAAACCACCCCGTTTATCGCATAGTTTCATACCACTTTTTTGTTTTGAATAAATTATAATAAGAAGAAAATCCAAATAGGATGGAGATTTGTCGCTTTGGCGGCATTGAATTATTTCCTTTTATAGATATCTTCCATAAATGATAGACGGAGGCTTTTCGTCTTTGTTTTAATTTGTTTTTATTACTTCCTCGCCTAAACCTGGAAGCGGGAATTTACTTTTTCGAGTTCTTGTAACAAATACAGTGGCATAACGATTACGAATGTTTTCTGATTGGTACTTATTCGAATTTGTTCAAATAATGTTACTCGACGGCAGGGGTAAGGGTAAGCTGAAAATTGTCTGTTTTGTTATAGGAATATTTCACGAGATTTGAAATAACAATATTTGTTATTCTCCTAAAATTCCCACCCCATTGGGTACATTGCATACAAAAATTTGACAAACAAACATCTAAAACGGTACATCCACCAGTGCGACTTTCATGCATTTGTTCTTCGGATTGAAGGACTCTATTTGGACAAATTTGACGTATATGAACATAAGGATCGTATCAAAATATGTGCCTCCTAATTTGGCGAAATCGGTGAATTTCTTTGTGCAGTATAACTCTGACAGAACCTTAATAATACTGTCTCCGTATCAAACATTTACAGTCACGCTTTACTTCCTTGGAGGCAAAATGCTTTTAAACATGGCAGTCATTGGCTTAAAATCTTAAGTTTTAATGCACGCTTATCAGTATTTCGGGCTTTCACAAAACGTTTATGGGTGTGTCGAACTTTGACGACCGTCATTTAATACAGATCCGTTACGTATCGTTGTGCAACTGTGAGTACTCGCAGAGCATATAAGCCTTATATATCAATATTCAAGTAGCGGTGGCTTCAAACAAAGGTTTTCTGCATCGTGGATTGACAAAGGTTGTTTTTCAACATTTTAAGGGCTTAGTTTTCAATGGATCCGAAATTAGCCCAATAAAGCTTAATCCCCACATGTTTAAAGACGTAAAAGGCGATGGCGATTCATTGAGATTTCGACGTAATTAACAATGCAGGTACATAAATATTCCCTTCATCACACAACTAAAAGCATTAACGACAGAGTAAAATATATTGACCAAAATCATCAAGCATACTAAAGTCTAGATCCAAAGGTGGACCCGCGATACTCCCAGGGCTTTATGTTAATGAAGTCGATTTGAATCGTTCTTTGTATTTTTGGTATTATTTTTGGAATTTTTGAGTATAGTTAATAGACTCATACTTTACGAGTCTAAATTGTATTTTTTAAATAAATTACCCAGGTACAAACAGGTGCCATTACGTATTTTTATAGTACATATACCATACCCGACGAGGTAAAAAAAACCAAGCCCGTTATCAAATGTAACATAAATAGTTCTGATGCATGCAAGAAACAGAAAATCGTTGATTATAAAAAAACATGAAATTAAATATAGGGTGTAACGACCTACTTTTCTGCACTAAAGCTTACATTTTCCGCCATCTCTTCATGGAATTCAACCATCAAGGGTTCTTTTACTATATATATAGGAGGGATTGAGTACGTAAAACGTGACAAAAGTTATATAGGGCCTACTTGGTTTAAAAAATAACCTGTTTTGTTTTAAGATAATATTACATACGATAAAATAACTAAATTATAATATCATTTTTTTTAAGCCCCAATACTACTCTTGTTATAACCGAATAATATGTCAAAATCTTTTTTTCTGGTCAACAAATTGTACTATTTTACAATATTCAAATTAATAAATGATACAAATTTCATCTTAACACACCTAATTTTAAAAATTGGAAAAATTCAACTATATGCCGTAACATGGTTTGAAAAGCTTTACGTAAACACTTTCAAATGCAATTTGGATTTGAACATATCGAACCCTCTGGACAAGTAAGATAGTTTGTATTGGATAATTTACACAACAGGTAGAAAACTTAAACATCTAGTAGTTAAAATAAGGCTATTTTTTTCTGGACCTGACAAGCCAGTAAGAGTGCTATTATCCCTTTAAAGCAACATTTAATTGGTGTTTTTACTATATACAGTAATATAGCAACGTGTAATGAAAAGCAGAGGAAAGAAAACGGTGTGAAGTCCGAGTGTGTTAGCAGGGATCTCTTCAAAAACTACATGGATGGCATATTTACTCCAAAATGATGCCAATGAAATCATTGAAATTGTGGCCGAGACAACAATTCAGAAACATTCTAAGTACATCTATTTGTTTTTAGTGCCGGAGGTGTACGTTACAGACATTCTTAATTTGCGTCTGTGTTGCTCTCCCGTGGGGCATGTGTCGATGTGAGGTTACTAAAACTTTCGGTATATCATATATCCCAATAAAAACGAACATTACTGGGGCGCCGAGTGAACCATGCTGTGTAATCTACAGGGGATTTTTCCAGATTAAAGCTTGTATGATGAACATCATTATTCTAGTGACAGATCGTGGTCATTATACTGATCGGAAACTTTCAAAAGAAATGAGATGTACCACGATAACTTCTTTATACCACAATATCGAATAGTGCGTTATAAGTGCTTTAGCTATAGTTTCGTTGAAAGTCAAAGGGGCAAAATTTATCTGATTTGGGCCAAAAATGAAAGTGTGCATTTTATTGAATGCGATGTGTATATATGATGAACATCTTTTTTTATTAATTGGTCAGGGATAGCCTAAAACTGACTGGGATTGAGATTTAATAAATGTTATATTTCATTATACAGGCTACCCAAATCTGAAGGATTTTGTCCATTTAACTTTAATGGGGAGATTAAATAACACGATATATATTCAGTGGCGTGGCTAGACTATGGACTGGTGGAGCGGGAGAGCCTCCAAATCTTACGATAAAAGTTGTGATTAATCGAGGGAAGATAAATTATTATTGTGTACATGTACATTGCAAATCCGAGTGTTAACTAGATGACATGATAGGTTGGGCCGAAAGAACATGTCCTGGGGCATTGTAACACGGGGCGAAAAAACTTACAACAGAGTTGCACTGTAAATACCAGGGTTACCTCATAAGGTATAGTGTGGGATTAGGAGTTATCTCGGGGAAATAATCGGTAACGGACGTTACGATAATCGATTGCTTTAAGTATTCAACATTCTTAATATGTGTTAGAAAATGTTTTCAAATAATTAACCAAATCTACGAATACCTTCAATAAGTCAGAACATCGTCGATTTTATTTTGTTCAAATCCTGCATTGTTTAATTGGTCACCAAGCGGACCACTTTCGAAATTTTGGAAGGAGATTGTTGCTTGGGGTATCACTCAGGAGAAAAACCTATCGAATTTTCGTACAGTAAATGTGGAACGCGATTCTTTGAGTCTATAACTCGATACAGAAAAAAGTAACACAATCATCTTTTATAGAAAAAATTGGATTAATTTAAGGCTTGTTGATTGTGAGTTTAGATCTAGCACGGCCGACATTGCAACTACTAAGGGATCTTTTACGTGCACGCAAATGTATACAAGGGACCTCGGTTTTTCGACCCACCAGAACGATTAGACAGCTGTCCTTGTCAGGCCCTCAATCCGGCATCACTGACAAGGGGAAACTACGCCGGAATATCTGGATGAACTTTCTTGGCCAATGCAGAAATCGAGCACCCGACTTCCAGGCTAGCGAGCAAGCGTCTTACCCACTTAGCCACGATCCCCGTACATAATGATCAAGGCATCTTCCCTTTAATTCAGTACATTTTATGTTGTAAAATTCGTGGTTACTGTTTCGGCTCGGCGTCTGGTGCCAATATATATTTTGTGAATAAAGAGTTCCGCTTCCTGGCGTCTGGTAAATTATGATCAAATGGACCCTTTTACCAATTAGCTATCCAATCCAACACTTGTGCTTAAATTGAGATTGGACAAAATATCACCGGGCATCAAGGCGATTCATGAGGAAGTAACTTTGTGTTTCCTTACAAGAAACAAATATTGCCATGCACAACCCCCGCCAATGTCCAACTGTAAATCTATAAATATCAGGGCGTTGATTTCAAATTCGCCCAAAAAAATCGGGGGCTTACTCTTGACTGTAGAATAATAAATATTAGGAAACTGCATGAGACTAAAATACAAGTATAGCATAGTCGGTGGGAAATAAAATTATGCAATTTTAAGAGCGAAATGCGCTAAAAACTCCACAAAATTTTGCAGCTTCAGTGAGTAATGTGCTGGCTTACTAGCCATGAAACGGGTGTAAGAACCATGTATTGGCCAATCCAAAGTTTCTCCTTGTTACTGGTATTTTGGAGGGCCTGGCAATTTGGCAACATCAGTGTCTATTCATTCGGTGGTACGAAAAACACGTTGACATGTACGTAAAAAGACCCTTGACATCAGGAATTCATCAAAGATTAGGCGAAAACGCCGCTATCCGGTCAAAATTTCTCACTTTACACACTGCATGGCGTATATCCGTCTTCATTGTTGGTGCGGAACAGTAGGACGTTAAATCACATTTCATTTCAATGCTACGGACCCACCAAGGCACAGTTTAGTTGGCGGGAAGGGGTGGCGGATTTGGGACTGAATTGTGTTGGGGCTCTGCACGTTGGGACATCAAAATGAATTCCACGACACATAAAATTGCCATTGATAAGATATGAAATGAAATTGGGTTTAACGTCCTACTGTTCTGCTAATGAAGACATACGCCATAGGCCTACAGTGTGCCATGGGGAAAAGTTTGCCCGGACTGGATGAACCTTCGCGGCTAATGCAAAGATCAAACACCCGAACTCCAGGCAAGCGAGCCAGCGTCTTACCCACTTACACGGATAAGACTTGAGAGAGGGTGAGATTTAATGTCCACTCGACATAAAAACATAATGTTCACAGACCATAAAGGTTGACACAGGATCCTATAATATAATCAGGGACAACAACTCTATAAAAATAATCATCTGAGATTCCACATTCACTAATCTGGACTATGAAGCAGATCAAAATATCTACACCCATAACAGTTTGAAAACTTAATGGGAATATATTATCTGGTTTGAAGTTTGAAGAGCGATATTTCTTTCAGAATATTTCACCAAGGTATATTTTTGCTGGTAGGTAAATAACAAAACATCAAAAAAGATACGAGAGTGAGAGAGAAATTGGGTTTATGTCCATTCGACACAAACTAGGCCATTGAATTAGTTGAATTTTATTTCAATAATTCGCTTGTGCGTAGGGGTCTTTAGCAGTGGGGGAAAACCGGAGGACCCGGAGAGATCCCACGAGGCTGGAAGGCGACTCTACCCCTTGTCACGTACAATCAGGTAATCGGAACCACCGGATAAGACGGAAAACTTGTATTCAATTACAATTATAAGTGTCGGAATAATGGTTTAATTGCTTATTCGTGTGAATAGACAGGGATTGCGGTTTCTAAAGTTTCACGAGGTCGTGGAACATTAAAATATCGAAGGGGTTTGTCTTCTAGGTCCCAATAGCAATACTTAACATCAAACATGCCGAACGTTGATTATCGATAGGGGTCAACATCAAATTTGAAAAATATATCCGTTAAAAACTATAACTTCATTCGCGTTGACAGGATTATCGGAACTTGCTGTGGTAACTCTGTTAAAAACTATAGACTCTCTCGCGTTAACAGTAAAGTGAAACAGACAAACAGCAATCGTAGGACACGCCGAATCCTTATCAAAACGTTTCTATGTAGTGTAATATGCCGACAACTGATAACTGATCTTCGAATAATTTTCAAAAAATATATCGGCATACCTCGACATATTCAGGTAGTCCCAGTGTGTTACAATGATCTGTGGTTAATTCCGATATTACCGGACCGGTATCGATAGGGGTTCACTAGTTCGCCGCTATAAGAAAGACTATATATTTATACATGTATAGGTATAAAAAACCTAATCTTAACCCTAACCCTAACAATAGATATCGGTGGACTAATAAACCCGCCGAATAGTGCACTTTAACCCTAACCCAACCCCTACTACTAATAGATAACTGTGGACCCCCCCCCCCCGGTTTTTACTTCCCTGGTTATTAATATGATCATATACGGTTTCAGCCGGTGAATGTATGCCATGTTACCGACGATTGAATGAGCTATAAAATGATTTGTGTGTTAAATGGGTGTCGGCGTAAGATACCCGGTACGCAAATCTTCCGTAATATTATAAGTTCATTTATAGTACCAATTCTTTTTAGCAGCATGTTATATGTAGGCACAAGTCGTATTCTATACACGCTGTATATAATGTGATGGCTAAATATATTGTCGAAACTTATGTCCGACACACACATGTCATGGAACCGTCTGGTTCGCGGTCCGCCTACTTTTTCTTTTGGACGCTCTATCGCGTTTTAAGTTTTAGTTGATTATTTTAACATTAATCGTGATAGTTTGTAAGGCAAAAGAAATGTATAGCTTTTCGATCACAAATTTAAATGTATCTCCAAACCGATGTGGAGAGATACAGTATATCACTGAAAACTAAACATTTCTAAAACAAAAAAAACAAACCCACAACAAATGATGTGCAAAATGGGAGATAACTCTTATTATTGCCGTCATATTTCTGGACTCAGACTAGTAATTATTTGCCCATTGACTTCAATGTTAAATGGCTGTAACATCACTGGCTGTAGCTTTTTGCTCAACATTCTGTTGGTTCCAATATTTTTAGGCACAATGGGGACAACATTTGGCAATCTCCCCATTATAAACTTGTAGGGTTAATATGGTTTACATTTTTTGCTACAGGGATTTGAAGTTGACTTGGGTGAAAATCTCACTTCCGATACATTTCACTGCTCCGCAGAAAGACATTTTACAGCCCCATCCCTCCGCTGTAATATCACCAGTATTACCCAAAACTGCTGTCCATCATGAAAACTAGGCAAAAATTTACTAGTCTTAGTTCTTGATTGCCGCAACTAAATTTGCGTATTACACTGATCAGTAGTGAATATAAAAAAGGCTCCCGCGAAACGCGATGCCTCTGCGAAACCGTGGCGTATATCTAACGACAATGTCGTGATAGTTACTTAGGCAAAAGAAATGTATAACTATCAGATCACAAATAGGAAATCACTTAAAAATTAAATATTTATAAAACAAAAAAAACATAATTGGTAAAATGGGAGATAACTCCTGTTATTGACTCTGCTGTAATAACTGAAAGACCCGTATGAACAGCTAAATTGACGTATATCTAACGATAATGCAAAATCGTAATATGATATTATCTTGAAACATGTCTTCTAAATTACAAATTAATAAGAGGTTTATGCAATTCATTTTTCTTTCTTTAATATCAATAACTTCTCCCTTTACATAATTTAGCCAATCACAAAGACTTGCTTATCATGTGTCTTGTATTGTCCAATCACACAGATCGTAATTTATTGCGCCTTGAAGAAGGAGACAAAATGGCTGAAAATTTTCAATAAACCAAACGACTTTGGTTGTGCTGGGTGGAAGTTTATATTTTCTCGTATGTAATGATATTCTAGACAACCCATTTATAATAAAAATGTCTATGTCCGTTTTACCTTTCAATTTGTATGGTGAATTGAGCATTACATAGTTGCATTGTCACAATTTTCAGTCATCACTCATTTGTAAATGTTGTCAATAAAAAACATCATATTTATTATTTTAGTGAATAAACAATAAATTAAAGGGACAATACCACTCTTGTTGGCTTGACAGGTCCAGAATTTTTTTTCAGCCTTATTCTAACTACTACATGTTTAAGTGTCCTACCTGTTGTGTAAATTATCCATTACAATTACATCAGGGGGTTCGAAAATATGTTTAAATCCAAGTTGCATTTTAAAGTGTTTACGTAAAGCTTTTCAAACCATGTTACGGCATGTAGTTGAATTTTTCCAATTGTTTTAATTAGGTGTGTTAAGATGAAATTTGTATCATCAATTAATTGGCATATTGTAAAATAGTACAATTTGTTGACTAGAATAATGATTGGGGCATATTATTCAGTTACAACAAGAGTGTTATTGGGGCTTTAATGAATGATAACCAGATCACACTTTATATTTATCTGCACATGGGCTTCAGTTCTGGTGTTCAGAAGTTAGAAAGTGTACAGCATATTAAGATCATATTGCCAGAAATTTTTGATATTTTAATTTAGACTAGTACCTTAACCTAGTAGTACGAAAATGTCATTCCGATAGGCATTCTTCTATTTCTAACATTCTTCTTTATGCCGCCAGTTTTATACTATGCCTATTAATTATAGGCTATATAATAATACATGTATCTTAGTACAGCCTACTAATGTATAGCCTACTAATGAAGCTAAAAGGCAAGATGCGTGCACATCTAAATTATGTTTTAGCTACATGTACAATCAGTAGGCCTACATATGCTTGCATCGAGATGTTCTTAATTACTAGAAGATTGTTTCTTAAAATAGAGTAGCCTCTAATCATACTGATTTATAATAGTAATAGTACCATATGTTAGTCTTAAAATTTCCCGATTTTGAAAAGACATACAAGTTCATCACATACAATCCATGTCTTCTATGAAGTAAACTCTGCTAATTATTACCGGTAATGCATTGACCTGCAGGTGAATGACTCCAGTTCTTTCCCAGTTTGGGAGACCGGTTCGATGGTCTAAATTCTGTGATTCACACCCAGTAATTAAGTGTTCATTTGGCAAATTCACACACTCATAGTCATAGTCATAATATAGTAATCATACTCATAAAGAATCTTGCAAGCTAATTCATTGACCTATTAAAATAGTTAGTCATTATCAATTGGTCTTTACCAGTCCAATCTTAGTTTCATATGCAGTTGTATATAATGTCTTTCTCTTGGCATGATGGCTTAATATTAAAATACGATAGATTATGTAGATGTCATGACCAGAAGCAACACCATTTGAATGATGAATGTCTGAATTTATCTTTTTATATTTTAGGAAAATGACGGCTGTGGCAGCTGTAGCAGCTCCAGAGAAAATGAAGTCTCTGTTTGGGGACCTGGGTAAACCTACTATGAGGGGTGTACGCAAATGTCCTAAATGTGGTACATTTAACGGAACAAGAGGAGTAAGCTGTAAGAATAAGTTATGTGATGCTGTATTTAAGGAAAAGGAGAGGAAAAAAGGTCATAGTGCTGATGCTGTAAAAATCATCACAGGTTCTACTGTTCAAGTATTTTCAGTAAGATTACGAGATCGAGGTCCTGATTATAGAGGCTTTGTCCAGCTGCCGTTAGTTCAAGATCTAGATGGTAATCCTGCTACAGTTGTGGATGCAGCTGTGTTGGCAGGAGCAGCAAGATGTTACGTCGATACCTGTAATAAACCTGGTAATACTATTGCCATGCAGGATCAAGCTTGTACCCATATTAAATCAGCCATTGACTGTTCTCAGGAGGCTCAACCTCTTACTCTTAAAAACTCAGTTTTAAACTCATTACAAGTTACAAATGAAACGAAGCAAGCTATCTGGTTGTTAGCCACAGAAACTACAGGTCCGTTAGTGCAGCGTGTAACAAAAAACATTATGGTTGTTAAATGTAAACCTAACTCGAAACAACCCATGGGATTTTTACATTTCTCATTCTTTGAAGTGAATAAAAATAAATCTGAACACCATGAGTATAAGTTTCAATGTAGCTGTAAAGCATTTAGGGTAAGTTGGGGATAATGTTGTCTTGGTCATAGTATGAAAAAACTACATTTATACAAAATATTTAACATTAAGTATCCTTACATAATATTTAAAATATAAATTCTTTATAGGTTTTATTATATTAAAAATACCGAATGATTTTATAATTGTAGCAAAAATACCACCATTTCCAAGTAATATTAGTAAAATATGTAATTCATAAATAATATATAGACCTATGTTTATTTTTCATTTTGAAAAATAGAGTGGGAACCTGTTGCTTTTATTACAGGTTATGAGTGTTTTTTCTGATTATTTCAGAGTTACAAACATGGGGTTGTGAAAGATGATAATTTAAAGCGTTGTGTTCACTTTTATGCTTGTATTTGTGCATTTGCCAGTGATGATAAACTGGCCGAAGAATTTAATTATTATATCAATTTAGATAATACAGGTAACTGTCTAAAACTTTCTAAAACACTTATTATAGTTATTGCATTGGATTTTTTATTGTCAGAAATTCATTGACTTTTAAGTTGTAGTAATCTACATGTAATGCCAAGATGAAATGAAATAGGGTTTAATATCCAACTTTTCTGTACCAGATGAAAAACTGAGGTCCCGAGTACACATTGGCGTGCATGTAAAAGATCCCTTGGCAGTTGGAATTCTTTTGCTGCCCGTGGAAAAATTTCCCTCATAGCACACTGTATGCCCGTCTTCAATTAGCCCAGGTTGGGTGCAGAAGTGTAGGACGTTAAACCCCATTTCATTCATTCTGTACCAAGCGGGCTATTGGTCAAGAGGATCAAGGTATAAATAAGCGGTGAACGAGTTTGGGACAAGCCAGGTATTTTAAGGAAATTATCCCCACCATAAATAGAAGTTAGTAATTCCCAATGTCTTGTAGACATTCAATACAATAGTCAACCAAATTATTTACTGATTTGTTCCATAGTAGCAGTAAATACCGAGTAGAATAATGAATATGTTTAGCTGTAAGAGTGTTTATCATTTTATGCTGTGCTTTTCAGGACCTTTAGAAATGGTCACTGATCCACAAGTGCTAACTATTTATCCTTCATCTGAAGTGTCTGTGTCTACTACAGAACCTAATACATTAGAAGTTATGGTTATGGAAGAAGGTTTATTAGGTGAACCTATTGTCAAAAGAAAGAGAAAAGATGATTCAATAGGTAAGATATTCTACTAGATCTAGTTTTCTTTGACCCCTTCCCAAAATCATTTAAGTATGCAAATCTGTCTCTTTTAGATTGCTTGCCTTCAATTTTTTATAGTGTGACTAGATAAATGCCACATTAGTTGTAAACTTTTGTACAAGATAATTGAAGCGTAACCTATCAAATTATATATTACTAACTGGGAGAGAAGAAAAATATAAATTGATAGTAGAAAGTTGTAACTGAGCCGCCGGTATTTGAATTGTAGACAGGTTTATCCAAACACAAGGTGATTGTTAATCAAGAAGTGTGTCTTTTCAACTTCACCTAATAACTGAATGTTACAGAACTTTAATAAAGATTATTTATATTTTTTTCACAGCCCAAGCTAGCAGTGCATTGTTAACCTTACAAGAAGTACAGAACTCCAGTAAAAAATCTAGTCCTACCAAATCTCAAAGCCAAAAAACATCTCAAACTCCAAAGAAACCAGGTATGTTTAAAATTTTACAACTATATAATTATTTTATTCTGTTTAATTGGTAATCATAAAACATTTCTAAAAAAAACTATACATGGAAACTCGTATTTAATTTCACCTGGTAATATTTAATATTTTGTCCCAGTCGAAGCAGAACAGTAGGACGTTGAACCTCATTTCATTTTCATTTTATATTTTGTTCAGCACAAATTCCATTAGATGAGGGTCAAGCAACTGTGGGGTATTTACAGTGGTTATCTAGTGTCACAGAGAGAATAAATCAAACCATGCATTATCAATTTGATGGTAAGTTGTAGGATAGTAAATTGTCTATATCCACCTTTGGATTTTTTGACAAAATTATTTGTATTACTGTACCCAATAGAAATTCATTGGCGTGCATGTAAAAGATCCATTGTCAATTGGAATTTGATATAAGACTAGGTTGTAGTGCCGCTGCCCGGGCAAAAATTTCCCACATGGCACACTATATGGCATACTATGCATGTCTTCATTAGCCCAGTAGGACGTTAAACCCCATTTCATTTCTTTTTAATAGAAATTGTGCAACAGTAACCTGGGATTTGTCTTTATGAAGAACTTTTACTTGGATGTCAGTGAACAAGACTACAATATGTTTGCCCAGAGTAATATAATTGGGTGAATCTAAGGTTATATTATGTAATCATGCTTGTTTATAAAATATTATAGGTAGTATAATCCTTTCATCTCAAAATTTACTCCAGGTAATCCCGAACCATTAGTATTTCATGCTCCGCAGACTTTCTTTGATTGTCTACAACAGAGAATCTCAGCTGGTAACAAAAAAAGACGTCTTCCTAATTTTACTACAGGCTTTGTACGAAAAGATGCTCTACCACTTGGAACTTTCACCAAATATACATGGCATATCACTAATATATTACATGTGAAACAAATATTTGATACACCTGAAGTAAGCATATTTATTTACTTTTTATTGATTAAAGATTAATTATGCAAGAGCTAAAACTTTTTTTCGGCTCATTTAAATTATTAATTAGACATTTATGCATATAATCAACTCTCTATACCATTGAATGGCTGAGGTATTGAATAGAACAGAATACCTGTGCAATATAATTTAATAGAAAATCAAGACTTTGTTTATTATTGTATGGATTGGTTGCTACAAGACTAAACTATTTCTTTGCTCAGAATAAAGGAATTTAATTAAAATTTTCAATTGAATCATTTTTCATGATCTAATTTTCAACTATTATAACAAGAAATGCCTGCTCTTTATCTAAATCTTACAAAATGTATCTTTAAGGAAAATTAAATATAGTAGTATTAGTACTTTCAAAAAACAAATAGTCTATTGTAGTTGAAAGCAGTTTAGTTTAGTATAAAAAGCAAAATAATGATTAAGAATGGCTTGGTTACAAAGTAACAAGAAGAAGGTTAAAAGAAATAAATTTAAAAAGAAACGTACAATTATTCATGAAGTTATTGCATTTTTGGTAAAGATATTTTCATTGTTTATGGAAAATGTGCAATTTTTTAATGACAGATATCCCTAGATATTACAAGAAGTTTCATAGAAAATCGAGATGGTTCATATGAGTTATATGAAGCTCCTAAAGTAGAAGTAGAATCTCTTGATGACACTATTAAGAATCAAACAAAGAATCAAACTCCAATTCGTCCATTTGAAAGAAAAACATTCCTCAAAGTTGGTAAGTTGACAACTTTTTTTCAACATGATCTTGTTTAATGAAATTTGGTTAGGATCCGTACTGCATGTAAAAGATCCTTTGGCAGATGGTATTTCAAGAATAGGTGAAACTGTCACTGTCTGGATTAAATTCTCCTATCCATTGTGTCCGGTTGCCTCCCACTGCTAAAGACCCCTACGTGCAAGCAAATTATTGAAATAAAATTAAACCATATGTTAGTCCTGAAATCACCTAGTTTGTGTTGAGTGGACGTTAAACCCCATTTCTCTCTCTCTCCTATCCATTGTGCACATGTGCATTTAATAAAACTTAAATTACCGTAAATTAACCTCAACTTTACTAGTAATTTGCCGATGAGACATTCAACTGCATCTCCCCATCCTTAGTTTTAAAGACGTGAGTGACATGTCTTTTTTTCTTTTTTCGTAGGCACATCCTCTGGTGAACATAAGGAACCTACTCCATTTATTATAGAATGGATACCAGATATATTACCTAAGTCAAGAATTGGAGAGTTAAGAATTAAGTTTGAATATGGACATCAGAGAAATGGACATGTTGAACAACGAATACATGTACCGTTTCAAGACATACCTTTACAAACTATACAAACTATTCATGTACAGGAAATATAAATGATTAATTACTTAAATCAGGTTTAAATGAAAGTGTATAGTGTGCAGGAAAGTTGTATTTTTAATGATGAGTGAATAGATTTGAGTGTGAATTTAGTCAATTTAAAAGAAGAAGAGTATTAAATACTTACATGTAGGTGTGGTTTTAGTGCGGACTGATGATGAGTTATGATTATTATCAACAGTTTTCAATCAATGTGCTATTTTACTTGTCTTAAAAAGAACAAATAGTGTCTCAACAAATGGATTTTTGTTACCTTGAAAATACATGATCAAGCAAATAAGATATGAAGTTATGGTAAATATATAACAGAACTAAATATTGACAGTTTCTATGTGTATATACAAACCACCAGACTGGTGTATCTCTCACAGCAATTATTGGCTGTTCCCCTGTATCAAACTTCTATAATGTCATTAAGGGTTGATATTGAGCTACATGCAATATTAACCTCCAATATCCACATCCTTTGAATTTCATGTGCCCAAGGTAAGCAGCGTTTGATACTACGCGATAATCTAACTTATGTTGATGTGTAAGTCAGATGGCAACCTATTTCCACGATTGTTATGCAAAATAAAACTCCAAATTCCACCCCTAGGATTATTATTTTAAATAATCATTTGCAGTAAATCTGGTGAATACATTACTACTACTAAATTAAAAAAGAAAATATTTTAAAGTTGCTGATTATCACTGGCATTTTTTGGACACTTTAGCTTAAAATATAGCCATCATGTTTTGACTATGACCGGTTTTATCATCTGCAGAGGCTGCCAAATGTTGAAGAGTTTTCAATTCCTCATATCTTTATAAATACTGAATGGAATCAAACCATTTTTGAACTAGCATTTCTTTTAGAGATTCAACTTTCACATTCATTTAGTTTTTTAGGGATTAAAATTCTCTCAAAAGACTGAATCAGATACTTTTAGGAAAACATAATGAAAAGGAGCAATATCATCACTTCTGATTGATCATGGTTTTGTTTTAAAAAGAACTCCAACAGTTGTTGAGTATTAATAACTAAACTTACATGTAAATTATGTGTTATTAGTTCTGAGAGAACTGAATTTTACCAAACTGTTAATTAAATATGCATACATGTCTTCTAGTCCTGTAAGGCTCTAATTGCCAGGTCAGAGTTATTGAGATTTAAAAAACCCAAACTTGCTGGAGTTTTTCGACTGGTCAAAAAGCTATTGCACATCATTGAAATTGTTAAAATTTTCATCAGGTCAGAGGTTTTCTGACTTTATTTTTCCGAATAGCACATTAGTTTTTGTGGAGTTACTGCCCCTGTCACAGAAACTTTGTCAACACTGTATACAGGTGACAGTTACATATATTGAGAATATTTGATATGACAATATAGTATATTCTGTACCGATCTTGCTAACCTTCAAAATGTTGTTACATATATTATATATTTGTTGCCGGGCAATGCTCTTGAAAAAAATTTCCATTTTCTGTCTCATCTTTATGTGATTTGCTAGTGTTGAGCTAAAATATAGCAAAAAACCTTAGAAATTCTCATTTATATAAATGGTATTATAGGTATGATATAAAATGAATGAAATGGGGTTTAACGTCCTACTATTATGCACCCAACCTGGGCTAATGGAAGACGGGAGGCATGATATAATTGTTCATTATTCAAAGTATGTTACACTCAACCTTGGCACAGAAGAATTAGTAGGTAGAACTAAATGTTCTTGAACCTTCATGAAAAACAAACAATTTTACAATAATAATGAATATACCTTTGTAAGATAAAATCTATAAAATGTGCTCAAAGCACTATATCATTGATGTTTTATGTTAATATGTGACACATTGATTTCATGTTCTACAATTTAAAACTTTTATATAAGTTACCAGCATTTATTGGAATTAATGGGAATTTTAACTAATCACTGATTTAGGGTTCAATATTTTGTTTCTAATATAAGTTTTTCTGTAATTTCAATTGTAAAAATAGGATATTCTACATTGACTTTGTTTCCTAATTTATTATATATTGTGCCTTCTGACAGCAAATTGTAATATTACTATCATATTTTACATTTGTACGAATCAGATATTATTTTTGTGTTGAGAATATAATGGTTGTATTAAAGTTGGTATTGACAAGTTATTGACTGTTATTATTATTATTGATTATTATATGTTGGTAAGTAAAGATACCAAATGTTAATAAAAAGTATTCTTTATATTGTATTTCTTGTTTTCTTCATTTTAATCCAGCATTCCCTGACCTCTTACATACAGAATATTAAACCTGAAGTGTGAGAAGTTATGTTCCTTTGAAAATGGTTAATAGTTAGATAACAAAAAGTCATCTTCTGGCATAATACATGTCATTATTTGTCTGTAGAATGTGCTAGAAGAGACATCGTACTAATTCATGTTTTGCTAAATTGAAACAAATATAGATAGCTTACAGTGAATATCTGAGGTTTCATCTAAAGTTCCCAGGAGTTTCCAGTGTGGTTCATTTTGTCCAGTTGGAAGGATTGGGAACAAAGAGTGTCTTTAGTACACTTTAGCGTACATGTAAAAGACTCCTTGCTAAAGAAAGAGCTGCAATAGGCATATTTATCTCTTGCATAATGCATGTTTACATTATAAATGCTCATGGCCCAATTCAACAGTCCAAGATAGCCACTAAATTTTCTCTGAAAAAGGGGGATGAAATGGGCGCACAATACTGAATAATCGCACCATACAGGTTCAACCTCTCACAACCTCAATGCTGCAGCCTGCAGACCTTATTTATTAAAATCTATATCTAAAGTTAATATCTGATTGACTTTTAATTTACATGATTCTTATTAAAAAGTAATTAAGGGTCATAACTCTGGTAGTAATTATCAGATATTGAAAACCGGTAGACTTCAACTGATGACCTTGAACACTTTGTATAAATCTTAAGTCAATTGGATATTAATCAGACTATATGTGTGGAAAATTCACCAAATTTTGACGAAAAGAAATAGGGATAGGCTACTGCTACTCGTCTTTCCATAAATCTGATCAAAATTCTGGCAACTATTAATTTTAACCTATAGAACGATCACAAAAGTTTTCAAAGTGATCAAGAACCATAACTCTGTATCAATATGATTCATCGTCTGTGCGTAGGCCCGACATTTAAAGTATATTGGGTATTTTAATATACTTTAGCCTCCAGATGTCCCCAAGATGTTACAAAGTGACCAAGGGCTATAAGTATAACTCTGACAGTAAGTATTGGAAATCGTTGGCAATCAATATGATTCTTAGCCACGTGCCCTTCAACACAGTGTATCAATTTCTCTAGAGCATCCACAATGACTCAAGTGCAATAACTCAAGCACGATTAATTTGATTTTATGAACTCGGGACCCCAAGCAGTGGCGGATTAAGCTTCATCAAGGCCCGAGGCGGCAGTTGCTGGAGGGCCTATTTAAAATGTCGCGGGCCTAAAAAACAAAAAAGGTCACGGCCTATGTTGATTCCCGTTGGGCCTAAACCCAACCCCCCTAACATTCATTGTCTGTGCGTTTTTAATCGTATCGGACAAGTGTAAAAACTTTTTTTAAGAAAATCTTTCGGCCTGAGGCTGCAGCCTCATCAGCCTCAATGATATTCCGCTACTGACCCCAAGACAGATTTGTTTAAAAAGGAGGGGGGGGGGGAATTAACTTAATCCGATCTTGACAAAAGAAATAGGGACCATTGTCTTATAATAATATAAAAATACGGGTTTCCCGACAGCTTCAGAAAAAAAAATCCCAGTTGAATTAGGCACGGTAGGCTATGTCCAAGTCTTCATTATTAATAGTTTTATCAAGTCCCGAACACTATAATCAACATAACAGCATGTAGATTGTGTTTTTAATTATCCATTTCAAAGCAATATTTTGTAATCAAATCGTGTACCATAATGCGTTTCAGGTCCATTTTTAACAAGGGCCGTGAAGAACAAGCTAGACGTTGCCGCATATTCTTATCTGAAAACATAGAACATGTAGATTGGAATAACTAGATGCTTGAGGTTTACTTTCGATTGAGACACCAGGCGTATTTCGCCGAACACATCTGGTTTGAAATTAAATTAAAGACGGAAATGATTGAATGTAAATCAGTTTATATACATTTATATTACATTATTATATGCGTTGTGCCCCATTTGTGTCAATTTCTAGGTCCCAAATATTAACGATTTAGCTCCTTTAAGACAAATTTAACTATTATTAGTATTATGAAGTCATAATTAAACGACGTCATAATACAAGCTATGACGTTATGTCTATTGTTCCACCATTCCTGCTCTTATTTTATAATTAACAGGACGTCTTTCTACTTTTAATGTAGCAAAGTTTAACATTTTAAAGAAATTTCGGTCTAATTTTACAAAATCTTTTCAATGGATTCGAGGTAAGAATATTTTTCATTATTTGCATATAAATAACTTCACAACTTTTCAAAGTATATAGTTAATATAGTCTCCGATGACATATTCATATTCTAACACAAAACGGAGACAAAGGTAACACAACTAAAAGAAATCAAGATGGTAATTATTATGGTTTTGTTTTGTAGAAATGTTTTTTACACGACTTTAAAAAGCGTGTATTAAATGGCCATCAAGCTTTTGAACCTGTAGCAATATAGTCGTGACGACGTTGTATTTATGGGCAAGGAATGGTGAAATTAATGATGACTTTATATTTAATTAATTTGGCAAGATGGTTTAACCAATATTTTTATCTTTACAAATTATTCTTTATTGTCGGTATATTAGATATTGTATGAGTTTATTTAAAACGCAAATAAATTATTTTGCAAATACGTGTAGGCTACTGTGAGAATAACAGAAAAAGAGGTCTGAGTTCAAGGATATAGGTTGTCAAAAATACAAGTGACGGTAAATTATTCGGCGTGTTTGACCAATCTCTATACTTATTTACATCATATTTGACCAATTAGATAATTGAATGTCCAAACCCAGCTGATACAAAATCAGGGTACTCGCGAGAATTCGGCAGACTTTGATTAAGATTCCAGAGAGGTACGATCTAAGATATTCTAGCTAGAGGCTAGCTAGGTTTGAGAAGGGTGTAGCTAGTAGTACTGACTGTGATTGTAATATGTACTATGCTTGTGTGTATATCTATATCTGCCTGCTACCGGTAGATAAAAGGTAAAAATGAACTGTTGCATTGTTATAACTGAAGAAGGCAAGCGTCTTAAGAAAGGAGTAAAAATACACAACGTGAGGGAGAAAGAAAAACAGCTAGAGACAAACTCAAGACGATCACAAGGCTAACATAATTATGTAGCAATAACAATATGCATGGGTTTTAATACACGATATGGCGACCGGTTCCTCCCCCGCTCTCCGTGTCAGACGAAAACCCCACGGTGTTACAAATCTCTAGGTGAAGATGATGAAGATGCTCCTTACCCATCTCCTAGAGACATTACTGGTGAGTATTAGACGGGAGTCTAGCTCATTGTAGGCCCTATTTGTAAAACGCTAATAAAGTATGTTTGAAACATAATATATTATTAGATCTATTATTCTATTTATAAATTAAATCAGAGTTAAGTTTTTTAAAGTCTAGACAAGTATTATGAATGAATGAATTAAATGGGGTTTAACGTCCTACTATAATTATGCACCTTACCTGGGATAATAGAAGACGGGCATACGCCATACAGCGTGCTCTGAGGGAAATATTTGCCCGGACAGCCGCGCTACGGCCTACTCTTTTAGCTGGAACGAATATCAGTATCAGAACCAGATGGTTTTAAATCATTCCACAGGTTTGGGGCTAGAAATGAAAACGATCTTTCACCATAATTATGTAACCAGTCTAGCAGATCTTGGTTTAAGACGATAAGTGTCATTTGAACTACGGAGACTGCGAGCATTTGTTTGTTTTTCAATTAGATGACATAAATAAGATGGGGCTAAGCCATGAAAAGAATCTTAAATTGAATACGATATGGAATGAGAAGCCAGTGAAGTTGTTTAAGTATGGGAGTAATATGATTTATTTAAACAATATTTTATTCATTTAAATATACAAAATTTTTATAATAGATATAGGATACGATAACAAGCTTTATCAGCTTATATAAAATCGCTTCCTTAATATGATCATGTCTTTTCGTAAGGGTAATAAGTCGTGCAGCGGTGTTTTGAACTTTTTGCAATTTGTATATTAATTTATTGGGTAAGCCGGATAAAAGTGAGTTAAAAGTATCAAGTCTTGAAGTAATAAAAGCATGAACAAGCGTTTTAGTTGAATCCGGGGAAAGAAAATTAATGAGTTTTGCCAATATTACGGATATGAAAGTAGCAGGATTTACAAATATTGTTCACGTGATTAGACATGGTCATTTTACTATCAAAATAAGCTCCAATATTGCGAACAGAGTAACTGGGAGTAATTTCATTTCCATCAATCTTAATCGAAGTGGAATCAGTTATGGTGTTGAGGTTATGATTAGATCCAAGCAAAATAAATTAAGTTTTATCACCATTTAAGCATAGAAAATTTACAGACATCCATAATTTAATTTCATTGATACACTGCTCAATATTAGATTTGCTCAAAGCATGCTCATTCGCATTTAAAGGATTAAAACTTAAATACAGCTGGGTATCATCAGCATAAATATGATAGTCAAGACCATGTCTTTTAACAATTTTACCAACTAGAGCAGTATAAAGAGTGAATAAAATGGGTCTAAGGACCGATTTTATTGATTATTAGGATTAGGAAACAGGCAAAGCCTATAAATTATAATCCCTCTCCCTAAAATTTAAACATAAAACGTAATAAAACAAAGGAATCATGTACACTATTTACAATATAATACATAAATATAACTATATTTAATCAATCAGTCAATTGCACCTGCATTCAAAGTGGGCTAATAATATTGGTATTTAAAATATATGGTACTTAAATAATACCAATAATAATTATGTATACATACACATATATATACGTACACATACATGTATATACAGACATACATCCATATATAAATATGTCTACATACTAGTATATATAAATAACACTAAATCTATTAAAATTTAAAATCGTTTTGTAATTTCTATGAAATTATGGACTATTGAGAATATGGAGTAATTGGTAGCATTAGAGAGTTCGGAAGATCCAGAAAGTAATAGTTTTATGTTTCTCTGCTGTGTTGGGAGAGTCTCAATTGTTATCCGTCGTTCATCCAAATACAAGGGGCAAACTAGTAGATAATGATAGCTGTCTTCGAATTGATGTCCACAGTTACATGAAGGATTTTGATGAATATGTCTGATAAATTTGTGACCGTTCAAATCGCTCATATTAAAGGAGCTAAATCGCTAACATTTGGGATCCAGAAATTAACAAAAGTGGGTCGAAACTCATATAATACTGTTATATGAATGTATATAAAGTGATTTACATTAAATGCTTTCCGTTTTACCCCAATTTCAAATCAGTTATGTTCGGCGAAACAAGCCATTCAGTCTCAACCAAGTGCCTTTTTTTTAGCGCCTGGTTATTCCAGTCCACATATGCAGTGTGATCCAGTGCAGTGTGTCTAGCCTCGTCCCTCGAGTCTCTCAATAAAACTAGGACCGGAGCGCAATATGGTACACGATTCGTGTACCAATGTTAGAAAAATTATTTTATCTTAAATATCGGATATCAGAAGCTCATCTTTTCCTGGTAAGTTTACATCATCAATGTTGATTTAAATTGACCAATAATTCGTGTTTCCGATGTCGAAGATTTTGGAGGATTTTGAGTTACGGACTAAGGTCCTTTAAGGCGGAGTTTTGAATGAATTATTTGATGTTTTCTAGTGCCATGATAAAAATAGTTTGGAGGTAAAGTATCGGATTTAGAGAGATATGTTTTGAAAGAACTAAGGGAGGGTAAATGTTTGACCGTATCAGGCAGAGAATTCCAGAGTCTGACTGCAGATGGAAAGAACGAGTTATAGAATAGAGAAGTTCGGCAATAAAATTCAGGGATATTATTATTACGAAGATTATAGGAAATAGATCTAGATGGAATAAGAGCAGAGAGATAATCTGGGGTTAAATTATTTAAAATTTTGTACATCAAAATAAGCTTATGTCGCCTGCGTCTCTCACGAAGTGTAATGAAACCGGTTTCACTATATAGATCGGAATGGCTGGTTCCCTTTACAGCCCCACAGATAGTCCGGAGTGCATCAAGTTGCAGGTGTGCAAGCTGATTGGACAACTTTCAAGTAGCTGAAGTGCAGAGCCTTAGACACCAAAGTCTGTCTGAAGTCTTTGTAGCAGGACAGTAGAATCTATGGTGTCAAAGGCTGCGGACAAATCTAAAAGTACTCAAAAAACACAGTTTCTATTCTATATTGACCTTAATATATCATCTTGCACTTTGATAAGCGCCGTCTCAACACTGTGAAATTTACGATATGCACTCTGTAGACTATCATGAAGGTTGTGTGTGTCAATATGTTCAATCAGTTGTTTGGCTATACATTTTTCAAAAATTTTGGAGATAAAACTTAAGGACGGTAATTTTTTAGCACATTTCTATCTAAAGTTGATTTTTTAATAACTGGAACGACATAAGCAACTTTAAAACAAGTAGAATTACTGGTAACATTAAGGGTCTCCTATTGGCTATGTCTCTTCTACACGTATTTCGAACCAATTCCTGGTGAAGCTTATTGGATTAAAGATAACCCGTATCAGCTAGGTTCTTATGCATCATCTTTGAGCGGATCTTGGTTTAGTATTGAACCTGAAACCGATGGTGAATCGAAACCCCCAACTGACTCTAAAGGGTTGTTTTGCGTTTACATTTAAACATACAATATACATCTATTATGGTCATTTGCATTTAATGCGGTCCTCAGAACGACGAAATTGGTTAAACCGGACATTCTATACAGTATATCATATCTCTTTTGGCACCGACGATTATCATGGTTAAACATGCATTATTCAAGAGCTAAATCTGCCTAGTGCAGGTCTTTATTTGGGCATGAAATGTTTTCTAAAGTATTAATTAAACATTAATTAACTGATCCAGGCCTTAATCAACTTTGGATGGCATCAGATTGCTCCTATATTAAACAGACTAAAACGTTTCAGTCATATATCAAATATGGCGCGCCCAGACGCTTCGAGTCTTAGCTTTGATCAACCAGAACAATGGTTGTAATTATTGCACCGGTCGGCCAAATCTTAAAATGCCAATATCTACGCTTGCAATAAAGTAACTTGAATGAATTTTTCAAATTATTCATTTTACATCATCTACTTTCGAACTAGTATAGCAAGAATGGCTAGTTCTTATCTATATCTTGAATAATGTAACTTTAATAGTTAGATAACAAAAAAACATCTTCTAGCATAATACATGTCAGTATTTGTCTGTATTTGTCTGTAGAATGTGCTAGAAGAGACATCCTACCAATTCATGTTTTGCTCAATCGAAACAAATATAGATATCTTACAGTGAATATCTGAGGTTCCATCTAAAATTCCCAGGAGTTTCCAGTGTGGTTCATTTTGTCCAGTTGGAAGGATTGGGAACGAAGAGTGTCTTTAGTACACTTTAGCGTACATGTAAAAGACTCCTTGCTAAAGAAAGAGCTGCAATAGGCATATTTATCTCTTGCATAATGCATGCTTACATTATAAATGCTCATGGCCCAATTCAACAGTTTAAGATAGCCACGCAAAGCAGTAGCTTTGTCTAAAACAAAAGATTGTAGTCTCAATAAGGTTCACTAAATTTTCTCTGAATAAGGGGGATAAAATGGGCGCACAATACTGAATAATCGCACCACACAGGTTCAACCTCTCACAACCTCAATGCTGCAGCCGACAGACCTTATTTATTAAAAGCTATATCTAAAGTTAATATCTGATTGACTTTTAATTTATACACGATTCTTATTAAAAAGTAATTAAGGGTCATAACTCTGGTAGTAATTATCAGATATTGAAAATCGGTAGACTTCTACTGATGACCTTGAACACTTTGTATAAATCTTAAGTCAATTGGATATTAACAGACTAGATGTGTGGAAAATTCACCAAATTTTGACGAAAAGAAATAGGGATAGGCTTCTGCTACTGGTCTTTCCATAAATACGATCAAAATTCTGGCAACTATTAATTTTAACCTATAGAACGTCCACAGGAGTTTTCAAAGTGATCAAGAACCATAACTCTGTACAGAAATTGGTGAAAATCAATATGATTCATCGTCTGTGCGTAGGCCCTACATTTAAAGTATATTGGATATTTTGATATATAATACTTTAGCCTCCAGATGTCCCCAAGATGTTACAAAGTGACCAAGGCGTTGGCAATCAATATGATTCCTAGCCACGTGCCCTTCAACACAGTGCATCAATTTCTCTAGAGCATCCACAATAACTCAAGTGCAATAACTCAAGCACGATTAATTTGATTTTGACGAAAAGGTCATCGAGTTATCATAATACAAACCGTGGACCATTACATATTAGGCTACATGTACAAACTTATAATAATTACATAGATATTTGATGAAATGAACTCGGGACCCCAACTCCCAAGAAAGATTTGTTTTAAAAAAGGGGGGGGGGGATTTAACTTAATCCTATCTTGACAAAAGAAATAGGGACCATTGTCTTATAATAATATAATAATACGGGTTTCCCGACAGCTTCAGAAAAAAAACCCAGTTGAATTAGGCAGGGTAGGCTATGTCCAAGTCTTCATTATTAATAGTTTTATCAAGTCCCGAACACTATAATCAACATAACAGCATGTAGATTGTGTTTTTAATTATCCATTTCAAAGCAATATATTGTAATCAAATCGTGTACCATAATGCGTTTCAGGTCCATTTTTAACAAGGGACTTGAAGAACAAGCTAGACGTTGTCGCATATTCTTATCCGGAGACATAGAACATGTAGACTGTAATAACTAGATGCTTAAGGTTTACTTTCGATTGAGACACCAGGCGTATTCGCCGAACATGCACAACTGGTTTGAATTGAATTTAAGACAGAAATGATTGAATGTAAATCAGTTTAAATACATTTATCTTACATTATTATATGCGTTGTGCCCCATTTGTGTCAATTTCTAGGTCCCAAATATATGCGATTTAGCTCCTTTAAGATAAATTTAACTATTATTAGTATTATGAAGTCATAATTAAACGACGTCATAATACAAGCTATGACGTTATGTCTATTGTCCCACCATTCCTGCTCTTATTTTATAATTAACAGGACGTCTTTCTACTTTTAATGTAGCAATGTTTAACATTTTAAAGAATTTTCGGTCTAATTTTACAAAATCTTTTCAATGGATTCGAGGTAAGGATATTGTTCATTATTTGCATATAAATTACTTCACAACTTTTCACAGTATATAGTCTCCGATGACATATTCATATTTCTAACACAAAACGGAGACAAGGGTATCACAACTAAAAGAAATCAAGATGGTAATTATTATGGTTTTGTTTTGTAGAAATGTTTTTTACGCGACTTTAAAAAGCGTGTATTAAATGGCCATCAAACTATTGAACCTGTAGCAATATAGTCGTGACGACGTTGTATTTATGGGCAAGGAATGGTGAAATTAATGATGACTTTATATTTCATTAATTTGGCAAGATGGTTTAATCAATATTTTAACTTTACAAATTATTCTCTATTGTCGGTATATTAGATATTGTATGAGTTTATTTAAAACGCAAATTAATTGTTTTGCAAAAACATGTAGGCAACTGTGAGAATAACAGAAAAAGAGGTCTGAGTTCAAGGATATAGGTTGTCAAAAATACACGTGACGGAAAATCATCCGGCGTGTTTGACCAATCTCTATACTTATTTACATAATATTTGACCAATTAGATAATTGAATGTCCAAATCCAGCTGATACAAAATCAGGGTACTCGCTAGAATTCGGCAGACTTTGATTAAGATTCCAGAGAGGCACGATCTAAGATATTCTAGCTAGAGGCTATAGCTAGGTTTGAGAAGAGTATAGCTAGTAGTATTGACTGTAATTATAATAATTATGTACTTTGCTTGTATGTATATCTATATCTGCTACCGGTAGATAAAAGGTAAAAACGAACTGTTGCATTGTTATAACCGAAGAAGGCAAACGTCTTAAGAAAGGAGTACAAATACACAACGTGAAGGAGAAAGAAAAACAACTAGAGACAAACTCTAGACGATCACAAGGCTAACAGAATTATGTAGCAATAACAATATGCATGGGTTATAATGTACGATATGGCGACCGGTTCCTCCCCCGCTCTCCGTGTCAGACGAAAAGTCCATGGTGTTACAAACCTCTAGGTGAAGATGATGAAGATGCTCCCTACCCATCTCCTAGAGACATTACTGGTGAGTATTAGACGAGAGTCTACATGTAGCTCATTGTATTTGTAAATCGCTGATAAAGTATGTTTGAAACATAATATATTAGATCTATTATTCTATTTATAAATTAAACCAGAGTTAAGTTTTTTAAAGTCTAGACAAGTATTATGAATGAATGAATTAAATGGGGTTTAACGTCCTACTATTATGCACCTAACCTGGGATAATGGAAGACGGGCATACGCCATACAGTGTGCTATGAGAGAAATTTTTGCCCGGACAGCCGCGCTACGGCCTACTCTTATATCGAATTCTAACTGCCAGGGGATCTTTTACGTGCACTCTAATACGCGACATCTGTTTTTCGTCCCATCCGAACGACTAGGCAGCTGTCCCCCCTTCTGCATCACTGACAAGGGGAAATCACGGCGGAAAATCGAGATGAACTTTCTCGGCCTATGAAGGGATCGAGCACCCGACCTCCAGACTAGCCAACCAGCGCCTTATTCACTTGGCCACCGTGATCCCCTCTAGACAAGTAGAATTACTGGTAGCATTAAGGGTCTCGTATTGGCGATGTCTCTTTTACACGTATTTCGAACCAATTCCTTGTGAAGCTTATTGGATTAAAGATAACCCGTATCAGCTAGGTTCTTATGCATCATCTTTGAGCGGATCTTGGTGTAGTATTGAACCTGAAACCGGTGGTGAATCGAAACCCCCAACTTGCTCTAAAGGTTTGTTTTGCGTTTACATTTAAACATACAATATACATATATGGTCATTTGCATTCAATGCGGTCCTCAGAACGACGAAATTGGATACACCGGACATTCTATACAGTATATCATATCTCTTTTGGCACCGACGATTATCAGCTATCATAATATATTAAAACGCGATATTTCTCGTAGATCATTTTATGTATTTAAATGCACGTAGTTATTATATCGATTGTATTTATATACCCTTGGTTTTTGATCCGTTAGTGCACGTATGCTTTTGGCTTGGATCTAAGAAGGTCACGTATGAATGAATTTCTTCCACAATAAATATCCCGATCAAAAGGATCAAGATAATATCCAAAATGTCTATCATCTTTATATTTACAGGTTCATCTCTACAAGATGGCGATGAAGTTATTAAGATACACAGCAATCAGATGCAATCAACAAATGAAGATCTCCGCTTTAAAATTTATCAACTTAACAGGTACTTTAATTTGAATTATAGAAAATGATTTTAATTTTAATTTTTGAGTGAATATACTTTTGATGATGGAGATACCATTTCATTGCTATTTTTAATGATAAAAGTAAAATTTAGTTATAATTATTTGATGTAAATATTTATTTCAGACAAGCTACATTATGAAAACGATGACTGTATGAACCGTATTTTGAATTCTACAATAACCTTTACGAATGTACAAGAAGTAAAGGCAAGGGAAAATACATTGATAGACCATCGCCCATTGATGACGTGAGGAAAGTTAGATATCGGTTCGGTAAAAGAGTGAAAGATTTAAGTCCAACTATTGTTGATCCAATTGTTAAAGCTATGGTAGATGAAACACTTAAACCCATCCTCTGTATCAATCCTAAAGATCAAATGCTTGGGAGTGAAAATCACCAGGATGGAGAAAACGATTTGACAAATAAAAAAAAAGAAAACTTTGTCCAGTTTCAGCACCAGAAACACCAGGCCCCAAGTTCACAAAGCATTCTCATACTTCATTTGAGAATTTACTCAAAAATGTTCCCCTTTAAACTAAACTAATAAAATAAATACACCAATAAGATACCATGTGCAAAGTTTTGTGTTTCTGGATCAAAGATACTTTTCATACAGAGTGATTGAAAGTTGAGTAAATTCTCAACTTGAGTCTGAGAATGCTTTGTGAACTTGGGGCCAGGAACAAAATAGATGAGTACATGGACACATATTCACTATGTATCACTATATATGGAAATATAGACTGGTGGCCAGTCTCCTCCACACACCAAAAATTGGCCAGTCCTTTCCAAAAAAAAACCCGAAAAAAAACGTAATCTCTAGAGTCTCTGGTGCTGGTTACAGGTTTACTCAAAAAAAAATTTATACAAATGGAAACGAAAGTGTTGGTTTACTAAAAATTAATACTTTTATATAAATCGAAATGTAAAATAAATAGAAGAGACTGGGCCAGTCTAATGGATATACTACATGTAAACCCATGAAGAGCTTAGTTGTTATGGATACAAAGCACAAGTTTGTGGTCAGTAGTAAAGCAGGAATCGGTCAGAAAGATATATTGGACACATACAACAGTTGTAATGAATATACAACATGTAAGCCTTTAAAGATCTCAGAGGAAGTCCACTGCTATCAAACAACATCTGTAACACAACACGGGGTGTGTCCAGCATAGTTTCAGAAACTGTAATTTCAAGTCCCAGGGAAGGTTTCCGCAATACGACCGATATTCAAAAACTTCAAAGAGGTAATATTGGTAATAATATCGAGGATATCAAGACGATGGATAATGACAGTCGGGTCCCACAAGATCCATCTTTCACCGCGAAATACAACATTAATGATGCCTCCACTGTGGAAGAAGCTTTCTGCTACGAAGATAACTTAGGCAAATATGCCAAGTTGACTCCTTTGGGAGCGGTTCCAAAACTTGCCAATCCAACGCCGGGTGGTACTTTTTACCGCCGGCCACCGCCGACTACCGCCGACCACCGCCGACTACCGCCGACCAATACTTTTTACCGCCGACTTTCGTTATATTACCGCCGACCAAATACTTTTTACCGCCGACCGTCGTGAAATTACCGCCGACCAAATACTTTTTACCGCCGACCGCATTGTAATGACTTTCGAATTAATATAATTACCGTCGATCAAATGCTTAATGGTTCCTTGTTACAGCCGACTGTATAAAATTGATTAAATTATTAGTGACAAATAAATAGATTTTGTTAAATACACAGAGTTTGATAAAAACAAATATAGATTTTATTATATATAAATATGGTCAACAATCGAATATGGCAAGGTGTGATTTTCAATGTGCAATTGACTGGATACCCCAAAAGGCTCCAGCTCTGTATGTGTGTGAATTTTCAATTAATTAATTTAAGATCTATCCTGTATTTTTCTGGAGATTATGAACTTTGTGGTCTCTATAAAGCATGTTCTATTTCCGAACAAAAGTGGCGTTGTTTCAGCGAAGAGCAAAACGAAAAATGTGTAGAAGATGGGCCTAATAAGCAGAAGCTGATATATTTGCTCTTCAATATCTAAACTGTACTATTGTCCTTACATATCCTTCCATATATATGTATGTTTTGGACAGTTGTACGGGATAACACCTCAAAAAAAAGAATAACATTCTTGTTCAACTTGTTGTATTCTTTTTTTATTTAAAAAAAACAAACGTAAATTGGTGGCAGTGCCCGATTAAGCTTTAGGCAGCGATTTCATTGACGTTTAGAATTCGTTGACAATTTGAGTATTTAAAACATACTTTTTCTCTTCGAAAGTCATTACAATGCGGTCGGCGGTAAAAAGTATTTGGTCGGCGGTAATTTCACGACGGTCGGCGGTAAAAAGTATTTGGTCGGCGGTAGTCGGTGGTAAAAAATATTTGGTCGGCGGTAGTCGGCGGTGGTCGGCGGTAGTCGGCGGTGGTCGGCGGTAGTCGGCGGTGGTCGGCGGTAAAAAGTACCACCGATCCAACGCCAGCAATTTAAAAATAAAAAGCTGAAACCACTAATTTCCAGCTCGGAAGGTACCACGCAAAAATCACAATCTATGCTAAGTTCCCCCAAAAAGGTGACGATGTCTAGTAGAGCCAGTGCTATGAAAGCTAAAGATACTTCCATGAAAATATCGAAAAATCAAACATTGCTACCGAAGCATCTTCCACCAAGAGATCATACAGTATTTACGGGAGATAAGCGATTCTCGCTTCCAAAGATAAAATCAATTGATAAAAATCAACAGATAAAAACAAGATGAATGTAAATCTTAAAGTTCTTTAGAAAGTCAATGTTACCCCGCTTCCCAATTTATTAAAATCCGCCCAAACGTTACTACCTATTTATAAACCGAAACCTCCAACAATAAATAGACAAACAAAACGCCTATACACAGGCAAAAATAGAAAGTTGCACCTCTAAAAAAATTATACGTACAAGGAATGAAATATTTTAAATTATGTCGAATGTTGGATATTAACTTTAGCCTCCAGAGCGTCCCCAAAATGATTCTTAGCCCTTTAACACAGTTCACCAACTTTTGTCTCTAGAGCATCCACAAAACCCCAAACACTATTAATTTGACTTTGACGAAAAGATCACCGAGTTATCATAATACAAACCATGGACCTTACATAGTACATGTACAAACTTATAAAAATTACAGAGGTATCCGATGAAATAAACTTAGGCCCCCGGTTTTTCTTTTTTTTTTTAAAAAGGGGGGGGGGGCATTTAACTTAATCATATCTTGTGTGGATATCTACCAAATTAAGTAGCCTACAGCATCTCAAAAAGTCATAGCAACAAAAATAAGTCCTTGTGTTTTAGTTTTACCAAGCTATCTTCGGGAGAAGGAGATAAAATCCATTGGATCCTTAATGTGAGACCCGTGGGTATATAATATTTAGGGATACATGTATTACCATACTTGACACAGCGATCAATTGCCGGAGCTAGCAGTAGATAGGCAGCCTAAGGTTGGGATGGGATATTACTAGTGGGATTATTCAGAACTCTCCAAGAGAAATTTAACTATTATGAAGTCATAATTAAACGACGTCATAATGCAAGCCATGACGTTGTCTATTGTTCCACTATTCCTGCTCTTATTTTATAATTAACAGGACGTCTTTCTACTTTTTATGTATCAAATATTTACATTAATTTTAACGAATTTTCGGTCTAATTTTACAAAATGGATTTGAGGTAAGAATAATTTTCATAATTTGCATATAAATCACAGTTTGGCAGGGAGAAGAGTCATTATAAATTTTCAAGGTATATAATCTCCAATGACATATTCTAACACAAAACGGAGACACGCTTCCTTTCTAAAGAATACAAAGTTAACACAACTTAAAGAATTAGTATGATTTTGTTTTGTAGAAATGTTTTTTTTACACGACTTTAAAAAGCGTATTTTATGATTATAGGCCATCAAGCTATGGAACGTCTAGCTTGGTGAAGATGTTCTCTCCCCATCTCCTGGAGACATTACGGCAGTAGAGGATTTTTGATGAGGCTGCAGCCTCAGGCCCAAAGATTTTGTAAAAAAAATTGTTTGTAGACTTGTCTGATACGATTAAAACACATAATATCTGTTCACTGCGCCTGTATGGCTGCAACAAAATAGCTCTTGAGTATAAATGTGATTTTCATCCTACTATGTATGTTTTGTAAAGCCAAATGTGACATTATGTGATCATAACATCATCAAGATCATCAAAATAGTTTTGTATGTGCATGGATATATCAGTGTTTGGTTGCCATTTTGTCTAATCTTATTGCAGAAAAGTGTTTGATTATCTCATCATTGACCAGTACTCACTACAAAATAGTGTTCACTCACTATAGTCAGTGGTAATACCTATGATTAACTATTCACCTAAACAGCTTGTAAATCTGTGTAAATCAAGTGATCTTCAGATCTCCAGCTGATCTCTTTAATCGACTAAAGTCATTGCTGATTTTAAAACCATTCCGAGGGACAAGAGGGAGTACAAGAAGAAATTTAAATAAAATCTCGACTTCAGGGTTAGCCACGGAAGACGACACATTATCTACGGAAGAAGAGACTTCTGAAAATACATTAACCAAATTTTCCTGTCTAAATGTCCGATCAGCCTGTAACAAACCTACTCTTATCAATGAATTCGCAACCAAGAACAATCTAGACATCTTAGCTCTTACTGAAACATGGCTTAAAGAACATGATAGTGTGGTCATAAATAAACTATGTGATAGTGACTATACTTTCACGGGTCACCACCGAAAATCGGCTCGTGGCGGCGGTGTAGGATTCCTGTTTAGATCAGCCATTAAGTACAAAGTTGTAACTCCTAAACAGACATTTTCAACCTTTGAGTCTTGTCAAACAATCATTAATAATCATATTCGTTTAGTTGTCATTTATCATCCCCCACCATCTAAAAAGAATAAAACTACAAATGAGCAGTTTGTAACAGAATTTGAAACTTTTCTTTCTCAGATCTTGGTTTGTCACGCACGCATACTTATTTGTGGAGATTTTAACTTACACTTTGAAAACAGCAGTGATTCAGTAGTTTCTAAATTCATCAATCTTTTAACCACATATGAACTAAAGCAACATATACAATTCCCTACGCACTGTAAGGGACACATCTTAGATTATATAATAACGAGACAAAGTGATCCCATTATAAACTCTGTTAATATTGTACAGGATACAATCTCAGACCACTCGCCAATTGTATGTGACTTGACATTAACCCCCGATGTTGGCATCCAAAACACATTCGTTAGTCGAAATCTAAAAAATCTTGATTTGCAAACATTTACTGTAGACCTTATTAATTCAGTCTCCAGTAAATCTCCAACAGACCCGGCTGAACGTGTTGACCACTATAATACTGCGATTGCAATAACCCTTGATCGATTGGCTCCGCTTAAATCTCGGAAATCCAAAGGAAAGCACCGTGGTACAACGACACTATACATGATGCCAGAAAGAAACGCCGGAGAGCAGAGAGGAAGTGGTTGAGGTCTGGCCTAGAAGTTAACAAGCAAATCTACAAGACTGAGTCCAATGCTGTGGCTCAACTTATCGATCGAGCTAAAGCAAATTTCTACAACACAAAGCTTTCTTCTGCTAATTCCAAGGACATGTTCAGTATTCTGAAGCGACTGACAGAAGATACAACAGTTAAACTTCCTGAATGTGATAATGATCAAAAACTTTCTGAAAATTTCAGTGACTTCTTCCTCGATAAAGTATCAAAGATAAGGCGTGAACTGGACAACGACACCCCTAGTGTCAATCCATTTGTTACAATTCATCTGGCGACGACCATGCTTCACTGCTTTCAACAGGTCCTTGAAAGTGAAGTCAAATCTGTGATTGTGAATTCTAAATCTGCTACATGTGGTCTAGATCCATTGCCAACACAACTCCTAAAGAAACAAGCAGTACTGGATGCCTTGATTTCCTTAATTACTACTTTTATTAACACTTCCTTACAGTCAGCAATTGTTCCATCTTCATTAAAATGTGCAGTTGTGATACCGCTGTTGAAGAAATCTACCCTGGACAAGGATGTATTTAAAAATTACAGACCAGTCTCCAACCTACCATTCCTTGGAAAGGTACTGGAAAAGGTTGTAGCTTCCCAGCTTACATCCTACCTGACAGCTAATGGTTTACACGAGAACTTACAGTCAGCTTATAAAATTGGACACAGTACTGAAACAGCCCTTCTGAAAATCAAATCAGACATAGATGTTTCACTTGACAACAATCGTGGTGTCTTACTGGTACTCTTGGACTTAAGTGCTGCGTTCGATACCATTGATCATGCTATGCTTTTCGATAGGCTGGAATTTGAAGTTGGAATTACGGGATCAGCTTTAGCATGGATTAAATCCTACCTTTGCAACGGAAGCCAACAAATCAGGGTTAACTCAACCCTTGGGCCGAAAATTCCACTTTCTGTTGGTGTCCCACAAGGGTCAGTTTTGGGCCCTTTGCTGTTCTTGTTGTACCTTCTTCCACTGGGTCCAATTATACGGAAACATGGAGTCAACAATCATGGTTTTGCTGATGACACTCAAATTTATCACGATTTTCATTTGTCTGACACATTCGCTAAACAGGCTATCTCCAAACTAGAGAAATGTCTGGATGATGTTCGTTTGTGGATGTGCCTGAACAAATTAAAACTGAATGATGAAAAAACGGAATTCCTTATCATAGCCCCTCAGTCCAAATCACACAGCCTAAACTTGATACCAAAACTACGAATGGGTTCGAGTCTCATTCATCCAATTCAAAAAGCGAAGAACCTAGGTTTTGTCATGGATGACACTATGTCTGCAACTCCACAAATAAACAATATTATTAGGAAAATATACTTTAAAATGAAACCGATAGCAAGTATCAGATGTTATTTAAGCAAATCAGTCTGTGTAAGGACTGTGGCTTCATTAGTTATTTCCCAACTTGACTATGCAAATGCTCTTCTCGCCGGAGCACCTAAATTCTCTCTGGATAGGTTGCAAGTTGCACAAAACAATGCTGCTAGACTAGTGACTAAAACACCAAGACGTGAACACATCAGTGACAAACTAAAGGAATTACATTGGCTGCCAGTTAGAGCGCGAATTGAATATAAAATCCTAACAACTGTATATAAAAGTCTCTTCTCTATATCCGCTCCCAGCTATATGAAACAGATGTTTACACTGTATAGTGATGTACAAATACGCCGAAACCTCAGATCCTCCAACGATAACACATTACTATCTGTTCCGAAATACAATAAACTATGTGGAAAATATTCTTTCCCGGTTAATGGTGCTACTCTCTGGAATGATCTTCCAAAATTAATGCGGGAACTATCTACATTTACAGAATTTAAATCTGTTTTAAAAACGTATCTATTCAATAAGGTGTACTAGTGGTGTGATCATAAATATACTCTAGAGATACTTTCCACGTTGTATACAATGTGGCTGAACAGCGCTTAGAAATGACCATTGGACATAATGTAGCGCTATATAAGACAATTATTATATTATATTATATTATAGACAATGAATGTTAGGGGGGGGGGGTTAGGCCCAACGGGAATCAACATAGGCCCCGACCCGAAATTAACTAGGCCCACGCCATTTTAAATAGCCCCCCCCCCAGCAACTGCCACCGCAGGATTTGGCGGAGCTTAATCCGGCACTGCATTACGGGTGAGTATTAGACGAGAGTCTAGCTCATTGTATTTGTAAAACGCCGATAAAGCATGTTTGAAACATTATATATTAGATATATTATTTTATTTATAAATAAAATCAGTGTTAAGTTATTTTAAGTTTAGACAAGCTGAATACTGGTAACATAAAGGGTCTGTCTCGCCTACACGTATTTCTTACATTTGTAGGTTTACCAGAACCAATTCCTGGTGAAGCTTATTGGATTAAACATGAACGCGTATCAGCTGAATCTGTAACAGGATGCATCATCGTAGTTCCTTTAGGAACTGTCTCTGAGCGAACGATGTCTCGCTAACAGTTCCTCACGGACCTTATTATCAACTAGTATGAAAATAAAGTTTTACCCCATCTCGGTTCTAAGGCTATTTTAGATCCTTACCGTCTATTTTGCACCGTGAAACTTTTTTGATCACCAAAAGAAATCATTTCCTGACACAACCGAGACAAATTTATAATAATCCAACACTATTTTCGTGTAGAATTCGATGTTAGAAAAAGACCGGTCTGCGCTGACGTCAGTAAACAAACATGGCGGCCAGATTTGAACGATATTGTTTATCTTTTTCTAACGTCGAATTCTACATGAAAATAGTGTTGAATTATTATAAATTTGTGTCGGTTGTGTCAGGAAATGTTTTCTTTTGGCGATCAAAGAAGAATCACGGTGCAAAGTAGACGGTAAGGATCTAAAATAGCCTTAGAACCGAGATGGAGAAAAGCCTTATTTTCATACTAGTTGATAATAAGGCCCGTGAGGAACTGTGTAGCGAGACATCGTTCGCTCAGAGACAGTTCCTAAAGGAACTAGCATCATCGTTGAGTGGATCTTGGTGTAGTGTTGAACCAGAAACCGGTGGGGGATCGAAACCTCAAACTGACTCTTATTAGGGAATTGTTTAATTGTACTCACCCTTATGTACTAAATAATTTACACGGAATAATGAAGGTTATAGCACAAAGAATACATTCCCATTTACACAAGTATCAAGAGCAGTTACAATAACGTGTCTAACTAACGAATAGCTGGGTGCCGTCGGCATAAAAAGTTATAATGGATGCCATGCTAATGTTAATTTTTAGTGTACAGACTGGATAACGCCGGATCAGGTACTATTCCTCCCCATGTTCAAAAACATTGATCCATACTGATTAAATACAGTGTCAATAAATGTCCTTTACCAATCCCAGCATGAACTTTATCGTTGTAAGTGAGAGGGATATTCGGTCTCCCGTCCGATCAGGCAGGTCCCCCCCCCCCCCCGAGTTCTTCGGTTTCTTCCTGCAGTAATGATCAAAATCATTCGCATGATCTGTGCCAAGGGCCAAATTGGAAAAAGGCCTCTCAGGCCTAATTTGCTACCCTTGTAAAATGACGCGATTATTATTATTATTAAGTATATTGCCAAAGCTGGAAGAATAATATAAATTTATGCGGACACAATGATTGATGCATGTTTGACTGTATGTATATAATTCAGTATCAGTGTTAATCTAAAAAGTTTGAAAATTATTTCTTTTTGAATATTTGCTTCTTTCACTGGACGCTTATCATTGATTTTTAACCAAATCTTGAACTACGGGGAATGGGAATGCTTAACAACACAAAATAAAAGAGTTTTGTGACCCAAGGGACATAACTCTATTTTAACACCACATAGACTCCTTGATATCATTTCTGGTATCTTTCGTCTTGTACTAAATTATTCAAAAATATATTAGTTTTTTTATTAACTGCTACTGGCGCGAATTTAAAATTGATTTTCTCCATAAACAAATACTAGTTTTAGTATATTTTTGATTAGCTTGGACCAATCCTGGAGACTAAAGGGGGATAAATTATGTTTTCATCTGACAAATCTATGGAATTGAACCACTCTCCTTCTATAAACCCAAGCAAGGCAGGAAATCTAAATTACAAACTCTCCTTAATCTGCAGGATAAATAAAAAAATACTTATTATGCATCATATATTTATAGCCCCAGGTCTTGACCGGCATACGTCTGACGTGAAACCCATGATTTATACCTTCTGTATATGTTGGTGATTTGATGGTAAAATCTTTGAAACAATCAAATAATGCATTGTGAAATGTAGAATAGATCCTATTTTTATTGTTCATTTTTGTTTGAATTGTTGGGTCTAATTTACCATATAAAATCCGAGATGTTTTTTAGAAAGTCAGCATTTATCTAAGTTGTAAAGATTAACATAATATTATTGTAACATAATTTCTGTCATTTTGACAGGGGTAGGTGTTTAGTGGTTTAACGCATGCATGTAAAACCATCAGGTCTGTCATTGAGTCAAGTGGCATAGTTTTGATTCCACGCTTGTACATGACAAGGAGTAGGCTCACCTGTCAAACCTCATGGGTTTTCTACAGTGCTCCAACTGATAATGGCCCCAAAGAAAGTGAATTATTGAAACGAAATTGAACCATGTTAGTCCTGAACTGACCTAGTTTTTCTCTTTTTAACAGTTCATAAAAAATCTTCACCCAGTTTTCTTTTCTCTTGTTTTAGCTCAGAATAACATTTTAGGCTTACACTTAGTTCATGCATTCTCCTACACATTATCAAGGGCACTGCAGGAATTTAAGCAGAGGGAAGTTCGGCGTGGAGACATTGTATGTTTGGCATGAAGTCTGGGTGATTACCAGCACATGAGAATTTTCTAAAATCAGAAGCTCTGAGACAATATTTCTGCCCATTTAGGTGCATACATTATTGCATAATATGTGCTGCATAGATAAACCTGAGTGGACTATGTATGAAAGGCTGCAGGGACAGATAGTAATATTCTTATAATGAACTATGAAGTATAGCAGTCAATATAAGTTTTTAGTGTTGGCGAGTTCAGCGTCTCAAAATAATTATATAATCTTGGTTTAATTATGTTTTGAAATCAAAGGAATTAACATTACTGGTTTAATGTGTTTATCAAGATCCATAATTGACTTTTGAGAAAATTGTCAATTGCATACCCTTTGTTTTAGAACTGAAATGACTTATTACCCCCATCCCCCTCGCTTAATCTGACTTAGACGTCAATGCCCCCCCCCCCCCAAAAAAAAATTACTAAAGATAATTTCTGTGGTTTTTTTTCAGATCGTATTTATTACAATATGAAGGATTTTATACAATTTACTACAATTCTTTGGATACTACAATTCAAAGCATTTAATTCCACATGTACTTTATATTCAAATACATACATTTGTAGCCTCTTAAAGCACCTTTAAAACAATTGCACATTTACAATACATTCTTTTAATACAATAAAGAAATCGATTACTACAAACGTTCGTTCGGTTAAATTAAAAGCAAATAAAAATTATTCCAAAAAAAGTTTTTACACATTACTGGAGATATCGTACACAACCATGTTAATTTCACATGATGTATTCTAAATAATATACGGAATAAAACTAAAAGAATGTACACAACCTAAAACTAAGCTAATTGCACAGAAATAAATTTACAAACTACAAAATTGTACATAGAACACAAACGTATTAGCAGAATTTAATAACCATAACAACTAAATCTTTACATACATGTACTAACTAGATAAAAAATAGTTTAACAAAGTCGTTGAATTACAACCAATGAAATTCATTTTAACAACCTTACCTGGCAAAATTAAAACTTAATAAAATATTTAACAAAATAAACAACAAATGGTTTCACCAGTTGCACAACAGTGGTTATTTCACAAGATAAAATTCATCACATAATGGCACGTTACACAAAAGTTACAACTGGGTTTTCACTATCTAAATCGGATGGAGAACAGAAAAGTTTAGGCTGTGTTAATATAATGTTCTTTGGTGTTAGGTTTATTTTGCCCGATTTAACTAGCGATTGATAAGAGGGAGGTGTTTGAATAAATATATTTGATTTGTCTTTTAAAGCACCTTTATTTACCAAATGTGGAGAGTCTTTGGTCACTATTTTAAAACCTGATGATTCTGAATGTTGAAGTTTGGTAACGGTATTAACTGGAGTTGGTGGTGTAAAATCTGCTATAGACTCACTTGAAAGATCACCATTATTAGTTGGTGTAACAAATGCTGGATTGGGTGACTGAACTAAAGTTCTATCTAAATCATTTTGATTTGGAGAGTATTGTTCAGGGGAAGCAAAGGGAGCTGTGGTTCTTAATTCTGTTTTCGGATAGAAGCTAAAATTTCCTGAGATTGGGGATTGATTAGTACTATCAATTTCCTTTTGAATATCACTCAGGATCATTGCTTTACAGTCAACTATCACAGGTTTTGTACTGAAATAATCCTCAGTTGTCTCAAGATCTGGTTGTATATCATCATCACTAAAACTATGATTAGAGAACTCAATTTTATTTTCACTGGTGCCGAAAGTTTGAAATTTGTTAATTTTACGTGCTTCTGCCCCAAAACCAAACTCAGGAGTGTCGTCTTTATGCGGCTTATCTCGTTCTGGGGTGGATGAGTTTGGATTGAAGTGAATCTCATCGAAGACATCGCTGAGTGATGGAATTCTTTGATGAGCTGCAGTTTGGGAGTTCTGCCACTCATCTACTGGATCTCTTCGTAGGAACTCAGGCATTTCAACAGAGCTGGTTGTCAACCCTCTTTGATCATCTAGCCTATGGCTCTGGGCTTTGCGTAGTAGCTCGAATAGTTTCTCGTCTGGAAATAAAAAGAAACAAGTTTATAAGAAATGAGTTTATCAGAAATGAGTTTATCATTATGTTACTTATCACAGGATGTTATATTTATTTAATCTTCTAGAATTAAAGTAATTCATAGATTCTTACCTTCTTTGTCAGAAGCTTTCTTCGAGTTTTCAATCTTTGGATGTGCAAAAGTCACCTTGTTCCTGACCTTCGGCTTGTTCCGTTCTTTTCCCCAGGATTCTTTTCTCAGTAGGCCTAATAAGTTTGATGAGCGATTTCCTTCTGGATTTCTGAACAGCTAAAAAAATAGAAAGGAATATTTAAAGGTTTTGTCATAGAATACAATGACATCAAGAAATTTGGATTGACTAATAATCTTAAACCAACAAAAACATGAACTAGCAGTCAAGAGACAAATCAACTACAATTTAACACTGCCATTAACCAAATATCTTAATCCATCAAACCAACCATAAGACAATAAAATATATATCACCATCTCTAAACAACTACACTACAGCTTACCTTGCCATTATCAAACTCTAAAACACCCAAATCATCAAATTTATGAATATTCTCCGATTTCCCTTTCATCAAATCCTCAAAGATGCCATTTGTAATTTCTTCAAGAGAGGCTGATGTGTGTACACTAGCTTTGGTTTTGAATTTAGCAGAGGCCAGCGGGGGCTTAGCAGTCAACATAACTCGCTGGTCATTGCCACCCCATTCTGTTAGACAAACAGAAACATGCAGGGATATAATATATTAAAGGGAAGAACAACATGCAGAACAAGTTTGCTTTTTTTTTTTAAATTTACATATTTAAAAAAAAATAATAATTGCATTAAAATTTCCATGTTTTTTTTTAATAAAGCAAACTTGTAAATAATGGTGTTTAAATCAAATTCTTTGTTAGATAAAAAACAGTGCAACAAAATATTTTAGTAATAAAACAGATTGAAGTTTTGATATAAATAATTATTCTTTTAGTTTAATTCCAAATTACTGGAATAAGTTAGTAGAGAAATGTGTTAGCTAGAGCAATTAATTAGTAATTAGTCAAATCAAATACTAGTAATAAAATTTGCATGCTGATTAGTAATATATTAGTAGAGCAATTTATGGTTATTAATAAGTTATTATGAAATGTTATGGGTTAGCAATGGTTTAATAAATGGGGGGAAGGCAATGATGATGAGCGATGATGATGCATTTAATGAAAAAATTTTCAGCACTCCTTACCTTTTTGGCAATAAGAAATTATATTACCATAATATCCTTATAGTAAGCATTGTAAAGAAAAGCAGACATTACAACCAAGCTTAGCCAACTATACCACAAACTTACACAAAACACTCAAACACTATATTCTTAACTTATTAAACTATGTCCCTTTACTACCACAATCTACTCATTCTTACAACAAACAAGACAAGCAAAGATAGATAGATCAATTAATAAAATTAATTCTTTTATATTTTGGATCAGAAGCATTAGAATAGAAGGATTTCAGAAGTTATGTCTTCCCATTGGAGGGTCAATCATAAAACATCAACTCACCATTTAAATCGTCTTTAGATATTATAATAATTCTCTGATTGTCAACTTCTGATACTAACATTTCTAAATCTAAGAAATCACTACCACCAGACTGAAACATAATAAGAAAACAAAAATAAAACAACTGTCTAAACTCAAATAACTAATGGTATAATGAACTCAAATAATAAATTGTGTAATTCAAATAATTAATGGTTTAATAAACTCAATGATTAATAGTTTAATATTGTCTTTAAAAATATAAGCATCTAAAAATATTATTTGATTACAAAGTCAATTTACACTCACCAATTGAACTCCGACCTGGTCAACACGATAACCATATTTATTTAGAATGGGTTTGAAGACATCTCGGATAGTGCGATTTGGTTTTGCTTTAACACCAATAGATTTCTTATTGGGTAAATCCATACGAAATAAAACACGTCGTTCAATAATGACTTCTTTAGATCCCAACAACGAAATATCTTCACTCAGATCAAGGGGCTGAAAGACAAAATTAACATATTGTTAGAATTTAAATTTATTAATCAGTTTTCTGATTTCTTATTTTGTAAATCAATTTTCTGACTTCTTGATATATTTGGAGAATATCTTGCTTTGTTAAATTAAATTGGTAAATCATATAATTTTAAAGATAGGTTGCCAGGCAACGAAACATACGCCCACAGCAGCTCAATCGTCCGGGCAGTCAACAAGAGTTGTCGCATATTTGACTTTTTTCAGTAATGAAACATTTATAATACACTAGAATCATACAACAAGTAACAACTCATTATGTAATTATCAGAAAATCATTCAAATTTGTTTGGCTTTGATAAAGTTCTCCTCCATGCTAACGTTTAGTATACGAAACACTTAATATTCTGAAAATCAATAGGATTCTTTGTCTCATGACCATCAATACTGTGTATAAATTTCAAGTCAATCGGATATTAACTTTAGCCTCTAAAGCATCAACAAGATTTTTTGAAGTGATCAAGGGCCATAACTCTAACAGTAATTATCGAGAATCGCTGAAAATCCCTAGGCTTCTTTGTTTCATGACCCTCAACACTGTGTATAAATTTAAAGTCAATCGGTTATTAACTTTAGCCTCTGAAGCGTCCACAAGATTTTTTGAAGAGTTCAAGGGCAATAACTCTGACAGCAATTATCGGAACTCGCTGAAAATCAATAGGATTCTTCGTCTCATGACCCTAAACACTGTGTATAAATTTGAAGTCAATCGAATATTACCTTTAGCCTCTAGAGCGTTCACAAGATTTTTCAAAGTGATCAAGGGCCATAACTCTGGCAGTAATTATCGAATATCGCTGATAATCCCTAGGCTTCTTCGTCTCATGACCGTAAACAATGTGTATAAATTTAAATTCAATCGGATATTACCTTTAGCCTCTAGAGCTTTCACAAGATTTTTCAAAGTGATCAAGGGCCATAACTCTGGCAGTAATTATCGGATATGGCTGAAAATCCCTAGGCTTCTTTGTCTCATGGCCTTTAAAACTGTGTATAAATCTTAATTCAATCAGATATTAACTTTAGCCTCTAGAGCGTTCACAAGATTTTTCAAAATGATAAAGGGACATAACTCTGGATGCAATTATCGGATATCGCTGAAAATCAATAGGGGACTTCCTCTGTTGACCTTAAACACTGTGTATAAATTTAAAGTCAATCGGATATTAACTTTAGCCTCTAGTGCGTTCACAAGATTTTTTGAAGTGATCAAGGGCCATAACTTTGACAGCAATTATCGGAAATCGCTGAAAATCAATAGGGGTCTTCCTCTGATGACCTTAAACACTGTGTATAAATTTAAAGTCAATCGGATGTTAACTTTAGCCTCTAGTGCGTTCACAAGATTTTTTGGAGTGATCAAGGGCCATAACTCTGACAGCAATTATCGGAAATCGCTGAAAATCAATAGGGGTCTTCCTCTCATGACCTTAAACACTGTGTATAAATTTAAAGTCAATCGGTTATTAATTTTAGCCCCTAGAGTGTTCACAAGAAATTGTGGACGATGGACGGACGGACGGACCGACAGACGGACGGACGGACCGACAGACGGACGGACGGACGGCAATATACGACCACATTTCTATGTGGGCGTATAAAAATAATTACCTTATCACAGCCGAGTAAGAAGACATCAACAGAGGCAATTGACAAACTACGTTTTTCACATAGTTTACCTAATACAGATCTAGTAGTTTGACCAGGTTTAGCACATACTACAGTTGTAGAACCATCTGGCATGATGACTCGACAAAATTTAAACTGTCCTTCATTCTGCTCAGCTTTCTTTTCCGCAACAGACTAAAATATAGAACAAGCAAATCAATTAGAACTCATATTTTTTTTTAATCCATACTTCAGAAATCATTAATACAGAAACTATTAAGTCAGATATCTTTATAGTACAAATTTTGAATGAAAACTGTGTCAATTTCTCACCTCTTTAGAATTGAAAACTTCTTTTCTCATGGTACTAAGGTCAATGCCAGGTCCTGGTAGTTTCTTTGTATGTTCTTCTTTTCTTTCTTTAATAGGTTTAGATATATCTTCTTTAGAACCTTTAACTTTTCCTAATCTCTTTAATTCAGAATCAGAGGCTGACTTAGTGTTCTTTGATTTACTTTGTTTCCATGGTAACAGAGATCTACGTCTTGTCTTTTCTTCATTTTCTTTACCCTTTTTTTTCTTATCACCTGCAGGTTTCTTATCTACTTCTGATTCTATGACTGGTAAATTTAAAGGTTGACCTTCAATTTCACGTAACAGATAAGTCTTGTAAAGTTCAGATTTCAAGAATCGGGCATAACTATCAGTTTTCATTAGTCTGAAAATCTGGAGAAAAAAGAACAAAAAATTAAATCATAATTAATTTATTAAACACTTGTCTTTAATATTTTTTTTAACTTATAATATCTAATTTCTTTAACAGGAAAATATTTGTTTTATTTACCTGTTGTTGAGCCAGATCAAACATGATAGCATTAGGTGTATCTATAAATTTATCAGCATGTAATCTAGCAGCACTATCAACATTAACTGGATCAGTAGCTCGGGTACTTAAATGACGATTATAGATTTCTTTAGCTTTAATATTTCTCTCTTGCTCATCCATTATATTCTTATAATCTTTACACACAGTCCAGAATATGATATTCTCTTCGCTGAATTCTTTCTTTAAAAACTCCTGAAATCAAATATTAAAAACATCTCAAATTGAAGTGAAGTATTTTCAAACTATAAAGCTTAAATACATGAATACACATGTTCCGTAATGGTGGAAAGGTTGCACACAAATTCATTTTATACAAAAAGAGTCTTTGCATTGAATATGATTTTTTGCTATACTTACAGTGAAAACAGCTAGTCCGGATTCATCTTGAAGAAGTTTTTCAAAGTTAACGGCCCAACCAGCAATTCTACCAGAATCGTCATCTTCATCTATTTTGTTAACATGATGTACAATGCTATTAACACTGTTAGCTGGGAGTAATTTATGTGTTGTATCACCGTCACCAACAATCAAAGACTGAAATAAACAATTAAAACAATTAAAAATCTAATCAAAAGTAATTAGCTTCTTAATCCCAATGTGATAATTAGCCCAAAACAGAGCGAGAATAAGATAAAGAATCAATGTCTGAGATAAACCCTGACAACCAAATCATAAAATCTCATTCTGAATCGAATGTGTAAAAGTTTAAGCTGTGAAGATCAACATATAACAGGAGATGTGTAAAATTTAATTTCCGTGGATCAACACTTTCATGATAATCTTTGACTCAAGATGAAGATATCAAACATCAGAATCTTTCTGGTTGATACTTTTCAATTTTATAGACAATAGGATGGATAGAGATAAAAGGGATTAAATCTATTGTCTGTAATCAACTATACAATAGGGTGATGAGGTGTAGCATGCTACTAAACTTTGATTACCCCTGGTGTGAGGCTAGTCTATAGAGTTACTCCTACAAATATATACATACAATAGAAGCCAGCCCGAGTAAACTACTTAGTGTAACCAATCTTTAAGCCAAGGCCTCCAACCAAGACATTATAGACCATAAAATAATTTGGAAATCTTTGAAGTAATTGTTTAATTATTAAGGCCCTATGTGGGGGAGGGTTTATTTTATTTGCTGCTTATTCATTGAGGTTTAATTTTATGAGGTTAAAATAGAAAATCTGGTAAAATAATGTTACAATAGTTATTGCAGCCAGTAATTATAATAAACTATCCTTGCAGGTGGCTAATTAAATTAGCAACAAACCAAAAAGTATTAAAACTGTTTGTAAGTTAGCGATATACATACATGATTGAGACGGCTATGTTTACTTACTGTTTGTATTAGCAATATGTAGGATTCAGATGGCTAATTAAATACTAACTAACGTTTCCTTACCGTTTGTATTAGTGATATATTTGTTGGATAATCTGCTACTTGAGTTTTTGTTAGAGTGAAAACATCATGATTAAATGCTCTTATGCATATCATGATTTAAATATTTGAATACAAAAACATTCAATATCTAACTATATGTAGAGGTTATTCCAGTTTAAAAGAATTACACAAACAGTCAAACACCAAGTAGAAATACTCCATTATTGAAAAAATAGTCACAATGAAGTTGCAGCACTGAAGTCCTGTCAACATATGCTTTTAGTACAATAACATACACACTGTATGTTTGGAATATTAATCCTAGTTCATGTATTTAGGCTAATGCCTCTTTACCATAATGTGTTTAATTGAAGTATTAATTTAGTCAACTACATGAAATAAATCCTATCTTAGATTATGAAATTAATACTCAAGCTAATAACAGGAGATAGATACCACATTTCTTTAATAAGATTATCTTTTTAGAGACAGTATTTTTTTAAGTCAACAATTATTCATAATCTTATTATAAGATCAATATTTAATCAATTAGTAGTTTATTTAAAATTAAAATTGATATTATAATTATAATTATATTAATGCAATCACTGATTTTTCCACTATCTCCTATAATATTATTATTACATATTATATAATACTTACATCAAGACAGATGCTATAATCCAAAATAACACATGGGGGTCTTCCTCGAATTTTTTTGCTCATTTGTCCAGATTTGCTTCTGGTGTGTTTTCGTTTACGATAAGTTTGTTCGTAGCATTCATAATAGTCACATGACACAGTCATGTTCAATTCGAGTTCACTGCTAATAACCATTTTGATAAGATGTTTGAATGATATGTTAAAACTTGATATATTAAAGTTGAGATGTTAGCTTGACCAATGTCAGAAATGTTCTGTCACCTCAAACTGTTCACTTGGCTTTTATACTAGCTGTGGAGAGGCCTACTCTCCTTGAAGCTGACACAAGAATAGAATAGAATAAAGCCTAGTTAAGAAATGATGAAGAACCTTTGAGAGTTTTTCACAGTTCAATCAAAGAGCTTGATACCTAGGGGTTGAGGTAGACCAATAGGAGGAAGGCCATTAAAAGGGAAGGTGTTTTGACAGATTAAAGACTAGCCTACAATAACATTGCTACTAATTAGTTTACCTGGTAACACCCAGTCTCATTGGTCAAGCAGGTAGAGAAACTAATTAAGGTGTTGGGTCATCGGCTAATTAAATGTTTGACATACTTTACAACTAGTAGGTAATAATAATATTGGCATTAAAAGAATTTTATTTCAATTCAAAATGAAATGTCACAGTGTATTGCAGAAAAAACACAGTCATTTACAAATGGCAAATTAAAAGCCTTCGGAATCTGAATTATTTTGGAAGCATCACTCATTTTCATCCCATTCCTTTTAAGTATAATTCATTTCACATTAAGGAATAAATACCCCCTACCTCCAAAATTGGTATACGGTTGATACACTTTCATGATCTTAAGATGAAATTGTACTTTTAGTCCACAAGTATCACTCATTTCACATTAGAACATGTAAGTGACCAAAATATACACTAGCTAAACGAATGATCCAATGTTTATTCTACCTATTAAATAGAGACTTTAATGTTTTAATTATCAAAGAAATTCAAATTTATTATATAATGACTTTGAAGCCCTAATTTACTTTCATAGTATCATAACAAACATTATTTATTATTGAAGTGCTTCTTTAGAAGCTAAAATAAGCCATGTTTGCTTTTATCACACCTTCACTTGGACTTAAAGCATAACTGTGGTAAATAACTTATTGTTAAAAATTCAGAGGTCGAAGTAACTTCCATTATGATTCAAAACAGATTTTGCAGATTAAATTATCTTTTTAATATATTTTTTTTCTAAATGTTAAGTATTTCACTGAAGAATTTGGTGGATTTAAATAAGGAATTAAGTAGTTTGGTGACAAATAAAAAATTTATCCAAAAATATAATTTTGATTCAACTGGCTTCTTGATAATTACTCATTGTCATGATTATCAAAAATTCAACTGTCTAAAATAATAATTTGTTAATTTACTTTTAAGAGCAAAGTCGGTCCAGACCTGTATAGGCGATTTAATAGAATCTTTAAACTTTAGCTTAATATTAATCAACTAAGGTATTATCAAAAAAATGATTTATCAAAAAGTCTGAAACTTTTTACAACTTTGCTGACTTGAGTAATATTAATTAGCTGTAGTCTTGATTAGAATTAGAATCTGTATTATTTAATAAATATTCTACATTGTAGATTTATTATTACCTATCAACTCTCCAGACAGTCTGTCTCCTATATTTAACTTACTTTAACCTGAGCAGTGTTAGCTTTACAAATCATCAGAATTTAACAGGTTTTATAGAATAATTATTGTCTATCAATATTTCCAGACAGATTGTCTGCTGGACTGACTTGATTAGGTTAGCTTTGAAAATCATCAGAATTTAACAGGTTTTGAAAAATAATTATTATCTATCAATATTTCTAGACGTATTGTCTGCTGGACTGATTTGAGTAAGGCTAGCTTTCCAAATAATCCAAATTGAACATGTATTATTACATAATTATTATCTATCAATTTTTCTAGACAGTGTCTGCTGGAATGATTTGAGTAAAGTTAGCTTTACAAATGGTCAAATTTGAAGTTTTGAACAGGTTTTAAAAATAATTATTTATAAAATCCTTCATTAAAATGTCTTTAAGATTTTGTCATGCACACTGTCGTACACTTCATATTCCATATCTAGATTGGCTACTACTATGGTATTCAGGGTCAATTTACATGTATGTGTTATTGCATTAATTAAATGGTTTTCAATGATAAAAATAAGACAAACCTCATGTGAATGACTTGGATATTTCAATGCCTTATTTCTTCTAAATGATGCTGTTTTACGCCATCTCTGTACATGACTGTTATCTGAACGTTCTTTCTCTCTCTAAAAATATAAAGGACATTTATAAGACATTACAAAATCTTAGTAAATTTACATGGCAATCTTGTCTATAGCAAAAGCATTTTTTTTGACTAGATGATTCGTCAAGATATTTGAAGTCTTGGCCTATACAGTGCAGTTGCCACTTACAGCTAGCCCCCGAACAATTCCCTTGATTTGACATTAATTGTTGTTCATTTCTTGCAATGTCAGTCTTGTCCACATGTTTGTCTTATCCTATAATTACTATCAGAATAAATTCAGGAATGTTGTTACTGATATTGCAATATTTTTCTTTTTTTTTAAGCTTACCCTGGTTCTTCTCTTATAACCAACAGTCATTTTGTCAGATAGTGTGAATATGCAACTATCTGAGAGTGAGATTGAAAATGGGAAGAGAAGATCTCAGAAAACTATATAAAGATAGACATTTGATGCTTGTGTAAACAATATTACGTTTAGTGTTAGCTAATTAATCAATCAATTAATCAAAATGCTAATTCAAACAATCAATTACCAAGGTTGATAATTAATTAGATAAACAAATTTTAACTTTCATCCTCAAAAATGCTTCTACCAACATCCCAATTAATATTTTCTATATAAAACAATTCTTTGTGAACATACATGTAACATATGATTTCTATATATAGGCCCTATATATATATATATATATATATATATACCCCAAATTAAATTATGGAAATGCTTTTACCAACAAAACAATTAATCTAATATTTTTAACATAAATATATTCTTTGAACATAACATATGATTTCTATTTTACAGTTATAGCCAAACATACAATACAGTAGTTACCGTCCAAGTACAATTAACAAACTTGCATACCTTTTGTACACTATAGAAATTCCCATTTCCAAAAAAGAAGTTAAAACTCCTCATAACATCATCAACATAGGTTTGTAAAACTAATGTTCTTATTTTGTTTAAGTAAACAAGGACATATAATAAATTAAATACATTTCCTCATAATTAGTATTTCAATTTCCTGGTAAATCAATAAAGCATCTGGCTTTTTCCAACTAATAACTATAAAATCAAGGAATCTGTCATAACCCAAACCTACACCTTCCGAGTCAATTCACAGATCAGATATCAAAATATCTATAATCTAAACATAGATATGTAAAGAATAATTTCAATACATGAATACTAACAAAGTATGGTTTGTTATTGGCAACACTTCTTTAATTTTCCAACTCAATGGGTGATAAAATATAAAACCGTCATTGTTTGTTCAGTGATAAAATACCCAGCATATAGCAATCTCATATGTAACTATTATCAATTCAAATTATGTAAATCTATATGCCATTGTCATGATATATAGTACACGATTATTTCATTACACACATAATAAAATATAGTTTTATGAAATATTTGTACTATATCATATCCTACATTGACTATGAGCCATGACTTGTTTTCAATGTTTACCCCATGTAGTGCAGAATTTATTCTAAATAACAATAATATAATTAATATATATGAATATAATTTAATACTAAAGACAAATGTCAGGTTTTCCATATTGTTATTTTCAGTGAGTATACTATAATATACAGTACAATCTTTGTAAACACACCTATAAATATATTCCATTTATTAAAATTACAACAGCAAAGTTTTAAAAAATATTAATATTCTTTGATAAAGCTACATGTATAAATTTTTTACTTAGTAATGTCCTATTTTATTTTAAAAATATTTTTTTAAAGAGGGGGGGGGGGTAAGTTTTATTTAATAGAGGGATGAAGTGTTTTCTAGAAAGGTGTTCTGATGGGAATGTAAAATACATGTGAAATATTAAAGCCATTCTCATCACAAGATGTGGTAATGATCTTCAAGGGGGGTTGAAGGAGGAACTCTCTATTATGTATAATGAACAAACACAGAGAGATTATCACTGCAGGGTATAGTTTTAAGCCAGATTATTGTTTAAGCCACATAGAAACCTCTCCAACTACCTACTAGAAACATATTAAACTTCAAATATGTACCTTGAAGATGTTGTTTCATTAGAATTCATCCTTTTGAAAAGCTATTGTTATTATCACAGGCCTAACTCTAAAACAAACAGATTTCCTCTTAATAAACTTGTTGATCAAGCAGTTGGGGGTGAAGATTAACACAGATTATCTTAGGGATTAACATAATCCATTATATGTATTATAAAGCTAGAACTTCAAAGTTTCGCAAAAAACTCTTAATGAAGCCATTACAGGTTCAGTACATAATATATTGTAGAGCACAAAACAAATTAACTCTTTATGCACTTTTTAAAGCCATACATCAATATTTTCAGACTAAACTCAAAAAAATTCTTAAAGAAAATATTTCTTTACTACTTGTAATAGCTTTTTAATATCCTTAAATAAGCCCAATTATATAAAAGAAACCTATAAAATGCCTTACATGTACATGTACAGGTATTTAAGAGCAACTGTGTTACATCAGCTTATTTAGTCAGGCATTTTTGTATCAGGGTATAAAGGCATACAATAATTCCAGTTTTCTGTGTCTCTGTATTGATTAAAAATCTAACAGTTACAATCATTTAAATTGTGTTAATGCACAATATCATAAAATTTTAATTAGAAAGATCAAAATGCTAGATTAAAAGTCAGTTGAGTAAACAGTATATTTACTTTGAAACCAAAAATAAACTTTAAAACTATTTTAACCTTGCAAAATCAGTCTGATACACAACATGTCGGAGGATATTGATAGATACTTATTAATTTATAAATTTTACTCCAGCACATAATCTGTCTACAAATATTGATATTATAATTATTTTACAAAACATGTTAAATTTTAATTTGTAAAGCTAACCTTACTTAATAAGACTAGCAAACAATATGTCTAGATATAATATATTTAGATATTAATTATTTAATAATACAAGTTCAATTTTGATTATTTGGAAAGCTAGCCTTACTTAAATCAGTCTGGCAGACAATACATGTATGTCTAGTAATATTGATAGGTAATAATTAACTATTTTACAAAACCTGTTAACTTATGATGATTTTCAAAGTTAACCATACTCAAATCAGTCCAACAGACACTCTGTCTAGAAATATTGATAGGTAATAATTATTCCATAAAACCTGTTAAATTCTGATGATTTGTAAAGCTAACCTTACTCAAATCAGTCCAGCAGACAATCTGTCTAGAATTATTGATAGGTAATAATTATTCCATAAAACCTGTTAAATTCTGATGATTTGTAAAGCTAACACTGCTCAAGTTAAATATAGGAGACAGACTGTCTGGAGAGTTGATAGGTAATAATAAATCTACAATGTAGAATATTTATTAAATAATACAGATTCTAATTCTAATCAAGACTAAAGCTAATTAATATTACTCAAGTCAGAAAAGTTGTAAAAAGTTTCAGATTGTTTGATAAATAATGAATGGATGGTAAATGTAAATAATTACTTCAGAAAACTTACTATCAAGCCAAGGTTTAAATATGCTTTAATAGTAGAATATCTAGACTAGATAGTGGACAGGGCAACACAATTCCCACTAAAAAAAGAATGTTAGTATACTGTATAATAAAATTAAAAGCTTCAAGAGTAACAGTCTGGACATCTAACAACCTTTATCTAATCTTTAGAATTATCCAATTTCATCATCAATAACACTTTAAGCAAAAATTTGATAAGCAGACGGTAATAATGAAGTTTTAAATTTACAGTATATTTTCATGTGATTGGAAGTTATAATTATACACTTTTTACAAAAAATAGTTCAAATCTTTTTCATGTTACATTTACACCATTTAATTGAGTGTAACAGTATATATTATACAGTATTTACATTTATCAACCTTTAACAGAACAATTTTGTCTAAAAATTAATCTCAGGCTGTTCAGAATGAGAAAGACTGTTTCGTAAAGCTAGCCTTGATCAAATTTTATTCTTACCAGCACACAATATGGATACATGCAATAACTACATGTATTTCATAAAATATGTTTAAGTCTGATGAGTTGTAAAAAAAGCTAGCCTTACTCAAATCAGTATAGCAGACAATTAGGAATATTGATAGATAATAATGATTTACAAAACCTGTTAAATTCTGATAATTTGCAAAGCTATTCTTACTCAAATCAGTTCGGCAGACAATCTGTCTGGAAATGTTGATAGATAATAATTATTCCATAAATCCTGTTAAATTCTGATGATTTGTAAAGCTAACACTGCTCAGGTCAAATTAAGTTAAATGTAGGAGACAGACTGTCTGGAGAGTTGATAGGTAATAATAAATCTACAATGTAGAATATTTATTAAATAATACTGATTCTAATCAAGATCAAAGCAAAGATGTAAGATGTGAAGATTATCACCAAGTTGTATAATTTCATTTCAAAATTTAAGTTGAGTACATGTATCAAATCCAACAGTAGAAAACATAAATGACTATGATACTATTATATTCTAAACACAACTAGAATTTAACTAAATATCATAAGTTTGTAGATTGTCAATATTCATAGTTTGGTGGGGATTGGGTGTTGTTCTTAAACTAATGCTGGGTTTACACTGTCAGGTTTTTTTTTATAAGAAGAGAAAATCTGATCCAATTTCTTTTGAACTCGATAGAATTCGATACATGCAAGTGTATATATGTTAAAATTATAAACTTGTGTCACAAATTTCCAACATAGCATTTACACTATAAATATTTCGTCAACAAACTTCCAAATCTAAAAAATTTGCAAAAAAAAATCAACATTAGTTTAAAACTAGCATATATAATGACAAACAAAAACTGTTGACTTCTTTTAGTGACCCTAAGAAATAATCATTAATTAACAGCTAAGGATTTTATATATAAACTTCTAACATCAATTATACAGTTTGTTAACTTTTTTTACATACCAGGTACATCTACATAACTAAGCTGTAAATAACAAGTAAGAGTACAAGTTTTCTTTGGCAGTATTTTTAAAAAAAAGATGCAATCTAGTCAATCTAGTTGAAACAACACAACTAATAGTTAATAGGTTACACCAGAATTAATATCTAGGTATACATGTAGTTTCTTATTTCATTAAACCAACAAGGATTAAATTAAAGTGAAGCATGATGAAAAGGGTTTGCCTATAGTACTAGTAATTTTTTTACCACCTAAAGGTGTTGACATTTGTATGCTTTCAACCCTACAAGCAGAACTGACACCAAAAATAATATCTTACTTTCCTAAAAGCTGGACATTAATTACACCAAATTGCAAAATGTAAATTTCGATTTTTGGCAATCAAAACCCCTGCAATAATCCAATCTATCATTTAAAACTAAATCATTGCTATTATTCAAAATATATTCTGTGGGAATTTATTGTATTTTATGAAATAGTATTTTATTATTAGACTGCAGCTTCAGGGATTTAGCACTTTTCATTTTGAAATTGAGTTTAACATTTTATCTTTCTTCACCAATTATTGGACTAATGCAGTATACTACGAGGGGAATGTGCCCAATCAGCAGCATTTTACCTGCAAATGTATACTCTTTGCCAAATTTAATCTGCCAAGACTTCTTTAAATGCACACTTAATTGGAACTCATTTTTTTTTGTCCCCCTGCCCTACCTCATTGACATGGTAAACCATTGTAAAAAAAAAGAGCTGAAAATAACCTAGTTTTCTTTCTTGGCCTACACAGGAATCAAACAAATGACCTCCTGGTTAGTGATCCAGTGCCTTACTGACTGAGTCACTGTGGCTCCCAATCTTTTTCAATTATTCTAGCTTCCAGCATCATAATATTGAAATAAAGTCAATATATTGTGGATATTTCATTACTACAACCTAAAACAACCCTGACACTTTACAGTACCACTTAGATACAAATGTAACTTGTATACATATAACATATATTTTTATATAGGCTAGTTAATGTAGCAAATGAATAATTCATATACATATATTTTTTATACAACCTATGAAACATCTATTCTATTGGCTTGCTCTTTACCATACATGTATATATTCTTAAGGGAAATACTATCAAAAAGAATACAAAACCTTTTTAAAATTCTGATTAAGGCTAGCAACACTACAGCAAGCAATATGAAAAATTGATGAATATTATATTCTGATCATTTTGTAAAGCTAACCTTACTCAAGCCTGTTTAGCAGACAATATTTTAAGGAATATTAATGGGTACTAATTATTTTATAAAATGAGTTTAAGTCTGATTAGTTGTAAAAGCTAGCCTTACTCAAATCAGTCTACATGTAGCAGACAATTAGGAATATTGATAATGTAGATACAATGTACTAATGATTTACAAAACCTGTTAGATTCTGATAATTTGCAAATTTATTCTTACTCAAATCAGTTTGGCAGGCAATCTGTCTAGAAATATTGATAGATAATAATTATTTTACAAAACTTGTTAAATTCTGATAATTTGTAAAGCTAACCTAATTCAAATCAGTCCAGCAGACAATCTGTCTGGAAATATTGATAGATAATAATTATTCTATAAACCCTGTTAAATTCTGATGATTTGTAAAGCTAGCACTGCTCAGGTTAAAGTAAGTTAAATATAGGAGACAGACTGTCTGGAGAGTTGATAGGTAATAATAAATCTACAATGTAGAATATTAAAAAATAATACAGATTCTAATCAAGACTACAGCTAATTAATATTACTCAAGTCAGCAAAGTTGTAGAAAGTTTCAGACTGTTTAATAAATAATAGTTTTGACTGGACAGTGGGACACAGCCAGGGCAGCAAAGTTTCTACTAAATAAAGAATTTTAAAACAATTTTAAATGCCTTAAAATATTGATAGATGATAGATAAAAATTATCTTATAAGCTTATTAAATTCTGATTATGTAAAACTAGCCTACTCACATCAGTACAGCAGATGATTCATGTAGGTACATTGATAGAAACGTGTTTTGTTTTAATTATTTGGAAAGCTAGCCTTACTCAAAATCAGTCCAGGAGAGAACATGTCTAGAAATATTGATAGATAATAATTATCTTTTAAAACCTGTTAAATTCTGATGATTTGTAAAGCTAACACTGCTCAAATCAGTCCAGCAGACAATCTGTCAAGAAATATTGATAGCTAATAATTATTCTATAAAACCTGTTAAATTCTGATGATTTGTAAAGCTAACCTAATTCAAATCAGTCTGGCAGACAATCTGTCTGGAAATGTTGATAGATAAAATTATTCAATAAAACCTGTTAAATTCTGATGATTTGTAAAGCTAACACTGCTCAGGTTAAAGTAAGTTAAATATAGGAGACAGACTGTCTGGAGAGTTGATAGGTAATAATAAATCTACAATGTAGAATATTTATTGAATAATACTGATTCCAATTCTAATCAAGACTAAAGCTAATTAATATTACTCAAGTCAGAAAAGTTGTAGACAGGTTTTGAGTGCCTGATCAATACATGTACCGGCAGTTGCGGATTAAGCTCCACCAAGGCCTGAGGCGGCAGTTGCTGGAGGGCCTATTTAAAATGGCTTGGGCCTTATTAATTTCGTGTTAGGGCCTATGTTGATTCCCGTTGGACCTACCCCCCCCCCCTAACATTCATTTTCTATGTGCTTTTAACCGTATCAGACAGGCCTAAAAAAATATTTTCAAAATCTTTGGGCCTCAGACTGCAGCCTCATTGATAATCCGCTACTGTGTACCGGTAATAAATGTTTAATATTTTAAAAATTCAGGAGAATAATGGAGATAAATATCTTTCCTGCTTTTTTTAACGCAGACTCAATATCCGTTTTGGAGAACATGATGGAATATTTAGAAATCTTTGTGAATAGATGTACATTTTCATCAAAACTATATAAATAAATATACCTGTGAGCCATAATGTGTTCTTCCATACATGATGTTATGGGTATAAAGGTTGACATCATCAATATCAGTACAAAGATAATGAACACAAGGTACAGGTAAAACAGTTAAGGTGTCAAATTTATCATCAACCTTATAGAATGTCGATCATTTAAATAGTGACTACTACAGACAGCTTCTAAACATAGTTAAAGGTTTATTTAACCTTTACTCCCTACTCTTATCATTATACAGTTATTTGAAAAGCACACAATTTAACACAACTTTCTAACATAAACTTGATCCTATTTACAGAAAATACATAATGCATTTTAAAACGGAACAAAGGGATATTATACCCAGAAAAAAATATTGTGGCAAGTTGTTAAAAAAATTATAGTCTTTTTCATAAGTTATATTTTAGGAATATAATGGCTGATCATCATTTGTCAATATATATATACATGTACATGTATATAGATATGGTATTATACATGTATGTAAATATATATATATATATTAAAGTAGATAAAGTACAAGTACTTCTTTGTTTACGGTAGATAAATGCATAAATAAATAAAAAATACGTCCAGGTAAGAAAATCTTCCACTTTACTTCATTATGACATACATTAAATTATAAGCTAGCTATCTGCCTTCTAAGGGCGTCTTCAGATATTAATAATGTATACAAAATATTACAACTACGATACATATATATATACATTTTTAGAATAATAGGTATCCATGATAAAGGATTATAAATAATATTAAGTAACGTACAACAAAAGGTTAAAAGTATATAATACAAGACTTGACATTAATCTACATAGTACATGTAGTTTGACAATGGTCAATATATTAGATCAATTAAAGTTCATAGACTAATTATGTAATCTGGCTATAATAAAACTTAACCTTTCATTAATTTACATATCTTCTTGGTATAATTTGACAATAGAACCATACAGAAGTTAGGAGGTTAATTAAATGTCAATAGAAGAATTAAGTAATTTTAGTTGTAAACTTATTTATATCCACCTTCTTCTCTAATAACCCGATTATAGAGAAATAAAGAATTACAGGGTTTAAAATCCCATGAATCACAACATATTTCTGTGGGCCTTGTGTCTCTTTATTATTTATTGTGTGATTTTATTCATAGTTTGTAAAGACAGGAAATACAAGTTTAACTAGTCACCAAATCTAAACAAGCTTTTTTGATATAGTCTTTTCATCTACATGTACATTGGTACATTCAACATTTACACTTGGTAATATCCAAACATTTTATAGTTAAAAGACTATTACATCAATTTCTTATATAATTTTCAATTTTAACCTTGTAACCCAGTTCGATGATTGTAACATTGCAGGAAAACAGTTTATCACATGCAGAAACATACACCACTGGTTCACAATCATGTACCCTAGTCTCCAACCAATGGGGTCTTCATTTGTCAGTAGAGCCAGTATGACACAACTTGTACACATACATCTTATAAATGACTGCATTGCTAGTGGCAAATTGATAACATCTGAACTACTGATCAAGGCTATTTACCACCTTCACTTAAATTATATACATGTACATGTATCTGTCATCTAGACATTACAAATTGTACAATGTTAACAAATTCCATTTTATCCTGTGATCAATCTGAAATTCGCAGCTCAAAGAATCTTGTATGATTTGGTCTATTTGCAGCACACAGATTGGTTGCCAGGCAAAAAATACCAAACACATGTATGCAGCAGAGAGTTGACATGTGTAATCTTCACGGAATCCAGTATATTTGTCCCCCGCCTTTCGAAGAAAGCAGGGGACTATGAAAATGGGTTCGTTCGTCCGTCCGTCTGTCTGTCTGTTTGGGACACAATAACTCTCTTTCTAAATGAGCTAAAAGATTCAAACTTGGTGTAGGTGTTTATTAGGTCATTACCTTGATCGAATTCTAAGATGAGCAATTTCCACTTACATGTAGGGTAAGCAGAGATAAGCAATTTGATTGGTTGATGCTTTGGGACACGATAACTTACGTTGTAATTAAAAGTGAGAGTGATGAAACTTGGTATAGTTTTATTTTATCAATACCTTGACTAAGTTCGATAATGAGCATTTTCTGCTCAGGGTAAGCAGAGTGATAAGCAATTTGATTGGCCGAGACTTTGGAACATAATATCCTCCTTCTAATTGAGCTAGGATATTCAAATTTGGTGTAGGTGTTTATTAGGTCAATACCTTGATGAAATTTGAAGATGAGCATTTTCGGCTTAGGGTAAGCAGAGATAAGCAATTTGATTGGTTGATGCTTTAGGTCATGATAACTTGTGTTGTAATTAAGTTAGAGTGATGAAACTTGGTATATAGTTTCATTTCATCAATACGTTGACTAAGTTCAATAATGCGCATTTTCTGCTCAGGGTAAGCAGAGCGATAAGCAATTTGATTGTCCAAGACTTTGGAACATAATAACTTTCCTTCTAATTGAGATAGGATATTCAAACTTGATGTAGATGTTTATTAGGTCAATACCTTGATGGAGTTCGAAGATGAGCATTTTCTATTTAGGGTAAGCAGAGATAAGCAATTTATTGGTTGATGCTTTGGGACGCAATAACTTTAGTTGTAATTAAGTGAGAGTGATGAAACTTGGTATATAGTTTTATTTCATCAATACCTTGACTAAGTTCAATAATGAACATTTTCTGCTGAGGGTAAGTAGAGCGATAAGCAATTTGTTAGGTCTAGACTTTGGAACACGTAGAATGTTTGAACTAGGTGTAGGCGTTCATTAGGTGAATGCCTTGATGGAGTTCGATGATAAACATTGTCCTATTCTATCTGATAGAGAGTGATAAAACTTAGTGTATAGTTTGATTGCTCAATACTTTTGAAAAAAATAAATATGCGATTAATTAATATGTGTCATCTATTTATTTTGGGATTTCGGCGGGGGACATCAGCCTCACTGTTGGCTTGTTTCTAGTAAGATTGGATGTCTCTACTTTCCATATATACATTTGTACCAAAACTGTAATACCTTTATTTAAAATAACCACCGGATAAATACTTTTGTAGGAATGCATATTTAAATACTATATAATTATTATATAGTATAAATACTTTTGTAGGAATGCATATTTAAATACTATATAATTATTATATAGTATTTTAATATGCATTCCTACAAAAGTATTTATCCGGTGGTTGACAAGATGCTGTAATATAATCAACTATAAATATCAAAAATTGTTATTTATCGCAATAATCAAAACAAAGAACATAACTTTTAATTAGATCAGATGATTATTTCTGCTTTTCGCAAGTTTCCACACTGTTAGCAAGGGCCACAACTCTTGCAATAATTAACAGAAATTCTTGAACATCACTAGTATTTTTATTTCCCGAATGAACAAGTAAGTGCCATTATTCTGGGCGTAATAAAAGTTAATTTTTTAAATGCTTAAAGTTTTTTATCATTTCATTAATTTGTCACCAATTTTGAAAAAGTGAACAAGAGCTCTAAGTCTAGAAGTATCTAATGTTAACTGTTGAAAAATGATCCTTGGCCTGCCCTTATTATTAAACAAGACATACAAAATTCAAGTAAATCGAATATTAAGATTTTGCAAAGTCATCAAGAAAATAACTTGGGACGTTATTATCAGAATTTGTTGACATTCAAGTCTTTTGCATCTCACAAAAAAAAACTATATAAATCTTTAAAAGATCAAATCATAAATCCATCCTACATGTATATAGTGTTTACAAGTGGTCGATAGACTCACATGTGACCGTAAAAAAAACCTAAGCAAAGGCAACAACCGATGAAGTACATGTACATACATGTAATCATCAGACATAATTAAAATTTGATGGACTATTTCAAAGCACCAACATGAACTAACATGTACATGTACTAATAATTAGATTGTTTTAAGTTCTCAAATTATTGGATAATAATTGAAATTCAAACAAATTTTTTGTCTCATATGAACATACATTACATGTACATGTACACCTTAGAGCCTACAAAATATTTCAAAGTGATCGAGCACAATAACTCTAAAGTAATTATCGAAAATCACTGATAATCAATCAACTTTTTTGTCTCATGAACATACATGTACATCTTAACACTTTGATACTATACTGAACAAAGTTTGAGGTTTATTGAATCAAAGAGGAAACTCCATGAAGCTAAATGTGCATGTACATTTATAAATGGGCAAATTATTATTTATTCACAATACAGCCTCTGTACACACTTTATTCATCTAGTGAACCTTTCTAGTGATTTTATATAAAAGAAAGAACCCCAGTCTAACAATAAGTTTAGTATACATGTACATGTTCATGTAAATCTGCTTTTACTTTCAACATGGACAAAGGTCTAACAATTTGTTTACTTAAGGGAGATAACTCCAATTTAAAACGCGAAAAACAATACTGCCTACATGTAAATCTACATGGATCATGCATGTGCATGTAGTGGCAAACAAAATGTCTATGACATGTTGATACCAAACTAAGCTAGTATAAATGAAGTATAGAAATTAGAAATCAAAAGACAAAAAGAAATACATTTACATGCAGTGTACATCTACTCTCTGATAGTTTCAGCTCAGACCATTGAGTGATTTGGAAATGATTGCCTTTTGAATTGAGGCCCATTCTTTACATGTACACATGTGGGGGTTGGGATGGCCTAGATAACAAATCTTATCTCTCCACACTCCGTGTTTCGAGATAAGATTTTGGCCTATAGTCTCCAATGTAGCACATCCCGTCGTGATTCACTCCTGCTGCGATTAAACAAAATTGACAATATTTTTCATCAAAACAACGATTGATTATTGTTATTTATAATATTTCTGCCACACTCAATTACAATTAAGCATGTAATCCTACCTGGAACGGGTATAAATCATCGCATTTAAAATCGAGGCGTTATGCCGTTACTAAGACCGCCATCTTTTTTAGAGCAGTGAAGTCTAACAGCTGTCATAATGTGGGCGGGCGCTCAATCTTAGGCTTTATAACAGCCAATCAAAAACGCAATTACATGTGGAAATACTAAATGACATCCACGTGTATATCAATGGAAGTGGATGTCTGACAATATATAGATTCAGTAATTTAAATGCGAATATTTGGAGTTAGGCGATAGTTGTGCCACCGCATTGGCCTCTGTAAGTTTAATTAGTGATAAGAGTATTAACTTATCTTATTTTAAAGATGTTACATGCATTAATAAAGAAATTGAGTTTGCAACATAGAACTAAAGCGCCTCAAATCGTAGCTAAAAACAAGAACATCAGTATATCTCAACGTTTTTAGCTACGTTCTCGTAGCTAGGGATGGCCTAGTGGTCTAGAGTGCTGCGTTTCGACCTCTGGCTTGCGGCTGTGGTTTCGAGTCCTGATGTCAGCGTATGTGGGTTTCCTCCGGGAACTCCGGTTTCCTCCCACTGCTAAAGACCCCTACGCACAAGCGAATTATTGAAATAAAATGAAACCATATGTTAGTCCCAAAATGACCTAGTTGTGTTGAGTGGATGTTAAACCCCATTTCTCTCTCGCATGTACATGTAATGAATTGCATGATCAACAAAACTATCATACTGACATGAAAACAATTGTCTGTTTATTGTGGCCTACTTATTCATGGTAAATTGAAAGATTTTTACTCACTTTTGTTGCAACAGCAAAACTTTCAGAAAATCTTCTTTGATCTTGTTCATGAAGAAGTGTTTTGTCATGGTTAAACCTCTGGATTACTTTTCTCACCATTGAATCTTCCTCACTGTCTGAATCTGAATCATCAAAATCGTCTGGATGAAAGTATGGTATGGGCGGGGCAGATGGAGATCGCAACATAGCCTTGTTACGACAATATGATCGGGGACTTAACCTTGCCATGTTTAAGTCAACAGTTTCAACTCTATCATTTATTGAGTTTAATTGTGTGAATGGTGCAGACCTAGGCCTTGGACTAATGAACTGCCCTTTAACAAATTCATTTTTACATGAATCATCACTACTAACTTCATTTGGACCCTTACGTTGTTGTAACAAGTTTCTCATACTCTGACGTAAATTCTCAGCACTATTATGATGATGTTGTGGGTTATCATTTCTCCAAGACCTATGATTCATAGGGTTAGGCATAGCTCTGGGATTAAGTTTGTTAGAACTGCTGCCTTGCCAACATTCTTCGCTACTTGTAGAATTGTTCATCTGCCGTCTCAATTCAAAAGCTGATCCTGGTCTTTTGAAATTAGATCTTGAAGAAGGAATGGTCTGCACTTCTGGAGATAAATGATGAATAGCAGGGTTACTTCCCCTGGCACCAATAGCACTGGGTCTTGGTTGAAGTGGTTCCTCTGCAGCAATATCAACAATAAAAACACGTTCATTAGCATTGTCATCTTTACCAAATCCTAATCCACTATCACTATTTGAAGAATTACTGGAACTTCGTTGAGCAGGATGAGCAGGATTAGCGAAAGCTTGTGATCGAATAATTTCGTTTTCGTAACCATCACCTTGCCGGTCTTTGTATAAATTAGCGACGGCTAGAATAATGTGTGTGGATGATCGAGGAAATTCTAAACAGCTCAATGTATCATGATCCACAGTACATTGTATAGAGAAAGACTTGGCTTTTTGAGCATGCATACTGTGTGATCGAAGCTCAGGATCCACCATAAAAATATGACAAGAACTGGCTGTTCCTATATTCTCATGCCTACCACTAAATTCACTGACATCATCTGACTGATCATGAAGTGTCACAATTCCAAAAAATCTCTTATCATCAGGGCAAACACCGCTAAATGCAAGTTTGTCAGCGGGATATTGGGCTATTATTTTACCACCTGTATTTGTTAGTCGTACACCATCAGAATGAACATCCATTAGCACTAACGTATGAATCTTTTTCTCTATCCGAAGACGGCGGACAGCATTCCTTAGCGATTGTAATCGTTGATGGGGTCTATTAGCATCACTTGGCATTTCTATAGAACCTATATAACCTACTACTGCTCGGACATCTCCGTATTCATTAAATACACCTGAATTTTCACTGTTATCACTATTTATACTGTCGGATGGTAGATGACCAGCTGGTATATTGTAACCCAGGGCAACAGAGTTCATATCTTCATAATATCTATTACGTGTATGTCCACTTCGATCACCATGGAGATTAAGATTAGGTTGAGAGTGAGAGTGATGTGATGAATTTGAGCGAGAACTTTGCGTGAGGTTTGAGTGCGAATTATGCACTAAGTTAGAATGAGAGTTGTTACTAGCGTAAGAATGCTGCGAGTTCAATGAATGATAAGACACATAAGATAAAGAGTTCTGAGACATGTGGTGAGCATGAGAATTCGACAAAGAGTTCTGCATCGTTGAAGCGGAGCTAACACTTTTTAATGATTGGCTGGAGTAGGAAGTTTTTAATCGGGCACCGTTACTGGATCCATTGTGGGAATTTTCCTTGCCATAAGCTCCACCTTCGGTTCCTTGTACATTCAACCTGCAATTGGTCCCCTTTGTTTCTAATTTACTATTATGAGATCGGTGACTATCTGGGGCTTTAGGGGGTAAATTTTTTGGCTGTCGCGGGCGGACTCTATTAGGAAAACGTGATTTCAGACGAGGATGGTAATCCTCCTCCGATGAATCAGACTCATTTAAATTTTCAGCTACTTGTAGTTCTAATGTTCCTGTTGATAATCCTACCATTCTTACAACCGAATCGTGACTTGATCTGGACACATTTTCACCATTTACAGACATTACATAGTCACCCGGTTTGAGTCCCATCTGTTCTGCTGGACTACCATTAACAATACAACTTAAGACACATGGATGTTGACCAGATATTGTAAAACCATAACCCGATTTTCCTCTGGACACTTGAACTGTCTTTACACCATGCATGGGTCTCTTCTTTCTACGTCTCATCTGTTGTTGCGGATGCATGGTGATGTCTGAAAAACACATAAATAGTCAGATTAGTTTTCACGATCAATTCAAAACAATAATCCCAAACACATTCATCCCAAACATACAATAGGTAGACTTCTTATAAAGAGTAGTGGTTTCAAATATACATGTAAATAGTCCCAAAATGACCTAGTTTGTGTTGAGTCGACGTGAAACAGCATTTCTCGCTTTCAATAATATAAATTGCCATAGGGTGGAGTTAAGTCAGAATAAATACAACCAACGAGAAACACAATCTATACATGTACATGTATTATCTGTAGAGATTGGCTTTTTAAAAGAAACATACTAACATGGCCTGATTACTATTCTTTACATGCAACTTTATATTGGTACACAGCTACTACCTCCCGGGATGTAAATACTACCGTCACACTTCTACATGTATCATGTTGTAATTTTCACTGTAGGTTTCATTTTGTCAATAGCAGTAAACAAACACTGTACACAGTTTGAAAGACGATATCTTAATCCTGTTCACAAGTGTGCCAAAAACTATGCAGACGATGTCAGACATGTCATCTACATGTACCTGGCGTAATAGACACTGTGCACATGTACATGTATATGTACATCTACAGTTATCTAAGTAAAATTATTAGGATCGGCTATTACTGTAAATAGAATATCAATTCCCTATCAAATGATTTGGCCTAGAAATTTCACTGTCCTTCTAAAGATTAGATAATATACTTACAACTCACTTTTTGAAATAGAAAAACTCACATACAATATAACTTGTACCTTTGACCCTTGGATTAAATTCTAAGTGAGAATAAATCGATCTCAAGCTGAAAATTAGAACTTAGTCTAACTGTCCAATATAATGATACAAGAATTAGCAATTTGCTTACAAAGATAAGAACCTCTAGGGTCCTCTACTAGACATAATCATAATAATATTGATTATGATGAATAATAACATGATATGAACACACAATTGCGCAATAAAAAGATAGCCACGCCAAGCGTGGGAATACCTCCACCAGCAGCTTTGTTAATGTCTAATTAATAACTTACTGTGTAGTTAACATTTCAGGCCTAAAGACATACAAAAAGAAAATGGGCGTGGCTCTGCCCCTGGGGTTTGGGCATGCACCTTAAACAATAGGGATATTCCTTAGGGTACAAAGAATAAATATGCAAAGGTTCAATATGATATGTTAAGAAATTCAGTCTGTAGATGACAAACAAAGAAATAGAAAAAATGGGCGTGACTCTACCCCTGGGGGTTGGGCATGCACCAAAAACAATAGTGATCATCCTTAAGGTATAAGGAATTCAAATGAAATTTTTTTCAAGACGATTCATTAGGAATTATGGCCTGTGGGCGACACACAGACATACAAAAAGAAAATGGGCGCGGCTCTGTCCCTGGGGGTTGGACATGCACCCCAAACAATAGGGATGTTCTTTGGGGTACCAAGAATAAATATGCAAAGTTTCAAGATGATATGTTAAGAAATGCGGCCTGTAGACTACAAACAAATAAATGCAAAAAATGGGCGTGGCTCGGCCCCTGGGGGTCAGACGTGCACCAAAAACAAAAGGGATCTTCCTTTGGGTATAAGGAATACGTATGTAAAGTTTCAAGAAGATCACTTAAGAATTGTGACCTGTAGGCGACACAGACACACGGATACACAGACAGGGGCGACGGCAATATACCTCCACATTTTGAATGTGGACGTAAAGTTATTAATAAAAATCAATGTAACTCATATTACTTATTAGTAGTAGTATAACAGTCTTTGTTTTTTATGCGAATATATTAGTGTGATAATTATGCTTAAAATAATGATTGATAAAGTCTGGGTCTTAACATTATCATCTAGTAATATTTATAATTATCAGGTAACATATCTCTATATATTGATATAAATTAACTATAGAAATAGGTCATCCATAACAAGTGTCTACTTTATATTATTTTGGTAATAAAAAGAGGATTGATGAGGAACACAATTTGAAAAAAAGAATTAAAACTTGAGCTTCAATGTTAAAATTCTCAAAGTGATACTATGTGATTTGTATTTTTAAGGAAAATGTAAAAATTCGTTGAGGCTTAATGCATGCGAATATGTAGTCCAGTTGGTCTTTTAACAGAGTCCTGATGCACCATTTTAACACTATATTCCCTTGCAAACTACAATATTTATATATATAGTACAGGTATGTATTAATACGTAGATTTATCTCTGGAAGTACAGTTTATTAACTTTTTGATACATGTACATGTAATTACTACATTATAAGATTGAAATAAGTTTTAAATTTTAGCATGGACTTTCCTACCTTAACTGATATTCAATGCACGGTGAAAAACAAAATAGGTACATGTAACACCAATGATATTCTTGTAGATATAGATGCATGTACATCTACATATGAACTTATCTCTAATAACAATGTATATAAGTTACAGCTTACACATAGATATATAGTATAGCAGCCGACCAGACAGAGAGCATAAGATTAAGAATGTCTTGATTAAGGCTAGACACATAAAATAATGTGATCAACCTCACTTGTACATCATTCAAATGTCAAATCGTCTGTGACCTGATGTCAATCACTATTACAAAGATAATGCAGAAATCAAAGCAATTACAGAATCTGTTTTCTAACATCACAAAACTAAACCATATGCCCCAAACTTGTTCACTATGCAAGAAATACAGTTAATGTGAGAGGTAGACAAATACTGGAAAATGACCTATTCTGTGTTTTGAATATGTAAGCAGGCAAATAGTTTATATTGTCAATAGAGTGTACCAGTAACTACTTTGCAGTCAATAGGCCATGATCTACCAATATGCATGTTGTAAAACCCAAACTATAAAGCTTTAGATGCTCCACATCCACGCGACACAAACTAAGTCACTTTGATTGATTTCTCAGTGATAACATCACGTGGCACAAATTTCAAGTGTGATGGATTTCACATCAATAACTTGGTGACAAATACCTCTCCTGATAAATTATGTCTTACCATCTTTCATTGTTAGCAGAAATATGAAGATCAATGTTTTTATTGGCTATTGCAAAATTTTACCTTTTTGCGAAACGAAACTCTTTTGAAGATTGTGAATAAATTCATTCAGTCAGGCAGCGTGACAACTACTATGGCACAAATTTCGAGGTTTTGTGGATTTCACATCAATAACTTGGTGATAGTCAAATACCTCTCCTAATAAACTATGTCTTACCATCTTTCTTTGTTAGCATAATTTTACCTTTTTGCAAAACAAAACTATTTTGAAGATTGCGAATAAATTCATTCGTCAGGCAGCGTAACAACTACTTAGGTTTTTTTTCATCATATACAAACATTCAGTGGTCTGAATATCTGAAACATGTGTTTGCGAAATTCAAAAAATATTTGACCCTAAAATTTGTATTTCGTATATTTTTCCAATGAGTTAGACAATAAATGTAAGTGTAGACTGAGCATAAAAGTAGAACATTAAACCCCATTTCATTTCATTTCAAGTGTAGACTGATTTATAGTCTACTCCTAGTATAGTCTCGAGAATACCTGACAACTCATCCCAAAGACAACTCATCCCATCATTCCAAGACAACTCATCCCATCATTCCAAGACAACTCATCCCAAAACAAGACAACTCATCCCAAGATATTAGATTAGCCATACTGAAATTCATACATACAGATAAGAATGTCATATTCTGACAAATTTCTATCAGACATTGATATGCAAACAAACAGCACCACTGGCGCCAACATTTTTAGACGCATGTATGTTAATGTATGGTTCAAAGATGTATTTGAAACGTGTACGCTATGATAAGTATACAGAGCGCCTAAAACTTGTCTCTATACCATTTCTGAATGGTAACTGTAAAATGCTAGCAATCAAAATCTTCCAACTAAATATTTTACACAAGACTGATCATGAACTTTTATTTGTATATTTGCATACAACATATCCAATTAGAGTAGACTATATATTATATAAAAAAAAGAACAGGAATGCAATGCCTTTTGATGCCTCAATTAAATACCTGCTCTCACAAAATGTTAGTTGCCGAAAATAATGTACAAATTGGCAACAAGTGGCTTTGAAATCGTTTGGTGCAAATCGAAACGACGAGATTGAAGAAAAACATATCTGTGTGAATCGGCATACATGTAGGTTAGATTGCCTGACATTATGAATTGTAGGAATAAAAATGACCCGATGCGAGAGCAGTTAAAATCGAGGCTTCAACAGGCATTGCATCTCTGTTCTTTTTTTTATAATATACATATATTATTTTTGCGAGTTAGTTGGGTATTTATCGTGTATAACATAACTTATAACTTTAAGTATAATAAATATATTTGGATAGAAGGTCAGACTCAATGTGATTTGAAGTATATGGCTTAGTAACTATTTGATGTCTACATTGTGATGTCTACATGCTGCCTTAATTCAATTTTAACATGGCCTGCCCTTATCTAACTTCTGAAAAAGGATGAATGAATGATTGGATTCACTATACTGTCACTGTGGTCGAAAAAATTCTTACTTACCTTTACACTACACATCTACTCAGAAATATCAAATTTTTGGCGAATTCAAGAGTTAGAGTCTACTACAATCAAATGATGTAAGCTAAATGTGTTTCAATTTAATCCTACAAATACAGACAATAATTCACAAATGGAGTATTCAGTAAAGTAAAAACAGAACGCTTTTTCTTCAATGAAGTTCAAACAATAAAAATAAAAAAATGAACAGGAAAACGGGCACCTGTCTTGTCATCGTCATCAGTATCACGTCTGTCTCGGGGTAATGTCAATCAATCCGTGTCGTATATGTCTAAATAGATAGACAATTACCTTCCATTTACTGTTGCACCTTCATTTCCATCCAAATAACCCGTATAGCATGAGATATTTACTAGTATTTTGCAGCCTCATACAGTTTTCTCATCATAAAGTTTGTTTTGAGCGGTTCAACATGGACGACCGTTCAGCCGGAAATCACCTTCAAACGAATTTGATTGGTCAATCAGTGATAACGTCACGTGGCACGAATTTCGGTTTTGGTGGATCATCAAAGGAAATTGGGTCAAACATGCAACACTGTTGAAAAGTAAATATTGTGATGACGTATAAGCGCTAACAGTACACGGGCATTTTCACAAGATGACATATTTGCTTAGCGAACTATTTTTAGACGCATTTTGCACACAGAGTGAATAAGAGGGAAAGAAAACAAATTTTCCCAAGCAGACAAATTTGTATAATTTGACACCTAAACGATGACATACAATATATAATAATATACATGTATTACTTTATCGACGAGTCCTACTTCCTGATACTGTGGGTGAAACTTGGGACATTTTTGATTTTACAATCATTTCAATATTTCGAAACCAAAACCCTTTGAATAAAACTTCTAAAGGTGTCTATCTTACGAAACCCGTAATATACCGTTGGGGTTTCGTCCCTTTTATGATTTAAGTAAATAAAGGTATAATCAGTTACTCTTTTCTGATTCAATCAAGCAATTGTCTGTGTAAACAACGACCGCCAGTGTCTTTGTTGTCAATAACAGGTTTGCAGGGAAGACAAAGCAGCTTTAAATTTTAATTTTGGACAAAAGATATACCCATTTACGTTCAGACAATACGGAAGGTGTGTTAATTGCCCCTGTCAACAATTTTAAACGCCCAATAATTAAGTTTGAAAGCCGAGAAAAAGAAACCAAATCAAGACCAAATCAACAATGAGATTATTTCATTAGCAGGTTGAGGATTACGATCACGCAACTTACTTGAAGGATTTAACGACTTTCTTACGAATTTTATCAGCCAATATAGACCGATATGTCGACTTACGTGACGAAAAAGGCGTTTGTTCTAAATTCCCACCTTCAACACCAAGACGATGATTTATGCAAAGCGTTAAATAATTTCAGAAATATTTCATATTACAGTATATACCCAAACCCCCTAAACATTCAAGGAGACCTGGCGAAAATCTGTATACATATGTCTATATTATGTATTATTTGGGTCATATTAAAAGAGGTTTGTTAACAATTCGTCGTATATTTCCGGTAATATAGTCAGAGACAGAAGAGGAGCCTATAGTTAGCTCGGATTCCTTCTTTTAAGGTCAAAAAGTGTGAAAATCAGGTAGAGACCTGGGGTCTGTTTCATGAAATTTGAAATAAGATAAATTCCAAATTTTAGTCATTTTTTTGGATAATATTAGACTGATTTTAGTGTATCTACTACAATTTTGACCTTTAATTAAGCTTTCCAGAAACAGGGCCCTGAAGTTTAAAGACCAAATCATCAACTGATTAGGCTATACGCGACAGACAAGGTGCAAACGGGATGCGATACTTTGTTCCATAATAATATAGGGTTTAGGATAACTCCAGCTACAAAATAGAACTTCTCAATCCGAGACGTGTTATCAGGGCGGTCTAGTAATTATAGTATACCCCGTGTACGACAACCATCATAAACAATTACATTATTAGATCCGCAAGCATTTCTATCATATTTTACACGAGTCAAATTTAAGTATTTTTGTACAATCATTTTGAACTATTGCAACTAATAGTAAAAACTCCATAGGTCATTTTATCCTAGATATAAACCATGGATAGCACAAGTGCGATATCACTTAAGTGGAAGCAGACATTAAACACCAAACAGACAGACAAAAGTTTAACTCAGGAGTGATACACATGTGAACAAAAAAACGCCGTACTAGAAAAATGGCGTACATAATTCAGTGTGTTATATAACCGTTGTGAATCTCCACTGATACCAGAAACGAATCCGGATAAGCAAGACAGCACAAACTCTGAAACCCTTAACGACCCTTATACCGTGGAATATCGCTAGTGTCTGTCCCGAGTAAAATATATTGTCATGTTCTGAACTCCAGAATAACAACTTGGCTAGAAGAGAATAATGTGTTATCAGACTTCCAAAACGGTTTTCGACGACAGAGAAATTGTTCCGATCATATATTCTCGCTATATAACATTATAAACGAACGAAAAATACGCAGACAGTCCTCTTTCGTCTGCTTCGTGGATTTCCGCCGTGCCTTCGACGTTGTAAACAGAAATCTGTTATGGTATAAACTATTACATCTCGGAATAAGTGGAAAATTTCTTAGTGCCATACAATCATTATATGAAAATACGAGAAGTTCTGTCAGGATCAATAATAGGCTAACTGAGTGGTTTGAAACAAATTCCGGTGTGAAACAAGGTTGTCTCATGTCCCCTAGACTCTTTTCTATATACATCAACGACCTGGTAGAGGTCATTAATGCAGCAAACTGTGGAGTAACAGTGGACAATAGAACTATCTCAATTATGCTATATGCTGATGACATAGTGTTAATAACCCCCGATGAAACTTCTATGGATAAATTATTATCAGTGTTAAATGAATGGTGTGAAAAATGGCAGATTTTCCTTAACCCCCAAAAGACTAAAATTGTTCACTTCCGTACTCCTAGTAAACCCCAATCCACCCATAAGTGTACATGCGGTCCAGAGATAATCGAAACAAGTGATAGTTATAGATACCTCGGTTTATGGTTTAATGAACGTCTAGACATGAATAAAACGGTTAAAGAACTGTCAAAGTCAGCAAGCAGAGCTTTGGGGTTCTGTGTATAAAATTTATGATACTAGGAGGGATGACATTTAAAGTGTTCTCGAAGTTATATGCATCCCTTGTAGAACCAATCCTATTTTATTGTGCTGGTATATGGGGCACCAAGTCCTACTCCTGTGTCAATAATATTCAAAATAAAGCCATTAAGTTCTTTCTTGGGGTTGGGAAGACCACTTCAAACCTAGCAACTAGGGGGGATGTTGGTTGGACCTCCTGCGAAACCAAGCAAAAAGTTGAATGTATTAGACAATTATGTAAATTACACCGTTTAGACCCAAACCGATATCTTAGTTCATATTTTAATTACCTCATGATTCACAAAACTAGAAATTCATGGTATACAAAGGTAACAAAATTTGTAGAATCAATTAATTTAGGAGAATTGATAAAATTTAATATAAATTCTGTCAAATATGTTGTAAATGAAGCTAAACTCAGATTTGATGAACTTGACTCCCTTAACTGGTCAAATGATATGTATAATGATAAAAACAATGTCAATGGAAATAAACTCAGAACCTATAGACAATTTAAACATATCCGAATAACCAAATCTTATGTAACAAACCCTAAGATAACTCGTCACCAACGACGGTCAATCAGTCAGACCCGTAGTGGCTCGTTACCAATTGCTATAGAAACGGGTCGTTACAGTAAACCTCTCATACTGTTAGAAAATCGGCTATGTAATTATTGTGACCAGAAAGAAATTGAAAATGAATTCCATGTGATAATGAAATGTAAAGCATATAATGATATCAGATGTGAAATCCTTGCAGACTTTGTAAACAATACAAGTCCAAATTATGATAAATATTCATATTATTTATGAGAATATGAGTTCTTTTTGATGATCATGTCCGATGACTACGCACAAACAAGTTTAGGTAAATTTCTAGAACAGATGTATTATAAACGAAAACAGCTCTCCGTCTAGCCGTAAACATTCCCCCATACCGTATTCTATGATACATTTGTCTTGTTGTTACACGTTTTAATTATGTATATTATGTATTTTATTACGTATGTAGAATAATAGACGTTAATATATTTTATGTATAGTGTAGAGTAGCTCACAGTACATTGTTTTTACTAAGTTTTAATATGTTCGGACGTTTTACACTAACATATAGTATTTAACTGCAGTGTCTCGTAGGCCAATATTGGCCGGAAATCTTAATGTATCATGTACTTAATTTTATATATTGATATATTTTATGATTTGTGACACTTTAATAAATAAATAAATAAAAATAAAAATAAAAATAAAAATAAAAATAAAAATAAAAATAAAAATAAAAATAAAAATAAAAATAAAAATAAAAATACACAAACACAAAACTTGACAAGCTGAGTGATTACGGAGCATATCATTGATCAAGCCAGCCTATCCGAGACCGAAACAGGCTATACCATAACCCAAAAATGAAGAAAGAAAAAAAGTTGAAGATACACTATAATAAAATTTCAATTTATTTTGAAAATTTCGAATTACTTTATTTTGAGCAAAATTATGAATTTTGTAGTTTTGACAAGAAATAGTCATGGCAGATAGCAACTCCGCGACAGTTCATAATTCTCGATTGCCATTATAATAATAACAGCCAGTCCTTTTATCGATAGTCTCTAGCCATATTAGCGTTTACCGCAGATAAGGTGCGTTCTAAACCACCCAACATTTATGCCACCCGATGGTGTAGGGAATTGATTGGTTATTGAGTACTAGTATGTGCTTGTTGACATGTGAATAAATGCCAGAAAAAACTACCGAAATTCTAAACAAGTTTTAGCCATAGCATAATGCCTTTAAGTGATAGTTTAGCAGCAATCCGATCAAATGCATGCCTGTGCGTGGTGATCTTTACGACCAATAAAAGTGGTATTTACACAATGTTCTTATCGTCCACACTTACCCGTTTGCTCAGTGGAATCCTCCTCATCTGTACTCCATGTGCGTTGGCGTATATTATTCTCCACAGGCGGGGAAATAACTATCCTTGGAGGAGATAGAGACACTGGTGTATCTGGCGGAGAAGATATGAGAGGAGTGGAGGGTTCAGCGACATGAGTTGGAGATGTTACAGAGCTTGCACTACGACCATATCCCAATTTACGTAAGCCATTTCCAAACTTCTGAATAACTTTGCCAACCCCTGCCTTTGTGCTTGGTGTTGCTATATTTCCATTTAAAACAGTCGGCGAAGGTTTACCAATTGCACTGGGCGATCTTGTCGGAGTGTTATAACTGAATTTTGACACATTTGGATCCACTTTGAAAACACCCGTCCCATTTCTGCCTGTAATTTCTGATTCAAGCGGGACAGTTCTATTAATGCCTGGTACTCCATTAGGAACCCCAATATTGTACTTCTGTCGAAAAATTCTTGAGTTCCCATCTTGACTGGCACACAAACCATTACTGTTTCCAATCACCACCCTATCGCTAGAACCCCTCCGCGCGTACATGCTATTTTCAAATATTCCCCCGACATGTTCCAAAGTCTCTTGCTGTACTCCTTGAAATTCATGAAAGTCCTGGACGGTCTGATCAGATTTCTTCTCCTCTGCCTGTTTAGGCACATATTTATATCGCAACATCGAGGAGCTGCCGTCATTGAAATTTTTTAAGACCCATCTTCTTGTATTCTGATTATTGTTTTACCTGAAAGAGATAAGATAATTTGTATAAGATGAAAGTTTTATCGAAAATGTTAAATATTGTAGACAGACAACGTCACCATAAAAAAAAATACTAAACTAAGAAATATTTCCAGAATAAAAAAACTAAACTAAGAAATATTTCCAGAATAAGGAACCAAACTAAGAAATACGTAATTATTATACGTACACCTCCAGAATAAAAACCAAACTAGGAAACACATATATTTCCAGAATATATCGACTTACAACAAAATATCATCTCCAAAATTCAATACACATACAAGAGACGATACGTTTTTATCCAGCCACTTAATTCCCAAATTTGAAGAATTTGATTAAATCCACGAACCGAGCATCTAAACACATTTGAACTTACAACGAGAAACAGACTAGACAAAAAGTGAATTCCACCAACATTCCTCAAGTTAAATGAGACAAGATTGTCACAAATATTAAAGAAGCGCGGAGTACATCTTGTTAACCATTGACATTGGATTTTACCGACAATTTTAATTCTGTTTATAAAAAAAAATAAGCTTGAGACCAAGACCCGTTTGTCGAGCTCTCAAAGAAAAAATAACATCGCTAAAGGCCAATATTGACAATAATGTGTGCTAAATGTTGAAAACAGATTAAAATGAGTCCGCAAATAGCCAAGTTTAAATTGTTACACTATAAATGGAGGTTAACCAAAACGTGAGAGGTTATTATTAGGTTCAGAGAACGAGTTTTATTAAGAATAGTATACATAATGTGAAGCGAACCAGATAAACGTGGCCCAGTTACTATTCAACTTAAATTATTAATTTGTTTTATATGAAATAACTACTTATTTATAAATAAATGAGGAATATAGGCGACATGTGTTCTTGATCAATTTTTCCATTTTGTCTATTTCTTTAAATCTAATGTCTTTCTGTCCCGTTACTTCTGTCCCATGTTTTGTTTTACAAATACCCTATAAGTTATTTGTTATCATGGCAAGGCAGGGAGGTACACAAACGTTAGGGGACTATTTTATGGATATATATCTATAGTAATGGTAACGAGCAACATCAGCTTATTAACCATTACTCACTAGATATAATTAATTTCAACTTGAGTGGCATTGGCAAAGCAATTACGACTGTAACTTGATAAAGTCTCTAAAAAATATTTCTAGAAGACTGGATCAAGTCGTAACAAAATACATACAAGATTTAGTTTGTTTGTGGAATCAGAACCATGGGATCCCAATTTACCCAAAAACATCACCTTTCCATAGCAAGCGTAGCAATGGTCGACGAGTTAATAAAGAGCGTAGCTATTGCTTCAGGAATATGATGGATACAGAAAACAAAATTTGCTAGTATGTGCGTGCAGTTCCTTCTATTTGGGGTTCTTCAGTATGTAATTTTGTAATTTAGAATGTGATGGTGGTAAAACAGGCCACCACGTAGCCAGCCGGAGGCCCCCCCCACCTCCCGCTCCCTCGAAAAGAGTATTGCTGACCATAGTTCTAAAATACCCACTGTTTGTAATGTGCATCAGTCTGGACCTGGAAACTTTCATGACCGTACTTTTGGTGATCAGCACACCCGGTTAAGCCTATGGTGAAATATATGGGGATAATGTTTGAGTTATATACGACTTTGTAAAAAGAAACATAATAAAGTTGATGTATACATACATAACATATTGATAGTGATGTTCTATCTACCCATAATTTGTACGCCCTGTCCAATCGTGGACCCCCATCTTTCTTGTCACATGTTTATTGTTCAGAGTTCGCTAAAGAAGGGTTTTCTTGGCTTGAAAACGCGTGTGCGGCCGTCCAAGTATCAAAACTTTCCGAGGAAGAACGAGCCCCCCCCCCCCACGTTCACCGGAGTATAGAGACCCACATGCCTCTGATTGACCCCAACACCGTGACTTTAGTAAAATGTTACCGGTCCTATATGTGACTTGACAATTTTAATTTTAGTATATTCGTGTCCCGGCAGTGAGGGAAGTAATGTGTCTCCTATTCCAGACGATTATAACACATACACATAACTACTTCTAAATGGCACAAGAAAATTAATATTTCTGCTCAGACGAATTCACTTCTCTATATCCAAGGAAAACAAGCACAATGTATAAACCTCAAAATAAGCGAAACGTGATTATTAACGAGAAATTCATTCCATTTTTCGTGTCTTTTTTATCACCACTGTCCAGGGTTTATCCAGTAGCTTCATCTTCAAAAATTAAAGTTCAAACCATTGCTTTATTTAGCTACACATGGAACTACAGTGTTGTGCATGGGGTACATGTAGAACATGCGTACTTTTTCCCAGAATACACGATGTCGCTTCTCATTTATGTCTAAACAATCATTGTTAATTATTATGTATTACCTATATACTAATATAGTACATATATCTACCACAAATACGATTACAAAAATATATACACTATATTATTATAACCATAAATAACAGATAGTCACATACCTATGTATAATACTCTATTCTCTGCGACAAATAAGAGGCTTTCTGTGCCTTTATGTATCAGGTAACTGTTTCAGTATAAATATTATATCAAGCCTGAATTAATTGGCTGTCATATTTCTATACATAATAATATACCAGTGATAAACGGGGTTTTATATACCCGTGTACCTATTAATAGTATACATATGTTATTAGGAAAATCAATATGTAATCCATATATGGTCTATATTATAAATAGTAAATAACTGTACATATTATATTACATTACATCACATAACATACTAAAATTCTAAAATGAAACAAAACATGGTTACAGAGCAAACCAGTTCTATGAGATCTTAAAAGCTTAGATGGAAAATGTTTGTTAATCTAATATAATATCGCGAAATCATTTATAATCAAAAAATATCGCATATTACAGCATTGTGTATATTTAACAAATCTGATCAGTATACATTGAAAGCTATTTAGATAGAGGAATTTAAATTGTTTTAAAATATTTAAATGTTATGTTTATTCGAGCAGAGTTTTTCTCACGGTATGTCAGTTGAAACGACACATACTTGGCTGGTAGGCTATATTAATGAACGAGTCGATGACCAAACCAGATAGCATGGGCATTTAACACATTAAATTGTTAAAAGCAATAATGATATATATGTCAATCTGTATCATTTTACTTATATATTCCTATATATGTACACGTATGTTTATTTTAATAACTTATATCGAATCTACTAATTCAGATATATAAAATCAAACTATAGGCCTACATATTATCAATAAAGTTATGTACTTACCATATCATAGACAGTCGTGTGTATAAAAGCTCGATGTCATGTCAATACGTAAAAATATAGGTATAATTATCTTTCTCCTCTTATAATACTTCACTGAATACATATAATAGGTGAGATTAAAATGAAAGGATTTCTAAGTCCAGGTTTATCCAATAACTCTAACTAAATATTTAAACAGTCACCGTATTGACATAATGTGCATTATGGATTAGAGACTATAATAAATATATTTCAGTCTTACCCTTACAACTTACTTATATAAATGACAAGGTTACATATATATCCAATGTTGGCTATGGATAGTCGTTTTACAAGTTACCACCAAATTATTGAAGTATTTTCACGTGATTTACGACACCTTGTTAAGAAACACAGAGAAAATATTCGATAAGCCCATTTACATTATAATGTATATATCATGTACATACTTTATAATGTTATCAAGGAATTTGTCTTAAACTTCTTATTTACACCTGAATTCGTATTATAAATCCTGAGATTAAAGTTTACAGATTATGTCTATATGTATAAGCTGTGCGTTGTGACATAACAATAGGAGAGGATGTAACTCAAATAGTTGCACAATCTTATTAATTTAATTAAAAAGATATAGAGCACAGCGCACAGTATGAATCTTTTTTTATATATACAAACCACATATTAAATCTATACCTTAGGTAATTTTTCTGCAAATGCGTAAATTATTTACCCTCTACGCCATTCATATTTAATGTATGTGGCTGTGAATAAGTCAGAATGTATTTAGATTCTTAAAACCTCTATTATGCATGACATGTTAAGACAAAGCCCACCTTAGGCATGGGCCTGTGGGACACAGGTATCGCGGGGCCCTCGCGATTCATGGGGGAAAAAAAAAAAAAAAAAAAAATTCTATGGTGAAAGTTTCACGGTAATCGATCTAGTGGCGGGTGGAGACTGAGTTATTCCTCAACCTTCTCTGTGAAGTTTCACTTGTTATAACAGTTTCCCGTCGTGATATTGTCATTTCCGCACATTGTATTTCCACTCGGAATGGAATAGATTTCATATAATGTGATCAGATTTTTGGTAATTATTCTTGCATTACAGACCGTTTATGTGTGTTACGCAAGTGTGCCATTCAAAGGGGTATGCAATAATCTATTTGCCGCGTTAGGGGCCCCGTGATTCTAGTTATTCCCAGGACCCCAACCCCGTCAAACAGACCTTTGATATAAGGACAATTTGTTTAAAAGCTAATAAACCAGATTAATCGTCAATCATACAGTACCAAAACACTGGACCAATTCCAACGCAAGTTATTTTGATTCAAAATCTATAATATGGTCTTAAAAATTATTTTGTTTAGTTGACGAATCTCAGGGGGTTTGTCCTAATCTTATTTATATTAATAACATTGGGTATATAAACATTTGCTCTGATAGATTGACAGACGAAAGTAAAATGGTGTCAGCTATACCACAAGATTAAGAAAAATTGAAATATACCTTTATACTAACCCTATGGATCAATTCAAGGGTGAATACACATATTATGGGTTATGCACCTGCGCTTGTACAATCACCGTTAAACTATTTTTATACATGCAAAACCTGCCTGCTATTATTGAGCCTCAAACACATATAAAAATCCGAACATCGTTTCAGTTTCACGCGCCGACGATTTATTTTTTGACGGAATTTTTTTATCATATTATTATACCCTTCTTTGATTCTTGCATACATTCTCCAGGATTAAAGCACACACATTATTGACATTTTGTCATCTATATGAAAACTGACTAGACCAGTAAATAAATATATTCAAATTCAACATTAATCCTCATAAACTTTGAAATTATTCACTGAAAAATAAGGTATTCCATGTACATATATTTACATATAAAACCTGTAAAGCTACAACTACGCCGAAGAAGTTAGCAGGGAGCCAGCCATATGAAGTGTCATTATAGAAATCTAGTTTTTTTTGTTACTGTTTGCCGTTATACTTACAATACAACACATGTCGAACAACATCCCTCATTATACCCAATCGTGTAAAGATGATATTTTATATGGAATATTTCTACACGACTCGACATCTCATTACGTCCACTTTATACTTGCAGGTTTTTATTCGAAGCACGTCGATTAAACATATGGGGTTCACAGTCTCTATGCATGATTGTTTACTATATGTATTAACAAATAAAAAACCAACAAGTCTTTTATAACTAAAGAACTCAGTAAACTTGATTTCTATTTCTATCCGATATTCAATATTTAATCACTATCGAATTAAATGAACTGAGATAAGAAAAATCCAATAAAAAGATATAAGGCGATCGACTCAAATATCTTTATAAATCCTCTTCGTATTATTAAACATAGATCTTATAATATGATAACCTCCCACTTGAACTTACGATCTCAAATACAAGTGTGTTTGAAAAATTAATGCAAGAATTCAAACATCGGTATAGAGCCATATTAGAGTTTTCAAAAAATCGTTTGGCAGCAGACCAAACGCCACATTTGACCCTGGCACGACCATCGCGGCTGAACGAAATGGGAGGACGTTGTCTGTTAAACAAAGCGGGTCTAATCGATTCATATATTTACTTACACGCAGGTATTCATTCAGGACGTTCGACTCGTAAGGAACGATAACCAACTTGTTGGCTTTTTATCTGCCATCTTTATCTGTCACATTTCTTTTTTCACAGCGGCTAGGAAAATTAAGCTGATTAGCACCAAGTTGAATGTCAATGTTACAGAAACTTGCATAGGCGGTTTATAAAAAGGTCTAAAGACTTCACAACATTTCCCCAGTCACAGCTTACGTATTTCCGTATCAAGAATTGCGCATGGTTATACAGCTTTTTGTAACTGTGATTAATCATTGCATTTCTGGTAAAAGTTATCTGGAATCTTGTGCTATATCGTTATTTGACCATGTAAACATTTATATTATGCGGCTTAACAGACAGAGCTTGGAACCAAACAGCCTGCAGATATCTATAAAGATTAGAATGATGTCTGATTTTATTTGGCACAGTTTAAAATACTGATACCCATGTTATGTTGACATCACTGTGTTAAAGATCCATTATGTAAATCTGTCTAATGTAGATCTTTCGTTTGGCCTCAGATGTTATACAAATCATTAATTAGAGATTTATTCATATGTCAAGCGAACACGATTGCCAGTTAATGATTTAATTAAAAATTGGATAATCGAGACTTTGTTTATTATTTATCATAACAGCGGTAACAATGACAATCGAGACTATCCTGTTCTTCAAGATCATAACTCTGCCCAGAAGGAAGTAATTTGACTGGAATTTTTAACATATTCCCTTTCCATAATCTATTTTTTAACACTTATATAGCAAGAACTGTCAGTTCTTTATCAAAATCTTACATAGTGCATCTTTAAGCAACTTAGAACTGGTGACTATGGATTGTAAAACAGTAAAAAAGTCATCACGTCAACTTAAGGCTAGCCCGTGGTCTCGAATACCTAATAAAACCAGGTGAATGGCACCACACATACAACATAATCCGAATCCAGAAGACAAACCCATGGAAACTACCAGAAACAGAAAACACATACATCACCACGGACATTGACATTGTGCATGTAAGCAAGTATTAAAAATACTGTCTAATTCAGTGAATGAATCCGGATCAGCAGATCCTCAAGTTACATTTTGATTGACCCGATCCATCCCACATCAGCAAGCAGACAACGCCAGCCCACAGGCACACAGTCGATTATAAACATAGCAAAATCGACAAGGCGTTTTAAATATACCACAAATTATAGTTAATTTGTTGAATTTTAAGTATAATTTTTCTAATTGGGCGTAAACAAACACCAACACTCACAAAGCAGGCCGTTTCGTCTAGTGGGTATAGAGACACCTGCACTGTTATAGACTCCTGTATGTAAACAATTTCAACGCACCTTTCTATTTCTTTATATAAAAAAATGACTTAAATACCCCCCCCCCCCCGAAATGTCTCTGATTTATGTAAGACGCCGCATAATTATGTACCTCTTTTTTTGGAAAAATCGTCACAATGAAAAGAATATCTATTTGTTTATCGACAAAATAATTTCTGTCTGGTTGCTTACAGGTGTTTATTCTGTGTGGTCTGTATGCGTGATTATCGAGATCAGATATTAAAACGAACGTTCAATATACACACTGTGTCTGCATATAAACACACGTGTTTAAAATATCGATATGATCGTTATAATGTGGCACTTGTACAGGTATATTCAAAAGTTAAAATAGCCTGTAATATTATAACAGTTATAGTCCAGGGCCGTATTTAGTGGGGTTGCAGAGGGAAAATTGCACCCTCAGAAAAAATAAGGCACCCCGAGAAAAGCCCCCTACCCCAAAATACCCCCAAAATAATTAAACGAACTTTCAATTATAAAATAATACAGTTGATTACGATCACACAGTAATGCACAGATCAGTCGGTCGGTTTTGGGCGCCCTTCAGTTACGTGGAGGCAATGGCGCCCCACCTCTCTGCTGCACCCTCCCTTTTAAAATCTTAATCCTACATACGGCCCTGTTATGGTCATGCATATTTTGATATATGGCGTACGAAATAACTAAACAATGTCCAATAAACTTTAATATATAGCTCTCTAGGCACATACCCTATCAAAATTCGTTTACCCCCCCCCCCCCTACTTATATCATGGAAAGGTTAGGTGGGTCGTTCGTCGTGCAAAGAAGTCATACCGAGATTTAAACAAATAATTCATAAAAATACAAAAAAACATTGCTACGTTTTTTTACTCGAGAATAAGATATTCTGGAAAAACTGCAGTCTATCACAAATCCGCGACACTCGACAGACCAACACATGGTTTCCTATATACACTGATCAATTGTGAAACAGTAACTTACCTTTATAAATTCCAGATGATAAACAAAATATAGAAGGTCACAGTTTAAAAAAATCCCAAATATAATCCCACAGTTACAAGAGAGGAAACCCGGAACTCATTTGAACATAAAAATCGATTTTGATGGCCTTATGTGTAATAATTGCTGAGTAGGTGCTGTATAACGTATAATGGTATAGTTGTTGATAATAAATTGAAGTTATATCGGGATACCATCTATATGATCATCTCAACCTTTCAACTCATTATTGTTGGTTAGAAAGAAATCGATAAAGTTAACAAACCGTATCAAAATGTAATCAGTTCCGCACTAAATATTTCTTAATAGAAGAACTTTATATGTTTGCAAAATGAAACACGTCTGGCCTGCTCATAAAATATGCAGTGCTGTTAATTAATATATCAATTTTCCGCCATTGTCAGGTGAACAGATGATCAATTTACATAAATATTTTAATATTCAGATTGTTTAGATTATACTGAAATGATAAAATAACGTAAATCTTAAAGTTTAAGCTACAAACATATATTAGAATAAAGAAATAATGACATATACAAGTCTTCAAAACAATAAAAGAAAGAGAGAGAGAGAGAGAGAGAGGGAGGGAGGACGAGGGAAAGAGAGAAATGGGGTTTAACGTCCACTCGACACAAATTAGGTCATTTCGGGACTAACATAATATGGTTTAATTTTATTTCAATAATTCGCTTGCGAGTAGGGGTCTATAGCTGTGGGAGAAACCGGAGGACCCCGAGAAAACCCACGAGGTTGGACAAGCGACCCTATTCCTTGTAACGTACAACCGGGGATTCGAAACCACGCCAGTTTACTCAATGGCAGAATTTATGATACAGCGCGCGCACGTGATAACCATTCGGCCATCCAGCCCCCCTCAAAATAAACAACGTATACTATTAAACAACCCACAAAACGAGGTAATTTTATATTCTAAAAACTGAAATACCTTTGTGTAATCGTCATATTATCTTTTAACAGCTGTCGAAGATGTATCCCAGAAAAGAAAACCGCACTTTAGTACCAGGTTTTTCACATTTTTAATAAACGTTTATATAGAATATTGCGACTAACCGATCAGTTACATTTGGTCAGGGTATTTGCAGGGTTGTGTTAATACACAGGCGATATATGGACTATTTACTGATGACATAGTCGACAGGCTGGTCTCTAACGGAATATTTTGAACAGAAAGTTGAAGAGGCACGAAGGTTGACAAACATCAGCTTAAACTAAATCCGATAATACGTCTGTCTTGGTCGACCAGTCACCCGCTTTACTTTTTTGTGTCCCTTTTCCCTAACCGAAAACCACTAGAATGACCGTGTCTAAATGGCCATTTACGGCGTAAATAAAGGTGTCCAGTCGATTAAAGAAAGCTTATCGTCACGTTGACACAAAGTAGCTTAGACCAAGTGTCAGTGAAAATCTTTGGAATTTGACCGAAATTCAAGCCTCATAGAGCTCGATTTGATCAGCTATCATAAATTGTTATTAATATTTCACTGTTTTTGTTTGGAATGTATTGAAACTGGACATAATTTTTCTGATGTTTGTTCAACAGTTTCATGTTACTGAAACATTACATATTAATTATTTGTATATACACAGTGTGTATTGGTATAGCGTATTTAAACATTGCAAGAAATATATGCTAATGCTATACAATTAGTAAAACTGTGCATATATGAATATTGTTAGTTGAAGCATTGTATATTAATCAAATGTTTTGGAATGATTTGTATAATGACAATAAAACTTTGCATGCCATTACTGCATTTTGAAACTTTATATATTAATATTCTTCTTTAATATGAAATATATTGTAATTTATATCACTTGAACGTTATACACATATCGACATTGTGTATTGGAACGTACATGTATATTAAGAAAACGTTGAATACCGATATTGTGTATTGAAATTGTTTATTGAAATTTTGTATATTAATAGGATGTATTGGAATGTATATTACTGAAACTCCGTATATTGAAACTGTGTATATAGGTAAGATGTATCGGAACGTATACAGAAACTTTATATATTGACAATGTGTATTGATATCGTGTGTACTGATACACGGTATGTGTTAAATAAAGTTACTTTTAACACACATTAAACAATGTAATTGACATTTTGTACAGAAACTGTGTATATTAATAACACGTAATTGAACGTATATTAATGAAACGTTGTATACTGATATTGAGTAATGAAACATTTTCAATTTATCTGATGTTGATCTGCGTAACCCCGTGTAACTTATAGTAAACATCGTCAAATTGATTTGAAAGACCATTGAATCATGCATGACTTTAATATGTACTCGTTCGAAAAGGAACGAGTCACTATTTGAACGGGGGAATCAGAATGTATTTCAGTAAACTTTACAAATTGCAGCGTCACTTCTATAGATCTATTTGTAAATTGTGTATATTTACATCGTCGACTACTTCCTTCAGATACATATTATGAACATTTTCTGGTGCGTACATATCGGTATATCTATCATGTGTCGGCAGTCGTTGTTCTATATACATTTTCGATTTACATGAGACACATTTCATGCATTGCAAAAGAAACATAAAAAAATCCAATACAAATTTAAACAAAATTGTGCTTTCGTATTATTATGCTGCACGGCACAAATGCAGATTCGCATTTAAACTAAAAGATAATACAAATAATTATAGCTGTAATACACTCACCTTTGTAGTTGAAAAGAATTTAGCAACAATCTAGTAATTTCCCCGAGGGCATATATCATGCAATATTAATATCAACGGTCGTTCGATGATAGGTTGAACTCAAGATATTATCAGAGAAATATCAACGATCAACGCGTGTCTCTTAAGGTTAATAGACCCATTATCTTCACTATTCAAAGTCAAGTTTTCTATAGCCGATATTAAGAGATAAATGAATAGCTTTGTATATATTAGAAAAAGGACAATGATTTTCTCGTTGGTTTTATTAAGCTAGTTCAAACGTTACCGTTGCTTTAGTCATGTACTTGTTTAATAATATATGACTTGACCTCCCCTCATTAAACAGATCGAGATATGGTTATCAATGATTGACAAATCTTGTTTACGAGTAAGAGGTTTAGTTCGGACAACACATAATGGTTAAAATTCAATTAACTACCTTTAGTACATAAAAGCTTCATACCCGTATCTTTCTATTATCGCCATTTGGTAAAAACACCGGTTTAACACGACCACGCATTCAACAAACTCATTTCTTCATTATTTCCATCCCTATCGGGCAATGTCCGCAAATATAGTACCTAAGAAATAACCCCTTTCCAGTCTTAGTTATTCGTCAAACATGTAGGCCTACACTGGTCTATATTGTATAGATAAAATTATTATCAAGATAAGTGTATATCTAACAGAGGAGAATATAATGAAGAAGATATAAATTTGGACACAAATATTATTCTGAGAATATTTCGGATTAGTATCCTTGGGATTTCAGGAATCTTTAAGACCGACTCTCCATTCTCCGATGTACCGCAAGTGACGGTGAATTTGTGTTTAGTTCATCGGATGGGCTATTTTAATAGCTAGAAACACCAAGGTCCGAGAAAAATTCAACCTTATCGCGAAAACATACAAACTGATATGCTCTGATAAAATACGATTATTTTATATGCAACCACATACCCAATCATGACATACACATATCTTTGCCAGGGCAGCGACGCCTTATATTTTTATTAACTGCCTTCATAAAGTATAGTTTCTAAATCTATTGGCAAGAATAAAGAGAGAGAGAGAGAAATGGGGTTTAACGTCTACTCGACACAAACTAGGTCATTTCGGGACTAACATATTTTGGTATAATTTTATTTCAATAATTCGCTTGCGCGTAGGGGTCTTTAGCAGTAGGAGGAAACCGGAGGACCAAGAGAAAAACCACGAAGTTGGACAGGCGACCATACTCCTTGCCACGAACAACCATGGATTCGAAACCACGCCAGATGACCCAAAGACAGGCTTTATGATACAGTCTAACCATTCAGCCATCCAACCCCCCTGGCAAGAATAAACAAACCAAACCAGAAATGTCAAGTTTTTTTAAAAAAAAGTTTGTCATTGATGACACAGGATTATAGTGAAATGGGGTAGCTGTGTTAAATGACTAATGTTTATGTTCAAATGATGAAAGACGACGAGAAGACAAGCGTCACCGGATGTCAATATTATGTTAATAAATATGAAAAGCGTATGAATGTCAGACATGATCGTGTAATATGTCAATAGAATGTTCTGTATCTGTCTTCAATATTATTTCTATACATTCATTTATAGTTTAAGAAAGATGAAAACATTTGAAAATCAAGATAAACAATTATGCTACTTTTAAAAGACATGGGGTTCATGGGGAGCAAAATACAAGTGAACATTTGTTCGGGTAGTAAGAATTCTACTTTGATGAGAAGAGGCGTAAGTTCGTTGTGCTCGCAATTTATGTTTCAGGGTAGAAGAATCGGGATTCTACACATTTGAATTCTGATGAAAATACTCAATCCATTAACTTACTCATCTGTTGAATGGAATGCGAGACTTCAGTAATTTAAGACTGACATTTTTACATACAAATTATAAGATAAGATTTTATTGTACGGAAACATCCATTAAGTACAGCATATAACACAAACATGTACATACATAACAATATGACAAATAATATATATATATATACATTTACAAACAAAACAAATTTGATTGTGACAAAGCCTGCCAAGACACAAGGTCTGGTCGTTCGGATGCTAAGAAATAAAGAGGTCCTGTGTCCATTTGGAATTCGAAATAAGAGTAGTGCCGCTCTCCGAGCAAAATTGGTTGGTGCAGATAATTAGGACGTCAAACCCAAAGTCATTTCATTTATTATAAACAAGTATCACGGACAAACTAATTAGATTTTTTTTTCACGATGATGTCGTCGTTGTAAGCAATTCACAGAAATAACATGAATTAATCTTGATATTTCAAATGGTTTGACTGGTTCAAAACACATCCATGTTTGTAGACCAAACATCTTGGAAATTTTTTCTAAGATGTGGGGATCTTTTTCAGATTTGTCAGGATACCAATCCATTTTTAGCATTCTGCAACTTTCTGTTTCGGAATTACCCCCCCCCCCCCTTTGCCGAAAACCTTGTGAACGCGATAGTTTTTTTTGTTCGAAACATAGGGCTGATAAGTGGATACACCTCTCAATATTCTGCAATCTTCGACTTTGGATTCTAGAGTTACCCACCTTTACCGAAAACTTTGTGATTAGTTTTTAATGGATTCTTTCGAACTTTGTGGGTTACATTGGGGCCATGAGACAATGAACCCTATAGGTATCCAGCATTCTGTGATGTTTCGTTACAGAGTTACCCATTTGCAGAAAAATTGTAAACGCATTATATCAGCTAGAGTTTTTAACAGATTATTTTCAAATACCAGAGTTATACACCCTTTTCCGAAAACCTTATGGCCGTAACAGAGGGTCTAGATTTTATTGGATCTTTTTCGAATTTAGTAGGAAGCATTGTGGTTTTGAGAGGACAAACCCTGTCAATATTCATTGTTCTTTGACTTATCTTAAAGAGTTATCCCTCTTTTCCAAAAGCCTTGTGGATTTGAAAGATACAACATATTTCTTGAATGCTAATTTGGTCAATATCCAAGTTTTTCCTTCCAGACATACCTGCTGTGTGTGTGGGCGTATTTTGACGCTTTGAGTGGATATCTTATTAAAGTTACTTTCCCAGAAAAGTATGTATCGGGTGGTTATTTCCAATAAAAGTATGTCAAATTTGGTATATATGGAAAGTATAGACACCCAATCTAACTAGAAAAATACTGGATTACCCTTTCTTGGTCAAGTAGGCAGTTTTGGGAACATTCAGGGGTGTCAACGTACAAAAGACTTTGCAATGAAACGGCGGAAAAAGAAGTTGACAGAAATAATTACCAATTTACTCAGACCTCAATATGTATGGTAAATGTACAGTAAGTAATGATAAATACATTCTGAAAAAGGGCCCTCCCACAATGAAGCTAAGTTGACAGACATTGTGTCTAACAGCAGCTTACTTATAGGTATATGTATCCCCGGCGAGTACAAATTTTTGAGAGGGAATTGAAGCACATTTTTGATAAATTGGTTTCTTTGAATACAGGCCGACATAGGGGGGCGAGGAAGATAAATTTCCGACAACGAAAATTCAATGAACGAAGGTCGTCGCCGACTGCCGTAAGGAGGAAGAGGGGAGAGCACGAAAATTAGAAGCTGTGAGAGTGAATTTAGGCCTCTATGACATGCAGGTGGCGAATTAAGAGTTTCCAGCCGACATTAACTATATTTCGGCCGAATTCGAGAGGATATGTCGTACTAAAACTCTCTCCCGGCGAAAATGCGAGCATAGCTAACCAGCGATTTTTTCCGAGGCAGACAGAAAAATTCCGACAGGAACGGCCATGGGGGGGGGGGGGCGGCTCGCCCCCCACTAGCCTCTGGCCTGTTTGAATATGTTTTCCATCCAAATATATCATCAAATAACAAAATTTGTACCCGGGAATGTATCTTTAAAGGACAATATTGGTGCCAGTCATTATCACATATGTGATGGAACTGGAATTATTAGTGAGCAGAAGTTCGCCGATGTAATTGTTATCAATCAGACTACAGTCAGTTATATAGAGGAATAACTGGTGTTTTCCTTTTGCATTCGTAATTTCCGATAGTTGAAGCATAGATTAAGCATCTATCGTAGCAATGTTCTCTTGTGATAAAATTATATTTGGAAACGTGTTCAACCAGTTCTAAAACATATGTGATAATGACTGGCACCAATATTGTCCTTTAACTCAGCATTAAGATAATTGTGTATTTCTTGTGTTATTACTCGAGCCATCAAGCTGGATAAAAAAATAAGTGTAGGACTATTGCAAAGTCTAGGAGAATTGAAATGAAATAAAATGGGGTTTAATGTCCGACCGGGCTAATGAAGGCGAGCAAAGGTATAACGCGTGACATGACGTAAACTTTGCCTAAACAGCAGCTTTACAGCCTACTGTTATTTCAAATTTCAACTATCATTGGTTCTTTTACATACATGTCAACTTATTTAACAGACATAAATGTAAATCAAAAACATTTCAATTAAAAAAAAAAAGAAGATATCTAGAGCTTCTTAGGTGACGACAATATACGACAAAATTTTAATAAGGGCATACAACAAACAAAATATGGTTTTGTTATTTATTGATTGTAAATTTCAGTCTGAGCACCACATTTAACAATGATAAATAATATACAGATTGTATTAAAGCACTTTAAAAATATTATACATCATGATTCATCCAAAAACAATGCATTACAATATCATTTTATATATGTAAATCAATTTCATATTGATATTTACCTATCTACAACCATACTAAATATACATGTATCATACATATGTAATTCAAATGCAATGCCATAATATAATATTAATCTTGATTTATTCACAACAGTTGGTTGACAGGTAAATTATTTATCTAATAATTTGCATAAAACTGCAAAAGAATTAAAGGTCCATTATTCAAGAGCTAATTCTGTCTATTGCAGGTCTTTCTGTATGTCTTAAATGTTATATCAGACATTTTTATTTATTAACATGACCATAATAAACCTTCTACTGATGGCCCTGATTTTAAGAGGATTAGAACGGTTCCACTATTTAATGATTCAATTTAATAAACAATCAATGCACACATTGTGTTTGAACAAACATTGATAACTACGCTCGAGATAAAGTAATTTGAATGAAATTCTCAATATATTCATTTTGTATTATCTATTTTTGAACTATTACAGCAAGAGCAGCTGATTATCTAAATCTTACATAATGCTTTTTATAATAGAAAACATATTATTGTACAGTATCATTTTATTATATATCAAAACAATACTCAATTATAGTTCTGATGTGCAACAGTGCAAGTATTTACAATAGTGACATTTAATTGAAGTCTTTGAGCCAGGCCTGTAGCCAGCTTGCTGGCTCCGGAGGGGCAGTGAAGTTTTTAGGGGTGGGGTGGGGCACACCCAGCACAGTCTACAGTAGATATTTTAGAATTATGGTCAACACATTTTCTGCTGTTATGTCTTTATTTACACTCCTCAATGTTTTCAAAACTGCCTTACTCATCGATCAAGAAATAACAACCACTCCCTTAGTCAAGCTGGCATAGACAATGAGCCATGGGATTGCCAGTTAGTGATACCCAGTAGTTGCTCCATGGGTGGTTTTCGGGTAATCCAGTATTTTTTATTAAGATTGGGCGTCTATACTTGGCCATACTTTTATTGGAAAAAAACATTTGATAAATAATTTCGTGAGCATGTATCTTTAGAAACATTTATCTATTTCAATTAATATGTAAAAAGATCATTTATTTTACATAACACAGAATAGTGGTATTGTAAATTATCAAGCTCAACTGCCAGGTACTATGCTAGAACTGCCCCCTGCAGCATAACCAGTAGGTGAGAATTTTGGAACACTTGGAAAGTTCAGATCTGAAACAAAAGCATACAAATGATTATAGTTAAACGGTATTAAAGTCATTCTATTGCACCCTGAGGAGAACCTAATGCAACAATTCATATCTGATTTGGTTTTGCAATATAAATTTCTGATATTCAGAAAACAATCTGATTAAAATTACAAAGTATAATTCTATGGTATACAGCAGTTACTACTATTTATAACTAAGCAACGTTTCTACTATATATCCCTTTCATTAAACAAATGATAAAATATATATACATGTACATTTTATAAAAATCACATTGGCGAAAAGTAGAATGAAGGTTATATTATAATATGGTCAATATTTTAATATAAATATTGTGAATTTTAGTAGAGTATCTTATGACTTTTTTATTGTATAATATGATGAAATATCCTTCATGATTCGTATTGCCTCTTTTTATATAAATCTACTCATCATAAAGATTTATCAAATTAAAATACAAACCTGCTGTTGTAGAAGAAGTTGAATCATCAATTTCTGTAATAGGTTTATCATCTTCTAATAACATATTTTCTAATTCACTTTCTAGATCAGCCATAGTAGTATCTCCCATAGTTATCTCCCCTCGTGATAAAGTCTGGTTTATCTCCTCTTGATCTTCAAGCAACTTGTGAAGAAAAAGAAATATAAAGTTCTCTTAGGTCTATTTAAAATAGCATAGTGTTTAAAACTAAGTGCATATAAGAATTATATTTAAAGGGACAATAACACTCTTGCTGGCTTGACAGGTCCAGAAAAAATAATTAGCCTTATTCTAACTACAAGATGTTTAAGTGTCCTACCTGTTGTGTAAATTATCCATTACAACCTATCTCACTTGTCCAGAGGGTTCGAAAATATGTTTAAATCCAAGTTGCATTTGAAAGCGCTTACGTAAGGCTTTTCAAACAATGTTACGGCATGTAGTTGAATTTTTCCAATTTTTAAAATTAGGTGTGTTAAGATGAAATTTGTATCATTTTTTAATTGAAATAATTATTGTAAAATAGTACAAATTGTTGACCAGAATAAAGATTGGAACATATTAATCAATTACAACAAGAGTGTTATTGGGGCTTTAACTAATAGTAATATATTGTTTTGTTTTACCGACAAGTTAGTTTTCCTGCTAAGGTAATTGAGAATACTGAAAAGGTTAGGGAGAGTTGTACTATTTGTACAAAAACAATTCTTTCTTCTAAATATCACATTTAAACAAATGATTAAATGTCACTAATGATATTAAATAAGCTGAAATATAGATGTTTTACCTCTTGTATATTATCCATAACGTTATCAACTTTATTAATATCAATTTCTTTACCAGCAGCTTTAAGAGCAGACACACCAGATTCATATGCTTTTATAACCTACAATATAAACATAACATATTTTAAAGAGCTCAATTTGCCTATTGCAGGTATGCAGAATGAAATTTTCAATATACAAGTTGACTAAAAGGACTGGTTGAAAAGTTCTAATCCTGTCTGTGAAAGACCTGTACAAAGTCAATGGTTTCCATATATTTGTTTACATAGTCCCCTTTGAATTATACACACTTTTGCTAACAATGTCACAAGGCCTGCATGACGTCATCATTACTAGGAAAATGACAACTGAATTATAGCAAAAATGGCCAGCTTTTTATTTTTAAATTTCACATAATGCATTTTTAACATTACAGACTCATTAAGTGGCAAATGACACAAAAATCTTTTACAGTGGGAGGACAGCTGAGAACCAAGATAAAACATTGTGACTGTTATTCCTTGTAACAGAGTAATGGAAATGAAATGGAATGGGGTTTAATGTCCTACTGGGCTAATGATGACGGGAATACACCATACAGTGTTCTATGAGGACAACATGCATGAGGCATAATATGCTAACTCTTTCTAGAAAACCTGATACCACCTTCAATGAGGACTTCAGATACCTATCGTGGTTTTGTTGTACTTTTGTATTTACTATTTAAGATAAAATATTCTTACCATTTCATTATTAGCAGCTTCCTGTATTTTAAGTGTCATAGTATGTAGTATATCTAATGAGTTAGTTTTCTGGTCAATCGACTTTTCTACAGCTCTCTTCTTTCTTAATGAAGGTATTGCCTACAATATATATCAACACATAAACACTACTTATCATGACTAGATACCAGAAAATAAACTGGGGCAAGGTGATTATTAATTATCCAACATTTTTAGGAGAACTCATTAAACATACATTATGCAAGAAGTAAATCTGCCTATCACTGGTCTTTCTATAGGCCTGAAATGTTATCTAAATTATCAATTAGACATTAATTAACTTATCCAGACCATAATCAACCCTTGATGTCATTGCTAGCCCGCAATATTTACCAGATTTGGATCTGATCTGCTGCTCAATGCTCATTCATAATTAAATCATGAAATGGATAATCGAGACTGTGTTTTTTATCGTACAAATTTTAGTAATGATGATCAAGGGTAGGTCAAAAATTCAATTGCTAAATTCTCAGTTAGTTGTGGATCAATTTAACTGAAATATTCAGCAAACTCCCTTTAGATTATCTAGTTTTGAACTATAATATAGTGAGAACTGCCAGCTCTTTATCTAATCTCCCATAATGCATCTTTAATGTTATCAGATACATATTCGTTTAGAATAGGGATCAAACAATAATTAAGATGACAACAGTTAAAAAAGCTAATACTGGTACATTCCTGCCACAGATTATCCATAATAATAAGCATTTTGGGGGTATTTACCCCCCCCCCCCCGATAAAGCTCACCATTTCTGCCCTTTCCCCCTATTTGAGCAAATCTTGTCCAAGCCACACATATACAATTCAAGTCGGGATGTTAAATTGTTCAATTACATGTATTTGTATCTGTGTACCTTTGTCTTTTTTCCTTGTTTTACAAATAATCTAGCTTCTTCTGTATATCTAAAAACAAAATTTGAAATAAATTTTATCCAAATTATACTAAAAAAGTCATAATATCCAGTCTTCGGTCACATTATAATGCTCAAATTTTCCAAACATCAATCCAGAAAGTCTGTGCACTGAGGAAATATTCAGGGTTTTTTTATATTGAAAAAAAGAATAATTCAAATGGAATGTCAAATGCTTAAAGATACATTCCTGAGTCACACTGGATGATTTGATGATATATTTGGACTAAAAATGTATTCAAACTAATTAATTTATCATAATTATGCTTCTAATCCTTCTCAAAACAGTCAAATTGCCAAGGAAGACCCTGCTATAAAAATCGATCAAAAGAGTTCATGTTTTGTCATGTGACATACCTCTCTCCGTACCTACATGTATAGCAACGGCAGTGATGTCGGAGGAGAATTTATTGCATACACAAGTCAATGTTGTATGTAATTGCGGACTATCTATTATAAATATCGAACCGTAATGAAATTCTCAGATTAATCACTGCCAGCGTCTTTTTCCGTGATTTTTATCTTAGAAAGTATTTTACCTGTAACTCTTCATAATGTTTATCAACATGTACACAAAGGGCTCAAAAATGTCTTGCAAGCTTCGACGTCACGCGTGCAGGTATTCCTAATCATTGGGCTGTCGATTAGGGGAACCATTACATTTTGGTCCTGTTTACACTCCATGAGTGTTTTTCGGGGAATCAACTATTTTTCTAGTAAGATTGGATATCTCTACTTTCCATGTATTCCAAAATTGCTTACTTATATAGGAAATAACCACCTGATAAATACTTTTCTGGGAACCTATCTTTAATATAATCGATATCAATTTATAATAGAAATTTCACAGAATTTATGAATTCAAAATATTAACTGATCAGACTACTGGGAAAAATACCAACCTGTCACATTTCTCCGATAGTATTTCTACTTGTTTTTCTAAATCTTTCTGTACTTTTAAGATTCTAAAAAAATCAAACATTTCAATTTCACATTCAAACAAACACATGAGCAATATTAAATTATAGAGAGAGTTCTACACATATGCATGGCAAACTCTTTTAATCACATGTCATCTTAGTCTGGTTTTCCATTCCTAAAGCGATGGAAACATTAGCCAAATGATTCGGCTGAATCAATCAGCGCTGAATGAGTGAACGAACTAGACGAATCCTTTGCCCGATTCACCAGCCGATTGCATCACCTTTCAAATAATCATTTGACTTCTCGATATGAGTTGTGATTGGCTAATGAATTCTACAATTTGGTGAATACTTCAGTGAAGCGAACACAATAGGCAAATATAATTTTCATTTGGCCGGATTTATATGACAATTGACAGTGGACACACTAGGCGAATCTTGGCTCGTGTGTCCACTAATTAAGGATGCAATACTGAGGAGCTACCACAGAAATGTGTCTAGTCATTTGGATTGGATAAAAAAGAATGACTCATGTACAGTATGGTTTGCACATAAAGAACCTTTGGTAGTTGGAATTCAAAGAAGAGTAGGCACAATATGATGACCAACAACATCTCTTTCATAGCATACTGCATGGTAAATGTTTGTCTTCATTACACTGGTTGGTGCAATAAAGTAAGAAATTGGATTAGTTTATTTTGGTCAAGAATAGTCTGAAATCATTTATCCTTTTACATACTGATGGGTTGAAACATGATTGTGAAATAACTATGAAAAGAGAAAAGATTAAAGATAATAACCTGTATACGTTCAAATCACTGTCTTGTATTGTTTCAACTGATTTATCATTCTGTTTACAAAACTTAACAAGCTAAAAATACAAAACACACATATTTCATACAAAAATAAATTCGTTTTAAATAAATAGGATTGTCTTTGTATATTTTTACATCCTGTTATCTATTTTGCATTTTTAATCTATTTAGGAGAAAAAAGGAACTGTAGAATTAGCAGTTGTCTCTAAGATTTCATCATTAGAATCTACTATTAAGTAGTATGTTACTGTATTCCAAAAACCCATTCAACAGATTTACTTGTCAAGAATCTTGGCATGCTATCCAAATGCATTGTTATCCGAATGTTCTCTATATCCAGTTGATCAAAATGGAGGTTACTTTCAAAAAAGTTATATTGCCATTTCAGTCATCTTTACAGAACAGTGTAAGTTATTCAGTAGGAACCTTATTCCAAAATTCATTGAGTTATTTTCGTATTTTAGATGAATTTAGTATCTATCAAAAACTTTATAGAAGCCAAATAATCAAATTAAATATTCGAACATACTATACAACTTAAGTAAGAGTCATTCCACAAGAAAACCATGCAGAAGGTGGGAAGTTGGGGGTCGGAAGATCAAGTTTTATGGACTTCTCCATACTACATCACAGCCAGACAGAAGGGCAGATCTCAAAATTTCACCGTTATTGAGGTACAGCCTCTGTGTAATTTTCAGCCAATTTTGACCTTTTTTGGTCAATTTTTAGCCACCTATTGGCGAGTAAGGGGCTTGGATGAAAATGGTGGTGGTTCGGGATGTAAGTGGAGGTTCTTCCTGTGCCCCAAAGTCGCATCTATTCTCTGGGAGAAATGATCAGCAGAATTGTAACATATGGCTAATAAAACTGAAAATATACACCTGCTAAGATTAGCTCTATTTTCAACAATGCGGGGGTAGGTCAAAATATCGAAATGGTTTTATGCACAGCTCGACACCTTCTATAGTTATTAGAAATAAAATCTGTCGCCATGCTTGTTGGTAGCAGCAGTAAAACGACTTGAGCAAAACTTGTTTCTTTGATGAGGCTTGGTATCCAATACAAGATGGCTGCTTGATCTGTAGCCCCCCCCCCCATCTTCCCAATTTTGCATTTTTTTCTCATGGAATGACTCTTAATTATCCAACTTTTTAACATTTTTGATGCATTGTCATCTTTACAATATATTTTCCTTTATCTGTTTGTTAATTTGGCATTGTAGATTTTATTGAATTAATATCACTAAATATTTCCGAAGACAAAAAGCTAATCATATTCTGTTAGTTTTGATTAACATCGAATAAGAATATTTGTGTGAGTTCTTTAACTTACTGTATCATTATCACTAGTTTGAGCAATAATTATCTTTTTATCAACTTCTAACTGTCGTAAAACTACATCAAAATCTTGTGTAAATAAATCATGATACTTGTCCTTTAATATTGATAGTTCTATTAGATTATCTGTCGATTCATATTCCACGGTATCATAATGTCTTCTTAACAGTTTCTTACATTTATCCTGTAATAAAGTATAAGAGATAAACTATACACACCATCGAATATATACCTGACATATTGGCCTCAGCATTTTTCTGGTTAAATTTTTCTAATGTCTGCTATTGGCAGTCAATCCATCACAGACAAACCATCAAAGTAAATACAATCTATTTCCAAATGAATATTCATAAGGTCTAGGCAATTAATCGAAAACCAAAATTATTGAGTGTAATACCCAATCCCTTTCTAGCTCTACAAAGACTAAATCAGTTAATTTGAAATTAAATGAAACTTTCATAATATCCAAGTGCTTTCCTATAATACTGATACATGCTTTATACTGAAATGTGTTGTTGTGAGGTTCTAGTTAAGTGTAATATTATTAAAGTAGTACTTTAGCGTTTGACTAGAACATGTATATGGGTGTTTCATTATAAAAAAAGAGAGTTTTTTTTTTACAACATTACAAGATATCTAATGAGCAGACTGAGGTTTCTAAAATGACGACCACCAAACTCAAACTTGGATATGTGCCCTAATAGCAGGTCTGATGAAAATCAAATGATAATAACACAATAACAAAATATAAAAGTGTGACAGATCAATCTTGTTCAAATTTGAACTCATCAGAGATCTTATACATGGTTGTCAAAAACCAAGTTTCATTAATATTGGACAAAAAAATGAATACACTATCGAAAGATGTGACTACACATTTTAATCTTTAAAATCAAGTGTTTCCAGTGATGTATTTCAGATTCATTAAGATTGTTTCATTCCAGATGTAGTGTATATATAGAAAGTCTTTAAATTAACCTGTAACAAATCTGGTATATAAAATAGTTTTTCTGTGTTTGCTGTATTTCCACCAAGGAGACTTAAACTCCATGATACAGGTTTCTTCATTACATTAAAACCCCATGATAACCAACCAGTAGAACAAGCTTCAATATCAGATATATTACGTAATCTTTTTAACCTGTAAAACACATCATTTAATATTATTAGCATTTCAAAAGGTAAATAAATTAATTCTAAAATTGGAGATCTAAGTGTAATAAATATCCCCCAAAACACTCTTATTTCTCAGTTTGTGAAAACAATGTTGACCTCAATGTCGATATATTTCTAAATCTTGATTTAAAAAAATAAAACAGCTGGGTTATCTATGACATGTCAACAGTTTATCCTGTTCAAAACAATAATATCCATTGTCTAAAATATTATTTGTTTACTAGAAGAAATTGTAAGCATAAAGGAAAATCCTATACATGTAGATCAAAAGCTATTGTTTGAAATTTGCATCTTTTAATGTCAAAAAATGTCACATGTGAGACTTGTGTATTATTGTTGAAAAAAACACAATTCATTGAAGATTATTTATTCAGTTCTGTTATATCCTTGACATTTTTATGACTTGTGCTTAAATTATCTAACAAGATTAACCTTATGTATGACTTAGTAGATTTAACACATAGTGGTATAATCCCTTACTTTATTGTTTTACTCACACATTCAACTTTTATTGAAGAAAGCTATAAATTCTTTAATGATTTTGTATGATTTATTGAGGTTAACATGTAACAAATAATCTTTTCTCTTGCTTAGAGAAAACAATTCTCAACAACAACCATTTTTTTTCTGTTAAACTAATGTCAACAAGTATATGTGGTCTTTTTTTATCATCTATATCTGACTTTGTTAATCAATTGAACTTCCACACTCCTTTATATAATTTAAATCATCTGTTCTTTTTTTTATTTCAAATGTGTGATTAATCTTCTTAGCTAATTTTGATTAATATACAAACAATTTGAAAGACTACACAATGTGCAGTTTCTTAATCAGTTAAGGGGTGAACCCTGATCATGGCTTCTAAACAAAAGATAAGAATCGTTCTTTCTGAAGAAATGTTTCGAAGTTTCTAATCAATACAAAAAGTTAGGTTGCCAGGCGACGAAAAATAATCTCACAGCACCTAAATCGCTTGGGCAGTCAACATATTTTTACTTTGTCGGTAATGAAAAATTAACAATCTGATTAAAACACAGATCCTATTTTTTACATTTTTTGTAGTCCAAAATTTTGTTCTGCATGCCTTTAGTACACTAGGATCAGGAATAGGTATATTACTGGCGTTTTGGTTGAAGTGATGGATTTGCGAATGAAACAATTTGTTAAGGCGAATTCTTGGCATGTCATGCACGGAACTGTGGGTATACCACTAGAAATTTCAATGCTGATTGATTAATCTATGTCTGATATCATACTTTCTAAAGCCATGCATATGACCTCTATTGCGACCTTCCAGTACAATTTGTCAGATCTTCATGTAGTGTACTGTAGGCCATCGAATGTATAAAAAACGAAAATAAATAAAGATCTGTATTTTAATACAGATTGGAAACATTCATAATACACTAAAATCTGATTAAGAGTAACAGCTCATCAAGTAATTATCAGAAAATCATTAGAATTTGGCTGGTCTTTGCATTTAGCCGTTCATGTTACCAAAAATCATTGAAAATTAATATACTTGTTTGTCTCAAGACCTTAACCTCTGTGTATCAATTGAAAGTCAATCAAAACAATTATATATTAATATAAGCTTACATTAGGTGTAAAGACTGTGTATAAAAATGCAACAATCAGATGATAACTATGGTCTCTAAAGCATCCACAAAATTCTTCAGTGATCAAGTGCCATAACTCTGTCAGTAATTTTCGGAAATCATTGTAAAAATATATTAGACTTCTTTGTCTTATGACCTTAAACACTGTGTATAAATTTAAAGTCAATCAGAAGTTAACTTTAGCCTTGAGAGCGTCCACAATCAATTATGGACACTGGACCGACAGACAGATGGAAAGATGGATGGTGGCGATGACAATATGACCAGATCTCAATGGTTTTCCTGATTGGGACCTTGGCTGATTTCAATGTGGGCATATAAAAAATTTAATCTTATTCTAGGAACTAATAATAGAGCTAAAAATATGATTTCCAAGCTGATAAGATATATTTTTACACATATAATCAGAATCAAATATGCATACAAACTGAAAACAAATTGTCTTCAGTTCAAATAGACATTGAATAACATGTCACTTATGACGATTTGGCTTGGGTGTTAGCACGAAATTTCGTACAGACAACATTTCGGACTCTGTAGGACGACTTTTCGGACTCAGTCAAGCCTGTCGATGAATGCATGTCAAAATTCAGCTTACGGATTAGAGTCTAGCGATGTGAAAAATTTTCACATCACGATATTTTAAAAATTATATCACGATACCTACACATATCGCAATATTTTAACTTAACTAAATAAAATCTAAAAAGGACCGTTTCATTCTTAATATACATGTATATTTATTAACATAGACTATATTATTTATTTCATGCTCTGTTAAAAATAGTGTTTGAATAGACCTGTCCTGGAATTGCCAAATTCAGCAAGCATTGTATTGTATAATAGCCTACAAGTAGACATAGAATTGCCTTTTGCTGCCACTAAGAAAACATGAAAGAAAAAAGAAAATGTCTGTGCATTACCATGTTTTTATAAGTATAGAATGAATAAACACATGTGAGTGTACGGGCTGTTTCTATTTTTCCTGTGTTCTCTTCTTATCTAATGACATTCAATTACTTTTATGAATTGCCAGATATACTCTTACAATCTCATAATATAACAACTTTGGTCTTAGAAGGAATTATTAGTGAGCAGAAATTTGCCCATATTTCTGTTATCACGTGTCACTTCAGCCAGGTATATAATAATATATAGAGAGAGAACTTGTGTTTTCCTTTGACGTTCGTCACTACCGATTGATGAAACATTGTTTACGCATCTATCATAGTAATGATGTTTGCGATAAAATAATATTTGGAACGTGTATAACCAGTTCTATCACATGGGATATGACTTGAACCAATATTGTTCTTTAATATTATAAAAAACCGTGTTCACTGGTTACTACTTTAGTTTTACACACAGACTGAAATGAGCGTTTGCTACCATAGTTATGATGACGATGCGGCATAAATAAATAGTCTTGAATAATGTGGTAAAGTAATATAGTGATTCTAATTAAGTCCATGTTATCCAGACTATGCAAAGAGGAAATGCTTCGATGTGTATGATTGAAACCGGTATTTAATGCATAATATCAGCGATATCATCATAAACGGTTTTATCATGGTGATGTACCGGTTTCAGATTTTTCCTACATCGTATCGTCCGTTTTAAGATCCAAACCAGTGTTTCGGTAATATCGAATTATCACCCAACTCTAATACAGACTATCCATAACAATTTCTAGGTGCTTGTAAAAAAAATGTTGTGTAAATATTTACTTTTGTTTCACTTTCAAATAAATTCATCAGCATATATAACTTTTATGGGAAACGATGATTATCAAAGAACCGTAAGTGCAACTAATGTTTTATCATTTGGTGGAGCATTTTACTAACCACGTGGAGCATTTTAATAAATATTTTCTTTCCTGTTTGAATTGGCCTATTCCTAAATCTAATAAATTAATCATCTACTTTTTTATAGTACAGATATAATAATATAAAGAAATAAATCGTTCTTTCGTAAACATTCAACATTGAAAATTTTGCCGTAGGTGCTTGATGCACGACTCTATACGACATACGTGCTGTACTTGATGGCGAACAGTAAATTTTACAGGCTTGTTATTTTTTTTAAAATCGTTTTGGCTTATTATAAATTGATTTGACAGTTATGTTCAACCTTTCCTTTTAACTTATTCCCAAGTCAGAAGTGTCACCTACCCAAGTCCGAAACATGGGGGCCGTATTTATTGGTTGGATTCCGAAATGTTGTAAGTCCTAAATGACGCGGGACCGAAATGACATGTAAATAATGTAATCTTTGGGCGGTCTGGTAGAATTTACTAAACCATTGGAATGCACCTTGTCATTTCCTGAACAACTAAATCCAAACATTTAGGTGTCTTCCCCTTTCTTTCAAACTGGGTGGGTAAATCATCTAGGCTGACAACACATGAATTATTCTTTTTACATCTATCTGTGATAAGATTCATCCAAAAATTCATTTTTTTATTCCAAGAATGGGGGTTCAATGACTTGTCCCTGAAAGCTGCAAATAAAACAGTCATTCGCTGGTCATCTTGCCATTCTGGTGGAAAAGTATCATCACTAGACATTATGTCGAGACCGTTTTCCAGTAACTTAAACTAGTTTATCAACCCTAACGTTCTATTTCTAAACAACAAAACAAGTTTAACAGCATCCCTGTTTAGTTTCGTTTTTATCGGAATGGATTAACCGGAAGTCACGTTGGCTAACGTCACCTGTGACGTAAACGAGATTTTATATTGTGGGATAGCTGTGTATTTTGTTCTGTATTAGAAGAATAATGTGTATTTTTTGTTGTTTTTAACATGATCTAAGGGACGTTGCGAATATCTTTTACAGCTAACTTACAAGATGAATTCTATTAGAAGATGGTTATATCGGCCAAAGGTATGATATGGTTTTTATTGAGGGTAAATTTAACTGGAACAAAACCATGGCTTCAATCAATGTATGATGAATGTTGTTGTGGTCAGAGTAGTGAACATTGAAGTGAATTGGGTGAGTAAACCTATTTCACATGCAGTGTTCGAATAAATAGGTGGGGCGATGTTTATTTATATATATGTTATTGAATAAATAGAATCTTAGATAAACTTATCCATCCAGTCATGAAACATTTTAACTTCAAGTCAAGTCGGTAATTGACATGGTCATAAATGATTCAACTTCTTTCTACTCTTCTCAACTCAGTCTGACAATTAAAATTATATTTTATATTTATTAACAATTAAGAATCATAGTAATCGAATGAACTATTGATAATCTTCTAAATGTTATAGATATAAAGTTTGGGTGTGTTCACTGTTTGGCAATACTGTCTACTGATGTGAATCAAAAAGAGTGAATGACACTAAACAATGGACCATTGCCATTATTATTCAATTTATTGCATTAATTATGAGTTCCCATTACTATTAGGAATATAAATGGGTCATGATTATCACACTACAGGTAGTACCTGCATTATGTACATGTAGTTCTTAATTGGGCTTGTTATTTTATTATAGGATTGTCCGTCTGTTAGTTTGGTGTATTAAATGTTTCTTTGTTATCCAAAAGATCAACCAGAAATCATTCTGTTCTGTATGACTGACAGTATGATTTTAATATTCCCATGAAGTTCCTCTGACACAAATATCAGTGACTTTTACCCATTTCCTTTTTAGAAATTAATTACAAGTAGATCGACAGGAAGAATTTACGTTTCATGTATAGTTTTATTCTTTGATGGTGGCCAGTATACTTATACATTGTATCTGGACAGCTGACCCACTAACATCATTCTCTAAGTAGGTCAATATGACTTAATTTCTCATGGTTCTCTTTTAATTGATCAGCAGTAAGAATATATAAATTTGATTGCTAGAATGAAATAAGAAATTACTGATTCTTTTCTAAGACTTTCAACAATCTAAATCCAGGATGTATGTTGACCTACATCGTGTAACATATTAAAGCTTACTTGTTAAAGTTTTTGGTGTTGGTTGTCTAAATAATTTTAATGCCAGTAAACCCCCCCAAAAAACCAGATTGTGTAGACCATTATTATGTATAATTTGATTTTATTTATTGCCAGTTTTTTGGATTGATTTTCTGTTATTAAATTTATTCATGTTAATATAATTTTTAAAATGAATTGTTCATAGGACATTGAGTATGGTATTAGTAAATGCACCACACACAAACATTTACACAAGGCAATCATATGGACAAGACACAATACACAGAAATCACATGGGTCCAAGGGCTGGCCGTAAGTGTCCACTGCGCTGTACTGTACATACATGTACTTATCTAGAAAAGAAAACAACTGACAATAATATTAATAAGGGGGAATATTTCCCAAATTTTGTATAATATTAGTACAAGTCATAATCTGCTATGCTACATGCATATGAACATGAAAAATATATAAAGTACATGTAAGCAAATTGAAGCGTATACTATGAATAAGTATTGAACTTATTAATATTTACTGAAAAGTTTACATATATTTTAGAGTCACTTCATGACAATGGTGCATGCAGCAGATTAGGATAAAACTGACCGTTTTAATTCTTGATGTTATCATATGTTATAAATGAGGAATTGGTCATGCTCATAACATGCTGTTTTAAATACATGTAGCATACACACATGTGCATTGTGACTAACTTCAAAGTCAATAAATGACTTAAAGTGCTTGTGACAGATCAATTATATTACTTATCATCAGTTAGGAATATATTAGTATTAATATGTGACAGTACACTAACTCTTCATGCTTCAAGCTAAACTTATTATTTGGGAAAGTATAGGCCTATAGAATTAAAATGACAAATTTAACAGGAAGCAGAAAACTGATTAAAATTCAAACTTTTATTCAAATTTTTTTAGCATCAAACATTGAGCAAGGGTGGTAAGCTTATTCATACAATTATGTTAATAACCTTATACCATATTTAATCACAAGGATGCCAATGTCATGATTTCTATAGCTTGTGCTGCGTTCTCTATATTAAACCAGTGTGTAGAAAGAACATTTATCAGAAGACCAAACTCCAGTTGTACAACTCAATGCCGAGTCTTACACAGAAAGAGCACATGAATTGATATAATATAAGGCAGGTAAAAAAAGACAAATAAGTAAGCGGAAGAAAAATACACGACGTAGATCAATAATCTAAAGTTGAACTAAACATATTTGCTTTATGTCATATGTCATGTCATAAATCACAAAAATAACACAGGGTTACTAATCCTGGCCAAAATGTTCATTAAATTAATATTATTGCCTAAAGTAAATCTGTAATGTCCACCAAAAGAGAGAACTGCAACGACAACTTCAAGGCTTTGATATTCAGGACTCCTAGAATAAGCTTACGTCATAAACCCATGACACAATCATGGGAAGTATCGCTGTAGCCATGCACATGACAAATGAGAGAAACATTTCTTTCACAAAGACTAATTGTGTTTTAATTTACATGTACATTCTTTATATGGACGACTGTCAATTTGGTCTCATCATGATACACTCAGTGGACATGTCTTTACACAACCTCAATGTTAAAACCTTGATATTTATTTCTAGGGCATTGTCATAAAAAGTATGTTAAGTATTGTACATTGAATGACTTTTAATAATTCAAATGCATTAATCACTCGAAACTACTTTTCGCCGTGTATGGAGAAATAGTCAACAGTCTAACTAGTCAACAGTCTAAATAGTCAACAGTCGAACTTGTCCCGTATACGAACAGGTTAATTAAAAGATCGTTGTTAGAAATAAAAGTTATAACGCCAAGAATAGTTTTGTGATTGTTCCCAAAATTTTAGAAAGTCGTCTCTGGTAGAGCACACGGTCTCCAGTGACCATAAAACATCGCATGAATACAAATATCGACTATTTAAAGATGTAATACCACAACAGTTCCATTTGAGATACGACGAGTATATACGGGTGAATGGTGATGTTGTAAAAAACAGTAAGAAAAAAGTGTACTTGCGAATGTTTCTTGTTATATTTTTATTATAAATAAATAAATGATAATTGGTTACATGTGTTCCTTTTTTGAGGGGGTGGGTGGGTATAAATGTCGACGTGAGATTAAATTCCTTTGTGACTGTCCTTGACCCAATTAAACCACGTTCGGCATTTCAAAAGCATGTTGTTTTATGGCTTCTGATTATGTGCTAAAATAGCATCCCTTTCCCTTGGGAAAAATGACCGGTTGTGAAAATTTTGAAGTGGAAGCCCTGCTGTGGACCATAGGCCTTTAAATTAAGGTTTTACCGTATCAATTATGGCTTTGATAATGTACCAAAATGCATTATGAGCCTTAAAAAATAAGATCTGTACAGGGTGGTATCAGATGTTCTGGGACAAGTAAACAAATTGATATTTTAAAAAATATAGTAAGCTGTATAAATCATTATGATAAAATTTAATAGACTGATTATTTGGAATGCAACAATCAGCTAATGTACTCCATAGATGTGTAATATGGTAGCAGATGATAAAATAGTTCCCAGTGGAGGTCATCATTATTAAGATAATGGGGCAATCATATTGACTGTTCGTATGTCAACACTATTCATTGTGTGTACTATATTATTAGTGGTTGGTTATGTTCACATCATATTAAATATAATACATGTAGTTCAAATGACACAGAAGACCAGATCAATATGGAGTAATTAAATGTCCACATAGCTGGGTTAATATGAAAACAAAGCCATATGCATGTACCATAAGACTATAGATTATAAAATATATTATGTTTACATGTATATGTACCTATAATCATAAACCTATATTGATATGATAAAGAAATATGTATGTATTTACATGAATATATGAATACATTATGTACACACAATTTAAGCTTTAGTTACTTTAGTTAAAGGAAAATTTCCATACCGGGCAGTGATATTTCTGATAGATTAAAGATATATTCCCTAGAATGTAATTATAGAGTACCTTTTTCCAATTAAAGGTAGGCATGGAAAATAGAGACTTAGTAGGAACATAGGGGCATTCCATGTCAAGTGTACACAAAATTCGGGCGATTTTGACATGACCATCACAGATTTTAATGATTTTTGGTGTGCAAGTTAACCATGATGAAAAAATGTGATGTGCAAATTTATAGCGCTGGGGGCCCCATGGGGCCCCTTCAGGGACATCCTAAACATTGGACCTTTTCGGCTTACCTACCAACTTTGAAACTCCATAGCTTCGTCCCTAGTAATCCTACGTACATCAAATTGGTATCAAATTGTTCAGAAAACATAGATCTTTCTAATGAGACAAAGCAAAAACTCGACAGGACAAAATTCAGGCAGATATTGTTGACCTTGACCTTTGAACCCACGCCCCCAAAAAGGGGCAAACTCGATTTGCCCAATTTTTCGGGTGAACATTGCCCAACCTATAAATAGCGAACACACAAAAAATCAAAGTGGGATCTCCATGGGAACAGATTTGATTGACATGGAAGTCCATCTAGGTCGCAAAAACAGACATTGAATTTATTAGAATTAACTGTAAGTTTTTTGTGCAAGCTGAATTCTGTACACTAATTTCACTATGTTAACTTGTACATTCTGTTTTTGTAACTGGACGATCCATTTAGTTCTCATTTATTGTTCCCTAGGGCTTTGTTTGCAGCATTAATTTCTTTTTTACTCAGAGTATAGGTCCTACCAGTAGCTGTTTTAGGGTCTACCGGAATCAGAATATCCCTGCTGTCTATGATGCACTGATCTTCCACATCGGGGAAGAAGAAACTGTTTGACGGGCCATTTAGATGAAGGAAATTGACCTTCACCTGCAATGGGACACGATTCTAGGATGCACGCCAGCCACCATTTACTGTCGTACTGTACGTTGACGTAACGTGCTAGTTTCATTTCTACGGGTGAAGAATGTTCAGCTGTTACGGACTCAACACGCGAAGAACTACTTGCACTAAACTCGCGTACCTCAAGCGTTGTCTTTGATAAAGGTTTGAGTGAATGGAGGGGATCACGGTGGCTAAGTGTATAAGGCGCTGGTTCGCTAGCCTGGAGGTCTGGTGTTCGATCCATGCATTGGCCGAGAAAGTTCATCTTGATTTTCCCGACGTAATTTCCCCTTGTCAGTGATGCAGAAGGAGGGCCTGACAAGGACAGCTGCCTAGTCGTTTGGATGGGACGAAAAACAGAGGTCCTGTGTACACATTGGAGTGCACGTAAAAGATCCCTTGGCAGTTGGAATTCTATATAAGAGTAGGCCGTAGCGCCGCTGCCCGGGCAAAATTCCCTCATAGCACACTGTATGGCATATGCCCATCTTCAATTAGCTCAGGTTAAGTGCATAACAGTAGGAGGTTAAACCCCATTTCATTCATTCATTCATTGAGTGAATGGAGTTTCTGCGTGCCAGGAATTGTTTTTGCGAATATCGCCCTGTCTCTTAATAATTGCTCTTCCAAGTTGTGATCTTTCTGGGTGGCGTAACAAAATTTTTCATATTACCCAGACTCCTGTTTGCACTCATCTCTCTGTACCTCTCTCACACACCACACTAGCAAAGGACATAGTTAACAGACACAAACAGATAAGGTTTTGTGCACTTGAATAATTGTGTAGCACCTGACTTGACCGGCTCCTAAAATATGTTCCCACGGAGATCCCATTTTGATTTTTTGTGTGTTCATTCATCATAGGTGGGGCAATGTTCCCACAAAAAATTGGCCAAATCGAGTTTGCCCCTTTTTGGGGGCGTGGGTTCAAAGGTCAAGGTCAACAATATCTGCCTGGATTTTGTTCTGTCAAATTCGTGCTTCATGTCATTAGAAAGATCTATGTTTTCTGAACAATTTGATACCAATTTCATGTACATAGGATTACTAGGGACGAAGTTATGGAGTTTCAAAGTTGGTAGGTAAGCCGAAAAGGTCCAAAGTTTGGGATGCCCCTGAAGTGGCCCCATGGGGCCCCCAGCACTATAATTTTGCACATCACATTTTTTCATCATAGTTAACTTGCACACCAAAAATCATCAAAATCTGTGATGGTCATGTCAGAACCTTGTGTACACTTGACGTGGAATCCCCCCATACTGGATTCCCTGACAAACACCCATTGAGCACTGTTATATTCTATTTTTCAAAAAAAAACATGTATAAGATTTGACTTGAAGTTGAAAACACGTAGATGCACTATAAGCTTCCCAATCGCTTCATACTGGATAGAAATTGACAGCAATTCAAAATTGCAGTTTGTTAGAGACACACTATTTAAGTTTAATCTTATAAGATTTAAGCTGTTTTATATAAGATTATTCTGAACAAAAACTAAACATCAGAATAGATTTAAAGATATGTTCCCACAAAAGTATTTATCGTCTGGCTATTTTCAATAAAAGTTTGACAATGTTAGTACGAAAGTGGAGACACCAATCTTTTTAGAAACATAATGGATTTATTGAAAACACCCATGGAGCTAGCACAGGACAAAAATGAGAGGGTGGTCACTAATTGGCAGTCTGACGATTAAGGGCTGTCTGCTCGAGTGACGTCAAAGTTTGTGGACAAAGATTGTCTGATCACTCAGCATTAGGGAACCTGGATGTACAAATGTATATAAATAATTGATAAACTTGATGGTGAGAAGACTAGGAAATACCGACTTCTTCTCCGGCTTCACGCTCATTTCTAGGTACCGCAACAGCCAAGTCACATGACACAAACATGACTAATACATGTACAATGTTTTGACAAGGATTTTAAGCAAGATGAAATGAAATGGGGTTAAACCGTTGTTTAACGTCCTACTGTTCTGCTCCTAATGAAGACAGGCATGTACCATGCAGTGTGCTATAAGTATGAGTTAAATTTTGCCCGGGCAGTGGCACTACGGTCTACACTTATATTGAATTCCAACTGCCAAGGGATCTTTTACATGCATGCCAATGTGTACACAGGACCTCAGTTTTTTCATCCCATCCAAATGACTAGACGGCTGTCCTTGTCATGCTCTCTGTCCTGCATCACTAACAATGGGAAACCACCACAATGGATGAACTTCCTCGGCCAATGTAGGGATGGAACATCCTACCTCCAGGCTAGCGCGCCAGCGTCTTACCCACTTTCATGTAGCCACGTGATTCCCCTTGCAAGATTTTGATAGATTAACTACATGTACTACACGTAGTGTAGGTTGAATATGGTTTTAGTCCAAATATATCGTCAAATCGCACGGTTGTACGCAGGAAGGTACATGTATCTTAAAGGAGAAACTTTAAACTTGATTCAGGTTTTCAAAATAAGATCAATATGATTGACCTAGCCATTAAACAACTGACTGTGAGACAGAGTGAATTGAATAATTGTTTACCAGTTGACATTTAATTCACAGTATTTAAGATAAAAACATTTCCTCTATGTTACATGAAATTTTATCTTATTGAAATTTATTTTCAAAGCCATTCCTTTCACTTCTATTTAGCATGTACATGTATACATTTATATGTGTGAGGACATATATAGGTTAGATCAGTTCTAGAACAGAAATGAATATGAAAAAAGTAACATCCTTTAATGCATCCAACCAACAAAAAAAAAAACACCTGGATATCTCAATTGATATTAACTTTACAGTTTTTCAATCGTTTCCTTAAATTTTGATGATTTCATTCAATGTACAAACAAAGGATGTTAAAACTATAGTAACGTGTAGTAATTCTTATTGCCATTGAATATTGTCATGTACCGACTGATCGCATGTAAGACGTGTTTGTTTCTTTTTTTTTTCATCTAATTACGTAATCGAGTCAGCTGATTTTGTTTACAGCAAACTGTTAAACATGTTTTCTTTTATAAAAAAAAATCCACGGACGCAGTTTAACTAATCATATGTAGATGATGATAGGTCATAACCATACACCAACATAAATAAAATTTCTTATTATTTGTTGAACAAATCTTGAAGTGTACAGAACAAAAGATTTGTGTATTTGATTTGTTGTACAGAACTGTTGAGACGGAAAACACTTGAAGGGATTTATAAATAACATCTATTGCATGTTTTCACAGTTCAAATTTAGATTTCTAGTTTCAGGTAATTTATGTTTGGCTTTTGTTTTATGTATATTAAACTAATTTTGCATCCTTGAAGATCAATTCAGAAATAAAAAAAAAAGAAATGGACCATTATTATCCTGAAACTGAAAATGTATTTTCAAAAAGTCAACAAGCTTTCCTAATCTGATTTGCATTGTTTTAAAATATCAGTTCCTTACTTGTGAGGTGACATTGCCTTAAGACAAGTAGATTGGTTTTTATTAGAGATGAATTGATTGGTTGAGGCAAAAGTAGTTTAAAAGGTGTTAAGAATTTAAGACAGGTTTATGAACGGTTTATGAACCTTAATGATGGATCAATTTCAGTTGATATTGTTATATAGGAGTTAATGACTGTCATTGTCCTATTATTATTATAATTAATTATGACAGATTGTATTGTGTTGTTACAATACAGACTTTGATGAACTGTGAATATCATTGTCTTGTCTTCAGACACTCAAATTAGTTGAATTAAGGGAAAATAGACCAAACAATTATATAAGTTGCTCAGTTTATGTCCAGGTTATTATATGCCTTCTGTCATATCCTGTATCTCTATCAGTATAACGGGAGCTACTGTTGTTACATGTAGTTGCCAGTATTTCAGAATGTTTCGGTACTTAAACAAAAAGAGAATCAGAAAATATTTGGTAATCATAACTTTTCTCCTATGGGAATTTATGGAATATTTTTGATTTCACAAAGGTCACCATATCATTTCTACTTTTGATTATTTTATTGATTTTTTTTTTTCTTTTTCAGAAGACGGATACCTCGATGTTAGCCCAGTTTTTCTATGCCGATGAGGACTTAAATTTGGTTGCAGCAGAACTTGATAGTTTTGATGGAAGAAAGGATCCTGAGAGATGTTCTTTATTGGTTAATCAGTTACGCTCGTGTCAAGACAGGGTACTCAATATAATACAGCAAATAATGGATGAAGCTATACCTCATCAAAGAGCAAGTCGAGATTTTCGTGTAAAGTTCCCAGACGATGTCATACAGGAAAATCTTTCTGGACAGCTTTGGTTTGGAGCAGAGGTAATAATTTTATATCTTTTACTTTTTGGGGGAAGGGTGTATCTGTTCTCTGGTTGGGGTAAATTTGGTTTAAAGTTTAAAGGTTATTGCTAGATTTATTGATGATGATCTCAGATTTTGAAGTAGTGTAGAGCGAATGTAACTTTGGTACTATGTATATCTGTAGTGTACATTTTGTACATATCTCCTTACCTTGCCTACATGTATTTGATTTCCAAAATGATTTCTCTATTAAATGTTAATGGTAAAATCATTAGTTATTGTCTGCTTAGTGCTTTACATAAATAAAATAAAACCAAGTACGAACAATCCAAACCTTTAGACAAAATACAAAGTCCTAAAAAAACGGTATAGGCAAAAAAAGTGTAATAAGTGTACTATATAGCATTAGCAATCCTAGCTTTTGTTGTTCTATTTTTCTGCCAGTCACATTATACGCAGTGTTGTAATAAGTTAGTAATAACTGCAAATAGTCGTTTTAATAATTTTGGCTATACTATGCTAATACGAGATGTATTTTTTTCTGGATGAGTCAGATATTTAAATTGTTCTGATTTTTATTCACTGCCGTTTTGACTAAAAATTATACGTGTCCATTTTGACCAAAACTATGTTTTATGATTTCTTGGATAGGCATATGATCTATTGAATCTGCGCTTGGAGATTATCAGCCTTTGATATTTTCTTGATTAGATCTTAGCTTTTTTGAGTTCATTTTATCATATTTCCTGTTCCTTTTCAATTTATGTATACCGGTAGTTTCTTCACAGATTTTTCAATTCATTTCCAAATGTACCATACACATATATTTTGGATAATTTTTACTTTTAATGATCTAAAATCCAAAAGACATGAATAACATATCATATAACATAAATATTTCAATTCAATCAATTTCATTTAATACATTCATATTATAATCATATTCATATTGAATGAGAAAACTCATCTTTCATTGGGAGGTGAACTCAAAAATATTTGTAGTATAAGTCCTCTGTTTGTAATACTGGTACTGATATTTTTAATAACATGTTTGTATTTTTGTGTACATTTTTGTTTCCCAATTTTAATAGGGTTGTATTTATAGTTGATTGCCGTCATGTCTGACCACTCTCAGTCATGCATGCTAACAGATGTTACAATAATTAATCCATATCTTTAAGAAAGTGATATGTACATGTATTGTACATGTACCTCCTTGTTATTCTCAAAGTTTTGATATTAAAGTCCAGAGTTATTCCCCTTTGTTTAGAAATCTTGTTAGCACTGTTGAGTCAATCAGCTTCAATTTTGATCTAATCTTTCTGAAATTGACATTAGTTATCTTACATACATGTATGTCTATCGACTTGAAAGGTAGAACCATATTGACCTTCAACAGTTTTTCTATAATAGCTTTATGTCGGTTTTCTGCCCATATTGATTTACAACAATTTTTGATAACTTCCAACTTTGTTGCGAAATACTGTAGAAACTTCATTTACATGTATGATTAGATCTTTTTGAAATTTGTTGTCCTACAGTCATGTGATTTGTTATGAAATCTTGCTAGTAGTAACCTAATAGCTATAATAATTATGATCTAATGTTTGTTGCCTGGTAACCTATGTTTATGTTTTTTATTTAACACCCAGTTTGTGACAAAAGCATATTCTGGATCTATATAAAATATGTCAAAAAGATAGGTAGTACTTGTGTTATTTACTATTTACTGACGTGAATAGCTTTTATATATATAGTACAATACAGTATAAAAATACATATTGGCAAGAGTTTATTATATTCTTATCTAGTTTGTTATAACAGTGATATTTATTATGAAACAAAACTAGAACAGTTACACATGTAAAGGACAACAGTTTTGTGCTTGTACATTTAAACTATAACTTATATATATATATATATATATAAGTTATACTAAAGGGGATACGAACTGTATGCACTTATATTATCGAAACATTCTGTTGCTGTATAATAAACCAGTTTTGTTATGTTCGTTAAAATGCCACTACAGGATTATATTTATTACATGTTTACTTTTAAATAACTGTTTACACAGTAACTGCTACATGTATAAGTCTAAAAATAAAATAAACAACATGTTGTTAATGTTTTTTTTTTATATTTTGTGTTGTTCTTCAAAAGATGAATTGAGATTAACCTTTTAACAATAAGTTGATGAATGATAGCTGTTTATTATTGTTTAATTATTTTACTATACAAGTATACATGTGCAATCAAAAGGTTAATGTTAATTAATAAAGCCAATTGTTAAAATAATTATCCCCTGCTGAATAGAATACTTTTGAAAAATTAAGAATAGATTTTCTTATTGTGATGATTGTGATGATCTTATTGTAATCATACTTTTAAATGAATTCAGGAAATATTTCATATATGATATCATAAGGAAACTGAAGTAGCAAATAACATATTATTATTATTATATTAATATGGATTGACTTGTGTAAACTCAACAGAAGTCAATTGTTTTGATGTACAGTATTTTTTGTGAAAGCGTATTAAGTGCATGCATTTTATTTGAATAATATTAACAATTAAAAAAAAAGATTAGACCATTTTTTGTGAAGAAATTTATTTTCTCAGTATGAAAATGATATAATAATATATAATCTTTAGAGTACACTACAATATACCATGATGTACCTATTAGGCTATTATTGACAAATATGACTAGGTGCTTCATTTAACTTGTCCTGATGGGTTTGGCCAGTACCCCAGACCCTAGATAACAAATCATCTCTCAACCCTCTGTGTTTCGAGATGACTTTTGCTCCCATTACAACTAACGTTTCAAGGCCGATTGTGATTCATTACCGGGTCTTTTACACAAAATTGACAGCATTTTTCATCGAAACAAAGATTGATTATTGTTATTAATAATATTTCCGCCACACACCACTACAAGTAAGGACTTTATCTTACCTGAAACGGGTACAAATCGTGGTATTTAAAATCGAGGTGTTGAGTCGTTACTAACACCACCATCTTATATTTTGATAGTCTCTATCATCCACACAAATATCCTACGTACGTTGAAGACCAAGGGGTTCTGGGTGACCGAGACTAATATTTTGACAGCTGTCATTTTGTAACGTGAAAATGATGGGTTCCAATCGTAGCTAAAAACAAGCACATCGGTGTATCTCAAGGTTTTTAGCTACTTTCTCGTAGCTACCCCAGACCCCATTTAGACTCAGAGTTACTTTTTGAAAAGAAACCTAAAAATATTTAGTATTAAATACTATAAGTTTACACACATACATGTAAAGTCTTGGTCCAAAATTTATAATGAAAGTAATAGATTAAAGATACATTATGTAAGATTTAGATAAAGAGCTGAGCTGACCATTCTTGCTATAATACATGTAGCTCAAAAATAGACAATGTAAAAAGAAAATATTGAAAATTTTATTCAAAGTACTTCATTCTTACTCTAAGACAAGTTATCACTTTTTGTAGTTTTGACAAGATGTGTCACAGTGTGCAATGTGTTAACCAGGCCACTGGTCTATTTTTAAATTAAGAGACTAATTTTCATGATTAATGCATATTTTTGCGAAGAAAAAATCCCACTATCGATATGACAAGTGTTTACAGTTTCAAATGAGCATACAATATAGCAACTTCAGGATATATCTACAGCATATATCTACATGTATCAATCAATGAATCAATTTTTCATTAGAGGCGCTCGATCACTACACAATCTCAGCCTCTAATGATTTAAGCAGTATCAAATTGACAATAACAATACTCTAAATTCTTAACGGGCACTGTTTATCTTCTAATTTGAGGCTAAACAAAAGATCTGCATTAGAGAGATTAAGCCCTAATTCTAATGCATCTATTGTCTATGCCATGGTATGTAAAAAGGCATTTGTTGATATTTTTCTATTCTTAAATTTCTAATAACTTGGCACTGTTGGAGTTCGTGATTATTAAGTGGAATAGTGTACAATAGGTGTATATGTGTGTGTTATTCCTGTAATAATATATAAATTTTGTATGTATTTACAGTGTTTAGCAGCTGGTTCCAGTATAATGAATAGAGAAATAGAAAGTGCCAGTATGAGACCACTAGCCAGAGCATTAACAAAGAACTTAGACAGTCTCAGATCTGTTCTACGGGAACAGTGTCTGCGTAATATAAATCAATATTCAGAAAGGGTATGTAGCTTTCATAAATACTGTTATTCATTGAATCTTTAATAATGTAGTCGTTTACTATATTACTAGATTGTGGACAAGAGTTTTGGCCAGAATTTAAAAAAAAACATACACATGAGTCATGACAATTCTTTATTAGGAGTGTTAAAGTTACAATTTCATATTTTTAAGTTATATTTTTAAAATTTATTTAAATCAAGCCCTAAAATACATGTTATCTATAAACAGTCCTACCTTGTTAAGAATAATCCTATTAATCCTATAATTTACTATTGCCAGTTGAGAAATTGGCAAAATATCATTTTCAACTTCAAATTTAAATGTTTGAAGATAGCTATTACATGGGAGAGGCGGGGGAGAATAGAAAAACAAGGGAGGTAATTGTGTTATTTTTGCCAGTGTGAAGATTTTTAAGTTTGATAAAGATAACCTATGATCCTATATTATTAATAGTGAGTTGACAACCTATTGAGCAAAAGACATAGAAATCATTATGTTTTGACTTTGGGTACTTTGAAAATATGAAATTGTAACTTTAATTAACCAATTAGTGTCTAGAGTGGTTGTTAAAATTCAGAAATTGTTTAATTGATCATTGTGTTAGCTTATAGCCTCTGAACATCATTTGTAGTAAATCCATCTCAGACTCTCTACAGATGATGTACATGCATAGGGTGTGGATAAACCCATAGAAACATGAACATGAACGCCGATTGATTAATCAATGTCTGATGTGAGTCAAAGGGTCTAAAGCCGCTGGCATGACCCATGACGCGACTTCCCAGTACAACTAGTCAGATCTTCAATCAAGTAGTGTAGACTTGTAGTTGTAGACCATTGCAAGTACATGTATAAGTTATAAGAAAATGAAACGAAATATAGATCTGTATTTTAATCAGATTGTGAGTTTTTCTAAAGTATATTGACTATTGGTGTTCCTCTTTTTAATCTGATTGAATTAAAAATGGGATATCATTTATTGTTTATATTTTGATTTTGTTTTCTTAATTAAATCATATAAATTAAATGATCAGTTTGAGTAGCCTACATTTCTTCAATTACTGCTAACAACTTTCCTTATATTATTAATGCTAATTTTTATTCTTTGTTTTTTTTTTGTTTAAGATAAGAGAATCCTTGGTGATATTTGATAAATTGTTTGCTGAATTTGAATTGAGGTAAGTCATATGAAGAATGTTTTATTTATAGATTTGAAATCGACTATTATTGCAACGGAATTGAAGTAGACTAATGGTGTGAAATTACAATGAAACATTGATATTTAACGTGTATAAATTATTGAATTATTGATTTGGGAGTGTCAGTGTATATTCAGCAGTGTGTAAAATTTATCAGATATTATGAGATACATACATGTATAATGTAAGCTTATAAAATAATCCTATGATAATTTCAATAAAAGTGATAGAAAAGTCTCTCTTTTTGCTTACCCAGGGTGTTTGATGGCCGATTGGGTAGCACGTGCATGCTGTATCATAAAGCCTGTCATTGAGTCAACTGGCGTGGTTTAGAATCCCCGGCTGTAAGTGACAACGAGTAGGGAGGCCTGTCCAACATCCTGTTTCCTCCCAATCCCAAAGACCCCTACACGCAAGCGAATTAATGAAATGAAATTAAACCATATGTTAGTCCCAAAATGACCTAGTTTGTGTTGAGTGGATATTAAATCCTATTTCTCTCTCTCTCACACTCGCTCTCTCTCTCTTGCTTACTCAGGATTTACCCCAGTGTGGTTTCCCCACACTAGTGGTGCAAGATTCAGGGCCTAACAAGAAACAGTGCCTAATCCTTTGAATGAGACAAAAAATAAGGTCCTGTGTAGGCCTACAATGTACACAGTGTGCACGTAAAACAAATGTAATGCAAAATAAGAGTAGGCCACTGCGACAAAATCTCACTTATAGCAAACTGTATGGTCTATGCCCATCTTCATTTGCCCAGTTGGTACAGAACTGTAGAATGTTAACCTATAGCTGTTGTATGTTTGTATTTCTACACTAATGTCTTTGCTTTGCAACAGTGCTCACATAAATGTTTGAACTTGAGCCGTTTTGTAAGGTTATTTTTATGCATTCACTTTAAAGAAAGATAATTAGACAGGTTTTTATTTTGTACTTGTCTTGTAGTTACGTAAGTGCAATGGTACCAGTAAAGACTATGAGAGAGTATGATATGGTACAAGAGATCACAGTTCTCTTTTCTGAAACAGTTCAAAGGTAATTTTTTGGTTGTGTATTTCAGTCCAATATGTTTCAGATCAGCATTACCTGATATTTTTTCCTGGTTGTTAGAAGAGGTTCTACTGTTAAAAATTGTGAATGATATTGGTATAACTTGTACTTGCCAAATTGATTGCGAATTGAAGACAAACTTTGAAGATGTTGTTTGTCTAATTGTGTTTTAAAAAAACCTTTGTTATTAGTATTCAAGTTATAAATTGAGCTGAATTTTTTTTATTAAGAATAATTCAGTAGTACTTTAGACAAATCCCTCTCCTCTCCTGAATGCTAGTATCTGAATATTTTTAAGATTTTTCAGATGTCTAATTGTGCTATACTTGGTTTTATCAACACAAATGAATAAACCTAATTCTATATTAATTTTAATTTTAATACATACTACATACATACTACAACATAGTATAAATAAACTATAGGTACACCCCAGCACTGATATCTTTATTTTCACCTCAATCTTCTTACAGAGCTGTAAAATTAGGTCATTTGAGCGAAGATATGATTAATGAGTATGATCCAGCCTTAATGTTTACAATCCCAAGATTAGCCATTGTTTGGTAAGTTAAATATTTCTTTAGTCTAGTGATACTTGATTTTATTATGATATTCTTTGATCTCATTTTATTTCGCAATGTTAATAAAAATGTTATGTGATGTCTTTTAAATTAAATAGGCCTACATAACATTGTTATATTATTTCATTACAGTGGCCTACTAATTCATCAAGATGGACCACTTAATCCAGACAATGGTTCTCTGGGTGTTTCGGAAATGTTTCGTCCGTTTATTACCTTACTTATCAAAATCAGGTATGATTAGTAAGAATATTTCTTGATCACTCCTGTTTTCAGTATAACATTAACAGGTCCTAAAATTCTATATTTCTTGAGAAATTACATTTTTTTAAATTTTGGGTAATCTGCCATTTTGTCTGATGCTGGGTTCCTCAGACAGATCATTTAAGTATATTCCTTGCAGGGTAATATTTGAAATGATAATGATTTCCATAAAAGGTTAGCTTACTGAAGTTATTATTTTGTCAAAATCAACATTTCGAGAGTAGATTCTCTATTACTGGTAGACCTTGCAATGTAAACTGACTCAATTGGATGCTATAATTTGACAATAAGACGGACAAGACTATTGTTTCAGCTAGCAAAACTATTGTTTAACTTTGGTTATAATTAAGTGAGAGCGATGAAACTCTTTTGAGTATACATGTAGATTCATTATATCATTACCTTGACTAAGTTCGATGATGGTAAATTTCTGCTTAGAAGGAGCAATAAACAATTTGATTTGTGAAGACTTTGGAACATAACTCTGCTTTTAATTGAGGTAGAATTTTTAAACTTGATGTAGATGTTCATTAGGCGAAGGTCTTGACAGAGTTCAGTGATTTAACATTTCAAGCTATTTAAGCTAAGCAAAGCTAAGAAATTTCATTGGTTGATGCTTTGGGACAAGATAACTTTGATTCTAGGTGATAAAGAGTGATGAAACATAGTGTATAGTTGATAATCAGTTTGATTGCTTGATACAATGTACTTTGTAATAACTAAAAATAAAAAATATAATCCCCGGCTACAGACTGGTCAACACTGTGTGGTAGGTTTAAAAAAGTATATTCATGGAACGCGTTTCAGGCAATCGCCCTTCATCAGCCATAGAGTTTTACAAATCACTGAGAACCAGACCCGTCTGTACTGTTTTTGGGAATCTTCCGCCCCCCTTATTCTTTTTCAAGTGTTGGGGTTGAGTTCGTCTCCCTCTTGGATTTTTATTTGTAAAAACTACATGTGAGATCAATTAATATTTGTCATCTATTTATTTTGGGATTTCAGCGAGGGACATCAGCCTCACTGTTGGCTTGGCTTGGGCAAAGTTTCTCTTCCTCTTGAACCAGCTAGTAATGAATAATGTAACAAACTGATTATAATTTATTTGAGCTTGGAATATTATTATAATTAATCCTTAATAATAAGTCATGATTGTTTTATTTCAGAGAACTTTTGATGACACTTACTGATGAAGAACTTGATAGCTTAGAAAAATCTTTATGTAGTACAGAAGATCAGTTTTTTCTTACAAATGATTCCGTAGGTAATTCTTGTCAAACAGATTTTGATGGAGAAAATCGTATTTGTAGTTCTGTCATCTCATCCGAGATTAGTTTTCATGATGCCCTAGAAAATCCTTACACCTCTGTCGATTCTCAAAGCAATAGCAGTGATGAGAGTGGCAACTTACACAATGGTGGTGAGCAGATTGCAACAACCAGCTCCTACGATGATATACCAACATCCACTCGGATAGAAAAACAAGTTGACGAACTGAATGAAACCCTTTCGGGTTCTTTGAAAAAATGTGATAGCAATGATTCAGGACTCCACAGTGAAAATACAAGTAATTCAGAGAGCCTTTACACTGTGTCCTCAAGTGACTCTCAAAATACGCTTAGCACTGCTGAATTGTCTCCATTAAGCGAAGGGGAAGCAACTCCAATAGGGTTCAGTTTAGAGAAGGAATTAACCAGTCCAGCCTGTGATAAATTAAAGGAAAGTAAGGCAGCAACTGAAGTGTTTAATGAGATCTTTACTGAAGAAATCAGACATTTGTGTGCAGAAATACTTGATGAAATTCTAGAATCTGTTTGCTCAATTTGCCAAAATGACAGTCAGTTTGTATCGTATGCTGAAGAAAACTGTGAAATTTGCTCACGTGACAATCAGTCTTCCGTGCCAAGTGTAACCGAGACTGATACTGATGGTGCCTGTAGAACAGTAAATAGTGATACCCAATCTCATCGCTCAGATTTAACCGATTCAATTTCCGGAAGCGATAACGAATCTTCTTTGAATGTTGAAAATGACACGACATACGTTGAGCCCGTTGTCGTACCCAAACCAGACGGTCAAACTAAAAAATTTAAATCAAAAAATGGTCGACGACATCGTCAAAACTCAAGTCCATTTGAACGCTTAAATTTAAACAGTAAAAGTGGTTCTAATGAGAGTGACGAAAGAGTGTGTAAAGCGTGTTTAACCGTACCCAGAATACAAAGATTAAGATACGCCGAGAGCTGGAATTCTAATTGTTCAACATGTCAAAGAAGAGCTTCAAGTATTGAATATGAGTGTGATAAAGAAAGGTACATAATTTTCTTAGATCCATTTTAAGATATCTTCTGTTTCTTGGGTATTTTGTACATGTGATGAAGACAATTTCTACTGCAGATTACCTAGTCAGGTTAGCCTGTTATCCCTTTAAGGAGTAGGGGTGCCTGCCTAACCCCATAAGTTTTTGCCTACTACAAACCCCTGCATGCAAGCAAATTATTGAAATAAAAATATGCCATATTATAGTCTTTAAATGACTTGATTATTGTTGAGTCCTCCCCCGTGAAATTTGAATCGTATTCACTTAATGTTCTCGGTACAATGATTTGGATGTACTACATTCTTGGTGCTTGCAAGGCACATGGTTCATTTGGCTTGATAGATACACCAGTTATTTTGTAAGGTCCCCTCTATAACACTCTTTGAATTGGAATGGACTTTATTGCAAGGTTCCAGCTTAGATATATATATGTATTTAGAAATCACAGCTGGTGTAATACATGTGCATTTCATAAACTAATACCGTTTTAAATATAGAAATTGAAATATATAGTGTACATTGTTTTGTGTTTTAGTTGTGCGAGTAGCGATACAAGTTCCTATACATCTGATTGTAATGATGATGAAGAAATAGCTTTAGCTGTTCAAGCTGCTGAAACAGCGTCTAGAAATGAAGCTAGATCGAGATTTAGAAGTAGTAGTGATATGATTCACAGACTCTTTGTTTGTATATCAGGTAAAATTTATATCAACTCATGGACTAATCAAACTAGATTTCATTTTGATAATTGATACATGTATGTATACAAAATGAAATAAAATTAAAGCCAGAAATGAATGTAGCATTAATTAGAAAAGGAGAGTAGTTACAATACAGTTCTGGAGTTTTGGACCAGAAACACCGAACACCGAGGAAAAACGCTCTATTCCACCGCGGATCCGTGGAGAATCGCTAGCGGAACGCCAGCTTGCCAAATCGCCGCGAAATAGGGTGTTTCGCGGTGAATTAGGGTGTTTCGCGGTGGAACACGGAGAATCACTTGAGTGCCGATATCATCCCGATGTAAGCATGTTGACTAAAAATGTTATTCATTAAGTTGAATACACGATGTGTTAACCGTGGGCGAGGCATCTATGGTCATATTTTTTTTATTTGTATTTCTGTACATGTATAACGTGGTGCCACAATGTACGTGTATGCAAACAATGAATAACTTACAGTTTTGTAAACGTATCATTTTATCTTGTTGGCTGCTATCAAATCCAAACTTTAAATTATATACGATGGATTTTACACATTACTTCATTACTGGCAGCTTTAGTTTATCTCAATAAACCCTCCATATCGCACACAGTCACTGCCATAAATCCCTCCGCAAATCACGTGGTCAGAAACCCGCGATTATTGGTTTGACACGGGGACTATATATTCTTACGCTACGTGTTACTTGGCGAAAGTATTTAGCAAATCTTGACTGTCAAACGTATATAGGATAATAATGTTATATGACGTATTAAAATAATATGGGTGTGAGAGGGTATACTGCGCAAGTCACAAAAGTGACGGCGCCATGTATTATTTGTTATTTTACAAATTCCGTTTCCATAGATTCCTGTACATTTACATGCAATCAACCAAAGAGATATTCTTACGACAAATCTCCACTGTGGCAATATACATCTACTGTTTGCCGCTCATTTCTTTTCGATGGAAACAGATAATAAATAAAGCCATTTCACACACGCGCAGACGTGTAGGCTACGTTGCATGCGCATGTCATATATTTATACAATGGCCACATGAGTGTTAATTCTCGCCTTCACCCTGTTATAATTTACTTATTTTGAGTACACTTTTGAATGAATACATCGGGGAGTTGCCCCTATCCCTAAGAAGAAAAGAACTGGCGACAAGGTATTGGGTCAAGATATCACAACTAGGTGAAAGATCCCCAACATTTGTCAGTCTACAAAAGACAAAATATGTAAGAGATCCCAAAAAGAAAACCTTCAGCCAGGGTATCAGAGAAACGATCAAGGAACTACGACTGGGGGAGCTCGTGATAAATAAACACGACCCTCCAGTTGTCGCCCCCTGGACGCTCCCTATACCACTGGTCAATCTAGATCTACTACAGAAAACCGACAAGAAAAATAACCCCAGTGCTGCACGTGCTTTCTCTCTAGAACATTTGGAAGACAACTGGCCGTCTGATGACTGGGACCATGTGTACACGGATGGCTCACGCAATCCTGAAAGGGGCACCAGCTCGTTTGGAATATACCTGCCAAACGGGGAACAGGGAATAAGCAGGAAACTGCCCAATAACTGTTCGGTGTACACTGCAGAGCTTGTTGCCATTCGTGACGCTATTTCATGGATCTCCCATCAAAAGACCGGCAAGTTCGTCATTCCAAGCGATTCTCTGAGCAGTCTGATTTCAATCCAAAATGACAACTCGGAATCAAGACCAGAAGTCATTTTGGAAATCAGGCAGCTATATCAGAGGGTCCTAGAGAAGGGAAGCAAATTAGAGCTCGTGTGGATTCCATCACATGTCAACATTAAAGGAAACGAGGAGGCAGATCGACTCGCCAACGAGGGTCTCAAGGACACAGCTACACCCCGCCTCATAGACTACAGCACCACGGAAATCTACAGTATGGTCAAAAGACAGGTCAATTCAATCTGGGAATTAAATCTCGTTGAACTTGACACATACAGATTCCGACTGGATGACGAGATCTACACCAAGACAGCGACCAATCACCCTAGACGAGATATATGCAGACTCATATCGAAACTAAGGGTGAAAGAGCGGCTGCGAGACTACAAACACCAAGTCATCGTCTGTGAGTGCGGAGAAGAGTGTACCACCAACCATGTCCTGGTAGACTGCGAGGTTTACAAGGAAGAGAGACGGGACTTAGTGAGAATGATGGAGACCAATAACATACCATTCAACACTAAGAACCTACTCTTCCCTAGACCAGATCTGAAGCTACAAATCTTCGAAGAAATCCACACCCTAATGGACACAGTTGGACTATGTAAATAAGTGAAATAAGAAAGGGTCACGGCTGGATAAATTCTCCATACAACGTAGGATGGTTGAGTAAAAACGTCCTCACGAAGGAAGCCCAACCATCCTATACATTTATTTTAATTTATTCATTTTACTTTATCTTTACTTTACTTTTACTTAAATTTATTTTATTTTTATTTATTACCTCAATTTATTTTTTATTTTTTCTACTTTTTTTTATCTTAACTTATTCTATTTTTTTATACGACGTAGGGTGGGGAAGTAAAAACGTCCTCTCGAAGGAAGCCCAACCACTCTACAACTTTATTTTAATGGATTCATTTTACTTTATCTTTACTTTACTTTTATTTACTTTTATTTACTTTTATTTTATTTTATTTTATTTTATTTTATTTATTACCTTTGATTTAATTAACTAATATATTTTAATTAATTCATTTTACTTTATCTTTACTTTACTTTTACTTTAATTTACGTTATTTTATTACCTTTAATTTATTTGACTACAACTTTATTATACTCTCTTTATTTATTTAATTCTATATTTGTTTAATTTACTACTAACATCTACTAAACTGGCGGGATAGTGGAGTAAGAAGGAGTCATGATCAGACGGGCTCGGCATCTAAACACTATTCTGCCAAAACAAATACCAGTGGGATAGTGGTGGAAGGGGAGGCCACGAGAAGACAGGCCTGGTACCTAAACACAAATCCCACAAAGAAGACATCTACCAATCCAGAAGAAGAGATCATCTACCAACGATGTGTTTTTTATTAAATAAAGGGAAGAACTTCCCACTAAAACCTAATCCATGGCCTAAGGCCAAAATGGAAAGATTGCAAAATCATATTCTAAAAATCAGGAAGCAGCTTCGGCTCTCCTATGTCTTGTCTGTGATATCACTTAAGTGGAAGCAGACGTTAAACACCAAAAAGAAGAAGAAGAATGAATACATTCCTTTGTACGTTCAACTACCAGATTTTCTACTGCATATACGCCAATATCGACAATCAACTTGCTTTTCGGCTACAAACACATGGCAATCATACCTTAGTGACAATCGGCCGTCCGGTTTATAGGCTAATCCAAGTAATTAGTACAGTTAACGGTAATTTTGATAATTCGGTAAAATAAAACAATACAAGCTTGCTGGTTATTCATAACAGGTCAATCAAGTTTCCTTTGCAATTATAATAAACCACGTGGCCTAAAAATAGAACACTGCATCATAGAAATATATTTCTATGACTGCATTAAGTCCCCAAATCGTGCATGGCACGCTTCTGTTTGATCCAATACATCTTTGATCTTTGAATAAATCATGACTGCCCGCTTTCTGCATACAAATAGAACACAACAAGTCTCCACAAATGTAACCAATGTAAATTTAGTGGTAGGCCTATGCTGAATCCATTTTAGTTTAAACATATCATTTGCGTGTGAATTACTACTATTACTATTTTTGTGTAATATATCAATATGGAAATTTCTTCTTTTTTCAATGCATTCTCGTTAGGCGTGAGTTTCAAATGACCCCCTTTTAATTCTTAATCACGCACTATTTGTTTTAATTGTTGTTTTAATAATTAATAATTGTGTTTATTTTAACATGCATCTGCTTTCTTTGAAATAATAAAGCGTTATGTACTTTAATTACCCGTGGTATTGTTTCACCATGAACCACATCACAGAAAAACAATTAAGCTATGAATATATTCATCTATAAATTATTAGCCTCTTTGTATTGTAATTTAATCATAAATAACATATTTTAAAATGAATTAGTCAGGCCCTACAATGTAATTTAATTGACCCGAGTGGTCCTTTGGGTTAATGAGAGTAGCAATGATAAATATGTGTCCGATATTTATGCAATACCGATGCAGGTTCAATCAAGAAACTGGTGTATTCTGCGTCTAGTATAAGTTTCAAGCTGATGATATCTAGATTTTAAACGCAAACATACATGTATGTATAAGCTTATAGATTGCATCTTCTTCTTTTTGGTGTTTAACGTCTGCTTACACTCAAGTGATATCGCAGACAAGACATAGGAGATCCGACGCTGCTTCCTGTTTTTTAGAATATGATTTTGCAATCTTAGATTGCAGCTACACGACGTATATATATACAGTAGTAAATCGACAAGTATGACGTACAAAAGAATGGTATCATTCAGAAAGTGTACTCAAAAAATGTAAATTATAATGGGAGGAAGACGAGAATTAATACACTTGGGGATATTGTATAAATATATGCCATGCGCAGCATGCGCGTGTACTGTACACGTGTGTGCGAAATGGCTTTATTCAATATCCGCTCCTACCGAAATTAATTGGGTGACATAAAGTAGATGCATATTGTCACAGCGGATATTATTCGCTGAGTAACACTAACAGTGACTATACCGCGTAAGAATATAATGTAGTCCCAATTTTTTTGGCGGGTTTTTGACCACATGACATACCGTTAAGCGATCAGGCGGAGTGATTTACTGTACGTGCTGTATGGATGATTGATTTAGATTGACCGAAGCTGTAGTAATGTGTGAAGGTCATCGTAAATAATTTAAAGTGTGGATTTGATAGCAGCCCAAAATTGACGGATTACATCTAAGTTATAGACGAAGATGTAATAATACGTTTAAAAAATTGTAAGTTGTTCATTCTGGCATACATTTTGGCCGGCGTTATGTGTACAATGCGTTTGGGAAAAAATCCTAACCGATACAGAATGCCGATAAAATGTCTTTCCGAGATTACTTAACTCATTTGTTATTCAACCGACCTGTACATTATATATTTACACGTTTCCCGGGAGAAATACTATATAACAACTCCTTAAATTTATTATAGACAATATTAGTTCGACCCTAGTTTAAGGTAGGGTCGCGAATTCCTTGTCGGAAGCATGGCAAAACACGATGTGTTCTTGGAGAAACACGGTGAATTCTTAGAGAAACTCGGTGAATTCTTAGAGAAACTCGGTGAATTCTTAGAGAAACTCGGTGAATTCCTAGAGAAACTCGGTGAATTCCTAGAGAAACACCGTGAAAAATCGCCGCGGAATCAAGCGTAATTTCACCGTGTAATCTTAGAGATTTCCGAGAGTTTTTTTTCGCCGCGTCGCCGCGATTTCAGTTCAAAAAATCTGGGACGAACTGTACCTGATCAGTGGCATCACCAAATGGATGAGAAGGGTAATTGACACAGTACCCCAGCTTTGTAGAAACACCTCCAAAATCGACATCAGTTATTAGCAGTAAAAGGGAGCAATACTTTTATAGAATGGCAAGTCGGAATAGGCAAAAGTTGACTGATCGTTTTAAGAGAAAAACATTTTATCAGGGTTTTGAATTAATCAATTGTTTCTCTTAAAGGTGTGGCTGATCAACTTCAAACCAACTTTGCTAGTGATCTACGGAATATTTTACGGGCTGTTTTTGATATGAATTGTTCCGAACCATTGATGAGTTTTGATACAACAAGTAAATCAGAAATTATTACACCACCAAGTAGTAATGACGCGGAAACTAGTATCAATCGCCAACCACGTACAACTAGTTCTAGACGTATAAATCATTACAGACGACGAAGGCGAATGCAAGGCTAGTATTTCCTTTATAAATGTTTCTGTTTCAAATATTTTTGCATATATACTGTATGATTCTATTTAAAATTTAAAATGTGGTTCCCACATATCAGTGTGTGACAAAGATGATAGTGCATGTGAAAGATCCATTGAGAGATTTAAGGAGAAAATGCCACTGTCAGAGCAAAATTCTGAATGTATTCTATTCTTGATCTGATTTCTGTAGGGTTCTAAAGCTTTTACATCACTGTTTTTGGAAGTATACACTTGTTAATTATAGGAATGTTTTATGTTATAGATCCTCCAAGATGGATGCCAGATGATCTAAGTTTACATTGTCTTGCATGTAAAATTCCTTTCACGTTTGTTAGACGAAGACACCATTGTAGAAATTGTGGTAAAGTAAGTATATCTATATTTAATCTTTAATAATAGAATTTCTATTTCTGTGTCTCTGTAATGTCAAATAAACTGTACATGAATCACGATATTGGCATAAAGACAAAATCCCAATACCATGCTATATTTTCTATAAGGGGTCGTCAAATTTGGTTTATTAAATGATACTGACAGCTTTATGGATAACATTAACTAAGGTTATAACTGTAATGTTTCAATGAGGTTACTCTCCCCATAATCAAGCTGGGTTATTTGTTTTTATGAAATTTGTGTTCTTTTTCAGATTTTCTGTGGACGTTGTTCTACTAATTCAGTGCCTTTACCCCACTTTGGTCATATAAAGCCTGTGCGTGTTTGTAATAGATGTTTTATGTTTCAAGTCACCCCGTTCACTGTACAAAGCACATCGTCATAGTAACATTGTGTACTTTGATGAAGACAAATCAAAGAAGACCACGCTTTAAACTGTAAGGTCGCAACAATAGAACTTTTATTCAATTGCCCACATATATTTGATACAAACTGTTTATCTTTTAACATTTTAATTGTTTCTTTTAATGTTATTTTGATAAGTTCTTTCTTGTTTTATAGAAATCAGTAATGTTGTACTTCTAATTTAAGTATTGTTTATGCTTTTTTAAAATTTAAATTGTGTAACAATCGCTGTCATTAATGAAGCCTTTACATATCATTATGCTGTGATAAATGATGTAAATATAAAGAAAACTATAATATTATATAACACTAGATTCTAGTGCTCGGTTAGTGCTTTATGTATAGTTATCTTAACTTAATATATTGTATTTATTACTATTGTTAACTAATTTTGAATATGGTCTTACAGATTTACATGTTTTCTGATACATGACCAATTCATAGGCCACATCCATTAGAATTATTTATTACCATACATTTTCATAATTGGAATATAATAACAGAAAACTGAAACATTAATTTATTTGCAATTTAAAATTTGGGACTATTTTGCAATGGGGACATAAAAAAGTTAAAATTATCCTAAAATAGGGTCAATTTTTGTGTGAAATGAATTCTGTACTCTTTTACTCTCAGAAAGGATGTGAAATAAATAAATTATATAAGTTTAAGTAAGCCATCGTCCATTTATTATTATGATTATTGTGCAATGTTTTTTTTATGTTAGATATTTTAATAAATTGTGTTTTTGTGACAAATTTAAAAGGACAATTTTAGAACGTACAAATCATGCCTTATTTATAGTATATATTGTTCATGTATGTCAGTGATTTTCTCATATATGTTTTCTAATGCTTTGTGTAAAATAGCCAATCTTCAATTTTACTAAATAAAAACAATATATTTTTAAGATTGACAACTTTAAAAGAACAGTTCATTTACTTAGAGTAAGAGATAGATTGTTTAAAAATATATAAATAAGCTTATACTGTATCATGTACTGTTTCAATGGCATTTAGTTATTAAACTGGATACTGGCCATAAATCTACAGAATACAGCACATTAATTATTTATTACTAAGCGACATTTTAACCAACATTCTCTGGTGTTTATCATGCATTACATCGCTCAGTAATAAACTGTAATTGTATTCCGTAGAATTGTCCCAGCGGAGGATTATGTTTAAATATTGTTTTATTACTAAGAATTAGTCTATTAACCTTTTAAGCAAAAAATAACACGCACAGATCAACTTTTTAATATCCTGATTGCTAACATTGATTCTTTATTTTACTTGAGCTCTTAGAGTTATATCCCTTTGTATGTGTTCTATAAATTAATATGGACTTAAGTAGCAGTAGTACTGGTATTATTTAAATATTTTCCTTTTGCCAAAATATGCTTGATTGCTTCTAAAAGGGAAATATATAAAACAGTAACTAAAAATTTGGCATTGGGGAAAAAAGGGAAATTCACCTAATAAAATATTAGAAAATAAAAACTATAATTATCGTGGATGATTTTATGATTCAGTATTTAACCACATTGGGCAAGCATTCATCACGCAAGATATATCACACAAATAACATTTATCACACAAATACCCTCTTAATCACAAATAACACACACCACAGAAAAATTGGGAATTAAATTATTGCAAGTAAAATAGAATAAACATATACATTTTATAATAGATTAAGAGTTACTATTCGTCTGAGTATTATAACTTCTAACTTGAATTGTGTGACATGTTAAATATCTATATGAATGTTTCAGTTTTATTTCTTTGTCATAGGGTACATGAGAGGTCAGATATTTGGCATATAGTCAATAACCCAATTGCTAGTGAAAGCAATATCTCTTATACTATTATTGATCTAAATGACAATAAAATAAAATTCTAAGGTTTTATATACACCCACATTGAAATTTGGTTGTATATTATTGTCATACTGTCCGTCCGTGGTACAGCATCAGTACAACAGTTATCACTCAATTGATTTGAAATTTATAGACAGGTTTTTTGTTCATAATACAAACCTATTTTCTGTCAGTTCTAGTAAGAACTTGCAGGCTGTAAAACTTAAATTATTTCTTAGGTTGTTGTTCTTGATCAGTTTTTAGTGTCCTATAAATGCTCACATTCCCTTTAAAATAAACATGTGACCGCCATTATGGGCTGATTGTGGGCATATGTTTTGTTGCCTAGCAACCTATTTTTATGATAATCATTTTGAAATAAATACTTACTTCCTTGTTATGACATGATGAAAAAAACAGTAGGCTTATTATAAATCTCCTGCTTTTATGAAATCTCAGCTTTTATAATGAATTAGATAAAACAAATCAGTTTCTGTACTAATCTCTTGCAGTGTATAATAGTTTTATACTAGATAACATAAGATTTGTATATTGGACAAAAAGATAATAAAATGTTTATATGAATGCTTTGTTTACTTTTGTTTTTCACCTGAGGGTATATCTTTTCTTTGCAATTGTTGCCGAAAGAGTCAATTAATCAGCAATTAATCAGCGATCCTTGTCTACCCCATAAAACCTCAATATCTAAGTCAACATGAGAAAGGAAATGGTAAAAAAGCTGGTAGGTTGTAATATAATGGTCTAGGCCCTACCTATATTTTATTAGGGGCGTACTCGATTGAATGTTCCGGAATTGAATTCTATCAATTCCGAAAATAGTGCCAATCAAGTGAAAAGGAGAATTTCGGGCTACAACTCATGCGTCGACTGGAAAAAAAATATCTCAACCAATCATGTCCGCTGAAACATATTTATTACTTAAAATACGTCACGATTTTACTCGCACCACCTCAGCCGTCAGCACTGACAGAACTGTGACAGGACCATAGAGGTGTATATGGACAGGGCTGAATTCCGCGTCACTCGATTGCAATTCTGTCTATTCGGGGAGTTTTGGACTGTGAATCGAGCACACCCTAGGACTATTGTTTGGAATAAAGTGCATTCACTCATCAGTATCTATACAAAAAACTTGTTCATTGATTTATGATGATAATGATTGTCATTGTTTATAAATATTATCAACTTGGTTATTTTTCATAGGATAATTAATGAACAATAAAATATTCATGTTCATTATTGTTTAGTTTATTTCACACTACCATGTTTAAATGTATATTGTTTTACCATAAACCTATGTCTTGTGTGCAGGTTAGTCTTGTCGGGTTGTGTTTGTGTTTAATGCGATCCTCCTACACTTACTTATATACTAGAGAAAACGATGAAAAATTAATATATGGGTCACGGGTGGCCCAAAAACAAACCGAGTATACTATTTAAAGTGGAATAATTAAAAAAGTATTGTACAACGTCAATCTAAATTGCAGGTCCACGGCCCGAATAGCTTACAATAGCAAGAGGTTTAAAAAAAGAACATAATACTCGTATCTGTTTACGGTCAATATGTCCTTCATCAAAACTTGATTTGAAGTTGTTTTTTGTTTTTTAAATCACATCCTATTTGAACACTATTTTATCAGTGGACGTGAATATCCAGTACTCAAGTAACTAGACCTAAATCAATGTCATCCCAAATCGTTGACATTAAAAACACGAATTATTTGTTAATTTTAATCAATATTGATGTTGTGATCGTACCGGCAAAAGATGGACTTCTGATATTCAATTCAATATTTAAGGCAAAATAAACACTTTACGATTGGTACACGGATCGTATACCATAACGCGTTTCAGAGCCCTTTGTAACTAGCGACTCGAAGAACAAGGTTAGACATATTCCACAAGTCATGTCAAACGGTGACACCATATTCTTATCTGGAGAGCATGCACAATAAATACTATCGGTGTAGACTGGAATAACCAGACGCTAGAGATTGCTATTCGAATGAGACTTCTGGCGTATTTCGCCGAACATAACTGCTTTGGAATGAGTAAAAAACCGAAACGATTGGATGTAAATCAGTTTATATACATGTCATTCATATCACATTATTATATAGGTTGCGACCCATTTGTGTGAATTTGTAGTTCCTAAATATTAGCTATTTAGCCCCTTTAAGTATTATAAATAATTTGTACACATTGTACAGTTGGGCGAAGTAAATATGATGAGTCAGCTAACATTGTATGAGTTTGACCGAAACCGTTTCCAAATAACTATATATATACACACATTTACAACTTTTTCCAGTGCTAGTGACCACTTTTACACCAAAATCAGATTGTTACACTGCTATGTGCTAAATACAACGAGCAATTCCATTCTTATGCTTTTACTGTCAGTTTAGATAAGTCGACAGATACAGGAAAGATTATTAAACCTCAGAAACATGGCTGATTTTTTAACGACAATTTCAGTTTTTATTTGAGAGTAATGAAATAAAATAAGTCCCACGGGTGCAACAAGAACAAAAGTAATGAAATGGGGTTTAACATTCCTCTTATCTGCAACAACCAGGCTAATGCAGACGGATAATGCAGTCTGGTTTTATCAAATCACAGCTTGGGACACCCGACTCCATTTCAAGATGAAAACTGGTGGGTTTAAGTTGTTTTAAAACGTATCACATATTGAGTTAGTTGCTCAGCCCTAAGGTAGGGAATTTGAAGGGATTTTAACACAAAACTAAACAGTTTTATTCTCAAAAACCTTATCGGGAATGACTATTTACAAGAAAAACAGCTTAAAAATCTGAACATTTTGTAGGATAAAACATTCTTCAATTACGTCGTCATGGGCAACACCGTTGGTAATCCGGGAACTTGAAAGTAGTTTTAATGACGGACTTTGTCATACAGCCGGGGAAATATGTAGGATACTGGAATCTGCTAAGGTTTGCCGATGTTAGTAGGATACTGGAATCTGCTGAGGTTTGACGAGTGGGAAAAGTATATTTGGGCAATTTGATTCCATAAATGTTCCACTTCGGACCATCGAGACCAATATATTCAGCTGTTTATTTACTGTTCATCACATACCTGCCTGGGATTTTCACTTAGCAATATGGAAATATTAAATTTACAAGGATATTTTGATAACCTGCTATAAATGAGGGTGTGAGCATTTTGAAGCATGCAATTATAGCTTGCACTTGAAATTGAAATGTAGGATTTAAATTCCGACGAATAAACGAATGAATGAACGAATACATGAAATGGGTGTTCTATGACACATCAGCTCCAACCGGGATATATTACGGCAAAAGTTTAGATGGAAATTGCGTTTAGTTCATTCTAATACATTCAACAACAACATGCGATGGACACATCAATTTATTACAACCTGTTGTACCATCGACGTTAAAATAAACCAAACTTTCATCTGTAGAAATGGAGAAGACACATTTTAATGAAACAAAAACAAGAAATATATCAATATCGGCATTGTACTACACATGACAATTTATACTTGTTTTTAAAGGCGAAAATGAGCATCAATGCTGGTGGCATTTTTAGGCATGTTCATCATTGCCGACATTACATTTACTAAAAATTCTTTATGAAACCAATTTGGATAAATGTTTCAGTTTGTTTGTACTACAATGTATATATAAATCATTAATACCCCATGCAGTTTGTATAATATTCCATTTGTTATTGGCCTAATAATGACAAAAACAATATTCCATTTGCTATAATAATGACAAAAACAATTAATAAATCTGCTTTGATGTATTATTAAATGTCACCTCTTAGCCAAGGACAGCAAAGCATATTGTATCTACATTCATAAACCAAGTGAGAGCAGTTTCACGAAATTTATTTAGGTTAGCAATACAGACGACTTGAAAATAACCATCTGGACCCGGTTGTTCAGAACTCAATCTGATTAAAACACAGATCCAATTTTGTTTCGTTTTTTATAGTTCATAATTTTGTTTTACTTGTCTTTACTACATGTAGTGTAGGCCATCGAAAGTATAAAAAACGAAACGAAATATAGATCTGTATTTTAATAAGATTGTTCAAAACTATGTTGCTGGAAAGTCAATTTTATTATCCGTTAGCTAACGGATTCATTAAAGACTAATCCAAGAGAAGACTGTTTGTTCACTGGCTGAATTTTAAATTCAATGTACATGTATAACAACTTCATATCGTTAAAGGTTAACAGCGTTTTGAACAACTGGTCCTTGGAGTATAAAAGCGGTATTCCCTGTTTTTCAGAAATAAAAGTGTTAAGGTGGAGTGTTGGGGTGTGGGGGGGGGGGGGGTCACAAGTTTCCAAGAGTATAGTTGGGCTCTTCGGTCCCTTAGTCCAAATCTTACTGTTGTAGTGTGGCTTCCTTACTCACTTACTGTGCTGCTACGGCGACGAAAAATGGTTTCAGAGCGTTTCAAGATCGTCAAAATTCTGCGATCTGACCTGGAAAGCTGCAAGAAGGTGGTGGGGTCGCGAGAGTCCCGAGACAAGTGCGGTAACATCTTAGAACGTAGTACACGCGCAGTACACACGTGGCAAGCACGCTGCGAAAATTGAAACATTTGTAACGGCGACTTAATGGCGTCTGTACCACGACCCGCGCTTGTCTACCACGACCTCACCAAGCTGTCGGAATCCTTTTAGATTTGTCATGGCGATGTCATCATGATTTCACCGCTGGGGTTCCCAGTGCATCTATGGCGATCTTATGGGGTTCCCACTGCGTTTATGGAGTTCTTAATAAGACCATGGCGCGGTTACCAAGCTCGCATTACTCGCCTATGCCGTCCATGCTTTTCATACGACTAGAAAGTTATGATCTAAATAAGCAAATATCAAATGGGTCTGAGATCGTTTGAATATAAAGATATAATTGAAGTTTCATCAAAATATGATAAAAACCGGATCAAAATTGTGACCACTAGAGGGTCCACAGCCTTAATATTTATACGATATTTTTTTTTACACCAATTGCGTACGAGCGGCTGCCATTTTGTCTGTCATTTTTGTCTGATTCTCACGAAATTTAAACTCAACCGATATTATGGTGTAACGGTGAAAATATTTTCGAACCTTTTATTTTAAATCGGACAATAGGGACCACAAGCTAAAAAGCGATTTTTCGTACAACCAGGGGCCATAATTCTGGAAGTTACGATCATATATTCGCGATTATCGACAGGAACCACGATCGTCGGATTATAAATATGCATAACAAGTTTCATCAAAATCAAATGAAAAATTGTGACCTCTTGAGTGTCCACAAGCTTAAACGTGATATTTCGTACAATTGTAATTACAATTATTAAGATTGTAAATAAGCTGTAGTTATATAAACTGTATTGATACTAAAAAAAACCTGATATCTATCGAATGTATATTATTTTAATAATGGTGTATTATTATCATGTATTTGTAGGGAGAAGAGCTGTGTAAGTGAATTCACTTGTCTCTCACCCTTATGCTGATTTATGATCAATAAAATATGTTTAATAATAAAAAAAGACTTCAGTTGTATCGCTGTTTACAGAAATATCATTGAGTTTTTGCTTTAGTGGGTACACAACAATCAGTTTGGTGCCGAAAACAGTTTTAAAAGTACCAGTGCTGGACTGAACGTTGATTCCACACGGGATAACCATCTCCATTATCTTAATCTACGCATGTCCCTATGGTGGCTGATTGGTATCATGTCGTGATGTCGTGGTGTCGCCCTTCATAACGCGACAACCCGACAACATGACACCACGACACCACGACATTTTAACGCGACACCACGACACCACGACACCGCGACACCACGACATTTTAACCCGAAACTACGACATTTTTACGCGACACCACGACATTTTTAATGTCACGGTGTCGGGTGAAAATGTCGTGGTGTCGTGGTGTCGTGGTGTCGCGGTGTCGCGGTGTCGTGGTGTCGTGGTGTCGTGGTGTCGTGGTGTCGCGGTGTCGTGGTGTCGCGTTGTCGACTTTATTTATCAATGTTGAAGCGGCCAAGAAATCAAGTTAGCGCTCAATATCTCAACAATTACTAAGAATATCTACCCTCATAGAGTTATATATAGACACTATATAACTCTATGCCTACCCTTCACTAACTGCGAATCAAACTGGTCAACACTACCGAATTCGCTGGTTGACCAAACTTGAGTAAAATCATGTGCTCGGTGTGGGCTATTCCGAGCCGTCGATAAATAAAATGAATGGAAAGTAGTCTATTTTAGTAACCCATTTCTTTGCTCAAAATAAAAATGCTTTTATCTCTTCTAAAGTTTGTAATCATGAATGTACCCGAAAATTACAAGTATATTTAAAGAGCCATAGAAACCTCCTTTCCGGTGATGTATGACAAAATAACGTATTTTGACATTAAATACTCGCCCCACCCTTATCACTCTCTCTAATTCGGGGTCCCGTATTGGCGTGCATGTAAAAAATCCCCTGGCAGTTGGAATTCGATATAAGAGTAGGCCTAGGCCGTAGCGCAGCTGCCGGGTCAAAATATCCCTCATAGCACACAGACACTGCATGGCGTATGTCAGTCTTCATTAGCCAAGTTTACCATCAGAACAGTATGACGTTAAACCCTATTCCATTTCAGGGGGGGGGGGGGGGATGGTAAAGCCCGTGCGCGCGGTATCATAAAGCCTGTCATTGAGTCAGCTGGCGTGGTTTCGAGTCCCCAGTTGTACGTGACAAGGAGTAGGGTCGCCTGTCCAGCCTCGTTGGTTTTATCCGGGTCCTCACCCCCCCCCACTGCTGACACCTCGACGCGCAAGCGAATTAATGAGGGGGGGGGGGTAGGGTTATTCAAAGCAAAATACGGGTCTTAATACGAAATTCCAGATATCATGTTACATATCACTGAAGAGCACGTTCACTGTTGTTGTTTTTTCTTCAAATATATAAATAATTTTCTGGCACATTTATATTTACTTGCCTTGAAAAGTGAAGGGGGCGGGGGGTATTTGAAATAAAAATGCGAGGCCAAATTCAAAATTCTGTATATCTATACTGAAAAGTAAAGTTAATCCTTTCTTGAAATGTATTTATTATATTTTCGGCGGAATGCATAATATATACTCTTTAAAATTAAAATTAAGTTTGGTAGCCTTCACTGGCTGAATTAAAGACAAATGAAATGAAATGAAATGGAGAGAGAGAGAGAGAGAAATAGAGAGGGGGGGGGGTAATAAGCGTCCGCTTTACACAACCTTTTTCGAGACTAACATATGGCACGGAATTATTTTAATAAATCATTTACCTGTAGGAGTCATTGGTAGTTGGGGGAAACCGGAGGATCGGGTGTAAACCACGCCATTTGAATCAAAGACCGAGCGATCTGGACCACCCAATCAACCGAGCACCGGATTAATGGAACATGGGGGGGGGGGGGTAATCACCGACCGCGGAACTGTGGCCGGAATTTTCAGAAATTTGAGGCCGGAAACGAGATTTTCTGGCATTTCAGGCACTTGTGTGGATCCATTTAGAAGTACCTCCCCCAGAAAGAAAATTCTGCCACACAAACATAGCGCATTCTGGAGATAGAGAGAGAGAGAGAGAGGGAGAGAGTGGAGGGAGAGAGAGAGAGAGAGAGAGAGAGAGAGAGAGAGAGAGACTTTATTTATCAATGTTTAAGCGGCCACGAGATCAAGTTAGCCGTCACTACAGGGGCGGATTTGGGCCTGACCGCGGAACCCTGGAAATTTTGAAAAATTAACCCCAATGCGATTTTTGTGGCATCATATTATTAATTAAAGTATTACCATTGTACCGCCAAGTCAAGAGTCATATCAAAACAATTTAACTGATTAAAAAATGGGACTAGTTGAGAAAACTTTGACCATTTGATTAACCAGTTAGGAATATTGTATAAGTAGGAATATTTTCATTGAAAAATGTCCCATATTTGTTGCCGGGAGCGCTAGTTGATTACTCCTGTGACGGATAGCCACGAGACACATTGGTACAGAGTGACGAAAGGAACATTCATGAAAGCTGCTTTTTGAATTTGGGATCTGTTGTTCCAGATAAATTATTTTACCTTGACTCCGAACTTTAACATTTGACACGCTACATATTGATTAATGAACATAACATTAGTTCAGATAACGCAAATTTAATTATGAGAATTGCGTTACCCTCGACATATTTGTCACGAGCGGCGGGCGGAAATAAAATTATAAAAAAAATGATCTTTGACGCAAAATATAGCTACCACAACACCACAACATGGATTCTGGTACCCACATCAAGTGAAAATATGATTACTTATATTGTAACTATCATTCATGTTTCCGACTTTATTTGAGTCCGATGTTGAACTATCTGAATGGCCAGGCCCAGTAGGCGATTCATAACGTAATTAATTTTCTGTGTTCCCGTCCTCGCAGAATAAAGTCGGTGCCGTATTCGCCAAGAATATGCCAGCCTTTTACATTTTTTGAGGGAACCATACGGGACACAATTCATTTTTTTAGTTTTTGGAAATTGGAGGTCATTTCCCGCAATTCGAAACCATTCCCGACATCCCAATTATGTAATTTCTTCTCAAGGAATGTTTAACACTAGCCCATATTCAGCGAGCAGACCAGCTGTCATCAAATTCTGCTGAGGCCTTAAAATTGAATTGTTTTTGGAGTTACGAACAATGGGCAGACGTTTCCCAACAAACAGGGTGCAGCCGACTTAATAACTAGTAAATTTGTGGGCGACAGTGTCGGGTGAATCCGATCAAATTTTTGGATGAAATTGCAGGATTCCGAAATCCGGGCCACACCCAGACCAGAAAGTCTTTTATACAAGCCCATTCCAGACTCCAGTAATGGCGTGGCGGCCCGTTAAAGTCACCGGCCACATATAACATGATCATCATCGCTCCATGGCCGGTCCAATACCCGCCCCGATATAATGTTCATGATCAGCAGAAATTTTTTTTTAGACGAATTTGACAAAATTATTGTTTTCATTTTTGTTCGATCGCCCAATTGCCCGATGGGCCAATCCGCCCCTCCTTCACTATCTCAACCTTCACTAAAAATATCAACCCGTCACTAACTGCGAATGAGAGAGAGAGAGGGGGAGAGAGAGAAGGAGAGAGAGAGAAAGAGAGAGAGAGAGAGATGGGGTTTAACGTCCACTCGACACAAACTATGTCATTCCGGGACTAACATATGTGGTTTAATTTTGTTTCAATAATTGCTTGCGCGTCGGGATCTTTAGCAGTGGGGGGAAACCTAAGGACCCGGAGAAAACACACGAGGCTGGACAGGTGACCCTACTCCTTGTCACGTTCAACCGGGGATTCGAAACCGAGCCAGTTAACTCAATGACAAACGTCATTTTTATAGGCTACTGTTTTGCTGCTAAAAAGGGCTAATGAAACAGGGCATACGCCATACAGTGTCAGTGTGCTATGAGGGAAATTTTGACCGGGCAGCGGCGCTACGGCCTAGGCCTACTCTTATATCGAATTCCAACTGCCAGGGGATTTTTTACGTGCACGCCAATGTGTACACGGGACCCCGAATTAGAGAGAGTGATGAGGGTGGGGCGAGTATTTAATGTCAAAATACGTTATTTTGTCATACATCACCGGAAAGGAGGTTTATATGGCTCTTTTAATTTTCGGGCACATTCATGATTACAAACTTTAGAAGAGATAAAAGTATTTTTATTTTGAGCATTAATGGGTTACTAAAATAGACTACTTTCAATTCATTTTATTTATCGACGGGACGGAATAGCCCATACCGAGCACATGATTTTACCCTAGAAATATATTTCTATGATTTTACTCAAGTCATGGTCAACCAGCGAATTTGGTAGTGTTGACCAGTTAGTGAAGGGTAGGTATTCTTAGTGATTGTTAAGATATTGAGGGCTAACTTGATTTCTTGGCCGCTTCAACATTGATAAATAAAGTCGACAACGCGACACCACGACACCGCGACACTACGACATCACGACACCACGACCCCGCGACACCGCGACACGACATTTTTACGCGACACCACGACATTTTTAATGTCGCGGTGTCGGGTGAAAATGTCGTAGTGTCGGGTTAAAAATGTCGTGGTGTCGTGGTGTCGTGGTGTCGTGGTGTCGTGGTGTCGCGTTAAAATGTCGTGGTGTCGTGGTGTCGGGTTGTCGGGTTGTCGGGTTGTCGCGTTATGAAGGGCGACACCACGACATCACAACATGATACCAATCAGCCACCATATGTCCCCCACGTTAGTCTGTTAAGTTTAATTTTTTCAATGTCCTCGGAACGATGGTTAATTCGTTCAGTCTGATAGCGTGTAGTTATATTGTACTTATTGAAATGTTTTGCCATTGGTTTGATTGTCTTTTAATATGTGTATTCGACAGATGTCCAGTAAACCGCTGTCGATAAATATAATGTGTTTGTATCATGTTCTACACGATATTAGATAAAGTATATTGAAACTAGCGCACTCGAGTCTATCATTAATTGTAAAATCTAGTCGTGCTGTTTAATTTGAAAACATACATGTGGGAGGTTCACGACATGACTGGAGCCATTGCTTCCGTTTTAAGTTCTAGAAGAGTTTTATTTTAATACATTGTATATCGGCGAAACACCTCAAATAGCCATGGCATGCTGCAATATTGGTGTCAGTCATTATCACATAATTTTATGTATGTGATAGAACTAATTAAACACGTTCCAAATATAATTTTACCACAGAGATCATAGCTACGATAGATGAGTAATACAGGTTTCCTGAATCGGAAGTGACGAACCCCAAAGGAAAACACGAGTCATCTCTTTATATAACTGACTGATGTGACGAGTGATAACAGATACATGGGCGAATTTCTGCTCACGTGCATTTTCAATAATGTTAGCATTGTTGAAAATCTCAACACCTTACATGACAATTATGTCCTTGTACCGGCTGACAAAGCGTCCAAAAACGATATTAACTTGTCCAATCACAGATCTAAACTACAAAAAATCCCAACAAGCAACGTTTTATAGCAGGTTCATCCCGTTGTACCACAAAACCACTTTCAAAAGTATTGACATCTATACTAACGGCAGTGAAAGAGGCTATTCGAAAATACTGTGACAAAATATTCTCTCCTAGTGGCATTAATCAAATGTGGATATTAAAAAATTCCAAAGAATTACTTGATAATTTGCAATCTAGATCACTTGCTTCAGTTTCATCTATACAAACGTTTGATTTTTCTACTTTTTACACTAAAATTCCCCATAGTAAATTTGAAGCTCGGTTAAAAGACATTATTTACAGTGTCTTTTCATCTTAATCTGGACATGTTAGATATCAATATTAAGTTGTTAATTACAATTCCACAAATTTTGTTAAAGGCCAAATAACACTCTTGTTGTAACTGAATAACATGTGCCAAGCATTATCCTGGTCAACAAATTGTACTATTTAACAATATTCCAATTAATTGATGATACAAATTACATCTTAAAACACCGAATTAAAAAAAAAATTGAAGAATTCAACTACATGGTTTGAAAAGCTTTACGTAAACCTTTTCAAATGTAACTTAGATTTTAAAATATTTTTGAACCCCCTGGACAAGTAAAATAGGATGTAATGGATAATTTACACAACAGGTAGGCTATTTTTTTCTGGACCTGTCAAGCCAGCAAGAGTGTTATTGTCTCTTTAAGAACCACAGTGATTCCAAAAATAAATTCACCGCCATCAAGATAATTCAGATGTTGGATTTTTTAATTGATAATATCTTTGTTGAATTTGGAGGCGAAATATATCAGCAAGTGGTGGGTATTCCCATGGGTACAAACGGTGCACATTTGCTTGCTGATTTGTTTCTCTATTCCTACGAGGCCGATTACATACAGGAATTCGTAAAATCAAATAAACGATTAGTCTGACATTTTAATTTCACTTATCGATATATCGATGATGTTCTATCACTGAATAATCCAACATTGAGTGATTATGTAGAATTCATATATCCTGATGAGTTCGAAATTAAAAACACTACTGACAGTGACAATTACGCTTCCTACTTGGATCTGCGTCTCGATTTTGACAATTACCATACACTTAGTGTTAAATTTTACGATAAACGTGATGACTTTGATTTTCCGATTGTTAACTTACCATTTATTTGTAGTAACATTCCAATATCACCAGCTTATGAATTGTTTGTGACTCAGTTAAATCGTTACCCGAGAGCTTGTTCATTTTATTCTGATTTTTTAAAGGAGATCAAGGCATTTATCATCTAAGCTACAGGGATACTTGAGAACTAAACTTAAACCTTTTAAAAGTTTTATGGCCGTCATATTGACTTATTTGGTAACCATAACATGTCTCTCTCGACTATTATTCTAGACATATTTAATTTACGCGTATACTATCTCGCTGATAATGTCTTGTCTACTACATCGTTAACACTGTTTTGCATACCGATAGTTCATTGGCCAATCACGTTATTTTACCGAGATTTCGCCTTATATTTCGTATGCAGCTATGGCGGGTGTTGCGCGCCAGACAGGGTAAGCTTACTCTTCCGGACACCTGTTACCACTGTTTGTCGTGTATTTTGTAAACGGTGAACATTCCATATGCTGATTACATTATTTGCCTTGTTACACTAATCTGTCTATACCGATTTTTAGGACTTCGAATTTTGTCTAATGGTTTGGATTGTTCGTACTTGTTTTTTTTTTATTTTAGAGAACACAGATATGTTCGCGCTCATATTTTGTGAGGAAATGATGGGCATTCCTCATGGAAAATGTTTTTCGCATGGCTGTTCCCGATATTTGGAGAAATGTGTCCTTTCGTGTAAAGTAAATTCGGTACTTTTCAGACCAATTTCCAGGTCTGGATAGCACGCGGTCGAAAGCTTTCATTTCCTTATTGCCGAAATCTCAGCCTCATTATCGTTGTTAGTGTTATATTGATATTTTAAAAAAAGTTTTTTTGGGGTGCTTTTAGCGATTTTATTTTTGCTACGAAATTTATTAGTATTCGAAAACAATAATTTAAATTCACGGGAACAGTTTGAAATGGTCGGTCTAATCTTGCGATACACACATATGCCACTGTCTAGAATAGGGTTTCGTGCGTAAAAATTCCTACTGTTTTTCTATGTGATATTTTTTTCAAAATGAAATTAATCAATTGATCAGTTACAACACAAATTGCTGATTTCTTAGATGTTTCTCGGTCGCAATGGCGTAATTGTTGAGGTGAAGGATAACGCAAAACGATCGTGGTATTTGATTCAGTTATATGACTCGGAAGAAATGATTGTATTTTCAGCAGGACCTACTCTTATATGGAAACGCAACTTCCAAGTGATCTTTTATGGTTTTTGTCCCATCCGAACGACTAGGCAGCTATCCTGCGTCACTGACAAGGATAAACCACGCCGGAAAATCAGGATGAACTTTCTCGGTCAATGCACGGATCGAACATCCGGTAACAATGACAATCGAGGCTGCAAAGATTTTAAAATAAGGGTTTCGCTGCTTAGTGTGAAGCAATTTGACTGAAATTTTCGGCATATTCCCTTTATATCATCTCGTTTTTAAATATTATAGTTAAAACTGCCAGCTCTTTATCTAATATTCCATAATGTATCTTTACTATAAAAATTATTGCACACTTTGCAGCTGGTATATCGCTAAAGGTCAATGATGCATTATATTTTTCATGTACATTTCATTAGACGCATATTATTATCTTCCGATCAAAATCAGTACATTCGATTGAGTGATCTAATGAACCTCGGGAAGAAAACAACTCATCCTTAATTGAAGCGTGTGGTACATAAATGAATAAAATTCGCTGTTCATTTCATATTATGAACAGATCAGTCGCAGATCCGGTAGTAGGGTGGGGTTGCGCATGGGGTCCAGACGCACCCCCACCGCATTTGCCCAGGTTCAATATTATGGGATAAGGGTTCCGAAGTATTCGGAATTCGCGTTAACCTTAACAAATGTTCTGGGATTAAAGCACCCCCCCACCGCCGTGTGCTTTTTTATATGACGATCTGGAATTGACTCCATCCGACCATTGCATATTCTGCATCGCCACTATGGATGTTAGGTCTACTTTTGGGTTACATAATTATGCTGGTCTCTTAGCATTATGGAGTTCCATAATAATTCGATGCGCAAATGTCTATGAAATAAACAAGCAAGTTAAGTTTTATGTAGATCGTACATGTATTAGCGGAGAGCGTCGCCCACAAGAGCAGCAACAAGATAGTGCAATTGGATCAGTTTCTGGTCCAAAACATAAACACAAAGTATACATGAATGTCGGGTATACAGTGGTCATTTAATTTTATACGGACGGACAGTTCCAATATAATCTGTTCTGTTGAATTTAAACTACCTAAGATTACAGTGTTTTATTCGAAGCAGTTTTTGTCACATCTTTGTATGGATAAAAATTAGCTCGATACAGAAACTGATCACTAAATGAAATTTTGATGTACGACACTCAGTAATGATGTTTTCGGAAAACTTTCTGATAACTATTTATAGTTGAAATTAGATTGAGATATATTAAGGTGTACAGATCCACGTATATCTATCTCTCTCTTAGGTCATAGACTGACAGGTGAAATGATTTGATTGGCGTAGCCGTATAATAATCATTCAATATCTATATTTACTTTGTTAAAATTAAGAATCTATCGGCCGTAACTAGCTACCATATTAAAAGTAACTTGTTTTGACATTAAACCTTGATTATGTTATCTTCTTCAATTGTCTACCTATCGATCAATAAGTAGGAATTCTAAAGCGAAACAAATTTCTTGTAACCATTGGGGACATATGAATTTGGGTTTGATAGACAAGCAATTGGAGGTCTCTCTGGAAGAACCAATTGTCCAAAATCAGCTGGATACCTTCGGTATAACTAAATTACTAGCCGCTCGCCAATAACTCATTACCATCCCCTACACAGGTAAAGAACAAGCTTGTCACCATGGTAATCTATACACCATTAACAAAGATTATAATTGAATATTCATCCATTTTAGTAACGTATGTCAATCTCACTTTACCTCCATCATTGCAACTGATTTAATAAGCCAAAGTATCTGTGACGTCACCACTCCCGCAGATCGTCTGCTTGATAAATTCAAATCAAGTATCGACAGTCGTTCTTGATCAGCACGCGCTCTATGTTGGCACCGCCTTATGGGATAAGTCGCTACAGCCCATTTCAAGTTTTCCCCGAGTTCCTAAACAAGTTTCAACTATTTTAAAAGGTTTTTGTTTTCGTTAATTCTACTGCTGATTTTAATTGTTGGGAAGTCGGGTAAGTAAATCATTTAAACATTATCAATTTAACTTTTCTTAACACAATTGATTGAATTATAAAATTTAACTAACACATCCGGGGCATAAATCGTTTCAAACCTATATGAAAAGTATTTTTTATTTTGGCTATTATTAAATGAGAGCTTAATACTATGTTTTCTCCAATGCATTGGCTAAAGAGTAGAACCAATTTTCTCACGGCCATTGCACAAACATTAAAAAAACCTTAATTAATGAATTATATTTCGTGCAATCTGCAAACCATAACCTATTCCTCTTGAGAGTCATAAAGTCTTTTCACTTAGACTTGCAGAAGACAAAAGAGCAGCCGGGTATACCTTCAATGTATAACTGATTTAAATAAATGCATTGTATAATGTTCCTCAAACTTTATACATTATACAATGCAATTTAAAGAAACGCTTTAGTTACTTTGTTGATCTTTTAAGATCTTTTAAGATCAATAAGGTAGTATAGCAAAGTAGTATAGCATATTTCGAGTACGTTTATACCCCCGACACATATAACGTATATAATATGCGTAAATACACAAACACGAGTTTAGTTGAAAGGATCTTCAATATTTTCAGATGCCGAACACATGCTTTTAGCTTCGGTGTTAAATATCATACTTATAAACCCCTAGCAAAAAGCCTGCGTAAATTGTATACCCCCCACCCCTTAGCAAATCCGTTTAACTGAAAGGTACGCGAACAGAAAATTAGAATAAATTATTGTCCGGTATACCATACCGTTTCTTTTCCATGTAAATATGTATACGCATATCGAAATATGATTGTAAAGAAAAAAAGTGTGCGTAATTGCAGAATAACAATATTATCTAAAATACTAAAATAGTACACATATTTAGATTTAAAATCTATGTGAACTATCTCGCATGTTTGTCTTCACCAGATTAGAGATTACCAGCGAATCTGCATGGGAATTTGTCTCCATTAATTTATCGCATCAACAGTTTATACCTCAATACCGAAAATGTATGCCGAAAAATTATATCCGAAATAAAACTGGTAGTTTCCGTAGACATTAAATCATATAACTAGAACGCACTAATGTTTTGGTATACCATTTCTTTTTTAAAGGTCATACTGCTGATTTATTTATAAAATATATCATAAAGGGACCACATTACATAAACCTTGAATCCATTTTTAATGATTTAACATAATCATCTACTAAAATGGTGCCAACTTGTCCCGCTCTTTGCATATCGACATACACCCTTCGCCTTGAAACTCGTTGCTTTGTAAATAAACGGCAACAAAGACAATGGACCAGGAATCGAGCATGCCGTCATCGCTGATGTGAATTGTGATGTCATATCAATTAAAATCGAAGTACGCCAATCAATGTGCGATTGTTTCAGGAACAACTATGTCAAGTTTCTTGACGATCGTACTGTAATTGGCGGAGCCTTAGGCGTCACACCCAAGAACAATAAGTTTCTGGTCCAATACGTACTGTTAAAATCAGTTCTATATATTTCTTTAAGATTACAGTTAATAAACAATGTTTTCTGACCCCCTCCCCCCTCCAAATGACTTGGATTCAAGACTGGAATTCGAAGGTTACGCCTATAGCGTACCCAGGACAATTATTTTTGTCACTCAAACCTCAAAACTACAACTGAATGCCATTATATCGCCCGTTCCAACATGTTTTTGGATTCCCCAACAAAATATCAAGCGCGAAAATAAAATTGTCAATTATATATCAGTTGCAGTCTGGGTCAGTTTCTTTACTTACGGGGGGGGGGGGGGTGCTGAATCATAAAGTCTGTAATTGAGACAGCTGACGTGGTTTCGAATCCACGGTTGTACGTGACAAGGAGTAGGGTCGCCTGTCCAACCTCGTGGGGTTTCTCCGGGTTCTCCGATTTCCTTCCACTACTAAACACCTCTACGCACAAGCGAATTATTGAATTAAAATTAAATTATATGTTAATCCCGAAATGACCTAGTTTGTGTCGAGTGGACGTTAAACCCCATTTCCCCCCTCTCTCGCTTCTTTACTCTCTCTCCCTCTCTCTCTCTCTCTCTCTCTCTCCCGTTATCGCGTCATTTTGATGTTCCAAGAACTACAATGGTACAGCATGCTCATATTGCACCAACTCGTTTTAATTAAGTTACATGCACAGTAAAGGTTTTGTCAAATGTGTTTAAGATTCATTTGAAAATCTCCGATTACCTAATAAATAATTTATACCGTGAATGTAATGCATTATCAGCATTTGATTTGGCTAAAAGTAAATAAAAAGGAATGGGGATTAACGCCCTGTTGTTCTGCTCCGACTAATGATGACAGCCATACGTCATACAGTCTGCTATTACTTCCAGCTGTCAAGGAATATTTTACGTGCACGCCAATATTCGGGATCTCGTATTTTGCGTCCCATATTTACGACGAGATATATGTAGCTGTACTTATTCTGTACTTCCTGCACCACTGACAAGGGGAAGCCACGCCGGAAAATCCCGATGAACTATATCGGCCAACACCTGGGCCCGGTTCCTAGAAAATCCTTAAAGTAAGCACAAAGTCATACTTCACTTTTACTTACGCAAGAATCTTATAAAAATACCGTCCCTAGAAAATTATCAAGACCATTCTTACGTAAGCACAAGTCAAGTACAAGTCTAAGCACATTGTGACTGGTAAAGCTTACCATACACTGAGACTACAATTAAGGTTGGTAAGCAACCCTATACCTTGCTTGGTATGGAAGACCAAATGGGACAATATTCATGATTCGTGTTTCTACATTCCAGTTTCAACATTTTAGACACGAACGCAACATTCTAAACTAATGATTCTCGTTTCTACATTCCAGTTTGAACATTTTAGACACGAACGCAACATTCTAAACTAATGATTCTCGTTTCTACATTCTTATGTCAACACTTCATGCACAAAATCAACATTTTAAACAAAAAATTGACTTTATGTTTCATTTTCGCCTTTTTATCGGTAACTTTTATATATCATTAAATATTAAAATTATAAAATAATTTCTTAATTTTACACGACAAAGAAATCAATTCAATGGTTTCAGAAAGTGTCTAATAAAAAAAATCTGAAATTTAAACTCTTGTGAAAATATCTTCTACGTTTCAAAAAGTCTTGAAGTTAAAATCTTGAAATGAAAATGTCCAGAAAAAAAATGAATTATCAACATTATTACACCAGAGGGCGCTAACCGAAAACAATTTGGCGACCTATTCGGCTAGCGACCTATTCGACAGATCCAGCTGGTAGGTAACCTGTTCGTTGGCAACCTATTCAGAATAAATTCAACAGTCGACCAAACTCATCTTTTTTATCAATCAATCAAATTCAACGTTACGTCTATCAAATGAAAGTAGAATATATTATTATGTATCCATTTCTTTAGCTCAGAATAGCGATGTAATTTCGCATTATCTTACAAAATTCTGGACATCAAACTAAATATATTCCGAACGGTATTTAAATAAGCTTTCCCAAATATTATTAGAAAAAGTTGGCACAGTCATATTAAAGGGGTGCACTCTCATCCTAAACATGGCCAATTTTGAAAATAAAAAGATTTAAAGGGAAAGACTGTTAATGTTAATATACCGTGTCAAAATTCGGACCATCGTACAAAATTCTAATGATCCAACTAAATATATTCTAAAGGGTAATTGAACAAGCTTTCCAAATATTATTAGTAAAACAAGCTTTCCAAATATTATTAGTAGAAGTTGGCACAATCTTATTAAAGGGGCGCGCTTTCAATTTGAAAGTGACAGAACAGTGATATTCCGAGTCAAAATTCGGATCATCGTACAAAATTCTGAGCATCCTGCTATATACATTCTGAAAGGTAATTAGACAAGCTTTCTAAATATTATTAGTATAAGTTGACAAAATAATATTAAAGGGGCGCGCTCTCAACCTGAATATAGCCATTTTTTCAATATTCTAAATGTAAAGATAGGCCGCTATTTATTCGAAGTCGAAATTCGGATTATCGTACACAATTCTGAGCAACCAGCTATACATATTCTGAAAGGTAATTGAATAAGCTTTCCAAATATTATTAGTAAGAGTGGACACAATCAAACATAGCCAATTGTTCATTATTCTAAATGTAAATATAGGCCGGTACAAAATTCTGAGCATCCAGCTATATATATCCCGAAAGGTGATTAAACAAGATTTATTAAAGTGCTGTGAAAAATTTGCGACGTATAGGATGAGAGCGCATCCCTTTAACATGATTGTGCCAACTTTTACTAATATTATGTAGAAAGCTTTTTCAGTTACCTTTCAGAATATACATAGCCAGATGCTCAGAATTTTGTAGGAATCAGAATGATCCTAATTTGGACTTCGAAAAAAAAACACAGGCCTATCTTTACATTTAGAATATTGAAAAATTGGCTATGCCCGGGTTGAGGGCACACCCCTTTAATATGATTGTGCCAACGTTTACCAATAATATTTGGTAAGCTTATTCAATTACCTTTTAGAATATATTTAGTTGGATCGTCAGAATTGTGTACGATGGTCCGAATTTTGACACGGCATATTAACATTAACAGTCTTTCCCTTTAAGTCTTTTTATTTTCAAAATTGGCCATGTATAGGATGAGAGTGCACCCCTTTAATATGACTGTGCCAACTTTTACTAATAATATTTGGGAAAGCTTATTTAAATACCGTTCGGAATATATTTAGTTGGATGTCCAGAATTTTGTAAGATAATGCGAAATTACATCGCTATTCTGAGCTAAAGGAATGGATACATAATAATATATTCTACTTTCATTTGATAGACGTAACTTTGAATTTGATAAAAAAGATGAGTTTGGTCGACTGTTAAATTTATTCTGAATAGGTTGCCAACGAACAGGTTACCTACCAGCTGGATCTGTCGAATAGGTCGCTAGCCGAATAGGTCGCCAAATTGTTTTCGGTTAGCGCCCTCTGGTGTAATAATGTTGATAATTCTTTTTTTTTCTGGACATTTTCATTTCAAGATTTTAACTTCAAGACTTTTTAAAACGTAGAAGATATTTTCACAAGAGTTCAAATTTCAGATTTTTTTTATTAGACACTTTCTGAAACCATTGAATTGATTTCTTTGTCGTGTAAAATTAAGAAATTATTTTATAATTTTAATATTTAATGATATATAAAAGTTACCGATAAAACGGCGAAAATGAACATAAAGTCAATTTTTTGTTTAAAATGTTGATTTTGTGCATGAAGTGTTGACATAAGAATGTAGAAACGAGAATCATTAGTTTAGAATGTTGCGTTCGTGTCTAAAATGTTCAAACTGGAATGTAGAAACGAGAATCATTAGTTTAGAATGTTGCGTTCGTGTCTAAAATGTTGAAACTGGAATGTAGAAACACGAATCATGAATATTGTCCCATTTGGTCTTCTATAGCTTGGGACTTGTGCTTAGACTGGCTATGTTTAAGAACGAAGTTGTGCTTAAGTTTTTTCTTGGAACGCATAATTACGTTCTTGTGCTTACAATGAAGTCTACTTAAAATCGAAGCACAGGGCCGTTCTTAAGAATTTTCTGGGAACACAAAATAAGGTAAGTTTACTTAAATGCAAAGTCGACTAAAATCTAAGCATAAGAACGTGCTTAAGAATTTTCTAGGAATCGGGCCCAGAAGCGAACCCGCGACTTCCAGGCTAGCGAGACACCGTTGCTTTCTTTCTCTAAAAGGAATATCAGTCGGAAATTGCTCATTTCTCTGTCGATGAAATAAAAAGGTTTCAACATTCGGCATCCAATGTAGACGATATAGGATATGGTCAAAAAAGAGACAATGATCTTAAGATTTTCGGCGAAATATTTTGATGTTCTCGATTGAATCGAAGCGGGTAGATTATTTGCTGTTGATATTTAATTCTGTTTTCAATTCGAATACAGTTTACGTTGATTTAGCCATGAACAAAGAGATATTGTCAAATGCAAATTCCGATCAACGACGTAAATGTTGCATTTCTTCTGAAAAATAATAGCAATTGAGAATTTAAGATTATACCCTAGAATATTTTTGGAAAATCGGTTTGGAATGGCAAAATCGAAAGGTATCGGGTTTTCGAGATTTATGTTACATGTATGTATGTATGATTGCATTTATTGGCTTTTTTTGAAAGTATGTAATGAATAATAAAGATAATCGATAAAAATTTAAGGCACAGAGATAACTTACATCATCGACAAATGATATTGTTCATTCTATTTATGTTTAACCTAGCGTAAGTTTTCGTCACGGAAATGATGTATTATGCAGTATTACCTGCAATTTCCCTCTTAAAAAATATGGTCGCGTTCAGCATTAACAGAATCGGTCCCTGAGGAGGGTAAAACAAAGGGATGGACTTGTGTTTTAATACTAATTTGACATGGAAACGTACAATTCATGAGTTACAACAGTGACAAAAACGTTAATATTGCATATCCTAATTAGTCATTTGTTGCATGCAAGCCATATCCGAATATAGGGCGAACAAGTGATACCTGAGTGACCTAATAGTAATTGCAGGAAAACCGCACTAGACACAAAACAAATCCGATAAGACAGGCTTGACTAGTAATCACTACAATAAAGAGGTAATGTGACCTGTCTTGACGAGTCGGCTTCTGAATGGCGATATTGTATATAATCAATTATTGTGTGGACCGACGGACAGAGAGGGAAGGGTGGCAACTATATACGTCCATAAAGATTCATTATGTAAGAGTTATTGCAGGTCTTTCTTTTGGCTTCAAAGGTTATTTAAATTATTAATAAGACATGTATTTACATAACAAGCCTATAGCCCGGCAGCAGGTCGACAAACCTGGAAATATAGTCCACCTAATGTTATTTGATGGTTTATATATCTTCAGTATGTGTAGGTGCAGGATCCGGATGATGCCACCCTGTCACCCTTGGGGAAATTTAAATATTTAAGATGGCCACCATGAGGTATTTTCTGGTTATGTAGTGGTGTAAAATTTGTTACAAATTTTCTTTGACGTCGGATTGAAGGTTGTTTCTACAAGAATTCAGCCCGCTGAATGGTTATTCCTCCTATAAGTGACGGTTAATTCCGCCAGGGGCCCAACTTCAAAATGGAGGCTCAATTTGGCGGGAAACTAATAGAGTTCCCTAAAAATTATTGTGTAATATATTAACAAATAGATTTTATGTGGATTATATATATTAAATATGTGTAGATTCAGAATCTGGATGATGTCCCCCTAGCACCCTTGGAGAAATTTAAATATTCAAGATGGCCCCCTAACGGTGTAATACCCAAGCTCATTGAATTCATCGGGTCGAATTCTTATAGAAACCACCTTCAAACCGAGGTCTGAGAGAATCTGTCGCACATTTTACCCCACTAAATAAACAGAAAATACCATCTTGAATATTTGAATCATTCGGATTCTGAATCTACACATATTGGTACACAATCCACTGAAAACCTATATTTTAATATATTACAAACCCTTTTAGGGAACTCCTGCAACTTTGTGAGTTTCCCGCAAAAATGACTCTCCATTTTGAATTTGACCCTCTAGCGGGATCAGTCATCATTTTGTCGAGAAGCTTATTGGATTCAGCGTATCGAATTCCTACAGAAACCACCCTCAAACTTCAAACCATAGTTCGAGAGAATCTGTCATGAATTTTACCCCACTAAATAACTAGAAAATGCTTCATGGCGGCCATCTTAATTATTTAAATTTCACCAGTCTGGCATTATCCAGATTCTGAATCTTCACATATACAAGATATATAATCCATCAAAAAACATGAGGTGGACTGTTTTTCCACGCCAAGGCTTAAAATGGGGTTTGGCTGCCTGACTATTATAATCAATAACCAGGACCATCGGAAAGCTGAGATTAAAATGGGTCAAAACACCTGCGAGATTTAAAAAAGATGACGATAAAATGGATAATCAAGGCTAATTCTCGGGTGTCAAATACGTTGCTATGATAACGAACAATCTACGATAGATTTTGTCAAACTTTAAAACGCTCAAAACTTCGATCAGAATAAAACAATTTGAATGTAATGTATAAAAATACATTGTGCATTCATTTTTCGTTATCTATTCGGAACTTTTATGACAAGATCGGACTGCTCTTTATCTAAATCTTCCATAATGCATCTTTAAATTTTTAAATGACCTAAATCTTTGATCTGTTTTAGAGTTACAAATGGCGAGTTTTTACACTTTGTACATAATGATGCTAGTTTATCGACATTTAAAGCACATTTTGAAACTTTTTGCTCGAAGCAGAACACGTTAAAAAGCAATAATTTACATCACAATATGTCAAGTTATTACAGCAATTAATCTACTGTTGTCTTTCTAGCCTTTCCTATCCCTATATAATCTCTTTCTACACGATTTGAAATTCTTATATCGATATATTATTGTAGATTTTACATCAAAAATTTATAATAGCACATAATAAACGACCCATGGCTTGCAGACAAGAATTATACCTACATCGATACAAATCCGCAATATTTATCTAACCATGCAAATCCAATAGAAGAAAATAAGACGGCACTCCTCAACTCTAGTGCCATAAAATGGCATTCATTGAAAACAAAAGACATAAATAATTGATAAACACTGTTAGACATTGGCCCATTAGAAACCAGATGGAAAACAATAGCGGGTTACCTGCCTAGATATAGACTGTTTGGATGAGCGCGCCATGGAAATGTCTTCCGTATTTATACACTCCTATTGTTTGGGTATGTTGTCGTCGCCCCTATCTGTTTGTCCGTCAAGGAAACCTACTGCTTTTCAACAATTTCCTGTAATTACTTCTAAATTTATTCTGCTGTGACTAATTAGTAAATTTGTGCATACTCAAATTATGATAAAGTGTCATTAAATATGTTCAAATGATGGAAGCCTATAAGTTATTGTTCTAGTTCACCTTTAAAAATCTTTATTGGATAATGTTATTTTCCGATTGATTTGAAATTAATACACTGTAATATTCATGTGACGTAAAAACTCCAACAACTAAACTGATTTCCATTACTTGTTTTTTGTCTATTAAAATGGGTTCGTCCCGCTGTCTGTCTGTCTGTCTGTCTGTCACACTTTTTGGGACACAATAACTCTTGTTCTAATTGAGCTAGAATGTTCAAACTTGGTGTTGGTGTTTATTATGTCAATATCTTGATGGATTTCGAGGATGGGCATTTTCTGCTTACGGTAAGCAGAGATAAGCAATTTGATTGGTTGCTGCTTTGGGACACGATAACTTTAGTTCTAATTAAGTGTGAGTGGTGAAACGTGGTGTATAGTTTCATTACATCAATACCTTGGCTAAGTTCGATAATGAGCATTTTCTGCTCAGGGTAAGCAGAGCGATGAGCAATTTGATTGCTCGAGACTTTGGAACTGAATAACTCTCATTCTAATTGAGTTCATGTTCAAACTTAGTGTGAGTGTTTATTAGGTCAATTTCTTGATGGAATGCGAAGATGAGCATTTTCTGCTTAGGGCAAGCATACACAAGCAATTTGATTGGTTGATGCTTTGGGACACGATAACTTTAATTCTAATTAAGTGAGAGTGATGAAACTTGGTGTGTAGTTTCATTACATCAATATCTTGACCGAGTTCGATAATGAGCATGTTCTGCTCGTGGTAAGCAGGGCGATAAGCAATTTCATTGGTCGAGACAATATAACTCTATTCTAATTGAGTTAGAATGTTCACACTTGGCACAGGTGTCTATTAGGTGAATACCTTGATGGTGTTTGAAGGTAAGCATTTTCTGCTTAGGGTAAGCAGAGATAAGCAATTTGATTGGTTGATGCTTATGAAGTGCCGGTTAAGTGAGAGAGAGGACACTTGGTGTATAGCTTTAGCTTTATTACACCGATACATTGACCAAGTTTGATAATCAACATTTTCTACTGAGGGTAAGCAGAACGATAAGCAATTTGATTGGTCGAGACTTGGGAACACAATAATAATCTCGTTTAAATTGAGGTAGATTATTCACACTTGGTGAAGACATTCATTATGTGAATGACTTGATGGAGTTCGATGATGAACATTGTCTGCTTAGGGTAAGCAGAGATAAGCAATCTGATTGGTTGATGCTTTGGGACACGATAACCTCGGTTGTAATGAAGTGATAGCAATGTAACTCAGAATATAGATTCATTATATCATTTACCTTGACTAAGTTTGATGGTGCAAATTTTCTGCTTAGGTTAAGGAGCGATAATCAATCTTATTGGTCAAGACTTTAAAACATAACACTGCTTTTAATGGAGGTAGAATTTTGAACTTGATGTAGGTAGATGATCATTAGGCAAATGTCTTGACTGAGTTCAATGATTAATATTTTGAGCTACAGCTAAGCAGAGCTAATCAATTTTATTGTTCGATGCTTTGGGACAATATCATCTTGATTCTATCTGCTAGAGAGTGATCAAACTTTGTGTATAGTTTAAGTGCTCGATGCTTTTGAAAAAAATAAATGTTTTTGATTAATTTATTATGTGTCATCTTATTATTTTGGGATTTCGGCGGGGGACGTCAGCCTCACTGTTGGCTTGTCATATATAATATAAGCACCCGGAAAACTCAAAAGTCAATCAAATCTGAATTATTTCTGATAATTGCTTCATAGTTTGTTACCCCTGAATGGTATTAGCATCATGCCATTCATCCCATTACCTACACAAAACCTTTGTTGACTGCCGGACAACTTAACTAATATCGCTGCCTGGCAACCTATCTGTATTCTTGAAAATGGCAGCCACGTATGCTGTTTATAACTGTAAGAGGCGTTGAAGAGTTCGATCTTAATACATATTTAGTAAAAACATGTCCACACTAATAGCAACTGATGAAGGGACACTTGTAGTTAATCGGTTACCACTGTTTCCAAACTCGTAGACACGACTTCAATTAGAATCCCCCTTGACCCGTGTTTCCTTATCCACAAGTTTCAATTATGTTATATTCTCCAGTACTTCTCCCAAACTAATTGGCACTCTATATGTCAGAAGAACTCCCTACGAACCCGTTTTTCTTGTTACTGAACATTTCATATAGGAATGTAGCGGGACGAATTTAAGTCCACCACCCAAAGAAGGAACACTCGGAACTATTTGCTTGATTTCATTCGGAGGTGGTGGGGTGGTGTTAATGATTAGACTCCCTTGATGAACGTTAAAATTACATTTAAGGATTTAAGCTTGATTTTATATGTTGATTAGTTTTGTTGGATAACAATCTCTCTGCCGTTAAGGTTAGTGTTTGGGGTCTGTTCGATTTCTGTGTTTAAAGAGAGAGTGAGAGAAATGGGGTTTAACGTTCACTCGACACAAACTACGTCATCTCCGGACTAACATATGGTTCAATTTTTATTGCCCGTAGGGGTCTTCAGAAGTGGGAGGAAACCGGAGTACCCGGAGAAAACCCACGGGGCTGGACAGGCGATCCTACTCCTTGTCATGTACACCCGGGGAATCTAAACCACGCCAGTTGACTCAATACCAGGCCTTATGATACAGCGCACACGTGCTAACCATTTGGCCATCCGACCAATTCTGCGTATTTTTTCCAAACAAAACATTAATTGTACAGACTTTTCCCACCGTTGCGGCAAATTTTTGACCAAGGATGACCTTTGACTTTGGATAATTCAATTTATTCAAAACGGTGGCCAAACTTTATGGTTTTGGACAAATATACCATAAAACATCCTTAAATATCTCTATACATAGGCTTCAGAGGCGGGAAAGAACGAAACACAACATTTCAGAATAAAAATTCATTTTGACCTAGGATGACCTTTGACCCTGGAAAATTCAATTTATTCAAATGGCGTCCAAATTTCAACCTTCTTTCATGTTTTTGGTCAAATATACTAAACATACGGTCTAATCTCACTACATTTAGGGTTAAGAGGGAGGAAAGCACGATAACAACATTTCAGAACAGTTGTGAAGCATCTAAGCTTTCAAACTATTAAAAACTACGAAAAATCCCATTTGGAAGCAAAATTTGACAATTTATTGAAAACAATACTTTCCAGATTCAAACGCTTGACTGAGTTAACAGATTTTCACACAACAGTTCAGTTTATATCACCAAATGTCATTTTCTTGCATTAAAGCATTCTTTATACAGTTTCGTAATTCTACCAAGTTGATTTTCTTCATGTTTAAATGATATCCTGTAGTAAATCATTTTCAGATGGACTGTCAAGAAGTGGAAGACTGTAACTGTTTGTGGTCCATCATCATGCTCTTTGCACTAGTCAGTTATTTGAAATAATCGTATGTTCTTTTAATCCTTGAAGTGTGTCTTTTTCACCAAAGCTAACCTTTTTAGACAATTTCAGGGTAGCCATAATGCACTTCTCCAGCTTTCTTGGTAGCCTACGCCTTATGGGCTTTCCTCAAGGACTGATTATGTAACGTCCCTTTTTTTGATCCTGTTGTCAAACCATGCGAACTCCCACTCGCAGCCGAAATTCGACAACGGTGCGTAGCCTAGTTTGGAAGGGTCATGACGCTCTATATCCTCTGTAGCTGGAAGAGGGGTATGTCTCCAGACATTTTGAAAAAGTCTTTCACACCATACCAGTCTCTTTGATCCCTGAGTGAAGAAAAGCAGCAAGTCGGACGCTAGTACAGTGGCAGCAAGGAAATTGAAGAAGGGCTTATGGCTAATTTTGAAATTGTTTAAAAGTTAGTCTTGACGATAAAGACGCAATTAAAGGATAAAAAAAACACACATGATTATTACAAATCATTGATCACTGCAAAGAGCATGATGGAACACAAGTAGCTAACACTCTTCCAGTTCTTGACAGTCCATCTGTAAAAGGATTTACTACAGGAAATCGACTACCTAAGGCTAACAATTACACCTGGTAGTAGACAGCCGCAACGTGTGAAAGACCGCGAAACGGGTCATTTCAATTTTAGAAATGAATAAATTCAACTTGGTAGGATTACGAAACTCTATAAAGGCCAGAAAATGATATTGCTATTGACATTTATAACTTCTGAGAGTAGTATTTGGTGATATAAACTGAACTGTTGTGTGAAAATTTGTTTACCATGTTAAGCATTTGTATCTTGAAAGCATTGTTTTAAAAAACAATGTCAAATTTTGCTACAAAATGAAACTTTTCTCATGATTTTTCACAGTTTTTGATAGTTTGGAAGCTTAGATTCTTCACAACTGTTTTGAAATGTTATTATCTTGCTTCCTTCCCTCTTAACCCTATAAGTAGAGGGATTAGACCGTATGTTTAGTAAGCTGGTCGGATAGCCGTGGCGATAGAGAGGCGGCTTCTCACCAATGCAACGAGGGTTCTATCCCAGCTCAGGGCAAGAACTTTATCGATGTATAAGATTGGGATATTCAGTCTCCCGTCCGATCAGGCAGGTTTCCCCCGAGTTCTTCGGTTTCTTCCTGCAGTAATGATCGAAATCATTCGCACGATCTGTGCCAAGGGCCAAATTGGAAAAAGGCCTCAGGCTTAATTTGCTACCCTTGTAAAATGACGCGATTATTATTATTATTAGTATTATATATTTGACCAAAAACATGAACTTTGGCCGCCATTTTAAATAAATTGAATTTTCCAGGGCCAAAGGTCATCCTAGGTCAAAATTTCCGAAGAATTTTATTCTGAAATGTTGTTATTCGTTCTTTCCCGCCTCTGAAATCTATGTATAGACATATTTGAGGGTGTTGTCCAACACAATGAAGTTTGGCCGCCATTGAATTATCCAGGGTCAAAGGTCATCCTTGGTCAAAAATTCCGACGGATTCATGTTCAGCGTCCAAATTGGCCATAGAAACGACGCTTATGGCTGGCCCCCGGATCCATTCACTTGATTTGATAATTGTTTAGTTTTTGCAATGCCTATTTTCTGTCTTGTCCGCAGGTTTATCTTGTAGATTTTTTTGTTTTTTGGGTTTTTTTTGTTTTGCGTGTAGTGCAGTCCTCCTGCATTTACTATTAGAGTAGAGTTTTAGCCCTTCGTACTGCAGAATGTTCACTTTGTCGGGCTTTGCTCCTGTTTGCTCACTACATTTATATTTTTAGCGTTTTCCGAGTTTCTGTCCGGATTATCGCCCTTATTGTTAAAATTATTTGACGTTCTAACACCTGACGTCAACTTCGGCTCATCCCAATGTTCAACCATAGTTCAACTATGTCTCGACCATGTACACCCGAACTTGAAATGGTTAGACTATAGTCGCGACCAAGGTTAACCAACCTTTCGAGGTCGGTTAAGGCTGGTCATTTGAAGATAGAACGTAAACTACCAGTGTTGCCCAATAACCTGAGACTTTTCTAAATTCATATAACATATTTAAGCATTTTCCAGGTTATATAGTGTGGATAATCATGTTTTGTCAACCAGTTGCACCAAGGCTGATGTCAGACTGAAATTGTGAAAGTGACAGTATTATAGTTAAAAATATTTCATATCCATTTGTGATTTTTATTTAGAAAAACAGTGACACAAATAAACGATAATGTTCATTAGATACAAATTATGTAGCAGTAAATAAACTTTGGATATTTGGTTGGTTGTTTTTTTCTATTGTCTGGGCATAACTCGGTCACTAACTCAACTGTAAATAGATTTCTTGAAATCGTCGTTGTCATGTTCTAACACAAACAAACGATTTTCTTCATTTAATAATATCAGTTTGATATACATTGTAAATATAAATTTTGTAACTGTAAATAAACTCTGGATGACATCGCGCCTGGTACGTTCGTGCATTTTTTATGCGCGAACTCTTAATTTTTCTATTACTGGCACGCGCACGGGCACTATTTTTTTTGTTTTACATGTACCAAAATGTGGGATTTCGCGCGTAGGTACTTTTGAGTTATTATTCTGTGAAGCATAACACTTGCCACTGTACCTGTGTATCGCTAATTATAAACCGAATGTTTGAAGACCGTTTATATTTATTACGCACAGAATTTTCAGTACAAAGTTGATGCGCGCTCCATTTGTTGCAAAGCAAACCAACGGTATTATTTTCTCAACAGTGTATGAACTTATTCATAGCGATAATATCCTTACACCGAGATAAAATTATGTAGTCTCGGTGAATAGAACCATGGTTGTCTGGTAGAAAATTACTTTTGTATTTTTTGGAACGGAGAACAGCGATTTTAGAAGCAAACTAACCTGCCGCACATGATACTCATAATAAAAGGCGAGAACTCTTTTTGCAGCGGAAGCTTATCGTAATAGGTCAAGGTTTTATACGTTTGCCGTATACAAATCTAGCAAACAAGGTAAATACCTACAAATCTCGATAAAAAAAACACATTCGGATTATTACTCTAGACAAGGTGTGTTAATTAAAAAGGGTGTAAATTGAATATTATAATATGTATAGGAAGCCTAGTGACGAGTGTAGTAAGTGCGGTCCGTCCGTCCGTTGGTCCGGCGTCCACAATTGCTTGTGGACGCTCCAGAGGCTAAAGTTAATATCCAAATGACTTTAAATTTATACACGGTGTTTAAGGTCATGAGACAAAGAAGCCTATTGATTTTTAGCAATTTCCGATAATTACTGTTTGAGTTATGGCCCTTTGATCACTTCAAAAATTCTTGTGGATGCTCTAGAGGCCAAAGTTAATATCCGATTGACTTTAAATTATACACAGTGTTAAGGTCATGAGATGTATAAGCCTATTGATTTTCAGTGATTACCGATAATTACTGTCAGAGTTATGGCCCTTGATCACTTCAAAAAATCTTGTGGATGTTCTAGAGGCACAAAGTTAATATCCGATTCACTTTAAATTTATACACAGAGTTTAGGTCATGTGACGAAGAAGCCCATTGATTTTCAGCAATTTCCGATAATTACTGTCAGAATAATGGCCCTTGATCACTTCAAAAAATCTTGTGGACTTTAATAATCATATTTTAGTGTATTATAAATGTTTCATTACCGAAAAAAGTAAAATATGCGACAACCCATGTTTACTGCCCGGACGATTTAGCTGCTGTGGGCGTATGTTTCGTTGCCTGGCAACTCTCGTTAAAAGTTGTACGCGAACTAAATGCGTTTGTTAGATACTGACAGAGCAGCCCGGAGTCGAGCAATCGCCGCCCGAGCTGTCTTTGTCAGCTAGTTTCAAAATGGCGTACAACCAGTGCAAGTGGGAAAAGACGACAATAAAATCAGAAATATGTTATTTATTATTGTCGCACTTATTACATCACTCCTGTCTAACAAATCATAAAAGCTGTGGTGTTACGGTGGCGGCATAGTATTTCACCGTAACACCACAGCCACTCTAACCATTCATAATACATCTAACTATCACTCCCTACACTCCCTCGTCTACTTTCCCAAACGTCAACAACACATCTCATACATCCATTTCGCTGATTAACCCTTGTACCATGTCTACTCGATATTTGGTTGGTTTGTTTATGTTATTGTCTGAGGATAACTCCGTCACTAACTCAACTGTGAGTAGGGCTAGATTTCTTGAAATCGTCGTTATCATATTCTACCTCTAGTACAGCTCTAGTACGTAGTCAGAAACTTTTGGCAAGCGTTCCTTGAATTTGTCTCCAAAGAATGATGTGGTCATATCAAAGTATTTATCAAGCAAACTTGCGTTTTCGTTAAGTAACATGTTTTGTAGCAGTTCATTGAAGAGAACGGCGTCAATTTTGACGACTATGGTCGAACAAGCTTCCGTTCGGGTGTAGTGAACTATACTCTGTCGTATAGTCGTGACCATACAAGCGCACTCGAAGGTCGCCCAGGCTGACTATCGCCATTGAAGAGACGACCACTGACAAGATCGGTCGCATTTTTTTGTTACGTCTTTTTTGTAAATCATTTTAGTGAAGCCTGTACCAAAACAGGCCCGGTACTGTACAGCGAAGTGGATACAGCGCAGTTTAACTTGTAGAATTTTTTGGGTTTTTTTGCGTGTAGTGCAGCCCTCCTGCATTTACTAATAGGGTAGATAATTATAAAAGAAACCCCGCCATTGAGCTTTAAAGATAAAGTAATGACCTTAATATAATTCACCGTATCCTATTTGCTATACTATGAGCACCATACTTCTTTATCTTAATAAATAACCCCCAACCTTTTCTCAAGAAAAAAAGAAAGAATGAATTACCATTGAAATATTCAGGAGACAACAATGAAAAAACGAAATTAGGTGAAAATCTCATAATTGAAGCTCGTGGTGATATTTCGTAAATTTATACATAATAAGCAATTGTACAAAATAAGTATATGTCGTATTAAGACTGTAGGCTATGTTGTAGGATGGAGTGCAGACATAAGAATTTGCACATTTACACTTACAGAAACATCTTGGAATAACATTGAAATCAATTATTAACGGAAACGGGGAATAATTCATAAGAGAGTATTACTTACGTTTAGGATTGATTCTTAACCAGCTCACGAAAACAAACTTAAGGATATTTAAAGGAGCTAAATCGCTAACATTTGGGACCTAGAAATTGACAAAAGTGGGTCGCAACGCATATAATACTGTAATATGAATGTGTATAAACTGATTTACATTCAATGGTTTCCGATTTTTCCCCAATTTCAAATAAGTTATGTTCGGCGAAAAAAGCCATACAGCCTCAATCTGGTGCAAATTTCTATAGCGTCTGGTTATTCAAGTCAACATACGCCGTATGGTATGGTGCAATTTGTCTAGCCTCGCTCCTCAAGTCTCTTGTTAAAACTCGGTTTGAAGTGCATTTTGGTACACGATTCGTGTACAAATGTTAAAAAATTTATTTTATCTTAAATATCGGATATCAGAAGCTCATCATTTCACGGTAAGTTTACATCATCAATGTTGATTTAAATTGGCCAATAATTCGTGTTTTCGATGTTAAAGATTTTGGAGGATTTTGAGTTACGGACTTAGGTCCTTTAACTGTAGATATATTGATTGACGTATAGCACTAGTTCCGTAATAATATTATACTTGTCTATATTAAGTAGGTTTCTTACCATATGACAAGCATGTAAAACTTTACATAGTCTCACTACCTCGTCAATGAAACAGCTATAGAGGGGTGTTATTATTTCTACCTACCACAAAGAATCCAGTGAAAAGGTTGCTTTTTGAAGCCAAAAATGGTAAAATCTTAGTCACGAAGGGACCTATAATTGTATCAAAGCAGTTATATGGAAGCTTTATAGAGACATTTGGTTGCTGAGTTTTAAATTAAATATTCTTAATGCATTTTAACACAATTTCTGCTGTTATAAATATAAATATTTAAAATGATCGAAACCTGATAAGGATATAGAATGGAAAAATATCCCGAACGCTACTGGGTGCGAAATTTAACTGTAAAATCTAGAGCAAAATAAATCGTTTCTATACTGCAGATTACAATTTAAATTACAATCGAAATGTTTATATGTCTTCTGCTCCAGGCTTATTGAATCTTCAATGATAGGAATGAAGCGGGATCGAAGACGCCTACGTGGCGAGTTAACCTTTATATACAGTCTAGAATTTAGAAAATATTTTACTTAAAGGGGAGCTATTGTCATTTCAAAACATTTATAATAATATATAGATTTTCGGAAAATGTTATGGAACTGACAAAAATAGTGGTTGTACTTTTTGACATTTTTTGACATTTTCACGGGCGTGACATTAAAGCCTAGGTTTTGTCATATTTAACTCAAAACTAAAAACTAAGGTCGGTTGTCATAAAGGGAACATGCGTCAGTTATTATTCAAACAAATATTTCGTAGTTATGAATACAAGCTAGGCTATCTCGTCAAGATACCGTATATGTTACGTATTTATAGAACAATTTTACAATTCAGCTGGAATTTTAAAATTTATTAATTAAATATTGAGTAAATGAAAAACGCGAAAACTCAATGAAAATTGTAACAATCGAAAGTCCAATTCAAACTCTGATAAACCATGTGCGCAACATAAAAACTTATTATATTCACAGTGATCTTTGACCAACAAAAAAATAAATTTTGAGGTCTTTAAAGATGCATTCCCGGGTATTTGTACTAAAACCATATTCAAAGTAACCAATTTATCAAAAAATTGCTTTAATTCCCTTTCAAAACTTTGTTTTCACCGTGGATACCTATAGCTATAAGTAAGCTGTTGTTAGAAGCAATGTTTGCCAACTTAGCTTCATTGTGGGAGGGTCCATTTTTCATAATGTATCTATCATTAATTACTGTACATTTACCATACTTATTGAGGCCTAAGTAAATTCTTAATTTTCCTTTTCTGCCGTTTAATTGCAGAGTCGTTTGTACGTTGACAACCCTCAATGTTCCCCAAACCGCCTAAGCATTTGAGCAAGAAATAACAACTGCTCCCTGACCCAAGTCAGCAGTCAATAAGCTAGCAAAACCTGTCGGGTTGACAGTTAGGGATTTCCTGCCAATATTGCCCAGTGCTTGCCACATGGGCGTTTTTCGCGTAATCCAGTATTTTTCTAGTAAGATTGGGTGTCTATACTTTCCATATATACCACATTTGCCATACTTTTATTGGAAATGACCACCCGATAAATACTTTGCTGGGGAACCAATCTTTAAGTGTAATCCTATGTGTTTTATAAATTATATACCAGCAGCAAGGGCTTTCAAAAAATGTTGGTATCATATCGTACAAAGGGTAAAGGCTAATATCAAGGTCTCTGGTTTCTCCGAGGATTAGAAGACTCTATTTTTGAGACTCAGCTGTAGTGATTTCCGATCCCTGTTAGTGTTACAAAAGAATAATGATATCGGTTTTAACGTGCTACTCAGTAGTGACTGGCCAGTGAAGACGGGCATACGTCATGCTATTACAGGGAAATGTTTCCATAACATTGGCGCTACACTTATTTTGATTTTGAAATACCAAGGGATAGTGAACATGCTGTTAATAACTTACACGCTGCCTTGGTTTATCCTACCATCCCATGAACTAGACTAGACACTGTCTTCACCTGGTTAGTAGGTGAGTAACATTCTCAACAAATAGCTACTAATATGCTATGCATTGCGATACATTTCATCTGTTTTACAAAACTTATTATCGTTATTTAATTGACACTTCTGTTATTGGTTAATCATAGACTAGAGAATGTATGCTAAAAGTTCTGGATGATTGGTAGATTTGAAGATACTCTGAACACTAGCGTTTACAATCATCTGAAATATTTATGACCTTCTTGGTGTATCATAACACTGTTTAATCCGCAACGGATCTGCGTAATTGTCTCTTAGACTTACAAATCTTATGAAAGCTTTTCAATAACAAAACAACATTAATCGATTTTACGAGGAAAACAATGTTACTAGTGAAGCGCACAAAAATAGTGTTATGTTCTCTTATAACGGAAAGTTATTATCAAGCTGCACGGGAACAAACCGTGCTGGCGTTTAATTGAACAGAACCCTTAAATAAAATTTAGTATAACATTCTGATCTGCCTACATTCCAGTTTTAAAAAAACCTATATAACAAAATTGGCTCTCGTCAAAAATTACATATGTATCCGGAAATACAAACAGGAAAATACATGTAGTAATGTTCTTTCCCATTAAGAATAGGAGAATTCGACTTTATCGCCAAAAAGGATGTTATATTTGAATCATCTGTACCCGGGACGAAATTTATCTTTTAAATAATCAATATTTTCTCGGTGTAATCAAGATTACGTATCTAGATGTAATTTGAAAAAGATATACATCAAAGATTTCTCTGGCAAACCTGTAGAAAAGAGTAGGTATCGTCGGGAAGTTGACATGATCCAGATTTAACTCTCACACCGACAACTCTTATTTGTTCAGCATTCAAGATATTCGAACCATCTTACCATTGGAAATGTTGGGATACAGACCACAAGGGTATTATTTTGCCTTCGGTGGAAATGATTTCAAACGGTGTTCTGCAGTTTATTAGGTTTCATAATGTTCGGACCCAAGGCTAATTTTAGACTATGGCGGGAACTTTCAAATTCAGCAGAGCAAAAACCCCCCAACCAAACCAGCAAACAATCATAATGGCTTTATGGCTTAATCCTGGACATTTCTTCTGACACTCTTATAAAGTTACAGCTCCTTTTTGTCATTGGTGGAATATTTAAAAAAGATTAATAATTTGTTGGTGGCCGACTTTATGATGACGCCTGTTTAACAAAAACAACAATTACAATATCTCACGGTCTATTTGGAGAACGGCTAACTATCTGTGCTATTTCGAAATGTATTATTTTTATAATATGTAACGCTGTCGTCATCACGAGGTCCAATATGACGTAAGATTGTTTTAGAATTACACCGGTATATACACAAAGACACATCAATGTTATGGAAATAAGTGAGTTATATTTCTGTAAACATTGAATTATTACAAAAATAGGCTGTTTGTTACACTCTATGCACTTAAATTAACTTATGAAAAGACCGCTTTCGCAATTTATTATTACGAAAAACAAAAACGATTTTCAACAGAATATTAACAATGCTTCTCCTGGTAATCCCAAATTTGCGTTTGTTTGTACAATCATTATATGGGACTATCGTGAATATAAAATAGAAGCGTCAATAATCTATATGTAGACATCATTAAGAAGTGTTTTATAACAAGAAAAGGATATCTATTATTTGATCAAGTCAGATTAATATACTCGTCTTGGAAAGAAATAAAATATTGACTCAATCAATGGTCCAGTGATTCTTGTTAATATAGACCCGTTATAGTTCTGTTTAAAGTTATACTCGCTAAAGTCAAGCTAAACCCCAAACACGTCCAAAAACTTGGAGTAACTTTGATTGCTTTTTAAATAATACTTCTGAAATTCGATATAGGTTAACGTGACAGGCCGGCACAGGCACAGCAGTAGTACAATGTTAATATTTTTTTTCTATTAGAACAATAATTTTTTTTGTTAGGGCAATGTTAAAAATGTCTTCCAATTAAGACAATTGACATAAGTAAAACACCTATGTCCACTGTCATTATACGGGTCTGTTGCAATTTTTGTTTAAAAATCTTTAACCAAGATTAATGATTAAACAAATTTCTGAATCGAATGTCTTGTTGAATTAATCAACTACTTCAGATGAAGATCTTAAGCAAACACAACTTGAAATACAGAAAAAGAAGGAAAAAGGGAACATATTTTATAAAAGTCACCTCCAGTCTTTCTTTGAAGCAGCCTCCACGTTCGAAATAAATATTGTAAGATTTTGTAATATTATAATCTATCAATTTTCTGACATGAGAATATTGGCCCCCATTAGACGAAGATCTATACTAAAAAGCTCGCTACAACTCAATTAGCGCCCAAAACATAATCTGATTTGTTCTCTAGCTACTTTGATCAAGGGAAAAGAGTATCGATGTCACCTAGGATTAGATTTAGATTTTGTGATGTAATGTGTACCATAAGTACGATCTAGCCCTCATCAACGCCCACACAATAGGTTATACCAAACCACCGGACTTCTCATTGGAACCAGATTTTGGTAATAGTTCTCCAAGAATCTCTAAGAATCTGTTAAGTTGATTTAATTAACACTTCTTGCTGAATGGAATCCTAATCTCAAAACGTCACTATTATTCGATTATTGCCAAGGAGAAAATTTGTAATGAACAAACTTGTCCAGTGCTTTAATTTGGGACTCAACACGAATTCATTTCGACCTAGGCGAATTTAATCAGCTAATGTTTGGAAGGAACGGCGACAAGTTGCCTTACTTGTGAATTTGCCTGTTTATTTAGCCAACACGGCCAAGATTGTCCGTCGTTGTTTGAAGGGGTGCATATTACAAACTCTTCCCTCCCAACCGGCTTCATCTCATCGATTAGTAGACCTAATGAATATATCAGACAATCCTTTTCTCACTTAATAAACTCATACAAATCCCCTAACAATTAATGCTCCCTGTTTGATCATATGTAGTTGTTGGGTGGCCGACTTGCGTGGAAATACATGCCCCCAGTCAAAGCAAATATTTTGTCTTCTTTAATTCCACCGATTGAATAACTGTCGTCGTTCGTGATTCTACAAAGGTATTCACATAACCGTAGTGCGTGACCCAGACGAAACCCACTCATCGCTCAATTGCCCGTAACTTCATTCTTGAAACAATACTCCTCCCCCTCCCCCCGAAAAAAGCCAACCACTGTTGAATGACTTGAGTTAAAATAGAACATGAAATACAAGAAACAGTATTTACAAATGATGGCCATGTCGGAAACTATCAAAATTCATCTGGTTTCCAGAAATAGCCACATAAATCTCTATTAACGAATTTTTGTGAATTACTGCTTTCATAGCAGACATTTCGTTTTAGCATTGGATTTGACCCACTGGTCGACTACAAGGAAAGTAATGTTTTACGAACGTTTATGCAAATAAGGAAAATGGAGGAATTCTGGTACATTCGTGTGATATGAATGGCTCCCGAGAAGAAACAAATATAAATGATTTTATATGCAGCATTAGCTTAGTTTAGAAACATGATACAATAATAGAAATGTTTAAAAAAAGAGCTTAATGGGCGATATAGGGGATAAGATTATGTCGATTGGGAGCTAGAATGAGTAGACGTAATAAAGCGTCATCAGTTTATAGTTTTGAACCCCCTCGGAAATGAAATAAAACACAACATGGATCACATACGTTGCAATCGACTCGAGCATGTTCCATAACCAAAATCAGCGGTCAGCATCAACATACCATTTTCAGACAAAACGGTGAGGCATACCTTAATTTTGGGACGACGTCATCCACCACCCACACACTAACTTTAGACAAGACGATGACACACGATTAAATTAATAAAATCATGCGTGTGTCATCGTCTTGTCTAAAGTTTAGTGTGTTGGTGGAAATCGATGTTCGAAAATTTCTCTGACCATGGGTTTCGATCGCCGAATCGCAGTAAATATTGCGACGCGGTTTAGAGCCATCTATACGCAACCTACTAATTTGATCCGACAAAGAATATGATCGCATTTCTAACCCCACCTCCATATACGAATATACAGACGTCATACAGTTCTTTCGCCTTTTTGATAATATTATATAATAAGCAATCTCCGTTTCTACTTCAGCACTTATTGTTATTGAAAAAAAATATATATTATAGGATATTCAAATATTTAAGATTTAAAAACACTTTAGTTTAACGTGCAGACAGAAAATGTGTATTAACCATTGTTCAAAGGCATTACTATCTTGAAATGTCAGTGGCGTGAACATAAATACAGAATAACTGCCTTATCAATCAGATGATAGCAATCGACAATAAATCTCAATAACCTTTTTTTTTCATAGTAAAAATAACTTAATTTCTGTCTGGCTTTCATTGAATTCGTAGCGATTCACCAATTTGCCAAATAAACATGGATGTGTTAACAACTTGTACAAAAACACGAAATTAGTTTAGACGCTTGTGTAAAAACTAGCAAATCATATTACAACTAAGAAAATGTTACTCTTTCTAAAGAGCGGCATCTAGTTGTATTCAAATGATAAGATTAGTTTGTTTCAGCTGATTGAAGGACTTTTCAATGGCTTCACTCCTAACAGATTAGTTTAATGTAGGCCTACACATGGTAGTCAAATACAAAACGCCCAATACAATGGTCGTCCGTATAGTAACAATCAGATCTAAAAATTTTTTAAAGGGAATTTTGATTAATTGATAATGAATCTGTCGAAAACAAAATTAGGGATAGAAGTTACTATTCCCACCAAGTCAAACGAAAGTGTGCAACTTACAAGTACGAATACATCCAAGAAGTGCAATTAACCCTTCTGATTTATCTTCATGAACGATTTGCAATTGCGTAGGTGATTACGAGTTTTAAAGAAATATAAACAAGCTAAATATAGACTTCCAAATCTTTAGTGAACGAAGACATGGGAATATTAATGAAATATTTAAAATTTAGAAAATATATTAAATTGTTTTAAAAATGGGATCGATCAGAAACAACCTTCTAAAAATAAATTCATAAATATTACATCCGTAATCTCACAAATTTCAAGCTTGTGAGTGCTAATTTACGCTGGGTAGAAAATCTTAAAGGCTCAATACCACTCTTGTTGGAGCTGAATAATATGTCCAAATCTTTATTCTGGTCAACAATTTTTACTATTTTACAATATTTCAATTAAAAAATGATACAAATTTCATCTTAACACACCCTATTTTAAAAATTGGAAAAATTCAACTACATACTGTAACATGGTTTGAAAAGCCTTACGTAAGAACTTTCAAATGCAACTTGGACAGGTAAGATAGGTTGTAATGGATAATTTATACAACCGGTAATTTACACAAACATCTTGTAGTTAGAATACGGCTAATTTTTTTTCTGGACCTGTCAAGCCAGCAAGAGTGTTATTGTCCCTTTAAAGTATTAAGACTAAAAGTGTTTGTGCATTTTACGCTAGCTGGACGATTTTTAAAGCATGAAAGTGTTTGCGCATTTTATGTCATTCGATTCTTTACAGCAGGTACAAAATAATTAATAAATAACAGTGATATTATCAGATATCACTCATTATCAGTCATGGTCTCTGACTGTCAAAGTCAATAATGAAATAAGCCACCATACAATATAGGAACAATTAATTATCATTGACGCAAAAATATATTGCAAAGCGGTATTATCGAAATCACATCAATTATTAATAAGTTTTGGTGATGTCTTGACGAATGTATATTTATTGTCAGTTTTAGTGTGATGCCAGTTCAGTGTCGAGCAGTTCTGGATGACATCGCGCCTGGTACGTTCGTGCATTTTTTATGCGCGAACTCTTAGTTTTTCTATTACTGGCACGCGCACGGGCACTATTTTTATTGTTTAACATGTACCAAAATCTGGAATTTCGCGCGTAGGTACCTGTGTATCGCTAATTATAAACGGAATGTTTGAAGACCGTTCATATTTATTACGCACTTTTTTTAGTACAGTGTTGATCCATGCTCAAATTGTTGCTAAGCAAACCAACGGGATTATTTTCTCAACAGTGTATGAACGTATATTCATAGGGATAATATCCTTACACCGAGAGAAAGTATCTAGTCTCGGTGAATAGAACCATGGTTGTCTGGTTATACTTCGTCTCCCCTTTTACCTATTTTAACAGATATTATGATTATTTAACATTCTATCTGTATAGAACTTGTACATGTCCCAATATGTTAAACAGCACCAAGAATATTTCCATATTGTGACAATTTCTGAAGAACCTCTACAACTGACCCCCCTCGCTTTGCGAATGACGGCCCTCCAAATAATGTCACCTCCACCATAATAAACTTTAAAACGCCCCTGACTCAGTGCCGGATTAAGGCTCTGCTGGCCCTAAGGCACATTTTGATAGGTGGCCTGGAAATACAGGTATGTTGGGCTCATTGACAAAAGAAATTAAGTTACATTTAGCAACAGAAATTTATTACAAACAAATTCAGAAAATTGCCAACTGGGCCGTATCTAGCGGGGGTGCAAGGGGTACATCGCGCCTCTAGAAATATAAGGCGCCCCTTCAAAAGATTTTATCACACAGTGATACCCTTAAGGTAGTCTACTGAACAGTCAGTCGGGCGGTTTTAAGGGTGCCAACACTCCAATGGGTACCTGATTCGTTTGCACTGATCCAAACTTTCTTTTATCATTTATGTGGAGGCAATGGGGCGGATCTAAGGGGCGGGGGAACCAGGAAGAAAGCCTAACCTAAATATGGCGCCAAATAAAATGCAAAATCGACTCTTCGGTATCACCAGAGTGGCCGAAAAACGTGTTTCCAGCAGTGTCCCCTATCACTCTTTCCGCCCAGCGCCTGCCTCACCACAAGATATTAGAGGGTTCTTTTTAGTCGCCATATCGACACTTGTTAGGGCCTTATCGGTCTTTGGTGGCGCCGCCGCCAAATGACATTATTAGAGATTCTCGTTCTGGTCGCCCTATCCACATAGTTCTAAGTTTGAGGACAAGAAACTTCTCATTTTGGTGGGTTTAACACCAAAACGAGAAATAGTGCCGCCAAAATTGACACACGAGATCACTTTAAATTGATTGCGGCTCCAAGTGCATGGAAAACGCGTTTGCGGCAGTCTTATTTTCAAATTTACAGACATCCGCTCCGCGCTCAGTAACTCGAGCATTATATTGGCGCCCCACACCCACCAATCTGCTGCACCCCCACTTTTAAAATCCTGCATATGGCCCTGATTGACAGTACTCTATTTACTATAAGTAGCCTACATATCCCCATTGACTGCCTAGATAGATTACGACTTTGCGTGCTTTTCGGACTGCAAATTCTTCAGTTAGTTTTTTAAAGTCAATTTTATGAAGTAAATCACTTTCAATGCATAGAAGTGCCAGTATAGCAAGACGTTTTTGACTCATCGTATTATGTGAAATACATCTAATGTCAACTGCAAAATCAATGAACTTTTTAAAAAAAAAAAAGAAATTACTTACGAGATTCTTTCCCACAACAAATGTAAACAAACCACACGTGTGTAAAGGGACGAAACATCATGTCAACCCTCAAAGCATGGAAAGCTTTTTTTTTTTAGGACAAACGCGTAGATGAAGAAGGATGCAATTTGTTTACATAAAAATAAAGGCAAGCATTTTTGTCATCACCTGATATATATCAAAAAAATTGTACTTCATATTTTGTGGCCTGAATTTTTGGCTGGCCCTAAGGCACGTGCCTATTTTGCCTTATGGTTAATCCAGCACTGCCCTGACTATCACAGTAATTACTACTGTTGTGTACAATTTTTATATTAACATATCAAGGGTATAGAACATCATTGTGATAAGTCAAATATAACAAAAAAAAATATTCTATTAAAATGAAGCGCTTGTATTTGTAATTCTTTTTCGATTGGTATATAAATCAATACCATCGCTCATTTCAAAATGTCTGAACATATCGATAAAATATATTGATAAATGAAATTTGGGTAGTGATTCAAAAGTTTAAATTGCAATTTTCTCAAAATCAGGCATTTTGCCTTATCACAAGTGTGTTCTAAACCCTCGATATGTAACAGTCATTAAAAAACGTCTGAATACGGCACATCCTTACTTAAGCATGATACACGTTGTATAGGCCTATTCATTGCACCTTCATGGCATGTCAAAGGTTAATCGGGGATAGATGATAAAAACACCAATTGAAGCGTCTATAAATCAAAACACGGTTGATTCAACAACACGACTTCATTAGTTATTGAATACGTCGTTAGCCACGAATAACCTTTCACACGTCCAATCACAATATCGTGCAATAGGTGTATTAATTTGATGTTTTAGGTTTAACCCCGCAAACAATGCCAAAATAGTGTTTTCACTGCTCATGACTGGCACATACTGTCAACATAGTATATTTTTCCGTTTCCGCCCTTCACCCCACAATATATATTTCACGGCTACATTGCGACGGTACCAGCACACCCAGTTGTTGACACCCATTAAATCACTCCTGTCAAACAAATCATAAAGCTGTGGTGTTACGGTGGCAGCATAGTATTTCACCGTAACACCACAGCCACTCTAACCATTCATAATACATCTAACTGTCGCTTTACAGCACTTACTCCCTAGTCCTACTTTCCCAAACGTCAACAACACATCTCATACATCTAGTTCACTGATTAACCCTTGTACCACGTCTACTGGATCTTGAAATATCAAGTTGGACAATTAAATCGAAGACTCTGATTTAAATACTTTTTCGTTGTGCTCAGACAAATATTTATTCCAATTACTGCTTTTATTTGGTGATCTGTACAATACTGACTACATGTATTTTATTTCATGACTTTTCAACAAATGTGGGGCTCCCATTCTCCGAAAAGGCATTCTTTACTGTACCATCATTTTTGTATTTATAAGATAAAACTGTCTAAAACATTAATGATGGTTAGCGTTGATCTGGTGCTGAATGGCCACCAGCTCTTATTTGTCAGTAGGAATAGGAATTACTTCGTTTAAAGTTACATTATTCAAGAGATAAATCTGATTATTCAGACCGTAATCAGCTCTCGATGGTAAGGCTAGACTGCGATATTTATTGGATTGTTGTTCGATTTGCTTCCTTCGTGATTAAACAAAAAAAAAGGATAATCGAGACTCTTAGTTTCGCCTAAGCGGAACTTTCATTCGAATGGTTCATGGGAAAATTTCAACAAATTGCCTTTACATTTTGTAGTTTTTAACTATTATAGTGAGAACTGCCAACTTGTTATCTTATCTCCCATAATGTATCTTTAATATAAAAAGCGAGTGATCCATATTCCGTTTGGTATGCACAAATACTTCTTCTTTACAGGAAAATAAATATTCATATTTACTGTCTATTGGCATGTTCTAGAAGCTATAGTTTTTGGTTTATTATTTTAAAAAAAATGGCTTATTCACTATTAAATGCATGTAAATGAGCAATCCATGGCATTTGTTGAAAGCAGTAACTGTGGAGCATATCACATGATTGGATATGCTTACCCACCAGCTTACACCGCTGACCCCATCCTGGAGTAAAAGGTGCTACACACATACATGTATTTTTAATTCATTACAAATACTAAACTAAGAACGTTTATTGATTATATCCCTTCAGTTCGTCCCACAAAGCGTATCAAATAAGTTCATAATACCGTCGTATAGTGTTTCTACCCACCCCAACCGCTCGCCCATCGGTTCACGATCTAAAGACTTGTATTTTGTTATGGAGTCTTTGTGAAATTTCGATGCCTTGTTCGGCTTATTAATATCATTACATAATAGCTTAGGGAGGGCGCATATTCGTTGCCTGGCAACCTTTGTGTATCTGAAATCATATTTGTAATGACCGGGGAAATTTCAGATGTCATAGATAGTAAACCTACTATAAAAGTGAAACACACCGTTGATCAAGGCGCAGGCTGACGCCAGAGCTCATCCATTCGTAGCCTTGCAAGTAACCAGATAATCGCGACAACGTTTACACTTGTAGACTGTATTTTTACATTGAATTATACCAAGTTTTTGTATGTTAAAAATACAATATTATGTGAACTAATTGGTATAGCATAGACACGGGAGAGTGAATTTATCCTTTAAAGGTTTACCAGACATACTATTGACCTTCTGTCAAAATATGGATGTATATATTTGATAGTCTACAGATTCTAGATCGGTTGGTACGATCCCGTCCAATATATTATTGACAAATATACGAATACTACCTATTTAAAGAGATTTAATCTGACATGAGATGATATCTAACTTATTTAATGGTTTCTTTTGTCCGCCAATGTACACGAAAACAAAACATGAAACGTGTCACTGACCGTGTCGTAATGTACCTCTACGTTTAAATAAACCAGTCTCACGTGTATATACTTTGTTAATTAGTCTGGTTTGACACGGGCGAATTGAAATTTACAATTATTTGTCCTTTAGACAAGGAAATGGTCCGCAGGGGCTACTTAGTTGCAACCAGTACATACTCTTTCTCTAATAAACTTTATTTATGGGAGATTTTTCCAAACTAGCTAATCAATGTTTACTTTCTGATGGAAATAGGCGAAGGGTGGCTGAATAGGCTTCGCTCTGGTACCATCATCACGCCAATTAGCCCTGGTACCATTATCACGCCAATTAGCCCTGGTACCATCATCACACCAATTAGCCCGGGTACCATCATCACGCCAATCAGCCCTATTACCATCAACACGCCAATCAGCCCTGGTACCATCATCACGCCAATCAGCCCTGGTACCATTATCACGCCAATTAGCCCTTGTACCATCATCACGCCAATAGCCCTGGTACCATCATCACGCCAATCAGCCCTGGTACCATCATCACGCCAATCGGCCCTGGTACCATCATCACGCCAATCAGCCCTGGTACCATCATCACGCCAAGCAATGAGTCGTACATCTGGCACACTCTATTCCTTATACATGGATCGATTCCACTTCCCCCCGGGCGCCAGTCTCCGATCTGAACAAAACATTTCAAAAATATAACGCCGAATAAAAAGAGTTTATGTTGTTAATCTTTAATACTACGGTAATAGATAATTGCCTGCACAACGACCATTATACTGAAATTAGAAATAAAACATTTCTTCATGAAAGCTATAATTGAAAGGTTTATTTTAGCTGACAATAAGATTACGCTGACGGCATAATGTCAATTCAAATCAAATAGGTATTCAAAGATTATATTGGATTAAGATTACACAATAGGCTTTTTTTTATTATTTTGTTTTTTCAAAATAGATAAAAAAAAACATTAAAGAAAAGGTTCCTTATTGGTTAAACAGGATTCGTATCGCTCCCATGTTAACTTCCTTTCTCCTCTATTAACGCTTCGCTACCACCAAATACATTATGCTCAGGGAAACGTTTTTCTCTTCAGTAGGAATTTGTCATTTTCTTTTCAATTCGAAGGGTAAGGCTTTTGGGAGGATATCCACATTGTAACCAAACTATTTCAATCGAAACCAGTACCAAGTTTTGTCAAAACCGTCAAAATATAATAACAATTTTTGGGGGGGAATTCGTTGCCTAAACATTAGGGGGAAATCACGGTAAGTTCATCGTGGAAAAAAACACACCTATTGGTCTGATTTCCGGAATAGATATATTGATAGTAATGTTTGAATTTTGGTATCTATGACTGGCACTCTTGAATCGTTTACTGGAAATAACGCGCTCAGCAAATTCATAATTTATTATTAATATATCATTATCATCATTTATTTATCTGAGCGACATGGCGGAATGATCAATTCTAAAACAATGTTCGACACTTCCAGGAATCGGGGAGGCATGAGATTAATGTAATGCGCATTAGCCAAGACGATTTGTCATGGTAATTTAGCATTGTCAATGCCAGTCGAACATTGTGAAGTTCGGATGTACAATTAGGTGTTTGTTACCAAAAACAACAGTCGAATATCCGTTATTTAATTGTCGTCTTATTGCATTTGTCGCATCAAATTCCTGCTTGTTGATTACAAAGAAAAATATGCCAAGACTCTATTTTGATCGACTCAATAGAATTTAGGATACTGAGACAGCTCTTACAGCGAATACGGTTATCACAATCGTAGACGTATGCGCCAATTACAAACAACGGACCATAATGCAATTTAGAACAAATTGAATTTGGTTGAGAATGGTTAAGGAGCGGGCGCCTATTAGTGGTGCCGTGCGGTCACGAACACACGGGTCCGACATATAGACAGTTTCTCCTTCAAGTGGATCTCTTGACTAACATAAATCCCCGGTGCTGTTTTATATGTAGTGAGAGTTTAACATTAGGTTCATTACAAGCTGGTAGACCAAACTCTTAACTCTTAATTGAAGCTAATAGCTGGTATTGGAAGAGGGTGTGAATCTAAGGCGCGAAGCCATTATGAATGTGATGCTTAAGGATAACATATCAAAGAATATCATTAATAAATGATACTGTATATATTGTTTCTGACGTGGGTTTAACAATCTTTGAAATATTTAATTGAGAGTAGACAGTATAGTATGACATTTGCCTATCAACTGGGTAGTTTTGTTATTGGTCGTACGTGGCTGGTGTTCTCTTGCCAGGAAGAAAAATTCGCAGTTTCAATAAACAAATGAAGTATTTATGACCACGGACGCCCCTGCTCCAGATCAAATATCAATAGCTTCGAAAACACCGAAATCGATGACATATTAAGTGGATTTGATGAACATACAGAAACTTTGATCAGTATGATTTGCCCACTTCTGAATTTATTAGATGACTCAAACCAACTGGACAAGTTCATGAAACTAAATGTCTTGAATTAACTGAATAAGATTATGTGGGAGTGTGGGGGGTGGGGAGAACAGCGGTCCAAAAACAGATCTGAACCGAATAATCGATCGTTCTATAACGATTGGTGGTATAATCAAAGCCATGTTCCGATAATTAAAATTATAACTCATGCAAATCTCCGCCTTCGGGTATCTTTGCCCACTCGTTTATGCTAAGCTAAACGGGACGCAGCAACATCGCAGTGCGCATTTATTAGAGTCCATCCTTCAAACAAGTCACATAAAAACAAGTTACATGATTATTTATACTTCAAGTATTAGTACGTAGTTTCGTATCACAGGTTAGTTCCGTAACTGCACTTGTCAACTTTGGATTGTCTGTGTTGTTTCTTTAGTAAAGTTTAACGTTGACTGGTTGAGGAAATAGAACCACGTTTAAGTTGGGTTTCTTCATAAATAAAGGAGTATTGTAGTACAAAACCTTAGTATTAGTTGCCTTTGATTCCGACATCGGTTCTCATCCAAGACTAAAGTTGGAAGTGGTAGCAGGGCAAGGAATTACTTTGGGATTTCTTAATAGTTTTGTATATTAGTCGTTTTCTTTATTACAGGTGTTGGAAGCAGGTTGGGGCTACACAAGCTAAATATAGCCCAGGTCAAGTCTACACAAAATGATCGTCAACCAGTTACACTGTCTTCTACTCGCATCTTTAATAGTTCTCACAGTATCAGACGATCTCTCACATTTCTTACCACAGGTCAGTACGTTATTGTCATAAATATCCGGTTATGTCATTCTAATGTCAATTGGTGCTTAACCTTTTCAGAATACTCAAAGTCGTTCCTTATTTGCTTGTCTAGCTCGAATTTGGTCATTTTTCTAAAGCCACATCAAGATCTCTGTTAAGCTCTGATTGATATATGGTATTACAAACAGATTACCTGATATTATGAAAGTATTTCCTTGTCATTGTAAAGCATTGTAAAGCATCACATCCTAGGTCAGGTGTCCATGAAGATGGTTCACCAGTTTGGTATCAATGTTCGTATTACATGCGATCTATTTGTGCATCTATTTTATCGCAAAATACGCACGCAAACATGAGTAAATATTTGATTATGGGTTACAATTAATCATATGCAGTCAGTGGAGTTGTTAGAATTGTAGACCAGGGGAGTAATGAACCTCAAAGTTACACCGATCGTAGCGAGACTAAAATATTTTCATTCTATACAATTTTAATCGTATTCTTTTATATAAAGTAAATCTTTTATAACGATTTTATTAGACATCTGTCTATAGGGTGTCGTATGCGATAGGACAAAAAACCTAGGTCTCCTGTACACATTTGCGTGCACGTAAAAGATCACTTGGCAGATGGAATTCGATATAAGAGTATCGCCGCTGCCCGGGCAAAGTTTTCCTCATAGCACACATGCCTTTCTTCATTATCCCAGTTAAGGAGCAGAACAGTAGGACATTCATCCCCATTTCATTTCATTTTCATTTTATTTCGTGTATGTATGAGGGGATCAGACAATTGTTTCTAGAAAATGGTTTATGTTTTAATTACATCTCGACCAATTAATAAATCGAGAACTCCAAACATGTTTAGGAATGAATGAAATATTGTTTTATGGCACGTCAGCACCAACCGGGCCATATTGCGCCAAAGCAAACATGTTTAGGCTCATTATAGCTTTGAATCTTGACATGAAAAATCAATCTTTACCTGTAAAAATATGTATCATATCATAATATGTTATAATATCAAAACACCACAATCTACAAACATTGGTCGAAATGACGTAGATTGTGTCGAGCGGACGTTAAACCCCATTTATTTCTCTCACAAACGTTGGTCGAAATTCTGAAATACTACACGCAGGTTATAGACATATCCTAACTCAATTTCCGTAAGGCCTATGATGACATAAAGACTAGGTCATTAGTGGAATTTTTTTTCTCACAAAAATATATCATTTGGTCTATATTTCAGAATGACGACACAAATGAATTAGAAGCAGAAGTCAACAACGTTCCAGCCACAGATAAAGTGTATGAATCCCTCCTGTCCAGACCCGCTTCACCCTTGCTTAGTTATCTATTTACAAAGCTAACCCCTGAAACTCCCCAGAAACAAGAAGTTATAAAACGTGTTTTCTGCAATGGCTTCACTGGATGTGGTGGTCGACATCGTGGACGTCGACGACAGCACACCATCAGGATTCTAAAACGGCCTTTCTGTAATAACTGGGGGTGTGGGAATGGTAAGCGAAGCTTGGAAAACATTGTCATAAAACCCGCCGATGACCAAACTGTAAGAAAACGTCTGTTTTGTAATAACTATGGTGGATGCCGAGGTTTTAAGAGGGCGCTGTATTCAAATTGGTTGAACAAGCTAAATGGTATAGCTGATAATTTATAAATACAACAGGTGGGCACTATTACTGTATTTTAAAATCATCCTCTCAGGTCATAGTAGAGCCTTTGTGGTTCCCCCAAGACTAAGAGAGCCACCATGACTCAGTGAGTAAGGCGCTGGCTCAATATAACCAGGTGTTCCGGGGTTCGATTACGGTGTTGGCCGTGAACCTTACTTTAGATATTTCAGCGACCTTTCCACCCCCCCCCCCCAATCAGCGGTGCAGAACGCGTTGCTTTCGTATGAATATTCTTCACTAAAAATATGAAACTAACCTAGTTAAGTTAAAGAACCCCTCAATCACGAAATCTTGCAATGGAGGCGGCCAAATATATGACATTGAGACATATTTTAATAACACCCTTTAAATGAGTATAATTTTTTTATGCGCCAATGTTCTAGAAACAGAGCAAAAATATCACAACATAAATACCAACGAAAGATAAAGTATAATAAAAAGACTACTATATATAATACTTTATATATTATTCCCAGACTAGCTTTCTTTTCCTTGCTATATTTTATAATTTATAGAAAATGAAATTCACTGGGTTTTAATATGTAAAGTAAATTCACCTTTTTAAAAAAATGAAATTGCTACACAGAGACTTATTCTTATCAGAAGTTTCAACATTTAGTTGAATAGTTTGATCGACTGTCGTTTATATTTTTTATAAAACGTAAGGAGCTAGTGAATGAATGTGTTGGATTCTCAATAAAAAAAATACTCTAGCTAAAGCATGATAAGTCGATTTATACGTATTTCAATATAACCCAAAACTTGTAAAAAAAATATAAACGACATTATATCAAACTATTCAACTTACATGTAAAGTTTAGCGATTTAAGCGGAAGTTAACCTCATTATTCACACCAACATCGTAAAACAGAACATATTTAATAGGATTTTTGAACGTCACTGACATATTGAATGTTTATTAACAGCTATTTTAAGGACTTTTTTCATATTGGCTTGCTTCTTTTAATATTATTTGTTTTGTCTTGTGGCCAAAACAGAATGATTATGCTTTATACAGAATGATTGTGCTTTATATACTGGATTGCATATAAAGAATCGAGGGGTGATATTTCGTGACGATCATTTTAGATTACCTAGGTTACCTTGCATTGTTCTAGTACAAGATATGTTAAGTAGCTAAGTCTCTTAATCAATATCATCCGAAATCTTAAACATCGAAAAAACGAATTATTTGTCAATTTAAATCAAAATTGATGCTGTGATCTTACCGGGCAAAGATGGGCTTCTGATATCCAATATTTAAGGCAAAATAAACATTTTACCACCATTGGTACACGAATCGTGTACCATAATGCGTTTCAGCCCCAGTTGTAACAAGAGACCCAAGGAACGAAGCTAGACACATTGTACTCTAAATCAATTGCGTCGCCATATTCTTATGTATACTGGAATAACCAGACGCTAAAATTTGAATTCGATTGAGACTGTTGGCTCATTTTGCCGAACATAATTGATTTGAAATTGGAGTAAAGACGGAAACCATTGAATGTAAATCAGTTTATATACATTCATATTACAGTATTATATGCGCTGCGAAGCAATCGTGTCATTTTCTAGGTCCCAAATATTAGCGATTTAGCTCCTTTAAATAATAGACATATTGAACACTGTAATGTAAGTCTGAACGTCACCTATTGCCCTACTTCTTCTTGGATGACACCGATTAGAAAGTTATAAATTCCGAATTAGTGTACATAATACGGATAATAGGCGATATATAGCGATATTCAATATAACGAATACAATGGTCTTGGCACTTCGTATTTTTCTTAAAGATAAGAATCGGTCTTAAAATACTATTAGGTTTCCGGTTATTTTAACTGTCAGGTCTCAGAAGCTTTGAATGTTTATTCGCTCAATAATTCATGCGAAATTTCTTATTTGTTTCGATTTATCTTGGCAGAGTATTGGAATATTAAACAAAAAAACCGAATTTAAATAAATCCCATTTTAATCAAATTGTGCTTTATAGTGGCATTTAAGCTGTCAGTGCTTGCAAGTGTTTTGAACTTTAGTTGGCAATCCTTAGTCCCTTACATAAAGTCATAGATAAACTTGTTATTCAAATGAATAGTCTTGACAATTGATTAGTGATAATTAGCCACTGTGTGTGCAACCTGATCAGAGATAATCACCCCATGAAGAGTCAGACAAATTCAGACATGTCAATATTGTCTTTCTTTAAACTATCTTAATCAGTTAGGTAAATTTCATCACCGTCTAATATTGTTTCCCATCGATTTCTCCACTTTATAAATCAGTTTCATACCCCCGAGAGGCTGTAAACCAACGATTGTTTTCATTCTTTCAAACAAATAAAGCTTTAATTCTAACGTTTAGAATGCAATATTAGAAAATCGACATATTTCTATCTAATTGAAATTGAAGATATTTAAAACTCAAAATTTGTTATGACCAGGCTTTAGTCCCTTAGGTATAAATTCAAGAACAAACTACTGCTACATATAGCTAGACCGCGTTTCTCAACCTGGGGTAAATTCACCCCACAAGGGGGAAATGGCTCACGTCCAGGGGGTGAATGACCACACTCCCAGTTACTTGACACAATTCAGTTGTCAACTTTTTCGCTGGCTATTTCCAGTGTTATTCTGTTCGTTTCAACATACCGTTCGTTTCAACATACCTTTGTGAATCTGGATTTTCAAGGCTGGTTCTAATAAAAACTAAATACCGGAGCAGACTGAATGTCGGAAATGACATAACACTCAAACACTGTCCCGAGAATAAAAAAAATCGTGTGTGACAATCACCAGGAGCAAATTTGGCACTGAACTGGAAACAACCCACAGTCCGTAACCTCCTCAAAACTCTGGGGGTGAATGGGTTTGTTGATAATTCATTTAGGGATGAGCGGCGAGAAAGGGTTGAGAAACATGGAGCTAGAAGATGTGTCGCGTAGTACTGTTTTTTTAGAACACATGATATCACTTCTCGCCATACCCCCCCCCCCCAACAAAACAAACCCAAAATGAAATGTCTCTTAAATCTATGGAACTCGCAACTATTATAATATTTGATGAGTTCAAAGTCAAAGATAACAATGCTTATTATAAAATAAACCTTACCATAAAAATACTAAATCAATTTTATGAGATTGTTTTCTTAGAAAATTGTTCAGTTGCTATGGGGATTTTTTGTTTCTCCCTATATAGCAAAATTTAACAGCATCGTATAAATTTAACATAATGAATAAGATAGAAGGCCATAATTTAAAAAGAAATTTACAGAAGGTTATACGTGTACATGGGAACAATAAATACATTTCGTCCAATATTTCGCTGTGGAATTTGGCTTGCTTGGTTCAATGAATCCTCTCGATAATCTGTGGACACAGTAGAGCCCTGAAATAAGCAACGGGTTGGGGCACAGCTTGATATGGTTATATCAGAGCAAAGTCTAAATTACTTGTTTTTTGGATTTTCTTGTTATATAAAGTGAAATATTATAGTATGGAGGATTAAATAGGCATATACTTTGCTGTTTCTATGTCATTAAGTAGAACTTACAATACACTAGGACTAATATCGATAACAGATACATGTAGTTGCACTTATTTAACTTAAGATAGCCCACACCTCATGTGCTGATTGCAGCTGTTATAACTTATATGCAGGCGTAGCGACATTTGCTTATATCCGGCAATGCATTGCTTATATGCCAAATGAAATATTTTGGACTAGGGCCCCATAAAACCATAATCCAGACCTGGGCTTATGTCACGTGATATATATAGGATATATAATTTTGATCCATCGTCGGAACATAACACGGGTCTTCTGACTAACTCCACGTTTCTTTTATTTTTATCCCATTCTACTTCTGTGCTCAAGTGAATCATTGTCCTAAACCTAGCCCCTAAAAAACCTAGTTGTGCGGAGTGGTCGATAAGCCACACATCCTTCTCTGAGTCCAATTTTGAAAGAGTTTTTTTTCTTTTTACACAAGTTGTAGTATTTCTTGCAAGGAAATATCGATTTTTAACGCCATTATCATAGAAAGAGAGCGGCTTTAACATGTCACTTTGTGATTTCCTTATCTACGTTTTTCTACATTTTACATAAATCAGTTAAACAAAACCTTTACCGTTATTCTATGTTACTATAGTCTTTGTCTTTAAGAAACCGTGCTTAACTAATCTCATATCCGGTTTATAATCTATTGCAGGAATGCCCCAATAATCCCGATAACATTAACCCTACTAAGTTTATTTAAGTGAATGATCCATGAAACATACTTCCTATAGTACAACATGCGTTTGCAAAAAAATATTATCAATATTCTAGCTGAAAAGGAGGACGTATTACTCAGTAACTTAGAATAAATTGGATGTATTTCCAATAAAATACATTAGCCAAACACCGTTTTACTTATCGGATTACAATAACTAGGGCCATTTCAATCCAAGGAAATCAAGGGAAATGAGATAGTTTTTTTTAAGGAAAACTAATGTATAATGTATGTAATTTAGGTATTTTATAATATGTCACATGACGTTGCTGAAAACGTACATATACATGGTAGTTGACTAAAAATGCCTGCTCTTAACCCCGAGCTTCACTTGAAGAAATTTTAGCTCGGCTCTTATCCGATATTGCTCAAGGTTTTTCCAAGGAACGTATTCTTATTGAATTATGTGGCGAAAATATATTTTGAAAGTGGTCCAAAATTGAACCTAATGTGAAGACACTTTAGAAATTGCAGTAATAACTAATATTATTTACTCTTCGTCCGTATACACAATATGTTTTCCTTAGCGGAACGAAAGGGATACTAACATCCACTAAATAAATTTTGACCATAGATTCCCAGTAATTCATGACAGGCCAGAACATAATGATTAGTTTATTGATTGTTTTAAACATGGAATATAACCACAAACTGTAAGTTTAATATTCTAATAATCAAACCAAATACAAATGAATTATTAGTATCATATAATAGATATACATTTATAAAACCATTTCTTTAAAAAAAATGGTCCATGTTGCTTTTGTTTCTTTTCATTCATTGTACAAGACAGATTCTTTTTTTCCCCACAAAACTACACTAACCATTGTTATTATTGTATATTTAATGAATAATTTACGCGGTGATTAAGAGTCACGCCTCCGTTTTGCATGATGACTTGGAAACAATTGCCAATAAAGTTAAAGAAATGTCTATAATAATCATTTTACAGACGCACAGTGCCGTAACTAGGGATAAATTTCTGGGGGGGTATCCAAATGCCGATTTTACCGACGGGTCGATCATTAGAAAAAATGTGCTATTTTACATAGCTTTTAAAAAGCGGTTAGATATAATGACTACACTTTCCCTGGGCGGATCCAGGAAATTATGAAAGGGGGGCGTACTTTGAGGGCGAAGCTCGAATTATGAGCGCTGCAGGTGCGAAGCAGCTGCGGGGGGTCTGCGGGTCCTCCCCCAAAATTTTTTTAAAGATAAGACTCCATATATGCGATTTCCTGGCATCTGATCTTCAAATATTAAACACAACTCCCACCCTATTTTCAGTGTTTTTGTCTGCAAAATCATCAGGAACAGATCGGTAGCTTACTGCCTGAAGAATTTCTGAAAAAAAAGTCCGAATAAAGGAAAGGCACTTGGTTTGAAGGAGGTAGTGATTTATGAAACAAGGTTGAAAAGATGAGCGTGGTTTTTTTTTAGAATCTGGTCATGGTGATTCAGAAATCATGCTGCTCACAGAACTTTACCTGTCCCTTAAGTGAGTTCTTAGAATGCATATATATTCTAAGGGCTCGCTTACCAAGGGACAGGTAGATGACAGGTAAAATTCTGTGAGGTAATGTATATCCATGATCAGTCAAATTTGGTTAGGTACATTTAGCCTACGTATATAAGTAACTGCGGAGGGTCTGCGGGTCCTCCCCCAAAATTTTTTAAAAGATAAGACTCCATATAAGCGATTTCCTGGCATCTGATCTTCAAATATTAAACACAACTCCCACCCTATTTTCAGTGTTTTTTGTCGATACAATTTTTTCTACAGCTTGATGCCCCCCCCCCCAGTGGATCCGCGCCTGCTTTCAAGGATTCTAGTTCATATAAGATTTATTTAGAATTCAGAGCAGTTCCATACAGGGGTCTTTTGGTGAATTTAGACATTCGAAAGTTCGGTAATGAAAGAAACAGTGTGATACCGAAGAATCTGGTCGGTAAATCATGATTCAAATATTTGCTATATAGGCCTAACTCTTGAAATTTACCGACTGACGGTTTCGAAATTCCTGTAACGAAACAGTATAATACCGAAGAATCTGGTCGGTAAATCATGATACAAATATTTGCTATATAACTCTTGTTGAAATTTACCGACTGACGGTTTCGAAATTTCTGTAACGAAACAGTGTAATACCGAAGAATCTGGTCGGTAAATCATGATAAAAACATTTGCTGGTTTCGAAATTCCTGTAACAAAACAGTGTAATAATAATAATAATAGTGAGTTTTTATATAGCGCACATATCCATTAAAATTAATGCTCAAGGCGCATTTAGCTCTCCACTTATCACAAGATATAAAAATGTTAACAACTAATAAGCAGCCGAAAAAAGATGAGTCTTTAATTGCTTCTTAAAATACCAAGATCACCATCAGTACTATTCAAGTGCCTATTATAGTCTACCACTTCCCGGGGGGGGGGGGGATGAAGTCGCTCGACAGTCGCTGAGCTATTAAAAAAAATAATTATCGAATCAAATTAAAAATACCGAAGAATCTGGTCGGTAAATCATGATACAAATATTTGCTATATAACTCTTGAAATTTACCGACTGACGGTTTCGAAATTTCTGTAACGAAACAGTGTAATACCGAAGAATCTGGTCGGTAAATCATGATAAAAACATTTGCTATATAACTTTTTAAATTTACCGACTGACAGTTTCAATTTACCGACAAAAACGAGAATTTACCGACTGAATGCAAAATAGTGGGGGGGTACATACCCCCCCATACCCCCCCGGTAGTTACGCCTCTGCAGACGCACATTAAAGGTCTAGCTCGATAGACGGGAAATATGTAGAATGAATAAGTATTCAAAATATCCAATAGCCGAATAGAACAATAATTTTTCGTCGTACATATTTTATTACTATTTGTGAAAGTGATAAACAAATAACTTTACTTTTAGTATTAAAGTAGATTGCATTTTAAAGAACACACCTGAAAAGAATTACATCTATATTTTACACAAATTTATCTCAAGACCCCATTATTCAAGTTTACCAATTTCATACTTATCAATTTCATATTATAAGTTTATCTATATCATATTTCCGCAAATAACGAAATATCTATGTAAGATTTAGATAATAAGTCGGTTGTTCTTGGTAAACTAGTTTAAGAACAGGTAATGAGAAATGAATATATTGAAAATTTCAGACTTATTACTTTATTTTGAGCGAAGTTATGAGTGATTGAAGTTTGGGACAAGATAGTCTGAATTGTTTACTGCAACTGCTATACCATTCTAAACAGGTTAGCACGTGCGTGCTGTATCATAAAGCTCGTCATTGAGTCAACTAGCGTGGTTTCGATTCCCCGGTGTTACGTGACAAGGAATAGGGTCGCATGTTCAGCCTTGTGGGTTTTCTCTGGGCCCTCCGGTTTCCTCGTACTGTTAAAGACCCCTACGCGCAAGCGAATGATTAAAATAAAATTAAACTATATGTTACGAGTGGACGTTAACCCCCCCCCCCTCTCTCTCTCTCTCTCTCTCACTCTCTCCCATTTTAAACAAAGTTTCAACTATCCTTTTTAACGTTAAATTATTAAATAGCAACATGGTTCTAATTGATTCAATCGAAGGCCTATATGGAGCAGAGATTTGATTATGGGCTTGAGATATGAAGGGGTGGCTTTAATTAATTTATATAACATTTAAAGCAGGTAAAAGACCCACAAAAGGCAGATTTAGCTCTAACACAATACATCTTTAATTAGCAATTACATCGACACCGTATACATGGCTGTATTTCTATACAGATATATGTGTTTAATAAATGAAAGATTACATAGTTACGTTACTTACAAACTATGGTGCATTTACGTCACGAACTTGCTCAAGACATGTTTGGTGTGCCTTTTTTTAATACCGTTAAATACAAAAGGACGCTTTATTTGTGAATGGCACTCCTTTCGACATATTCGTTGGCCAGCCTCTTTCAAGAAATTAAAATAAAAGCCATTGCTAGGTACATACGATTTAACGCGTGAATAGTAGCTGGCAATAGAGTTCACTTTATATCCTTAGAGAATAGAATAGGCCTATTGTTCTTTTATGCAAAAATATTGATTATCAATAGAAATCAGTATTAAGATAAATATTTTAGCAATATGATATTCCTATTATTTTTTGTATTTCATTGAAGTCATTGGTATCTCAGTTTTAAATGAAAGTAAAAGTATTGATCATGTATAGCGAATAAACATCGAAATATCGCGATATAGTGAATGTGAAATTCACGTTATAGCGAGTAAATTGAAAAATTACCGGCACCGGAAATTGATCTATTGATGTATACACGTATAGACAGCTACATACAGCACAAAACATATCAAACAATCACACTTAATAAAACAAAAAAATATATTCTTCTACCAAAACAACATGATCTGGCCATAATGCATTTGGGACCTAGAAATTGACACAATGTAGGTCGCAAATCATATGATAATGTCATACGAATGTATATTAACTGATTTTCATTCAATCGTTTCTGTTTTTACTGTAATTTATAATCAGTAATGTTCTGCGAAATACGTCAGCAGTCTCACTCGAATGGCTCTCTCTAGAGTCTGGTTATTCCAGTCTACACCGGCAGTATTTATTCCGAATGTTTTCCAAATAAGAATATAGCGTCACCGTTTGACAAGATTTGTGGAATATGTCTAGCCTCGTTCTTCGAGTCCCTTCTTACTAATGGCGCTTAAACGGATTATGGTACAAGATTCGTGTACCAATGGTAAAACGTTTATTTTGTCTTAAATATTGGATATTGAAGCTGATAGATCACTACATTGTATTTTCAATGTTGAAGACTTTGGATGACATTGAGTTGCTATACAGCGTGCATTTTAATGTAGGCTTAGAGTGCGAGCCCGAATATTTGCAACATCGCTATATCGAGAATTTTACTGGCTACATCGTAAATTTAAGGTACAGATATAGATAGAGCCAACGTTGAGAGATGTGATTTTGTGATATTATTAAGGTAGCTAAGTCTCTAACTAAATATTATCCAAAATCTTCAACATTGAAAACACGATTTAGTTGTCAAATTAAATCAACATTGATGTTGTGATCTTAGTGGAAAAAAGATGGGCTTTTGATATCCAATATGTAAGACAAAATAAACATTTTACCATTGGTACACGAATCGTGTACCATAATGCGCTTCGGTACAAGATGTAACAAGAGACTTGAGGAACAAGGCTAGACACATTGCACCGAATCAAACGTCGCTTGTAGACTGGAATAACCAGTCATTGAATGTAAATCAGTTTATATAGATTCATATTACTTTTTTAAATGCTTTGCGACCCACTTTTGTCAATTTTTAAGGTCCAACTGTTAGCAATTTAGCTTATTTAAACTGACAATTTAATCAAAAACTAAAAGGTCACTAGAATAAGTGCACCGTCACAGATCGAATTAACACGTCAGATACAATTAAAGATGCATTACGCAAGAAATAAATCTGTCAATCGCGGTGTTTTTTCTGGCTTCAAAAGTTATTTAATTATTATTTGGACATTAGTTACATGTCAACTCTGTAAACAATTGGATGGCTCAGTTAATGCCCACTACATCTGCGTTAAAAACCAACTCACGGAAACTGAAAACCGAGACTTCGTTTGTTAATGGTGCAGGAAACAATTCATGGCTCTTGTCACCGCTTCCAACATACATCATAACTTCGCTCAGAATAAAACAATTTAACTAAATGTTGAATTAAATTTTCATTGTACATTACACCAAGAAAATCACGTATAACTATATCTTTAATTAAATAATTTATTTTAACCATAATCAAGGATGTTAAATTGTTTGTGTAAACTCCGGTGTATACATAGAATAAAAGTACACGCACAGTGATTGAACACCTAACCGCAACTTTCTTACGTGTGTCATCTAATAAAGTTTCTTAAATATTTGTAAATTAGAGACTTCTGATGACAAAATAAAGTAAAATTAAATGGGGTTTATAACGTAGTATTGTTCTGCCAAGGCATCGTTTACGTTCACGCCAATGTGTATAAGCGACCTCGGTTTTGCGTCTTACCCGAACGATTAACGTTGTACGCTGCCCAGCAGCCCATCCCCCGTCCAGCACCACGGAACGGGTAACCACGCCGGAAAATCCCGATGAACTTTTTCGACCAACACCGGGATCGAACACGGGGCCTTCCGGTTATAGCGAGCCAATAGTCTTACTCACTGGAACACCACAGCTCTCCACATTATTATAGAAGTTTAGTGACTTTAAAATAAAAGTAATTCATGTACGAAGCAACCCAAGTTTATAACGTTACAATAAATTGCTGTATATTTGGGTGTAAGTATCGTAGTTAATGAATGCTTTGAGGTACATGTTATATGTATGTAATTTCCTATATTTTCAGAGTGTTTGTAGAAGTAACAGCGCCTTTGTCAGTTATGTGTGTGTATAATAAATAATCAATGATATAAACCATCAAATTCAAGGATTTTAGGACATCCGAATTATTTTAAATTGTTATCGAGGCTCCATGTAATGGAAGCAACAAACTGAAAACGAACTTTAGCTTAGATATGTTATTCAGCTAACAAAAGTGTGAGAGACACTGAAACAAGTTTAATACGAAAACTAGTCCTAAAAAGGCTACATATTTACTAATTTAAATTCACGTTTTATAATTTTGTTTTATTTTATCCGCTTTTATTTACTCCATGCAGTATGTCATAGATATTTGAAGCAATCAGAATTAAACGTGTTAAGACTATTGATATATATTTTAATTCCAAATAAAGTCCTAAATGACAATGCTTTTATGTATACGACTTTTTGACTGCAGTTGGGTGTTAGTAAAATTACCAAGTTAAAGACTTTATAGCTTACAGTTGGATAGATTTGGCCGAAATGTTTCGTCGCCGAAACGCAATAATGTTTTCAAATTAAAGATTAAATTTAAATCTTACTGACACAATACCTTTTGCTAATCTTTTGCATAGAGAAAATACACGAACATCCCACAAAATTTGTGCACGGTTCTTTTTTTTAAAAACGCCTTCCGCACAAAGTCTTGTCGGGATATCATTTCGCCAGAAGTCGACGTTAAATAAAGCTATTTCACACAGCTAAGGCACCCACAATTCATCGGATAGAGATGCATGTATCCTGTTTTCGACTATGAAAAATCCGTCAAATCTATCCTTAATAGAAAAACAGGTGGTTATAAACTATCTCACTCAAATTTAACCAACTGTAAATGTGTGCCTTTAACATTTTAAAAATATATTTTAGTAGATTACAAAAGACATATCAGTATAAGTCAAAATTTCCATATTCGATGAAAATTTAAATACCTTAAGATAGGCGTCATCTTTAAATTTGAATGCTTTATGAAATGCCTTAATACCGAAGGTTCCTGTCTAATAATGTGCTTGTAATGTTAAATTGTCAATTATTAATAACCATGATACTGTTAATTCATTGTCTTATTGTTGATAAACGAATCCGTTCTCTTTGTAAGCTGTTATCCCAGATAGAAATGCATATACCATGAACATGTCCACATTTATTGATAATCTCAAGAAAATACCAAAGTAAAACCCAACCTTTATATTGTCTGTATACCTATTATTGTAAATATAGCAAATAAAGTTATAAGAACCGTCCTTTTGTAGTTCTTAATTGAAATTGGTCTATCTTAAAATTTAAGACCGAGGGAACAAAATTATTAGAAATACAGGATGATATTAGCACTATACACGGCACAATTAAAGGTTATATTCCAACATTGCACAATCTGCCTTTAATTTTGTCTTAAATGTAGCCAGTGGGTGTCATGCGAGGTTTATGTAGCAATCAAAAATAAAAAAAATGTTTTTGCTTTTCAATTTACAAACTGAAAAATAGATGTTCATGTTACAAAAATAGAAAGACAAATGATTAGCCCATGGCGTCTGCGTTTTGTCACCCCAAAGTCTGAGATATAGGTAATCAATGTACACAGGAATATGCGTGGCTATATTATTTGAGATAATACACAAGTAATCTTTACTTAGCTAAATCACAAGGGTGGATTGCAAAGCTTCGGGGCGCTCTAGGTTATCCATAATAATCTGATTATTAAGAAAAAAAAGTAATCTATTTCTTATCGCCACACAGGGAATAACATAGAGCATGGAATAGTCTCAAGTTCAATAAATAACAGTGTCTATTAGAAAAATGTTATGCACGAGGGATCTGTTTGTTCTTCTTGACTAGATCGCTCATTCGAAGAAGCCAGGGACGTATTAAGAATGCACTTAAAAAAATATGGTGCCCCTATGTAATAGAAATAAATAACAGCGAGGCTGATGTCCGTCTCTGGAATCCCACAATAAATAGATGACATATAATAATTAATTGCATTTATCTGTTTTAAAAGTGTCGAATCCAGCCAAGGTTTTGAGTTACTTAATAGTGACACTTTACACTATGTTTCACCTCTCTCCATAAGCCAGTATTAAAATTATCTTGTCCCAAAGCCATCGGCCAATGAACTGTCTTAGCTTAACAGAAAATGTTATTCATTGAACCCAGTCAAGACATTCACCCAATGAACGTCTACACAGGCTTAGCCATTTTACCTCAATTAAAAGTTTTTATGTTCGAAAGTCTTGACCAAACAAATTGCTTATCGCAGCTCAACCTAAGCAGAAAACTCTCAACATCGAACTTATTCAAGATATTGATATAGTGAATCTATACTCTGGTTTCACCACCTTTACCCAATTTTCCACTTTATTTACTTCTTTAAGTCAATTAGAACCAAACTTATCGGGATCCAAAGTCCCAGCCAATCAAATTGCTTATCTCTGATCAGCCTTATAGTGGACAATATGCATGAATAAACACTGTCTATGCCCTAGGCATTCACCAAATAAACACCTACACCAAGTTTGAACTATCTAGCTCTATTAGAAGGCGAGTTGTTGTGTCCCAAAGTCTCGACCAATGCAATTACTAACCGCTCTGCTTACCCTAAGCAGCAGAAAATGCCAATTAACGAACTTAGTTAAGATGCTGGTGAAATGAACATATTCTCCAAATTTCACCATTCTCACTTAATTAGAACCAGAGTTATCGTGTCCCAGAGCATCAACCAATCAAATTGCCTAAACAGAAAATACTCATCTTCTAACTCCATCAAGGCATTCACCCTGTAAACACATGCATTAAGTTTGAACATTCTAGCTACACAAGGAGCTATTGTGTCCTAGAACGTGTGGTGGACAGACGGACGTACAGACCGATTTTAATAGTCCCCTGCTTTCTTCGAAAGATTGAACATAATCTGAATAAGCACTACCCAAGCAACATGGCTACGTAATTTAGTACCTTCACAAATTAGGCTGATCAATTATCGGAATCCATTTAGTGGTTTAGAAAAAGACGTTGTAAACATATAAATTGCCCCCCCCCTTCCTTTCGATATTATAGGGTGACTATAATGTATCAGATCTGATTATTTCTACCAACTGCATATACATGTGTGTTTAAAGGCTAAATACAACTCTTGTTGTAACTAAATAATATGCCCCAAATGGTACTATTTAACAAGTCGAGATAACAATTTCAATGGCAGAAAATTTAGGACCGAATAAAACTTGGCATAAAGTCATGACTTTGTTTGACAATGAGGGAAGGCAGATCAAAGTTAGGGTACTTTTGGAGAGGGGGTCGGATCGGGAAAATTTGAGTTCTATGGCACACAGTAGAGAATCAATACGAGCCATGAAATACCATACATTGACACTTGATTAAGAAATGATGATTATCATGGAGTCCCAAAGATCTGAATATTATAGTTAGCTGCTTTCAAGAACTAAACGACCTGTGAGTAAAGAAAAACATGTATCAAAAGCACATGGTATTCCTTACAAAGGGAACCTGTAAAGTTTTATTCGATTCTTTTCCCTAATGAGGGGAGGGGTATAGGGTTAGAATTAAAAGTAGACTGACAACGCGAAGATGGAAAAGACAAAAGACGACCATGATACGCTTTAAGACAAATTAATTGATTCTGAAAATTATGGAAATATTAATCCGGCTGTGAAATCTATTCTGGAATTTATCCGTGGAAATTGGGGTTTGATTGAGTTTGTATGAGGCTCGTACATCATCATGAAAACGGACATATTGTGCGATTGTTTTTTTTAGTATCTCTGGATTTTGTGGGGGAAGAGGGAAGGTCAGCAGAAACAGGGGGCACAATATGTCTATTAGAGTTGGCATTACCCTGAGTATCTAAGGTAACTCAGTCGATGTTCGTGGGCACACTTTCGGAAGGGAAAGCATTCTGGTGTATTTGCGTTTATGATTGACTATCTGCCCAGCATGACTCTGCGATGAGAATTTTTGCTTAGGTTACACAGAGCGATGTAAAATTTCAATGCTTTATAAATATGTTAGATGTGCAAGTAATTAATGATGGTCATTTATTTTGGGACACCAGCACCAATGTTGATTTGTACAATACAACTAGATTAATATCCAGTCTACAATATTGCCCTGTCTTTGAATGTCCAAAACATTGGTGTTGTAACAGCGGTTACCCATTATGTCTATTGTAAAAGACCATCTGCGATTATTTCTAGCAGACCATGTAAGATACTCCCCCACTTCAAAAGCGTTACATCATTATGCAAAAGTGAAAGTTGCGACATTCCACATGTTATTTTTCACCGAGCTCGAAATCACAACCATAATTTCTCAGCTTAGCCTCCTTATCAACGCCTCCAATACCCGTTATTTTCGAATTAACGGTGGACTGTTCATTCTCAAATGGTTGACTGTATATCAGACAAACAGGCGATACTATATCCATCTGTATCTCACTATTCAAGAGCTGTTGTGAATCATTTTGTGAATTAAACTCGCCACGTGCTTCAATAGGCATGACAAGCTAACGCAGTGACCCAGGAGTGGCCCCAGTCGACAAACCCAAGCATATCGACCAAATTTGGATGGAATTTGTTAGTTTAGGAGTAAAGTAGAAAATCGGTTAATCGGTTGAATAGTTCTATTTAACGTCTTCCGAACAAAAAAAGACACCGAAATCAAACATACACTATCACAGTGGTAAATTTCTGCCTTTTTAAACATTTAAAACAATTTATTTTAGAAGATCAGAAAAGTCATTAGCTTAAACAACCCCATTATGTTCTTTAAAATGTAGAAGATTTCTAGAACACAAGACAACGCAATTGACGTCATCTTCAAATTACGGAATACCTTAATACGCAAGGACTCTGCTTGTTATGTTCAAAATGCGAATTTTTGTATTGTTTTGAACATTGACTAGTCAATTATTTATAACTATAATAGGCCTACCGTTAACCCATTGTTTTAGCCTGTTAATTGCTTTGACGACAAACTAACGCGTCTATCCTCCTCAGCTGTTATCCTTCATAGAATTGCATCCACCAGGGAATATCCAAATTTATTAACATTATCCACTTTCATATTGTTTATATACCTATTGTAAATATAACAACTATATTATAAGAGCGAGCTTTTTGAAGTGCTTAATTTCCACCTATATGACGTCCTTGTCAATAATGAATTAGTATCATGTGTCAATGGAAAAACAGGGACCGTGCGCAGATTTTTGTCATAAATTGATATTTTTAAGAACGTTTCTTGGGAAATTTTATGATTTTTATGTTGCTTTTATCTCATTTCATGCCTTTTTTTGTTTTTGTTAATATTAAAAATAACCATTATGACTTTTTTTTATATAAAACTGCACTGACAGTAAATAACTTATCTCCGGTCCATGAAATAGTGTTCAGTCACTAGCACTGGCGGTATTAATGTTTGCAGTCACCTTCTACTATGTTCATATACCCACGGTAGCTAAGGGGGTAAGATGCTAGCTTGCTAGCCTGAAGGTTGCGCGTTCGCTCCCTGTGTTTAGTTGTCCCGTGTATACATTGCTGTGCTCGTAAATATTCCTTGGCAGTTGGAATTCGATATAAGAGTAGGCTCTATCCGGCTCTCAGGTAAAAATTTCCCTCATGACACATTGTATGGCGTATGTCCGTCTTCATTGGCCCAGTCGGAGGTGAGCAGTAGCACGTTAAACCCAAATTTATTTAATCTTATTTCATAAACCATCAACACTGTTAAAAAGAAAACATTTTAGACGACCGTTACGGTAAACCGTCGCCAGGTAACCAGCGTGTGTGTGTGAAGTCAGCTTGTGCGCGTTGTATCATAAGGTCTGTCATTGAGCCAAATGGTGTGGCGTCGTTTCCTAGAAGACCACAAGCTAACAGATTAAAAAACGGAATTAAAATTCGTTGTTCAAGAAGAGTAAGCAGATTTCTTGTGCACTACACAATCTTAATAGGCGTCATTATTTATTTGACTTGCACAAATTATTCGTTGGAAACCAACCTGAGGTCAAATTGATACCCACTAGCTGATGTCAACAAATTGCATGTTAGACATTTGTATTGAGAAGTAGAAACCCGAATTAATGCCTATAAACATGCGTGATCGCCATTCACGTAATTTGTGTTTGTGAGTTGGATTATTGAAAATGGCGTAATAGAGTCTGTCTGGTGGCCTAATGTAACTATAGACTCACTGTCTGTGTAATATTGTCTTTAAACCGCCTCCTCCCAACAAACCTTAGTTTTAGTGCCTGTAAGTAAATGGCATCTGTTGAACGCTCACTTAAACAATCACCTCTTAGCAACGTGATTAGGCATTTCTCTTTGGCCAAGTAAACGAATTACCACGGCCAGATGGGAAAGGTCGGCTTAAAATGGCACTTTGATACTCTAGCATAAACCGTTGAGATTATTGATGAGTAAAATGACATCAAATGCTTGACTTACGCTTATACTGCAGACAATAAAAGTCAAATTATTCAGAAAGGCATGACCTCTTATACCATTTTAAATTGGTTATAAACATTATCAGTAATGATGTCTCTCGTACTTTCCATAGTAATCAAATATGTATTAGTTTCTAGCGAATCCCATTTAACTTATTAAACGTTTCAGAATGATAGTATTTCCTAAAATTTGAAATGTTGCTGAGTGAACCTCTGAAATTTGGAATGTTGCTAACCGAACTTCGTAAATTAACGATGTGGCTGACCGTGTCCCCAAATAGATCATACCCGAGTCTCTTGCAGCAGCATTAATGAAAATGTAATCATGCGTATTTGTTAGTTTTGAAAAGTTAGGTATCCTTTTTGTTATCAACTTATTATGCAGAAATTGTTTTGACGAAAAAAATGTACTAATGTATTCTTGGCCGCCCACAGTACCATACATTTGAATGATTGTTTACCAAGTTTATGCACTTTTAGGGAAATATAGGTGACTGCAATCCAATATCAACAAGGAAAATGACATTTCCGGTTTTAACTGCGAAACATTAAAGATAATTTCTCTAAGCAGAATGCAAGCTCTGGTTTAAGGAATTGCCACCGTTAAATCACATGGTTCTGCGGAATATGCTACTTGTTTGAAAGTAATTGTATATCAAGTTACACACGCATATATTATTCGGTTTGCCTGATCATTTGCAATAAATTCTCATCCAGATGAAAACGAAAACCAGCGGCTGCCAGGCAGGATACGCCCACATTTTCGAGAGATGGATAGAGAACAAGCAAAACCGAAAGTTATTTTTCCTACAATCAAAGGCTATAATTCATTAAATATCGAAAAGAATCAAGATCTTTAGGTTATAAACATGCATTTCAAGTTTCATCAAAATCGAATTAAAATTGTGACCTATACTGGGTCCACAACCTTGACATACCATATTTTAACACTATTAGCGTACAAACGGTGGCCATTTTGTCTGGTAATTATGGTCCGATTTCTCTGAAATTCAAACTCAACCTTCAATATGGTGTGACGGTGATAGAGTCAAACGTTTTTTTAAATCAGATAATAATCGTGACCTCCTGAGGGACCATAGGCGATTTTTCGGACAATCAGGGGCCATAATTCAGGAAGTTATGATCTGATATGTGCAAATAACGAAAGGAACCAAGATCTTTAGGTTATAACCATGCATTTCAAGTTTCATCAAAATTGAATCAAAATTGTGACCTATACTGGGTCCACAACCTTGATATACCATTTTATAACAGTAATCGTGTACACGCTGCGGCCATTTTGTATGGCAATTTTGTAGTCAACCTTCCTTAGGGTGTAATGGTGATATAATCAGAGGGACCACAAGCTAAACAAAGACGATTTTGCGTATAATCAGGGGCCATAATTTAGGAAGTTACAATCCGATTTGCCCAAATATCGAAAGGAACCAAGTTTCATCAAAATCGAATTAAAATTGTGACATCTACAGGGTCCACAACCTTGATATACCATATTTTAACAGTATTCGCGTACGAATGGCGGCCATTTTGTATGGCAATTTTAGTCCAATTTTACCGAAATTCGAACTCAACCTTTCTTAGGGTGTAACGGTGATATAATCAAACGATTTTTTAAATCGGATAATTATTGTAACCTCCAGACGGACCACAAGCTAATCAAAGACGATTTTGCGTATAATTAGGGGCCATAATTCAGGAAGTTACGATCTGATATGCACAAATATTGAAAGGAACCAAGATCTTTGGGTTATAACCATGCATTTCAAGTTTCACCAAATTTAAAATTAAAATTGTGATCTCTACAGGGTCCTCAACCTGGATAAACCATTTTTTAACAGTATTCGCGTACGAACGACGGCCATTTTGTATGGTAATTTTGGTCCGATTTTTCCGAAATTTGAACTCAACCTTCCTTAGGGTGTAACGGTGATATGATCGAACGGTTTTTCAAATCGGATAATAATTGTGACCTCCAGAGGTACCACGAGCTAAAATAGGTGATTTTTCGGACAATCAGGGGCCATAATTCAGGAAATTACGTTCCGATAGGCGCAAATATCGAAAGGAACCAAGATCTTTGGGATATAAACATGCATGTCAAGTTTCATCAAAATCGGTTCAAAATTGTGACCTCTATAGGGTCCACAAGCTAAAAAAGTGATTTTTCGTACAATCAGTGGCCATAATCCATGAAGTTTTGATTCGATACATGCCAATATCGAAAGCAGCCGAGATCTTTTGGGGATAAACCTATATTTCAAGTTTCGTCAAAATCGGACAAGAATTGTGACCTGTAGAGAGTCAACAAACAATTGTGGACGGACGGACGGACAGACGGACAGGGGCGACGACATAATACGTCCACATGAAAATGTGGGCGTATAACAACACACAAAGCTCAAATGTGCTGAGAATCAATATGCGAGTTGGATTACAACCAGCGGCTGCCAGGCAGGATACGCCCACATACAAGAGTTGGATAGAGAACAACTAAAAAGAATGTGATTTCCTACAATCAAGGGCCATAATTCATGAGGTTACAAATCAATATGCGCAAATATCAAATGGAACCAATATATTTGGGTTATAAACATGCATTTCAAAATCGGATTAAAATTGTGACTTCTCACAGGGTCCCCAACCTTGATATACCATATTTTTTTTACACTATTTGCGTACAAGCGGCGGCTATTTTGTTTGGCGTTTTTGGTCAGATATTCACGCAATTCGGACTGAACCTTCATTTTGTAACCGTGACATAATTTTTTAAATCTGGTAATAATTGTGACCTCCAGAAGGAGCACAAGCTAATAACGGCGATTTTTCGTACAATCAGGGGCCATAATTCAGGAAGTTACGATCCGATATGCGCAAATATCGAAAAAAATCAAGATCTTTCGGTTATAAACATGCATTTAAACTTTCTTTAAAATAGGATTAAAATTGTGACCTCTGGCTCAAAGGGTCCATAACCTTGATGTACCATATTTTTTACACTATTCGCGTACAAGTTGCGGCCCTTTTGTCTGTCAGTTTTGGTCTGATTTACACGAAATTATAATTCAACCTTCATTACCGTGTAACGGTGATATAATCAAACGTTTTTTTTAAATCGAATAATAATTGTGATCTCCAGAGAGACCACTAGCTAAAAATGGCGATTTTTTGTATAATCAGGGCCATAATCCGCAAATATCGAAAGGAACCAAGATCTTTAAATTATAAACATGAATTTCAATTGTCATTAAATCGGTTTAAAATTGTGATCTCTACAGTTTTCACAAACTTAAAACGTGATTTTTCGTACAAGCAGGGGCCATAATCCATGAAGTTACGGCCCGATATATGCCAATATCAAAAGTAACAAACAATTGTTGACGGACGGACGTCCATACAGGGGCGACGACAATATACCAGTCTGATTAAAAACAAAATAAAAACAAGTACGAACAATCCAAACCATAAAGACAGAATTCGAAGTCCTAAAGATAGTAAGCTGGCACTACTAGGCAGGATACGCCCACATTTTTGAGAGATGAATAGAGAAAGGCAATACCGAAAGTGATTTTTGCTACAATCAAAATGCCATAATTTACAATTTGATATGCGCATATATAAAAAAGAATCGAGATCTTTAGGTTATAAACATGAATTTCAAGTTTCATAAAAATCGAATTAAAATTGCGACCACTACAGGGTCCACAACTTTGATGTACCATATTTCTACACTATTAGTGTATAAACGGCGGCCATTTTATCAGTCAATTATGGTAAGATTTTTTTTAGAAATTCGAACTCAACCTTCCGTAGGATGTAGTGGTGGTAGAGTCAAACGCTTTTTTTTAAAAAAAAATTGGACAATAATTGTGCCTTCGAGAGGGACTATAGGGGATTTTGCGGACTTGGGTTATAACCATGCATTTCAAGTTTCTTCAAAATCGAATTAAAATTGTGACCTCTACAGGGTCCATAACCTCGATATACCACTTTTTAACAGTATTCGCATACAAACGGCGGCCATTTTGTATGGCAATTTTGTTCCGATTTTTCCGAACCTTCCTTAGGGTGTAACGGTGATATAATCGAACTTTTTTTTTATTAAATCGGATAATAATTGTGACCCTCAGATGGACCACAAGCTTAACAAAGACGATTTTGCGTATAATCAGGAGCCATAATTCAGGAAGTTACAAACCAATATGCGCAAATATCGAAAGGGTCCAAGATCTTTGGGTTATAACTATGCATCTTAAGTTTCATCAAAATCAAATTGAAATAGGGACCTCTACAGGGTCCACAACCTTGATATACCATTTTTAAACAGGTATTCGCGTACAAAATGCGGCCATATTGTATGGCAATTTTGGTCCGAACTCAACCTTCCTTAGTGTGTAACGGTGATACAATTAAACGGTTTCTCAAATCGGATAAGAAGTGTGACCTCCAGAGGGACAACAAGCTAAAATAGGTAAATTTTTGGACAAGCAGGGGCCATAATTCAGGAAATTTCGTTCCGATAGGCGCAAATATTTAAAGGTACCAAGATTTTTGGATTATAATCATGCATGGCAAGTTTCATCAAAATCGGTTCATAATTGTGACCACTATAGGATCCACAAGCTAAAAACGTGATTTTTCGTACAATCCGGGGTCATAATCCATGAAGTTTTGATCCGATACATGCCAATATCAAAAGCAGCAAAGATCCTTTGAGGATAAACCTATATTTAAAGTTTCGTCAAAATTCGGTAAGAATTGTGACCTGTAGAGAGTCCACAAACAATTGTGGACGGACGGACAGGGGCGACGACATAATACGTCCACATAAAAATGGACGGTATGTCACGGTGACTTCTTGGTATGCCATGCACGAAACTGGGTTAACTACTAGAAACGTCAACGCTGATTGACTAATCAATGTATGACGTCATAGAGCCAAAAACCGTCCATATGACCTAAAACACGACCTCCCAGTACAATTCCCAGATCTTCATGTAGTGTACGCTATCGAAAGTATAAAACAACGAAACGAAATATATAGATCTGTATTTTAATCAGATTGCTCTAAAATCCAGCCATCGAGTCACATTGTGTTCCACTATTTGGAAGACCTTAGACACCGGTTATGGTGTACATTGCATCCATTCAGATTAAATATCTTCCATCCTCAAATTCCTGGAATTCACTGGTGAATTTAAGTTATGGATTTTACTCGTCGCCTTTTAAATATGACGTGTGGGTAACCCACTTTCAATAGACGCATGTCATAACATTGCATTGTCCTACGCTTACAAAGAGGACCCCGTGACGGAAGTCACACAATATTGATATAAAAAAAAGAGTCTAACATAGACACACCTATCAATGTTACGACAGGAGTCGAGAAGAGAGGCTATAACACTGTCGATCTTCTGCTATTGCTTTAATATACTTACCATAGATTGACCTGCTAGGACAATCTGAACGACAGACTCACCATACCTTAGTTACGTACGCTGCTGGGATACAATTAGTATGCAATTAACTGAATGCTGATTTGTTTGGGTGTAAATAGTGTTTTGATTTAAGTAAAGTTAAACGAATTGCTGTTTTATTATTTTATTAATAGGTAAAATTGGTTGTTTCTCTCCTGTAAAGCACTGTTAAGTCTATTTTCGGAGGCATTTGGAAATATCTCATCACAACAATGTTCTTCCTTTATCAGCAAACTTACTTAAACCTACATAAGGAAATTATTGTCATTGTTTAACAAGCCAACTGTCTGGTGAGCTTCGAGATAGGTTGGTGAAATATTTAAGTCGTAATGGTTCGAACACTAGTAGTATGTGTAAGTGGTGCAACCTTGCGAGGACGACCCCAAACAACACGGTCATTATCTTTATCTTGCAATCGCTGAAACAAAAGATAAAGCACACTTTTAAAGCCAGCCATGCATGTTATAAACCGACTAGAACGCAATGGTAACAATTTGATTTTGGGGCCGGGTAGTCAACGGTTCAACCCAAAGCTTGCATATAACAACAAGCGGTAGCCATGCGAGATTCGCGCTCATTTTGCAAGAAATGAACAGAGAACAAGCTGGGGCCATAATCCAGGTATACGTGAATATCTACAGGAATTGAGAACTTAGGGATATGAACATATTTTCAGTATCCTCAAAATCGGAGGAAAGATGTGATCTCTAGGGGCTTCACAACTTTAATATTACATACTGTTACACTAATTTCGTACAAAAAGCGACCATTTTATCGGGCAGTTTATGATGTAACGGTGATAAAATTAAAACGGTTTTTAAAATCAGATAAATATTATGACCTTTAGAGAATCGTCATAGCTAAAATCGGGACGCGAAATACATATATTTTAAGTTTCACCAAAACCGGATAAAAATTGTAGTACACACTACTTGCGAAAAGGGGCGGACATTTTGTCAGACAGGTTCCACTCGAACTCTACCGTTGTCCGTTACCGTGTGTAACGGTGATACATTTAAAGGTTTTTATTTTTTACAATCGGATAGAAATTGTGATTTCTAGAGTGTCCAAAAGTTAAAAACGTGATTTTTTATACCATCAGGGACCATAATCTAGGAAGTTCCGATCCAATATGTGCGAATATAGAACGAATCAATTTCTTTGGGATGGATATAAATATATTTTAAATTCCATCAAAATTGTTACCTTTACACGAAATTCGAACTCAATAATCTTTACGGTGTATCGGTCACATAATAAACGTTTTTATTAAATGGGACGAACGGCTGCAAGGCAGGATACGCCCACATACGAGAGATGGATAGAGAACAAGCTAAAAAGAAAGTGATTTTTTCTACAATCAAGGGACATAATTCATGGAGTTACAAATTGATATGCGCAAATATCGAAAGGAACCAAGATCTTTAGGTTATAAACATGCATTAAACATTTATCAAAATAAGATTAAAATTGTGACCTCTACAGGGTCCACAACCTTGGGTGAGATTTTTGTCGTTTACTCGCGTCACTGGAGTTGACCCCATTGCCGAGTTAACCCAGGTGAAACATCCCGAACGGTCCCACGGTCCTCAATAGTCAGATGACATCAAAACAAAATGGCGAGACACCTTATTTTTTTTCGCAATGACTGCCTCCATTTTTAATCTTATTATTGAACTATTAGAGGGCGATGAAGAAGAAGATTAATAAAGCTGAATTAAAGACAAACGCACGCTATTTTTGCGTATAGGACGCCATTTTGCCACGTAAAAAACTCTTTTACTCTCCGCTCAACGGGGAGTAAACAGATTAGTCACGTGATGGGACTCGAGTCAGCCATGTGACCAACTCGATTCAAAACGCGAACGGTCTGGTGTCGACTCAAGTGAAGCACGAAAACCTTACTTTGATGTACCATATTTTTACACTATTCGCGTACAAGTCGCGACCGCTTTGTCCGTCAGTTTTGGTCGGATTTTAACGAAATTCGAATTCAACCCTATTTATCGTGTCACGGTGATATAATCAAACGTTGTTTTTTTTTATAAAAAAATCGGATAATAATTGTGATCTCCAGAGAGACCACAAGCTAAAATGGCGACTTTTCGTATAATCAGGGTCATAATCCGCACATATCGAAAGGAAGCAAGATCTTTGGATTATAAAATGCATTTTAAGTGTCATCAAAATCGGTTCAAAATTGTGAACTCTACAGTGTTCACAAGCTTCAAACGTGATTTTTCGTTCAATCAGGAGCCATAAGCCATAAAGTTACGGTCCGATATATGCCAATATCGAAAAGAACAAACAACTGTGGACAGACGGACGTCCGAACAGGGTCGATGACAATATACCAGTCTGATTAAAAAATAAATAAAACCAAGTACGAACAAATCAAACCATAAGACAGAATTCGAAGTCCTTAAATCGTTATAGGCAAAATACTGCATTCAAGCAAAATAGTGTAATTAAAAATTTAGTTTTACTTGTCTTTACTACACTAGGATCTGAAAGAGTTGTTATATTACCGGCGTTTGAGATGGAGCGAGGGATTTGCCAATGGACGGTATGTTACGGTGGGTGACCTTTTGGTATGCCATGCACGAAACTAGATAAACTACTAGAAACGTCAACGTTTAATCAATGTATGACGTCATAGAGCCAAAAATTGTTCATATGACCCAAAACACGACCTTCCAGTACAGTTGTAAGATCTTCGCTAGTGTACGCCATCGAAAGTATAAACAAGCATTTTAAGTTTCATCAAAATCGGATACAAATTGTAACCCCTAAAGGGTCGACAACCCTGATATACCACACTTTTACACTATTCGCGTACAACAGTTTTCCGAGAGTGGGCAGTCATTATTGTCAAGCTACACCAAAGCGACAGTATTTTGATACTTTTCTCAATATCAAAATAATGTATAGGTTACAAAAGAAGTTTTTTGAATCTGGCCACATTCAAAACGAATGTGATTATGCATCCTTGCATAGAAAGGGAAATGAAAGTCCGAGATGTTTATTTACCTTCTGGTTACCGTACTTTGATGAAATCAGCCAAAAAAACAAAACAACCCTACAAATAGACCGGCAGCCCAGGGCCCTCGGGTTAGTTGAACTAGGTACCAATATCTGAATGTGGGAGTGGGTAAAGGGTCATCTGAGATGAATAGATGTGGCAGTCTGCCGGGTACCCCCCGTTGCATGTGGGTCTGGTGAGCCCCCAAAAGGACCTAAAAATGGTCCCAAGATAGTTGACTGAGATACCACTTGTAATCAATAACACTCTGTGCTTACTACTAAACATACATCAAAAGTGCTAAAGACAGACATTTTTCGCGTCGCTAAGGGTCCGCCAGACCCCCCAAAAAGGGCCCCAAAAATGGGCTAGCATAGACGAGCGAGATACCAAGTAAAATTAATGCCAAATGGTTAAGCACTGTCCACTGTGTGTAAAACAGGTTACTCCAGATAAATTGTCCGTTGCACAAGCTGTACTAGACACCCCCAAAAATTGACCCCTCGCCCCCAGAGTCCAACTAGGCTAGCTTAGATATTGTAGGTACCAGCTGAAACCAGGTTTTAATGATCAATCACACCATTGGGAATACCGAATTATCAATGGCAGACAAATAGGCCCTGGGGTACAGCTAGGCTAGCCCGGATATTGCAGGTACCAGATGAAACCAAGTTTAAATGATCAAGCACACTATAGGAAATGCAAAATTATCAACGGCAGACAAAATGTCCATTGCTATGACCCTGCCAGACCCCCCCATCGGCCCTGGGGTACAACTTGGCTAGCCCAGATATTGTAGGTCGGATGTGGTCGTTAGATGTATACAAAACTACAAGTATCTGAGACAAACTAATACATATGTTTATTTCAAACATCTAGCTACATGATGGCAATGATGCAGGCAAGGTGATAAAAAAAGACATATTGAGAGGTATGATCTCATTAATGAGTAAAACTGCTTAGGCCGGTTGCTCAAAACCTCTGTTAGCCCTAACCACAACCGTTTATCCTCCATTTAGCGGTGCTTTTTTTCAGTTGAAGGAATTATGGCATTCCAATTAAGATAAGAGAGGGGTAAAATTGTCATTATTGAACATACCCTCAAAACCTGTTTTCTTCATCAAAAATTAACCAAGATTTTGTTACAACAGGTTAGGGCTAAAACCACTGTTTCGCCCTAACGACCATTTAACTTAACAGAGGCTTTGAGCACCGGGCCCTGAATGGGTAAGATACCTGTAAAAGACAGACAGCAGAGCTGTTCTTATATCTCACTTTCGCTGTCTGAGTCATCACTCCATTCTGGTCCAGAATCCGTGTCAATGTCAGTATCATCATCATACAAGTCTTCAGTTTGCCTGCCGGCGTCTTCATCATTATTCTCAGATCCCTCACTTCTACGATCACCTCCAAAAAGGTTGTCAGGTTCTGCAGGCCCAGGATATCAATCGGGTGTGTAATATCCATGTTCATCCTTCCATCCGTACTGCAGTGGATCCAAATCATGATATGGTTGTGGAGAGTCCGCATTACCCCAGACAATAGACACGTAATGTGCACGGCGAGTCTTATTTGACAGAGCTTTTCCACACGGTGGTAGTAGTGCACAGTCAACCTTTTTGATATTGGCCATTGGGTTTTCCTGAAATATCAGAATAGACAGTAATAGATTTGGTAGGTGAACATTACATTTTTACGATTGAGAAGGATACGGATATTCTTGGTACCCGGTTATACCGGTACTGACATAGTCTTGAAGGGGAAAGGCCTCTTATAAAAGGAGATTCGAAATGGTTCCAGCTACATAACGCGGCGTCCGACATCCGTCGGTGGGGCTTTAAGGTTTATAGATCGGTAAACTTACTATTGTATTCTCCAATTATTCTGAAGAACATCTCACCTGGTTATTTTTTCCTGTCATTTGAACCAGTTTGGTGTGCCTTGCTCGATTCACTTCCTTCATTCCATACAGGGAGCACACATACTCCTCCGCTTTCTTTTGACTTGGTTCTTCTCTTGATGACATACTGCTAAACAACTCCCATCGTTGTTGTTCTCCGGCAGCTCGTAGGGCTTGATCTTCCCCTTCCTGTAAAACGACGACGTGAAATCACAGCCTGTGAAGGCGTGTAGGCCAGGCAGTGCAGCTGAAAGTCCGGCTTGTTTCAACTCTAAGGCATTGACAATGCTTGTAATGTCAATGTACCTGCGGCTGTTGCCTGAACCGCAGTCCATGATGATGGGCTTCAGTGGTATCCCGCTCATTATATTGACTGTCAACTCTCCAGACTCACTGCAAGGAAACCATGAGGAAGCAGATACCCTTATAGCATTCCATGCTGCCTCGGTCATTGGTAGTCTCCTCATCCGAGCCTCGGACACTGGTGTCATCGTGATAATCTTGGGGATGCTTGGGCAGAATATAATGAGCGGGATACCACTGCAGCCGATCATCATGGACTGCGGTTCAGGCAACAGCCGCAGGTACATTGACATTACAAGCATTGCCAATGCCTTAGAGTTGAAACAATCCGGACTTTGATCAAGTTGTTTAGCAGTATGTCATCAAGAGAAGAACCAAGTCAAAAGAAAGCAGAGGAGTATGTGTGCTCCCTGTATGGAATGAAGGACGTGAAGGAAGTGAATCGAGGAAGGCACACCAAACTGGTTCAAATGACAGGAAAAATTAACCAGGTGAGATGTTCTTCAGAATAATTGGAGAATACAATAGTAAGTTTACCGATCTATAAACCTTAAAGCCCCACCGACGAATGGCGGATGTCGGACGCCGCGTTATGTGGCTGGAACCATTTCGAATCTCCTTTTATAAGAGGCCTTTCCCCTTCAAGACTATGTCAGTACCGGTATAACCGGGTACCAAGTATATCCGTATCCTTCTCAATCGTAAAAATGTAATGTTCACCTACCAAATCTATTACTGTCTATTCTGATATTTCAGGAAAACCCAATGGCCAATGTCAAAAAGGTTGACTGTGCACTACTACCACCGTGTGGAAAAGCTCTGTCAAATAAGACTCGCCGTGCACATTACGTGTCTATTGTCTGGGGTAATGCGGACTCTCCACAACCAGATCATGATTTGGATCCACTGCAGTACGGATGGAAGGATGGACATGGATATTACACACCTGATTGATATCCTGGGCCTGCAGAACCTGACAACCTTTTTGGAGGTGATCGTAGGAGTGAGGGATCTGAGAATACTGATGAAGACGCCGGCGGGCAAACTGAAGACTTGTATGATGATGATACTGACATTGACACGGATTCTGGACCAGAATGGAGTGATGACTCAGACAGCGAAAGTGAGATATAAGAACAGCTCTGCTGTCTTTTGGGTAGCCCCTTCGAATTATACATTTTCAATGACCTGACAATCAGTTACAGGGTCTATCATAGTATATAATGTTATGTTGATTGAACTACTGCTGCTACATGTAGCAACAAAGTTCCCCATTATTCGTTCAAATTGTCTGTATTTTTGTGTGTTTGCAATTATTTTTATATTCAGTCAAAATGACTAGTCTTTTGTTGATGCTGTGGAACTACTGCTGCCAGCCATATTTTCGCATTATTTCTTCAAAGTTTTTCACGTAGTTCATTGTGCAATTACCATTTCATTTCTTAAAGGTGTTGTTGGGAATTTCATATTTGTGGACAGTTCTAAAGTGCTCAGTACAATGCATAATAGTTAATTTCCTGTCGTGCCTGTTTTGCTCTGTCTTTTACAGGTATCTTACCCATTCAGGGCCCGGTGCTCAAAGCCTCTGTTAAGTTAATTGGTCGTTAAGGCGAAACAGTGGTTTTAGCCCTAACCTGTTGTAACAAAATCTTGGTTAATTTTTGATGAAGAAAACAGGTTTTGAGGGTATGTTCAATAATGACAATTTTACCCCTCTCTTATCTTAATTAGAATGCCATAATTCCTTCAACTGAAAAAAAGCACCGCTAAATGGAGGATAAACGGTTGTGGTTAGGGCTTACAGAGGTTTTGAGCAACCGGCCCCAGCAGTTTTACTCATTAATGAGATCATACTTCTCAATATGTCTTTTTTTTATCACCTTGCCTGCATCATTGCCATCATGTAGCTAGATGTTTGAAATAAATATATGTTTTAGTTTGTCTCAGATACTTGTAGTTTTGTATACATCTAACGACCACATCCGACCTACAATATCTGGGCTAGCCAAGTTGTACCCCAGGGCCGATGGGGGGGGGGGGGGTCTGGCAGGGTCATAGCAATGGACATTTTGTCTGCCGTTGATAATTTTGAATTTCTTATAGTGTGCTTGATCATTTAAACGTGGTTTCATCTGGTACCTGCAATATCCGGGCTAGCCTAGCTGTACCCCAGGGCCTATTTGGGGGGTCTGGCAGGGTCACAGCAATGGACATTTTGTCTGCCATTGATAATTCGGTATTCCCAATGGTGTGATTGATCATTAAAACCTGGTTTCAGCTGGTACCTACAATATCTAAGCTAGCCTAGTTGGACTCTGGGGGCGAGGGGTCAATTTTTGGGGGTGTCTGGTACTGCTTGTGCAACGGACAATTTATCTGGAGTACCCTGTTTTACACACAGTGGACAGTGCTTAATCATTTGGCATTAATTTTACTTGGTATCTCGCTCGTCTATGCTAGCCCATTTTTTGGGCCCTTTTGTGGGGGGTCTGGCGGACCCTTAGCGACGCGAAAAATGTCTGTCTTTAGCACTTTTGATGTATGTTTAGTAGTAAGCACAGAGTGTTATTGATTACAAGTGGTATCTCAGTCAACTATCTTGGGACCATTTTTAGGTCCTTTTGGGGGGTCACCAGACCCACATGCAACGGGGGGTACCCGGAAGACTGCCACATCTATTCATCTCAGATGACCCTTTACCCACTCCCACACTCAGATATTGGTACCTAGTTCAACTAACCCGAGGGCCCTGGGCTGCCGGTCTAAAAGTTATTTTACTCACACAGACATTCTTGATTTTAATAAATTAAATTCAAATAAAATATAAACCAAGTACGAACAATCCAAACCATAAGACATAATAAACGTTATAGGCATAATAATGTTTTCAAGCAAGCTGCAAAATAGTGTATTCGGCAAATGGACTGCTCCCCGTGTACAAAATACACGACAAACAGTGGTAAAAGGTGTCCGACAGAGTAAGCTTCATTTGAACAAAATGCTTTCAATGGAACCATCAATACCCACCACATAGTGTACACCTACTCTAAAGACGATGTCAGTGTCAAATGGCAAATCTTTGGTGGGAAAATGCTGTTTATTTCTACATTTTTTCATTACAATTAACATTCGCACATCTCATTTGTCCTTAACGCTTTCTGCATAGCATCTTTCTCAGAGCATTAACTTCCATATGCAAATATAGGATATCACGTGACTTTTTAACTTATGTGATATTCATTGGATTTGAATACATTTTGTGATGAATTATCAGCCGAATAAATCAAGAAATTGTATTCTAGATTTTCATGGTGCGGTTGGAAATAAGCTATACATTTGTATTTCAAATTAAAATTGTATACACCTTTAGTGGAATGAATTTAAGTATGGATTATTGCTTCAAATTGTTTTCTGTTGTGGATTAAAGTTATGGTGAAAATTCAGATTTTTTAAAATTTACCCTTTTACCGCCCGTCGAGACGTTCAAGTTTCGTTTCAGATCTTTCTTCGGTATTGCCAACAAGTCTTTCCCCACTTTTTTTAACATCTTGGGACTACTTGTGATGTTCTCCCTCATTTCCACCCCAAGCGCTTCTCGATTTCATCTAATGACGTGAATTCGTGGATGACGATAAGACCGTTGGTTGATATAATTCTTTTGTCTGAATGAGTCTTCAGTGGTGTCATGCCACCAAACGCACCAACTTGGTTGTCGGATTTTGCGAATCTAGATTCACATGCGAGATTGTGTATTGGAGCAAATTGCAGTTTTTCTAAATCAACCAAGACACTCTCTTCCGGCTTCATCTGATGCTTGCTTAAGTTTATGATACAAAACCATGGGTTCGAAATGAAGGTATGAACTGACAGCACCAGTTTATTCGCATTTAAATCAACGGCCGTCTCGGAAATGCGTTGAGAGAATCTCGGTGCTTGATGTACTCGTTTCCGATTTCCAACATTCGGCCGAAACGATTCGATTGGAAATCCTTAAAGGAAGCCGTGTCTTTTCCATTTTTAGTCAGCCATTCTTTGAATTAGTTGTATAAGGAGACCGAATGAGCAGCATGGATTGGTGACAACAATTTGACCAATGCAATTAACCAGAGTGTATGAAGACTGGACGAATTTGAGTGCAGTATCTTGGCAGCGTGGATCAGTTTGTCAAATCCAACTTTTTGTTCAGTGTCCCCGAATGTCTTGTCGATACAAAGCAGTACATGGGCTCAAATCTATCAACATCTTGGAGTAGTCATCCGCTCTGTCGGTCATCCAGAAGTCGATATTGCTCTTAGTTTTCATCGACACTTAAACCAGCTGATACAGCAAGGCACTGTAATTTGAAGGTGTATGCTTCATCCCAGCTTTACCAGCATCCGGCATGTGGAGCGTTGTCCAGGTAACCTTTTGTCAGAGATCTTTACTCACCGGAGGTTTAGGTGATTGTAATACTATCAGTTTTGATCGTTAGTAGTATCGTCTAGCCCAATGGTAACAACAGCATCGCCTTTGTTCAATAGGTGTCTGGCAACATCTCTGAGTTCAGAAATGAAACATCTTGAACGTAGTTTGCTAGACATCTACTGGGCATCACGAAGGTGAGATCACCCATTGTACGCTTCTCTTTGGTGTCATCTGTTTCGTCACCTCCACAAATAATGAAATCTTCAGCGTCGTCAGTAGTGCCGGCCATCTCCCAGTTTTGACCAAATATTGTGTGGGCTATCAAGAACCCTATTACCACTGTTTGTCGTGTATTTTGTACACGGTAGTCCATTACACTATTTTGCCCGATTACACTATTTTGTCTATACCGTTTGTTTTGGAACACAGCCGGTGTAGTCTGTCATTGATAGTTTTGGCCAATCAAGCTATTTTACTGAGATTTCGCCTTATAGTTTAGATGCAGCTATGGCGCGCCAGCCAGGGTAAGCTTACTCTTCCGGAATTTTGTCTAATGGTTTGGATTGTTCGTACTTGGTTTTATTTTATCACATAAGGTCATTAGTAGTGACATTATACTGTGAGAGACACTGGACGAGACAACGCATCAGGGGTTCGTGTATGGGGGTTTTATGATCAGATCTGATTCGGCGTATTAAATGGTTCTTCCGTTCAGTTCTTGATCGGGCCACAGGAGATTCAGTAGGAGACGGCCCTATTTGTCACATCAGATGCTGACTGTGGGGGTATATTTGTACTCCCTCACAGTATTGCTGTCATCGTTATCATCAAAATTTACATCACAGTTATCATTGTCATCACCAGGAAGTACAAATCCACTGATGTCAATTGGAAGATGAACCCGAAGCTGTCTTGTTCGTCTTGGCCTTTTCTATTCATTGCTTCTTCGCGGTCTGCCGCTCTTTTTTTATTCTTCAACCATTTTCGTGGGATGATACTTGTTGAGGTTGCCACGTAGTCGCCGTAGCAATTGTCATACCAGAAGGCCCGATCTTCCGTCGTCATTTGCACATCGTGTTCTTTCTGATTTAGCTAGGATATCATAATCATAAGCGTGATTTATCGTGTGTTTTTTTTTTTTGAATAAGTCAGCTTTTTCCAACCATGACATTGTTTTAATTCTATCACATCGATTTTCCGTCTTTTTCAAATCTCGGAATATAACATAGTCGCACTGAATGGTTCAACTGACTGACCTTTTTTCTGCTGAGATTGTAGTTGAAGCATCAAGAAATACAAAACAACTTTGAGAAGGATTTTGACGATCTGAAAATTGGAAATGGTGTTATGAAGGATTTTTATGAGCCTACCTGATTCAAAAGCCCCCCCCCCCAAAATAACGTTTATTCTGTGAAAAATCAGCAAAAGTAATCCAATGTTTTGAAAATTCACGCGGTGCCCGATGCTAGTCTCGACAGTACTACTACTAGCCTTCTATGTGATATTTAACATAAATATCATTTTTATGTTAGTCCTATATACACGATGAATAATTAATACTGTTATAAACCCTCAAAAATGTTCACGTTACTTCTCGACTGATTACCGTTAGAATTATCCCTGCTTCTGCTCAATTTCTATGCATCTTGATGAATTTTTTACCGGTACTTTGATTTTCCAAAGGAATCATTGCTTTTCCAAGGGATTCATTGATTTCCCAAAGGGATCATTGATTTTCTTAATTAATAAATTTTAATAAAGCGGAAATGTAAATAATGTCAACTGTATAAGAGCACGGATAGCCTGCCATGGTGCTCAGTGTACATAGGCGTACGAGGGCGCATATTTTCCCGACAATATACTAGTATTTCTTTATAGTCCGCGGAGTTCGCCGTCTGATTACATTATCTACTTTTATTATATGGATGACCATTTTAAAAGAGTTCAAAATTACAATCTATATATTCCGCATAACGATTTACTTTTGCAACGTTTTTCAACGCCCACATTTTCATGCGGACGTATTATGTTATCGCCCCTGTCCGTCCACGTTTGTCACAATTCTTACCTGATTTTGACGAAACTTGAAAAGTAGATCTCGGCTCATAGGCGTAAGGGACCGAACTTGTTTGGGTGTGGGGGGGGGGGCATATTTTTCCGATAAATATATTTCTTTAGAGTCCGCGGAGCCGTGGCCGGCGAAGCCGTCCACTTGCAAGCACCGGAGGCGCGAAGCGGCAGATGGGGGGTCTCGGGGGCCTCCCCCAGAAAATTTCGAAAAACAGACGGCCGTAGACGCGATTCCCAAGCATTTCGAATACTTTCTAGTAATTTGCAGTGGGTAGTAAATTATGTCAATAGCAGCATAAAAACTGGTGGAAAGGCATCTTTAAAATAAAAGTTCTATTACTTCGAAAACAAGAACAAGTCGAACAATTTACTTTTGCCAATTTTTTTTCATTTTATGAGACTTCACTTTTGTTATCCAGATATCAGATGTATAGAAGACTTGTATATACTTTATGTACTTTAATATATGAAAGACCATTTTAAAAGAGTTCAAATTTACAATCTATATATACCGTATTGTGATTAACTTTTGCCACGTTTTTAATGATATGACAGTTCACATTTTTTATCTATATCTAAGATAGATAGATCTAGAATCAAGATAGAAGACTTTTTGAACTTGTAAAATATATATACTTTTAATAATATGAATTACCATTTTAGTCCAAGTTTATTTACATCTAGTGCACTATAATATACCAAAAGAACAAGTCAAACGAGCATTACTTATTTCACATTTGATACACGATGATGCAGCATCAGTAGAATCGTTATCCGGATTTTGCTGTTTCGTGGCAGAAAAGAATGATGATAACGTTATCTGATTACTCTCTGATATCCTAGTGAATTTATGCCAGAGGTGCTGTGACCATGCTTTCTCTCGCAATGCAACTTAAAGTATTCTTTGTCCATTATATGCTGGCAGGACGCACATTGTATTTTGCAGATGTGATATTTCTTTCGGTTATTTGACTGTGACACCATAGGCCTAGTAGATACGTTTCCTTCAATTTTCACGGAAGTACTGCAGAGAATTTTCAAATCTTCAATACTCTTTTCAGTACTGCTAAAGCATTAGAAATCTTCTATGCTAGCAGTATTTAAATCAGTACTGAAAATATTTTTGATGTCTTTTTATCGAATTGATATTAAATATCAACAATAGAAAGTGTACACTCACATCATTCGAGTTATATTAAGTATAAGCGGTGCATCCGCCCTGACAGCAAATTAAGTGTGGACTTCAATACAATCCCTACCGTTTTGACAACAAACAATTTCTACAAAATTTGACAGTTTTCTCACCAAGTGTATAAATATGGTACCGCTCACAACTAACTTGACAAAAAGCGCGTAAGAACTTCATTCATATAAATTGATTAGTTTAACAAAGTAATATACAATTGATAATGAGATTAATGAGTTACTATTAGACGATGGGCAAAATTTACAGTTATCTTGTACTGTAACCGAATCCATTAATCAATCGACAACACTTTTTAAGTTCGTCATCTAATATACAGGAACACAGTACTCAAGAACTGAGAAAGGTCACGTGTACGTGCTAGTTCTATTCAGAAGGCGTACATGTTCACCATTGACTGGACTGCTTTCTTTCCGCTTCCATATTATTAAAAATATTCAAAACCCGACAGACGGCGCGACGCTTCCCGACAAATTCCTGACAAGGCAATACCCCTACACCACCCCATTTTCAAAAACTCCTCGGCTAATGACCGATCTCACAATTCTGAGCTCTTTTGAAATTTCTATTTTATCATGAAAATATTTTGAGGGGGGGGGGCTCCCGCCTCGTACGCCTATGTCAGTGAACCGAAAAAAAAATCGCTACTTGACTAAATAAATGGATAAATTTTGGAATGGTACGTTTGTTTAATAGTTAAATGTAGTAGGCCTATTTTGGACTATAGATTAAAGAATTCCCGCTAAACAGATGTGGTAGAATTGAAGATTGTTAAATCAATAAAAAGTTTCGGGTTGAGATACCCTTTATCATGTAAAACAAAGGTGGTGACGTCACAGGATTTTAAAATTTATTCATGTACAAATTGAGAATATATAAGAAAAAGGATTGTTAAATTTAATCGATTCTGTTTGTTGATTCTGGTAGAAAAAAAAAATAACTACGGTATACATGCAGTAAAAAAAAAAATTGCAGAATTTAAGAAATTAGTAGATTAGAAATATTTAAAAAAAATTAACCATGAAAAATAAACAATAACGTCAAAATAAAAAAAAAAAATGAATTTGTCAGAATGATTATCTAAAAAAAATATTAAACGAAGCTGTGGTTTGTAGACAGGCAATTTATTGGTAGTTTTTGGGTCTGGATCAAATGGGCGAATGCATTCCGTTGAAAGTATTGCGGTTGCATCATTAGCGTTGATGACCGGCTGTTAATTTAATTTCTAGGGATCAATTTAAAATAGGCTGGCGGCTGCCAGGCAGGATACGCTCACATTTTCGAGAGATGGATAGAGAACAAGCAAACAAAGTGATTTTTCCTACAATGAAAGGCCATAATTCATTAAGTAACAATTTGACATGCGCAAATATCGAAAGGAACCAAGATCTTGATAAACCATTTTTTTTAACACTATTCGCGTACGAACGGCGGCCATTTTGTCCGGCAATTTTGGTCGGATTTTCCCGAAATTCGAACTCAACCTTTCTTAGGGTGTAACGGTGATATCATCAAACGGTTTTTTAAAAAAAATCTGATAATAATTGTGACCTTCCATTCAAATTGACGACAAAGGTCTGCTTTCATGAGAACTTGAGTATTACCTGTGCTAGTCCGGTGGCTGAAGGGGGGGGGGCATGTGAATTTATGAGACCAAGTTTTTCTAGACCAGTTTTTCGCGTAGATTCCGAATCTGGGTGGTGAACAGGCGTGTGAGGGGGCGTTTTCGAGATATGGGGGGTCTAATGTCTATGTATGGGTGTGTGTAGGGGGTGTGGCTGTCATTATGTGGACTTAATATATATTATTGAAACAAAAAATTATAGGATTGCAAATCTATAAATAAGTGTTTATGATGCCCCTGGACAACTGTTTGATGTTTGGGGTGGGGTAGCAGGTGTGGAGGGGGGGGGGGTAAAATTGGAGGGAAATAATTTCACGTTCATTTAAATGATTCAAAATTGACCTGAAAAGTGTTTTCTCTAGCTTTTCGTTCAGTACCAATATCGTTATTCAAAATATTAAATTATAATGGTGTAATGTATCGCAGCAAAAGACTACTCAGGCAAGATGGTAATAAGGAAAGAAAATCTTGTTATCTCTCATCACAATTAAAATTCCTCCAGAAGATCTTTTTTCTAGTGTCTTCTTTTAAAACCAGTAATTACGTCATTTTGACGAAACTTGAAATATAGGTTTATCCCCATAAGATCTCGGCTGCTTTCGATATTGGCATGTATCGGATCAAAAGTTCATGGATTATGGCCCCTGATTGTACGGAACAAAATTGCCATACAAAATGGCCGCCGCGTGTACGCGAATACTGATATAAAATGGTATATCAAGGTTGTGGACCCAGTATAGGTCACAATTTTGATGAAACTTGAAATGCATGGTTATAACCCAACGATCTTGGTTCCTTTCGTTATTTTCACTTATCAGATCATAACTTCCTGAATTATGGCCCCTGATTGTCCGAAATATCGCCCTTGGTCCCTCTGGAGGTCACGACTATTAACCGATAAATATCTGCCTGGTTTTGTAATACATTCAATTATGGATGGAACTTTCTGTGTTCAGGGTGCTGGAGGTCAGAGTGTACCTTGTGATGTTTTTTTTGAGATAGATATTGGATTCCCAGATGATATCTCTGGTGTATGTGATTCAGTTAAAACACCCTACACGAAAAATATTCCTGTTATAATTGGTACAAATACTTTTCGCATGATCGATGATGTTGATAAAGAGAGACTAAGTCAACGTTTTTTGTACATTTTAACTATGTTGCCTAATTTCCGTGGAAAATCTAATCCTAACCCCGATGGAAAAGTTGGGAATGTTAAAATTAAAAACAAATCAAACATCCGAATCCCTAAAGGAGAATTTTGTGAGCTTAAAGGATTTTGTAAATCAAAATATTCTTCGTCACAGGACTTATTAATGGTTCAGGAAAATCCTGAATCTCAGATTAATCAGAATGTAAAAATCATAAACACTTTATTCCATTCTACAAACTATTTATTCAAAAAAGTCAAAGTTCTCGTTCAGAATATAACGGTTCACGACATTGTTTTACACCCTAAAGATGTCAAACCGGTCTTATATTCATCTGAAATTGTCTCATCATTAGACAATATTAGAGATAATGTTCTTAATTTTGTCCAGCAAACTCATACAGAATCTTCTGACACAAATAGTGAGAAAGATCCACAGTCTTCAGAATTGCAATTTGACTTTGGACCTGATCTTCCTCAAGAGGATCAGAATCGTATTAAAAGAAAACTCCTTCAGTACTCTGATGTATTTTGTAAACATGAATATGATGTTGGGAGAACAGACGTCGTTGAACATGAAATAAAATTGACTCCTGGACCGGTAATCAAGGAACGTCCGAGACCGATTCCAGCTAAGGGTTTTAAAGACACTCGGAAACATATCCAATCGTTATTGGATGCCAATATTATTTCACCTTCAAATAGCCCATACGCCAGTCCGATAGTATTAGTCCGAAAACGTAATTCAAAACTGAGATTGTGTGTAGCTTATCGCAAAGTAAACTTGCGTACTATCAAAGATGCATATCCAATTCCTAAAATTTCCGATATCTATGGCGGAATCCTCAAAAGACATAACTGCATTCGTGTGCCCTTTCGGACTTTTCAACTTCGAGAGAATGAGTCAAGGTTTAACCAATAGTCCCTTAACATTCCAGAGGTTAATGGAAAGATATGAACATGAAGGAACTTTTAGTTTATCTCGATGATATTATCGTACACGGTCGAGACATTGTAACTGTTGAGGAGAGACTTTTCAAGACCCTTGATAGACTGCGATCATTTGGACTCAATTTAGACCCTAAAACATGCACTTTCTTTCAAAAGTCTGTTAAACATTTAGGTCATATCGTCTCTGAAGAAGGAATTACCCCAGACCCCGATAAGATTTCAGCTTTAACAACATGGCCTCTTAAAAGCTTTCTTAAGTTTTACTGGTTATTTTCGTCAGTTTGTCGATAATTATTCTCAAATAGTGAAACCGCTGAACAAACTGACTAGTGGATATTTACCTCCTAAAACTTTACGAAAACTAAAAGATCGCCATCTCTTAAAAGGCCGCACTGTGTTAAGTATGAACTCATCCATTGAAGCAAAGTGGGACTCTGACTGTCAATTCGCTTTTGACGAACTCATCAAGAAACTCACAACAGCTCCTGTGCTGGGATTTGCAGATTTGTCTTCTCCTTTTTTGCTACATACTGACGCAAGCAACATCGGTCTCGGAGCCTGTCTCTATCAATACCAAGAAGGACAACTACGTGTAATAGCCTATGCGAGTCGTGGTCTTTCAAAAAGTGAACTGAATTATCCTGCCCATAAAAAGGAATTCCTCGCCCTCAAGTGGGCTGACTGATAAATTCCATGATTATCTGTATGGTGGTAAATTCACAGTTGTAACAGACAATATCCCTCTTACATATGTCCTCTCGTCAGCAAGACTAGATGCTACTGGTTTTCGATGGCTTGCCTCCTTGTCAATATACGACTTTGATCTTAAATATCGCAGAGGCCTAGACCACAACGATGCTGATGGACTTAGTAGGAGACCCCAGGGCCCACCGCAAAGCGATCGAGAATACCTTAAAGAATATTGGTTGGTTAGAATCCAGAATCAAACAACTATCTGTAGGTGATCCTGAGACTAGTATGTCTGCCCCTGTCATAAATGCGATAATTGGCAGTTACGGTATTCATAACAACTAAGCTGTTAGGATTCCAGCCACTTCTTGCATGAATCGGGTTCAACGAAAAGCTAATTTGTCAAGAAACCTCCAAGAAGACACTGATAACCCTGCTTGGATAGAGTTTCTTGCTGCCAGAGAATCTGCTGTTCCTGATTTGTTGGAGAAACCAGACACCTCTACGACTTTGCAATAATCACAGTCAATTTCCATCACTGAGGATGAATGGTGTAAATTACAAGATGCTGATAACAACATGCATATTGTGAAAACTCTTATCTCATCGAAATCTAAACCATCTAAAGAACAGATCTCCATTGCTGATCGTGAACTCAAGGTACTTTTTCGTGAATTAGATAAATTCAAATTAATCCATGATGTCTTATATCGTCTAATCACTGATAAGAAGGGACTGTCTTGGAAACAGCTCGTTGTCCCTCCCAGTCATCGAGAAGAAGCTTTATCTGGTGTACACGGTTCACAGTGAACATTGAGATTAGCTCGTCAAAGATTTTTATGGCCTTATATGTCTTCTACAGTTGAAGAGAAGTGTAAACAGTGTGAAAGATGTATTCGTCGCAAATCACCAGGTCAGAAAGCAGAAATGGAATCTATTTCTACTTCATCTCCCTTACAATTGGTATGTATAGACTTTCTTTCAATTGAGCCTGATAACAAAGGAATCAAAGATGTATTGGTAATCACTGACCATTTTACGAAATACGCTTTAGCCGTTCCTACCAAAAATCAAACAGCCAAGACATTTGCTGAGGCTCTTTGGGAAAATTTGATTTCACATTATTATTGGCCTGAAAGACTCCACAGTGATCAGGGTAAGGACTTTGAGTCTAAAGTTATATCGGAACTTTGCAGGATTGGAAATGTAAAAAAGTCTCGTACTACTTCTTACCACCCTCAGGGTAACCCTGTAGAACGTTATAACAGAACACTTTTATCCATGTTAGGCACCCTTCATCATAGTCAAAAACTTGAGTGGAGGAAATATGTCAAACCGCTTACTCATGCCTACAATTGCACAGTCAATGAAACCACGGGATACAGTCCATATTATCTCAGGGCCGGCGGAAGCAATTCTTGATTGGGGGGGGGGGGCTCCTATCCTAGGTCCAGGGATGTAGCCAGGATTTGCTGAGTAGTTAGTGTAGCGAGCGAAAAAAAATTGGGAGGGGGGCGTGGTCTTTTATGAAAATTCAACCCTTATTTAATTATTGGTGTATTTCCAGAGCATTTGCTGTCTTTTATTTGCTTCAGTGCAAATCAATTTCCATTTATATTATATTCAAATTTATATAGGCCTATTCTTAAAATGGTGTTTGTAGAATTTTATATTATTATTACGGTGGAATGAGAATCAGGTCCGACAGAAGTTGAGAAAGAATAAGAAACATTGACATTATGCATAGGCTAGGATTTAATATAGATTCGGTAGAATTAACCATAGAATGCGTACATTAAGAATTGATCGTACAAACGAACGTTAGACACCATTTACGACATCCAAACCTTTAACATTGAAGTGCAGTAAATTGATCTGGGTGACCGTGAAATGAATAGACCTGCACAACTTCTAAATTTAAATAAACATAATACCGATACTTTTTTCTTTAAACTAATTTGGGATGATAGGGTGTACTACGGCACACAAAAATAAATAATGCCGTGTCAGACATGGGCTTATAGTTACCATGGCTTTGTCGTTTGCCGGGGGTGGTAAATTTTGAGTGCGGAGTCTAAGTACAGAGTGAGAGAAGGACGAAGTCGAGGCGGTTTAAATACGACTGGGCGGCTTTTTTCGATTTTTTCTTTGTGCTGGGCTACATCCCTTTAAGTCCCTATAGGCGAAGGTCCAGGGGACGCAATAGCCTGAAGAAAATAGTACTTGCGGCCAAATTATTGGGGGGGGGGGGGGCTAAAGCCCCCCCCTCCCTAGCCCCCTACTCCGCCGGGCCTGTATCTTATGTTTGGTCGTCACGCTAGACTACCCATTGACATTGCATTTGGCACTGACCCTGGAATGTGTCAATCAAGTAAATCTGTGAGTAAATATGTGTCAGATTTAAAGGACAGATTAAAATCTGCTTATGAGACTGCCCTTAACCATACTCTTAAATCTTGTGAAAAAAACAAAAAACGTTATGATAAGAAAGCTTTTGCAGTAAAACTTGAGATTGGTGATCGAGTATTAGTTCGCAATGTTAGTATTCGTGGAAAACATAAACTATCCGGTAAATGGGAACCAGACGTCTATGTTATTCAGTCTAAGTCACCAGATGTTCCAGTTTATACTGTTCGTAAAGAAAATAATACTGGTAAGGATAGAACATTACATCGCAATTTACTACTTCCATATGGTGAACTTTCACTAGGTGTACAGCCTGTGAAACTACAAAAGCCTCATAAAATCAAGACACGCCCAAGTACTCAAGTGAAAAATGACAGTGACACTTCCGAGTCAGAATTAGAGCCTGATTACGAGGATCTAGACATAGACTTTGGTAATACACCAAATATTGTGATAAAGTTACCCGATAAATCCAAGCCAATTGATAGTAACCTCTCAGCAGAGGCTTCTGAATTTGTGCCTAAATCACACCCAAATTTATCTTTTAGTGATCTACATGACAATGTTCCCAATAATAAGGAATTGGGTAATGATATTGATATTAATACTGTAAATGAATCTAGTGTTTTAGATTTCGAAATTTCGAATGATGGTAGAGTGGTGGACGATTCCAATCAGGAAGAAGCTTCAATTTTCCCAGACACCAATAATCTGGAGTTAACTGATGATGTGGATATAAATCTTGCATGTAGGAAGTCCACACGTACTCGGAATGCACCCACACGCCTTACATTCGATTATCTTGGAGAACCTTCGTATCAAGTGATGGATCGTCGTACAGTGAATGATGAGCCAACTGCAACATCCAGTATTGTGTCAAATATGTTTATGTGGGTGTCGTCAGTATTTACAAGTAGTAATTCTCAACATAAAAGTGAAATAATTGTGATTTAGAAATGTGTATCTTTATCTAGACTATATCATTCTGTGCTTCAAGTGTTCATAATAAGAAAGATATATTACGTCTAGATAAATGTGTTTAATATCCTGTGTGTTCCCTAGAATATTCCTACTAGAATTCTGTATTATTGGAACAATCCTGGACTACCCAAAATCAGACACTTTAAAAAAACCACAAAAAAACTCTGTTTTATTTTTGCTCTTACTATATGTTCCTTTATTGTTAGTTAGGATGCAGTTTTTAATTGTGTTAAAACCTTTTTTTCCTAGGAGGGGTGTGTGTAGCCATCCTCCTGTTTGCATATATATATAATCCTGGCATCAAACGACAACCTCAGAATGAAGTTTAACAATGTACAATTCATTAAATCACAAAGACAGCCACCTAATCTGAAACGTCTTTGAACTAAAGCAAACTTCAATTCATCTATCACAAGGACCGGCTTTTATGTATCGAAATGCGCGGATCTTCGATGCAAATGTTGCGACCATATAACACCAAATAACAAATATAATTTTCATAACTCTACCTTTAGCGTCAATGACAATATGAATTGTGACACAAAAAATCTCATATATGTCTTGACTTGCAAGGGTTGTGGGTTTTTTTATATTGGGGAGACATCCAATCATCTACGGGATAGGGTTCGCAACCATCGGCGGGATTGTAATATTGAATATGGGCCCTTATTTGTAAATCGACACATCTTTAAATGTGCGAAACACTTACAAGTTAAATTTCAAATTTTCCCTTTTTATAAAATGAAAGTCGATGACACCACGAAAAGGAAATCAATGGAGAATCATTTTATTAAAAAATACGCTCCTCGACTTAATAGTCATTAAGTAACAATTGACCATTAATTTCATTTATTAATAGTCTTAATCTATCCCGTTAATATCTATCATTCATTGTTTCTAAATTGTATTGTACCCAATAAGCAACCGATTAACACGCGTGTATACATGTTTTCTGCTTGTTACCTATATACTATGTAACCATAGACAATGGTAACTATAGCCACTTAAAACCACAGTGTTACTATGTAAATATAAATATGTATAAATACACTATATTGTCCATCTATATGTTATGACATTATTTTATGAATAGTCCCAAGACGGACGAAAAGTACTTTAAAATGTTAAAATGTTATTAAACCAGTGTTGAAATCAGTTTGTGTCGGCATACCTTTTTATCTATTCATCATTTACCGTGAAACAAAGTAGTACAACTTTGCGGTTGTGCTAATAATTTTGGATATATATATATATATATATATATATATATAATATGGTTTATTTGTAACATTCCTACTATATACAAAAATTATTCAAATTCAGATGTCTACTAGTTGAATGAAGTGATTTAAATCTATGCTTTCAATGTTTATAAAATCCATTGCCGGAACTATGTTAAGTCCATGTCCATAGTTTAGATTCTACCCAAATTGCATTCTGGGAATCTCGGTCGCCATTCTGTCGTATCACTTGGACGTTCTGTCTTCAACGAATTTATTAAAATTATATTCATTATATATTCACAGTTCTTTGTGTTTGTATTTATAGGTGAGTTGTAGTTTTAATGTCTCTAGATCTAAACTGAAATTGTTTAAATGTTTAAATATGTGTGCTTTATGAAATAATGGCAATTTCTTAAAATGTACAGGCCTCCCCGCCTTTCCTTATTTTCAGCATTGTCGCCAGGAAATTCCCGCGCAAAACTCCCACCATCCACGCTCTTATTTACATAAAGTCAAAACGAGGCTTTCAGTGCGAGTCTTCCGGTGAATACTTTCTGAACGCATACTGATTTGTTTACATTGTGTCGATAAGGCCTTTGACAGTTACTTGTTATTATTCAATTTCTTCTGTCATACAAATATAGAAGTATTATTTTAAATAATCATATTCGAGTGATTTCCCTTAAATCTTTGTACTCAAATCATGTTATTATTATGATTAAGCAGTCACTGTGTGGGAATTCTTGAACTTGGTTTTATTTTTCAATTGCTTTGTATACATGTACATGTTCAAATATTTTGTTGAAATTGTATTGCAACGTTAAAGGGGATTAGAGAAATGTTATTCTTGCCCATGTTTAGCCCTTATTACCGACTATTGCAATTTTGACAATTCAACTTGTTACACATTAACCCTTTAGTGCCCCAGTCCTGTGCATTGGTATGAATGTTGTTCACTCCCTTGGTTGAGAACAAATGGCCACATTAATCAGCCCAGTGACTTGTGTATGGCCTATTATTAGAAAATCCATGGTAAAGTAATCTTTTTGTAACCTTTTGGGATATAGTCCCTGTTTATGGTTAATATGTAGACTTTATAACATTGTACATGTACTATGTCTATTTTGCATTGTATTATATTTAGAACTTTCACAGTTCTGTCTTCAACGAATTTATTAAAATTATATTCATTATATATTCACAGTTCTTTGTGTTTGTATTTATAGGTGTGGCTCGTCAACCCGTCCAGTACTTGAAAGTTAATTAATCGACCAGACCCGTTTTTAGTTAATCCGTCCCTCACATATCATCCTCTACTCACTCCTAGTGTGAGAGCTGAGGGCGCCGGGTTACACATGCTCAGATCTCGACCACAAAATGCCCCACGACTAGGAAGGACGACTCCCGCCGTGAAAAACGGTTCACTATAACTTGCCAGGCGAGGACGGTGAAAGGATTCCCGTTTGCCAAACCATGTTCTTACATACCCTAGGGATTTCAGAATGATTCGTTCGGACCGTTTGCATTAAAGTTGATGAAAATGGTGTAATTGACGGTGAGCACCGAGGAGGAAGGGTGGGTAGCTTGGCTGTCAAGGACGCCGCACTGCGAGCAGCAATTGTAAATCATATCAATTCCTTTCCTCGTACAGACTACAGAATCACACTATTGTAGGAAGAACACGAAGAGGGAGTACCTCAACTCAACCTTGACCATATCCTTGGTGTACTCAATGTACAAAATGATCAATCCTGAACTGTCATGTGACTACACTACCTATTGGAAAGTATTCAATTCCATGAACCTAAGCTTCCACCAACCTAAAAAGGACCTTTGTGGGCTGTGTGAGTCCTACTATTCCGGCACTGACGAAAAGCGTGCGGAGTTACAACATCAAATGCAGAAGCATTTACATGAAAAAGAAGAGGTTCGTAAAGCGAAGAACTCTTTGAAAGAGAACCCGGATCCATCTATTGTACTAGCTACATTTGACCTAGAGCAGGTAATCTAGCTACCAAAATCGAACCGATATACAGGAGGCAATTGGCAAATTATAATTTCACTGTTTACAATGTCAAAACTAAGAAATGCAATGCCTACCTCTGGCATGAATGCATGGCGAAACGTGGATCTAACGAAATAGCATCTTGCCTGTTTCACTTTCTACAAGAGAAGGACTCTGAGGGGGCTTCGGATATACATTTGTTTTGTGACACTTGCTCTGGCCAGAATAGGAATACTATTTTACCGTCTATGCTCCTCTACTTCATTGGCATCGCAATGTCCGTGGCCAGTACTACTATTAATTTTTTTTGAACCACATCACGGTCAGAATGAAGGGGACTCTGTACATAGTTCAGTGGAACGAGCGTTGCGTCGCCACGAAACTGTCAAACTACTTAGTGAATTGGCACCGATTATAAGATCTTCAAGAACAGCACCTACCTACGTCAAAGAAATAACCACTGAAGATGTCCAGGACTGGAAGGATCTTTCGAGAAGTCTTGGGACCTCGAAAATTCGCCAGGCCGATGATGGTAAACTCATCGACTGGACTACCGTCAAGTCAATCACGGTCAGCAAAGATCGTCTGTTGCAAATTGGCTTTAAAGAGTCGCATACTGATCTGGAATATTCATATCTCGAGATAGATTCTTAGAGAAGGGGGCGTGAAATAGTTTACCCCCCTTTGGCTCACACCACTCCGCCAAAACTCTCCAAGTTAAAGTACGAAGACCTGATGGCACTGATAGACTGTGCAACGCCACTAATCTCCCACCCTGACCATCGGAACTTTTACCGGAATCTACCCCACTCATAATGAGGATTCAACAGTTTATCGGTGTAATAATCATTGAGTCGCCATTGAACAGTCGATTATTGTGCTGTATTGTTAAGTTCTATAGTCATATGGACCAGTTATGAGTATAATGTACTTGTTATGTTAAAGAAATAAAAGTTGATACATATTTTATTATAAATAAATTGTCACTCGAATTTGCTTAAAGGTGTTTTATTTAAAATTTAAAAACTAAAAAAATGGAACTAGAAGCTTTTGGACAACACAACAAAGGAAAGTCTTCCATACATCCACCCATCTTGACGTTTGTGATGTTTTGTAATTTGGAACTTTGCACCGGCACATGAGGTCGCAGATTGGAACCAGGAATTGGCTAGTTGTATCCAGTCCATTCGAAATTTCCGGACAAGTGGGTTACGGGCATGGTTAGCGCTTTCAGTGTCATGTGTCGCATAAATCCGAGAAGTCACTTGTCTCTCCTTGTCACATTTGTTAACAAACGCCAAGGTTTGCGGGAATACTGCCGATCTCAGTTGCCATGGCAACGTATGGCATCACGTTGCAATGGTAATCAAATAATCAGTAGCTTCGAGATCCTACCTTTCTATGATTTCGACACCGAATCTTTATCTCATAAAAGGATACTATGAATCTTTAAAATGATATGGGTAGATTCGAATGATTCCTAATGGCCTGCAAAATCGTCGTAGTGGGACGATTTCGGGTACTAATTACATAAAAATTTCAACGTGCAACTCTGGTCCCCATCTGGCCTACATACAAGCGCAAATCTTGGAAACGAAACGACGTATCGTCCATCTGTCGTCGCGGTTTTCGTAAGTGACGAAGTGACGTATCGTTGACGTATCGGCATCAGACACGTCTGGTCTACAAATAAAATAAAAACCAAGTACGACGTATCGTCATCGTCCCAGTTAACGGGGCCACAGAGCAGGTTGAAGGGTGAGTTTTCGCTTGTGGGCCTAATATGTCGTGCATGAGTCCTCGACATTTGTACAGAAAATGTCTGGTTATGATTACAAGTAAAATACTAAAATTGAGCTGATGAAAACATCGGATATTTCAAACGCTGATTTCTCAATTAGTGACGTTATGAAGATACGTCACTTCGTCTGCACACCGACGATTTATCCCCTTAGATCCGGTACTGCTGACTATAACATACGAAATAGTGATTTTATACTACGGTATGACGTTGGCGACCTTGGGGGGGGGGGGGCTGTGATGGCCTAGTGGTCTAGAGTGCCGCGCTTCAACTTCGAGCTGACTGGTCACCTCTGGCCTGCGGCTGTGATTTTGCGTATTTGGCATGGAGATAGGGGCGCCTTCTCAACCTCGTTGGTTTCCTCCCACTGCTAAAGACCCCTACACGCAAGCGAATTATTGAAATAAAATTAGACCATTAGTCCCGAAATGACCTAGTTGTGTTGAGTGGAGTTAAACCCCATTTCTTTCTCTCTCTCACGTTGACGACCATCGACTAACTATATCGGGGCACCATTCATTTTCGTCAGTGTGCGAAGAACCACCACACCGGGCACTGTTTCACTTTTACAGACTTCATCTGAATATTGTCTGCACTTTTGCAATGCTGATTAACATCCATTCCATTATTGGAGCAGAAACTCGCAAAGTAGACTTGTTAAAGGAGAATACTAACGCAAAAAGTTGTTTTAATATGAAAAATAACGTTAATATTAGAATATTTTTACAAAGGAAAAATATACCAAAAAACACCCAATTGACGTTGATGCATATCTGCAGCCTCGTTTTGATTTTATTCGTGAATGACGTAATAGTCGATCGACTTTGTGAATTTCCCTATAGAAGGCTATTGAAAGTTAGCACGGCATGCCGTCAATTTGACAAACTGGATGTATAAACATAGTCAATTGCGTTGCTTGGGGATATACTAATAGTACCAACAATAAATCGGGAAGCGTGGGTCATTTTCTTTTTTTAAATTTACAAGCGAGACAACACGCAGAAAAGGTCTGGAATTTGGACACGCTTCTCTTTCAAATTCATGTTCGGACTCAAGTTATATCTGGTTATGAACGTGACCAGTGTAATTTTAATAATATTATTATATCAATCAAGATACATGTATAACAGTTATTTTATATTTCAATGTTAAAGGTGCATTCTATGGCGAAACCGAAACACTTTCAAAATCTAGTAATAGAAATGACTGATGTAACCATAGCAACGAAATGTAAACACAGGTCAGTAGGCTAGTACTAGTAGTCTAAATACTAATGTTAATTAATAACATCCTTTTGAAGCGTCACCCGTAGGTCTATGTCGATGATTTTGCAGACCATAGTCCTACATCATGTAAGAAGTTTGTCCGGCGTAACATGGTAAATGAGTGTGATAATAATAATAATAGTGATATTATTTTTCAGCGATACCGATAGGTTCTGCTCTAGTCTATGGAGCGGAATCTCCCTCATAACTCTAACTTCTAACCTGGTAATGCTAATGCTAATATGCTTACTTCTATGCATGTAACTTCTTATTTACATATGTTAAATTTGCTATTTACACATGTAAAAATGCTAACTTGTATGACTTATTTCTTAAATATTGAAATTGAATTTGTGTTTTGTTCTATTTCCATTATTACTTTTAATTTATTTTAGTCAATTCTGGTGCTTGAACATTTTAAACAGCGCCACCTGGTATCATAATGAGCGTTAGCATTTATGCTTGCTGGCATTTTGGTAACAGATGGCGCTGTTTAAAATTGTATTTTACAATGACCCGTCCCTAAATAAGAAATGGGAATGAGGCTGGGCTGAAATCAGCGGACGATACTCTGAGTGCGCGTTGTATGACCTTGACCCTCATTGTCGAATGCTGCGGTTAACGAAACACAATGTCTAGCCGTTGGAGTATCAGTCTTTATCACCCATTTCGGTGGCACCAAAGATTATTCCGTAAAATTCGGTTTTAAAGTAATTAGGCTACCGGTATAAACCGGAAAAACATCGGTATATACTTATCTCACTTTCTTATCAATTTTCATTTACCAAACCCGATTGTTTCGATCTTTCTTCCCGAGCCACCATGGGCGTGGATTTTGGGGGAACGAATATGTCTTTGTCCCCCCCCCCCCCATAATTTAAATCGCCAGGACAAAATTTTATTTAATTTACTTTGGAAAATAAAGTTCCCGAAATCTAATAAAACACCAATTTTACGGACTGGAATAGCAGTAACACCCCGAGCCACCATGGGCGTGGATTTTGGGGGGACGAATATGTCTTTGTCTCTCCCCCCCCCCCCCCATAATTTTGTCGCCAGGACAAATTTTTATTTAATCTACTTGGGAAAATAAAGTTCCCGAAATCTAATAAAACACCAATTTTACGGACTGCAATAGCAGTAACAGACGTTTGCGGCCGTCAAATATTCCAAAATTTTCTTGCGGGTTCCATACAATGTCAGCTCCTCTTCTTCGCCTCTCAAAGAAACCCGACGCCGCTGTCTATAAGCCTGATTTTTTGGGGGGCATTTCTAGTTATACTTGCCTAACTGTCATCGGACTCTAATAAAACACTAATTTCACTTTTCTTTTGATTGAATACCACGAATTTGTACTGAGTTGACTATGGATTTAAACATTTTGAATGGAGCCACTCTTTTTTGTGCGACATTTTTCGTGCATCCATTATTATTTGTGAATGCAGCTGCAACAGTCTGATTGTATGGTTGGAATTCATAGTGGGATTTCGGTAACAAAACCATTGGATACTTTTGGAGCTCCTTACACAGGCTAGAATAGAAGAAAACGCATTTGCGGTGGTAAATTTTCCCCGGGAGGGTGCGGGACCCCATATCCCGCTACGATTGATTGGTTGTATGGAATTCGGGTCAGCGTAGGCTATATTGGACCAAATTGAAGTTGCTGCGTTTGTGGCAGTTAAATTTTTAAAATTTTCTCACAACGGAATTCGAGTCAGCCACCTTAATTATTAGGGTATATTACGCCACTTTGATGTTGCTTTGTCTACGGGCTGAAATAACAGGAAACGCGTTTGCAGCCGTCAAATACTTCAAAATTGTCCTGCGGGGGGGTGGGTGTGTGTGTGTGTGTGGGAGGGGGGAAATAAGGTAAGCTCCGCTTCTTCGCCTCTAGAGGAAGACCGGCGCCGCTGTCTGTAAACCCGAAATATTTTCGGGCTTTTCGGATTCAGTCCCTCTAACTGTCATCGACCCCTGACGCCTATGCCCTAACACTAGTAAACTGTTCGTAATTATCATTTTGGTTTGGTAATGAAAGGTTCAATGGTTCGTCCGCCCCCCCCCCCCAAAAGAGTTATAACAAATCCATAACGTTGAAACATTGTTTATGTATGTTGTATGCTGCCCTTAATGGGTGTATCTATGCAATAAAATCTTATCTTATCTTATCTTATCCACGCCCGTGCGAGCCACCGGATACATGACATGCAATGAAAGAGTGTTTATCCTTCTTTCATGTTGTACCATTGGTGATTCCTAAAACCCCTCAGCTTAGTATGAAATCCGTCCCAGAAAATCACTCCCCCCCCCCCCACAGTCTATTTTTTTCTACATTTCACTTCATTTCCGCTGCCATTTTATTTTGAGCTACCCTCCCTATACATGGTATGAAATGTAAGGGTGTTTATCCCTTTTTCATACGTTACCATCAATTATTCCTAAAATCCTTCGTCTTAGCCTGACATTCGTCCCAGTCTATTTTTTAGTTATATTTCATTTTATTTTCTAACGTGCGTTGCAATTTTATTTATTTGAGCCAAACTTTACGGAATATTCTGGTGACATTGAGGAATTATCTTCGGTGTCACCGAAATTGGTGGTAAAGACTGAAGAGAAAGAGAGAGAAATGGGGTTTAACGTCCACTCAACACAACTATGTCATTTCGGGACTTACATATGGTTTCATTTTATTTCAAAAATTCGCTTGCGCGTATGAGTCTTTAGCAGTGGGAGGAAATCAGAGTGCCCGGAGGAAACCCACGAGGTTTAGAAGGCGCCCCTATCTCCATGCCACATACGCTCACACCAGGGCTCGAAACCACAGCCGCATGCCAGAGGTGGCCAGCCTGTGAATTTTTTATTCCAAACCAACATAGCGGGGTGCAGGGGGTGCACGTACCCCCCTTTGCTTGAAGAAGGGGGTGCATACCCCCCCCCCCTTCAGTCACCTGAGTAATGTTTTTAAAAAGTGTTTTGTGTAAGAGAAAGAGTGTTTAAATGATCTGTAAAGAAATATCATATAACATCTCAAGATGTGATAGAGTGCATCTTTTCTGCCATTCAGGTCGATACATGTACGCCCTGCCTTCTTTTGACTTTTTATTAGTGATATTAGGCAGGCGCTTATTGATTGACTGTATGAATTGTACCCCCCTTCAAGCTTTTTCTGGCGGAAACCCTGCCTGAGCAATGGCACTTGCTATTCGGCCTCTGATACTCCAACGGCTAAACATTGTGTTTTGTTAACCGCAGCATTCGACGACGAGGGTCAGGGTCATGCAACGCGCGCTCAGGGTATTGTCCGCTAATTTTAGCCCAGCCTCGTTTCCGTTTTTAATTTAGGGACGTGTCATTGTAAAATACAATTTTAAACAGCGCCATCTGTTACCATAATGCCAGTAAACATAAATTCTAACGCCCATAATGATACCAGGTGGCGCTGTTTAGCACCAGAACTGACTACAATAAATTAAAAGTAATAATGGAAATAGAACAAAACACAAATTCAATTTCGATATTTAAGAAATAAGTCATAAAAGTTAGCATTTATACATGTGTAAATAGCAAATTTAACATATGTAAGTAAGAAGTTACATGCATAGAAATAAGCATATTAGCATTAGCATTACAAGGTTAGAAGTTAGAATTATGAGGGAAATTCCGCTCCATACTAGTCTAGTCCTATCATTCATGGTCCTATGACGGCTATTATGTGACACGTTTTTAACAACGTTCTCGTATCTAGTATAGGGCATATAACACCTTAATTAATAGTTTTTATCTATAATATTTTTTCGATGAAGCTCGAACACCAATAGTGATGAGTATAGCGCAAGTATAGTGTTATCATTGTGACACCACTGATGAAAGTACACTGTTAATCTAACAAAATATCTCCCTTTGCACAAAAGAACTGTTGTGGGCGAACTTACCCCAACGGGTGGGCGAACCGACCCCATGTCGGGGTACGTTCGCCCACTTTGATGTGGCTGTTTTGAATGCGATTATAGTACTCTTCTTCCAGAGCTGTAACTCTGCGAATGTGGCATTATATAGCCACCACATTGTCATATATGCACGGCAAGCCATACCTTTCTAGGTATAAACTAAAGACCACAAAATAGAATTCGGTCTGAAATGGGCGTACTTGCCCCGATCTCCCCTACCACATTGAAATGTACATCGACTGCTAAACATAGATTGACTTTGACGTCATATCACGTGATTTAGCTTCGTCTCATTAACTGTCGGTGTTTCCGTAATTGCGGAAATCCGAGTGTTTTTTTAAAAGTTATTTGTTACTAAAACTTAAGATAAAAAAAATCTGAAATGTGTTACATAATGAAGTAAGTGATTAAAATAAACTTTACTTTAGCATTCTCCTTCAAGTTATGTCATACTATTGTTATCCGCTCCAAAGGCAAAGAAAATTTGTTTTTAACATTATATTTAGCACGGTAATGAAGATAGATAATGGTGGGCTTAACAAAACTAGAATAGCTATGTCCTGAAGCAGAAAAGAATGGATTGTATGAAACTGGTGGGCACAGTTCACAAATTTCTTTGGCCATAATTGATATGACTCAAGAGAATCATTTTGAAATCTTTTCAGGCCCGACTCTAGTGGGGGGACTGGGGGGGGGGGGAAGCCGCCCCCCCCCCCCCCATGGCCGTTCCTGTCGGAATTTTTACGTCTGCGTCGGAAAAAAATTGCTGGTTAGCTATGCTCGCATTTTCGCCGGGAGAGAGTTTTAGTACGACATATACTCTCAAATTCGGCCGAGAGATAGTTAATGTCGGCTGGAAACTCTTAATTTTCCCACACATTCGCCACCTGCACGTCATCGAGGCCTAAATTCACTCTCACAGTTTTTAATTTTCGTGCTCTCCCCTCCTCCTGCTTACGGCAGTCCGCGATGACCTTCGTTCATTGATTTTTTGTTGTTGGAAATTTATCTTCCTCGCCCCCCTATGTCGGCTAATTTTGGTTTATGGCTTCGGGCCTGAATCTTATGGCCGCCCTCGATTGTACGAAAAATCACGCTATTACTAGCTGATTTTGATGAAACATGAAATGCATGGTTAGTATAACCCACAGATCGTGGTTCCTGTCGATTTCTGCAGATATCGGACCACAACTTCCTGAATTACGGTCCTTGATTGGAAGTCGCAAATATTATCCGATAAAAAAAAAGCATAATCGTCCTAAAAAATCGGACCGAAACTGACGGACAAAATGGACCCCCTTCGTACGCAATTACTGTAAATATATTGTATATCAAAATTGTGGATGCTCTAGAGACCACAGTTTTGATCCGACTTTGATGAAACTTGGTTCCTTTTGATACGCAAACTTCCTGAAGCATGGCCCTTGATTCTACGAAAGATTCTTTTGAAATCTTACACTTATGCCTTCCTGCCCATACTTCAACCACTCGATGAAATTGTTTACAAATCTGTTGCACACACCCTTCAACCACTTGATAAAAGTGTTTACAAGCCCAAAGAACAATATTATCACACCACTAGGCTAAAAAAACGCCATCAAAATAATGACGAAATGATTTTTCCGTCTCTCGTACTTAAAAGTGTTTTCCTGACAAAATCTCATATTAGGGTTTGGGGCTGTATGGATTTATCCTTACAATCCTAAAAGAAATGAAATGGAGTTTAACGTCCTACTGTTCTGCTCCGAACTGGGCCAATGAACATTCCTAATAGAATTTGGCTTTAACAACAAGAGTTAAAGGCTACATGGATTTATCCTTACAGTTCTGCACCAGACGATTTAACGCATACACACAAATACACCATTAACACCAAAGTTAAGTTAGGAGAAAGCCATTTTAAACTATTTGAAGATTAAACTTTCAAATACGATGTCGGGCAAAAGCAAACGTCTTAGAAGAAATCTGGTAGGATGCTTGACAGAAAATGAAGTAAAAAGATCAAGAATTAGAGACGAAATGAAAGCTCAATGTGACCAACAAACACTAAAAGAACGCATGGCTGGTGAAGAGCATGATCACTGTTATGGTGTTGCAGGAATGGATGATTTAGATGATATGAGCTTGGCTGATTCTGTCAGATTTGGACATTGGCTTTTAGTAAAGTTGGTAAAAATGAAATGAAATGGGGTTTAACGTCCTACTGTTATGCATGAAGTTGGTAAAAGCAAGTCTGTTTTTTTTTATGATGGTCAAGTTGTCGAAATAAATTGGGGAAATTTCATTTTTGACCAGAGCACAAAGATGGTGTACAAACAGATTAATCGTACATTCGTTATTCAATTGCCTGTGTCTCTTAGAATAAGATCTAAAAGAAAAAGATAGTAAGCTGACTCTGTCAGGCAGGATACGCCCACATTTTCAAGAGATGGATAGAGAACAAGCAATACCGAAAGTGATTTTTCCTACAATCAAAGTCCATAAATAATTAAGTTACAAATTGATATCCGCAAATATCGAAAAGAGTTAGGATCTTTAGGTTATAAACATGCATTTCAAGTTTCATCAAAATCGAATTTAAATTGTGACCTCTACAGGGTCCACAACTTTGATATACCATATTTTTTACACTATTCGCTCACAAACGACGGCCATTTTGTCTGGCAATTATGGTCCGATTTTCGAGAAATTCGAGCTCAGCCTTCAGTAGGGTGCAGCGGTGAAAGAGTCGAACGTTTTTTTTTAATAATCGGATAATAATCGTGACACCCAGGGGCCATAATTCAGGAAGTTATGATCCGATATGTGCAAATAACGAAAGGAACCGAGATCTTTGGATTATAACCATGCATTTCAAGTTTCATCAAAATCTAATTAAAATTGTGACCTCTATAGGGTCCATAACCTCGAAATACCATTTTTTAACAGTATTCGCGTACAGACGGCGGCCATTTTGGTCCGATTTTCCCAAAATTTGAACGGTGATATAATCAAACGTTTTTCTAAATCGGATAATTGTGACCTCCAGAGGGACCACAGGCTAAACAATGGCGATTTTGCGTATAATCAGGGGTCATAATTCACGAAGTTACGATCCCATATGCACAAATATCGAAAGGAACAAAGATCTTTTGGTTATAACCATGCATTGAATTAAAATTGTGACCTCTACAGGGTCTATCTACAACCTTGATATACCATTTTTTAACAGTATTCGCGTACAAACGGCGGCCATTTTGTATGGCAATTATGGTCAGATTTTCCGGAAATTTGAACTCAGCCTGTCTTCTTAGGGTGTAACGGTGATATAATAAAACGGTTTTTCAAAACAGATAATAATTGTCACCTCCAGAGGTACCACAAGCTAAAATAGGTGATTTTTTGGACAATCAGGGGCCATAATTCAGGGAATTACGTTCCAATAGGCGCAACCAAGATCTTAGGGTTATAAACATGCATGTCAAGTTTCTTTAAAATCGGTTCAAAATTGTGACCTCTATAGGGTCCACGAGCTAAAAACGTGATTTTTCGTTCAATCAAGGGCCATAATCCATGAAGTTTTGATCCGATACATGCCAATATCGAAAGCAGCCGAGATCTTTTGGGGATAAACCTATATTTCAAGTTTCGTCAAAATCGGGTAAGATTTGTGACCCATAGAGAGCGTCCACAAACAATTGTGGACGAACAGGGGCGACGACATAGTACGTCCACATGAAAATGTGGGCGTATAAAAACAACAACATTGATTTTCCCTTCTTCTTTAAGCTTCAATGTCACGCTGTCAAAATGGAGAAGGATACGGCGGATGCTGACTTGATTGCAGCACAAAGTGATAGCGACGATAGGGGAACATCTTATATCAATTACCAAACCGATTCACACCACTCCCAATCTGACTGGGAGGAAAGAGTCAAAACCATTCAACAAGATAATGCTGAACTGAGTGATGTCCCTAGTTTAATCAAAATTCCAACCTTGCCGCTTTGGCTATTAAAAATAAAATAACGAGAAACAGTCTCACAGAGCTACTTGGTATACTCAGAGGAGCCGGTCATACTGATTTGCCCAAAGATGCCGAACATTATTACAAACACCTAAAAACATCGACATTGAGAATAAATGTTGGGGCAAATATACTTATCCCGACATTGAGAATGGTTTAAGAAATGTTTCTCACGTAATCAGAATTGTGTGAAAAATATTAAGAATATAGATTTAAAAATTAATGTTGATGACCTACCCCTATTTAAGTCAACTTCTGATAGCGTATGGCCAATCCTTGCGTCTTTTGATAAACATATTAGTCCATTTATTGTAGCTTTAGATTATGGGTAGGAAAAATCGGATTCGGTAACAATCTTTATTAGGCTGGGTCGACCAACATTTTAATCTATTTATTTCATGTTTTATATGTGATGCCCCTGCTAGGTGTGTTTTTTTAATGTATAAAGGGTCATATGGGGTAGGATGCTTGTAAACCATTCACTGTACGGGGTAGCTGGAATGGGAGGGTGGTTTATGACACGGTGGAGCAGGATATTGAGCCTTGCACTGATGAAATATTTTTGGAAATGGGTTACCAAGTAGATAGTTATCAAAACAACATAATTTGTGCATTAGGCGAATATGGGATAAAATGCATTTCAAATTTTGTACTTGACTACATGCATTTCATTTGTCTGGGTGTTGCTAAACGTGTATTGCACTATTTAAAAAAATGGACCAAGATGATGTAAGTTAGGGGTCATCAGATATCAGCGAACTTAAAATCGTTTCAAGGATTGTTGCCAAGTGAATTTGCGCGGCAACCTAGAGGGATAAATGAACTAGAACGCCAGAAGGCTACCGAATAGACAATTTCGTTTGTATACTAAAACATTTTTTTTATCCGATAGGGCATATATGCAATTTTTATCATTGACAGTGACCATGTCTATTTTATTATCGACTGATCCAGCGACCAGAAATACCAATGTTGATTACGCGGAACACTTGTTATTTTTTTTTTCGTTAAAAACTGTTACAAAATATACTGGGGCACTTTTAATGTTTACGACACTCATAACCTGGTTCATCTTCAAACAATCCTATTGCACAAGTCGTTAAACGGCAGCGAGAACCAGAGTACGCTGACACAGAGATGGAATTAAATACATGTAACCCCAAATTCAAAACTAATAAAACTGAGAAACACAAATATTTTCTACTGACTTCTTCTGCATTCTGCATCATTCGAGAAATCAGAGCCGACAACATTTTTATGGCAGACATTTTAAACCGGACACACACAGTCATTTTTCGATTCATCGTGCGAAATGTCAATGATACTAAAAGACGCCTAGTGGAATATGATGAGCTGGAGAGGGAAGTTGTATGCCTACCCCACAATGATGGTTTTGTTTTAATACCACTGCTTCATGGTCCTGAAAAAGCTTGACTTATCTACGGAAGGTAGAAACTATTTTTTTGAAGGCCATTTTCTTATGTTTTTTTTATAAATTTTATACTGGAACCAAAATATCAAGTTCATTCTAATCCTTCAAGGCATGAGAAAGTTATGGCCGGACACGACATGTACCGATAGTCGCACTGACGGAGACGCGACGTAATTTCAGCATCTTCTTTCCGAGTAAACTAAAACGTATTTATTTTTGAAATTCCATGAGCGGAGTCATTGGGAGGTGGTGCTCAAGCTACATATTTTTTTTTATTATAATAGACTTTTTTTTTTTAAAATAAGGATCTGATTATTCTTTTTCTGACTTTATTTTGTTTTAGGTGGTGTGGCCGATGACAGTCATGATGACTTGGATGGTAAGTCATAGATAGAACACAGATATATGTCACCGCTTTTTCTGTACCGATATCTGGCTAGCCTCTAGGTTAGCGAGCCAGTGTATCCCAGGGTATTATAGTTTGGCAGTCCTCATCGTTCCATAAGAATTCGTATTCTACTTTGTTCGTTTAGAAATAAACTTGCTTAATTTTTTTTACCTATAATTCTAGATTAGAAATCAGGGAATAAAAAAAATGTCCCATCGTGGATGAATAAATGTCATTATATTTACAATAGTTTTGTAGCCATCGACACATGTATGATTAATGGTAAAATATACGATTATTAAAAGTGACTGCCATTTGCTGTATCCATCCCTAATTTATTATAAAATAGTGGTCCCTTTTATATTTGCAGAGTTAAACTTCATCATAATGTCAAAAAAAAAAGATCAGACGGAAACTTATTGAAAGTTCACCATCTGGTATGTACAATACGCTTCAGACATTTTCATTTAAAGCTATAGGTCCGACAGTGCCCTTTTATAACCAATCAGCCCAGATTAATCTATGTTAGAAAACCTGGGACCCAAGTGTTACGGATCCAGATGGTAGCCGATTTGTGTCAAAAGTCCATATATGGGGCCCCATTTGTCTGTGCTAATTGCCATGATACCTTAATGGTAAGTGCGGGAGGACTACACTCCACGCAAAACAAAAATATACAAGATAAACCTGCGGACAAGACAAAAAATAGACATTGCAAAAAATAAACAAATCAAGTGAATGGATTCAGGGACAAGCCGTAAGCGTCCACTGCGCGGTACAGTCTCGGGCCTGTTGTGATACAGGCTTCACTAAAATGATTTACAAAAAAGACGCAACAAAAATAATGCGATTAATCTTGGCAGTGGTCGTCTCTTCAATGACGATAGTCTGCCAAAAAGTTTTGACGTCAGGTGTTAAAACGTCAAATAATTTTAACAATAAGTGCGATAATCCGGCGAAATCTCGGAAAACGCTAAAATAATACAGCCGGTTGCTCAAAACTAAGTTAGTTTAACAAAGAAGACTACCTGGGGCCGGTTGCTCAAAACTTAGTTAGTTTAACGATCCGTTAAACTCTAGCGGATCGTTATCTTGGTAACGTGTCGTTTGTTAACGGTCCGTTAAATTTCTGTTGCTGGAAAGTCAGTTTCATTATCGGTTACCTAACGGATTCATTAAAGTTAATCCAAGAGAAGACTGTTTTCTGATTGGTTGAATTTTTAAATTCAATGTCAAGTATAATCATCATCTTGGAAATTAGTATTAACAAAAAGCTGAAGACAGTGAGGCAACTGTGCAGTCTGTTCACAAAAGTTGATCAAAGACAAAAAGATAACAGTAGAATTTACTACAGAAAACACTATAGCTTATTTTTATTTTTTCCTTTAGAAATACTAGCATAAATCGGTAGGAAAAAAATTGCACCACAGAATGTTTGGGGCCTTTAGAATAGCCCTGCATCGCCCAACCATCTGGAATGTTTTATAGAAAATTACATTAGTAATATGTGACTTTTTGCTAAGCACAGCCTACTAATGCCATCGTTAAACAGATAACGGAGCCCAATACCTCCGTTAAATATAACGACACGTTAAAGTTAATGGGGCTTCCAGTCTTTCTCTCCGTTAAAGTTAACGATCCGTTATCTCCATGTTAACGGATCGTTAAAAGTTAACGGAGCTTTGAGCAACTGGCCCCTGGTTGTTACTTAAGGGTATGAGTCAAAACTATAATACGGCGTGATTTGGTTACACAATTACAAATTTAGTCGCCAATGTGAGTCCAGACACATTTTATCATTTAGTAAATCAATAAACATATAATATTTATATGGTATATACTATTCGTTTCCTGGATCTATTTCAAACATGGTGAAAACTGAGCTCACATTAGTAGCTAACATGTCATAAATTAACATTTTGGTGACGCCGATTGAATTGGTCCCAAGGTGTGATACCGATCCAACTAGTAGGCCTTTAAATGTTTTAATATAAAACCCCAATGTATACAATATCTAATCGGCAAATATGGATATTAGTTATGACCTTTTCTGTCCATTCTACACTTTCATATATATACGGATATTTATTTTTAATTTTTTTTTATCTGACTGTCGACGGCTTTCGTGATGGCTTGTCTTTTTCTAACTGTGGGAGATAAAATTTTGTCATTTGCTACAATGGCTCAGGGGGGATCAGACACAGACAAGATCTTGGCACTGTATTTGTACATAAAACAACAGAAAAATTCCAACAGTATTATATTCAATTTCAATGACCATTGTTCATTCTGCTTTTACAAGTAGACTGTGAATATTGCACACTAGCGGTTTCTATTCGTGGAAATGATGTTATTGGAAGTACCCGTTGATTGGTTTATTGGGACAAAGTTCAATACATATGGTGGCTGTGAGATAAAACTGTCATAGTAAAAAAAGACGATACCGTGATAGTAACATACCATATTAGATGATGTACCCGATGAAGATGTCATTCCACCTTTCTGTAACGATCTTCTTTGTTTTATTCTTAATAAAGCTTGTCTCACCTAAAAACAACATGTATTCAATACATTTAATATATACGAGGTACAGTAGGTCAAACTTACACAATTACAATATCCACGAGTAAAACCATCGCAAAAATATCCGATTCCCCGTTTCTATTATTATTATGGTATCGAACAACAGCCAAGGATTTTAAACAAACCATTAAAATGCAGTTTATTATAAGTCTGAAATATGATTTGGCCTTGTATTAAAGGGACAATAACACTCTTACTGGCTTGACAGCTCCAGCAAATAAATAATAGCCGTATTCTAAGTACTAGATTTTTAAGTGTCCTACCTGTTGCGTGAATTATCAATTACATCCTATTTTACTTGTCCAGAGGGTTCGAAAATATTTTTAAATTTAAGTCACATTTAAAAAGGTTTACGTAAGGCTTTTCAAATCATTTAGTTGATTTTTTTCAAATTTTTAAAATAAGATGTGTTAAGATGAATTTGTATCATCAATTAATTGGAATATTGTAAAATAGTACAATTGGTTGACCAGAATAAAGATTTGGACATATTATTTAGTTACAGCAAGAGTGGTATTGAGCCTTTAAACATAATATATCTGTCCTACAGTTATTAGGCCAACAGGGTATTACTGTATCAAGTCAAACAGTGATAGAGGCATTATGCGTTAAGGGTACAGTGCAAGAATAAGTGTTTACAGTTTTCATTATTATGTATTCTTTACATAAATATCACAGATATTCAAAATGGGCGTCCCAATGAACATGCAACTTTTTAAATTTATGTTGTTCAATTCTAGGCAATTTGATAAATTAAGATGGACCTACCTCTGAATTCAGGACACAGTGAAAAAAGAATATGAAGAAACCCTGCAAAATAATTAAATATTATTATTGCAGTACGTGAGCTAATATACAAGAAGAGTTATTTCCCATTATGCCAAAGGGATGGAGAGGGTTTAATATCTTACTGTAATGCACCAACCGGGCTAAAGAAGGAGAACACAGCTAAACCTAGTTCGAAAATGTCATGTAAATACAGCACTGTCGTTAGCAACATAATAAAACTGTAGGTTTATTTTACCCATGATTAGAGGCAAGGCGACATGCCTAACTTAGAGCATGTTGTCACTGTCTTTTAGACTCGATTGTTGTAGAACTAACTAACAGCACCGTAATAGCAAGTATTTCTGTGTATATTGAAAGTATCACCATGGGGATTGGTTCTATTCCAATTTGTAAAGGGTGCGCTATATAGCGGTGATATAATATAGTCTTTGTGTACGGATATTTGGGGTTCATTTAAATCAAAACTTCAACAGATTTGAATGATTTGAAACAGTGTTGAGTTATGTTAACGAATGTCATAAACAAAGTCTCACCTGCAGTGAATTTGCCACAGCAAATATATATTGGAAAACTATCAAATCTTCATTAACAGATAGCAAACCAAATATCCATGTTAAACCTAATAATGGTAGAAGGAAGAAGGCACTTTTAACACCAGCCCTGGAAAGGAATTCGATTTTTTTCTAAAACCATTGCGATAAAGGAGCCAAATAAAAATAATATAAGAGTATTAATTACTTTATCTTTCCGAGAGACATATCAAACAATATGATAAAGTTTTGATGAGAGAAAGAGCAATGTGAATGATCAGCCTATTGACGACAAACCTTTAAAACTGCTTAAATTAAAACTAGATTTATTTCCAATGGGATACTTTGAGGAGAATGAGGTCATGTCATCATAGAGGGGCAGATTTATTTATTAAATATGAACTATGACAGTAATAGTGAAGTGTGTGTGTGCACCATAAGCGATGTGAAGTACAAAGAGGCATAAAAGACACGGGAGTATACCTACATTAACAAACTAAGCCATTTGCATTTATTTTGCTAGCAAGTGTTGTTTAACATGTTTCTTTAAAGTGACAATGTTTTCTATTGATTTAAGTTATTTTGGAAGTTCATTCCAGGCCTGAATACTTGAATAGTAAAACGTTTAATATTGGTTATTATCTTGGTACAACATAATTATAGAGAAATAGAGAGAACTGGGGTTTAACGTCCACTCGACACAAACCTGGTCATTTCGGGACTAACGTACGGTTTATTTTATTTCAATAATTCGCTTGCGCGTAGAGGTCCTTAGCAGTGGGAGGAAAACCGGGGGACCCTACTCCTTGTCACGTACAACCGGGAATTTGAAACCACGCCAGTTGACTCAAGGACAGACTTTATGATACAGCGCGCGCACGCTAACCATTTAGCCATCCAACCCCCCACATAATTATAAATGCTTGATCTTAACTATGCAGATGAGCATCCCTTAATAAGCGAAAATTGGATTGCATGCACCCCGGAGACACATTATGAAAGATTTTGTGATCATTTCGGTTGTTTAACTCTTTTTTCAATATTTAAACTATTCAGATCTTAATACACATTTGGCGCAATCAATCTCTTGGACCTAAGTCGTTTATAAATCCGATAACCTTTTTTGTGAATAATTTGCAGTTTGTTCTTCAGCTTCTTGTTTAAGCCTGAAGACCATGCTGGGTATGGACACAATAATAATATTAATAACTGGTAATGATCAATATATAGACCCAGATATTTTACACTATCTGTTGCTTAAATGACATGATCATATTGCACACTATTTCAAAACTACTGGTTGTCTTCAGTTTTCTGCTGGGGCCGAATAATAATATACATTCTGTTTTACCCAAATGAAGGGATAATTTATTATCCCAACGACTACCAGTAGTGGTATTGCTAGGCCTATTACTGTGAACGGTGTTTGTGAACCGGGGTGGAATTCTATACTATCAGCATTTAGATACATCTTTGTTAATTCTTTGAAGATAGGAATAAGAAGAGGAAAAACAGAATTGATGAGGGAGCTAAAGGACATTGTGGGATTTAGAACTGCCCCATCTAGCTTAGGGAGATGGAGCGAGATGTTCGTGTTGAAATTTAAGAGATGGTATTGAAAAAGTACTAAGTTGTTTTTTTGTTACAATTATCAGATACTCAGTTTCTTCAGAATTTGGTTTCAAAAAGTGTGATGTCATCCATAACCGGATTTCTTCAATATTAGGTAAAGCTGCTAATGAATATTAAGACCAAACTTTTAGTAGCAATTTTCGTTAACGGACGAGTGAAGACAATGAACAGTACATGGCCTAAAACCGACCCTTGAGGCACGCCACACATCATGGGAGCTAAACCTTATACTGGTAATGTGTCGAAAGGCTAATTAGGTCGAAAATTACCAATAGGCTATCCATATTTGAGTTTGTAACCGTAATGGAATAAAAGCTCGTCTATGCAAAACAAACAAACATATTATGTTGAATAACAAGAGCCTGTTATATCGTCATTGGTGTTTATTGACTTGTTCTACTTGATGTATGTTGGTGTGTCTTATAATAATGTTCTACTTGGTGTTCTACTAACCGTACTTGATTTAATTCACCATGTCTTTCATGTTTAGCAGACGCCATAACGATGCGAACTACACTAATTAGAATGACCAGATTTACCTAAAAAATAAAATATCATACATACAAACAATCATGTAATACGGGTAGTCTTTTGGTTTCAAAACTTTTATGTCCTAACTATAATGAGGGACACGTTTACCTCTGCTTCCAGTTATTCGTTTAGATATCGGGGGGTTTGAAGACATATCCTGTCGCAAGTTGATAACAACGCTTGGACTTCAGCGGAAATATAATAGAGCTGAAAATTTAATGCGCAGATTTGCATCTGATCTGGGATTTGCGGGTAGGTGCTACCGATAAACCATAGCAAAGATCTTTACTTTAACATAATATCTGGAATCAATAAAGCGGCTTCTGGAGAACAACCGGGTTTACGAAAATTGCTAGACGGCTGATTACTGATTGTAATTTTTACAGTAAAATTGAGTTATTTAATTACCATCATAATAGCAAGTGCTGGACCCGCGAAGGCCCAGATAGTTTCTCGTCTTGTAGACAGCCAGCAACTGAAATAAAATGTCCACAAATACCTGAAGCAACAATATTGTCAATATCACGCACATTATAAATCAAACATAGCACTGCCTGGCAACGAATATATATGCCCAACAGCATTTTGAATAGTGAATTTGACATTTTCCGGGTCAGGTAATACCTACGGATACGGCAATCACGATTTTTTTTACAACATGTCCAGCAGTGACAATGGCAACAACCCTAAAATTTGATATTGTGCTTCATTAGTACTATAAGATAAATCCCAGAATGTTTGAAAAAATAATTTGAAAAAGAATTTACATTTCTTTACCAACCTGGATCACGAAGGAAGACCATAACCTTGCCCGGGCGCTGGTGCCACGACGGAGGGCTGGCTATATTCGTTTCCAAGTGATCTTCACCGCACTGTGAATAGTGTAAACAGAACCATGGTGTTTCGTCCCACGTGAACGACTAGACAATTTCCTTTCTAGGTAAACCAGGCTGGGAGAGCCAGAGATCGAATCCCGACCTCCCTGGTGAGTGAGGATAATATTTGTCATAGTGATATCCGGAATTTTAAACTGCCATGTTAGAAATGTTAGGGGCACGGTCGCATGTGTTGTCACGTAATAGTATATCATACGAAGCGAAAATTTATAACAAAATGAATTATTTACTAACTTGTATTTTGTTCCGTAACCTTTCCAGTCTGCTACAGCTGATATAAATACTAACAACAGTGGAACACCTGAAAGTATTGGTTATCATCATATACTAGTAGTCATTTTTTGTGTCCACCATCTTTTAGTAGGCCCAGAGCCTAATGTGTAGATTTTGAATTATAATGTTTAATTTATATTCGAATTAAGTTACTACTAAGAAATATGTGTGATGTAATACATTCAAATACTCATGCAATGGCATACAATACGTAAGTTAATAAGACAGAAATATTCCCAGCACAGGGTTAGTGACACTCGATAACATATCTATTACAGTTGCGTTTTGAACAACAAAAATGAAATGAAATGAGGTTTAACATTCCACTGTTCTACTCCGACTGGGCTAATGAAGATGGGCAATTGGGCATATTTCAGGAAATCTTCCCGGGCAGCTGTCCTTGTCAGCCAACCCAACCTGCACCAGTGACAAGGGGAAACCACGCAACTTTATCGGCCAACACCGGGAGCAAACACGTGACCCTCAGGCTTGCGAGCCAGCGTTTTACCAACTTAGCTCCTCTTGGCAACGAAGTGTTAATACTATATATTATTACGTGCTCACCCCAACCAAAGGTCGTATAATAAATACGTCTCGACTTCTCTGATCCAAAGACTCGAACAACACGACTATAAAGGTGTAAACCTTCTACCAACATCCAGGCAAATACGGCTGTATAACAATAGTGTAGTAATAGAGCCACAATAGAACACACTGTCTGTAATATAAAATAAGTAAATGTCTGTAACAGATCGCAGCCATGGGGATAACTTTAAATTTGATGAATCAGAAAGGAATGCAAGAACAGTTATGTACATCTCCTTGAAGACAAACAGGACTGGGTAGCTCACAACCATGGATTTCAAATCAATATCCTTTCCAGAAATCTGGACGCATGGAAAACATTATGTTCATAGTCATTTTGTATAAAAAAGAGAACACTTTACGAAAATTATATCAGCTCATTCCAATAAGCGGAAAACATCACAAAGTTCGAGCAACGATCGCCTTTAATAACGATCGCCTCTAAAAGGAGTCATCCGGACATACGGTTTCAAGCATTAACCATGTTCACTAGAAAATTTAAAATAATAGAACGATTACTGATTCTGTAATTTAATGAAATTCTAAAAGGTACTATACCTTATTTTCAACAGATTTTATTCCAGCCAAAAACGTTACTTGTGCAGCAACAATAGCCAAACAAAGGTTTCTGTGGACGTAAATTCTTTCACAGCTCAACATTCTTGAAAATATAAATACCCAGACTAGTAGTTAAATGCCTTGTTAATTATTTTCAAATCTTCTAATATGAACGGGACCTGGTTTTTTTTTCGTCCCATCCTAAAGAGTATCTGACAAGGGCGGGGGGGGGCGATGAATTCGAATTTTCACAGCCGACACTAGCATCGAACACGGGGCCCCCAGGTTAGTGAACCATCGTCAGGAGAGCGGAGCCACGGTGGCACCTTTTTTTTTTAACAGTAGTTAAATGCCTTGTTAATTATTTTCAAATCTTCTAATATGAACGGGACCTGGTTTTTTTTTCGTCCCATCCTAAAGAGTATCTGACAAGGGCGGGGGGGGGGGCGATGAATTCGAATTTTCACAGCCGACACTAGCATCGAACACGGGGCCCCCAGGTTAGTGAACCATCGTCTGGAGATCGTGTGTATGATACCCGCATTGGTCAGGACAGCTGTCTATATAGTCGCTCCGGTGGGACCAAAATCGAGGTTCCGTGTATACATTGCATGCATCTAACAGATCCTTTGGCAGTTGGCCATAGGCCACTTCCCTGGCAAAATTTCCCTGATAGCACACTTCATTATCCCAGTCGGAGCAGAACAGTGAGACGTTAAACTTCATTTCATTTCATTTCTTTACAGCGAGATACTTACTCAACAAAAGTAAAGACTGTAATTGTAATTAATTGGGCTACAAGTGATATGGTACAGCCAATATATGATATTGTACTTAATGCCAAGTCTTCAACTTTTGATATCTAAAATATAGAAATGGAGGTGGTACTATCAATTACAACAACAATAGTTTGTCAATTCAATTACAATTGTATTTTACGAGTCTCTATAAGTTAACGGAGCTCTGAATATCCGGCTCCATGTCTATTGTACAAGATTTTCTTCTATGGCTGGCAACTTGCTTTTAAACGAATAGGAATTGACATTAACCTCGTAATAGTCGTAAGTCATATCTATCTGCACTATTCAGGCAGTGTGCTGGGTAAGTACTGGTCGTTTGTTGATTACCAATAGTCAGTCTATCTTACCTTGGGCGGGCCGCGTTTGCACCACTGATAATCAGGGTAAATCAGGCTGGGATTTCTCGAGTCAGTGTGTCGCGTCACAGAGCTGCCGTGCCATTTAAAAATGAAAATGAATAGACCTATTGGCAATGTCATGTAAGTATCATTTAGAGGCTGACAGCAAATGGTTCAACATTTACAATACACAATGACAACATTTTCTAAAAAATTGACATAGTAATTACCGCAAATGGGTGTATTTGTAGCAATATAGCAAAATTGGTAGTATGGTTGCAGGAACAAGATATATGAGTTACCATAATATTAATAACTTTACACCCATAATCTGACCAAGATCTGAAAGAAAGAAAGAGGGTGGCCAGGAATATAACGATATCGAACATTAATTAGTAACGGAAATGATCCAGCAAATCAAATCATACCTTGTCAATCCATTCAGATAAACACATTTAAATGTCTGCCTTTTTTCGGTCATTAAAGTGCCAGTATCATCAATGTTAAACTAAAATAAAGATAAAACATAATTCAGCAAGAAAGTAATAAAACTGGAAAACCCGGAAATATAAAAAACATCGCTACATTATTTAAAGATGCATTATTTCAGATTTAGATAATGAACTGGTTGTTCTTGTTATATCATTACCAAATAATTAATGAAAAATGCATATATTAAAAACTTCAGTTAAATTACTTTATTTTGAGTAAAGTTATAATTGTTTAAAGTTTTGGCAAAAAATAGCCGATTCTGAAAGTTCCTATTCCATGGTCATGCTAATAAACAAAGTCTCGATTATCAGTCGGTCTGTGGCGTTTATGGTCTAATCCTTCCATATTTTAGCCATCAGATGTTCCAGAGAGTTGATTCTGTGCTTATTCTGTGCATAATTATCTAAATAATAATTAATAATATAAAATTTGAAGCCAGAAAAAATACCTGAAGTAGGCAGATTAGGAACTTACATAATGCATCTTTAAGCAATGTATGAGGTATTATGAATAGACTTGTGTTAAGTGTCCGTAGGCCTAATACTAGTTTCATCATGGTATTGACTGACCTTTTGACCTGGGTGGTTATTATTGCTATATCAAAAATATCTTTACCGATTTTAGAATGCTACGATTAGTGTTTATCCTCAGTTTAAAACAATGCGAAATCTGCAAAGACGAGTTATCTTCAAATACCGTTAATGACAATATAGGACTTATAATATAGCCTGTTATATTCTGATCTTCTTCACTGAAAATCAATAAGAGATTGTTTTAGTAAACGGTATGGGTTGTCATCTGTCCTACTTTTCTACATCAACCGAGATAAAGAATGAATGAATGAAATGGGGTTTAACGTCCTATGCTTAAGCACCTAACGGACCGATTCCTAGAAAATTCTTAAGCACGCGGTGCTTAGATTTTAGTCGACTTTGCATTTAAGTAAACTACCTTATTTAGTGTCCCCAGAAAATTCTTAAGAACGGCCTTGTGCTTAGATTTTAAGTAGACTTCATTGTAAGCACAAGAACGTTATTATGCGTTCCAAGAAAAAACTTAAGCACAACTTCGTTCTTAAACATAGCCAATCTAAGCACAAGTCCCAAGCAAGGTAGGCCTATAATAGGGCTTGCTTACCAACCTTAAGTCTGTTTCTGCTTCAAAAAGATGGCTGACCGTACTCCGTAGACTTTTCGACGGCATTTCCGACACCTTTTGATACCAAAGAGACAATTACAAGACAGAGAAAATCCTTCTCCGCAAGAAATTAGAATGCTATAGAAAATTTCGCCTTATAGGCCAACCCTGAAACCAATTCATTTATTTGCCAATTAGTAAACAATAGGCTACAAACACACAGGCTACTTTAAGATCAGGCGCTCTCACAATTATTCAGTTAGTTTGTATGTGTCTGCGTTGTTTTTTTTTATATTTTTTGGCACATTTTATAAATTATGTGTAGGCCCTATAGGTGACATGTCAAACGCATCCAAATCAACCACAATGAAGCAGACGACAAATTTATGACGTAATTCGCATACCAAAGTTGTTTTATGACGTTAAAGAGCATCGTAGTCTCAGTGTATGGTAAGCTTTACCAGTCACAATGTGCTCAGACTAAGGGGGGGGGGGGCTGGGCTGGACAGTTAAATCATCTTAAAGTCTGCCTGATTACAATTTCTAGTTTCATTTAAATAAGACTTGTACTTGACCTGTGCTTACGTAAGAATGGTCTTAAGATTTTTCTAGGAACAGTATTTTTATAAGATTCTTACGTGAGTAAAAGTGAAGTATGACTTTGTGCTTACTTTAAGAATTTTCTAGGAACCGGGCCCTGGGCAAATTGAAGACGGGCATACGCCATACAGTGTGCTATGAGGGAAACTTTGCCCGGCCAGAAACTAAATTCCAACTGCCAAGGGTTCTTTTACGTGCACGCCAATGTGTACACGGGACCTCAGTTTTTCGTCCCATCCGAAAGACTAGGCAGCTGTCCTTGTCAGGACCTCCTTCTGCATCACTGACAAGGGGAAATCACGCCGGAAAATCGAGATAAACTTTCTCGGCCAATGCAGGGATCGAACACCCGACCTCCAGGCTAGCGAACCAGCGCCTTATCCACTTAGCCACCGTGACCACCCCCCGCCCCGAGATAAAGAAGACGGGTTCACGCTATGCATTATAGTGTTTCGAGAGAAATGTTGCCCTACTCTGCACCGAACTGGTTCTTTTACGTGCAAGATGGGGCTCGGGTGCGAGTGGCATAATGGTACAACGCGAGCGATACAGGTCATAAGGTCTGTCCTTGAGTTAAGTGACGTTTCTCCATTCCCCCCAGTTTATTCATATTGCTAAAGAATCGTATGATGTTAGTCCCGAAATGCCCCCCCCCTCTCTCTCTCGGTTGTAATTCGAAATAGAACAGACTGTAGTTCCTCTGTCCGGGCAAAATTTTCCCTCCTAGCACATTGCATAGTGTATGTTTGTCTTCTTTAGCAAAGTCGGTGCAGAACAGTAGGACGTTAAACAACATTCCATTTCAATTAATTTCTACATTACTCTCTCTCTTGCTCGCTTTCAAGTATCAAGTTATAAAACGTGTGATAGATCATATAAAAGGTAATCTACATGCAGGTTTGTGTCTTGGAAATCCATGACTTTCATAATAAAGAAAGTATAGTAATAAAGAAAGCAGGGGGGGGGGGTAATTCCTTAGAGATAGATGCTAAATGTTTTGATTGGGTAACAATCGAATATTCTATAAGATAAAAATAAACAAAATTGGTACCTTAAATAATTAAGTTCTATGGCTGGCGTTTTCAAAACGATGATAACTACCGTTAAATTACCTTCCAAGTCTGGAAATATTTATCAATAACATAAAGATAAATATATTATTTGTACAGTTTCTAGTTCTAATGGTGGGTTTTTAACTCGACCTACGTAATGTGGGTTAACCTCTCGACGAAACTTTGCCCTGCTCATTTAATGTGGGGTGAACATTTTTCTCAGACAGCCAGTGGCGTCACTAGGGGGTGGCACAGAGGGCACGTGCCCCGGACCTTTTCATATGTGCCCCGGATCTATTTTGAACAGACAAAATCGATAATTTGCAATAATTTCACTACTATTCCCTATCATTATTTCGAATGTCCCGAGTACGGAAGAGAAGCTTTCCAGTGCGAAGCTTTTCTGGATTGTCCTTTCTGGCCCACCGTAGATTTCCTTAATTGCCTGCACGTGCACAGTTTAATACAGTATTATAATATAACTAAATAAATATTTGACTGAAAATAGTGTAGAAACGATCGTGCATGACCTAGTTCACGGGACATGTTAAGCGGGACAACAATATCACATTAAATTTTAGTTCGTGATAATTTAGCTCACAACTTCACAGAACTCGTACATATTTCCCAGTATTCGTTTTAATAACTATATTATTATATCGACAAAAATAATCCGCGGTTTGAAACATCAATAGAATACCCACGACAACGTCATGTCGTTATTAAAACGAATATGCACTGGAAAATATGTACGAGTTGGGCCTGTACCCCGGATCTAATTGGGTCCTAGTGACGCCTCTGCAGACAGCTGCTCTACTTTTAGTTTGAAAATCCCAATTGTTTTGGCATGTTTAAAGAATATCATAAGAAATGTAATTCCCTTACTATTCTTTGATGTATTATATGTCAATTGCATGTTGCTCACTCTCCACGTGTCATCATCATCTTTACATGTTAAATTATGTATTAATTCAGCATTTAGTTGCTCTTTTTCTATATCTGAAAAACAAAAAACAACGTTATCCTAAATATCCTGATCAGTTCATCAAATTTCTTTCATTTAATTTTTTTTTTGTTTTTTGATTTGTTGTTTTTATGAGAGGACGAGGGTGTAGGTAGGTGTACCATTTAACTCACCTATATACGTGAAATTTTCTTTTTCTTCATTTTGTAGAATACTTCGGTTGATGGCGTGATTTATAAATACATCCATATGAAGAACCATATTTAGCACAGAATCGTGCTGAAATATTACAAAAAAAACCCCAAGAAATGGTGACCAATACAATTAAATAAACTAACCGGTACTGCGGAGTGTGGATGGAGTAAAAGAGCCAACCAGCGTGCGCTATCCAAGCCAAATACACTGCTTAAAGCGGTGGACACACTAGCCGAATGATTCGGCCGAATCGTTCGGCCGAATCAATCGGCGTCGAAATTCGCCTAGTGTGTCCACTGTCATTCGGCCGAATGATTCGCCCGAATCAAACATGTTTGATATATTCGGCCGAATATTTATTCGCCCGAATTATATTCGCCTGGTGTGTCCACTTCGCCGAAGCATTCGGCCGAATGTAGAATTCATTAGCCAATCAGCACTCATATCGAAAAGTCACGTGATTGTTTGAAGACATAAACGCCGCCGTTTTTAATCATGTGACGTGAAAAGTGATGCAATCGATTGGTGATTCGGGCGAAACATTCGGCTGGTTTGTCCACCCATTCGGCCGAATAAAATTCGGGGCCGATTGATTCGCCCGAACAATTCGGCCGAATCATTCGGCTAGTGTGTCCACCGCTTAACATACGGCCCTGCTTTGTTGAGCAAGCAAGGTCAAGATATACTCCCAATCTCTGACGAAAGATGCTGACCAATGGTCTCTGGTAGCAAAGGGATAATCACACTGGAGACAAGTGTTATCTAATAGTACGTACAGGGGGGCTGCACCAAACATAATTTACACAAAAACAAATACATGGACAAGACATCATACTGAGAAATCACAAACAATCCCGGGCCTGTAGTGACACAGACTTCACTCAAAATTGAAAACAAACAGGAATACAACCCACAGAAACCATTGTGCTATATGCTACAAGAGTCATATATCCCGAAGTCGGACTTAGTTTTGTAATGTCACTTCTCTTTGAAGAGCTACGTAGTGATGAAGTGTTCCGGACGGGAAGGTTTTACTAAGTGGCTAGCTTAATTTTCGGCTTAGAGCATCGAGGTAGCTAAGCCTCCTCTGGCGTGAGTGGTGATATCCCGATGTTAGGCTCCACCCGTTATTCACCCGACGTATGCGATTAACCACACATGGCGTCGTGTCCCACTACATTCATTTGTCAGGGAAGAAATAATTGTCGTCTCGAACGACAGCAATCCATCCGCATCTATCTTTAAATGCCCTAAATTTCCGTACGATTTTATTCATTCTAGGCAGTTGTATTATTTTCAAAGATATATCATTGTAGGGTATTGGGCAGTCACGGGATTTAAAGCGCTTACACTCGCCTGTGGTGCCATATTGTTCTCAAACAACATAGCTGATGGCTTGCTCACGAATTCTTGAAAAATGAAATTGAAGTGTAGAAGTTAATGACACCTTCTAAACAACGCCCGGGAGATTAAAAGTCGTTCAATGTGAAGCGAGCAACATCAGCGAGCTTAGTCGGATGAAGGTGACACGTTACAAAATTCATCTGATTCACGTAAATGACATTCGCCAGGCTGGTGAGTGGACAATGCCAGAAAAACCCGATATCTTCATATCGACCAGCAACAGCGAGCGAAAGGATTACGGTTGCCACATTATATATAACGACGGTCACAGTCAGTGGCCAACTTATAGCAAATCCTAAGCGTTTCAAGGCACAGGTCTAATAAGAATAATTTTGTTGAAATAATCGAATTAAACGCAATTAAGCGCAACAGTTACATTAACGCCTTACTGTTCTGCTAATGAAATTGTTTATTTAATAACTAATAAACCAGAGTTTACGGACGTAGGATATTACAAGCTGTTTTTGTTTAAACGGGCGTAGTAGAAACTTACCATATCCACCTTATCCAAAAATTCCCATTCCTGGGAATGGCAAATGTTTAAAAAGTAGTTCATAAGGACCAAAAACTTCTGAAATGACAAAATGTGTAGAATTGAAAATAAATTAAATGCCATCCAAAGTTTTCAAGCACTATTACGAAAAATATTATTGGGATATACAATAAATACATATGAACTTACTTTGAGATGTGATGCTTCACTAGAAATATTCAGGCGCTGATCTAAATAATATACATTGGCCATCTCCGGAGTCGAAACTTCTTCATATATTTGGGGTCTTTTTCTAGAAGTAGGGAGGATGGAGCTGGTAGTAGAAATGATGAATGGTTTAGTTTTCTCAAAGGAAGACAATTCGGATTTCGTGCTTCCAGCGTTAGGTAGTACGGATAAAGTATTCCTAGGTGGAAACCTGCTTCGCGTGGTTGAAGTATTCGGAGATTTTGGATTCGGTGAAAACAGATATGTGAGTGTTACAGCTGTCGCTTTCCGAAAAATAAGATCTCTGGTAGCAGTTTTCTCAGTTTTAGTTTCTTGAGGGATAAAACCGACTCTTGCTAAATTCAGAATGGCTGACAATTTACTAGGATGAGTGGTGGTTGCAGCTGTCCCAGAAGTAGCACCAGTAATTGCAGTCGTCCCATACGGAGTAACGTTTCGTTCATTCCAAAAAAAGCCTTTGATGATTGGTGATTTGCCAGTGAATGTGGTTTGAGCTTTCACAGGAGAAAGAGTGGAGGTTTGATCATTACCGGAAATTGACGAAAACAGGCTAGAAATAGTGGTTGAAGCGTTCCTAGAACTAGGTTTTCTTGGTAACTTATCCCGAGAATTTGGATCCTTGGTTGCCTCAAGGGCTATTTGAATTACAATATTACGGTTTATAGTTTTCTTTACGAGCTGTGGTGCCGTCGGAAGGACAGCAGTCGGTGTTTGGGTAGAAGTAAAACCGGTTGAAGTTTTGGGGGGTATTACAGTCGAGGAATGTGTATATAAAATAATTCCTGATTTCATACTCATTGGATGATGATATCCCGCGTCTTGGTCCTTCATTAATTTTCCAGATATTTTGTCGAGGAACAATGTCCTCATCCGTGTTGGAACTAAAGAGGCGGTATGGTAATGTTTGTTGTTTGATCCTGTCGTTTGCTCAAGTGTTGTATATTTTAGATTTATATGTTTTATCAGTTGGTATGATTTAAGGTTAGTGTTTATTAATGGTACATACATATATGAACGTGCCTGAATTCTTATAGACCCACAAGCCGTTGTGTTTACTCTTGGTTGGTAGGAATCTGAAACGGTTAAAAGTTAAAAAAATAGATCACTAATAACCTATTATCAAGCTATAAAATACTGACCCGGCTTTCACAGGATAAATAGCTTACAGTGGATGCATCACATAATAATATATACATGTATCTAATAAGGTAAGGGTATGACATTTATGGAAGATACAGACATAATCTTATTTTAACAAATCAAACTGCACACGCTAACAAATATGTGTATATTAATTCTTTAATAGGAATCGACCAAATGAAAGATTTCTAAGTAGGAGATAAACACTGCTTGTTCGATAATTCAGGTATGGTTAAATGGACAATAAACCAATAAACCCCCTCTAAATACGAAACAGGAACATCGATATTGTAACTCAAATATTTAGGGATTTTCTTTGGAACTATTTAGTAAACATTTTTACACCTGAACTTTAAAAAGTCGTTTTTTTGCTACGTGCTTGCGTTAAAGTGGTGATATAGTCCAGTCAATTTATGAAAAAAAGGGTCTACCCCAAAAAAAATTCAAGAAAAGGTTTTTTTGATGGTTGTTGGTAGTGTTGGGTGTACTGAATGACATCCTAAAAGTTTACCAAAATGGGACTTCCGGAAAGTTCCGAATTTTGAGATTAATTGCTAGGGTGCTCGTACATCAGTCAATTTATGAAAACTGGGACACCAACCCCCAAACGATTGCAAGAAAAGGGGTTTTGATAGTCTCTGGTAGAGTTCGGTGTACTGAATCACACCCTAAAAGTTTACCAAAATCGGAGTACCGGAAAGTGGCAAATTTTGAGGGTAAATGCTGAATTCTTTAAATTATTTTCCTGTAAAAGAGAAAACTTCAAACAAGTATAAAGTAGTAAATAATTGAAAAAAATGAAACTGACAATTGGCCTCCGAATGTCATGACCAACCTTTCATATAAAATGGTTTTCATATATATCCGATGGCCCCTTGTGTAATTTTCGCGGACAACCCTATCCTAGAAACCCATGACTGAGAAACCACACATATGAATGGGCATAACTCTGCACTGTTGCGTCATAGAATATCAAAATTGGTAAGTCTCTCAATTGTAGATGCACCTAGTGATGTTAACTGGTTCCTTTTCAAATGTACCCCAACGCCACAACCTACGACCGAAACACCACAACATGCACTGCTTCGTCATAAAGTGGTGAATTAGGTGTCTGAACTAATGTTTTGGGGGTCAGTATTCCATTTGAAGATATGTTCAGTGGTGTTGACGGACCCCTTATACCATTTTCGGGGTACTTCAGCGCGTACTGGCATATTTGGTATGCACACTTTTTAGGGTTTACCCATACTCTCATAAAAATCAGTAGTGGATAATAGGTAAAGCAAGGCAAGCAAATAGATACGTAAGGAATCATTTACCAATTTGATCTACATAGAATGAAGAGCGTTGTCATCTAAATGAGTTTTAAGACACATGGGGTTGCTTTTCATTAAATGTGCAACTTTTGTTAAAATATGCCTTAACATCCGATTGCTGGGCTAAACAATATAATAGTTCGCATCGGAAGAACTGTTATACATCCATAGAAACTATAGGTAAGGCAAACGTCAATACATGTGATTGCTGCTTTATGTGATGAATTTTAGTTAAGAGGGGGTTGAAATGTTGTACAGGCATCTGCAGATGCTTATGTCGACATGGTAAAGGTAGCTATTGAAGTTGTAGATTTGCAGTCCATGAAATTGATTGGGGAGGAGACATAATTCAGGAGTAAATACTAACATCCATGCAAAATGATTATATTTTCGTTCAGACAAAAAGTGCGAAAAATCTGTATATGGTATAGCTTGTCTCAAGGGATTTCTCACATCTAGAGTATGTTTCCAGGCCCTGATTTTTCACACGTTCAGTGGCATATGAAAGATTCATGGCATTGACCAACACTTTTGGTTCCAAAAGCTTATTAAAGGAGATGCTGTAACAATAACAGAATGTGCAATATAGACCGTTTATTTCGTACTATTACGTAATGTCCAGACGTAAGAATCTGACGAAGAAACAAATGACAAAATGACATTCATCGATTTATTCCAAATGATCGTTAGACCAAATAAGGCACAGACTGACCATTATAAGGGTAAAATGATACCCGGGGTCAAACAGCAAAGTTACCACATCATCAAAACAAAGTCAGTAACGGGTAAATCCTCCTCTGTTTGCCAAACAAGCATTGATCCGACGTGGCATACTCCTAATGAGACGTCTAAGGTCATTTTGGTCCAGATTGTCCCATTCCTGTTGCAACGCAGCAGCAAGTTCTTGGACATTGGCAGGACGTTGTTAACGTTGACGTAATCTCTGTCCAAGCATGTCCCAGACATGCTCGATGGGGAGAGGTCGGAACTCAGTGCTGGCCAAGGTAATGTGGTGATGTTCTGTTGTAACCTGTAACGATCGTGGCCCTTTGACATCTTGCGTTGTCATCCTGGAAGATGAAACGGCGGCCATGACGTCGTGCGAACGGCACAACATGGACTGCCAAGATGTTGTCCCGGTAGTACTAGCATGTAACACGCCCCGTAAACATGTAAAGCCGTTCTTCCAGCAACAGTGATGCCTCTCGACACCATAACAGAACCACCCCCAAATCGATCATGTCTGATGACGTTAACGTCTTGGAAGCGTTCGTTTCGACGACGGCACACCCTCCTACGTCAATCCGAAAAATCAACAGTGAACCTTGACTCATCTGAAAACATCACATTGCTCCAGCGTCGATTATCCCAGTGTTGACGATCCCTATACCAACGACGTCTTGCCTGAATGTGATGATCTCACAAACAAGAGATCACGCGAGGACGTCAGGCGCAAAGGTGACCCCTATGCAATCGATTCCGAATCGACAGGTCACTCACTCTCACACCAGTGTCTGTTTGAAGACGAGCGCTGATCTGATTTGCTGTGATGACACGATTTCTCAAGGCCAAGGTACGGATAAATCGACCCGTGGCTTGAGTTGTCGCTCTTGGTCGACCTGAGCGTGGTCTATCCTGCACAGATTGTGTATCACGGTATCTGGACCAAAGCCTGCTTATGACAGACTGAGAAACATTCATCGCCCGCGCCACAACCGCCTGTGTTGTGCCGATCTGTAGCATGCCAAGGGCACGTAACCTTTAATTTTGGGTAAGCCGACGCATGTCAAAATTTGTTTTCTGGTCACTAAAACAATTAAACTGATGTTTCCACCCGGGAATTCAATGCCATAATGACTGTAACATTCAAAGTGCAAATCTTGGGTTGGACCCCAATGATGATCCCAAGCATCACCTTCATTCCATGCGGTAGCTATTGGTGAGTTTGGGCGTCACAAGTAACTGGAAATGTTTCTTCTGTTAGGTTCTATAGTGACTTTTTTCGTAGTCAGTTGCATATTTTAGTATTTCGCCCCCAAAATCAAATATCCCCTACTTTTTTGAATAGTGTATTTCAAATGTTATCAAAATCTATTACACAGCTAAAAATGAATGAATTTCGAATTGCATCCAACCAATCAGATTGCAGTTGGCCAATTACATATGTTTCGATTGTGTTGATATTATATAAAGTAATCGGGGTGAATTTCGCACAATGAACATATTCGCCTTTTGGTTTTACGGTTATACAGATAGGAATTCGAGTAGGCCAGTTAAAAACAAAATACCGATGGGCTGATCTTCGAGGCGAGGCGAGTGATTTTGATAAACTTTAATATTATAGCGTTTAAAAAGCTCCATAAAACAGGATTTGAAAGTATATTCCGAGTTACAATCACTAGAAACAGAAGTCTGCGTAGTGGGATGGAACGGGGGAAGCCAAAAAAAACTCAACCAAAAACTCACTTTCCCTCTATTGGCGGATCAGGCAATCTGGATATATCAGGGTTAGACAATATTGGATGATTGATAAATATTCCTTGAAATAATTAATCACATTAGTTAGTATTTAGATTTATTCTTACCTTTACCGTGTAATGTATATTTACATATAAAAGAATACTTGTTATTACAATTTTCTTCACGCCAATAACCATCGTTTGACGAAATCATGATGTAACAACGACGACTACCCATTACGGTAATGGTATCTGATAAATCAATTAAAATATTATATTAATCTGTTAAAACAAAAAGACATGAGCAAAATCAGAGGATCTGGTCAGTAAGAAAAATCGGGAAAGTTTATATTTTAAAAATCAGAGGTTCTGGTCAGACAGAAAAGACGGGAAAAGTTTATATTCTAAAAATCCAATCCAATATATCACACCACCCTGCCAGGAAAGGCAAATTGTACAATCTATTTACATATTGTGCTATACAGAAACAGCACACCCCTGTTCTCCTTCCATTGCCTGACCCTTATAATACATATTATATAGGTTTCAAAACAAATTCAACACAACAATTTTCGACGATCGTAACATTGATGCTGTGATGAAGTGTCCACTCGGGTGGGGTGGGTTCATTATTTTGTAGATGATACGCGTATCTCCTATCTATAATCATAAACTATCATAACTGACAGTGACACCAACCACCAAAGTTATTAAGCTTTGAAAAGTAAAATTACCGTTAATCCTATAATCCACTTGAGGAGTATTTCCACTAGACCATACCATTTTATGTTTCTACAATGATATTCTAATTATTACATATTAAAAAACGTAACGGGCGCCTATAATGCAGCCAGGTCAAAAATTTGAAATTTAGAATTTTCTATTTTACAACAAAAAAAAATCTGTTATGCATTATTTTCACAAGATTTCGTGAATCTAAATGTAAGGAGTCAATAATTTAATGATCTGTTATCTAAATATTGTAAAGTTTAAAAGGGTTTTGTCTTTCGACCAAATGCACAAGCAGTCTTGATTTAAAAAAACCAAACATTTTAAGGACTCCCTGACTTAACCTGTATGTAACGGCTGCCATTAAGCTACATATGAGCAAATTTTCGCCTTTCGGATAGATGCAAACATGCAATCATTTCTGTTAATAGTGTTCCTAATCTGTAACATACCCCAAATCCCGTAGCACAAATTCGCCCCCTTTAATGCAGGCTCATCACCATCACCAACCCACCCTACTACACGTGTCTTTCTTCTTGAAAACCGACTTCCCATTGGACATTTAAAGTAAAATAATCTTTCGAAAGAACACTGTTATTGTTTAGCGCTTGTTCCATTTCTCTGATTCAGATCACCAACCCAGCCAAATATTTAATTTTGACCTATTTAAATCAAAGAGATCGGGCATCTTTAAGTGCTTAATATTACCTTCCCGTCAGAATGCAAATAGTCTACACATCTGAGAATTTAAATATTAAACAATCTTAGTTTAACTCCGTACATGTGACTTACCATGCGTGTTAGACCAATCCAGTAAGAGGTCATATTGAAGATACGTCGGTTAATATATTTCTGCTCTTTATCACTAAGAATATCTACCAGAACTCCACCAATTACAGCGTGGTAACAGTGACAAACAGCTTCCTCTTGTGATTTTGGATGTTGCAGTATTTTATAACATTTATCATCATGGTGATCCCAGCCAGCTTTACATTTTACACTTGAAACTTAAATGTATAATAATTATGGCGATGTATATACTAGTAATCTTGATGATTTTCCGTAATACGGATTTTATGTGTGACTTTAAAAGGTTTATAATCAACATCATTCTGGAAACAAGAGGTCTCACCCGGTATCCATTAGTTGACATTAAATATACTAAGCAGCAAAAGAAACGTCAGGTTGGTATGTCACTCTAAATAGACGCAATGCATAAAACTTGCCAAACGTTTCTATTGTATATTTTTTGACCACATCTCCAATTTTAACTGAGCAACACAGAATTGAACATAGGAAATGTTCTAAAAGCGCAACCGGTCTTCTGAGATGTTATGATTTCTCCGTGATTTTCATGTAACCCATGTTCAGCGGGACCACCCCTATAAAATGCACCCCCATACCTGGTTGAATCATTCACACTACAAGGTCAGCAGCACGCCACGACTCACAACAGCTCAGAGGAACCAAGCGCTTCGAAGACTAGACGCTAGCCACACTGCCCAAGCCGTTGTCAATCACTTCCAGGTTAATGTTCGGACCATCTACAGACTTCAGCAACGCTTTCGGGCCACCAACACCAAGGATGATCGCCCCCGATATGGTAGACTAAGGGTTATCACAAGACGACAAGACCGCTATGTTGTGCGACACCATATGCAGACTCCCTTCACACAGACATCTGAGACCGCACGCCAGACAGTGGGAACACACGGAAGACCCATCAGTACCGGTATAGTTCGCAGAGAGAACATCCATTACCGTGAACGTCTACAGTTTGCCCAACAACACCAGAACTGGCGACAAAGGCAACGGTTAACTGTTCAGTTCACAGATGTGTATCAACTGCAGAATATTGCGTCGACGTGGCCAGCTGACCAATGTATCATGGAACGAGACTTATGAGAAGGTCCAAGCATAATCTTAGTCCAGCGAGAGGAGGCGGCATCACAGCAGTGCGCTACATCGATCAAGCTCCCAGACTCCACGTCAAACCATATTTTGCACGTCATCGAAACAACACTTTCCAGCGTACCAACGTTCGTGCCCACACCGCAACAGTTACTCGGAATTTTTAAAGAAGAACGGTGTCAACGTTATGCACTAGCCAGCCCTTGAACATCTTTGGGATGAAATTCTGAGGAGACTCAATAACATGGTACCGAGACCAAACACAGCCGATGGATTGCGCCAGGCTTTTCTGGGAGTGTGGTTCCAAGTGCCAATGGCGTTCATCAATCGTCTGGTCCACCCGTGTACAGACGCTGCACTGCCTTTATTGACACTTGCGGTGAACACACAAGATACTGATATATAGACTGTGTACAGACTCTGAACCCTCTCGTAATGTCTTGGAATTGTCATCAATTAATCAGTAATGTGTCAACATACTGTTCACAAAAAATTGCTTGATCCATTCAGTAAGTTGTTTCTAGAATGATTTGAAATCGTCCTGAGGTTTTTTTTTGAACGAGCTCATGTCATGGGGAGCTCGAACATTTACAAGAAAATTTATTTCTTAAAGGACCGAAGTCCGTAACTCAAAATTCTCCAAAATCTTCGACATCGAAAACACGAATTATTGGTCAATTTAAATCAACATTGATGATGTAAACTTACCGGAAAAGGAAGAGCTTCTAAAATCCGATATTTAAGATAAAATAATTTTTTTAACATTGGTACACCAATCGAATACCATAATGCGCTTCAGTCCCAGTTGTATTTAGAGACTCGAGGGACGAGGCTAGACACAATGCGCAAAACCATGCGGAGTTATGTAGACTGGATTAACCAGACGCTATAAATGTGCACTTGATTGCGACTGCTGGCTTATTTTGGAGAAAAAACGGAAACCATTGAATGTAATTGAATGTAAATCAGTTTATATACATTCATATTACAGTATTATATGCTTTGCGATCCACTATTGTGAATATCTGTGTCCCAGATGTTAGCGATTTAGCTCCTTTAATATTGGAAGGCACTTATTTACTGATTTTACGCATGGGTCTACCCACTCACTGCCCAATAAAAAACGAAACAGACATACCTTCAGTGGTGACTGCACCTAACATCACCAGAATCACCATTGCCATTAATCGTCGTTTCATTATCCAGTTTACATCTAATAGTAATAAACACTTAAAACTTTATAGACTTTATAACATGTGGTTGTGACAATTTGCAATATCAAGAATGAGTTTAGTCGGCATCAAACTACCTGTACTATCCATAACCTTGTTAGTGAATGCAAGACAGGTAATCTTAATTTATCAGCAAGAGTCCTCATGTTTGATATAAAAAATGGCTATCCAATAATAGATGGAAATAAGGTTGATGATTTAATTATATTGATAATGTAACATAGAAACGGTTGATGAAATGTTATCTTAGATATTTATCTAAGCAACATAACTAATAATTATTATCAGTTGTAATTAAATGAATACAAGATGTCCATTAATTATTCTTGTTTTGTAATATGAAAAAAAAAACAGGCTCCACTGGTAAATTCTGCATGCTATTACACGAACCTTTTTGTGTTTGGATGTGATTGTCCGTTAGAGAAATAAATGCGGCATTTTTTTCATATGCCGGTGTAAAGGATCGAATCAACCCCTCCACTTGACTCAAATGTTTGCTGTCAGTAAACTTTGATTGAATGTTGCATTTCTTAAATTTCTTATTTAATATCTGTCCTTCTTGTATATCATTATTAGGGCTTTCATTGAAAATAGTCCCATCTGTGGTCGTTTAAAAAATGGCCCGCGAATTAGCTTCCCGGTAAAATGCAGGATTTGAACTAAGTCTTGGAAAATCGCGTCTTAGAGTCGGTCAGAAAATTGGTTTATGGGCATTAAATATGAAAAGTTTGAATGAATATTACTTCCAATGTCCATATAGTGGTTCGTTTTATGGGTTTATGGATCAGTGATCAATCCATCACTGTTAAATTCAAATCTGCATGATCAAACGTTTGAAATGCAGATTTGACCCAGGCCCGTACGTACCTAGCCCAATGATTGGGGGGGGGGGCTCCTGGGGGCGCCGATGGGGCTTCTGGGGCCGCCGATGAACCAACAGTTGACGGTCCACGGAGAAGGGTCTAACCCCCCAGAACCCAGAGAAGTTTAGAAAATATGGTTTGCACCCAGGCCCGGATTAACCCTTTCGTAGGCCCTAGGCACAAAAGAAATTGTAGGCCCTATTAATACATTTTAAAACCTATGTTTGAGCGCCACAGGCGCGAATAAACGAGCGCCGCAGGCGCGAATAATTGAGCGCCGCAGGCGCGAATATGCTAGGGGGGTTTGGGGGCATGCCCCCCCCCCCAAAAAAGTTTATTTCTAGAAGCTGGGAGATGCATTTTAAAGCCATTTTGTGACACTAAAAATATATGTTAATGCCGTGCGTCATATCGATATTTCACGTTGGCGGACGAAAGTTTATTTATCATTTAGTTTTCTATATTATTAATCCCTAAAGAAGTCAATCTGCCTACGAAATGGTTAATCCAGGCCTGATAATGGGACGGGACGGCAAATAGTACCCTAAAAACCGGGACTGCCCGGTAAAACCGGGACGTATAATTGGTAATCCCATGTGTGTATCGAGAAACTTTGGCAGTTTTAAACTCCTTTAAATTTAAGAAAAAAAACAACTAAAATGACATTTATATGTAATATATTCTTATGATCATGTACATGAGAAATACGAATATTTTACGCATAATCAAATTTAAACAGTTTAATGTCATTCTTTTAAAACTATTGGTTCACTGGTTTTTAAATGTGAACTTTCCGACGATTTTGATGCGCGAATTCTTTAATATTCTATTACATGTATAACGTTAAAAGGGCTCTTTCAAATACTAGTAATCGTCGGTAACTAAAAATCAGTCGGTGGTCGCCGCATAAACAAACTATTGCAAGGACTTTAGAGGGACCCTAAAAATTTGCTAACATACAGAACCTAGCCTCAAACCTGTTCGTAGGCCCCCATTTTCGTCGTAGGCCCTAGGCACAGTGCCTCGCGTGCCTTATGGATAATCCGGGCCTGTTTGCACCTGCTGAGAATGTCAGAAAATCCAATTTGCTATATTGGCGTATTATGATATTTTGATATAAACATTATAAAAATTCAGTCACCGCAAACAAGAAAATGATCTCTCGCACGCCACGCTGCCCGGCTTCTTTTTCGGAGGCATGTCTTCACACTGGAATCTAATACACCGCCAGTGAAATATTAATAACTGGCCAGATTCACGTGTATAGACCATGTCGTAGCGTTAATTATTCACTAATAATTCGAATGGCAGACCTTAAACAACCCCTGTTGGCCTATGATACTATGTGAGCAATACGAAGCGACTTCAATATAAAATGAATTGTCTGACCATAACCATGCAGGGGCGCATATAACACAAGCCCTTCAAGGGGCGCCCAATCATGCTGTATTGGGCGCCCCATTGACTAAGTCGTGAGCGCCCAACCAATCTCGCTCGACATTATTTATTATGTGCGGACCGACAATCATACGTTGTTAGTATAATGCGCCCCACCGATCATGTCATTATTGGCGCTCCTCTGGGATAAGGCACACCACAGATCGCACAGTTTTGTATGCCCCCTCAAGTTAGGTGTTATTCATGTGATTCATTATGAACCGCCTCCCCATTTAGGGTGGGGCGCCTCATATATAACGACATGCCTAGAAGTGACATTGGTTAGGCGCCCCATCAGTCTCATAGTGGTCGCCCAACCAAAGTCACTCGGCTTTATAGAGCGCCCATTCTGATATGGACAAGTTAGTCGTTGGATCCGTATTGCATCCATGTTATTATGGAAAGCCCTCTGGGATAAGGTGCACAACAGATGACGCCGTTTATGACGCTCCATCAAATTGTGGTGTTCAATCAGGTTATTCATTATCAGACGCCCCATCATTTGAGGGGTGCCTCATATATAACAACATGATTCGTCAGGCCTCTCATAAAACCAAGTGACATTGGTTGGGCGCCCTGCCAATCTCGTCGTGTGTACCCCAATCAATGTCACTCGGCTTTATGGGCATGTAAGTGGATGGCCTCGTACTGTGTTCAATCGAAACGGCACCTTGGGCCAAGGCGCCCATTGGGGGCCTATGTTAGTGTGCCCTGACAATTGTGTTATGTAGCTAACTCTCAAAATAACACAAGCTAACCCCAGTCAGGACAAACGCTTGGAGCAGAAGTCTATTAATAATAATAATAATGGACATTTATAGAGCGCCAACATCCAGCTAGATTAGCTGCTCTGGTGCGCTGTTACAATATTCATAATGGCGTGGAAAAAAGTTTAAAAATCGCAACGGGCATCACGAAGGCTTCATTAAAAAAATGAGTTTTTAGTTTCTTTTTGAAAATGTTTATGTTATCTACACTTTTCAATTCAAGTGGAAGCTCATTCCATAGTTTCGGAGCAGCCACTTTGAAGCTTCGGAGACCAAGATTAGAAGTGTGGATATGTTTTCAGGGAATTCAGTAGAGTAGAGGGAACAGTATGTGAAACATAAGATTTTGAAATTAATGCGATACTCTAAGGGCAACCAGTGCAGTTCTTTAAGTACAGGTGTAATACTGGTGAACGGTTTTGATCGGGAAACAATTCTTGCTGCTTTGTGCTGAATAAGTTTTAATGGTCGAAGGGATTTTGCCGGAAGATTGATGAGAAGTGAGTTAGAATAATCTAATTTTGAGGTGATCAATGCATTTACTAGGAGTTTCGTTGTTTCGAGGTTTAGGTATTTTCTGATTTTGCCAATTTGGTAGATATGGAAGTTACAGGATTTGGTTACGGCTGATATATGATCTTGCATAGAAAGAGTGCTGTCAAATGTGACTCCAAGATTTTTAACCGTTTTACTGGGGGGTATAGCACAGTCTCCGATATTAATGCCGTCTTCGCCTATTTGATTTAAAATATTCTTTGTTCCAAGTTTTATAAGTTCGGTCTTATCGTCATTTAGTTTTAACAGGTTTGATTTCATCCAGTGACGAATTTCAGCCACACAGTTCTCCAGTTTGGCTTTTTCAAATGGTTCAGTGGATGGTTTAAGTGCGATGTACAGCATATCTTTCAATAATTATGTTCTTATGTTACATTTAACCATATGGCATATTAAATAACCGTTATTAGAATATGACTTTATATACGACACAGAATCATAAAACAAAACAAAAAAAACAATGAAAATTATAATATTTACCATAGCAGTTTTATTATAAATAGATATTACATACGTTTATATATATACATACACTGTATTCAGTTGTAAATAACCTCCGTTGTAAATACGTTACCTCTGTGTACATAATAAAAGTATATTGTAAATAAACATATTCAGTCTTTTAAAATAATAACATTCATCACAACCTTTTGATATTAGGACAATATTCAATGTGTTCATATTAAACAAATGTTTGTGTTAGTATTTCTGTTTACTTGCTAACTTGAAATAGTGTTTGGGATCATCTACAAACATGCTTAACTTAGCCAGCGTCAATTCATATGTGCATTACTTTGTACTGGTGCAAGTATGCGACTAAGTACAACAATGTTTTACTCTAAAAATAGTATTAAGTCTGAGGGTTCTTCTTCCCATATTAAATAGAAATTTATATCTTAACAATTTGAAAAAAACTAGAAAAAAAATCATTTCTATATAGTCTGATTCCATTTAAGAATAAACATGACTGACAACTAAAATATCTCAGATGAGCAAGTGATGACAAAATGATTATTATAAAAAATATCTATGGACAGGAATGTTGACAACTATAAAACAAAAGTAAACAAACTTCAAAATTTGAAGTTCAAACAATACATGGATAAAAGGTAACAATACAATTTATTCCTGAGGTGGGTATCATGGGTTCATAAATCTATATAAATGAATAATAAATATATATACTATAAAAAACTGCATTTATAAAGGAAAAATATTTTGTTAACAATCAGTATACTCACACAGTCAAATCAAGTTAAAAGCTAAATACTTTTTTATTCTTTTTAAAACTAAAACATATAAAAAATGTCTACCGAGATGTATATGGACGGATATCAGCAAACAGTAGAAATAAAAAATAAATAAAATAACAACAACTGTCAAATAATAATAATATCATGACAATTTAATAAATATCTATGATCTGATGGTGTAACTATCTTTAACTTATGAATATGATTATCACAGATAAAATAGCATTAATTGATAAACAGAACCAAGTCTAGTACTAGACAATACATGTCATATGATTCTCCAGATATCAACAGAAAAATAATCCATAAAAGTCCTAGTATTTTACACATGGGTTTATAATATCTATAGGAATAAAACAGTCATATAAATAAATTATATATAATACATAATAAAAGATGTGATGATAATATCTATGGAAATAAAACAGTCATATAAATAAATTATATATAATACATAATAAAAGATGTGATGATAATAACTATAGAAATAAAACAGTCATATAAATAAATTATATATAATACATAATAAAACATGTGGTATATATATAAACATATCACTGGTATATAAATATATGTTCAGCAGCAGATTGGTCAATATGGACAGGGCAGATATTAAAATATAATTCCACAGATTGGTCAATATGGACAGACAGACAGATATTAAAATATAATTCCACAGATTGGTCAATATGGTTAGACAGACAGATATTAAAATATAATTCCATTTCTAAACATCTGACATGGAATGTTATCACATAATATTCTAAATCATATACTATATAAACATATTCATCGCTAACAAAAATGGTTAACAAATGTTATTTGTTCTTTTCTTGATTTAATAGCAATTGCCGTGGACGGACAAAAATAAAATCACTTTTAACTAGTGTCAGTTTATATCACATACTCATCATAATAAACCCTGGATTATTTTAGATTAGTTTTCTCTAACATAGATTTCATGGCCTGGAATGTTTGTTGATTGGACCGAACCATTTGCTCCATTCGGTCTTCGACATCCATTATCTTCTCTTCATATTCTCTGTCTCTGCGTTTCTGTTTGGCTAACTTGCGCCCCTTTTTCCGACGACTACTAATATTATCTTCAACTGAGGAATCGCTCAAGAATTCTAAAAAACTGGCTCGTGATTTGATATTTGGTGAAATTTTTCGACCCATTTTATCTAGAGGAATTTCATCTTCCGATTCAGTGTCATTGGATTTAGAAAACATACCATTATTACGCACTGGTGAAAATGAAATCTTAGAACTTAGAGAATTCATATTCCTAATTGGGGAATCTGGTGCCAAATTCATGGGCAGTACTTCTTTATCCAGATTTTTGTTGGTTAACAACTTTCTGTCCATATCCACATCGAAAATATTTTCCTGAATATCGTTCTCTTCTTTTTTCTTTTTATCTTTCTTCTTTTTCTTCTTTTTATGTTTTTTCTTCACCTCTTCCATAGCAACATCCTGGAAAACAAACGTACAAACTTTAATTTCTTTTTTTTCCGATCTTTTATGAAATTCATGTACATGCTAAGAATATGAAACAGCAAGCCTTGTAAAAATCATGGCAAGATCTTGTTTCCCTATATCACAGGCTTAAAAGGGCCACACACAGACAGTAGTAGGTCAAATCCATTTAATTCCATTTAGTTTTATTCAGTTCTATTCCTACCGATCTGATCATCTGTAAAAACTTGGGCTGTTCATATTAATTAGTTGACTGATATCCAGGCACGGACCTACTTAAAGTAAGACATTTTTCTGAATTGTTTCTTAAATTTATTAAAAGTCACTAAAAAGTTTGTACAACTAAATTCATTGAAGACCAATAAAAAATGTTTGTACAACTGAATGTTTCATCGAAAAAATCAAGACAGTAAATTTATTCGAGAATATTACTTTAAGCCTGTACTGAATTAAATACGGAACATTTTCAAAAGGATCTATTTGTCATTATTTATGTCATAATCACCTATGTTACAATTAAAAAAAACATAACAAATTACCAAGAGTTATTTTTGTTTAAGTCTGGTTGTATTAAAATCAATGGAAGCTTATACCAGTGGTAATTAACCCATTTTCTACCAGGCCCCAAGTTCACAAAGCATTCACAGACTTAAGCTCAGAATTTACTCAAATTTCATTAACTGTTTATGAGAAATATCTTTGAACTAGAAACACAATAATTTGCACATAGTTTCTTATTTATGTACTTGATACATTAAAACAACAATAGATTTATAAAAGGCTATATTTTTGTTAAAATAAAGCGAACAATTTTGAGTAAATTCTTAACTTAAATCTGAAAATGCTTTGTGAACTCGGGGGCCCAGGACCTCGTTTGACTCAATTCTGGTTGGTTCGTTTCAAAACGGATTAAGAACCTTGGTTCTAACTAACCACAAACATACCTCAAATTTCTGTGATTTCGGTTCATCAGTTTTTGAATCATCTGCTATTAGATCATCTATCATTTTGTCTCGTTTATCCATTTCTAAAACTTTCTCTACTTCTGGCCATTTAACTTTATCATCCATGACAGCTGTATCTTGTGTTTCTAACGCTGGAAACTCATCATCTGAATCATCATCTGCTACTATTTCGTCTTCTATCAGTTTTGTCAGATCATCAACTCTGAAATTAAAACAATCCAAATAAGCAAACCTAGAAATTGGCTCCATTTGGAGGGAAATTCCAATAATCTTTAAATTTTCCTTCAAATATACTCATGACATTTTTGTGTTATTTTGCATATAAAAATGATAACACTTTTGTGAAATTCAAATGTCAGATTCTTACATTATTTCTCTTGATTTGAAGATTTTCATTCATTTATTGGCCTTGGTAACAAAGGAGTCTACAATATTCTCATTTATTACTTCTTATTAAAAAAAATATATAGATAGAACTCAATGACCATTGAATACGGCTCGGGTTATTCATTGATTCAAGAGAGTGTATCCCTACGCAAGTATTCCACGATCGATAGCAAGTGGAATGCGTCAGGGATACACTTTTATTCTATGACTACATGCAAATCTCAAAATACACTGTACTATTCAGATTATCATAAAAAATCATTACAACTACATTAAAATTCATCATAAGTTCTGTTTTTTTTTCTTCATGTTTTACAAAAATTGTAGTTGCGACGTCATAACAGTTTGACGTCATTCTGGAAAAAGTGGTCCCTGTCCAAGACATTGAATACAGCTTTAGGGTTATTCAATGGCCATTGAATAGAGCTATAGGTTATTTAATGGCTGTATTCAATGATATTTGCCTGTATTTGCATGTAGTTATAGAATAAAATAGACTATTTTTCTTGTTTACATAAAGATGTCAATAGTTTTTTTGCATGGTGAATACAGAAAGCATAAATCAAAAAGATAACAGTTTACCTTTTTTGTAGTGTACTTAATTTAGTATCCATGCTATTCATTTCACCATCTTTTCTACGTCTCAAAAAGTTGGCCATCATTTCTTTTTCAAATAGTTGTAGATAAACATGATGATGAGCTTGATACTGTATTCCTTTAAGTTAAAAGATAAAACTAAACTTTTAACAACACTGAGAATATTTTGAAACCAGCGGCTGCCAGGCAGGATACGCCCACATTTTCGAGAGATGGATAGAGAACAAGCAAAACCGAAAGTGATTTTTCCTACAATCAAAGGCCATAATTCATTAAGTTACAATTTGATATGCGCAAATATCGAAAAGTATCAAGATATTTAGGTTATAAACACGCAATTTAAGTTTCATCAAAATCAAAATTAAAATTGTGACCTCTACAGGGTCCACAACCTTGAAATACCATTTTTTAACAGTATTCGCGTACAAACAGCAGCCATTTTGTATTGTAATTTTGGTCCTATTTTCCCGAAATCTAAAATCAACCTTCCTTAGCTTGTAACGGTGATATAATCAAACGATTTTTTAAATCGGCTAATAATTGTGACCTCCAGAGAGACCACAAGCTAAACAAAGGCGATTTTGCTTATAATCAGGGGCATTAATTCAGGAAGTTACGATTCGATATGCGCAAATATTAAAGGACCCAAGATCTTTGGGTAATATCCATGCATTTCAAGTTTCGTCAAAATCGAATTAAAATTGGGACCTCTACAGGGTCGAAGAGCTTGATATACCATTTTTCAACAGTATTCGCATACGAACGGCGGCCATTTTGTATGGTAATTTTAGTCCAATTTTTCCGAAATTCGAACTCACCCTTCCTTAGGGTGTAACGGTGATATAATCAAACGATTTTTTAAATCAGATGATAATTGTGACCTCTAGAGGAACCACAAGCTAAACAAAGGCGATTTTGCGTATAATCAGGGGCCATAATTCAGGAAGTTACGATCCGATATGCGCAAATATCGAAAGGAACCAAGATCTTTGGGTTATATCAATGCATTTCAAGTTTCATCAAAATCAAATTAAAATTGTGACCTCTACAGGGTCCACAACATTGATATACCATTTTAAACAGTATTCGCGTACGATAGGCGGCCATTTTGTATGGCAATTTTGGTCCGATTTTTCCGAAATTCAAACTGAACCTTCTTTAGGGTGTAACGGTGATATAATCAAACGATTTTTTAAATCGGCTAATAATTGTGACCTCCAGAAAGACCACAAGCTAAGCAAAGGCGATTTTGCGTATAATCAGGGGCATTAATTCAGGAAGTTACGATCCGATATGCGCAAATATCAAAAGGACCCAAGAACTTTGGGTAATATCCATGCATTTCAAGTTTCGTTAAAATCGAATCACAATTGGGACCGCTACAGGGTCGAAGAGCTTCATATACCATTTTTCAACAGTATTCGCATACGAGCGGCGGCCATTTTGTATGGTAATTTTGGTTCAATTTTTCTGAAATTCGAACTCACCCTTCCTTAGGGTGTAACGGTGATATAATCAAACGATTTTTTAAATCAGATAATAATTGTTACCTCCAGAGGGACCACAAGCTAAACAAAGGCGATTTTGCGTATAATCAGGGGCCATAATTCAGGAATTTTCGATCCGATATGCGCAAATATCGAAAGGAACCAAGATCTATGGGTTATAACCATTCATTTCAAGTTTCATCAAAATTGAATTAAAATTGTGACCTCTACAGGGTCCACAACCTTCATATACCATTTTTTAACAGTATTCGCGTACGAACGGCGGCCATTTTGTATGGTAATTTTGGCCCGATTTTTCTGAAATTTGAACTCGACCTTCCTTAGGGTGTAACGGTGATATATTCGAACGGTTTTTTAAATCGGATAATAATTGTGACCTCCACAAGCTAAAATAGGTGATTTTTCGGACAATCAGGGGCAATAATTCAGGAAATTACGTTCCGATAGGTGCAAATATCGAAAGGAACCAAGATCTTAGGGTTATAAACATGAATGTAAATTTTCATCAAAATCGGTTCAAAATTGTGACCTCTATAGGGTCCACAAGCTAAAAACATGATTTTTCGTACAATCAGGGGCCATAATCCATGAAATTTTGATCCGATACATGCCAATATCGAAAGCAGCCGAGATCTTTGGGGGATAAACCTATATTTCAAGTTTCGTCAAAATCGGGTAAGAATTGTGACCTGTAGAGAGTCCACAAACAATTGTGGACGGACGGACGGACGGACGGACGGACAGGGGCGACGACATAATACGTCCACATGAAAATGTGGGCGTATAAAAATCATATGTACCCTTTCATTCAAATCCTTCACCATTCTATTTTTATAAAGGATTAATTGGGGGGGGGGGGGGTAGATTTGTTTTTTGTGCACTATTATGAGAATCATATAAAATATACCGAAATGCAGTGGGCCCATTTAAAGGGGCTAATAAATCTCTACCTCAATATTATCCTCAATTTTCGTCATTATGAAATGAAATTAGTGACCTACATTGTATTCATTATGGCCTTGAGCGCCATTCATAATAAGGTGCCTTGGTGGATGAGGCAAAACATATCCTACAAATCAGTGAGGAAGTGAAATGTCAAAACATACTCCATACTGCCGACTAACTGGTTTAGTTCCTTTAAGTATTTTTGTTACACAACATATGTTTGTTATTTTTTGAAGAATTAATTTCTTAGGTTTCATTTCTATTTACCTTCACTTTGTTTAGCGCAGCAAGTCTTTCTCAGTATCCATTTAACTAACAGTCCGATATGAATTATAATATTAAATGGTGGAGACAAACCAGTCTTTACATCATATTCTGACACCAAAAAATACATTTGGTATTTCCAAATTTCTAAAGATTTCTGTTCAACAGTATCAAAAACATGACTGAAATGAAAAAAGATAGTAAGCTGGCACTGCCAGGCAGGATACGCCCACATTTTCGAGAGATGGTTAGAGAACAAGCAAAATCGAAAGTGATTTTTCCTACAATCAAAGGCTATAATTCATTAAATTATCGAAAAGAATCAAGATCTTTAGGTTATAAACATGCATTTCAAGTTTCATCAAAATCGAATTAAAATTGTGACCTATACTGGGTCCACAACCTTGATATACTATATTTTAACACTATTAGCGTACAAATGGTGGCCATTTTGTGTGGCAATTATGGTCCGATTTCCCTGAAATTCAAACTCAACCTTCCGTATGGTGTAATGGTGATAGAGTCAAGATTTTAAATCGGATAATAATCGTGACCTCCAGAGGGACCATAGGCGATTTTTCGGACAATCAGGGGCCATAATTCAGAAAGTTATAATCTGATATGTGAAAATAACGAAAGGAACAAACGGCAGCCATTTTGTATGGCAATTTCGTTCCGAATTTTCCCGAAATTAAACTCAACATTCCTTAGGGTGTAACGGTGATATAATCAAACGATTTTTTAAATCAGATAATAATTGTGACCTCCAGAGGGACCACAAGCTAAACAAAGACGATTTTGCGTATAATCAGGGGCCCTAATTCAGGAAGTTACGATCCGATATGCGCAAATATTGAAAGGAACCAAGATCTTTGGGTTATAACAATGCATTTTAAGTTTCATCAAAATCAAATTAATATTTTGACCTCTACAGGATCCACAACCTTGATATACCAATTTTTAACAGTATTTGCGTACGAATGGCGGTCATTTTGTATGGCAATTTTGGTCCCATTTTTCTGAAATTCAAACTAAACCTTCCTTAGGGTTTAACGTTGATATAATCAAACGATATTTTAAATCGGATAATTATTGTAACCTCCAGAGGGACCACAGGCTAAACCAAAACAATTTTGCGTATAATCAGGGGCCATAATTCAGGAAGTTACAATCCGATATGCGCAAATATCGAAAGGAACCAAGATCTTTGGGTTATAACCATTCATTTCAAGTTTCATCAAAATCGAATTAAAATTGTGATCTCTACAGGGTCCACAACCTTGATATACCATTTTTTAACAGTATTTGCGTACGAACGGCGGCCATTTTGTATGGTAATTTTGGTCCGATTTTTCCGAAATTTGAACTCAACCTTCCTTAGGGTGTAACGGTGATATAATCGAACGGTTTTTCAAATCGGATAATAATTGTAACCTCCAGAGGTACCACAAGCTAAAATAGGTGAATTTTCGGACAATCAGGGGCCATAATTCAGGAATTTACGTTCTGATAGGTGCAAATATCGAAAGGAACCAAGATCTTTGGGTTATAAACATGCATGTAAAGTTTCATCAAAATCGGTTCAAAATTGTGACCTCTATAGGGTCCACAAGCTAAAAACGTGATTTTTCGTACAATCAGGGGCCATAATCCATGAAGTTTTGATCCGATACATGCTAATATCGAAAGCAGCCGAGATCTTTTGGGGATAAACCTATATTTCAAGTTTCGTCAAAATCGGACAAGAATTGTGACCTGTAGAGAGTCCACAAACAATTGTGGACGGACGGACGTCCAGACGGACGGACGGACGTCCGGACGGACAGGGGCGACGACATAATACGTCCACATGAAAATGTGGGCGTATAAAAAGATTTATAGACTATATTAAAATTCATGATTAAGGTGTTTTATACATATTCAAATATTAATTTTAAAATATTTCTAAACATATCAATTATCTTGACAATGAGATATCAGTTTCTTTATATTGTCATTATTTCATAGAATTATGTCTTGTTTAATTTTAGTTTAAATGCTTTGTAACATGTTATTCTCAAAGGTTATTTAAATATTCATATTAGGAAAATATAGAAAACATAAACTGACTTGCCTGAATATAGCAATAAGTAGATTCAAGAGTAGAACATTTCCTACTAGTAAATAACAAGCTAGTAATACAGGTACTAGAGGATTATATGTTCGACATGTATTATTAGATGGTAATAATAGTGATGTAGCATTAGATAGAGCTGCTGTACATGCCTCATCAGCTGAAATTGAAAAGAGGATTAGTGTTAAATTTTCTACAATCTATCTAAAGAGAAAATTAGGCATTTTTGTGAAACACCAATCAACATGGCTTTAAACAATATGTCTACTGATGCATAAATGAAAGGTTAGTCATTTTGGGACTAACATGTTTATCTTTAAAACTAAAGTCATATATTTAGTGATGGAAAATTCCACAACTCTTTTTTAAATTCAAACTGCCATAGGTGCCGTTATGTGAGTGTACATGTGAATCAGTGTGAATACAGTTAATAAGACTTTGATGTCAACCCTGCAGGTACTACGTACTTATGAGAAGAGGAAACCAGACTTCAATTGTTGAGTTTTTAAGCTGTAATTCAAGGTCCTTACAGATAAAATATATGAGAGACAGAGAGAGACAGAAATGGGGTTTATTGTCCGCTCGACACAAACAAGTTCATTTCGGGACTAACATAAGGTTCAATTTTATTTCAATAAATGGCCTGTGTGCATAGGGACTTTGGGAGGAAACCGGAGGACCGAAGAAAACCCACGAGATTAGACAGCCAAAAAATATATCAGAGTAAACATATTGTTGTATAGAAGTTTGATCAAATGTGGCCTATCACAGTTGCTATGCATAAAATTCATTCTTATTTTCATTTCAATTCTACTCCTTTATATAAGAATAACAACTGAAATTGCATCCCTCCATATTTCAACCCTGTTTATAAAGGTGTTGATTTTTGTATTAAACTGAATATTTGGATCTTACTTTCTATTTCTTCCAGGAATATTTCTCCATACAACTGCCAGTAGGGGTAGTAGACAATATCAACAAGATTAAAATTTCTTGAATGTCCTGCCTTGTATAGTAAACCCTGACTTGCCACACCATACGCTAACAGGAATACAAATAATACGAAACAAAACATCACTAACTCTTCAAACTGAAATATATAGAGAATTGTTGTATAAAGTGTCACATATATATATATATATATATCCTTAAGATAGGCTCTGTTGAAAAACTCCATGGATTATGAACAAAATATGTATCCATACTGGCTACAAATTCTGGAACAGCTGATCCAGTTGTTCCTGGCACATCTGTGAGATGGGATATCCTCTAGGTCATTCATGCAGCTGACCCATTTTGTTTTCAATCTTTTTGGTTTAATGTTTGCATATATTTTTTTTTATCATTGATAAGGCTTTTGACACTTTGAATTGTATGTGTTATTTTGTTAGGTAAGCCATCTTGTCAAAAAACAAGCCAACAGAGGACACAAAATAATTAATCGCACATTTATTTTTTTCAAAAGTAATGAGCAATCAAACTATACAATGTTCATCATCGATCTCCATCAAGGCATTCACCTAATTAACACCTACACCAAGTTTGAACATTCTACCTTAAGTCTCGACCAATCAAATTGCTTACCACTCTGCTTACCCTGAGCAGAAAATGCTCATTATCGAACTTAGTCAAGGTATTGATGAAATGAAACTATATACCAGGTTTCATCACTCTCACTTTATTACAACTAAAGTTATCCTGTCCCAAAGCATCAACCAATTAAATTGCTTATCTCTGCTTACCCTAAGAAGAAAATGTTCATCTTCGAACTCCATTAAGGTATTGACCTTATAAACACCTACACAAAGTTTAAATATTCTAGCTCAATTAGAAAGAGTGTTATTGTGTCCCAAAAAGTGTGACAGACAGACAGACAGACGAACCCATTTTAATAGTCCCCTGCTTTCTTCAAAAGTGTGTAACCTAGACATAGTGCAGAAGAGAGCTTCAAAGAGGAAGATACCTGTAGAATGAATACTTACCATTTTCAAGATCATGAAGAGTTTTGGGCCTAAAGATCTGTTAGCTACATACACCCTCAATATACGAATATAGAAGACCACCACATTAATACAGTAGATTGTTTTAGCAGCTGTAAAATATGCTGCATCCCAACGTAAAATAAAAGCTATTATATTTAATATTAGATTAACTAAATCCATTCGATTCAAAAATCCATACCAATCTCGAACTTTACCATAAATAGTTGGTGATGGATAAGCCAAAAACTGAAAAGAAATGTTCCAGGTATTAAAAAACATGAATTTATTCCAGGTCTATCTTCTTTAACCCTTTCGCTGCGGGGCTCAAAATGGGTAAATTAATGAACTGTGCTAAGTTCAAAATGGCTGTTTTAATTAGAAATGCATCTATATGTTCAGGGCCAAATATTAACAAGAAGAAATGGTTTTAGATCTTTTATGTAACAGAAAAGGTTATTCCATTTGATTAATACTTTCTGTTCACCAAATTTAGAAGTTCATATCATTATGCTAATTTATGCAAATTAGCTAATTAATATGCAAAAACGACGAAATTTGTCATTTTTCCTGAAATAAGAGGTTAAATAATAAAAAATATAAAACTTGGTATAGCATAACAATATTCTACAATGCCCTGTCTACAATTCAATGAGTGTTTGTGGTTTTCAAGTAACTAAATATCAAAATAACCCCTTAGAAGGGAAACAAACAATTCCCAGAAATCCAACGAATTTAGAACAAATGTCTGTAATTGTAACTGGAACTCTAAAATGTAACTATATTATTTTACTGAATAGAACTAACTTATTTACACAACACAGTTATTTCATTTTGTCTTCTTGTTCTATATAATCCATTTTGTACTTGAAGACTGTCTAGGCCTATTTTGAGTAGGGGGCGGGGCATCATTTTCGAAATCAGAAACATTATTTCACTGGATCTGCGCTCGACATGATCTATGTCTAAGTCAATATTAGAATCGGAATGTTTGTCCTGTAAATGAATGTCACACGAATCACCCGAATTATCTTCTGAGTCGATAAACTCCGCTTCAGAATCACTGTTAGCGAATATTACTTGCAGCACCGACTCCGCTGTTCTATCCACGCGTTTGTACAAAAGTTCAGATCCTCAAAACTCCAATTTTTTTTAAAGGAAACATCATTTGTTTACATTATATAATTGAAGCGGAAGCATCTATCTGACACACAGTGCCGCCTATAAACAGGGGAAGGTAATACACTTCACTCTTTCGGCCAGCTTTCATTGATAGTACAAAGTCGCAAAAATGCGACGTGCCGCATGGAATGGAAAATAACGTCTGTCGCATTTTTGCGACTTGTCGCAGCGAAAGGGTTAAAGCAGCTGATAATTTGAGAGATTCTGAATCCCTTGCAAACCATAATATTAGAGATGTTTCGCAACTTTACATTTATGCATTTACATTCAGACAATAAAATGTCATCAGTTTTTGTGAAAAAAAATTGAGTTTAATGTCCTACTGTTCTGCTCCAAACTGGGCATAAGCTATACAGTGTGCTATGAGGAAAATTTTGTCTGGACAGTGGCAATATAGGCTACTCTTATATTGAATTCCAACTGTCAAGGGATCTTTTATGTGCACATTAATGTGTACATGAGACCTCGTCTTTATATCCTATCCGAACTTTCTTGGCAAATGCAGGGGTCGTACACCCGAGCCCTAGGCTAGTGGGCCAGCGTCTTACCCCCTAAGCTAACATAACTCGAATTTCACAACACTTAGTTAAACCTTGTTTAATTTCAGATCCAGTCCCCGAGCTAAATCCACAGCGCAGACTTTCTCCTTCATGCAGATAATATGAAGAGGCTGAGACAAAACATGTGCCTGCTTTTGTAATCTCATCTTCAACAATCTATCCGTCAGTACCTTTTAAGTGTAACCAGAAGTGTGAATTTAGCGAAACATCATAATGTACAGCTACACTCTCACACTTATAATGTAAATGTAACTGTTAAGCTAGAATCCTCTCTATTGAAACGGTCGAACCTTGCAAAGGATCTCAGTTCAATACATGGTTCAATTCCGTTCAATATTTACAAAGATTTACAAGTCAAGCCAGACCCACCTACATATCAAAATATCCAAGGCAGGAGATTATGTACCTTTAATATTATGTTTTTGTTTGCTTAATTTTAAATAAACAGTTTAAAGTTTAAGTATATTTTGTTAAAGTGGATTTAACTGGAATAATTAAAAAGATGGTCAGCATTTTAAAGGTGAATATTACATTATCAGGCATATATAAATGAAAATATATTTGTATTTTCTCAATCAAAATTAATTTTGTAAATACATATTAAGACACTTGCAACTCTGATATTTAACAACTGAAAGGATTTATCGTGATATAAAAGTTAGTATTTATATTGTTTCAGAATAATTTGATCATAAATCAATAAAAGCTAAAGTAATGTACACACCAAATCAAACAGCTGTTAGTTATATACTTACAGAATAAATTTCACCAATTAAAAATGTTATAATCCAACAGAAACAAATATATTCTGTCACAGAGGGAGTAACTTCGTAATCTACTAGAACCATGTATGAAAACAGCGACAAAAATATCAGATATGACATCTGAAAATAAAACCAAGATCTTTGTCTCTAGAATATTCAAATAACACATTAATAGGCACTGAGTGCATTGTTATTCTTACATGCCATTGTTAGAGTGCTGGCAACGTAGCCAGAAATGGGATTGAATACAAGTTGAACCTACTTCTGTTAATAATCGAACGCTGAGATTGGAACAAGACAATTCTAGTCCAGTATCCAGAGAGAGACAAATGGAGTTAAACATCAACTCAACACAAACTAGGTCATTTCTTGACTAACATATGTTTTCAATTTCATTTTAATAATTCATTTTCACAAAGGGGTCTCTAGCTATGGGAGGAAAACAGAGTACCCAGAGAAAACCCAGGAGGTTGGACAGGCAAACCTACTCCTTGTAACATATGTTGGGTATCGAAATTATTGTCACTTCACTGACCTTATGATTTAACATTTGACCACCCTAAGCTCCACAATATAAACAACTTACGGTATAATGTGTAAACTTTGTGATAGGAGCTGTATAAAATATCTGTATCTTTTCAAACCATTTGACTTTTCTCTTCTCACCCATATCAGATAGTTCCATAAAACGTGTCAATATCAGGAATGGTAGCAGAACCGCAGTTACAACCTAAAAATAAAAATCTTTTTAATCAGTAAGAGAACAACTTATATGGACTTTGTAAATCCTCAAAATTTATTAATACAACAAATTTATACAATATGTATTTCCTTCTTCAGATGTAATATGTAGGAATGAGACATTCTATTACACAAGTTTGTTTATCTGAATTTAAAAAATTAGAATTTGATTGCCCTACAACAAATAGGATGTGAAGACGTCCAGTGATGACCTGGAAAATAAATTTGCACTAAAAGACTATTGGGGTCTCATGGAGAGAAGCAATAAAAATAGACCATGACTGATAAGCCATTTTGTTCTAATGGAAAGAAAGGACCTACAAAGAAGAAATGAAATTAAAATGTGGTTTAATGACCAATTGTAAGAAGGAAGAAAAAGTGGCAAATTTGCCCAAAATTTTAAAAATTGTATAATATGGGTAGTGATTCTGTTTCCGTCCTTGAATGTTGCAAGTATCTAGTGAGAAAGATACATAGTTTTATTTCCAATCAATGGCAGTATATTCAGGATCTTCACTGTGCATAGTCGGTATAGAGGAATCGTGTAATACTAACCCGTCTCCATGACGACAGAATACCATGTTTCCAAGTATGACTAATAGCATATTGACAACCAACGGATGACAGAAAAAGCTAAAATAAAGAATTTCAAAAGTACAATATTTAAAGAAATGTACAGAATAAATTTAGAAATGAACTATTTTAATAGGTGACATAAATTAAAATGCAATTAAGGTAACATAGTTAGTGCCTATAGTTTAAAGATGCAGATCAGAGTAATCCAAAAATTTACTTAGGCTTCTATATTTTTGATAAATGGACACCAAGCTACAACAAGCGGCTGCCAGGCAGGATATGCCCACATTTTCGAGAGATGGATAGATAGCAAGCTAAAAAGAAAGTGATTTTTCCTAAAATAAGGGCCATAATTCATGAAGTTACAATTCGATATGTGCAAATATTGAAAGGTACCAAGATCTTTGGGTTATAAACATGCATTTCAAAAGCGAATTAAAATTGGGACCTCTACAGGGTCCACAACCTTGATATACCATTTTTTAACAGTATTGGGTACAAACAGCGGCCATTTTGTATGGCAATTTTGGTCTGATTTTCCTGAAATTTGAACTCAACCTACCTAAGGCTTCCTTAGGGTGTAACGGTGATATAAATAAACAATTTCTTTAATCGGATAATAATTTTGACCTCTAGAGAGACCACAAGCTAAAAAAGGTGATTTTTCGGAGACACAGGGGCCATAATACGGAAATTAAGTTCCAATAGGCGCAAATATCCAAAGGAACCAAAATCTTAGGGCTATAAACATGCATGTCAAGTTTCATAAAAATTGGTTCAATATTGTGACCTCTATAGGGTCTACAAGCTAAAAACACGATTTTTTGTACAATCAAGGGCCATAATGCATGAAGTTACTGTCCTATACATGCCAATATCGAAAGGAACTGTTGAAATCGGATAAAAATTGTGGACGGACGAACAAACAGGAGCAACGACAATATACGTCCACATGAAAATGTGGGCATATAAAAAGGATCTTTCCTTTTGGTCAATTCACGACACATACAAGGATTCTCAAAATAGATTTTTACCTGATCTTTACCAGAGGCAGCCATTTGTAAACAAGTCATGTCACTCCACATTGGTGATTTCCTCTCAACTAACATCATTGCTTTATCTGGATCAACTGATTGACATTCATCTAATACTTTTGTGGCTAATTCTTCAAATGTACTATAAACAAAACATGCAAAGACAAATGTACAGAACACTGTAAACAGGTGTTGCAAGGTACCAACACATATACGCCAACAGCAGCTAAGTCACCCAAATAGGTGCTTCCAAGATTTTGTATCAATGGAAAATGACTCTGGAAGATATTATTGAAAAGCAATTTTACAAAGATGGGTTGAAGGTGCAGCCTCAAAAGTTCTAAAACGATTTCATAACAAAGTGGCATAAGACAAAAGACATAATTATTGAAAAACATTAAAAATAGGCCGACAGCTGCCAGGCAGGATACGCCCACATTCCGGGCGGACATGGACAACGGCATAATACGTCCATATGAAATTGTATAAAAATAGGTGTGACTCTGCTCCTGGGGGTTGGGCATAAACGTCCAAACTATAAAAATATATACTTACTTTTTAGCAGCTACAAAATCTTCTCGTAAATCATTTTGATATTTAGGTAGTTTTACAATCATTCCATCACAGAGTCTGGTAGCAGCTATAGCACTAGTTATAGGTTCTTGTCCCATTTCCCAGAAAAATATTGACATCTGAGATCTAAATACACATTATACAAAATATTTCTATTAGGTCCACACATATATGTTTTCCCTTTATCTGTTTGTACAAAATATTTAAATCATAACAAAATGTACAATGAAGCAATATAAGCTTACAGCTTATACGATAGAAGTCTCTATTGAATACAAACATCAATGAAAAATATGGAGTTAACAAACTAATTTTCTGCTCCAACTGGACTAATGAGAAGACGGCAGATCAAGTACAATCTATATGCTAACAAAAGTCTATATACTTCATGCTATGTGCATTATCGGCTGATTATCAAGCCAACATTGCTAGATGACTGACTGTTTGACTCTTGAAAATCAGAATTATATCCAGCAAAATCTGACGAATTTCAAAAAGGAAACATAACTCCAAATACAGAAAACAGATTCTGGCTGTTTATCCTTAAATATATGTAGAAAGTTTTTATTGGATTATAGCAAATAATTATCAAGTGTTAGCAGATGATTTGCAGATCATGGGCAATCTGTAATGTAAAATACAGTTAACTGGAACTAACCTGTTCATAAGAACTGACCATATTAGGAGTTGTTTATATGGACATATGAAGTTATTTTCAGTAAAATCATTATCTGAACCTGAACTTCGACTGCTGTGTGGAATTTCAGATTTATTATGTTGATTAGCTTTTTTGGCTGGCTTGGCTGAAAATTTATCATCCTCAAATCTATCGAGGAATGATTTAAGAAAGCTTCCAATATCTTGTAAATTAAATTCTTCTTTATTTCGGGTGGTTCGTTTCAGTAAAATATATAAATGGCTATGTTTTGGTATCTGAAAACAAAAATATAAAGAATAAAACTATAAGTCATCTGGATACTAGATTTGTATTTCTTAAAGAAGAGTTGTCTTTTGATCAGTCAGTTGTACACAGTATAGATCTACATTAGCCAGTGGCTAGATCTTAAAATGTACAGTTTGTGTACCGTTTATATGCAGTTTCAATTTGTTTATTTAAATGTTGAATAATTTCGGTCTTCATTAGGATATCAGGCCACACTGCCAACACCAAACTCAACGTCCTCGTGCAGTACCAAAATATTACTTATTAAACCATTAAACAATACATAGGTGCTTTTGTGACCAACAAAAATTAAAGTTTCCAGTCAGAAGTGCTTCCTGTGTTTCTTCAAGGGTTCTTTCCCATACATGCCAATACGCCTCAGAAAATTTCAATGACTATACAAAGTTTTCTTGTAAGAACCATGCTTGTAGAAACCTGACAGCAATTATCAGCCCTCTGCGCGATTTGAAATAAAAGATAGTCTGTCGATATCAATGATATATTTTGATTATGAAAAACTTATGTCATTTTTTTGTTACACACCAACAATGCCTGTCATGGTAATAGGATATATCTATATCTACCTTATTATAGAAATCTTTTAATCTTTCAACAGTAAGATATTCTTTCATACAAACACCTTGATCTAATAATAGTTTAATAAAGTCTACTTTATCTTCCAATATTGCTGTTGTCATTGTATCATCTAAAGCTCCTGTAAATAGAATTTACAAAATAGTACTACATTATGCATCAAATAAAGGAGATGTTCGATTCACAGTCCCGAATTGACAGAATTGCAATGAAGTGACGCAGAATTCAGTCCTGTCACAATTCTGTCAGTCCCGATAGCTGGGGTGGTGTGAGTAGAATTGCAATGTATTTCAAGTAACAAATATGTTTCAGCTCTCATGATTGGTTGATATATTTTTTATGCAGTCGGCACATGCGATGTACTCCGAAATTCTCCCTTTCACTCGATTGACACTATTTTTGGAATTGAGAGAATTCAATTCTGGAACATTCAAACGAGTACGCCCATTAAATTCTTGTTTTGACCAAATTTTGGGATGGTTTGTTTTTATCAAATAGACAATAGACTGAATTTTGAATTATATACCTTCAGACAAGTGGTTATTTGATCATGAATGTTAGTGGTCCTTTATCTGACAAACAGACCATGAAAAGTCAATCAATATTTTCTTTAACATAAAGTATTAAAGCTCTGCTACTATTCAATAAAGATAACCAACCTTGGTGCCAATTAACATCTTCTCCAAATATTTCTCTTTGAGCAATGTCAGCTCTATTCCATGTCATGGCCAACTTTAAATTTTCTAAACGTTTCTTATTATTTGAGTTATGCCCATCTTTTTTAGCTGAAACAGTTTATAGAGTTTGATATTGTTAAATGAGTACTAAAAGTCATAATGGCCTGAATAAGGTCATGTGTAATTAATAACTGGCTGCAAATTAGAATCCTGGAAAATCACGTATAAAACAACTTATATTTACTTGATATCCAAGTTTCATAAGAAAAACCCTAGTAAACTTCTAACATATATTCAGTCTAAACCTTTAGTTAGAACAGTAACTAAGGGTTTAAAAAATGCCAAGTCTAACATGGAAAATGCTGTAGAACACTTGGATATCACAGGTATTAAGAGCTTTAAATTATTGACAAAAACATACATATTTAGAAGAAATTAATAACAAACAGAATGCAATAACTATAAAATATTTTGATTTTTCTACCACATTCTGAACGCAAAGTTGATAAAGCCTTAATTTAATGGTGCCTTTGGAAAAAGCAGAAACTTGATGGCCATTAACTTGCCAGAAGCAAAATTGACAAAGAACAATACAACAAACCATTGTGTTGCTTAGCATTGTAACAATATTAAAACAAATCATTGCATTACTAACCTTTTAATAGAACTGATAAAATAGCTAGATCTAAATCTTCATGTTTATTCATATGGAATATAATCATCTAGAAAAAAAAGAAAGGCATCAAGATTTATAAACAAATAGAAGTCAGACTTAAATTGATAAAATAATTTACAGTACCAATGGGTGTCTTATATAAAACATTTCTATATTTTATTGGACAATTAATGGAATGGGCTATTATCTCATGAAAACCAAACATTAACCACTTCAAGACTAACATATGGTAATTTTTATTTTTTACCATTGCAATGCAAAGGAAGAGAATTTTTACCAGAACTGTATTCTTGACTACTCTCCTTTGAATTCCACCAAGTAGCATCGCTAGTATCACACATGACAAGTGAGAACTGGGTTTGAAAATCTCTACCACAGCCCTCTATTTCACAATAATTCTGTATACTTTAATTATTGTTAAAATTTTGCAGGCATATCATATTATCATATTTCTTACCAAGTCTTCTCTTAAACAACATTCTTCTACTAGCTCCAGATATTTTATGACTTCTTCATCTTTTTTGTCGTCCTTCCAAGATTTTCCATAAGATTCCAATATATAGCTACACAATTTCTTTTTATATTTCTTTTTTATATGTCTTTTCTCTCTAAGAAATACAAACATATATACGTATAACAGACATGGGCTTTCTTAATATATTTCTGTTTGACCTTGATAATTGTACAAAATATTATAGCCAAGTTCAAAACAGGTCTTCTAAACAGGATCCTAGATTACAGATCAAGAGTCATTTCTTAATTTGAGATTAATTTTTAGGAATTTTATTTATCATTAATACTTTAAGATGTGATTTACTTGTAACATGCTACTACTTTAAAGAGAGAGAGAGAGAGAGAGAGAGAGAGAGAGAGAGAGAGAAAGAGAGAGAGAGATTGGGTTTAACATCCACTGGATACAAACTAGGTCATTTCGAGAATAACCTATGGTTAATTTTTATTTCAAAAATTATTCGCTTGCGCGTAGGGGTCTTTAGCACTTGGAGGAAACTGGATTACTACTTTAAGAAATTCTTCATATTTTGCAGAGAAATTTAGGCATATTGTACTCAATCTGAATTTAGTATGAATCTACAAATATCTTAATAACACACCCCTTTCTCTTTGTATGTCTATAAGCATAAGCTAGAATATCTGCTGCTCTTCCTGTACCAGCACAAACAACAACAGGTGTCCCTTCATCTAAAGATCGTTTAGCATCAGTAATGGCATCTGTACCACCTTCTACTACCACTAATACAACAGGTATACCTAAACCTCCATCTGTAATACATTACATTAGAATTAGGTCCATAGGGAACCAAATGCATTACTAGGGCAGTCTATGTTGGCTTGTAGTATGTTCATTCAGTAAAAGCTCAGATGTGAGTTACAGACTAGCTTCAAAACCTATACGTCTAACGGGTGTCACATGAAATTGCATGACAAATAACAGAGAGAGAGAGAGAGAGAGAGAAATAGGGTTTAACTTCCACTCTACACAAACTAGGTCATTTTTGGACTAACATATGGTTTAATTTAATTACAATAATTCGTTTGCGCGTAGGGGTCTTTAAAAGTGGGAGGTAACCAGAGGACAAGCGAACATTTTGAGCCAGGAGTAATACATAAGTACAAATACAAACTAAAAATATGTAATGAACATCAACCAATAACAATAAAATGTTGGAATAAAAATAGAGATGGATATAATATGAATTATATCGATACATACCAGCCTTAGGACCAGAAACAATTTTCTCAAATTTAGCTCGGAAGTCAGCCACACCACCATATCTGTTTCTCATACCATCATCAACAAAAATAAAATGGGTGTGGTCAGGATTTAAAGGCACTGGTTTACCATGAAGAATAACATTAGATGGTTTATATTCAGCTTTAAAATTACCCTGCAAGATAATTTATCATTAAACATTGGAAATAGTAAGTAAACTGTTGCTGCCAAAAGTCAAAGAATTATTTGTTACGAATAATCATTTGTCTGCTGTCAATAATACAGCACCACAGATTGTCACTAAGTTTTGTCTGCTATATAATATGTGAGCTACTGATGGACAATCTACTCCAACAAACCAAATGTGTGAATTCATATTGAATATCGTTTGATCAAGCCTTTGATGGATGCCACTTTTTAAAAACTAAATTTTCAGTTAAATGTTTAAATAAAAAAAACAACATAACCACGACATCAATAGGGAATACTCAAGACATACAGTCAGTAATGAAATGTATGTGAGACATAATTTATGTGGTGTACATTGCATATGTTCAGGCTGACAGATTATAATTGATGAGAAATCGGGCTGTCGTCGACAAATATGTTTGCAGTGACCAGGCAGTTACTTGATATTTTGCTATTGATATTTAGAAGAGACTTGCACCACAGCTATATTTCTAATTTACTAGCGGCTGTCAGGCAGGATACGCCCACATACAAGAGTTGAATAGAGAACAAGCTTAAAACAATGTGATTTTTCCTATAATCAAGGGCCATAATTTATGAAGTAACAAATCGATATGCCCAAATATCGAATGGCACCAAGATCTTTGGGTTATAAACATGCATTTCAAGTTTCATCAAAATCAGATTAAAATTGTGACCTCTACAAGGTCCACAACCTTGATATACCATATTTTTACACTATTCACGTACAAGTGACAACCATCTTGTCTGGCAGTTTTGGTCCGATTTTCACGAAATTTGAATACAACTTTCATTACAGTGTAACGGTGATATAATCAAGCGTTTATTTAAATTGGATAATAATTGTGACCTCCAGGGGGACCAGAAGCTAAAAATGGTGATTATTTCTATAATCATAATTCAGGAAGTTACGATCCAATATGCGCAAATATCGAGGGAACCATTATATTTGGGTCATAAACATACATTTCAAGTTTCATCAAGATCTTTTCAAAATTGTCACCTCTACAGTCTTCTCACGCTAAAAACGTGATTTTTCGTGCAATCAGGGTCCATTCTCCATGAAGTACAGTCTGTTACTTGCCAATATCGAAAAGAACCGAGGTCTTATGGTGATAACCCTATATTTCAAGTTTCATCGAAATCGGATAAAAATTGTGATCTGTAGAGTGTTCACAAACAATTGTGGACGGGCAGACAGACACTCCGGCAGGGGTGATGACATTATATGTCCACATGAAACTGTGGGCGTATAAAAGTACAAACAGTACATAAACATATTGATATTATTTTATCTTCATCACAAAATTTCCAAATTTCATTCATATGACAAGAATTATCATGTCTATCTTCAAATTTGAATCGTTTCAGATTATTTATTCAGTGAATCGAGACAGAAGTCTTTGCATTAGAAACTGATCAATTACAATTTTGAAGTAGAACAGTCTTAGTGAATTCTTACCGGTTCATCTGGGACTAGAACATGTCGACCTCTGATGTACCCCCAAGGTGCTATACCAATACATCTTATAAGATGAGTCATTCTTTCATTGTCCCACAGAAACGTCTGCCCTTCATTAACAGCTTGACCAACAGATTTCATCACACCCATGTTAAAACCAGACGTAATAAGCCAGGCAGAAGTAGTCTTTGCGGCCTAAAAAAAAGTTGGAATATTTCAGTAAAACATAAAAGGATTTAAGTCAGTAACTCAAAATCCTCCAAAATCTTCAACATCGAAAACACGAATTATTGGTCAATTTAAATCAACATTGATGATGTAAACTTACCGGGAAAAGATGGGCTTCTGATATCTGTTATGTAATCGTGTACCATAATGCACTTCGGTTGTAATAAGAGACTCGAGGGAGGAGGCTAGACACATTGCATCAAATCAAACGGCATATGTAGACTGGAATAACCAGACGCTAGAAATTTGCACTACATGGCTTATTTCGTCGAACTTAACTGATTTGAAATTGGAGAAAAACGGAAAGCATTGAATGTACATCAATTTATATACATTTATATTACAGTATTATATGCGTTGCGACCAATTTTTGGTCAATTTCTAGGTCCAAAATGTTAGCGATTTAGCTCCTTTAACATTACAATAAAGATTAAAGAAAATGACATTAAAGACATTTTGAGAAAACCTAATTACCTTTATCAAGCCAGTTGAAAATGTTTCTCTCATTCTTCCATCAAGTCGAAAGTTTTTAGCTCCTCCAATAACAGAAATAACCAAATTTGGAGGTTTGGGGTCCATTATTCTCCAGTGGTCTTCCATTAATTTCAAAACATTCCTGACATTATCATCTTCAGTAACCCGAACATACTGCAATAATAAAGGAATGAGAATTATGTACCGTCATTAATGTATATCATTAAAATGGTTTTTCTAAACTGTATTCAAGTCAACTGTGTGTCAAAATTAAGCTGCAACAAATTCTATTAATGAATAGAGTGGCTAGACACTTAGAAATACTCATGTGTAATGAAGTGCTATATAAATCAAACAATAATAATAATAAAACCAATATCATAGGCTGCTATCCGCTTGTACCTTTTTAATAACTCAATTTTTATCTACCTTGGAAGGTTTTCTTCCTCCAATCTGTTCAACTTTGAAATGTATTTTACCAAAGCTCGTTGTAATTGCTTTGGTCAAAGATTCTTTGGCATTCCATTTAATATCTGGAAATTCTATTGGTAGTGTAGAATTTCCTTGTTGGACCAGCTTTCCTATTGCTAAAAAATTGCCCAATAAAAAAATAATTAATTATTAAGTCTATAAATAGATCTGCTAAACATCCTACATTTCTGCATTGACTGGATAATGAAGACTGACATACGCAATACAGTGTGTTATGAGGGAGTTTTTGCCCAGACAGTGGTGCCACAGTGTGTTATGAGAAAGTTTTTGCCCGAACAGTGGTGCTACAACCTACTCTTATATCTAATTTAAACTATGAAGGGTTCTTTTACAAGACGTACGACCATGTGTACACAGGACCTCGATTTTACATCCCATCCAAATGACTAGACATTGTCCTTTTAGGAGGCATAAACTTACCCATTGTATTAAACTGTCTAACTTACCAGGATCTTGTATTAAATGAGATTGAGAAAAATCTTGATCAGGGTTAAAATGTGGCGCTGTCTCATGGAAACCAGCATGATTACTTAATATTTCACCACAGTGACATCTGCAAAAAGAAAGTAATGTCAAAAAGTCAATACACCCATGATTATTTGTCAACAATAAGCCATTTTCTGATTCTGGGTAGGCAGCAACTGTAATCCTAGACAGATCCTCAGTGACGAAATATATTTGAAGTCCTTGAAAGGTCATTATCAAGTCAAAAATGTAAGTTTTATCAAATCTAGGCTACCTCTGTCAAACTCAAATCATCAAATATAAAAAGTGTTACAAATCTTACTTTAAATCTCGAACTTTGGTTTCTTTTGGTTGTGGTTTAGGAACAAACCTTGTACACTCCTTCTGATGAAAATTTTCTCGAATATAGCGTGCCTGTGCTTGAATCTGTAATAGAGAAAGAGAGAAATGGGGTTTAACGTCCACCTGACACAAACTAGGTCATTTCGACACCAACATATGGTTTAATTCTATGTCAATAATTAGCAGTGGGAGGAAACCGGAGGACCCGGAGAAAACCCATGAGGTTGGACAGGCGACCCTACTCCTTGTCACGTACAACTGGGGATTTGAAACCATGCCAGTTGACTCAATGACAGGCTTTAAGTTTATGATACATTACATGCACGTCCAACCACCCCTGAATCTATAATAAATACTCATGAAACACAAAGAAATATCACTAAATTAAATAATAAGATCAATAAATGACAACCAAAAAAGCACAGAGTATTGCCAGGCAATAAATCTATTGCCACAAGCAGCATTTCGAAGGGTTACATGTATTTGCATGGGTCTAGGATAGTACAAGTGTAAAATAAATGGAATGAAAAGGGGTTTAACATCCTACTGTTCTGATCCTAACATGTGCTAATGAAGATGGACATACACTATATAGTGTGCTATTAGGGAAATTTGGCCCGGGCAGCGGCGCTACAGTCTACTCTTATATCAAATTCCAACTGCCAAAGGATCTTTTACGTGCATGCCAATGTGTACACAAGACCTCAGATTTCCTAAAGACTAGACAGCTGTCCTATTCAGGCCATCCATCCTGCATCACTGACAAGGGAAACCACGCCGGAAAATCTGGATGAACTTTCTTGGCCAATGCAGTGATCAAACACTTGACCTCCAGGTTAGCTGGCCAATGTCTTACCCACTTAGCCACATGATCCAGTGTGATCCCCAGCTGTAATTGGTTAACAGCAGGATGGTGTATGCAATTACACAAAGACTGTGGGCTTATTAAGCAGCACAGGTTGGGGTTCTTTCTAAAATTTAAATTATATCACACTTTGAGCACCTCTGTGGATATGGCACATTAATAAATATACACATTATTATTAAAAGTAGAATTATTCCTATTTTAGTTTAATTATTAAGTAAATTACCTTATTATCAATCGGTGCCTCCAATACCTCTTTTGTGAAACGGGGAAGTCCAGTTTTCTTGCGCATGTCTGACCATTTAGCATCTTCAAGTGTTGAAGATCTATATCGATATGGATCTAGTGATTCTGAATAGGACATCTTTGACATGCTTGGTCCTCCATAATTTATTGCTGATATATTCATTTCATCAGCTGGGTGTACACGCCACCCTCCACTGGACGCCATTCTGACTTCTGGACGGAACAACACAGTGACAATAAAATTACAAAACTACATTTTCATGTACCTGAAAAACAGAAATCTAAACAATACTCTGTTCCACTATTTACAAGCAGGAATTCATTCTTTTTTCATTTTGTTATTTCCATGATCCATAATTATCTGAATTTTGGACAGACAGACAGACAGGGCGATGACAATATGAGTCCACAAGAAATTGTGGCTAAACAGCATGGCGAGGACTTATTTTCTCACCAAGATGTTCAGTTACATTTGTCAGGCATTCCCAGGGACTGACACTGACACGCTACCGTTTAGCAGTAAAAAGTTGCCCAGTAAAATTGACTCGGGGGTCGATTCTTTTTCGACAGTGATTCAACGTAGAGGCGAGTGTGGTATAGATATGTTCAGAGCTAATCTATACCCAGACAGCACACCATATTTGGCCCAGATCTGGCCCAGATCAGGTAACATCTGGCAAAATGATTGGGCCAGATATGGCATGCCACACGTGGGCCAGATCTGGCAGACGTGGGCCAGTCGTGGCCCAATCAGAGCCAGATCTGGCCCAGATTCGCTAATGCACACGCTCGCCTTACATGGCCCAGATCTGGCAGGCTTTGGCAAAGATATGGCATGCCACATGTGGGCCAGAGATGGCACAATTGGCCCTTGTTTGGGCCATTACTGGCCCAAATGTGGCCCACAGATGAAATTCATGCAATGCCAGATGTGGGCCAAAGACGGCAACCCGTTATTCCCTGTCCTATTCCTTCTTCGTAAACCGAGGGGCATGGCCATGGTCTACATAGATTAACACGTACTTGTGAAATTAGAAGGTCGGTCCACCAGTCCAGTGGCTTGGTTGCGAAACCCTGCTTGCATGTGACAAGGAGTAGGGTAGCCTGTCCAACTTCGTCAGTTATCTCTGGGACCTATATTGAAATAGGGTTAAACCATATCATGTCAGTCCCAAAATGATAGTAGAAATTCAGGATATCTTGCATGCAGCACAAACAACATGCATTAACAACAAAAGCAAAATCTTAAATAATAAAATTTATTCATCCATATAACACAGCACAGTTCTATGGATAACAGTCACTATATTATATACACACAACATTTTGACAAGATTTCACTGTTTCGACAAGATTTCACTGTTCGTTATAAGGCATACAAATTATCCATGTCAATATCATTCTCCCCTTCTTCCTTGTGCAGCTATCTCCTCTTCCCCTTGTCTTTGTTCTCCCCCCATTCAGCCATTTTGTTTACAACATTTTGAAATTATTTACCATTGCATCCTTGTGGTGAAGTTATTTATCACACCTGCAATAAATGCAAAAAATGTACATAAAAAAACATGTTTTTCCTTCTTTATTTCAAGCATGACCAAAGGGGTCTTTCAATGCAAGTACCAAAGTATTAAGTCAAATAATTCTTATTTGCCAAGGCAAAAGAATAGTTAAATGCAGTTATTTTAATAATTAAATCACATAAATCTTATCTAATTTAATATTATTGTAGAGGAAGTAATAAAATGTACTTATCTTTCTATCTTTAACTAAGTTCTGTGAAAATAATGCACAGTTTTTACCACTGCAATGTCTTCAGTTTCTTGTTAGTACTAAATTCTATTAATTTGTTGTACACTGAATTTAACAATTTTAAATTCAGCCAATGAAACAGATTTCAAGATAGTAAATGGGCTGTTCATTGTGCTGTGTTGAAAGATTAACATGGTTGACCTGCTAGCTTCAACAAATTGTATAATCTGAGTACAGAATCTGCTATAGTAATTAAAATCTAGCTACTTTGTGGCATGATACCCAGCACTCAGACTGTGTTCTAATAAACTTTGTCTTTATTTCATTGATTTCTTTAAAGAATAATTTATTATTTTTGCTTTGAAGATTTACATTTACTGGCTTTTGGGGGAGGGTGTGAGAGGATTTCATTTATATTATATATACAGCAGGCTACATTCATCAAAAAATATTATTTTTAATATTTATTTGTAATAAAACTAATATAGAACAAGGGGAAATTCTACTTGAAACTAGATGTCATATTCTGAGCTGAAATGTGTTGTGTTGATATTTTGAGGCATTTGGCCAGTTGGATGTGGGCCATCTCTGGCCCAGATATGGCAAACTTCTGGCATAATATTACTTTTTCAAATGTTTTGAATATAAAACAAAAAATTTGAAACTGTTAAACAAACTGACAAGATATTCTTAGATATCAGTTACAAAAATAAGTTTAATTCATAAGTAGTGAGCCAATAGTTGCCAAGTGTTAGCCAGATATGGCCCACATCTTGCAACATCTGGCTAGATATGGGCCACATCTAGCCAAAGGCTGCCAGATGTGGGCCATACTTGGGCCAAAGCTGAGTGGCTGTCTGGGTAACCAGCAATATGCAACTATTACAATCATACAATTGCAACCATGCAGGAGCCGCCTTGACTTGTCTTTAGCACATTAGCATTAATTTATTTGGAATTGATCAGCAAGTCGACAGCAAGGTTTTTGGCCTTATGATGACGATCAAAATAGGCATAGGCATAGGCCTAAATATAGTAGTAGGCCTAGCTTCTATAGCTTTGACAACTTGCAAGTGTTGAAGATTTCTGACAGTACTACCAATACACATGTACATGTAATTTTTTGTCTGTGTGTGTCTGTGACTGTGAGACAATGAATATGATACTATAAATAAATAACGTGAAACTGACTGTCAGCTCAGCATGGGTTCTTCACAACGTCCGTGAACACTTATCTTTTCGTTTCACAAAACTGAATAATCATTTTCCTATAAACTTCTAAAATAGAAATAGCATTGTTGAAATTGCTTACTCGTGTATCCAATTGTTAAACAGGCGCCGCCATTATCCCTTTACTTGCTGACACACTTTTTTCCAAGAAGAGTTTTATTATTTACCACGCAACCATGGCAAGATCAGTCAGGTTTGTTTACATCGTTAACCAACAGGCATAACAAAATATCAACTACAGAAAGTGCGTCTAACACTCTTCTAAAAGGTCAATGTCATCTCATTATTTTAACACAGAAGTCAACACCAGCAGATACGTATGGAATGGAATATGATATTTTTTTTAAAATCTTAAAAAATAAGTTTATTTCTAAACAATTCAAAATGTTTCACTTCCCTTTCCCCCTTACGAACTAATATCTTTTTCAGTCTTGTTTTTCCAAGTACAGCAAATATGTAAACCATTTTTGACTGGTAAATTTCGCTACTTCCGTTTCCGTCTACACTTTCAAAATGGTCTAAACAATTTTTTAATAAGTTATTGAAGATGTTCTTTTCCTAGATTACTTCAAATAGCAAATGAATATTTATAAAGAAAGCGAGAATTTAAAAAAAAAAAATACCAGGCTTTAAAATGCTAGACAGAAAAAGAAAATGTTCCACCCATTTTGTAGATGATGAAAGTATTGAAAGTTATAATTCTCTCAAAGTTAGTAACTTGGTGGGCAGGTGGTTAATCACTATCAGAGATAGTTATTTCAATAACCTAAATTGTATCAGCTATGCCCTCCTAAATTGTATCAGCTATGCCCTCTACTACGTTATTGTCAGCTCCTATTGACAACTAGTATGAAAATAAGGCTTTTCCCACCTCAGCTCTCAGGCTATTTCGGAACCCTTACCTTCTATTTTTCACCGTGATTCTTCTTTTGTTGCTAAAAGGAATAATTTCTTGCCACATCCAAATTCCAACACACATTTATAAAAATCCAACACTATTTTCATGTAGAATTGGACTATACAAAAACATAAACAACTTTCATTTGAATTTGGCCGGCATATATGCATCTGCATCATTTGGCAATAACGCTCACAATTTCAAGATATGACCGACTTGCGACCTCAGATTGTTCGGGTCAAGTCATACCTAGGTCATAAGAGAATGTGACTTGCCATTGCGGCAGTCATTAGTGAACTTAAGTGTAAATAATTGTTAATTAATTGAATTACGTTTTTCAATTGAATTCGTTGTTTATTAAAATTTGAAGTTATGAATTTTGTTTAATAGTTTTATACAATGACAAAGTAAATTGAATTGAAGTGATCTTGATTTATATGAATTGAAATTGATTGAAATTAATTGAAATTGATTGAAGTGATCTTGATTTAAATGAATTGAAATTGAATGAAGTGAATTGAAAATGATTGAACTTGATTGAACTGAATTGAAATATATGAATTGTTTGTATTACATTAACCGCGCCATATCTCCGCCAAACCTTAATAAAATTTAGTTTAAATTTCACTTTGTATTTTTGTCTATGAATAAACAACTTTCATTTGAATTTGGCCGGCATGTTCAAACTAACGCTCAGTGTTGGATTTTTATAAATTTGTGTTCGATGTGGCAAGAAATAATTGCTTTTAGTGGCCAAATAAGAATCACGGTGAAAAAAAGACGGCCAGGATTCCAAAATTGCCTTAGAACTGAGATAGGGGAAAAGTCTTATTTTCAATACTAGTTGTCAATAGGAGCTGATAGTAACGTAGTAGAGAGCATATAGCCGATACAATTTACGTACGTTACTTGAAGTAACTATATCAGAGACAGATCTAGAATCATGTACCGTAAGCACGTACCAAAATCCACCCGAATCTACCCAAATCCACCATTATTTCAACTTATAAGACAATAATTTATATCGATATTTGCAACAAATTGTCATATTTAATTTACAGTCGCAACATTTTGGTGTCAAACTAAAGACAAAGTCAAAGACTCGAAATGCCCCTCAAAATCAAAATGTGATTTCCAAGCAAGTTTAGTTTGGAAGAAGTAACCAAGAACAACTTGTGTATTGCACGATATCGCTTGTTTGGAAAGTGCATTTTAAGGGATATTTTTAAACAAAAACAGTACAATTTAAAATTAAAAATGCAAATTTGGCATAAAAAACAGTTATCAAAAATAAAAGTAATAAATTATTATTATGTAATATGATTTGAAATAATGGTGGATTTAGGTTGTTTGGGTAAATAGTAAATCGTGTAACCGGTAAATCATCAATAATTTTTAAGGACAACATTGACGTCAGTCATTAACACATTCCAAATATAATTTTAACATAGACTATTTGTAATAATTCCTTTTAAGACCCCAGCACGTGTATCTGTATCACTCGTCACTTCAGTCAGATAACTCTAGACTCAGAAAACATATGGTATGGTACTATTTCATTTAGAGAATTAAAGCCGAACACAATGTTTTTTAAAGGAACAATTGGATCACACTTACTAGTACAAAGTTAAATTACATACCATGCCCATGGTCTTCTCTATTGATCTGAGTGCTCTTTGATTCGAGTTGTCTTGATACCCATTTGTGGTGCCACTTAGTGGCCGAGTGGGACAGGGGTCCATGTATTTTGAATAAAACAACAAATTTTTATTGGTTTCGTCTTTCTTTTTTTAAATGATTCATATTCCCAAAACATTCTCTATTTTTTAACAGTTTAAAAAAGGAAATGAATGGAAGATCAAAGCAAGAAAGAAATCTCTTATTGTCATATATATATATAGTGGATTCATTTCTTTTCAGAACTATTACAGTTGACACATTAGCCGAATCGTTCGGCCGATTGGGTGGACACACTAGCCGAATTGTTTGGCTGAATGGATGGACACTCTAGCCGAATGCTTCGCCTGCTCACCACTCATTGTATAATCTTTCTCGTCACATGATTATTGATTAAAGGGACAATCCTGAATTAAACAGGGGCTCAAAAATAAAAGTCTGAGAATGTATGAAAATAAAACGCCAAAATATAGGGAAATGGTGTATTTACCTTGTCTCAAAATTTCAACTCAAAATATTGAGTCGTTTGGACATGAACGCCAAAACTGCTTATCCGGACATGTAACCCTTTTAAGATTCTGGTCAATTGTTTCGTTGGGTGACCTTATAACCACCTACGGTTACTTGAAAGGGTTATGCAGTGAATAACCCATGTGCCGTACTTGATAGAGAAAGGCAAATTTCAACTACACATTATTTTTTTTAAAAAAATGTGGTTTAATCCAGATACCACATAATAATCCAGATACCACAAAATACACCTTGGGGCACCGGTCTCAAATTCCAGATGAAGACTGACAGATTTAAGTCGTTTGAAAAGTATCATAAATACTGAAGTAGTTGCTCGGCCTTTGACTCGAATATTTAAGGGATTTTTACACAAAATTAAGCAGTTTTATTCCCAAAACAAATATTGAGATTAGCCCTTTAAACATGGCAGTATCTATTTCTTCAAACAATCATTTGACTTCTTGATACGAGTGTAATGAATTCTATGTTCGACCGAATGCTTTGATGAATATAAATTAGACTGAAATGACACTAGGCAAACTTCGACGCCGAATCGCCGATTGATTTGGCTAGTGTGTCCACCGGTTTAGGAAAAGAGTAAAATTTAGGAAATATTAATCACCTAATATACAGAAAGAAAATATCATAAAAAGCTAGTGTTTAACAGTTTATTTAACAATATGTAAATACAACTCAACTCTCACTCAGTGAAGTCTGTATCACTATAGCCCTGGAACTGTACAGGACAGTAGACGCTTACGGCTAGCCCCTGGATCCATTCACTTATTTTGATTTGTACGTTTGTTTGTGATTTCTGCGTATTATGTCTTGTCTGTAGATGTGTTTTGTGTAAATTATATGTGGTGCAGTCCCCCTTCACTTACTTTAATGTATTTCAGAAACGTATAGTTTGTTTCAATATTACCGAGGTACTGAAGCATAGAAATTGAAAGTTGGTATCTCAAGGCGACTGTATCAACTCGTGGTAACATAAATATCCTTAGAAAGACAGTATAGAGATAACTTTCCATGTAGTCTTATATTTCCTTTCAATCCACAGGTGCTTACATTAACCATGTCTAATCTATCTTGCTGAAGTTATATTATAAGTGTTATTTGATTGTTGCTATTACTCATACAGATAAAAAGTTGTTTTTTCAGAAACGGGTATGCATCACAGCTATGAGTAAAGAAGAAGTCTCTATTAACAATAACCATGTCCAGGTTGTAGTATTAATTTCTATTATCAAAGAACCATAATGATTTTGAATTATTTCTCTGACTGAACATTTTAAGAATTTAGGGTGTTGCCATGTCTAACCTACGATAACTTCACAATTAATTTTATATTAATAATAACAACTCTTCCAGATCCAAACTGATCTTAATGTAGTAAAAACAACTAAAACAAAATTTTGAACTATAAAAACGAAAAGATATAGGATCTGTGTTTTAATCAGATTGTAATTAAAATGTCATATTTTACAGCCTATGGTGATATCAATGGCTGAAAATACTGTCTCAACATTCTCATTTCAACACACACATAATGGTGATCCTGTGTTACCGCTTCCATCACCAAACATTACATCTTGTCTACAATGTCAAGCTGGACAGTCAGTAAGTAAATGATATTTTATTTTTGTTGAAACTCATCTTATTTAACCGGCTCCACTGATGCACCAGTATTACGTTGGCAAATACCTCAGTTCATTCTCTGCCCTAGTAGTAGCCCAAGAAAAATTTATGTAGCATTTCATTGATATCATATTTTATCACCCAATAATACATTTGACAGTAGATATCGCTTGTGTGATAAATTACATAATCTACTGTGATATATACACAGTGGTGATATCGCTTTACATAAATTTGATTGGTCAATCAAAAAGGAACTACTTTCTTTTATTTTAAAGAAACCACTTTGTTTAAGTAAAGAGTAACTTTTTTATAAAAAAAAGGAAACTGCTTTTATTTAATTGACCTTGAAGGAAAAAACTGGGTCAGTATATAGGACTATACAATAGCTAAACTGCTTTCAAAAAATGATGTATCACCAGCTGTAATGTAATTAGGTTCTATAAAAGTGAAATCTATACCAAAGAATTATATTTATTTATTTGTGCATGTAAGAAAGGATTGGGTGATAAATAAAATCTCCAACTCGTGTTTTTTGATACCAAAAAATATCAACACTCGTTGATAAAGTAAAAAAACTCGGCTGAGCCTCGTTTTTATACGCCCACATTTTCATGTGGACGTATTATGTCGTCGCCCCTGTCCGTCCGGACGTCCACAATTGTTTGTGGACCCTCTACAGGTCACAATACTTAATTAAACTTGACGTGCATGTTTATAACCCAAAGATCTGGGTTCCTTTCGATATTTGCGCCTATTGGAAGTTTGGAACGTAATTTCCTGAATTATGGCCCCTGATTGTCCGAAAAATCACCTATTTTAGCTTGTGGTCCCTCTGGAGGACACAATTATTATCCGATTTGAAAAAACGTTCGATTATTTCACCGTTACACCCTAAGAACAATTGAGTTCGAATTTCTGGAAAATCGGACCAAAATTGCCATACAAAATGGCCGCCGTTTGTACGCGAAGACTGTTTAAAAATGGTATATCAAGGTTGTGGAACCTGTAGAGGTCACAATTTTAATTCGATTTTGATGAAACGTGAAATGCATGGTTATAACCCAAAGATCTTGGTTCCCTTCGGTATTTGCGAATATCGCATTGTAACTTCCTGAATTATTGCCCCTGATTATACGCAAAATCGCCTTTGTTTAACTTGTGGTCCCTCTGGAGGTCACACTTATTATCCGATTTAAAAAATCGTTTGATTATATCACCGTTACACCCTAACGAATGTTGAGTTCGAATTTCGGGTATATCGGACCAAAATAGCCATACAAAATGGCCACTGTTTGTACGCGAATACTGTTAAAAAATGGTATATCAAGGTTGTGGACCCTGTAGAGGTCACAATTTTAATTCGATTTTGATGAAACGTGAAATGCATGGTTATAACCCTTCGATATTTGCGAATATCGCATTGTAACTTCCTGAATTTTGGCCCCTGATTATACGCAAAATCGCCTTTGTTTAACTTGTGGTCCCTCTGGAGGTCACAATTATTATCCGATTTAAAAAATCGTTTGATTATATCACCGTTACACCATAACAAATGTATTGAGTTCGAATTTCGGGTATATCGGACCAAAATAGCCATACAAAATGGCCGCCGTTTGTACCCGAATACTGTTAAAAAATGGTATATCAAGGTTGTGGACCCTGTAGAGGTCACAACTTTAATTCGATTTTGATGAAACTTGAAATGCATGGTTAAAACCCAAAGATCTTGATTCCTTTCGATATTTGCAAATATCGCATTGTAACTTCCTGAATTATGGCCCCTGATTATACGCAAAATCGCCTTTGTTTAACTTGTGGTCCCTCTGGAGGTCACAATTATTATCCGATTTGAAAAAACATTTAATTATATCACCGTTACAGCCTAAGGAAAGTTGAGTTCGGGAAAATCGGACAAAAATTGCCATACAAAATGGCCGCCGTTTGTACGCGAATACTGTTAAAAAATGGTATATCAAGGTTGTGGACCCTGTAGAAGTCACAATTTTAATTCGATTTTGATGAAACTTAAAATGCATGGTTATAACCCAAAGATCTTGGTTCCTTTCGATATTTGCGCATTTCGGATCGTAACTTCCTGAACTATGGCCCCTGATTGTTTCGAAAAATCCCCTATGGTCCCTCTGGAGGTCACGATTAATATCCAATTTAAAAAAACGTTTGGCTCTATCACCATTACACCCTACTGAAGGTTGAGTTCGAATTTCTCGAAAATCAGACCATAATTGCCAGACAAAATGGCCGCTGTTTGTACGCGAATAGTGTAAAAATATGGCATATTAAAGTTGTGGGCCCTGTAGAGGTCACAATTTTAATTGGATTTTGATGAAACTTAAAATGCATGTTTATAACCTAAAGATCTTGATTCTTTTCTATATTTGCGCATATCAAATTGTAACTTAATGAATTATGGCCTTTGATTGTAGGAAAAATCACTTTCGGTATTGCTTGTCCTCTATCCATCTATCGATAAAAATGTGGGCGTATCCTGCCTGGCAATGCCAGCTTACTATCTTTTTTTACTTTATCAACTTGTGTTGATATTTTTTGATATCAAAAAACACTCATAGGAGATTCTCTATATACCACTCAAACAATGTCATTTCCTCATAGGCCAGCGTACAACAAGTGACAACAACAGATGTACTTCTGGTTAGCAACATCCTGATCATCTGGATGTTTCTTTAAGCTCACCCATATACAAAACTAAGCTTTATTGACTCCTGTGAACAGTTCTTGTAAGGACTGTGAATCCTAATGATCTATGATATCTGTCAGCTCGTCTATATAAAGCGCCTGTGGCTGATATAATTGATAATGCATTGCTGACAATCAGTGGCACCTGAGGCAAATGCCAGAATATGTAATCTGTTGATGCTAAAAGAGTTCTTTCTTTATTTACAAGCCATTATAAAAACATACATACACATTTGTTATGATTCTGTGAAGATGAAGGGTGTGGGGTAAGATGCATTATAATTATAAACCTCATTCCACATACTGGTACTTCATTCTTTTTAAATTAATAAACTGGAATGACCTTTTGTTTTTCAGGGTCATATAAATCATATTCTACACTCATAAAGACCACTATAATAAATAATATCATTATAGTATAGAAAGGGGCCATGACAAAGGTAAAATTTGTATTCAAAAAAGATGGTTTGATTCACCCCTCAACATTTAAATCAGAAGTCACAAAATCATGACATGATGTTACAAAGCAGAAGAGGATATAATTTATGTAATCATGCAGTTAAAAATATCTTATATTATAATTAGTGTTGTAAGTTTTAAATCTTTCTGACATAGTGTAGTATTGATTTATATTATTATACTGAAGTTTTTATTATAAAGGCACCTAAAGGAGGTAGTTGAGATTTCTTTATATAACAGACTTATCTAATATTTCCTTGGGTTTAAACTTTGATAAAAAAGAAATTAAGATATTCAAGCCAAATGCCAAGATGTAAAGAAGTAGTCCAAGTAACATATTATTAATCTTGTAGGTGAACATTTACCCAATACTAATTAGAATATTTTACTTTGATAGTTTTTGTCCGTTAACTTTGTGTGCAAATCTTATAAACACCACTATCAGATATTATCTAGACACAAATGTGGTGAGAAAACTTATTGACATCGCACATGTAAACTGACCATTTGTATTTAAAAACTAAAAAAATAATTCTGGTAGAATCACAAATGAAAACTGACAGTTTATTTTAGAAAAACAATATTTGAGGTAGAAATGATGGACAACAAAAAAAAGTTATCCATAGACTATGGCATAGATTTGACAGTTGTTGAAAGTGGTTGAAAACAAAAACCTTGACATTAAACATTTTAATTTTTTAGGTTAATTTTATCACAAATTTAATTAATGAAGGGACCAAAACAATAATTCATGATTATAAATTATAGGTTATTCAGAGTTATTCAGTAAAAATAATATTTAACTTATGTTTCTTTTCAAACTTATCATAACTGCATATTGATTGGCAACAATACTCAGATATTATGTACTGTAAATGATGAATAAGTCTCCTAGAAATCACAACCACCTGACCTATATTATTATTTGTCATATTGACATAGAATAGTGTCATTTATTTTATATAGTGTGTATATTAATATTATACATCTACATCGCATTAGTATCATACAGCTACAAATGTAGGTTTTTACATTGTAAATATACTTTTATTCACCTACATTGAAATGTGGTCATAGATTATTATCCCCGCAGCCACAATATTCTGAAATTTTAATGAGATTTATCAGTTGTTTGCTGAGGTTTTTCAGTGGACTGAGTCAATCCATGTGATTTTAATGAATCATGTTAATCTGCCAATATGTCGATTTGATTTATTTCCACGAGATTTCCATTTACTCCATATGAAGGTGAACTTAACCTGTCAAATATTCACATAGTTGTTGCCCTTGACTTTATGACACTATCAGGAATAGTGTGTGATATATCATCTTACTACATTCATTCTAAAAATATATCCAAGCAGTTGTTTTTTACAGTGAAAAGCCAACATCCCATTTCCGAAAATTATATTTTGTTGATCATATTGATCTTTATGTTTATTATTGGTAATTGAGGATCTCTTTTTTTGTTAAGTTTTTTTTAAAAATTAGTTAACCATTTTCATTATTTTTAGTGAATTCATTTTGCATTTAGTTATCTATTTTGATGTTTAATTATTACATTATTAAAGGTACCTTTAATTGTCATATTCCCTATTTCCCTACCTATACAGAGAGATTTGTTGCTTTGGAAAGGTACAGCCTCTGTGATTTGAGTGGAAAATGAAAGTGTGGTGTGACTGAATTTAAAGGTTTAGGTCAACCACCTTTTTGCCCTGATGGATCTGTCCATAATGTAAGCTTATTCATTAGTCCTCTAGGTGCCGAAAACAAGGTAGTTAAACCTCATTTTATTCATTCAATTTTGACTAAACTACTACATGTACAAAAATCCTAGTAGTATTTATTGTCCCCCGCTTTTCGAAGAAAGCAGCAGACTATTAAAATGTGTTCGTCCATCTGTCTGTCCGTCAGACTTTTTGGGACAAGATAACTCTCTTTCTAATTTAGCTAGAATATTCAAACTTGGTGTAAGTGTTTATTAGAATTATGAAACTTGGTACAGGTATATAGTTTCATTTCATCAATACCGTAAGCAATTTTATTGGCCGAGACTTAGGAACACAATAACTCTCCTTCTGATTGAGATAGAATGCTCAAACTTGGTGTAGGTGTTTATTAGGTCGATGCCTTGATGGAGTTCAAAGAGCCCAGTTCAAACGTGAAAAGACTGCATTAAAATGCATGTACATATACAGGAAATGTTCATCAGTGGCCGAGCAGGCCCGTAGCTAGCCTAAAATTGTTAGGGGTGCAAATGTTTCTGAGGCCGCCGATGTAACTACACTTGAAGGTCAACGGCGACCGGTATCGTGGATATGCCTTCTTTCGGAGAGGGGTCTAGGCAGAGCCTTATCCCAACGTAGGTGGCCGAGTCGAATTCCGATCAATCAATCATTTATAGTCTACTGAGACAGGCTCGTCGGAAGCAAATTTTGGAAATTTAACAGTCGCAACGTATTTTCCTGCTATTCCAGCCCGTGAATACAGCAACATGAATGTGGTCCAATATAGCCTACCTAACTTAGGTGGCTTACCTGAATCCCAAACAACCGCCGCATATGCGCTTTTCTGTTATTCTAACCCACAAGTTAAGCAATTACAAAGTTTCCAATCGTTTTGTAACCGAAATCCCACTCGGACATTTGCATTCCTTAATAATAATCGATGCCCAAATAATTTGACACAAAGAAGAGTTACACCAGACAAAATGGTTTAACCCATAGTCAATTCATTACAATTATGATATTTGAATGTTAAATTATGAAAAATTAAAGGAAGGAATACGACTTTAAAGTATCTATAATAATTAAGGAGAAAAATGAAAAGTTCGGAATCAGGTTTGAGTGCGACTTGTTAGAATTTTGAAGATTATCTCTCTGTTTTGGCGCCCAATTCATTCGTGGGCATCTAACCAATCTCACGAGCATTGTGGATGCCCCTTCAATTATATAATTGGCGTCCATGATGTTGTCGTTGGTACCGAACTATCTTACTAGGCATTATCCGTGGCCCGACAATCATATATTGTCATAAGGAGCCCCACTAATCATGTCATTATGGGCGCCTCTCCGGGATGAGGCACCCCAAAGATCAAGCCGTTTTGGGTGCCTCGGCAGCTGGGGTGTTAATCGTGTAAGCCATCATGAGGCGCCTAATCATTATTATTGGGGTACGGGGCGCCTCATATATACTAAGTAACATTGGTTTAGCACCAAACCAATGTCACTAGGCTTTCAGCGGCGCTCATACTCATATTGTGCCAGAGGTCTCCCAATGGGCATAGGGCGCCCATCGGGAGCGCCGAAATTTTCCGTAATATGTGTCATCTATTTATTTTGGGATTTCGGCGGGGGACATCAGCCTCGCTGTTGGTTTTTTATAACGAAAACGAAATAACTACCAGAATTTTTAAAAAAGGAATGGTATGATGTCAACCGGCAATACCTTTGAGCTCGTTGAGAGTAGTTGCTTTTATCTGTACATGTTTAGATTATCTGTTATTCTGTAAACATTTAATTGTGATAAAAATTCCGTTTAAAACATCTTAATGTCTAATGTTATTTATTTAATTTTGTGACAAATCCCAAATCAATCTTAAATCTATATTGACAAATAACCTCCCGGATTTGATTCATTATCAAAAGATGTAATCAAAGATTATTGTTGGCGCTGGCTGGCCATGTTCTATTTGTAGAGAACCCCGAATGTTGCCAAATTTTCAGTTCATCAAATCCTTCTAAGTACTGATTAGAACTGAACCAATTTTGGACTGATATTCTTTATAGAGATTCAACATCTACTATAATATTGTAGTTTGCAAGGGATTAACTTCCATCAAAAACCGCGAAAAGACTGTATCATAAGTGAGAAAACTAGAACAATCGTTTGTCAGTAATGTGGTTTTATTGAACAAATAATAATATCAATACAATTATGTTGAACTTGTATAACGAGGCCATGTTTTTATAACATTATACAGAGCTTGACCAGGACATGCGGTACTGGCTCCTCGGGCATCTCTATGTCCACTTAACGAATAAGAAGAGGAGATTTTGTTATTACTAACACCATAGGCAATAAGATTCTGGGCTGCTTTCAACGCTGCTCTGTTGGGTTGACGGTTAGAAAAGTTACCAAGTAAAGCAATAGCAATAGATCGAGTATTATACCCTCGAGTATGGGCGCCTTGTTTATTCCACCCGCGTCCTTCATAGACACGCCCATCTTCTCCCACCAGAAAACTGTAACCAATATCAGAATATTTTCCTGAAATTATATGATTAGCAGAATATATAATGAATTTATCAAATATACCTTCATAACATATTAGTTGATACATGTACATGTGTTACACTTGCAGTCGTTTTGTAACATACACCGCCGCATTAATGTGGACATTTATTATCATTACACCTTTCCATCGGAGACAGACTATTTTAATGAACTTTTAATGTGGCTTTATATCGTAATATCTCGAACGACATTTGTTAATTATTCGAACAGATAATGCATATGTCAAAAATATCAAGAGAACGGCATTTTTTATCTTATGAAACTTGGGATCTGGCCTTAAATCAATTGAGTCTCGAATAAAATCTCAACGAGGTTGAGGTCGAATTCCAACGACATATTTGTCAATTGATCAAATAATACGCGTGCCAGATAAAGTGACCGCGGTAGGCTATGCATTTTTCATCCGGTAAAGCTTTTTGTGTGACCATATATCTACCGGGTCTCGGCTGTGTTCGATTTGAATGAGTTTCGTAATTTATTCGCCGAGTTTCAAGGTGGGAATCTGTGAAACATCCCCACAACCCCAGGAATCTTACACGAACAGGGTATTATTGTTTTGACCTATTACCCTGCAAGGTATAGAGCAGGGAATATATTGTCAGATACTCAGTCTACATATTTATGTTTGTCAACAATGGTTTTAGTGCTAGAAATATCCTTGTTTATTACGATGATATATATTATAACTATACAATACTTACTTGTATTCATATGATAATTTTGAGTATTCCTAACAACTCGACTACAAGAAGACTGGGAAGTACAGGAACTACCAACTGTATGATGTATAAATACTCGACTTACAGGTAATCTGATACTACGTAGACGTGTTGATCTAGCTCCCCAACTTGCTCTAGATACAATCGTTGGCTTATTTCCTAAAAAAGGGTACAAAGTTAGACATTATAATGATGACTACATAAACTACTGTTGAGAAATAACAAAGCGCCAGTTGAAACCGCTAACTTCGGCGTTTTAAGTTTATACTTGGGGAATCATAATGGCTAAAGAAGCTAAATCTCTATTCATTGACACCTGGAAATGTCCACAAATGGGTCACAAAGCATTTATTCTAATTTTCAAATCAGTTATGTTGGTAGAAATACGCCAGAAGTCTCAACCGAACGGCAATCTAAAAGGGTATCTAGAAATTAAAATGCGGACAAACATATTTAATCCAATTCTCGACTGTCCCAAAACAGGTTTCCATATGAAAACTGGAAACCAAATGTATAATTTTCTCTCGAATTCCATGCATCGTTTGGTGTGAAGTGTTGGTTAGTTTGTTACGGATTGTAGGAATTTCCCCCAAATCCGGGCTATCACATTTTCATCCGTAGAAGGGTTTAACGTTTTGGAATTCTCCGTCATCCTATTAATTCACGGGAGGAAAATGCCATCAAGTGTAGTTATAATTTATATACTATATTTACCACTGGAAGTAGGACTAGTCGTCGCCAAACAACATTGTCTGTTAAAAGCACCAGCACATAAATTTCTTCTATAATTTCCTCCGACACATGACCTAGATGTTAGCCGACATTTACCACCCAGTGATGTACATCTAGAATCACCTGCACCTAAAATATATGTTTAAAATACAGAAATTATACACTCCACAATTAGTACGATGTACCCAGTTACCCAGTTAAATCTATAGTGTCCGGATTCGTGTTGATTAAATAATACACAGCGCGTTCCTATTTAGGAATTCAATGTACTATTATTTGTCTAAATTCTGCTTTTTCGCTAAGGGACCGGTGTACTTTATTGTCGCTTAGTTTTTTATATTTTTAAAAACCGTAACATAATCTCGATACTAATTTTAAATAGATAATATCAACGCTTGTGTATGCGATATTTTTGTGTTTTTATTCAATAAATTAAAACATACCGGTTATTGTTTGAAACTGTAGGACACATATAGTAAGAAAAAGAAGCACAATATTAAACATTTTCAACGGAAAGTCTATAATTCCTGGCGGTATGGTTCTAACCGCCTCTTACCAATAGCGGTCTATTTTATATTTACTACGGTATACAGATCCGGGTTTTGTTTAACCAATCGGAATGAAATCTCAATTAGTGGGGTTTGATCCGGATGTTTTTTAATTAAAGTCTTACTTACACAACTAAATACGCACATACTTAACTAAATATACGTCACAGGATAATTGAATTTTACGACATGAGCAAACTGAAGATGTAAATATGTTTGGCTATACAAGACTTGTTAGACTTGATAGAAAATCTGGATAACCAATTTTATAAAATATATAAGCGAACATTTAAAAACATGATATTCTTCAGAATAACAACACTAACAGCAGTGTCATTCAATTACTAAATACATGTATACATTTCTCTTATACCACCTATACCAATAATTAAATTCAACGGTCCAAAATACCCATTTTCATGTCTCGTTTGATTTACTAATTTAACCTAACGAAAACCCCATCAACTTCTTTAAATGTCAAGTCATTTACGAATGGGGTTCATTCAACATAGGTTATCTCCCCTTGTTTAAAGACAGTGGAACAGTAATCTCGAAAGACAAAAAATACTAAAATCTATTTGGAAATTTGGGATGGCACTGAAATCTCTACCCAATCGCCATAATATAAGCTCAAATCTCCCGAAACATAGCTCACTCGATTAAGCCTCCACCATTGACATTGTTTAATTTATCATCGAATTAACCAAAAGATCAGTTCTTTGGAATAACCCTTCATTAGATTTATTCAAAAGAAATGTCCGACACAAACTAAGTCATTTGGGGACTAACATATGGCTCAATTTTATTTCTATAATTCGCTAACGCGTAGGGGTCTTTAGCAGGGGTGGGTGGGGGCGGAGGACCCGTAGAAATCTCACGTGGTTGCACAGGCGACCATACTCCTTGTCACGTACAACCGGGGATTCGAAACCACGCCAGTTGATCGATGACAGGCTTTATGATACAGCACGCAAGTGCTAACCATTCGGCCATCCACCCCACCCCCCATCTGTCCGGAAATAGTTCCCTCACATACACTGTATGACGTATTCCCTTTTTCATTATTCCAATTTGTGTAGAAAAGAAGGAGCTAAATCCCATTTCTTTTTCATTTTATGTATTTTTCTGGGTTCAATATTAATGAACTTGTTGATGACTTAAAATACTTTTATTGATATACTACTTCTGAATTATTTATTAACATGCTACGTTTTGAAAATGGTCCGTACTTGTTCACAGTCTTTCTTTAGGCCTTGATCCAGAAGATAATCACCTTTGGATGTCATCGTTAGCCCGCGATCATAAGTGGATTTGAATACATATTGTGAAGGATAATTTAACGTCAAAATGGATAATCGAGACTTTGTTAATTATAGAATCTACATTAGTAATGATGATCCTGGCTTACCGAAAATTGAAAAGTTAATATCTGTAGGCAGAAATTTTGAACATTTTCTGTTTTCATTATCTATTTTGTAGATTATTATAGCGAGAACCCTTGGCAGTTGGAATTTGATATAAGGGTGGGTCGAAGTACTCCTATCCGGGCAAAATTGCCCTCATAGCACACCGTATGGCGTGTTCCCGTTTTCATTGGCCCAGTTTAAGAGATGAACAGTTAGGACATTAAACCCCATTTCATTTCATTTCATAAATAATTGCCGCATCGAACACATTTATTTGATCAACTAGCAGTTGAATATGTGCGCGTATATTGTCGTCGCCCCTGTTCGGACGGACGTCCGTCCACAATTGTTTGTGGACACTCTTCAGGTCACAATTTTTAACCGATTTCAAACGAAACTTGAAATATACTAGAGGTCACAATTATTATCCGATTTAAACAAAAAAGTTTTAGTATATCACTGCTACAGGTGACATCTGACACCTGCTATATTTCTCTGTCGATGTACAGTCCACAAAAAGTTATAAAAACATTTATTATTTTTCCCCTTACACATTTTAATAATACTTAATCCACGCAATTACACAACAATAGGGGATCACGGTGGCTAAGTGGATAAGGCGCTGGTTCGCTAGCCTGGAGGTCGAGTATTCGATCCCTGCATTGGCCGAGAAAGTTCATCTCGATTTTCCGACGTGATTTTCCCTTGTCAGTGATACAGAAGGAGGGCCTGACAAGGACAGCTGCCGAGTCGTTCGGATGGGACGAAAAACCGAGGTCCCGTGTACACATTGGAGTGCACGGGACCTCGGTTTTTCGTCCCATCCGAACGACTAGGCAGCTGTCCTTGTCAGGCCCTCCTTCTGCATCACTGACAAGGGGAAATCACGCCGGAAAATCGAGATGAACTTTCTCGGCCAATGCAGGGATCGAACACTCAACCTCCAGGCTAGCGAACCAGCGCCTTATCCACTTAGCCACCGTGATCCCCTGAAGTGTTATAACGGTAACGGTATACTTTGTATTTCAGGTTGCTATAAACAGCCACCAGGCCGGATAAAAAAAAGGGGGGGGGGGTGCGGAATGGGTTGCAGCCACGGGTCCAAATATGAAAGATTCCCCCAAATTAGTTCTAAAAAAATATTTTATTTCGATTGTCGACCTTGATACACGAAGCATAACTTGTATTAAAAGAACTGGATGGAAAATAGCAAGGTATTACACCATGCAGGAAGTATTTTTTAACAGATAATAAAAATGTAAATTTGACTGGTAAACATGTATTATGAATATTGAACAGACATGCTTTTTTCCGTTTTAGTATCATGTGCCTAAAAAGTTAGCATATGATATTATGAAAGTGCCACATTATCAAATTGTATCATCAATTCGGGAAGTCTTTATTCAGGTACTGGTACGGTTTTAAAGACCTTCCTCAAATGAAACAATTTTCAACATTTGAGATTTTTTTCTGAAAAATGCGAACCAGATAATAGTCAATTGAACGTTGTATTAACTTTCCAATAGACAATGCAACCGAATTACCTTTTGGAGATAGATATTATATTATTGGAGTGCTTTAAGCACATGATGTACATGTCATACAGAGATCCAAAATAGGAATCAATTTTAAAACCAGCAAACATTAAACAGTATAATTACCTGCTACTGTGGGTACATTTACTGCGAGAAGATAATATAAAATAGCCAAACTAATTAACACAAAACTCCTCATTTTTTCTCAATCAAATAATGCCCGTTGTTCCAGTAGTTGGCACAAACGAAAAAAATTATGAATACTTTGCTTTTTATACCCCACTGTCATTGATTATTAAGGTTATGTAAATAAAATTAACATCTTCCTGGTTGTTATGTACATAAATATAGTAATAACTAGAGCTTGAAGTTCCGTTAACCCTTTCATGCGTAACAGTAATGAATTAAGCCAAGAGATAGAAACTAGAAACAGTAAATTTCTACACAAATTCCCCCTTCCTATAATTTTCTTATAATATTGGGCATACCTGAATAGTGAATAGAGATTTATCACGAAGGAATTTGCACGATGCGTTCTGCAAAACACCTCTCTCTGTCTGTCTCTCTCTGTCTCTCTCCCTCTCTCTCTCTCTCTCTCTCTCTATCCCCGCGGTGGGGGAGCCTTTTCCCCGCGGTGAAAACTTTATACCGCGGATAAAAAGTTTACACCCCGGAGAAAAGGTTTACGACACCCAGAAAAGGTTTACATCCCCGCCGAACACCTCTCTCTGTCTGTCTCTCTCTGTCTCTCTCCCTCTCTCTCTCTCTCTCTCTCCCCGCGGTGGGGGAGCCTTTTCCCCGCGGTGAAAACTTTATACCGCGGAGAAAAAGTTTACACCCCGGAGAAAAGGTTTACGACACCGAGAAAAGGTTTACATCCCCGCCGAGAAAAGGTTTACGACACCGAGAAAGGTTTACATCCCCGCCGAACACCTCTCTCTGTCTGTCTCTCTCTGTCTCTCTCCCTCTCTCTCTCTCTCTCTCCCCGCGGTGGGGGAGCCTTTTCCCCGCGGTGAAAACTTTATACCGCGGAGAAAAAGTTTACACCCCGGAGAAAAGGTTTACGACACCGAGAAAAGGTTTACATCCCCGCCGAGAAAAGGTTTTTCGTGTTCTTTTTTGATTAAAGTTACATTATGGGATATTTTTCTAAAGAGTTGGCCATTCTTGCTATGACAATTCAAAAAAAGATGACGAAAGACAAATATATTAAAAATTTCAGTCAAATTACTTTATTCTGAACCGAGTTATCAGCGTTATAATATTTGACAATTCCCGATCGTTTGAGTGACAGGCGCTAACTCCACCTACATAATCTCGATTATCAAGCGCTGTCTGCCATGTTAAAACGGTATCTAATGACGCGGAAATAGCCTCGATCAGCACTGCCTTTTATTAACAGTTTCCGGATATTGACGTCAACATAACGGAGGTTGATGCGCTATATTTGATTAAATTAGTCAGTAAATTCCTATTAAAATCCAAGCTGTAGCCAAGCCATCCGTGGGTCTACACAGTTGATTTTGGGCTTGTTGTCTAAATGAAGATCTAATTCATAATTTCTATAACATCTGAAGCCTAAATTAAGACCTGCGATAGGCAGATTTAGCTCTTGAATAATGTAACTTTAATCATAGTTTAAACTGCGATTTCTCATGTGAGGTAAATTACAAGTAAAGGGTATAAATCAAGGTATGGCAAAGGGCCATCGTAGCATACAGCTCTACAAAAACTTAAAAATAGACGAAAATGAGCCTAGCATCATAACTGTAATACGTGAACGGTTCAAATTGAGTGCGGTCGAATGGGCTTGTTTAATCATAAGCTAATGACAAATTAATTGCCCCGCCCAACTCCAAGATTCTTAGCTGGTTTATCAATAAGTCAGATAGCTCACTGCTGGGGCATATAGCCACAACAACGCTTTAAAGTACCCCTTGCATGAGCCAAAAAATGGGTCTTAAGTTACATAGCGGAAAATTTTCTCGACAGTGGAGAACATTTTATACCGCAAAAAAAGGGTTTACACCACGGTCCGCAAAGAAAGGGTTTACACCGCTGTCCGTATAGAAAATGTTTACACCACGGAGAAAAGGTTCACACCGATGATAAAAAAAAGGTTTACACCACGGAGAAAAGGTTTACAACGCGGAGCAAAGGTTTACACCGCGGAGCAAAGGTTTACACCGCGGAGAAAAGGTTAGCATCGATGATAAAAAAAGGTGTACACCACGGAGAAAAGGTTTACAACGCGGAGCAAAGGTTTACACAACGGAGAAAACTTTAAACCGCGGAGAAAGTGTTTTTTATGTTTTTTGATTTATCCTCGTTTCCACAGCGATTTCTCATGACACTAAAAGGCCACCCACCGTAGTATGCTATTTAAAAAAATGAGATTTTATCGACAACCAGGAAGATGTTTACGTAGAAGGCGTTCAAGTTCTTTTGCGCATTAATTTCACTTCATTCACTTTTATATATATGTTGTACTCCGTGCCTTGTAATTTATAATACTACTTATATTACTTTCGGTTGACGACAAACCTGTCATTCTTCAAAAGATGCTAACAATGAACGCATTATTCATCTAATTGAAGAAATATTATAACAAGTAAAACAAAATTGATAGGGTGGTCGGGGAAGATAAATCCATCCACAAAAAGAAAAAAAAAGAAAAGAAAAAAAAAAAAAAAAAGAAGATTGTATGGATCATAATCGATTTATATGCCTAGCTCTCCCATACATGATACGCATATTCTTGAAAGTGGGTATATTATAATCTATCTATTGCAGGCCAGAAATGTTACCTACATTATTAATTATACATTAAATAACTTATCCAGACCATAATCAACTCTCGATGTCATCGCTAGCCTACTAAAGTTACTAGATTTGAATCCGATCTGCCGCTCAACGCTCATTGATAAATAAATCAAAAAATGAATATTCTAGGCTATTTTTTAACGTACGATTTTAGTGATGATGGCCGAGGCCAGGTCACAAATTCATTCACCAAATTATCGGTTCAGAGTGCAACAATTTGACTGAAATTTTCAGCAAATTACCTTTACATTATTTAGTTTCTAACTATTAGTACCGCGACACCTGCCAAATCTTTTTCTAATCTCTCAATTCTCGGTTCAGAGTGGATACATTTGACTGAAATTTTCATTATTATAGTGAGAACTGCCAGCTCTTTATCTAATCTTCCACATATTCATTTCCTCGTGTGCAGTTTCTTGTCGTTTTTTTTCCGGGAGATAACGTCGTTCAAACGTTTGCAGCATCTGCTAAACCAAAACCATATCACGTGCTGCAAAAGTGGTTTTGCGATCGGTTCTCGTTGATGTTCAGAACCCCGGTCTGAGAGCTCACCGCGAATGCTGTAGACAATGTCAAATCAGCTTGATCTAGTTTGTAACGGTCATCAGGACCGTATGTAGGATTTTAAAAGTGGTCGTGAAACTTTTTGTCCTCTAAACAAGAACTAGTCACCAGGTACTTCATAAATAGATCAAAACTAGATGAATACTAATCATATAATCCGAATGTGATGACAGGATGTGATACGAGACGTATAGGGAAAGTACAACACATACTTCGTCATGTATAAAAATTTGTGAATTATTCATACATCAAACAATACACATAAAACTATGACCAACAAAAAAACCCGTTCACAATATGGGCATCGGTCAGACAAGTTCGTGATATCAACTCTCCAGTTATGTGGAATGGTCGATTAAACGCTAATTCCTCCAATTGAGGGGAAAATATTCTCACCCGTGTCCCCTGGAATATGTTGGGTTTTTTTTTACAGGGCGCCATATTTTAGGGGGGGTATTTTCTCTTGCCCCCCCCCCCCCCGGATCCGCGCCCCATACGTGATATAAGAATGTTTGGATCATAGCAAACGAACCAGGTACCCATTTTCGCGTGGGCACCCGTAAAATCACCCCTTTCAGTACCATAAGAGCATCACTGTGTGATCATAATCAAGTGTATTATTTTATAGTTGTCGAACAAACAATTTTATTTTGGAAGGGGATAACTCCAGGGGCCTTATTTTTCTGGCGGTGGAATGTACATGGTACGGTCCTGGCGCTTATTGATTTTAAGAAACTCGGTCTGAGAGCTCATCGCGAATTCTGTTGACAATGTAATATCAGCTTGTTCTGGTTTGTAGGCTACAGAGACGAAGGAGATCTCCATTCCGAACATCACGCTACCTGCTAGAGAAAAACTGCTAATATAAAGGTGTATATTTAGGTTTCGAGCGATAAATACGTATAAGCGATTTCTAGCAACTTTACGGGTTTTCCGCATATTTTTCTATCAACGATAATTGGATTATTAGCTTATGAAAAAAAAAACTCAACATAAAAACCAGGCATCAACCCTGGTTTATGGAGCCAAAGTAGACGACCCTAAAATTTGTCCCTTTTCCCCAGTTGTTGTTTGAGTTTCTTTCGCAGAATGTTAAAGATGAGTTAAACCCCATTTAGCTATGCGTATTGTCATTTTAACTAACTATTTCGTTTAATTTGGTATAATCCGCGCTCATGGTCTAAACATTCTTGTATTTACCCCAATCTATATATTTAATATTAATTAAACACATCACCAGGCCGATAACTGTTTGCTCAACGAAAAAGATGTCAAAACCAAATTGCCCTAAAAAAATTTATTCCACGTCACATTGAAATTATAAAACATTTGGTTAAGACGAAAATGGATTTATTGCTAACACCTGACAAGAATTGGGTGGATTGTACATGTATAATAAAGATAAATTATTTTAAATGAAACAAAAACACATGAAAAATAATTAATCTGCGTCAGAATGAACATGAAATGAAAGCCTCCATTTAAAGGGTTACATTATATACAATTTAAATGAAATGATGAAATACATATTAAATTTAAATAAAGTAATGTAACACATATTAAATGAATTAATGGAATTCTTATTAAAGATACATTATGGGAGATTAGATAAGAGTTGTCAATTTTCACTAGATAATGTAAAGGGAATTTGCTGAAAATTTCAGTCAAATCGATCCACTCTGAACCGAGAATTTAGCGATTGAATTTTGGACCTAGCCTCGATCAACATTACTAAAAAGTCGGTACGATAAAAAAAAAACATAATTCGATTATCGATTTCTTGATTTAATCATCAATGAGCATTAAACAACAGATCGGATCATCATCCAGTAAATATCACAGGCTAGCGATCACATCGAGAGTTGCTTATGGTCTGGAATGTCTAATTAATAATTTAGATAACAATTCAGGACTAACGAAAGACCCTCAATAGGATCCGCATCTGTGCTGGTGAAATCGTCCTGTCCGTCTGGAGGAGTCGTAAGATGAGGAAGTATACAAATCAACTATAAAATGATAAAATTGAATGAGAAATTTACAGGGCAGCACGATTTACCCAAATCCAACCAAATCTACCCAAATCCACAATTATTTTAATTTATAAGACAATAATTTATAACATAATTTGCCAAATTGTCATATTTAATTTACAGTCGTAACGTTTTGGTGTCAATATTGCCCTCAAAATGCGATTCCTGCAAGTTTGGAAGTAGTAACCAGGGGATATAACTCGTGTATTGCACCAAATCGCTTGTTTGGAAATTGCATTTTGAGGGATAACCTTACGATTTTAAATTAAAAATGCAAATTTAACATAAAGAACAGTAGGTCTATATTATCAAAAATAGATATAAATTTTTATTATATGAGTTAAAATAATGGTGGATTTGGGTAGATTTGGTTGGATTTGGGTGGTTTGGGTAAATCGTGCTACCGAAAAATACAAGGGAATCCCCGTGACCTTCTCCTAAAAGGAAGCCGAAAGGCAAATATAGGATGATAAATTGAGTGACATTAAACAATCGTTGACCTTTTCTAAAA